>JAKWJA010002500.1:48817876-50184062 GCA_027704765.1 Solanum habrochaites
TCCACAATCCATAAACTCCTTCAGCAAGTATCATCTTGAATAGTTGTGCTCTTGTAGTCTTCCCTTTCCCATTTTGAATACTCCATTGTATAAACTGTGTCCATGTCCATGGTCTGTTACTGTGATTACCAATCTACTTTAATAGTCTCTCCCAAACCTCTCCAGCATAGTGACATTGAAAGAACATATGCTCCATACTTTCATCTACACTTTTACACAGAACACAAGTTTTATCAAATGCCATTCCCCATTTAGCAAGTCTATCCACTGTTGCTAGCTTCCTATTCAACAAATCCATAGAGTAAAGATAGCTTTTGGCCTGGCTGCATTTTTAAACATTAGACATCTCCATTCAGGTTTAGTCTTCTCCCCTCTCAGATAATCATAGATTTGTTTGATCATCCCTTTTCCCTGCATTGGTTGAATCTGATCAACTATTTGTTTAGCATTCATTACTTTCCTGATCATCCAACTTGCTTGATCTCTCTTCTGCCATTCATTCTGCCCTTTTAAGTAATATGCATGTATCCATTTGATCCATAGCTTGTCTTCTTTGTTTGCTAAGTCCCAACAAAGCTTGGCTATTGCTGCTCTATTCCACACTTGCATGTTTATCAGCCCCATACCTCCTTCATTTTTAGGCCTGCAAACTCTCTCCCATGCTATTAGAGCTTTCTTAGTAACATGCCCTACTCCTGACCATAGATAACTTCTACACAAACTCTCAATTAACTTGATTATCTTAGCTAGAAATATGAATAATTGTGCCCAATAAGATTGAACACCAAATAACACTGTCTGCACAAGTTGAGTTCTACCTGCATAAGATAGTTTCCTAGCTGTCCATGAGTTGATTCTTGCCATTATTTTATCAATTAGAGGATACCATTGCAGCACTGACATTTTCTTGGTTGATAATGGCACTCCCAAATATTTGAAAGGAAGTTCCTCCATGTTATATCCTAGTTGCTGAACAATCTGCTGCTTCACTTCCATCTGAACCCCTCCACAATATATTGAGCTTTTATTGAGATTAGCTTGTAACCCTGAAGCTTGAGAAAATTGAGAGAAACACAGTTGGATAGCTTTAACAGATTCAAGATCTCCTCTAGCAAACAGTAAAAGATCATCTGCAAAACATAAGTGAGTGATATCAAGTTTAGAGCACCTAGGATGATACTTGAACTTTTTATCATCTTTAAGCCCCTTAAGAATCCTACTAAGATACTCCATAGCTATAGCAAACAGGAAAGGAGACATTGGATCTCCTTGTCTCAATCCTTTAGCTGCTTCAAAACTTTGAGAAATCTGTCCATTAACTACTATGGAGTAGTTCACTGTTTTGACACATTTCATTATCCATTGCACAAACATCTCTGGAAATCCTAGACCAAACATTACTTGCTCCAAATAAGCCCATTCCACTGAATCATAAGCTTTCTGCAGATCAATCTTCAACATGCTTCTAGGAGAAATATGCTTCCTAGTATAAGCTTTAACCAGTTCATGAGCAAGCACTATATTATCAGAAATCTTTCTTCCTGGAATAAACCCTGCCTGGCTATCACAAATGATACTCTGAATCACACCATGTAATCTATTAGTTAGCACTTTGGAGATGATCTTATACATCACAGTACAACAAGCTATTGGCCTGTATTCTTTCACAGTTTTAGGATTATGAACTTTTGGAATGAGAGACACTAGAGTACAATTGAATGCTTTATGTAGCTTGCCTGTTGTGAAAAAGCTCTTAACAACCTCAATGATATCCCCTTTAATGATCTGCCAAGTATGTTTAAAAAAGAAAGCATTATAACCATCTATACCTGGTGCCTTATCATTCCCTATGGATTTCAAACCATCATAAATCTCTTGTTCTGTTACTGCAGTACACAATTGTAATCTCTGCTGCTTTGTCAAGGTAGGCCCTCTTTTCATCACTTGAGCATTAATGGCTGGTAGCTTACCTGCTGAAGTTCCCATAAGACTCTTATAAAACATCACAAACTCATCTTGAATTTCATGTGGATCATACAACATCTTACCCTTCAAGGACATAATACTTCTTATTTGTTTCTTTTGAGTTCTCTCCTTTATAACTGAGCTGAAAAACTTATTATTTTCATCCCCTAATTGTATCCATTTTATCCTTGACTTCTGCCTCAAAGAACTTTCTTCTATCATTGACCATTTTTCAAGTTTAATTAGCAACTCTTTTTCCTGCACAATTAACTCATCAGTAGCTTGCTCATTTAGTTGGTCTTGAACTTTTGCAATCTCCAATCTAGCAATCTCAATCTGTTTCCCAATGTACTTGAACTCTTTTCTATTCAACTATTTTAGAACATGCTGAAGATCCTTCAACTTACACCACACCTGCTTCATTATGATATGTCCATACTCTTTTTTCCATATAGTTTCCACCATTTCCATAAAGCCCTCATGCTCAGTCCATACATTGAAAAATTTAAAACTAACTTTCCAATGCTGCTGAGTTTTTTGCAGTAAAATCATCATAGAGCTATGATCAGATATGCTTGGATTCCCATATTCTACATTAACATGTCCCCATTTATCCTCATTTCCAAATGCTCTATCAATTCTACTAGATATTCTATCCCTCCCACATTGCTTGTTAGTCCAAGTATAGTAGTTACCTGTCCACTTCAATTCTGTAATCCCTATATCTCTCACACAATCACCAAAATCTTTTATCTCATTACTAGTAACAGGAACTCCATCTAACCTATCCTTAGTAGAAAGAATAGCAATTAAATCTCCTAGTATAAGCCAAGGTTGAGAAATACCTTTTGACATTGTATTCATTCTTGCCACAGACTTTTCCTCTATTCAATTGTATTAAAGCCATACACCACAGTCAATACAAACATCTAACCTTTACTTCTTTCATTAACTGACAATGCAACAGTTGAGCTGAGCTATTAATCATCTTGATCTTATACCAGTTATCATCCCATATCAATCAAATTCTTCCATTAGTACTATCAGTATAATTATGTAATATCTTCCACCCTGGTGCCATCCCTTTAAGAATTGAGTTCACATTTTTGTCTTTAACTCTTGTTTCAACTAAACCTGCCAAAGTTATTTTATTCTTCTATAAAAGTAGCTTAATCTCCTTTTGCTTATACCTTTTATTGATACCCCTCACATTCTTGAACAACCACTTCATCAACAAGTCTTTGATGCTCCACCTCTATCAATAGAAAGTGAAGCCATTTTGTTATGCATAAGACTCTTAAAACCATTCCTTGTTGGTATAGCTTTCAATATAGGAAAGTTAGCCAAACTCAATTTCAGCTGTCTATCAACATGCTCACCATTATTCCTTGGCGTTTGCTGATCTAGTTTGTTTCCTATCTCCTGTTCTTCCTCCTGCTTATTCTTCTATGGACTAAGATGGTTCTCTTGTCTATGTTCATACATCTTCTCTTGCTCAGTGTTTTGTGAAATTGGACCGTTATACTGCCAAGTTTGAGTGACTTTCTTCCATGGCCTTCTTCTCTTTGGCATCTCTTCTTTTTGTTCAGGCTCCACTTGACATAGATGCCCTATCTTCTGGCACTTATCCCAGTATTGAGACCTCCATTGTAATAATACATCTTGCATAAATGTCTTCCCATTTGGATCCCCTACTGCTATCTTCTGAGGTATAACTTTTGTTACATTAACTTCAACAAGCATTCTAGCATATGAGATCCTTGCTTGCTTGGTGGTACATTCATCAGCAAAAAGAGGAACTCCAATAGCACTTGCAATCCTACTCAAAGATCCCACACCCCAACAGTTTAAAGGCAATTTTGGAAAATTCACCCATAAAGGAATTTCTGTTAGGAACTCACTCCCAAAATCAAACTCAGGACACCATTGTTTCAGGATGATTGGTCGATTGTTGATAGTATATGGCCCAGAGAACAAAATCTCATTCATGTCACTAATCTTCTGAAACTTGATTAAATAGTATCCATCCTCATGAAGAAACACTTCAGGTTTACTCACACTTGACCAGTTCATCAATATGTATCTCTTCATAGTATTGTACCCAGGGCATTCTCCAATCACATATGCAATGAGAGCACACTTCCATTTCTGTTCTTCTTCTTGCACCTCTTTCTCTTCCAGCTGCACCATCGTTTGTCCATTAACTACCTGTGGAGGAAAATAGGATAGTTGCATTCCATTGCTTGCTACACGATTGTTCTTAAACATATTAACCCATGGTTCATTTGCCTCCTTCTTTTGTTCCTGTTCAGTACCAGCATTTCTATTTCCATCTTCTCCATTTAGCTTCTCCTCTGAATTCCTTGTTACTGTTCCATTGCCATCAGCTTTGCTTTCGTCTTCAAACCCTTCCAGATTTGAGTTCCCAAGCACTTCCTCATTAGTTCTTAGTGAATCTAAGCTCAATCTCCTAGCTACTTTAGTGCTTCTAGCTACCTCAGCTTCAAAGCTTGCTTCCCCTTTTTGAGCTTGTTCCTGCTCCTGTAACCCTAATGCTTCCACACAAGTTCCTACTGAGCTACCAACGTTCATGATTGGTGTTTTCCGACCTCTTCCTCGTCCTCTACCTCTTCCCCTCGCCATTGTCACCTTCCAGCTCACGTTAAGCTAACGTGTGCTGAGAGCATTTGGAGAGAAGAAGATTAATATTATTTTTATTATTATTCTTATTATCTTATTATATATTATTAGGATTATTAATAATAAATTATTATTATTGGTTGAGTAATGAGTGTAGTGTGATATGAGCAGAATAGAGGAGGAGGGGTTATTGTTAGGAGTCAGTAATATTATGTATGAGTTATTATTAGTAGGATTTATTAGGATATTAGTATCATTATTATTATATTATTATTATGACTAGGATTATTATTATTATTAGTATTAGGGAGTGTTATTGGGATTGTTATTGTTGAGTGTTATTGTGGGTTGGTGGGGGGGTGGGGAGGGAGTAGGAGTATTAAGAGTGATATTCATTATGATCATGATTATTATTTTAGGAGAATTATTTTGATTTTTATTATTACGAAGATTATTATGATTTTTAGTAGGATTAGGATTAGGAGAAGGAAGAGAAGGAGGGGGAGGGGAAGAAGAAGAAGAAGAGGAGGAGGAGTGGGGAAGGAGGAGCAGGAGAGGAGCGGAGGGAGCAGGAGGGGAGGAGGAGAGGATGGATGGAGGAGCAGGAGGAGGATGAGAGCAGTAGGAGGAGGTAGGATGAGGAGCAGGTAGCAGGAGCAGGAGCATGAGCAGGATCAGGAGCAGGAGCAGGAGCAGGAGCATTAGCATTAGCAGGAGGAGGAGGAGGAGGAGGAGGATTAGGAGGAGGAGGAGGAGGGGCGTGAGGAGGAGGGGGAGGAGGATTAGGAGGAGCAGGATCAGGAGCAGGAGCAGGAGGAGGAGCAGGAGGAGGAGGACGGAGGCACGAGGAGGACGAGATTAGGAGGAGGAGGATTAGGGGGGATTAAGGCGGAGGAGGAGAGGAGGAGGAGCAGGGATAATATTCTTATTGTTATTGTTGTTATTATTATTATTTATTATTATTATTATTATGATCGTATATTATTAGCATTAATATTATTATGGTTATTATATTATTATTATTATTATTATTATTATTATTACTATTATTATTATCACATTATTATTATCATTATGTATTATATTATTATTATATTATTATCATTATTATTGTTATAGTATTATCATTATCATTTAGTATCATTATCATCATCATCATCATCATTATTATATTATTATATTATTATTATTATATTAGTAGGATTATTATTTATTATTATTAGTGATTATTATTATTATTATTATTTATATTATTATTATTATTATTATTATTATTATTATTATTATTATTATGATTGTTATTATTATTGTTATTATAAGTCCAAAAATTACGTTGGGAATATATTATAAGACCAAAATACCAATAATACATATGCTATTATTCCTAAATAAACTTGAGTACTAATAAATGGATAAACAATTTATTGTTTTATAGCCATCCCTAGTTTTAGCGCACGATCTCTTAATTTTTTCATAACAATTTGTATTATTGGTTGTATACAACATAAAATTTTATTTGTTTATTATTATTGATTGTATTATTTTTGTATAAAAAATGACAATTTGATGTTAACATACTATCTTTGAGTCTTTTCATAGGTTCTCCTTGTTTTTAATCAAATGATCTTTTAAGTAATTTTTTCATTATCTTTAAATTAGATAGATTCTCTCTTTGTTGTTAAGGTTTTACGAATTATATTATGGATATCAATCCTCCACTTTCTTTTGTATACATAATATGTTGGGTCCAAAGGATCAATATTATCATGTAACAACAATAACAATTCCCTTAAAAAAGGAAAAATTAGTAAAGTAGTCACAATTCCTAACTTAATTAGTAAAAATATCTACACTTTAAAATATTTAGTTAAAATGTCAAAATGTCAATATAAATACAAATATATTTTTTAAATAACTATAAATTCATTTGGCATACCTATTGGAATGAATACAAACTAATAAAAAAAATTAAGATTATGGAGAAAAAAAAAAGAACAAAGTTTGAGTTTTTTTTTTTTAAAATGTAACTCATGAGAAAATTAAGTGATCTTTACCTTTTTTTGAAATATTCTCTCCCTTGATTTTCTTCCTTTTGTTATTAAATAATTCTATTCTTTAAATAAAAACAAATAATAATAATATAAATAAGATACATAACAAATTTGTTATAAACATTTTGTGTTATAGTGAATGTCTAATTATGTGGAGTCCTAGTAATATATGGTTAGGAATCCTACTTGGGGACCAAGTAATGTTTTCCCTATAAATAAAGGGTTTTCCTTCATTGTAAATTAGATTTGTGAAAGATCTCTGAATCCTGAATATACTTCAAGAGAAATAAGAAGTCTTTTTTCTTCTCTCTACTATCTTCTTCTTCTAATTTCATATAGTTTCATAACACGTTATCAGCACGATTGTTCTATCTTTAAAGAATTATGAAGAAGACGGGAAAAGTGCAAAAAAAATCTTGCATAAGTTATGCAATAAGGTTCTTATATCTTCACGGTATGATTTATCTTTACGTTATAATTATTTATGTGACAAACCTGGAGTTATCATTTGAAGTAAGTATTGAAAGTTTTATACGTTTAAATTAAACGGATGAGAAGAGAATTTCTTAATTTATTTTAATAATTGAATAAGCACAATTTAGTGAAAGATATGTTTTCAACCTTTATATGAGGTATGTGATCTATTAAGCTATATTTATTAACTACTAATGTTGATTATAAGAAATCAATAATCTCAATTCTGTGTGTAATTATAATGTACGATCATATTAATGATCATCAGAAGTGACAAGATTAAATTATTTTGAAGGCTTGAGGTTGAGCCTCATTGAGGGTAAGACGATAGATTTAAGTTTTATCGCACCAAAAGAATAAGATAATGAATTTATGTCTAATCGCACCAAGAGGGTAAGACATCAAAAGTCTTGATGTTTTGTGATGAAAGATGTTGGATTCAAGTCCCTAATTGATTTATGGCATAAGACGTTGGGTTTGAGTCTCAATGCACCATATTGATGATATTATGATGACCAAGGGAAATAATGAGTTTTTGATAAAATGAGTCATGAAATATATCTCGTTAAAGCAAATCCATTCCCCAAAGTGAATGTAGCAGTGCATAAATGTCTAAAAGAAGACAATTGATTAAATAATGCACATGAATATGGAATGAGGTACTAAGTTATCAAAAATTGATGTACTTTGATGATTGTGTTCCATTCATGAAGAATGAGAGCCTTTGATAAATGGTAAAAATACAGATCCATTCTTTAGAGTGAATGAGGTGATAAGCCACCATTCTAGACGTGAATTTTCTTGTAATGATTGTTAGCAAGGCAAGGTAATTGTGAGACCATCATAAACGAAAGTTGAAATTGAATTCTCTGCGTTCTAGGAACGTATACAAATATTTGTGTACCTAGTCATCCACCTAGTGGATTGCTTAGACTTAATGGTCCTAAAAAATGTTTCTTCTATATGGTCTCATGTGTGCCTATTATTATCTCGCAACTTGATGTTTGCAAAAATGTTGGCACAAATAATATGTTTACATGCACAATTTTCTTCAGATTAGTTCATTCAATGATGAAATCACGATTCACCTAAAGGGTAAAGTAATTGAGAAAAAAATAAATCTAAAAATTACTCTTGGAGTAATAAAATTGAAATTTACTCATATAATAGTAAATCAGAAATTTACTAAAGCAAAAGGCACATGGCGTAGTAAACTTGGAGTTTACGAGTACTACTAATTTTATTAGTTGGCATGAATAATTTGGTCATCCCAAAGATGTGCATACTGAGTAATGGATATACATTGAAAATTAGAAGATTCTTCAAGAATTTTTACGTTGCTTGTTCTCGTAATAAAGTTGATTGGATCAACTAAAGTTGGGACTAAATCCCTAAATTCTGAAAAGTATAAAAGGTGAATATGGGCCTGTTCACATATCATGTGATATGATAAATAAAAGTGCATCAATAAGATAACCACATGTGCGTTTGTTGTCAACTTGCAGTTTGACATTCGCAAAATTGTTTGTGCAAGATAATTGAGCTAAAAGCACAACTTTCAGAATATGAAATCAAGATAATTAATCTTGATAGTATTGATAAATATATAAGATGATATGACATTAAATGTCTCATATAGTGAATCATTGCTTATGAAAATAAAGTTTCATATGTTGATCTGAAATATGATATTACATACAAACATAATTGTATGAATCAAACCAATAAGTTATGATCAATTTTTCTGTTAATTGCTTTATGGTCAGGGACCAAATAGTTTTGATCTGATAATTTTGATGTGCAATATATGATTAATGAATATACAATGATGCACAAAGATAGATTCTCCAAAAGATTGAGATATATGTTAGTTTGTCTAACATAAGGGGGAGACTAGAAGCAACAGAAGAGTTGTAAATACTCCAATTGAATGTCCCTTAAGGATAAAGTCTATGATAGACTAACCAATTCTAATTAAATAATCCTTGAAAAAGGGGGAGGATCAAATAATCAAAATGATCATAATAAGAAGATAATGTGCTATTGGAGAGCCTACGACATAACACTTTATGAAACCTCATTAGAGGGGTAGCTACCTAAAAATAATGAAGTGATGAGATCTCAATAAGTTTTATCGTAATGTGAATCGATATAAAATGATATATCGTTGACGATATCTTTAATACAATAGCGCGCAATATTGTAAAAGATTATGAGGATATGAATTCTACATTTATTAAAGCATACTTGTATAGAAATAATTATCAAGTGAAAAGTGGAATGATGCATCTGGTAAGCGTAAGCTTATTTGACTTGCAATAGTCACTAGAATATATCATACATTTAATCTTGAATGTTATCACTTGACAAAATAATATGAAAAGTCATGAAGGATTCAAAATCTAAAGTATGTGCATGTTTTTGGAGAACTTGTTTATAATCTTTATAAGGATTAAATCGATGCAAAATGCATGAAACATATACAAATATTGTTATGCAAGTTGATAACTAGAATTGAAACTCTTGAAGAGTTTTCAAAAAGCAATAGATTATTTGCTTAAAGAAGTTAAAGTAAGAAACTTGCAGAAATCTTTGATCTTGAAGGAAAGATTCATAAAAGTAGATAGAAGAAAACATATTTCGTCAAGGTTTTTCAACTCATGAGCTCCCAAGAATGGTGATATCAACATGCAAGAGGTATTTTCAAGTAACATTATTGTTGATTTATTCACCAAGTCTCTATCAACTACAACTTTCAAGAAGATGATGCACAAGCTTGGAAAACGAAGATTCTAGTCTCTGAATTGATGTTCTCATAAGGGGGAGTTAATACGTGATGTACTCTTTTTCCCTCACAAGGTTTTGTCCCACTGGGTTTTCCTTGTAAGGTTTTTAATGAGGCATCCATAATGCGTATTATTAGATATGTGTACTCTTTTTTCCTTCACTAGATTTTTTTCCACTGGGTTTTATCTAGTAAGGTTTTAACGAGGCACATAATCTATCGACATTCAAGGGGGAGTGTTATAAACAATTTGTGTTATAGTGAATGTCTAATTATGTGGAGTCCTAGTAATATATGGTTAGGAATCCTACTTGGGGACCAAGTAATGTTTTCCCTATAAATAAAGGGTTTTCCTTCATTGTAAATTAGATTTGTGAAAGATCTCTGAATCCTGAATATACTTCAAGAGAAATAAGAAGTCTTATCTCTTCTCTCTACTATCTTCTTCTTCTAATTTCATATAGTTTCATAACAAAATTAAAATTTTGACATTTTTACTAAATATTGAAAGTGTTGCTAATAAGCCCTCCTAAATATTAAAATATTGTCATTTTAAAAAATTTCCCATTAAAAAAACAATTAATTACTTTAAAAATTGAGCCCCCTCACCTCACGCCAAAAGAAAACACTTCCAGTAGTTGTGGAAGACCCAAACACCAATCCAAGCAAACATAAACTAATCTTGAGCCTAAGATCAAGTTCATCTCACTATTATTGGGGGCAAGATCCACATTATTTTATTATGTTGTGTTGTACTTGTTTGAATTCTTATCACTAACCTTTTAATTTCAATCAAGATGAATTCCCTTGAAAAAATTTTATTCTTGCGATGAATGTTTACTTTTAATAAATTTTTGTGTTAATTATAAAAAAATATTTTCAATATTTTCATATAGTTAGTCTACCTTTTTTCAATATATAACCATGGTTAAATCTTACTATCTTTGTGTGGATTACAATGTTTTGGTAAATTTAAATTTGTAAGAAATTTAGATTATACTAAATTCAAGATATATTAGTCCAAATAAATATTATCACTTAGTATGATTTGAATAATTATTTAAGATAAATAACTAAAGATTTAATTAATGTTAAATTTTATTGTGCTTGCCCGTCAAAATTGATAATAAATGACAAGCCTACGTTGCCAAAGTCCAAGATGTCATCTCATTCTTCAAGACCAATTTGGTGTCACATGTCAAATGACGTAGCTTACCAAGTAAAACGAAGGAGCCAATACAATTATGTGATGTATCAAGTGACATAACATTCCTAGCCATATCAAAGACAAATAAAAATGTATAAGTGCAAGTGACATGGTTTGATTAATAAAATATCATTATGTCACTTAAATCAGATTGGTCAAAGGGAGTGTCTCCTCATCACAACTTTTCCATTATATAACATAAATAAAGGTCCACGTCGTTAAGAAAAAATACCATCATTTCAACAAGTAGCTAGAGACAGAGTTCGTGGATCAAACACTGCAAATTTGTCTAAAAACCTACAAGTTCAAGTATTCAAGAACTCAAGCTCAAGAAACAACAAAAGTCCAAGATTGTCGGATTCAAGAATAAGCTCAAATGACTTTGAAGTAAAGATCAATCTCATTAAGATTCAAGATCAAGCTCGAAGGCCCTTGAATCCAAGTATAAGTCATGAACAAGTCCATTAAGATTCAATATTAAGCTTAAAACTGTAACGACTCAAAATATCAAGATATCAGGTCACGTTGACACCTAATAAGAACTCGCCAGTAGGTAAGTCAAACCCATAACAAAGAATCAGAAGAAACAGGCTACCACGCGAAAGAGGAGAATGTAGAGAAGAAACAAAAATAGAGAAAGAAAGAGAAAAAAGATATACATATGACACCCCACGAAGATAGTCGAGCCATTAATTACAAAAGGATACAAGATAAATACAAATAGATACAAATTTTTCTGTGAATACAAAATAAAGACTGGTGTAGTCAAAATAGAAGGATATTGGAAAATCTTAACACTAGGAGCTCACCTTATGTCTCTAAGCATAGCTGTTACGCATGAGGTACACGCCAATGCTAAGAGCTTACACTATGATCTGCACGACTCAGAAGTGTAGTGTGAGTACTAGTCACGATCCAAAGTATACCCTAAACGTGACATGACGTATAACACCTCGAGAGACCCTATAGAAGCCAATGGACATACGAATACAAAATATATACTAGAGAATAATAGAAATTTGATATAGCAAATAGTTTGACATAATGCATTAGTACATGAAATGTTCAAAGTAAGAGGGATATACATGAAAACATGAAATGTGATCATAGAGGACATAATAAGAAACATGATCTGCATGACCAATCAAAATAGTATGGTCAATGAATCTTAAAATCATCAAAAAATCTTTATTAAACCTTGATAGAAAACACAGATTATTTTATGGGATATTGACTTTAACCAACAATAGACCATGCAAGCTATAACTTGAAATTCAATGTAACTCCCACATCGAGAAGGGAGAGTCTACTTACAAAGATTTGACATTGTATCATCTCATATTGTATATGTGGATCACAATCTAGGCCATTTAAGGCAAACCTACAGAGGCACGTAGTTTGGAACTAGAGTTGCTACTTGAGACGACCCTATATAAGCCTCCACCTCAAATTTCTCTCTATGCTAAGTTAAATTCCCAAAAGAGTAGTCAATTTCATAAATATAACATCATCCATAGAAAAGTAAAATTCAAATACTAGTTCAAGCTTAAAACATCATAAGTAGTTCATTAAATCTTGAATCAAGCATGTGTGAGAAAATCTTATTTGTTCCTTATGGTGAGAAAAACTTTTCACAATTTAATTGATGCTCGTCTTAAACAAACCTAATTCATAATATATTCTTTTTAATAAATCACACATAACTTCATGAAAATGTTATGTCATAAATAAGAGTATAATTCCTTCATAAATTCATGTCTTTTAGGGTTCATATATAAAACTCATAATTAACACACGTGTTCATGTGATTTCTATTGAAATGCATGTAATTGAGTCTAAAGCAATCAAATCAAGATCAAACTCAAGCAATTGAATCCACACAATTAGAATTTAGAGTCCATCAGTAATTAAATAAAAAACCTACTTTATTTGATTGAAAGTGAATTAGGAAAATTAGAGAAAACCATGGGGCTCAATGAGTGAATGAAACTCACTGATGAATCCCTAAATACCTTGAGGAACAAAGCCCCGAAAAATTGATGAATAGGAGACTTGGTGCTTGAGAACCCTATTCTTCTTCTTGATAGAGACTTGAAGGGGATGGATGTAGACGGGATTTTGGAATTTGAGTGAATGAGAAAGTTGGGTTACTTTTAGGAATAGAAAGGCAGTTATAGGACTTAGAAATAGGCATAAAACGACTAGTATAGGTATTAAATGCATAGGAAAAGACTCAAATCTTATTAAAATAGTTGTTGGATATCTTCTACGATCAGTAAAGGTCAACCGTAGAACTAATTTCAGAAATTAAAATTTCATCTTACTTTCAACGATACTGTTACGAATAAAAAATGGCACACTCGTCTTATCCCACAAAGACAAGTCAGCCTAAATATCAACCATTACAATAAAATGCAGGAAAAAATAGAAGTAACTTAATAAAATCTCCCAAAACCTGGTAGTCACGTATACAAACCTCCAAAGTAATACAATTGATTTAAATTAAAAAACACAAGTCTCAAATGACCTTGTTTCTAGAATAGAACAAGATCATACATAGGATAAAGAAGGTCCAATGAAATGACAAACAACTATCTCACAAATCTCCAGGAAGCCTCGAAAAATAAGAGAATGGAAGTATCACGAAAAATTCAGGCTTGTAACCTACAAAAAATTATAGAAGAAAGGGGTGAGTACCAAAACACACGGTACTCAGTAAGTAAGCCTCTAAACACAAGCTAAGGGAATAGAGTACGGTTACTCCTCCAACCGAACCTCCACAACTACAACCTGTATTAAATCAGCCCAACCTAACATTTCACAATTTATGAAGCACATAGCTCAACAACCACACTCCAACAATTTCATATAATCAACAACACTCTAACTATTGCATATCTTGAACAACATGATCGATATTCATTAGTAACAAATTTCATAAAAAGACACTCACAATATCAACAACACACCAAATAAAGTTCACCAATAATAAAGAAATCCTATGCAATGAAATGCAGTGTCCAGTATAGTGATGCATGTATGACCTAATAATACACACCCATTGTCTCTCATTTCGGGACCCATGGGGGACATATCTGTCCATGATCCATCGCGGCGTGCGATACGAACCTCGATAATAGTAACCAACGCAGTGTGCAATACGTCTCTCGTTGTATAGTATCCATTGCGGCACGTGATACATCCCTCGAAATGATACATCCTATCTAATTTCTTATTCTTTCTCAATGCATATAACACTTGTCACGACCATGTCTCGAAATAATGCAAATGACATGTTCACACAAATAAGGATGAGATGATTCTTTTCTTAACAAGGCAATTCACAATAATACAACTGTGATATAACATCAACAAATAAGCAATAGTCAAATCATTCTCGAACATCAAACACTAACAATTTATCACATTACTTTTTATCACCCTTTTTCATCATTAAAATTACTCAATATGAACAAGTCATTCCATCGTCAATTCTCATTACTCCCAAAAACATATTATAAGGAAATACACAAATTTCATACACTTAACAAGGGTTTAAAAATCCACTTGCTTCAAACAATCAAATGATTACTCCGAGACTTGAGTCTTCCCATTTCATTTAATTTCCAACCCAATGCAATCTATTTAAGTATATAGCCACAATATGATTTTGAAACTAACAACACCCAAATTACTATAGGTATAACCTAGACCCAAAAAATCACCAAATTTACAATAAAGTTTCTAAGTTTAAAGCCTAGTGTTAAGCTTCAACTTCTCCAATATCACAATTCTAGTGGTATTCATGTAATTCTATAATATCATTGTTATAAGACCTATCCAGTATGTTAACCTCTAATGACAATAATATACTCTCTTTTGTTGTAAAGCCATAACCTACACCAATGCATCAATCATTTGGCATTGATTAGCCAATGACTAAAGAGCAGGTTTCTTCCCAAAAACGATGCAACACCATAATCTATTCCCACCTTTCTGTCCAATCAATTTGACATACAATCCAATCTTTCTTTCCAATCCAATTAACATAACTACCATAGAATTTACCTGAATGTGAAGCTCTCTGCTTTCACGGTGGTCACCTCTCACAGGAAATTTTAGGTTCTCTTTCTTTATCATTTTTTTTCTAAATTAATTATATATTAAAAGTGACAAACCCTACTAATTATTTTGATAAATAAATTAAACTTAGGAAATTTAAATAAAATATCACTTTAGTCCATTAACTATATGTTAAGTCAATTATCTAGAATTGTCTATCATTTAATTAACTCATGTAAAATGAATAGTTTAAAATTCTCATACCAACTTCACCGGCTAATCATGAATGACTTGAGCCAAATACTGAAAGGTGTGAAAAGGTAATGATGTAAAATTATTCTAAAATGACTTTCCGGGACATTATAGATACCCTTCTACAGTCCATGTCAATTTCTACCATCCATGGAACTCATAAGTAAGAATCCACTTTTGGTCAAAAATTTTAATAAGTTAGAAATGTTCTTGCGGAACTCATCTACGGCTCATCAACTTTCCTAAGATTCGTCTAGTTCTTTCTTAGGACAAACTTCTGAGACTTAATTTTCCAAAATTCCATTTCAGTTCCTACAATTCCATTTGACGACTTGTTGGTATTCCTACGGGTCGTAGGTCTGTCTCGTAGACCACTACTTTAAAGAATTTTTCCATTTTTCATTTCTTTCTTATCTTTGAACTTCTGAGTTATTATATTACTAGAAAGTGGTACTCAATAGCATAGGCTGATCTCCAAAGACAAAGAAAGCATAAATTACAGGTAAGAAGAAGGAATAAACAATACTAAAAGCTAAAGAAGAGATGCCACATAATAAAAATAAATGAAAACAAAGGAATAATAAAAGCAAGCAGGTAGCTAAGACAAGGGAACAAACCTGGATGCGCTAGCCCAACAACCTAACCACAATAATATTCTACCATGGAATTCAATAAACTAAATATATTCTAATTGTTACCACCACTACATGCCATATCAGACAAATGGCTAATCCAGTCAAATCAAATCAAATCTAGAAGTATTGATCTCGAGGGAATCAAAGGGGACATATCTAAGTCAAACATATAAGCAACTATCAAACAAACACAAAATACACAATTACAATCAAATAATAATCTAAAAATATCCTCATAAACCTGGAAGATAATCAACAATAAACATAACCCAATCACCCGCTCCCCCCGATAAGAGCGATTACAATCAAATAATAACCTAAAAATATCCTCATAAGCCTGGAAGATAATCAACGATAAACATAACCCAATCACCCGCTCCCCCCGATAAGAGCGACAGTTGCAAACAACAACAAATTATATTGGTGATAATAATGAATATAGACAACAAGTGCCGCAAAAACAAATATAGACACCTATCTCCTTCCCATGACTTGCAAGGTAGAACCATATGGACACTCCCTCCTGCTATTCACAATGTAACACGGACAAAGGGTCTACAATAGTGTCACGCCCAAGCTACCCCCGAGACGTGGACATGAAACTTAGGACCACAAGTGATCCCAAGATAACCCTGCTGGCATGTGCATGAGCATACTAAAGAATATAAACTGTTGCAAAAGCTAAATCATAAATTTAAACTCAAAAGATGGGGACAATACTATGCTGAAACTAACTATGTCTGAAATAAGCCTCTAAACTGGACTAGAAATACTTGGACAATCCCCCCAGCTAAATCTAGAAAAAACTAAAACTAAATGACTAAATACTGAAAAAGAAAATCCTGACTGTTGTCCTCGGAGAATGAGGTCTTACCATTAAATCTGCTGAACTAGAGATCGGGAAATCGATATATGCATGATCTGGATGCTGAGAACCTGAACCTACATCATGAGAAGATGTAGCAACACGTATGAGTCAGTACTTGAAAGGTACTGAGCATGTAGGATAGAGTACAACTGAAATAAAACATAACTAAACAAGCACAAAAGCAAGTAAAATAATCTTAACATGATATGCTGATTTCTAAGCTAACTGGATGCAATGACCAATTTATAACATACTGAAACTGAATATACTGATAAATGAACAATACAGAGAGTCTGACTGAACTGAGAGAGCTACTAATAATCGGTAATAAAACCACATGAGATAAATGTGGAGTCCGATGTATACGCCCCATCGAGAGGATCCAATGTACCCTGCCAAAGGTATAAAGGCATGCTGGCCTGATCACTAAACTGATTGCCCACAGAGGGGACTTACAACCTACTTGTCTAATAGTTCTGGGACTAATTGGGTACGCTGAACCCCAGTCCAACTCGGTATTATGCTACTCCCATGAAATTTGTAATTAACTGATCATGACTGAGTTTCTGTAAATAATGGATAGCTCAAAACTGAACATGCAAACTGAGAATGCAACAATTAATCTGGTAATTATGCATTTATAACTAAGGCAAGTGTATCTGAAGTAACTGAAATTTCTGACGTAGCATGTGTAATTCAATAACTAAAGAAATACATATCTAGGGTTCTGAAATTCATGCAATAAACTGAATAATAACATGATAATCTGATTTTGAACATATAACTAATAAGTTCATGAAATTATGTTTAAGTTCTAGAAACTCTAGGTCTAATCATGATATGAGAATCAAGAATCTGACTGTAAACTAGGGACCCAATGGTTGTAAAAAACCCACTAGTGAAATCCCACATACCTGGTGATAAAATCCTTGGAAAATAACTTATGTTTCGGGGCTAGAACTGTTGGAACTTGTTGCGTTCTTGAACTAGGGTTCTTGAGCTTTTTCTCCTTTTTTGCTTCTAATTTTCAAACTTCTGATTTATGATTTTGACTTAGGTAAGTTTTAATTATGTTTCTAGAATTAAACTGACTAAAATCTGATGATTTAAGGTCAAAATGATGTATCTTAAGGTTTAAATAAAGTGGGAAAGGACCAAAAGACCCCTGGGTATGTTCCTGTGGGACCAATCCCGTTGGTCCGTCGGTTGGGACTGTTGACAGGGCTTTACTAAAATGGGATAACTTTTTACTCGGAGGTCAGATTTTGCAAGGTCGGTGGCTATGGAAAGCTAATTCAATTATCTATATTTGGGTAGGTAATGAGAAACCTAATTCATTTTGTGCTAAGAATTATGATCATTTGAAGTTTCCCCAACTGCATTTCCCCCTTAACTCTCTACTAATTCCCACCTACGGTCAGACTTACGGATCATAGGTCCACCTACGGACTGGAGTAAGTAGTCTTGTCCAAAAGCCTCAGGCGAAAATACGATACCATGGAGAGAGGGGAATGCGTCGAGGCGGAGAGCAAGCCAACTACTTTTGGATTTTCGTGCTGGTCATCCGTGGCTCTTGTCAAAGAGTGAGTGAAGGGGAGTCTCGATCGATGGTCATGGACTACGGACCATAGTCTGACCTACGGACCGTAAGTTCGTCCGTCAACTAACACTTAACAAATTTTCCTGAGCTGAAATTATTGAGAGTTTCTGATCCCATTGACGATTGTGCAGGATGGACCATGGTTGAGGCTACGGTCCGTCGATGGTCACGTCGGTTGCACCTGTAGATTTTTCTGAAAAACTGATTTTTGGTCTGTTTTGGATACGATGTGTTACACATAAGGAACTTGAGAAATCCATATATACTTCCTGGTCCTGATCCACAACTATCATAATTGATTCTCATTGATATGCTCCACATGAGACATAAATATACATATTTAAAAATGAGTCAATATAAAAATGATCTTAAATTCCTCGAAGTGATTAAGTAAAAAGTGAGTTCATTATCGATTCCTATAGTATCGCAACGATTGATTTCAATGTAGTAAATGTCTTACGCATCCCACCATAATCAATTTTAAGAGTAAAAATGTACAAAATCCTACTTTCACAAAAATGGTAGTTAAACCCAATGTATGTTTCGAGATTTTGATACAAAATACGTGAAAATGAGTACCATCGCATTGCATGCCATCACCACCATAACAAATAATATTTATACACCCTTAAGCACGTAATCGACATCACTGAACTCCTAAGTATAGAGAACTAACAATTGAATATTGAAGAAAAGTACTCCAACAATTGAAATATTGAAGAGAAGTACTCCAACAATTGAAGATTGCAGAGAAGTACTCCAATACAACAATAATAAGAAGAAAAAAAGACAAGAGTATACAACTTTAGAAATAATAATTCAAAGTTATAGTAGGAATCCTTATTTGATTAGGATTTGCTATTTATAATATTTACTTATTATGTTTAATTATGATTTGTTGGTTAGAGTAGTTCCTAGTCCTAGTTTAATTTTTGTTTTTACCTTCATAAATAGGGATGTTACTAGTTGTAACGACCTGTTTAGTCGTTTTGAGCAACAGATTTTATTCTGGGAAAACTGGCAGAGGTGACGGAGGCCACGACGGACCGTCAAGGGCACGACGGACCGTCGTGGAGGGTGTCGTTTCAAAATACTTAGAAAATCTGAAATTGGGTACTGAAAATCGACTCTCTGAACGTCGTGACGAAATGGCAGGACGGACCGTCACAGGCGTGACGGACCGTCACAGACTCTATGGTGGAAATTGAGTCTCTGACGGTTGCGACGACCTGCAGGACGGACCGTCGCAGGCACGACGGCCCGTCACGGGCTACGCAATCCCAGTTCGGGTCGGATTTCTTTACACGTTTTAAGGGACGTTTTTGACTATTCCTGCTTTAATTATAAAGTTATAGGGTTAATGTTAATAAGTCTAATTACTTGGGGGTTAAAAGAGGTAACCTTAAGTTAATTAGTGGATTATTAGAGCCATCTTTTAAAACTTAATTATATAATAATTAGGGTAAAAGAAAGAGGGTTTGAATAAAGAAAATAGAAAGAACAGCAAGAGAGAGAGAGAATCGATCAAGAGAGGAACGAAGAGGACAACAAGAAATTGAGGAATTGCTTGCTTGATCACTAATCTTCGGTGGAGGTAGGTTATGGTTTCTTTTACACTATTCGTAGTAAACTCTTAATAGCGAATGATATGTGTTGGGTAGTATTATAGAGTCTTCTTTATGCTTAATTGTGTGTATGCATGATGTGATTTCATATATATGATTGTGATGAAACAAGCATGATGAAGCTATTGAATCCCAAATCTTGATATAAACCTAATCTCTTGTTAATGATGATGCCTTGGTATAAAAGAAGGCTTGATGAACTAAAGTGATGAGATGATGACGCCTTGGTATAAAAGAAGGCTTGATGAACTAATAGAATGAGATTAGGGGATCGGAGTGTCACGTACCGACACATAGAATTAGTGGGACGGGTGTCATGAACCGACACATAGATGTAGGGGATCGGAGTGTCACGTACCGACACATAGAATTAGTGGGACGGGTGTCACGAACCGACACGTAGATGTAGGGGATCGAAGTGTCACGTACCGACACATAGAATTAGTGGGACGGGTGTCACGAACCGACACGTAGATGTAGGGGATCGGAGTGTCACGTACCGACACATAGAATTAGTGGGACGGGTGTCACGAACCGACACGTAGATGTAGGGGATCGGAGTGTCACGTACCGGCACATAGAATTAGTGGGACGGGTGTCACGAACCGACACGTAGATGTAGGGGATCGGAGTGTCACGTACCGACACATTGAATTAGGGGATCGGAGTGTCACGTTCCGACACATAGTAGTAGGGGATCGGAGTGTCACGTACCGACACAAGAGGAATAAAGATAATGAATCTTGAAAGATATTAATATACTCAATCTAAAGAACATGTATCCCAAATAAGTATGGCATGGAGGCTTGAGTCCTCATAGATATGATCGGTGATATTATAAATGATGTTTGTACATTGTTGCTATCACATGTTAAGAATATTAGTTGACTTTATGATGTTATCTGAGATATATTGTTTTCTACTTTGAGTTGGCCGATGATACCTACTCAGTACTTGTGGTTGTACTGACCCCCTACTTTTATGTTTTCCTTTTGTTTATTTGTGGAGTGCAGCAAACGTGCCGTCATCTTCGACTCAACATTAGTTCAAGCCAGTCTTCGTCACACCGGATCTTCAGGGTGAGCTAATGCTTCTAGCTTGGACTGGATCTCCTTCCTCATGTCTTGATGCCTTGAAGTTTCGGCATAGACTAGCTTTTATTTATTTTGGCTTCCTAGAATACTCTTAGTTTAGTAGTTTGATCATAGATGTTCTTGTGGTGATGACTTCCAGATTTTGGGGAATTAATAGAAGTTGAATTTAGAAGTTATTGAATTGTCTTTTATTTATGAGTTTAAGTCTTCCGCATTACTTTATGTTGATATTAAATTGAAATGATAAGGTTTAGATTGGTTGGTTCGCTCACATAAGAGGGTAAATGTGGGTGCCAGTCGCGGCTCGGTTTTGGGTCGTGACAAACTTGGTATCAGAGCATTAGGTTCGTTGGTCTCATCACACAAGAACAGGTCTAGTAGAGTCTTAAAGAACGGTAGGGGGACGCCTTTATTTTTCTTTGAGAGGCTATAAGACTTTAGGAAAATTCCATTCTTTCTTTCTTTCGTGCTATTACTTGGATCCAATTGGTATCTAGGTGATACAATTGGTATCTGACATCTTCACTTCACTCTATTTCGCAGATGGTTAGAACTAGAGCAACGACTACGCCAACATCAACATCAGCAAGACAAGATGCATCTGAGCCAGCCACTGGGGCTGTAGCTCGAAGTGCAACAGTGGCAAGAGGCCGCGGTAGAGGTCGTGGGAGGACGTCCTCTAGAGGGAGAGGACGAGCGCCTAGCCCATCTGGTGCTAGGGCGGTGACTCATCCACCGACTGAGGAGGTATTAAGAGAAGGGGAGGATGGGGAGAATGAACAAGTACAGAACGAGGAAATGCCACCCCAACCTACCCCAGAGATGATCAATCAGGTGCTCGCTTATCTTAGTGGGTTGTCTGATCAGGGTCAGGCACCCCCAACGTTTTCTGCACCAACACCTCCGGTATCATAGGTACGACATGCAGCCACTATGGCCCCTCGTATGGATGCCTCATTGTACATAGGCACGTTTCCACGCCTAACTACTGGGCCTATAATGACAAATGATCAGCATGAACTTTTCAGTAAGTTCTTGAAATTGAAACCTCCAGTCTTCAAGGGTGCAGAATCTGAGGATGCTTATGATTTTCTGGTTGACTGTCATGAGCTACTACACAAGATGGGTACAGTAGAAAGGTTTGGTGTTGAGTTCGTGAGTTACCAGTTTCAAGGGAACGCCAAAATGTGGTGGCGGTCACATGGTGAGTGTCAACCAACAGAGGCACCACCTATGACTTGGGCCTCATTCTCTAGTTTGTTTATGGAAAAATATATCCCCCGTACTTTGAGGGATAGGAAAAGGGACGAGTTCTTGAGCCTAGAGCAAGGTAGGATGTCGGTCAATGCATATGAGGCTAAGTTTCGTGCACTATCCAGATATGCCACCCAACTATGTTTCAGTCCACAAGAGCGGATTCGCCGTTTTGTGAAGGGGTTGAGATCAGAATTGCGAATTTCAGCCTTACAGGTAGCGGCTACGGCAAAATCCTTCCAAGAAGTGGTAGATTTCGTGGTAGAGGTGGAAGGAGTGAAGCCAGATGAATTCACCACGGCATCGACATCAAAGAGGTTTCGAAAAGGGGTGAGTTTAATGGTTCTTACTCTAGAGGACAGGGTTCCGGAGGTTACTCAGTCCGACCCATTCAGTCTTCACTACAGACTGTAGTTGGGGGTCCACCTCAGACCGGTCAACATTTCTCTGAGAGACCCATGCGTGAATCTAGAGAGTGTTATGGATGGGGAGAGGGACATATTAGGAGGAATTTTCCAAACAGAGTAATAGACCCCCAATAGCTAGAGGTAGAGGTGGTCATGGTAGAGGCCGTTTTCTCTGGAGAACGCGGTGGCGAGGTAGTGGTGGTCACCAAAATGGCCGGGGTAACGGGCAAACGGGAGCCACTACATCACAACATGGTAGGGACAATGGACAAACAAACGAAAGGGCCCATTGTTATGCTTTCCCTGGGAGATCAGAGGCGGAGACATCTGATGCTGTCATCACAGGTAATCTTCTGGTTTGTGATTGCATGGCTTCTGTACTGTTTGATCCTGGAACCACATTTTCTTATGTATCTTCCTCATTTGCTAATGATCTAAATTTACATTGTGAATTACTTGATACGCCTATTCGTGTTTCTACTCCGGTGGGTGAGTCTGTGGTAGTTGAAAAGGTATATAGGTCTTGTTTGGTGAACTTTGTGGGGAGTAACACTTATGTAGATTTGGTTACCTTAGAGATGGTTGATTTTGATGTAATTCTGGGTATGACTTGGCTTTCTCCGCAATTTGCGATCTTGGATTGTAATGCTAAAACGGTGACGTTAGCCAAGCCTGGGACAGATCCGTTAGTGTGGGAGGGTGACTACACTTCCAATCCGGTGCGTATCATCTCCTTTCTTCGTGCTAAGAAAATTGGTAGTAAAGGGTGTGTTTAGCTTTCTTGGCACATCTCAAGGATGACACTACCCAAGTACCGATTGAGTCGGTTTCGGTGGTCTGTGAGTTTCTTGATGTATTCCCTGCAGATCTTCCGGGTATGCCCCCAGATAGGGATATTGACTTCTGTATTGATCTTGAACCGGGTACACGCCCCATTTCTATACCCCCTTACAGAATGGCCCCCGCGGAGTTAAGAGAATTAAAAGCCCAACTTCAAGAATTGTTGAGCAAAGGCTTTATTAGACCAAGTGCATCTCCTTGGGGTGCTCCGGTTTTGTTTGTAAAGAAGAAAAGATGGGAGTTTTCGGATGTGCATAGACTACCGGCAGTTGAACAAGGTGACTATAAAGAACAAGTATCCTCTTCCTCGCATTGATGACTTGTTCGATCAGTTACAAGGTGCTTGTGTCTTCTCTAAGATTGACTTAAGATCCGGTTATCATCAATTGAAAATACGAGCAACGGATGTGCCAAAGACTGCTTTTAGAACCAGGTATGGGCATTACGAATGCCCCTGCTGCGTTCATGAGTTTGATGAACGGGATTTTTAAGCCATATTTAGATCTCTTTGTGATTGTATTTATTGATGATATACTGATATACTCCAAGAGTAAGAAGGAACATGAGGAGCATTTGAGAATTGTATTGGAAATGTTGAGGGAGAAAAAGCTTTATGCCAAGTTCTCTAAGTGTGAGTTTTGGCTAGATGCAGTGTCCTTCTTGGGGCACGTGGTTTCTAAGGATGGAGTGATGGTGGATCCTTCTAAGATCGAAGTAGTGAAAATTGGGTAAGACCTACTAATGTGTCAGAATAAGGAGCTTTGTTGGGTTAGCTAGCTACTACCGCCGATTTGTAAGGGATTCTCTTCTATTGCTTCCCAACTGACGAACTTGACTAAGCAAAATGTGTATTTTGTATGGTCGGATGAGTGTGAGGAAGCTTTCAGAAGCTCAAGACTCTGTTGACTACTGCACCAATTCTCACCTTGCCAGTGGAAGGTAAGAATTTCATTGTCTATTGTGATGCATCCTATTCGGGTTTGGGTGCAGTGCTAATGCAAGAGAAGAATGTGATTGCTTATGCTTCAAGCAATTGAAAATGCATGAACGTAACTATCCAACTCATGATTTGGAATTGGCCGCGGTAGTGTTTGCACTAAAGCAATGGAGACACTTTATATGGGGTTAAGTGTGAGGTCTATACGGATCATCGTAGTCTACAGTATGTCTTCACTCAGAGAGATTTGAATTTGAGACAGAGGAGATGGATGGAACTACTGAAGGACTACGACATCACTATTTTGTACATCCGGGGAAGGCGAATGTTGTAGCGGATGCTTTAAGTAGAAAGGCGGGAAGCATGGGTAGTCTAGCTCACTTGCAAGCTTCTAGGCGCCATTGGCTAGAGAAGTTCAGATTCTGGCTAACGACCTTATGAGATTAGAAGTAAATGAGAAGGGAGGATTTTTAGCTTGTGTGGAGGCAAGATCTTCCTTCCTTGATAAGATTAAGGGAAAGCAGTTTAATGATGAAAAATTGATCCGGATCCGAGATAAAGTGTTGCAAGGAGAGGCTAAAGAAGCGAAAGTCGATGAGAAGGTGTTTTGAGGATTAAGGGAAGGGTATGTGTACCTCGCGTCGATGATTTGATCAACACTATTCTGACAGAGGCTCATAGTTCAAGGTATTCGATACATCCGGGTGCAACCAAGATGTACCGTGACCTAAAGCAACACTTTTGGTGGAGAAGAATGAAGCGTGATATTGTGGAGTTTATTGCCAAATGTCCAAATTGTCAACAAGTAAAGTATGAACACCAGAGGCCCGGAGGAACACTTCAGAGAATGCCCATTCCGGAATGGAAATGGGAGAGAATTGCAATGGACTTCGTGGTTGGTCTTCCAAAGACATTGGGCAAGTTCGACTCATTTGGGTGATTGTGGACAGATTAACTAAGTCTGCTCATTTCATTCCGGTTAAGGTGACTTACAATGCAGAGAAGTTAGCCAAACTTTACATCTCAGAAGTTGTTCGATTGCATGGAGTTCCACTGTCCATCATATCAGATAGAGGTACGCAGTTACTTCTAAGTTTTGGAAAAACATTGCATGCAGAATTGGGTACTAGGTTGGACCTTAGTACCGCGTTCCATCCTCAGACCGATGGTCAGTCTGAGCGAACGATTCAAGTGTTGGAGGATATGCTTCGTGCATGTGTGATAGAATTCGGTGGCCATTGGGATAGTTCTTACCCTTAGCGGAGTTTTCATACAATAATAGCTATCACTCAAGCATTGATATGGCTCCCTTTGAAGCATTGTATGGTAGGAGATGTAGGTCTCCCATTGGTTGGTTTGATGCATTCGAAGTTAGACCTGGGGTACTGATCTTTTGAGAGATTCGATGGAGAAAGTGAAGTCCATTCAAGAAAAGCTTCTAGCGGCGCAAAGTAGACAAAAAGAATATGCAGATCGAAAGGTTAGAGACTTAGAGTTCATGGAAGGTGAACAAGTCTTGTTGAAAGTTTCGCCAATGAAAGGGGTGATGCGGTTTGGTAAAAGAGGCAAGCTAAGCCCAAGGTACATTGGTCCCTTTGAAGTACTTAAGCGAGTAGGGGAGGTGGCTTATGAGTTAGCCTTGCCTCCAGGGCTGTCCGGAGTACATCCGGTATTCCATGTGTCGATGTTGAAAAGATACCATGGGGATGGAAACTACATTATCCGTTGGGATTCAGTTTTCTTGATGAGAACTGTCTTATGAGGAGGAGCCTGTTGCTATTTTAGATAGAGAAGTTCGCAAGTTGAGGTCAAGAGAGATGCATCCATCAAGGTGCAATGGAAGGAAGCGAATTTCCGGTTGAAGAAGCCACTTGGGAGAAGGAGGCAGATATGCGAGAAAGATACCCACATCTGTTTACGGATTCAGGTATTCCTTTTCGCCCTTGTTTTCCTTCTTGTGATCGTTCAGGGACGAACGATGGGTAAATTGGTATCTATTGTAACGACCTGTTTAGTCGTTTTGAGCAACAGATTTTATTCTGGGAAAACTGGCAGAGGTGACGGAGGCCACGACGGAACCGTCAAGGGCACGACGGACCGTCGTGGAGGGGTGTCGTTTCAAATACTTAGAAAATCTGAAATTGGGTACTGAAAATCGACTCTCTGAACGTCGTGACAAATGGCAGACGGACCGTCACAGGCGTGACGGACCGTCACAGACTCTATGGTGAAATTGAGTCTCTGACGGTTGCGACGACCTGCAGGACGACCGTCGCAGGCACGACGGCCCGTCACGGGCTACGCAATCCAGTTCGGGTCGGATTCTTACACGTTTAAGGGACGTTTTTTTGACTATTCCTGCTTTAATTATAAGTTATAGGGTTAATGTTAATAAGTCTAATTACTTGGGGGTGTAAAAGAGGTAACCTTAAGTTAATTAGTGGATTATTAGACCATTTTAAACTTAATTATATAATAATTAGGGTAAAGAAAGAGGGTTTGATAAAGAAAATAGAAAGAAACGCAAGAGAGAGAGAGAATCGATCAAGAGAGGAACGAAGAGGACAACAAGAATTGAGATTGCTTGCTTGATCACTATCTTCGGTGGAGGTAGGTTATGTGTTCTTTTACACTATTCGTATGTAAACTCTTAATAGCGAATGTATGTGTTGGGTAGTATTATAGAGTCTTCTTTATGCTTAATTGTGTGTATGCATGATGTGATTTCATATCTATGATTGTGATGAAACAGCAGATGAAGCTATTGAATCCCAAATCTTGAATAAACCTAATCTCTGTTAATTGATGATGCCTTGGTATAAAAGAAGGCTTGATGAACTAAAGTGATGAGATGATGACGCCTGGTATAAAAGAAGGCTTGATGAAACTAATAGAATGAGATTAGGGGATCGGAGTGTCACAGTACCGACACATAGAATAGTGGGACGGGTGTCAGAACCGACACGATAGATGTATGGGATCCGGAGTGTCACGTAACCGACACATAGAATTAGTGGGACGGGTGTCACGAACCGACCGTAGATGTAGGGGATCGGAGTGTCACGTACCGACACATAGATTAGGGGACGGTGTCACGAACCGACACGTAGATGTAGGGGATCGGAGTGTCAGTACCGACACATAGAATAGGGACGGGTGTCACGAACCACCGTGATGTAGGGGATCGGAGTGTCACGTACCGCACATGAATTATGGAGGGGTGTCACGAACCGAACGTAGATGTAGGGGTCGGAGTGTACGTACCGACACATTGAATTAGGGGTCGGAGTGTCCACGTTCCGACACATAGTAGTAGGGGATCGGAGTGTCACGTACCGACACAAGAGGAATAAAGTAATGAATCTGAAAGATATTAATATACTCAATCTAAAGAACATGTATCCCAAATAAGTATGGCATGGAGGCTTGAGTCTCATAGATATATCGGTGATATATAAATGATGTTTGTACATTGTTGCTATCACATGTTAAGAATATTAGTTGACTTTATGATGTTATTATGAACTTCCCCAAAACCTACACACCCCACCTACCATTCACTCCCCACAACCCTCCACATAAATCCCCAAAGCCCTCACAATCTAACCCTACCACCCCCCCCCAACCCCCCTGCCCACTCCCTCATCCAGCCGCCCCACTCTTCCTTCCCCGACTAACCCTCTATCCCTCCGTAAACCATCCTTCACATAGACATACCGACACCACTCTCCCTCTCCCCCCTAAAACCCTACTTTCCCTCACACCCAACCAAACCTTATCTACCACCAATACCCCAGCCTTCTACTACCCCCACCCCACACCCCATCACACGGCTCTATCTCTTTAACGCGCTCACCCCCGCCCTAACTCCTTCCCCCTGGCTAAACTCCCCAACACCTCTCCTCCCCCCCACCCTCCACCCTCCATCGCACCATACCAACCCATCCCACACACCCTTTCCTGCACCACCCCCCTCACCCCCCACCTCCCCAACTCTAACTCTCATATCCCTCAACAAACCTGCTCACATCCACCACTACAGCCGACCTCCAACCTTCCCCTCCCCCAACCCAAAAATACAAATCCGACATCCCCACCCCACCCCTAGTACAATCCCCGTACGTCCCGCTTAAGCCCCAACAGCCCCCCACACTAGTAAACCAACCCCACTTATCCCGCACCACCACCCCACGCAACACCAACCACAACCCACCACCCCCCACATTATCATCCCCTCACTACACAACCCACCAACCTCCACCCCAACCCCCCCCATCTAACCCCCCCCCCTCCACAATCCCGTCTGCCACACTTCCCACCCTTCGACCTGCCCTTGTTTCAACCAACGTCCTGTTCGCCAACCAACACAAACAAATGGGGGGGGGGGGGGGGGGCGGGGCAAAAAAACACTTTTTTTTTGTTTTTTTTGTTTGTTTGTTTAAAATATTGTTTTCTTTACTTTGAGTGGCCGATGATACCTACTCAGCACTTGTGGTCTGGTATGACCCCCAGTTCTGTTTTTCCTTTGTTTTACTTTGTGGAGTGCAAGCAAACGTTGCCGTCATCGTCGGACTCAACATAGTCAAGCCAGGCTTCGTCACACCGGATATGACGGGGAGCTTAAGGCTTTCGAGCTTGGACTGGACTCCTTCCTCCTGTCTTGATGACTTGAAGTTGCGGATTGGACTAGTTTTATTGATTTTGGCTTCCTAGATACTATTAGTTAGTAGTGATAAAGATGTTCTTGTGGTGAGACTTCCAGATTTTGGGGAATTTCATAGAGTTGCATTTAGAAGTTATTGAATTGTCTTTTTATTTATGAGTTTAAGTCTTCGCAATTACTTTATGGTGATATTAAATTGAAATGATAAGGTTTAGAGTGGTTGGTTCGCTCACATAAGAGGGTAAATGTGGGTGCCTCGCGGCTCGGGTTGGGTAGTGGACACTAGTTAATTTCATTACATACAGAAAAATACAAAAAAACATACAAAAATATTCATAATAGACAAAACTTGAATTTAAATTCAAGAAAACTTTGAGNTTTCATTAAATTTATTTTTAGTATTGGTACGTTCGATTTATTTTTTGATATTTTTATTGAAGAATCTTAACGTAATTAAATTTTAATTACTTAAAGTTCATTGAATGAATAACCTAATTTTTTTTAAAAAAATTCATATGATTATTCCAGATACATATATATATTTTTTTTAAATTATTTTTATGTTGAATATTTTATTATTTTATAATTTCTATTTGTTCATATATATATATAGTATTATTGTGTGTGTGCGTGCATGTGATGCGCGCACACATTGTGTTTTTCTATATTCAATGAAATTTATTCAGGTTGACGTTTTATTTATGAATTTCTTATTGTCAGAAATATCATCTTGTTAGAGCAAAGTATTTTGTAATTTTTTATCTGGACTCATGATAATTACTAACTTATGTTTTCAAATAATATTTATTGATAAATTTACCGATATTTTAAATGTTGGAAATATATCTCTTTTATATGGCTTGTCTAATGGTAATTAAGTATCATTTATGTTTTTCTTTTTGATTTGTTCATTTGTTGTACTTTCTAAAATCAACAACAATGAAAATAGTAAATTATGCATTACTTTTCTATTCTAGTTTGTTTCTTTCTTTCTTTTAATTCTTACTGTTAAGTTCAAAACGTTATCCAAGATGCATATTCTTTTACTATAATTTTTTTTTAGTAAGTACGTGTGTATATATGCATCTTTTCTTAGAACTTTAATAGTGAGAATTAAAAAACAAAAATCTACAATTAATTGGCACAATTTATATTTTATTGTGTGTTTGATTTTTATCAAGTAAATAAATGATCACAATCCAAAGAAAACATAATGAATCTACTTATTACCGTTAGACACGACCATAAAAAGAGATATATTCCAATTTAAAATATTGTTTAAATATCAATCAATGTCTGAACATATGTGAGTAATTACATATTCCAATAAATTACAATAATCACTTTGCATCTACAAAGATTACAATATTTGTTACCATAAGAAATTCATAAAACTTCACTTGATAAGTTCATGGAAGAAAACACAAATGCAACCTCTTTATTTAATGACATGAATCATAAGTACATATGAAAAGCGAAATCTAAAATGTAATTCTTATTTTTAATTTTTATCGCACTATTCGACAATCCATAATCAAATATGAAAGTGAAAACTATAGTCTGAATAGGATCATAAAAACCTCAAATCAAAGAAGTTTATATTAAAGAACACCATCTTCCATAGCACATTAATCAAAGAAATAATGAAAATAGAAAGATAATATCAAATGCATAATTATATTTGAACTTTTGTTTCCGACATCCCTTTGACAAACTATCACATTCAAAACAGACTTCCTTCATCGATTTAATATTAAAAGATGAATTCGATCATGTTAATAATATTAATATTAATCTAATGCTTACAATGAATAAAAAGAATATCCTTGAGTGACTTTAGAGAACAAGAATACAACATCTTTCTAGGCCCTTAATCATAAGAAATCTGAAAATAAGTTGGACATATAAAGGGTTATATAGAAAATGACGGTTTTTGACTCCCTAAAGGCTGTGACCTTAATCAAGGATGTTTTCTTTCAAAGTGATTATGAACTGTTGGAAAAGGTTGGTCTTTTTCAAAGTGTTGTGACCTTTCTGAAATGTTACTTATTTTCAAAGAGTTGTTGTGACCTTTTTTACTCTTCTCTTTGGCTATTACTTGAGTAATATATCCGTGGTTACTGATAAATTTCCTTCCCTAGATAAAATGATGTACCCATTAAAGAATTAGTGGTACCTAAAATTTTAATATATTACTAACTCAAATGACATAAAACAAATCACAGTCACAAGACAACCTCGTAATTTTGTTCGGTAAGAAATGTATGCAGAAGGAAGAATTCACTCCAAAGAAAAATGAGAGAAGCTATGAATTTATAGCAACAGGAGTAAATGTCCACACTTTTTGAAAAGAAAGACAACTTTCAAAAAGGTCACAACACTGGGAAAAGCGCAACCTTTCAAATATCACAGTCCTTTAAAGAACATAAACACATCCTTTCCTAAGGTCACAATATTTTTAGCATAGTCACACATTTAGGAGAGTCACAAACCTTCATTTCTTGTTCACTCCCTTAAATCTAACATACGCGCCCCACATGAATAGGGAATGACAATTTTAAAACATATATATGAAAACTATGTGATTCGTAAGTAAGTGATTGCTTACTCTAGATAAGTGGTTTTCCTTTGAATTTTTGCCTGTCAACATATAGGTGTATAACTAGGGCTCGAATAGATTTGATATTGAACCTTCCGAGATGGTGTACACCTCGACAAGATAAGTCAACTAATAAACCCTTGACTATTTTTGGTTCTTATTGTTTTTTGTTCGTTCAGCCATGAACACGTTTGTTCACGCTCCTTACCTACACCCTGGGCAGGATTGAGACTCAAACCGCAATTGCTCTCCTTAAGCGACCGCTGACCTGACTTACTTACATCAAGCGGAAGACAATGTAATCCATAATCATGAACTTATTAAAAAAATGAAAGATAATAATAACTGAGAGTGTTTCAAAACTAAAACTTTCAACTTGGCCAAATCTTCAACCCAGTCTTAACTATAAAAGTATAAATACTAAAAGCTCAAGCACTAACCTCTGAGTGTCTCTGAAGCCTCTAACATGACCTAAGAATGGTTTGTTTAAGATTACTCCCATACATATCCTAATGGATCTAGTACTACTAGCCATGTAAAATAGTCCTCAGAATGCATGGAGGCTCACCACTAACTCTGGAGTTCTCCACTTGATCAACAGTGCCCTGGATGCTTGATCCCTCTGTTTACCTGCGTCTGCATCGATGATACGGATGCGGCCAACTGGAGTCCTTACATTGAATGTACAAGTCATGGGCGGGTTGAAATTCAAAGCAAACATAGTAACATAGACTTGAAAGGGAGAATCTTGAAGAACTTCCTGCTCAATTCAACTGTAAAAGACTAAACTAATTTCAATATATACAAATTTAAAGTAAGTGCAATATAAAGAAAAATTGTTAAAAGCATGATGTCAACTCTACATGTATGCAAAGATACAATATAATTCTGAAATGTATGTAAAAATACAAATAATTGTGTATATAAAATACATTTAACTTCTGTGGGAGTTCCTCTAACAGACAACCATCACTTAAGAGCTATAGTGATGATACACCATTTTGCCTCACAATGCCAAGACCGTCTTATACCTTGACAACAATATAGAACTTGAACTACTTAGTGGATTCGCTAGTCTATGCTAAAAAGCACTACAGGAACCATCTAAAAAGTATGACTATTTCCTACCCATGGTGGGTACATGGTTTATAGGAAAACGAGTTATCTGAACTCTCCCCCATATCGGGCTCAATACTACTCCCAATAATATTATTATATTAGCTCTTATGTTTTTAAAACACACTTACTTTTGTGTCTGACATTAGTACTCAAAACTTAGCTCAAATGCTATCTTGGAAATCATAATTTCTGTGTTTGCTTCATTTAGAAAGTTATTACTCTTTTTTAAGAACTAGCTTGAAGGATCTTTGAAAATTTCAGTTTCCATTCTTATTTAAATTTGAAAATATTTTATATTGCTTTGGAAATACTTAGTCCCCATATACTTATTTGAAGAAAAAACTTCACTTTACTCTGAACTGAACTCAAACTTAAGTCTTAAAACGAAGTTAAAATGTTTGTAAAAGACTTATGAAACTCGAAATGAACTTCTTCTCCTTATCTTTACTCTTCGCTCAACTTTATCTTTAAGTCTTAGAAAAAAGTTAAAACCATTTGCAAAAGACTTCTTGAAAAGACTCTAAGAACTTTCTAGACTTGAATCTTAACTTTTCTTGAATTTGAAGTTATGGATTCAAGGTTGTAATTCATGTTTATGGATGATTTCTATGTGTTCAAAAATATTTTAGAGTAGCTAGAATCATTAGGAAGTGTTAAAATGCTTTAGAAAAAGTCTTGAACGGACTGAAGACGAAAACTAGGTGAAATGCTCGATTTGGGCTTCATCTGGGGTGCGCCATCAATCACCCACCCCATAGTTAGGAGAGGGCCATATTGGCGACGGTGCACCTCCCTAGGCCCCATTGGCAGCAGAAGGGCTCAACCGATAGCCTACCTTCCTTTGATGATGAATGCTTGAAACTTCAATTTTTTCCACCTAAATAGTTTCAATTTTAATTTTTTTCTCAAAATTGACTTAGATTTCATGTGCCCCACATTCATCATATACAAACCAGATCTAGCCCAATGGGGGGGGGGGGGTGAAAAACTCAAAGAAACCACTTTCAATCACAAGATTTTCCTCAAACTTCAACAACTATATCAAGAATGAAAGCAATTCAGAAGAAACAACAATTCAAAATCCAATCTTTGTTAGGATAAAATCAAGCTCAACGTGATTGACACGTGTATGAACTGAATTAAACTTGAATAAAGTCAATAACCCTGGTAGAAGAAATCCTTTGCCAAAAACTAATATTCAATTGGTTGATTTTGATGAATTTGCCCTTATTCCTTCTTCTTAGTCGTGAAAAATGCCAATTTCTAAATGATTAATTTCAGTCTTGACACCTTGTTTAAACTCCGTAAAGATGAATTAAATAATAGGATAATAAAAGACTAAAATGAACCCTTAAAAATCCAGGTTAGACTTTTTCCTTGATTCCAACAACTCACTTCAAAGGACCAAATTGGGAATGCTAAGCTCGGTGTTGGTGGAAGATAACCCAAGAATTCAAACATATCTAGAACTACACCTATTCATCTGTCAAGGAGTTAGACCGTTAATCCGGGAAGTTCCAAAACGCACTTTTCACCTACTTAACACTTTTGAAATTTTTTCTTATACTTCCAAAAAATAAGTATTTCCCCAGATTTTAAAACTCCTTTCTTAGTTCATTTTATGTTGCCAGCATGTGACAATGTCTTGGTTTATAAAGTGCGTAGATAAATGACCTTACTATATTATCCTGGAAGGGTTTACACTTCAAGACCTATATAGGTGATTTCTAAATGTGTTTTCTCTCAGATACACCATTTGATATACCATGTATCAAACTTAGAAACGATTAAAACGTCCTAGCCATTTCTCCTGTTATTTGAACATTGTCTTATTAATAGAATGAACCATAAATTAATATTTTTACAAATGTTGAATCGTCCCCCCCCCCCATTATGACTTATGTTTGATCTCTTTGAACACTAGATATTGGGAATCTCCTGACTTCTAGGTAGATTTACGCCATACATGAAGTGTCCTTTGAGCATAAGAACTCATTCCCTTTGGATAATCTATCAACTCGCCTCTAGTTTAAGACTTTTATGAGTGGTATCCGCCACATTATCCTGTCTTATGTCATGAATATGAGAATTCCTTAGAGGTAGTTCTTTAAAGATGATGTCCTAAATCATATATGACGAGACTTCGTATACATCATGTCTCATTCCCTACCTAGTGCAAATTAACTCACAAAGTGTATGCAAAATGGAGCTAAAATGTTTTGGTGCCAAAAATCTTTCAAGAAATTTTTGGAGTCATTCAACTCTTTACATCAGGCCTTAGCTAGAGTTAAAACTAGATTCCTATAGTAAATGCGAAACATACATTTCTGTTTTGGAATATTTCAAGAGAATGCTTCACCAACAAAATCAACCAACTCGTAATTAGTTTAATGCAAAACCATGGGTTTAAGTATGTGGTAAATCCAAAAATTATTTCAGTGTCATCCAATACCAATGAGTGTCATTGAGATTCTTATGAACTGACACAATTACTAATAGAAAATGTTATATGCTATTGTGTACACTTCATGCATCTAAACTTCTATACTCTAAGAATAATATATTGTGAATTCACTTTTTCCTTCCTTCTTTTGAAGTACAAAGCGCCACCATTTTAGAGTCCTTTTCAATCCTGAAAGCCAACTCTTAAACAACTTTTCAGTATCTTGGCAAGAACATTAGTAATTCAATTTATTTCATTATCGATGTTACACTTCTAGCATATGCTTATGTTATAATTTTATTCCAAATAGTAGCTTTAGATTTTGCTGATCAACAAGTTTATCACCATAAAAACAAACACTGACATTGTGATTTGAATGTATTTATGTAAAATTTTATCACATTGCATAATCTAGAATTCATTTGGGGGCCAATATTAGCTTGGTCAACAACATCACATTCATTTATTTGGGAGATTGTTTTGGGGGGGGTGTCCATAGTGCTTACTTGTTTACAAACATTTTTTTTTTACGGGGAGGACGACAAAGACCTTCGAATTGTTCCATGTAAATTTCTAAGTTCTTCCTCAAAAAAAATGTTTGACACCATTATGACAAATTCACACACACTACTTTTTTTGACTACTTTGACTGTCATTAACATCTGATGATATAATCCTTTTTAGTTATTATACGTCAAAATAATCAAGGCTTGTCATTGATAATAAATCCTATAACCATAACTTTCATAGTCTCTTTTCAATAGTTTTATCAATCAAACCTTGGATTTTATTTTGTATATATCCATTTTAAACCTAAAAAAAACTTATTTCCTGGAGGAACGTTAAAAAACCAACTCTAAAATAATGGTACTACACAAGATTAGCAACCTATGTGACATTGATAGACTCTTTCTAAACAGAGGAGTCCAAAAAAGACATATCGTCTTTGACTAGATGTGGACACCTCATGTTCAAGAAGAAATATTACAAATAAATGTCCCGGGGGTGGCGAGCCCAGAGCCTATACCGCAAGAGGGACTGGCACTCGGTGACCATAGCTAATCGCGAGTTGAACCCTTATCCTGATCTCTGCCTTACTTAAACTCACGGAAGACAACATCAACTTACAAGGATAAACGAACTACACACCTAAACTATTTTTGTAGTAATACTATTTGATGTTTTGTAAGGTTTAAATACGACATTAACATGGCCAACATGGGAAACTACAAAGTCTGTCATAATAATGAAAATTCAAAGATACGACTAACTACTAACTGTCTATGAAGACTTTAATCTAACTGTAAATGATGTTGGGAAGGGCAAACCCAAACATTCTATTGAACTAACTAAAACACACCCACCACATAATGTCCTAAGAATTGCAAGGAGGCTCACACAGTGACTCTGGAATTCTCTCTCTCGACTGGATCAACGGTGCTCTGGATGCCATCCTCGGTACCTTTTACCGTGTCGGACTGCATCATGGTAACAATGCAAGCCAACTGTCATCAGTACATTGAATGCACGAGTTGGAATGCTAAACGACACTTAAAGCTTTGAAAAGGAGGTAAGAAAGAACACTTCCTTGGCTCAGTTCAACTCCAGATTTACTACTCCTTATTAAATATATGAACTAATGTGTAAATACAAATATACGAAAAACTGACTAAACTTTTATAACTCTGAATTATACAAGTATAAAATAATATCAGAGATTATGTAAAAATTAAATAAACTAATGTATATGAAAATCCAATACTTCTACGAGAGCTTCTCTAACCGACAAACCAGACACTTAAGACATCTATAGTGATGATAAATTCTTATCCGGCCCATACGCCCGACCCTCCAACCTTTGTCCATGTATAGGACCTAAATTGTTTATATAGATCCACTATTAAACTGCAAAAAAAGTCAATCTAACAAGTATGACCCTCTTCCACTCCATATGGACACATGGTTTTCATGGGAATTGAAGTCAATCTGAAACTCTCAATCCCCACATAAGTGCTCAATACAACTCCCAAAATTTACTTGATTCTTGATTTATTTAAAATTACTGATTTTGTGTTTAACATAGTGCTCAAAACATAGCTTTACTAGCTCTCTTGGGGGGTGTGTGGTAATATGAGTTCCCTCCCTGCATGCTTCATTCATAAAGCTAATTACTGCTGTCCAAAAACTAAGTTAAAGGCTTTTATACTTGCTTAAATGTTAAAGCATTTATACCCTTAGGGATTACTTATTCCCCTTATACTTCATTGGGGAAAGACTTTTGACCTTTTACTCCTTTCCTTAAAATTCGAACATAGCCTTTGAACGGGTAAAACATTTAGACACGACTCTTGGAATCTGTAATAAACTTTCATTCACTTACTCATAGCTTTAGACTTAAGTTCCTAACTTTCTTAACTTAGATCTGACTTCCTGATGATATGGACTCAAGGTTCTATTTTGAGTTCTTTGACGATTTCTAGATATGTTAGAAACATCTGAAGTCAATTAGAATCATTAGAAGATGTTAATGTACCTTGGAAGTCTTAAAAGGACCTATAGCTATGCAAACCGGATGAAAACTCAGGTTGGGCGTATAGGTGGCGCTAGGCGTGGCGTCTGGTGGGCGTGACTATTAACCACTGCGTTGGTGGCTTAGGCCAAATTCTGGCGCACTATACATGCCGCGTGCCGCGCCTTTCACCTACCTAGTTACGTTCGACAAATATTTGAACTAGTTTTGATCTCCAACCTCCAACATCCTAGTTTCTTTTACCATATAATGTGGGACTTATGATACTAACAAATAACTAGTGAATTCAACTCAACTCAAACAAGAATCTAACCACAATCGCAGCCAACCATCCAACCATAAGAAATCAAAACCTTTCTTCAGAACTTAACTTCTAACACGAAATAAATTCATATATTCATGATTGCAAAATTGTAATGTGTGATGAATTATCCCACACGAACGAATCCACATACTTGAATAGGGATCACACTCGACAAATTCCACTAGAATCCTTGGAGTTCTAGGCGAATCTCGCTTTTTCCCTCCTCTCTTCTTTCTTCTCCTTCTTCTTCTCCCAAACCTAAGCATAAAAAGTCTTTTTTTGTTAATCTACCAAATTTGGTTTTAACCATTAGATCCTTAAACGAAGTTGAATTAACTAGGGCAAAAAGACTACTTTATCCCTTACTAAAATTTGGATTGACTTTCCTCAAGCCGAATACGGCATATCTTGCCGGGCGGGATTGACGACATGAAAATGTGCACACTGGTGCCGTTGAAAAGATCTTCCCCCAGACATTATTCATCCATATAAAGGAACTGCCAACTGTCCGGGCCCAAATTCTCTCCAAGCTAAAGTTATGGCCATTGAAGTGACCAAAACTCACTCAAAAACTTAAGGAAGTTTCACAAGATTTTCCCTATTCTTTCCACAAAATAACTATGTTTTTTTGTTCTTTCCTTGGTTTAAATCCTACTACTTAGGATTACTAATGTTTAATATCTCCCCTTGTGAATTTTTTTCCTCTCGAATGATAAATTGTTTACTACGCTATGGGTAGTAACATCATTAAGCACTCAACAAAACAAAAGCAGTAATAAACTGCTTACACATTCTTATAAGGCGCTAAGAAGAGATTTAGTACATTATCTGCTTTCTCCCGGATTCAAGAGATGTGGATAATCTCTTTTTTGATATTCTTCCCTCAGCTTCACAAATTGCTGTTCTGTTCAATAAATTGGGTTCCTCCAAAGGGACCTTGACTGCTGAACTCCTTATTTCTCACTTGTTTACGTGACAATCTACAATCTGTCCTGGAATCCTCATAATACGAACAGAATCTTATTCCAACATTCGTAGTTGGTATAATCAATGAAGGAATCACCCACCATTCTTCAACATAAAAAAATGGCTAACTCTTGGGGTATCCTCCAGCTCATATGCTACTTATTAACCGTCTGTGACTCCTGAAGGACCAATATACCGCGGACAAAGTTTTTCCCTTCTTATACCAAACCATAACCCGTTTTCATGGGTGAAACCTTTCAATACACTCATCATCCATATCAATTCTAACGGTCTTCTCCTTGCATCTGTAGGCCCTTTTTGAACGACTCTATTTCGTTATCAATCTCTCTTGAACACTTTCACCTTCTCTCCAAGCTTGGTTAAGTAGATCTGGTCCTTTAATCTGTTTTTCCACTTCGAACCACGCCATAGGAGATCTTTCATCTTCTCCCATAAAGTGCCTCCTATGGAGATCATCTGGATTCCTCGCATGACAACTGTTGTTGTCAGCGAACTCAATGAGAGTTATATCATCATCTTATTCCCTTTGTGACTTGTATCCACAAAGCTATCACATATATTCTAAGGTCTGGATCATTACCTTCTCTTGTCCATGCTGTCTGAGGATACAAGCAAGTGCTCAAGTTCACCTTGAATTCAAACCTTTCTGGAAAGATTTCCAGAATTGTGCAGTAAATTAGTGAACCTCTATCTGAAATAATGGAGACCGTAACTCCACGAAGTATCACCACCTCTCGATGGTACAACTTATCATAATCCTTGGTCGAATAGGTAGTCTTTACCCGCGAAAATAGGGCTTTATCGATAATCACCCTAATAGAATCATGCTGCCTGCGAGATCTTGGAAAGCCTATGATAAAGTCTATATTAATCATCTCAACTTCCATTTGGAATTCTATTGTCTGAGGCCAATACTTCCGGCCTTTGGTGCCTCTACGTTCATTTGTGGGCAATTTGGTGCCTTGGCAACAACTCATAAAATAATCTTTCTTCATTCCTTATCACCATATACCTCTCGCAAAATTGCGTGGTACTATTCGTTGGAACCTCCATGAATGGGATATGCGTCGAGCTATGAGCTCCTCTAGAATCTCATCTGAGTCCATCCACCGGTACACAAAAAGCTACCTTGCGTATTCAGTACACCATCTCCCCCATTTTCAAAAGTCCAATCTCTTGCTTACGGAACATTTGCCTTCAGTTAGAAAAATGCGGTCTTGGTCTTTGATTATGAACTTTGCATTCAAGTCAAGCCAAAATGGGGGGTCGGGACTTGTTTCTCTTTCACCTCTTACACTAGTGATGATTCAGCCACATTAGTCACCACTTACCTCATTTTGTGGAGTCCAAAAGTATGACTTTCAATGTGTGAGTCTATGCACACAGTTGGTAACCCCTCGTTTCTTCTTCACCTGGGCGTACTCTCATGGATTAACCTTCTCAAAGGTATCGACAACTACATTAACCCTTCACCTTGGTGGTTAGAGTATAATATTGTCATATCCTTGAGTGATTCTAACCACATCCTTTCCTGAGGTTTAGATTTCTGGGTGAACATGCTGTTTCGACCGTGTGATCATTTAGTGAATATGTCAAAAAATGAACACCATACAGTAGGGCGCCATATCTTCAAAGTAAACACTTAACTGCAGCAAATTCAAAGTCATGAGTCGGATTAATCTTCTCATGAACCTTTAAGTGTCTGGAACCTTTAAGCTATAACCTGACATTCTCATAAACAACCACTGCCTCTAACCAAAATCTCAATGCAACACAGTACACCACAAATACCTTGCGTACCTCTATAAGGAAAAATGGAGCAGTATCAATCTCCTTTTCCATCTCCTGAAAAGCTTTTCTGACAAGCCTCAAACCATTGAAAAACTTGATTGTCTTTGAGGTAGTTGTCAAAAAAGGACAAGAAGATGAAAACCATTCAAAACCTCTTATTAATAGTCATCCAAACCAAGAAACTCCTTATATATGTAAGATGTGGGTCTAGGACAATTCTAAAATACTTCTCTTCTTTTTGGGTGTCAAACTCTATCCCGTCACTTGAAAAACCAGGTGGCCCAAGAACGCCACAGGAATGAAGCCAAAACTCACAGTTGAGAACTTGGCATATAACTCCTTATTTAACGTCTGAAGAACAATCCCATGAGGGGACTATATTGTTCTTCTTCATTCGGTGAATAAAATCAGTATGTAATCAATGAACAAAAATGACAAATATTATTTAAATAAGATTTGAAGACTTTTTTCATAAGATCATGAATGTTGTGGTGGCATTGTCAAACCAAAGGACATAACTAAAAAACACATTAATTACCATATCTTGTTTTAAGGCTCTGGAAATATCAGATTCCATAAATTTCACCTGGTGGTAGCTGATTTGGTGTCGACGCTCTCTGGGGCCGTGGTTGACTAAGGCAAGTTCTAGCGCACTCAGCACACAACGCTTGCCCCTAACAACGTATGTGAGACGAAATTCAGCCATTGTCATCAAAAAATTCTGTTTCGTTACCAAACGATTGAGACTAGTTGCGTTACTATCATACTATGAATCCCACTCAAAATAACTCGGAGAAAGAGAAAACAAGAATTCTAACCAACAATGCAGCTAACAATCCAACCAACATGAAATCAAAAACTTTCCTTAAAAAACATAACTTCTAACATGAAATGAATTTCATAAATTCATGAATTGAAACAATAGTCTGTGTGGGTCGTGAATTCGACCACAAGAATACCCCACATACGTGAATAGGATCATTCCCACGACGAATTCCACTAGAATATCTTGGCCGTTTTGGAGGAGATCCTGGATTTTTCCCTGTCTTCTTCTCTCTCCTTTCTCCCAGGAATCCAAGCGTAAAAAGATCTTTTTTATCGGACTAAAAATTGGTTTTACACCAATTTACACACTAAACACGAAGTATAGACATTTAGTGGGCTGAAAAATACTTTTACGTTACCCTACTAAAATACATACTAGATGTTCCTCAACCCAACAACTCAACTTTCAAAAGAATATCACCCTCATACGGACATAAAAAATGAGGTAAAGTTGGCAACTTTTTGGAAAGATGTTCCCAAGGATTCATTCATATGAGAATTGCCCTAAATCCTCCTGAGCTAGAAGTTATGACCGTTTTAAAAAGGACTAAAACTCACTTTAAGACTTAGAAATTCCAGAATTTTCCTATCTTTCCAAAAAAATATTCTTAGTTGGGGAATTCGTGCTACTTTGATTACGAAATGTTACAATAAAACTTGAGAATTAATTTATTCATGAAATTATCCACGCCTCTGAATCTCTTTATCAGGTACATTTGCCCTTTGGTTCTTCCGAGTCGTAGAACCTTTACTTGACGATCCAAATGACTTTTGACTTATTATCCATAATAAACATGTTTACTATTGTAGAATATCAAATGAACATACAGTACAACAGTCTTAGGTCCTATTTGACCTTTTTGCGGAAAGTTCCATCATTTCATTTCTCTCTAATATGGAGTTAGATGATTGGAAATTGTTTAAATCCCATATTTAAGAGTTAATGGATTGTATAGACTTTATGCAATGACAAGAAATTACCATCATTGATTGATACAACAATGTCTGATACAAACAAACTTTTTCCCATTGACTCCATTTCAAAGTTTCTATTTGGTGCTACCCATCATAACCCCGCAGCTGCACCATACCACCCCCCTCCTTATCCCCCCTCCCTACATCCTACAAATATCCCCAACCCCCCAGCAGATCCATACACCGACCTACTTCCTCCTAATACTACTTTCATAACCCATCCCCAATGCCCCCCAAGCCCTCCTCCCTTACCCCCCCATTCTCCTTCCACACCCTCCTCACATACCCCCCACTACACGGGCCACAACACCTCCCGATCCTCCCCCCAAAACATCCCCTTAATAACTGAACCTCTCCCCCACATCACATACCACCCCCCTTTACACCCCCGTTTATCCTATCCCCGCCTCCATACCTCTTCTCCCCCTCCTTTCAACTCTTATTAACAAAATAAAACCTTTTGTTTCTCTCTTTCTGAACATGCAATTTTTTTGTTGTTCTCTTTTGCTATTATGATAGAATCCCAACAAATTTTGGTTGTAAAACGTGAACTGTAAGTAGGATTCAACAACATTTCCTTCAAGTTAGATTTTTCTGTTTCAACATTTCATAGATTGAGATGAATAGTGTGCTATATTTAATGAATCGTTACATTTTCTAAATTATTTCCGCCAAAAGAATATTACATATTCTCCACATCTACCACTTTAATAATTGAAAATATTTTTATCCGAACTATTTTCCACACTCAGCTTTATTGCCCTATGTTTTAAAGTGTTTTCATCCTTATCTTTTCAGAAATTATAGACAAACCAAAGTGTATTGTAAATAAATTTACGAAGGATTTTTCAACACGAAATTGCGTATCTTAGTAGAAAGACAGTATAAATCAATTCCAAGGGATTAGAATTCCTTTTCAACAAACACATACTTGACATTTTAATTATTTCTGTAGAACTTAGAAAAAATTTCTAAGTTGAAGTTTTTGCAAGATTTTGTAATGACATGTTCAAGCCCGTTTTCAAGTCAAAGCATTTTGATACAAGCAAGTAAGCCATACAGGAAATACTGAGTTGGAAATGACCTTTCATGAGGTAAACTTTTCTTACAAATTTTTGTTCTGTGACTTTTATAATTTTGTCAATACAAAAACATTGTTTCAAAATCATCTTGTTTAGATTATCCGTTTCAAAAATGATCTTCCATAGCAATTCAATTTGTTAAAGAATAATCATTGGCCACAGTGCTTATAGGTCTTATAAGGGAAATATGACCCAAAATTGTTGTTTTACAACCACAAACATAAAAAAGATCACTTTCACCAATGTTCCTATCAAATATAACTAAATTATTGTAGTAGGCGTATTTTTTCATGAAAAATCACAATCTTTGAAGGGACTCGTTTTCATCAAGAATACAATTTTTTCGACAACGATTAATATATTTTGTGATTTTGTATACAGTCAATAATATATCTAGTTAAAGAGAGACTCAACGACCACAATATCAAATATACTCCAAGAATTTTTGTGGGGTCTAACATAATACAAAGATGTCCTATATTCATATTTTGTTCTTTCAAATATTGATCAGATATTAAGTCGATTTATCTTTAACACAAGTAAAGGGACCCTCCACATTTTTTTTTTTTTTTAAAAATATGTTCAAAAAACTAAATTTTGAAGATTTGTAACTATTATCACATATTTTTTTATGCTTTCAATTTGATAACATCAAATAAAATATTTGCAAACACGAAGCCTATTTTGGCGATTTAATCAATAAAAACATCAGATTACAACACAAAAAGCCACTAATTTTTTTTCATTAGCGTTTTCCCTTAATATTTATATTGTTCTAATGCTTAACCAAATGAACCTCAATTCTGATGAAGTTTTTATTATTTTTCGAATCAGTTCACAATTCATAAATAGTAGTAAATAAAAAAGTCTCTAAAATATCCAGGAAAACATCAAATAAAACACTGTTTTAGCTAAAAGAAGATTTTATCATTTTCGATCCTTTAGCCGTTATATTTCTAACGAGATTTTTACTCTTCAAAGTCAGATATTCATTCAAACAGTGTATTTAACCAAATTGTGTGAAGTTTTTGTATTTTAGAACCATTGCACAATTTTTTGATTTGTCACGAAGTTATTATATCTTCGTACCAACAGAAGTAAAAAATAGAAAGATTTTAGTCGCCCCAAAATAAGACACCATCAAATTTCACATGGAGTAGAAAACTACAAAATATTTTTCTCTCTACTATAAACAGAAAAAAGGGGGGGGAAAAATACATATTAAAATATAACGATCTTATTTTAGATCATCACATAATGACAAACCCTAACAATTTATTAAATAAATTTCATAACTTTATCAACGATTTCGAGAACTATTAATCAAGGGAATACAAAATAGAACTGATTTTTCCTCTCATTAATCATATTCTATTGTCAGCAATGATTTCGTGCAAAATCACTTTTTTGCAAATTATTTATTCTTTTCAGTTTTCATCATATTCAAGTTTTTCTTTAGAGACACTAAATTCAACGAGAAACTAAATTCAGTTCACAATATTGTAGGAGACACATATGTTAATTAAGTGTCCATCATGTCTTTTATGCACAAAATAACTCTCTCATTATAAGAAAATTAACAGTGATGGTTTTGAATGCACTGGGGAAAAAAAATTAATATCAGATTAATCATACCATTCATGAAAAACTTACTACAGAAAATATACTCAAAACATATTAAAGTAGTTACAATGAATCTTAAATACTATTTATCATATGATAAATAATTTCTTTTCTTCTTCTTTCCAAAAAAAAAAAGATAAGTATTTGAACTATTTGTCCCATATTTTTTTCATGCTTTCAATTTGTATACAATCAAATAAATAATTTGCAACGGAAGGCTATTTTGGAGATTTAATCCATAAAAAATCTATTACAACACAAAAATCACTATTTTTTGTCATTTAGCGTTTTCCCCCTTAATATTATATTGTTCGACTGCTTAACCGAGAGGTGAACCTCAAATTCAGAAGATGAAGTTTTCTTTTTTCGAATCAGTTTCACATTCATACATCAGTAGTAGTAAAGTCAAATAAAAAATGTTTTTAAATCTCCAGAATAGAAACCTCAAATAACAACACTGTTCTAGCTAAGAAGATTTTATCATTTTCAATCCTTAGCCTTTATATTTCTTTTAACGAAGATTTTGTACTCTTCAAGTCAACATTCATTGCAACGGGATTGTATTTAACAAATTGTGAAGTTTTGTATTTTTGAACCATTGCACATTGATGTGTCACAGAAGTTCTTATATTATCGTACCAAATGGAGTACAAAAAAAAGAGATTAGTCTCCAAAAGAATACACAATCAAAGTTCACATGGAGTAGAAAACTACAAATATTTCTCTCTCTCCTATAAAAGAATACATATTAATAATAATAAGATCTAATTTTCTTTAGATCATCACAAAATGCAACTACCCTAACATTTATTAAATAAATTCATAAATTATAAACGATAGAGAAAATATTAATACAAGGAAATAAATATAGAACCTGATTTTTCCTCTCATTAAATATATTCTATTGCCAGCAATGATTTTCGGCAAATCACTTTTTTTGCAAATTATTCTTTCTTTCTCAGTTTTCATCCATATTCAAGTTTTTCGGTAGAAGACACTGAATTCAACGCGAAAAACTAATTCATGTCAAATATTTTTAGGAGACAACATATGGTAATTAAGTGTCCATCTTGGTTCTTTATGCACAAAATAACTCTCTCATTAATAAGAAAATTAAGGGGTCAATGGTTGATGCAACTTGGGAAAAAAATATCATATTAATCATACCCATTCATGAAACTTACTACAAAAAATACTCAAAAACATATTAAAGAGAGTACAAATTTCATCTTAAATCTTCTTTTCTCATATGATAAATAATTTTTTACTTCTCTTTCCAAAAAAAGATAAAGAAATAGAAGTAATTTCGTACCATAGAAAATACCATCCATTAAAAAAAATTTAAGCTTGTTATCTCCTACATTCAATTAGAAAACCAGGAAATAAAAGATGGAAGAAAAAACACAAAGAATATACGAGTCTACAGTACCTACTGTGTCCTTAAAAAATTTAATTCCATAAATAATTCCTCCCTAAAATAATAAAACAGATTAACATTAAAGAAGCAGAGTGGTTCCTCAAATTTCAATAATTTATGAACTCAAAAATGATAGAAACAAGTCACACTCACAGACACGATCAATCGATTTGTTTTGTAGAAATGGCAAAAGAAGGAAACTTCAATCCTAACTAAAGAGACACAACCTTCAAATTGATAGCCAACAAAGGGTAAATGGCACAACTCTTTGAAAAGAAGACACATTTCATTTGAAGGTCACACCACTTTGAAAAAGAAGCAACCTTTCATAAAGTCACAACACTTTGGAAAAGCACAACCTTTGGAAATACCATAATCTTTTAGAAACAACACATCCTGTCATAATTATCACAACCCTTGGCATAATAACAATCCTTCAGGACGATTCAAAACTTCATTTCTTGTTCCAGCATTAATTCCAACAAATAATAATATATAAATTGTGCACGATTTTTGTTACTCGTATTCGGACCCCCTTTTTGTGAAACTAATAACATCCAAGAGCCTTCTTTGTTGAGTATGCACAAAAAAAATTGAATCCTTACAATAAAACAATGAATTAAAAGGCATAATCCTAATTTATATAGAGAGACCACACCTTAATCACAAGAAAATACATGAAAAATAGAAATATTAAAATTAGTGCAAATTTTTGAAATTCTTGTTTCGACACCCTCCTTTGGACAAACTAATAAAAATTCACATAACCTTTTCATAAATTATTGCTTAAAAAAGATGAATATAATCTTTAATAATAATAATATAAATAAATTAATAATTTGAATTGGGGTTCCACGATACAAAATATTAGAATTTATCGAGATATTAATTTGTAAAAAATATACTTAAGTGTCTTAAATATTGTATTAAGTAATTAAGGGTATGATATGAAATTTAAATGGACGGAAGGTAATGATGTATTAATGTGAAGCGATAGGTATAAGTTATGAATATGAACTTTAAAATAAATAAGAAATAAAATACTATAAAAACAAAAAAGGAACATAAATATAAATAATGTTATATGGTATATAACGATAATTTGGGATGAAGTAGTAAATAAACATTTCAAGAAATCCTATGTGTATTTGAATTGAACGACTATAAAAGATTGCCATAAAGGAATGAAATAGTTTTTAGTACTCCTTCATTTAAGAGGGTGGTATATTTTTTTAAAATATTGAGTCAAAAATTAAAATGGATAGAGGAGAGTGATGATGCTAGTGAGGTGAGTTTTTAAAGATGGGGTTGCACATTTGGGGATACAATTGAGCAGTAGTAATTATTCATATTAAGGTGATTTGTATCCATTATGTATTTGTTTGAGGGTAAAAAATAAAAATAATTCAAAAAATGAGAAAAATAAATAATAGCAAATGTGACCAGTGGAGGGCGCCCAATGTAAACTCTGAAAGTCCATTGACTTAATCTAGAACCTCACTGAAGAAACTAATCCTAACCCAGTGTTTCTAAGCCTAAACTAATGTAATAAACCTAATTAGGAAGTGTTAGAACCAAAATGTAAAAAACGATCATGAGTCGAAGATTGTGAAAGTTGAGGATATTGAGCACTTAGTAGTTTCAAGGGGATTTTTAGAGTGGAATTTTTCAAATTAGTAGACAATTAGAGTGCGTTTAGGGTTGAAATGTCCGTGTATGAAAGTTTATTGCCAAAGTTTAGGGCAAGTAAGGTCTTTAACTAGCCATTAGTTAATTAATTATTTAAGGTTAAGGGCTGGAAAATTAAGTTTTTTGGGGACTATAAAAATATTAGAAGGTTATTAAACTAACCAAACACCCATTATTCCCAAACCAATTCTTAACTTCTCTTACGTTATCTCTCTATTCGAAAGACCCCATTGAAGACAGAGGTCAATAATGATTAGGGCTACAATATAATGGTTTAATCCATCATTCATTCGTGGAATCTTAAGGAATAAAAGCTATCACTCTGGATCTCTTTCCCCAAGAGGCCCTTCAACATTGGTTTCCCAAAGATGTCTTCAACTTGACTTATCCTCCAATTTCGTGGGAAGGGTCTTTAAATGAGTAATGTTGAATTGCTATTGGTAATATTTAATATATTATTATTGATTATGGGTTAGTCATTGTAGTTCTTAGTCTTTGGACCTAGTTTATGAAAGATCCATGAATGAACTTTTTCTCTACCCATACTATGAATGAACTTATAGATTATTAAGGTTGTTGTAATTGAATATGTTATTGTTTATACATTTATATGGGGATGATGAGTGAAATTGTTGATGAATCATTTTGGAATTGAGTGTAAGTAGTGAAGGAGGTTTTGAAGTTGTGGTAAGACTACTATGACGATGAGTTCGAGGCATTCAAATAATGATAGTTTATTATTTGATTATGATGTCAATTTAAGTATGATTATATGAATATAATAGGAAAATTATGATATGATGAATATGATGTCATGTGATGGATATTTTTAATTGTGAGATCATGACAGGGGTATGATCATGCAAGGTTGAATGTGATTCTCTTGTGTACCTTATTGTGATATGACTATGATGTGATGATCTCACTAAATTATTATTTGTAATGAAAGTAAGTTCTCATGCAATACCTAAAGATATAATGATATTATTATATAAAGAGTTATTCTCCTATGGCCTATTTTAATATTTGATGATTAAGAAAGGCTTACAACATTTAAAAAAGAGACTTTAGCATAACAACGAGCGAACTAGATATGAAAGTTTTCCCTTCTCAATGAGGGTAGGTAGGTTCACAATGTTTCTCATAAGATGGGGACTATAATGCAATTGTATATAAAGAGGTTTTCCAATACATATATCCTAATTCCTTAACTATGTCTCCCCATAAGAAAACTAGCTAGTGGATCTACCTAGAATGTTATGTTCATATTCTGGTTCTACCTTGGCAAGTAGAGCACCTTCTTTAGGTGTAGGGTTTCATGACATCGGATTCCATGTTTAGATCACATGGTTGAATGTCAGTTAAGGCTATTTGTCCGAAAGTAAAATGAATAAATGAAGCAATAAAGATGAACTCTAACTAGGTGACTTAAAGGGTTCTACTTAGTGTAGGTAAGGGTATGGGACTTTACCTATGCATAAACAAGTTGACCTTGAAGGGAGTCCTAGGAGGGTGTACTCATGTGCTTATGCTATGAGTGAAATGCAAATGTTAACTTTACATGATGATGATCTAATATAATGTTGACTTCATTAATGAACATGATATGGCTATAAATTGGTATATATATGATGATGAATATGCATGATATGATGTTATACGAAATGTAGACATTGCTTATAGTCTATTTTATAGTTTACTTGATTATGTGGGGTTATGGGGCTTCCCATGAGCATTGCACTTGTAGGCTTGGGATGGGATTGTGAGTAAGGGTATTGTATGCTTTGATGTTGTGTACTCTAGTACATGAATTGTTGTTATGACTTTATGATGTAGCTATTCATGTTGGTATAACTCAATGATGATGTTATTCATGTAGATATGACTTTATGATGATGTTGATCTTGCATTGGATATGAATTTCTCTTAAGTTATGTTATGATCATTGACTTGTATATGCTCTTATATGTGCATAAAAGGATTTCAAAGCAACTTAGCATGGTTTTCAACAAAATGTCCCTTTAAGTATGATTTCAATGGTTCTACTTGCATATGTTTCCATTAAGGTACATGTGATTTGTACTAATCCATTTTCTTTATACTTCTACAAATATGTAGGTTCGGGCAATTGAAAAGCATTAGAGGCCAATTACAAGGAAGACTTGGCCATCTTTCCAAGTGTTGGTGAGTCCTCAAATTCGAGATGATTGCCTTTTCTATCTTCATTTAGTATTGTCTTGTCTAAAGAACTTGTTCTTTCCTTATGTTGAGAATGTGTTGTAAGCCTATATGTGGTGTTGTAAGTGTTACGGTGTAAGGGGGCTATGTCAAACTCTTATGTAAATCTCTATTAGATGGTTATATTGAGACTCTATTAGGACTACTTTTTGGAATTAGTTATTTCATAAAAGAGAAAGTCTAATAACATTTCATAACCTAGGTTTATGTAAAACTCCATATAGATAAGTAGATTAAGTATACGTCACTATGTAAAAAGTTTTAAATTTTCTGCATTTGCTCGAGTATATTATGATGTATGCCAAGGGCTAGTTAGGGACTCTTTAAGGACGAAGACGCCATTACATCTAGGGGTGCTACCAGTCGTGATAAATTAGTATCACGGGACAGGTTGAGCAATCTAGGAGGGAGTTCTCACCAAACCACGTCTATGTAGGTCTTGTTCATAAATGTGAAGCGCTCCACACCTTATGAATGATGAGGTTGTGTGATGCTTAGAAAATTTTCAGTTCTTGGCTTTTTGTTCTTCAAAACTTAGTCGGTGGACTCAGAGTGGTAATCTATGTCTCTTTTTATTCTAACCCTTTTCTTTGTGGTTTAATGGCTATGACTACTAAAAGGGAAAGCCTCAAGATAGAGTTGGAAGATTTGAAGAAAAGATTGCGAATATTGGAGTTCCTCCCCAGATAATCAAGATCATCATCAAGAAAAATGCTCCACAAGGGACCACGCTCCAGTAATCCGGCAGCTACTATGATGGATGAAGAATAAGGGTGGATACTCAACTTGGCGCATGACGACTCAATCTCAATCATAGCTACCTCAATATCAGTCATGACGTCTCAAGAAAACGGGAGAAGTTGGACCTCGTCGTGAACCAAAAATGCTAGTACCTGGAATTCTTGCTAGAGGGACTTTCACAAAATGAAACCTCCAATTTCTTTGGGTCGAAAGTGATAAAAGACCGCCCCAGACTTTCTGATGAGTTACAAGATATGATAAGATATTGGAGTGAGTTCAAATGAGAAAGCCAAGATAGTGCCTCAAAGATGTGGCTCAAACTGATATTACCCAATGACAAGGTACAATAGGGATTTCAGAGCAGTTCCACATGTTGGGAAATTTTTAGAGGGCCATTTCTTGATAGGTTCTTCCTAGGGAGAAAAAAACGAAAAAGGGAATAATTCATCACTTTCTTCCAAAGGATGGTATGAATGTTCAAGATATACGCTTGTTAAGTCACCTAAGTGTCCCAAATATGCCTCTCTTTGGTTGTATAATCCTAGAGAAGAGAAATGGGATTTTATAAGGGGTGGTGGGTCGTGTCCGATGATTATTAGGAAAGAGTGTTGTTGATGTGCTGATGACAAAATGGAACCTTTATCATTTGATTGTGCCATGCTCAAACAATATGAGGAGAGTAGGGTCAAGAGGAAAAATAGGGAGTTCAAGAGCGAAAAACCTTATGAAGGAGGTACTATAAGGGAAATTTGGAAATTCAAGACAAGCCTAGATTTAAGTAGAGAGTCTCCTACAAAGTTCCTAAAAATTTCCCAAAGGTGAGCAAGGATAGAGTGTCTAACCCTAGGTCCAAAACGAAAAAAATGGAAATTCACCAAGTGAGAAACCTACTTGTATCAAGTGTGCTAAGAATCATATTGGTGAATGTCTAGTTGGGACGGAAAATTGCTTTGGGTGTGGAAAGGGTGGCCATAAGGTGAGGGATTGTCCTATGATAAATCTAGAGGAAAGGAGAGTAATCAAACTCAAGCAAGCTGTCCTAGTTTGGATGTTCCTAAGAAGAGAACCGATCTATGATTCTTTGCTATAGGGGTGATCAAGAGAGAATTCTCCAATGTTTTCAGTGGTATGGTGAAAATAAGTGGTTTCATTAATGTCTATACTTTACTAGATCTAGGTTAACCTTAGCATTTGTAACTTCCGTAGTGACAATGAAGTTTTAATGTGTAACCAATGTGTTGATTGAACCTTTTTGGTTACTACCCCCTGTCAGTGACTGCGTTGGGCTATAGAGTCTTACGAAGTTGTCCTATATCATTCCTAATATAGTTATATGTTGATTTGGTTCAGAACTTGATTATGTTAGATGTTGATTATGGTATGGGTATGGATTGTTGCGACGCTTGTTTTTTTATATTGATTGTATTAAAAAGGAGTAGGTAAGTTCCATTTACTAAGTAAACCCATTGTAGAATTGAGGGAGAAGAGAAAATCAATTCCTAGAGGTCGAATTATTCGTCTATTAAAGCTGGAGTAAGCTGATTTCTATTAAGACCACTAAAAGGACTTATAAATAGAGACTAACTAAAATGTTGGTAATGATTGTTTAAGGTCCTAATAAGTATTATATATTATATGGTATTGAGGCAATGTCTAAGATTTTTAGGTGCATTGAAAGTCAAACAACAGGGAACAACCAAGCCGTTCGATGATACGTCATATATGGCTCATAGGTGGTGTTTGTTTGGTTTTATGTGTGATATGATGTTTTTTAAGTCTTTAAATGGTTTGTTATATCATATATAGTGTGTGTCATGTTTTGTGGAGTTGAGGTCAAACGTCCAAGAATGTCCATTGACGTCAAAAAATGTGCCCTGAAATGACCGTGTTGTCTAGGCATGTTTCATCGAGTTTTATTGTTTGTGTGTTTTCATGTGACAATCATGTGAGAGGTGCTAAAATTGTATACAATTGTGTTTTGGGTGAAAAGGTCCGGAAAACATCTCAGGAGTCAACTAAGGGTCCTTGAGGAAGACCCAAACTTGCGTGTAAGGCTGCCCAAGACAACCCAAGCCCACGGAGGCAAAGTCGAGCCCGTTAGTTTGGGTATCGTCGACGGGAGTAGTCTGGCCAGAGGAGATGTCAAATACAAGCATCAGTCCTACACCACGGACCAATTACACGGTCCTTGGTGAAGGGAAGATGTCGTCGATGGCCCTTCGTCTGTGAAATTACACAGCCTTCATTGTAAAGTGGAGGGTGTGATGGTGGGATGTTGTAATTTCACCACATTCCAAATAAGAGGTTTGGCAGTAGTTTTTTATGTGGTAGGATAATTAAAAGATGAATATAAGTTTTTAGCACGTGAGAAGAGATTCATTTCCTTCCAATAAAAAATCCCAAAAATCCCTTAGAATCTCTCTAGGAACTCCATGAAGTTCAAACTCAAGGAAGGGCTTTTGTAAGAACGAATTGAGTGGAGAAGTCACAAAGTGAAGAAAGAATTAGCGTCATAAGATATGTATTTTGAGCCTTGAAATACTCTTCATCAAGGATCCCCAATTCTCAAGATGTTTTCTAAAAGTTTTAAAGTTGAATTTTCCAATTTCATGATTCTACCATAGGTTCTTGCATTAATGATTTTAAACATAGAATAATGATCTAATTGATATTGTATTTTATGATTTTAATCTAAATTACCTATGAACCCATGAATTGGATGAACCCTAGATTTTGACTAAGTTATGGGTTACTTGTTATTGACTTAAATATTGATGAATTGTGGTGTAGATTTCTATAGGCTTTCTAATGATATAAGAATTGTTTTCAATTGATATATAGGTAATCTTAGATTTATTAATATTCATTGAACTGACATATTTCATTGATTATTATAGTTTTTATGTTGAATTATTGTTCATGGTCAATGGTAAAGGCCTTTTAGTATTGAAGTGGATGATTTAGCATCGAATTAAGGTGTTGAGGATGGAGTGGTGGTAATCTTCCCTATCCTTTATTTTGATATTTTTTATACTTCAATTATGTTATGATTGGTATGTTCCACTTATGGTGGCGGTGTTATGTGATTTACTTGCAATTGATGTGACCTTGGCGTCGTTAGTTTATGCAATATGATGATCATGGCCTTGTCGACACTACTTGAAGTAATGTGACTATTTGTTTAGTTTATTATGTGAAGAATGATTATGTCTATCTACCTGTTAAGAAATGTGAAAGTATATGTGTTCAATTGATGTTATGTAGGTGATCATGTTAGACTATAACTATGTGCTTATATGTGTAGTCTTAGAGTTGGTGCATGATAATTCCTACATGACTATATGATTCTATAATCATTATATTTATGATGTAGTAGTAATGTATAGGGTGACATAAAAATGCTAAGGATTAATCCTAAATGTTTAAAAGAATGTTATATGTGATAACGTAAATAATGTAGTGTCTTGTTTAGTAGATTTGTGTCCCTTACTTGATATATGAATGAATGTTATGAAATTATGATATAACTTGATTAGATAGTCTTACTTCACCCTTTCCATGTATGAATAAAAAATATGTGAGACCTTAGAGGATCTTAAGAAGGTCATGTACGTGGTTTAAAGGTATAATGAATGTGAAGTAGAGCCGAAATAGTTCCTTCATTGTAAGGAATGGTGGAATTAAGGTAATGGAGTGAAAGGGGAATCAAGGATTCCTTAGTAAAGTAATAATGAGCTATCTTAGTTGCCATAGAAAGGTAGCCCTAATGGACCTCTTCGGTAGGGTGAATGTGATTAGGTTGTGAACTTGACAAGGAACCTCTTTATGTGATCCTTTAATGTCAATTACTCTATGAGAACCAAGGCTGGTACCGAGTGATCATGTTATAGGAAGTAGCTCTACTTGAGAATGAGACTAGAGTACAATGTACCTCTACTTGATAATGATACTAGAGTGGATAAAATCCCTTCATATTACTTAAGCATGTGTCTTAGTTCTACCCTTGTAATGTAGAACACCTATATCGGAGTAGTTTAGAACTCGGATTCCATGTCTAGCTATCATGGTCTATATAAATTCTTGCCTATTATCATCATATTGGATACTTACTAGCATTAGAGAAGTTCCATGAAGTTTAGGTGGTGGTATGAGACGCTATCTAGACATTACACAATAGGCTTTGGAGACATTAGTTAGAGTCACTAGGTCTTGTCTAAAATCGTTACTTGAATGTCATTTATGTGATGTATGAGTCTCTTAATTAACTAATGAACTAATGATTTATGTTATGAAGTATGTACATGGAATAAGTACTTATCTAGAGTAGTTAAGGGTTGTCTAGTTGTGGTGTGAAGGGGGCATAGGAATGGTCACTTTCTATCTGACCTAGATGAGTCTTAAGAATGACTCTAGGTAGGGAAGATATAGATCATGTGGACATGATACGAACATAGAAAGTCTTAAGGATTATTTAGGTAGTCTTGAAGAGGTCAATCATGGATGTTATCTTCTCTATCTACATAAGTAAGTCCTTTGATAGCCTTTGATGAGGAAAGGAAATGTCATATAATAGATGTTTATAGGTTGATGTCTGAAGTTGTATGTGACTTAGAATAAGTGTCTTGCAGGTCATTTAGGTAATCTTAGGGGAGGTTGTATGGGTGGTCGCGCTTTGGTTGTTAAATTTGTCTTAGTAATGTTTTGGTGAGGAGATACATGCTGAAGAAGTTAAAGTGAAGAGAACTACTTCCCGTACAGTGAAGGACTTGATTGTACAGTGAAGCGAAGCTACTGTAAAGTGTTACAAAAATATGTTAAATTTCTTAAATGTATATCTTATATGTTCTAATATGTTTAAAAAAAAAAAAAAAAAAAAATGGGTTGTTTTATTAATTATAATATAATTTTTTCTCAAAAGAATGCATTATTTAGAATAAAAATGTTAATTTTTAGTGATTTTAATTCATGTTATGTCATACTTAGTCACATTGTGGTTGTCTAACCCATGCTTTTATCTATCTCCTATATTTGTTGGTAGGTGAGGAGAATTTGGGAAGGAATACTTGAACGTAGCTTCATTTCCCAGAGAAGTTGAAGTATGTCCATCATTTGATAGAGGGAATATATGTCTTGTATTTTTTCTATTAGAAGTATTGTAATAGGACTAAGTATTTATATTGTATTGTATATGGCTCGTTTTCCCAAGTATGCTTGTGTCATATGTTTTGATTTGAAATTGAGAAGTTAGTATTGCCTATGAGTGTAACGAAAGAGGAATTTTAAAGACGATGATATGTTTGGAAAAAATTAATGTGGCCACTAGTTTTCACTATTGATTATGCTTATAAAGGAATGTAAGCGCTTGTACAAGACTTCAAGAGGTCAAGACACCGAGTTGCAATCTTAGATTGCCCATAACTTCTGTTGTGTCGGGTTCAGGATGTAAAAACTTGGGTATCAGATAAGGTTGTGAAAGTCGTATAGACGAAAAAGTCTCCGTCAAAGTCAAGTAGTAGAGTTCAGGTACCATCCGTGTGAGTCGTGACACATCTATTGGGAGAGGCTATACAACAATAGAGTTTCCATTCTTTTATACTCCTATGTCATACCGTAGAGTATAAGTTATGACTACTCTTTTCTTATGGTTTTCCTTATGTTTCTAGGAAGATGAATACGAGGCGGACACCAGCTAGGAGAGTTGAAAAGAATGAGGTGCAAGAGGAGATTCCGCCTCAAGTTGAGGAAGTTGAGCAAGTTCCTCAAGGTGGTCAAGGTGATCAAGTCCCTATTGTGAGTGGAGGTGATGATGTCCCGGAGTTGAGTAATAGGAATATTAGAGAGGCTTTGCTTGCTTTAGCCCAAGCCATGACTACTCAAGTGAATCTGAGTATGGTGCCTAGGGCAACTGTGGTGGAGAGCATTATGGCCTCTAGGTTGAGAGATTTTTTGAGGTGGGAAAGGATCCCCAAGAGTTTATAGATGAGGTGTACAAGAGAGTGCATGCTATGGTAGTGACATCTAGATAGAAAGTGGAGTTGGCTTCGTATCAACTGAAAGATGTGGCTCAAGTGTGGCACACACAATGGAAAGGCAATAGGATGGAGGAGTCGGGTCCAATTAAAGTCGGGAAGAATTATAGGAGAGGTTTTTTTTTGGTGAAGACTTTGCCTTGAGTTAGGGAAGTTAAGTAGATAAGTTTATCATCTCAAGAAAGGCAATCATGGAGTGTTGAGGAATACCCCTTTGAAGTTCTCTAGTGTTGTACAAATATTCTACCTCTATACGTAGTTAAATCCAAGGGAATCAAATGAGTCATTTTGGGACAGGGGTTCCTACTTAGGTAAGGGAAGAATGTCGTACGGACACTGTTAACATAATGGATAGGACCGTTTAGCTAGACTCATGGTTGTGTATGCAATTCAACTGAGAGTCTAACTTAAGCTGATGAATAGTAACTTTAAAAGTGGTGGTTCTAGTAAACATGAAAAAACTAGGGTTAAGAAGAGGGCTCAAACTCAAAAAGAACCTAAGAGTGCTAAGGTGAAATTTGAGAAGGGGGTGGTTCTCAAAATGAAAAGCCTTTATGTGTCATTTGTGGAAAGCGGCACTATGGGAAGTGTCCAGCCTCTACAAGTGGTTGTTTTGGTTGTGGGAAGGATGATCATAAGGTGAGAGATTGTCCTATCATTGCGGCTAGAGGAAGAGAGAGTAAGCAAGTTGCTCATAATTCACCAAACGATGACGTTTAAGCAACGAGGCATTTCTATGCACTCCGGGCGAGAGGATCAAAGCCGGATGAGAATGATGAGGGTAAGTCCTTGGTTTTCTTTCTAGAGATATGAGTTCCATCTAAGTGGGGGATTATGGTTAGAAGAAGGATAGAATGATATAGAAGCATGTTGTATATGCATGGTGTTTAGGAGTTTTGTTGAAACTGAATTTCGTTAACTTCTTGCATTGCTTATTTTATGAAGCTATGATTATGTTGTAAGATGTGTTTATATGGTTTACTTTTTAATATTAGCAGTTTATATCAGAATTGAGTAAAAGAAGGATTTTGAAATAGACCTAACTAACTGTAATGTTTTCCCTGCTAACTGTAAATTTTGAAAAATGTACAATTGATTGGTGTCTAAAATGATTTAATGTGGTTAGAATGATTGGATTAGCATTATTATTGAATAAAAAAATGAGTTTTTGTTAATCAGAATGAAGCATTTGAGTTTGTAGCATAATGAGTTATATCAATTTTTTCTAGTTTCTTGTTGTGTGGGAATCTCTTGGATATGTGAACTTTGATTTTTCTTTCTGGTTATTCTGTTTATCTGGTATGGTCATGAGCTGCCAGCTAAATCTCTATTCTTGCAAGTGTTCGGAGAGTCGCAAGTCTCATTCGAGGACGAATATTGTCCAAGTGGAGAGATTGTAAGACCCTGAAAGTTACTTAGCTTAACTAGAGCCTAAAGTGTTGGTCATGATGGTTAAAGGTCCTGAATAAGTCTATAATATGGTATTGAGGAATTGTCTAAGAGTTTAGGTGTATTGTAAGTCAAACGTCAAGGGACGACTAAGACGTTCGACGATTACATCACCTATGTGCCTCCTATGTGGTATTATGTGTTTATGTGTGATTCAAGAGGATGGACCCAAACCTGGTGTCAAGGCTTCCCAACACAGCCCAAACCATGGAGGTAGTCGATGCCCAATGGCTCAATCGATGCCCCGTTGGTTGGGTATCATCGAATGGGAGTTAGTCATGGGAGAGGAGAGGCCAAAGACCAGACTCAGTCCTAGACCACGAACCAACAGGACGGTCCGTTGGTCAAGGGACGGGACGTCGATGGCGCTTCCGTCTGTGAAGTTGTGTTCTATGCAACTTCACTGTTAAGTGAGAGGTGAATTTGAAATTTGACCCCACTTCCAAATAAGTTGTTTGGAGGTTTTTCAGGGTTACTTGGGTATTTTAAACATGAATATAAGTGTTTACCACTTAGAATATTTCATTTTTCCAAATAAAAAACCCCAAATTCCTAGAGTTCTCTCTTGGACTCCGTTGAAGTCTAAACTCAAGGGATTAAAGTGACGAATAGAGTGGAGGTTCTTCATCAAAGTAAATAATTAGATTGATCAAGGTATGGATTTTTATCCTTTGAAATCTCTTCATCAAGGAGCCCCGATTCTCAAGATGTTTTCTAAAGTTTTCAAGTTAACTTGTTCAATTTCATGATTCTTGCATTAATGATTTCTAAACATTGAATAATGATTTAATTGATATTGTATTGATTATTTCAAACTAAATTACCTATGAACCTATGAATGGATGAACCCTAGATTTTGACTAAGTTTGTAACAACCCTAAAAATGGATATGCTAAGTAATGCTTAATGTGTCTAGAATGCCTATGATTAGAGTGAGTTCACACAGATTGATGCGCGTAGAACCAGACCTCTGAACCCTTGCTACAGCCAAGCCAACTAACTTTGGGATTTTTTTTCAGCTAGGAAAGGATGGCTCCAGCCATGTAGGGCTCCCGAATATGATATAGTCGGATGAGTCTTCACCGGACTTAAAAATGGAAAAGCTTAAGTTTGGATGGTGTAGGGGTAAAATGGTCTTTTTTCAGGATAAAGGTAGTATCTTATTTACCCTAAATATGTAATTAATTATTTAATTAATAAGGTGGTGAGGAATTTTTGATACAAAGGGATAAAATTGCTCATTGAGAATAAATCTTGCTCCACCCGGGTTCGAACCTAGGTGGAAGCAATGATTTAACTTGATTATTTATATTGGTGAATTAATTTTATTAATTAATATTTAAATACTTATTTAATAATAAGTAAAATCATATTATTAATTAATTAATTAATTATTTAATGGGGCGGTTTGGGTTGGGTCGACCCGGAGGGACCCATTGTCGCGATGGGGACATCACTGATTCGATCCTTGACGGAATCAACATTTAAGTAAATTAGATTGAGGTTTATAATCTGAATTTTTAAGGGAATTATGGTCATTTCACTAAAATTATTAAATCAGATTTGAAAAGTTTGAAATAGTCCTAGTTGACTAAGTCTAAACTACTTCACCTAATCCTAGGTCACTCACCTCTTTCACGTTTATTTCGATCTTCATGACGACTATTCTCTCTTTCATTTCACACTTTCTTTCTGGCTGCAAAACGTGAGAAAAAAAATCAGAAAATAAAAGTTTTTCACACTTGAAGAACTTGCACGCAAAACACAAACGTGAAAGCAATCCAAAAATGTAATACGCTAGTCGGGTAAGGTGTGAGTTTCGGGTTTGGACGTGAATTTGGAGAAGTTTTGGGCAGCAATATCAAGTTTTGAATAACGTTAAAATTAGGTATGAGTTTTCTTACTCTTGGTCCCTTTTCCAAGAGACCCTTATGATTCAGATAATTCTATTCCGAAACTACGATTGTTCCCCATTACATGCTCCCTGTCATGATCTCCTATCACTTATCTTAGGTTGGTATGTTTGCTGGTCGATCAGGTATGAAGTGTGATTTTCGTGATAATGAGTGTGAAATTGTATGAACGACGAAGTATGTATGTCGAAATTTTGTGAAAAATGTATGTGTATGCTATGACATGATTTTTGATTTTAAGCCTTAAAAATGATATGTTTTTATGATTGAATTTTATGTGCGAATGTTTGTGTAAATCATGAGGTGTAAAAGTGGTGTAACATTGCTGTATTTAATGGTAATTCTTGTCTTAATATAATAATAAAAAGATTACACATAGTCATTTCACTAAATTATTAATCAGATTGAAAAGTTTGAAATAGTCCTAGTTGACTAAGTCTTAAACCTACTTGCTTTCACCTAATCTCTAGGTCAACTCACTCTTTCATGTCTTCATTCAATCATCACGTTTTATTTCGCTTCATGCCGACTATTCTCTCCTTTCATTTCACACTTTCTTTCGGCTGCAAAACGTGAGAAAAAACATCGAAAGAGAAAAGTTTTTTTTCACACTTGGAAGAAGCGTGTCACACCGCAAAACCAACGTGAAAGTCAATGCCAAAAATGTGTAATGAGAATCGTGTCTGGGTAGGGTGTGAGTTTCGGGTTGGGCAAAAAAAACGTGAATTTGGGGAGAAGTTTTGGGCCGGCATATCAATTTTTTAATCACCAACTTAACAATTAGGTAGAGAGTATTTTCTTACCTACTAACAAAAAAAAAAGTAAGTTCCCTTTTTCCAAGAACCACATTACTGAACCTTCAAATAAAAACAATTCTAATTCAAAGGCAAAAAAAAACTACACCATACTTCGCCAAAAAAAACATTACACAAAATGGGCTCCCTTCCATGATCTCTATCACTTAAAAACTATAGGAATTGGTATTGGACTCTTAAAACTTTGATACAAGGATCGAATCGTATGAATGTGATTTTTCACGTGATAAAAGAGTGTAAAAGCCGAAAATGCAATAAAAACAAGTGAAACGACGAACAGTATGTATGAAATCCGAATTTTGTGAAAAACATGTCTGTGTATGCTATACATGATTTTTTTTGATTTTAAGCCTTAAAATGATATTTTTTTATGATTGAATTTTATTTGCGAATGTTTGTGTAAATCTGAGGTATGTAAAGTGAAGTGTCACAATTGCTGTACTTTAAAATGATAAAAAATACAGAACATCTTGTCTTAATATAATAATAAAAAATTACACCATACAATTGACACCAATGAACCACGAAATACCTAAGAATAACGTAGAAATGATTATCAAGAGAACAAGAAAAAATAGTAACAAATTTCCAGCTCATTTGTAAGTGAAAACAAAAAAACAAAGGTTGGGTTCGGGCCAAAAAAACAGAGGCAAAATGCATGAAACATAATGTAAAGTGCCACTGATAATTGGAACCCAAGACGGAGGGGGCATTACATGAAATCTAAAAAATTACAAAATATTGAGAGGAAAATTGATGAAGGAGACAATTTCCACTTGGGGCAGAAATTTCATTCATTGTCAGAATTTCGAGTCTCCTCGACCAAAGTTGAGGAAAATTAGGTATCTTTTTATTTTTTTAAGATTGAGGTATTGGGTATAACCGCATGACCTCACCAATGAAAATTACATAAAAATTTCATGATAAAATAAAGGAAAAAGAGATGTGAGTTAGTGGGGATGTGAACCCACACCCTCTGTGGTTAAGTGACAATGAGTTAGAGTTGGGGAAGAAAAATAAGAAGAAATGAAATGTAGAGAGTGGGGAATGAACCTCACAACTTCTTGAATGGATGAGAGAGTTAGGATAACAATAAAGAGAGAATAAAATGTGGAGAGTGTGGGATTGAAACCCACAACCTCTTGATATGTATGAGAGAGTTATGAGAAAATACAGGAGAAAATAAATGTGATAGTGGGGATTGAAGCCCAGAACCTCTTAGATAGGTGAAAAAGTTATTATATAAATTAACAGAAAAATAATGATCTTGTGGGGGATTAAGCCCACCAACCTCCTTGCCATAAACGAAAAAGGAGAGGAGAACAAGAAAGAAGTATATATGGGGTTTTGATGAGAATCGAACTAGTGGATCCCACATCGAAAATGTAATTATCAGCGTTTTTTCCAATCAAAATAAGATTAAGTGGTTTAGTTCAACAAAGCGTCCCCGCGATTCGAAATCGTTCCCTGCCCAATTCGTAGTTGAGACATAATTCCATTATCGTAACAAGCGTCATCAATGCCTGTCCTCTAAAGATCGAAATCAATACTTTGGCATATCTACAAGATGCATAATTTTTGTATCCGACAATAATCTTTGGTTAACATGAATCACTTAAGACAACTATGAATGAATGCTCATGGCTTGTATGTAATGGACCAGAAGTTACATAACGTTTAAAAGTAGTGAGACTAAGAATGTATGTGAAAAATGATTTAACCCTATAAGGGTTAAGTTAAGCGTGGTGAAAAACTTAATTCGCAGTGTCATTGGACAATATGATGAAATGAACATTCATCGTGAAGGAATGATTAAATTAAATGAAAACAAAATGTGTAAAGTTTGAGATGAATGAGGTGACATAGAAGAGGAATAAGGCTTAGGGGGAGTCGGTTGAAAGTCTCCGGGTGAAGATAAGAAGCAAATCTGCACATGATCCGTGGTTTTAAGTAATGTTACGAAATGTGATTCACTTAATGATAGTGTCAAGCTCGGCTATAATGAATACCAGTCTTTAGAAAACACCTTATGAACTTATTTAAGTTAATTAATGCATATTTGAATACTAATGATGACATCAGAGAATTATCTAATGAGCTATGATATCCCTTATGCTAGAAGCCAGCTTCCATGATGTATTAGTTGAACTAATGGAAACTTTATACGGAACACTAAGGCTAGGCTATGGAGGTGCGTTGAATGCCTTCTTCGGGAAGGGCAGAGGTTCACATAACTCTGCATGAGATATACTAAGAATGCGCTAACCAGGTATTGATCTCCTTCATACTCCTATCTTTGAACCATATTGCCAATATTGGTTCTAGCTGGTTAATTCCCTATATATCTAGCATTTTTTCCCTTTGGTTTTTTTCATTTTCCACTTTGGCCGGGGATTCAACCTATTTTTTTCGATGTGGGGATTACATCACTGGTTTCATGCTGCTCACACGTGATCTATCTATCGAGGTTAAGTCAAATTTACAAAAGAAGAATGGATGCCCGCCTCAACGAATGGCACATAATGAAATGAATGATACCAAAGGTTGTTAGGATAAGGATAATCAAGCAAGGGTCGTGAGCTAGACTAAGTAATAACAATAACACTATGGTTATTCTTGTCATTTCATCAGCAAAAACCCGATGATAGTCCCTTAAAACTACATCATAGGTTTGACTGGAGCTGGGCACTATATATGAAATAAGTGAAAATACAGTACGATAATAAATCGTATCTATAATGAACATAACTATTTTTGGTTAAGATACGGCTCCCATTTGAGGTCCCCATAGTTGAGCCCCCTCATGGTTTGGGAACTCTCTACTTTCCAATTCCATGATTCCAACTTCTTAGGCATATGAATGAATGAAATGAACATGTGATATGAATGTTTAATATGTTATTGTCTGTTTAAAATGATAAGTATGATGATGCCTGTTACTCTCATGGCCATTGACTTTCTCCTAACGTGAATATGCCAACCACTACTTGACTTTCCATAATTCAATGTAGGAAAGATCTCTTTTTAATCTCCATATCCTTGGTGTGGTGCTGGGCATTACCCACTACCTACTACAAGTGTGTACTAATCCAATACAACCCACATTTTTTTTTGTGCATGCCATGTGAATGTTAGAGCTTACAAGTCGACGGATGAATTCTTTCGGACGTGGTCATTCATGGCGGATTTGTAGGCCCTCATCGTTCGAGGAAGCTTGATCATTTAATTCTAGATTAAGATATAGCTTTGAGTTAGTGGATTATGTTAGCACAAGCATTTCTTTCTCATCTTATTTTCGACATTGTATTGGTGCCATTTTGGCAAGTAAACTTCATCATTGAAATTCTTTATTTGATAATCTTAAACTTGATATAGTTTTATTGTGAAGGTTAATGAGTTTAAGTAGAAATGTCTTATATGAATTTTAGTAACAAAAAGTAGTTCAATTTTCTCTAAAAGTACCCTAGATGAAGTAACAATGCTGTATGTAGGATTATGCTGGCGGGGGCCTGTCTGAGAGGTTATTCAGCCGACATACCGACTACCGGTTCTCCGTCTGTGGCAGAATCTGGTCATGACAAAGTTATGAGTTACTTCATATTGACTTAATGTTGATGAATTTTGGTGTAAGGCTTTCTAATGATATAAGAATTGTGTTCAATTGATATATAGGTAATCTTAGATTGAAAAATATTCATTGAATTGACATATTTCAATGATTATTATAGTTTTTATGTTGAATTATTGTTCATGGTCAGTGGTAAGGGACTTATAGTATTGAATTGGATGATTTAGCATCGATTAAGGTGTTGAAGGATGATTGCTGTTAGCGCTGCCCTATCCTTTTTATTTTTGATGTTTGTTTAATACTCAATTATGTTGTATTGTATCTTTTCACTTATGGTGGGGCCGGTGTTGGTATTATTTACTGGGTGGCAATTGACGTGGTCCTTGTCGGCAATTACTATTATGCATTTATGATCATACCTGTTTGGCACATCTTGAAATAATGTTGATATTTTTTGTACTTGATTATGTGACGCATGATTATTTGTATCTACATGTTAAGCAATGTTGAAGTAATTGTGTTTTTCTATTGATTTATGTATGTAATTTATGTTAGACAATACTATTGTGCTTACTATGTGTAGTTCTTAGAATTGTCCATGTTTGTTCATATTTAATATATGAGTATATAATGATATATATTGTTGTGTAGTAATATGTGGTGACATAAAGATGCTAAGTGGTTATCCGACTCATTTAAGTCTGATTGCTACATGGATAAGGGTAAGAATGTAATGTCTTTGTTCTTGTATCCCTTACTTAATATAGAATGATTTTATGAGATTATGGTATATCTTGAACTAGATATGTTAGTAATACTCCTTGTCATGTATGAATGAACATATGTGAGACCTTAGAGGGAATGCTAAGAAGGTCATGTATGTGGTACAGTTATGTATAATGTTAAGTCGAGAGTCGTAATGGTATCTGCTTCATGTATGGGGAATGGTTGGACGTTAAGATAAATGGCTGAACGAAATCATATTAATCCTTGAAAGTTATAATGAGCAAGCGATCTTAGTCTTCCTTTAAAAAGTTAGAGGCCCAGTGTGAACCTCTTTGGTAGGGTGAAGTGATTAGGTTATTAACTAGGTAAGGAACCTCTTCATTGACGCTTTGAATGTCAATTACTCTTATGAGAACCACGTCTAGCACCGAGTTGATTATTTATGGCAATAGCTCTACTTGATAATGAGACTACAATAGCAATTTACCATCTACTTGAGAATGATACAAGTGCATAAAGCGCCTTCATATTCCTTATCCATGTTTCGCAACATTAGTGTGTCGTAGTTCTACTAACTAGTCACCCTTGGCGCAGAGTAAACACCTCATCGAAGTCGTTAGAGTTCCGGATTCCGTCTATTATAATGTCTATTATGTCTGTTATTGCGTATTCCTCATCATGTGGGATACTTACTAGCAGTAAAGAAGTTCTATGTGAAGTTTAGGTGGTGGTATGGACGCTATCTAGACTTGCAGCAATAGGCTTTGAGGTGTTAGTTTGCGTCCCTAGGTCTGTGTAAGACCCTTTATATGAATGTCCTTCATCTGTGATGTTGAGTCTCTATGAATTAATGACCCTAATTATTCCGTTCTGAAGGATTACAAAAGAATAAGTACGTACTTGCTAGAGTTGTTAAGGGTTGTCTATCTAAGGTGGAAGGGCGTATAAGAATGGTCACTTCGTATCTCACCTAGATGAGTCTTAAGAATGACTCTAGTTAGGGAATATGTTGATTATGTAGACATGATCCGATCTTAGGAAGTCCCAAGGATTATTTAGGTTGTCTTGAAGAGGTCAAACTTGGACGTTATATTCTTGATATACTTAAGTAAGTCTTTTGAAAGCCTTTGATGAGGAAATGTCATTTTATTTATATGATGATATGTTTGATGTCTTGAAGTGCGTATGTAACTTATTATAAGTGTTATTGAGGGTCATTTAGGTATGCTTAGGGAGGTTATATGGGCAGTTTCTCTTTATGTTGCTTAAGTGGGTCTTAGGATAACTTTTAGTGAGGAGACTATATTCTAGAAAAAGTTAAAAGTGAAGATAAAGTACTTCAGTGTAATAGTGAAGGACTTCATTGTACTGTAAAGTGCCTCCATAAATATGTTAAATTGATTGTTAACAATTGCATACATGTTTTATCTTTTTTTGTTTCTAGTGTTTTAATGTTTTTTTGGCTTAATGATTATAATATGATGTTAAAATGAAAATAATACCCATTTTTGGGATAAATGTCTTTCATTATTTTGCATGCATTATGTAATACTTATTACATGTGTTTACTACCTTCATGGCTTTAATCGATCTCTATAATTGGTTGGTAGTGAGAGGCATTTGGAAAGGAACACTTGGTCTTAGCACATCGTCGCAAAAGAGGTTAAGTATTTCCTCATTTGACTTGAGGGGCATATATTCTTTTTGTATGTTCTATATAAGATAATAATAGACTAAATATTTCTATATAGTATTGTAAATGGGTGGTGCCCAAGTATTCTTGTGTCATAAGTTGATGAGATTGAGAACTTATTATTTCTTATTATTTATATGACATAGATTTTTAAAGACTCATGAATATATTTTGTGAAAAGTTTTAATTTTGCACTATTTTTCATATATTTATGTGCGATAAATATATGTAAGGGGCTTGTAGCTAGAACTCGCGGAGGTCAAGTATGTCGGGTTTGCATCTGATATTGGCCGCCTACTTTTAGGTTGTGGTTTTCGGGATGTGACAATTTCTAAGGATTCTCTAGCATTTTGTGAGGGTTAAGGACGCAGAATCCCAAGCTTGCCTCCAGTAGAGGGTCTTCCCGCCTTATGAAGAGGTGTTCGCGGAAGTCTTTCCCGCGAGTGACTTACTTACTTGGGATTCCCTCCCTGAACGAAATAATTCTTTATGATTATTGACGGATGAAATCCTTTCATTTTCCTCTTGTCGATGACTCTAGCCATATTAAATGAGTTGAAGACTCAACAAAAAGATTTACTAGACAAAGTTTTCGTATATCCTATTATTTCTCCATAGGACGCTCCGGTGTTGTTTGTGAAAAAGAAGGATGAGTCCCTTAGGATGAAAGGTGAATATATACCTCAAATGGTTTTCAAACTAGGTATGGTGATTATGAGTTCATATTTTTATATTTTAGTCTAAACAATGCCTCCATGACTTTTATGGACCTCATAAATAGAGTGTTGCATAATTTCCTTCAGTCTTTTCTAACTGTATTCATTGATGATATCTTGGTATATTCTAAAAGTGAGGATGAGTGTCTGAATCATTTGAGTATAGTATTGCAACTCTTCAAGGAACATCAGCTCTTTGCTAAATATAGTAATTGTTGATTATGGTTGAGGTTGATTGCATTTATTGGTCAAATTGTCGGGCCAATTGTTGTTCTCGATTCGATGCGCGAATATCAAAGGAAAGCGGGTTAAGAATTGGGCCAATAACGGCTTGACTCCAACAACTCTTCAAATTTCTTGGTTAACCGGTATTTGAGAGATTTGTTACTCGTTTTTTGCATCTCATTGTTTCTTCTTCTCTGGCTTTGACAACCTTTACCCAAGAGAAAGTTAAGTTTGAATGGTCGAAAGCTTGTGAAAGAAGTTTCAAAGAGTACAAGATAAGCTTACCTCTGCTTCGGCGTTGAATTTATCGGAGGGAACCAAGGGTTTAATAGTGTATTATGATGCTTCTCCAATATGTTCGGGTTGTTTCCTCATGCAACACTGTAAGGTGATAGCATACGCATCTAGACAACTCAAGGTTCATGACAAGAACTATCCAACTCATGACCTTGAATTAGTGGTTGTAGTGTTTGCTCTGAAAATATGGAGGCATTACCTATAAGGTGTCCATGTGGATGTTTTTACGAACCACAGAATCCTTCAATATGTGTTCACTCAAAAGGAGTTGAATCTATGACAAAGAAGATTGATGGAACTTTTGAAGGATTATGACATGAGTGATCTTTACAACCCCGACAAGGAAAATATGGTTGCGGACGATCTACGTCGAATGTCAATGGGTAATTTAGCCCATGATCCCGATGATAATAAAGATTTAGTGAAAGAGGTGCATAACTTGGCTCAATTGGGTGTTCGGTTGGAAGACTCTAAAAAATGAGAGTCTATAGTGCATGATAACTGCAAATCATCTTTAGTGGTGGAGGTGAAGTCTAAGCAACACCTTGATCCTCTTTGATGGAATTGAAGGAATTATTTGTTAGCAAGTTTAACGAAGTATTCTGCCAATGGGATGAGGTACTTACGTCCCAATGTAGATTGTGTGTACTGGATGTAGATGGTCTAAGGGGACAAATTTTGGAAGAGGATCATGGTTCCCGATATTCCATTCATCTGCGTGACACCAAAATGTATCGTGATCTTCAAGATGTCTATTTGTGGGATGGTTTGAATAAATTAAGTCGGATTTTGTGGCTAAATGTTGCTAATTTCACAGTTAAGCTGTAACGTTAACTTCGGTGAAAGTTGTTTTACCTCAAGTGATGAAGTCCCTACTTATAAGTGGGTGCAATATCAATATAGACTTTGTAGAGGGTTTTTCTCGAACTCGTAGCAAAATGACTTAAATATGGGTTTATTATTGATAGATTGGATGAAATGCTACCGCACTATAGGAGAGTATTATTCTAGTGAAATCTACTTATTCTGAGGAATTCAAGGTTGTACCTTCATGATAATTGTGATTTTTAATATGTATTGCTCTCTTCTACCCTCATCTTTAATAGATTTGCTATCACTCACTTCCTCATTTTTGAAGTCTTTTCAAAAGGTGATAGGTACTCAATTTAAACTTTTACCTAGGAAGCGGGGGACAAGGGGTAAGTACTTGCCCTTTTGCGCTCCTTCGCGACGACTGGTTCAAGGAGTAACGTTAGCATCCAACCCTAGGAGATATGTTAAAAGAGCTTGTGAGGATTCAAAGTATTGGGATGACACCTAACCATTGATAGAGTTTCATCCTATATATATTTACCATGGAGTATTTCCATGCAACTATGTGAGAAATCTATGGTAGAGGTTTAGGTGTCATCAGTTTTTTGGTTGTAGTCGGTGATTCTTCACGTTCTCAGATCCCGATATAATGGTAGGAGGCTTATAAAAGGAGATGATGATAAGATCCATTGACAACATCCTATATTCGGGATCAAAATTCTTTGCCGACCATATAAGAACTGGAAGTAGATGTACTTTATTGGTCCCTACGAAAGATATTCACCATGAAAGGGCTGATGAATAAATTGTGGTAAATAAATGCTTAATATCCCCCGTATGTGGGATCCTATGATTAGTGAGCGGGTTTGGAACGGTTACTTATGAGTTAGAAATTACGGCAAGTGAAATAGCCTACGGTTTCTCCGTCATATTTTCTGATCTACAGTGCTTGAAGGACTGTATAAGTGACCTGGTATCCATTCTGTCTCCCAATTTAAGGTTGTAGTGGATGAACAACCTTTCTATATACAGGTTCCTTCCCGTTGAAATTCTATATCGCCAAGTAAAGAAGTTGAGGAACAAATAGATGACCTCCATAAAAGTCATATGGAGAAACCACCAACATGGGAGGCCGATGCCAGTATGAAGTCTAGTTATCCTCATCTTTTTCCTCAAAATTCTAGGCAAAGTTGAGGTTAGTAGTTCCTCTCAAAATGCAGAAATCTTGAATAAAGTGAATTTGACTTGATTTTCAAGGTATGTGCATATTTTTGTAAAGGTTCATGATAAAATGAGTTTTTCATGAAAAATACTCTCTAGTTTAACTTGCAATGCACCTATGGTGTTATTGTATAGTTTGGGTCCTTCATCATTAAATGGTAAGTAGCATGTTTAATGTTGTCCTTGAAAGAAGTTTGCATGGTAAAGGGGTCTGATGTTTATATGTTGATCTCATTTTGGTTTGACAAGATAGTTCCTCATTATGTGATATGAAGTGTTGATCTTTAATATGTGGTAAATTGTTATTTGAGTTTCTATGTGTATTGCCATATTTATGTGTTGAGTAGACTTTTGAAGTACTCCTATGGTCCTTTACTCATAATGATCATACGTTGTTGCTATTTTGTGTTGGTTTGGGTTGGGCCTAGTTACTGCTGATTCCATTCTCTCACCTATTAAAAGGATTTATTTCTTTTGTCGGTTTCATTGGGGAGAATCTCCCAAGGGGGGGATATTGTAACTTCGAAAGTCCATGAACTTAGTCGTAGAGACATCCCTTGAATAACTAAGGCCCTAAAATAGTGTCTCTAATCCTAAAAACTAATGTAATCAACCAGTTAGAAAGTGTAGAACTAAAACTCTAAGAACACCAGACATCTATAGAGTTGGTGAAAAGAGCTAAGTGTTCCTTTGGTGTATTTTCAAGGGTTATAACGATCGAAATTTAGTCAATATTTGGTAAAGAGTTTTTAAAAAACATAAAAATATAAGTTGTGTGAGGAGTCTAAACTTTAGATACGAATCCCCAAGAACCATCCCTAAGGTTATCTTGAGAAGAGGACCCTAAACATTTGAGTCCTAAAAGCTCATTAACACGTGGCAATCGCTGACTCACTCAACAACCAAGTCCACGATGGTCACAACCCATCCATGGATATTGTTGGTTAATACTTATCAATATCCCAAGAAGACCCAAAAATAAAGGTCTGTGACAAAATCCATGGATGATTAGGCCGTGGTTTGGTCAATAGACCATCGACGTGACTCATCGATTGGAGCCTTGGTTGACTGCTAAATTTTGGTCAAAGTAAGGGTTAATTAGATAATTAGTTAATAAATTAATTAGGTTTACTGTTCGTCTCCCTTCACTCCTTTCGTTTTGGGCCTCGACCATCTGCTACTTCATTACCACCTAAACCCCTAACCGAACCCTCAGGAGGGTCTAAACGGAAGGGGCAAAACTATCGCGAGCATTTGCGCTCGCTAGGCCAAAGACCACAAACCAGAACCAGCAGTATGAACAAATGCCAAGATATTCAGATCTAATACTCCACTGCCCGTTTTCTACATTCATTCGTCAAGAAACTTAAGGTAGGTATGGAAGCTTATTCCGTGCTGTTAGATGTATCTTTGCCCCATAGGTGCGCTTCAAAAGTTTTGCTAAAATTGTGTACAACTTTGGTTTTTCATTCATCAATTTTGAATTGGGCTTTCTAAATGATATAAGGTTGAATTAATTTGTTTTATAGATGAGTTACGATTGTTTTATTGGTTATTGTTGATTCTTATTCTTTGACGCTAACTCGTGAAACTATCCCTTAATGAACCTCTATTTCCCGCCTCCCCCTAGCTATAAATTGGACTTGGAGATAATTATTGTTGTTTGGATTGAATTTAATTTTTTAATTCACTATATCATGTGGATTAAGAGTTAATTGATGGATTATTATTGGTGCCTGAGGGTAAGATATTTAAGACTTTTTGGGAATCTATTGGCTGACTTTATTTTCTTCTATGACTATATGTTCTCTACTTCAATAATAATGGTTTATTCTTGACGATGATGTTCAATTGAAGTGTGATTATGTGAATATAATAGGAAGATGATGATATGTTGAATTGTGAGATCTTGATTAAGGTATGATCATGCAAGGTTGAATGTGATTGTCTTGTGTGAGTTATTATGATATGACTATAAAGTGATGATATCACTAAATTATAGGTTATAATGAAAGGAAGTTCTCATGCAATACCTAAAGATCTAATGACATGATAATACAATGGGTTACTCTCCTATGTCCTATATTAAGATTTGATGATTAAGAAAAGCTTAAATACATTTCAAAAAGGGTCTTTAACTTAGCACCAAGAGAACTATATATGAGAGGTGTCCCTTCCCGATGGGGGAAGGTAGGTTTGCAATGGTTCTCATTATGGGGACTTTAATTTTTTTTGCATAATTGGGTTTTCCAATACTACTCTTAGTTCCTCTACCTATGTTGCCGTGCGACCAAGGAAAACTAGTTTAGTGGATCACCTATAATGGCGATGTTTCATCGTTTTTGGTTCTAACTTGGGCAAATAGAGCCTTTCTTTTCATGGTAGGTTTTTATGACACTGGATTTCATGTTTAGATCACATGATCTAATGTAAGTTAATGTGATTGTTCCCGAAAGTAAAATAAATGAATGAAGTAATAAAGATGAACTATAACTAGGGTGACTTAAGGGATTCTACTTAGTGTAGCTAAGGGTATGGCACTTTACCTATCCATTGCACAAGTTGACCTTGAAGGGAGTCCTAAGAGGGTGTTCTTATGTGCTTATATTATGAGCGAAGTTCAAATGTTGACTTCACATGATGATGATCTTATATAATGTTGACTTCATTAATGACCATGATATGGGTCTAAATTGTTATATATACACAGATTAAATGCATGATATGGGTTATATAAATGTAGACTTTTGCTTGTACATAATGTTGCCTTTAAGTCATGATCTTATGATTTTACTTTTAATGCCTTACAATGTGCATAAAAAGCTTTCAAAGTGACTATAGCATGACAAAAAAATGTCCCTTTAAACATATTTTCGATTAGTTTTTACTTGGGCATATGTTTCCAAACTTAGTAATGTGTGTTTGTACTAAACTCCATATTCTTTATAATTCTAACAAATATGTAAGTTTAGGGCATTGTAAAACTTTCGAACAATTATAAGGAAGAGACTTGGATATATATCCCCAGTTGTTGTGAATCCTCAAAAGTTCAGGATGGATTGTCATTTTTTTTTTCCCCCCCCCCCCTATTTTCTATCTTCATTAGTTTCTAATCTCATTAGTATTTCTATGCCGTAAATACACTTGTTTATTCCTTCTGTTTGCTTAGTTTGTAAGCCTATATTTGGCAGTATGTGAAACTACTGTTAAGGTCTAATGCTAACTTGGTAATTCTCTATTAATGTTTATATGTTTAGACTATTATCAGAAAAACAACTTTATGAATTGCTTATATTGGTAAGAATGAGGAAGTAATATGTACACTTCAGAAGGCGAGGAGTCTATGTAAACTTCAATATGATGAAATGAAAAGTACAAAGTATATTCACGTACGTAAAAGTTTTAATTTTTTTGCAGTGTCGTCGACCTATGATATGTGATTATGTCTGGGCTAAGGGCGAGTCCTAAAGCCTCGTTGGAACGAAGACCGATAATTACCTCATGTGTGCTCCCCAATTCGTGACAGCCACATAGAGCGGAAGATATTAAACTTTAATATATATATATATATATATATATATATCTCTCATATACATCTAAACAATATTTTATAGAATCCCATTCGACAAATAAAGTTAACACTAATAATAGACAATAAAAAGAAAAAATTCAAAAAGTAATTACTTGTAATTAATTAGGTATTTTAACATACAATCACAACACCACCCCTATAAATTGATAGTGTAATACCCCACATTCCGAAAAATACACCATGTAGCCAAGTAATTACATGATCGACCAAACATATCAGACATGATTGCATCATATCCAATTACCAATGTGGCTTTACAAATAGACCCTAAAGACTTGTTTGAAAAGTCATATGTAATTAACAGTTGGTGTAATTGATTGTAATTACACACTTTTATACATGTTTGCTAGACCAAGTGATTACTTGAAAAGGGAGGAATTGAGTGTTATTTAAGGGTAGTAATTACATTCCTCAATTCCTATGTAAGGGTTAGGAATCATGTGTAATTACACCATGTAATTATATAAAACTTTTTTAAATTCTTTTCTTCCTTTTGTTTATATTTAGATTTTTTATTTTTATATATTTGTTTATTTCTATTATTTTATTTTTGTTATCATAATATTTTTCTTTTTTTTTATTTTATTGTTCTTTTCCTATTTTCTTTTCCTTCTCAATATATTTCTTTTCCTTCTCGTCTAATATTTCTTTTTTCCTTCTCATCGTTTTCCGGTTATCTATTCACTTTTTCATATTATATTATGATATTTGTATTTTTATTTGCATGTTGGTGAGTATTCTAATTTTTGTAACAGATCAAGAATGCATTATTTGAATAAGATTATAACTTAATCTTTTTGTCTTTTCTAAAAACGCATATTAATGTATGTTCGTTGAAATTTGACAAAAAATAACTTTGTGTAATTTATTTTTTTTAATTAAACTTATTTTATTTTTTTAGTTTCGAATTTGGTTTTAGTATTATGCTTATTGAGTTTATATGTCACATTTCAAATATTTCACATCAAGTCAATAAATTTTTATGTTAGACTTGATAAAGATTATCTTTAAGTCAATGTTATAATAATTTTATGACATTATATTTATAATATTAACGTTTTTTGTTAAACGTGCATTTCATGATATTCATAGAAATCTTTTGCTTTTAGTTATTTTTATAATTAATTTAATTAAATTATACTAATTTCAAATAAAAATTAATTAAGAACATATATTTAAAAAGCACAGGTAACCTACTTTTGGTTTTTAGCTCTTTTTTAAAGTCATTTTAAACTTATTTAAGTTATTATTACCTTGATAAATACTTCCGAAATCTAAAAATGATATAAGTATAGGTTTGACCAACTTTTAAGTTACTCTCATATTCTTTTCACTTTATTGAGTTTGTATATTTCTTATGTGATTTATTTTTTCTTTCGGCTTCTGTTTGGGGATGCTGTAATTTACTACCTCTTGTGATAAAAATTTATGGAAGTTTAACCAAAATTTTCTTAGCAGATTTGGACCTAAAGGGGATCATAACTATCTTTATTAAAAAATCGTTTTGATTTGTGTCTTAAGTTTTTCCTAATTATTTTTGAGGATTTTTTCGAGGTTTGTATGTAATTTATATGGCGTGTTTCTAGTAATGACCAGTTTCTTGTTCGTGTTTGCAGAGAAGATATATTCCTTTGGCCTTATCATTTGTGAAAAATCCACCATATTCGCAAAGAAGTTGCATTTTGTATGAGTAGGAAGCTCAGGTGGGATCTTGTAGTTATCTTCTAAAATTAATGATTTTTTGTACTAATCATTATTTGACAAATGTGGCACATTATGTTCCTGTTTAGACACTGAGGGTATGTTGTATTCATGTTCAGGAACGGAGAGTACTTTCTCGTAGTTTTCTTCTAAAACTAATGACTTCTTATAGTAAAATTATTCTTTCACACTGAGGGTATGTTGAAATTTTCACTTTTCTTTGTCTTGCCCTTTTCGCCATTGTTGGTAGGTAATGGCTTTATTGTGTTGAGTCATCTGTTTGATTCAATAAGATAGAATAAGGTGAGTATTGCTACATAGAAATGCATCAAGGAAATGATCAAGGCACATAAAATGAAGCAATTGCTTCTTCATTGTTGCTACATTAATATATTGCAAGGCTATTATTTCACTCATTTATTTTAATTTAATGTTGGTTTGCTCTAGTACGGATTAGACAAATCATGTAAAATTGTTCTAGAAAAGGGTAGAAAATGCCCCCTTAATTAATTGTTGCCGCTATTCAATTCCCTATTAGCCCTCGTAAACACTTTTATATTTGAAGTGAAATTTTAGACAAGCTTAAATGTTTTTAATAATATGTTAATAAGATCAAATGATTTTATCCTATCGTCCAATGATGTATTACATCAAATGAGCTCAAAAAATATAAAAGGAATTAGTTGTGTTATTATGAAAAATTTCATACAAATCCTCGTAGTTCTAAGAGCGAATTAATAATATCTTATTTTGATCTTCTACAAATTGAATTGCAAAAATACGTTAAAAATTTGGGCGGACTCTGATACAGCGCCAAATAGTCCCGATAAATCGCGTTCCTGATTTCCGATACATCCCTCAAGTCCGCTACAATCACTCTGCATTTCAGATCCATCACTCATAATCTTGAGATATCGCCAAAGAAGTGAGTATTCTGACCATTATATATCAATATCAAGCGATGTACCAATATATAAGAAGTAGGAATTTATTTATTTTTGTTTGTAATTTTTCCAATGCTAGAAAATTTTAGAAAATATTCATAAAATAAGTTATAACTAGGTATTTTTTCTAATTTTAATACGGTTAGTGAAAATATTTGTTATTTTCTTTCTTTCTTTGCTTCTTGTTTTGGTAACTGAAATGGCCGGCCCACTCTACCCTGTTATCCGATCATCCAAATCCTCATTGATGTTGTTATTTGGTGGCTATTAAACTTATGAGAATTAATTGACCTTAATTGAACAGATGTGGAGTGTATAGATATAAACTTTCAATAATTAAAAAAAATGTATTCAATATACATAAATCTCTAGATACAAATAAATAGAATTTAAATAACAAAAAAAAGTTGCAACTCGAAGTAGGAAAGAGAAGAAAAATAAAATAAATAAAGAATTAAATTTTTGTTATAGCCATTGATATAATGACTTTGAACTCATAATAATATGCGAACCCTATTGGTTATATATGTTGGGCCGGAGAAGACCTTCATTGAAATATGAACATGAGGGATAAAAACTTTAGTAATATAGAGGTGGTGGTGATGGAGAAGGTTACGGTTTCTTGAAGAGTTAGTTTTTGGAAAATAAACCATCTTGTATTCTGGTTTAGACACTAAGGCTACCTCTGAAATAGTTGGCACCTTCTTTTTTCTTGAAGTGTTTTGTATTCTTGTTTAGGTATCGAGGGAACCTTATAGACATTATCTAATGAAACTGATGATACCTTCTTATAGTTGTCTTCTGGAACTGATGTCTTCTTGTAGTAGTCATTCTTAGGCAAAGAAGACACTTTATATTCCTTTTTATGCACTGAAGGTACCTTTGGAACATAAAACACCATCTTGTAATTATCTTCTGGAACGGATGGCTTCTTGTAATAGTCATTGTTTGGCAAAGAAGGCAAATTTAATTCCTTTTTAGACATTGAGTATACCTCTGAAAGAGATGGTACCATCCTATAGTTATCTTCTAAAATTGATGGTTTCTTTTAATAGTCATTCTTTTGTAAAGAAGGTATCTTGTATTCTTGTTTAGGCACTAAGGGTACCTATGAACAGATGACACCTTCTTATAGTTATCTTTTGGAACTGATGGTTTCTTGTAATAGTCATTTTTTTGGCAAAGAAGACACCTTGTATTCTCGTTTAGGCATTTAGGGTACCTCTGGAAAATAAGAATGATGAAAGACTGCAACTTTTGAAGAATGAAATGTTATCATCAGGTAAACGTGATTTAACGGTTTCACAACACTTCCACAGAGTAAAAGACATATGCCTTGAAATTTAATATTTGGATACTACTGCACCAATTGGAGAAACTAGGGTAAAACGAATTATTATTCATGGTTTGAAACCTAAATTCAGAGGATTTGATACTATTATACAGGGATAGCCAACACAACCATCATTTGTGGAATTTTAGAATATGCTAGCTGGTAAAGAAGCCATGGAAAAGCAAATGGTCGGACTGTCGGTGAAGAATGAGGATGAAACCCTCTACACCAACAGAAGTAGGAACATCAAGCATCAAGATGTTAGTTGGTCTTAAAAGAAAAGTTTCAGATAGATAAAAAATTTCGCTCAAAGGGAGTTCCAAAGAATCAAAGGAATGATAAATGATTCGATGGGAAGTGTTACAATTATGGGAAGAAGGGTCATATGGAAAAGGACTGTTGGTTTAAGAAACATCTAGTGGAAAGTAACACAACTACCTCAAATCCAAACGAGAATAGTGTAGGTGATGTTGAAGCCTTTTTAGCTATTAAAGAGGAGCATTTAGTACTTACAAAGACAACATCTAAATCAATTTATCATGAGAATGATTGAATCGTTTATTCGGGTTGTGCAAATCATATGACAGGCGAGAAGCAAGAGTTGAAGAGAAAACCAACAATTCAAGACTACCGATATCTCATATTGGTAAGATGTTAGTTTCTTTTCAACAAGGGGCAACAAGATGTCACTTAAAAAAAACTACCATGTTCCTAGTATGAAGAAAAACTTGCTTTCAATGTAACCATTAACAATAATGTGGAAACTATGTTCTATTTCGTCCTAATGACATAAGGATATATGAAGATCTCAAGAGCCTGGAAAAACCAATTATGAAAGGGAGAGGATTAGAATCAACTTATGTGATGTCCGTAGAGTCTGCATATGTAGAGAGCACAAAAAATAATGACACTGCAGATTTGTGGCACATGATATTTGCTCATATAAGGTATTCCAAGTAAATTGATGTTTGTAAAGTCTGCATATGTAGAGAGGACAAAAAATAATGACACTTCAGATTTGTGGCACATGAGATTGACTCATTTGAGGTATTCCAAGCTAATTGTGATGATGAAGAATTCAATGGTCAAGGGTCTTCCCAAACATTAAGTAAAACAAGACGTTGTTTGTGAAGGATGTCAGTACGGTAAAGCTAACTGGCTATCATTTAAAAAAATCCAAATTTAAAGTCGATGAACCACTACAATTAGTTCATAAGTATGTGGTTGGACCGGTAAAACAATCATCAATTGGTGGAATGAAGTAAATGGCGATCTTTATTGATGATTTCTCTAGGTATGTTAGGGTTTTCTTTATGAAAGAAAAATCATATTCTTTTTTTAAATTTAAAGAGTTCAAGGGAAGTGTTGAGGGAGAAGTCAGCAAGAAAATCTTTTGTTTAAGAATAGATAATGGAGGGTAATACAACTCAGTTGAGTTCTCTCAATACCTAAGGGAATTCGGATTTCTCTATCAATATAGTTGTGCCTGCATGCCATTGAGAAATGGCATTGTAGAGAGGAAGATTAATAGGCATTGAGTAGAAATATGTCAAACTATGTTACATGCCAAGAATGTCCCAAGAATATTTTGGGCAGAAGAAATGAGGATTGCATCATATGTCATGAATAGACTTCCTCAACAAAGGTTAGGTTCTCCACCTTTTGAAAAATTGTGGAATATGAAAGCTAATGTTAATTATTTGCGAGTATTGGATGTGTTTGTTGTGTTTTTATACCTGATCATTTATGTAACAAATCAGACATGAAAGTTGTTAAATAAATTTTAGTAGGCTATGATAATCAAATAAAAGGGTGGAAATGTAGTGACCCTACAACTTGAAGGTGTTATACATCACCACATATTGTATTTAATGATTTCTCTTCATAGTGGTCTGTGGAAAAAGAGATATTACCAGACCTGATAGATCTAACAAATAAGTTGCAAATTGCGTTATTTTCGATCAAGTGGAGATGCAGATGTTGAACAAGGCGCAATTCATAACTTTGAGAAATCAATTGTTCACCAGCCAAGATATGAAGGCAGTGACACAAATGAAGGAGAAGTGCCCGTTGTTCCACATTCTGAGAAAAAAAGGTAAGAACGAATTTTAAGGCAAAACACCAAATATGCCAATGCACCAATAACAGAAGACGAATCAGGAAAAAAGAAGATATTATTGCATTAGAACAACATCAAACTTGGGAACTTGTACCGGAGCCAAAAGATGTGAAACCTATATCATGAAGATGGGTTTATAAAATAAAAAGCTCGTTTGGTAGCTCGGGGATTTACTCAAGAATATGGTTTGGACTATGATGAAACCTTAAGTCGGTGGCAAAGTTTAAAATTGTGCAAATCTTAATTCCTCTTGCCGCGAGCAAAGATAGGAATCAGTGTTAGATAGATTACAAAAATGTATTTTAACATGGGGCGATGGATCGGGCGATTTACACGTCTCAACCAATGTGCTTCCAGAATCAAAAGCACTCTGGGTATGTTTGTATGCTGCGAAAGGCGCTCTATGGATTGAAGAAATCGCCAAGTCACTGGTACGTAAAATTGTTGAATTTTTAACTCAAGATTGCATCTGTAGATTTAAGCTTGTTTGTCAATTCGATGTAGGGAAGATCTCCATAGTACTAGTGTATGTCGATGATTTCATTGTATTTAGTGACAATGAAGAAGAAATTGTTCAATGAAGGAAAATTTATCTTTGCTATTTCATATGAAAGAACTTGGACAGCTAAATCATTTTCTTGGTCTCGAGGTTGATCATACTCAAGAAGGAACTCTTTTATAGTAGTTGTTACAATATTTTTTTGTTAGCACATGATTTCTTTTCCTACTTTCTAGTAGTGCAAATTTCTTTTCCTAGAAGTTAGGGAAATTGGTTTACTGAAACTAATTAGTGGTTAGTGGGGTTAATATTCCAAACACTCAAATTCTGTAAGTCTATATTAGGCTACTTAGTATTGAATAATGAACTCAGAAACTTCTCTGCACGCTGTTTTTCAGTTTCTATTCTCTTCCATTCTTTCCGTGTTATTTGTCTTGTGAGTCCTGAGCTTTCAATCGTGTTAAGTTCAACACAGTCAATTCCCTGTGAATTCCCCTTCTTCAAAAAATAACTTAAATTTTTATTATAGAACACACCTCATCTATCGGTACACATAACCTTAACTTTGTTGCAAACTTTTTTTTCAACCAACGCGTTGAATTTTTTGAAGCTTGCAGAATTTTCTGATTTGTGCTTCAAAAAATTTACCCAACTCATCCGACTGTAATTATCAGTTAGTAATAGAAAATATCGATAACCAACAAGAGATTTTGTGGTCATTGGACCACATAAATCTGCATGAACAATTTCAAGACAGCTAGTAGCTCTTAAGGATCTTCCAACAGGAAAAGTGTTTCTATGTTGTTTGCCATATATACAACATTCCCATGTATTTTCAACAGATCATATATTTGGCAAACCGTGAACAATCTAATTTTTAATTAGTAATCTCAATCCATTCATATTCAAGTGTCCATGTCATAAATGTTACAACTTAGATTCGTCAAGATTTTTCTCCTTAATAATCAAGGCTTGTTCAATTTTGAAACTTCAAATGAAAACATTTTACTATTTGTCATGTTAATATTTTCTAAGATTTGACTAGATTTCTTAGTCTTAATAACACAGGAGTTATCATCAAACAAGACAGAGAATCCACAACTCAACAATTGTCACTTCGTAAGTTATGTGCCAAACTAGAAGCAAATAACAGATTTTGAATAAGTTTCACTTTACTTTGACTAGTCTAGACAGCAATAGTACCTTCACCTTAGACTTTAATTCCCTTGTTATCACCAAGCCAAACTCGCCTCTTTTTTTGTCTCATCTAACTGTTTAAATCCTTTTCATTAAAAACCAAACATCAGTCTTGTAATCAATGGTGGTAGAGCGAGCCTTGAAAAGAACATTTTCTTCTTCCTCTTCCACGACATAAATACTTTGATCCTTTTTATACCAACAATTAGCTTCTATATGGAGAAATCTATGACAATTGTAACATTGCACCACACTTTTACAGCTATCTGTTCACCCAAATTGGCTTCTGCCGCTACAACGTCCTCTTCTTCTAAAGAGCCTCTGATGTCCTTGTGCTCTTTGTTCTAACGACTTCTAATTTTGAATAAGATGATTTTCCTTCACTAGAAAAGCTTGTTCTTCAGTTCACTTTATTGACTTATTGATTCATGACTCGTGCGATTGCAAAGAGCTCATTATTTTATAAAATGAAAACATAGATAAGTCATTTGATTCCTCTCTGGTTGCAACCGCATAATCAAACATTGGAGGTAAACTTCTTACTTTTGAAACTACAATTTTATCACCTGTCCCTTCACCATATGATTTTGTTTGACTTACACTTCTACTAACTCCTTATAAAACGTCTTGCAAATATTCACTGTTATTCATGAACAATGTTTCAAAATCATGATGAAAAGATGTAATTTCACAATAATTACCTCCGTGGAATCTTGAAACTCATTTTTCAAAATCATGCAAGCATATCTTGAGGTAGTAGTTGTGATACACTCCAATTTACTTCTCGGAAAGAAGTATAAGTGTATCAAATTTTTGCGTCGTTTGATAAACTGTGGTTTCACGATATTTTTAATATTTTTTTATAAGTTTACTGTGTCCAAAAGCCTTTTTGTATTAATTCTTATGTAAGTTTCTCTTTATTTGCAGCAAAACTATCTAAAAGATGAATGAGGAGGTTTTTGAGCAAGAAATACAGAAAAGTACCACCTAAGGAGCTTGTGACGGTCCGTCGTGCCCGTGACGGTCCGTACGTGGCATCGTAGCAAAGCTGCTGAAGGAAGATGGGGAAGTCTGACCAAGTGTGGGTTTACGGAGGGCGTGACGAACCGTCGTGTCCATGACGGTCCGTACTGATGGTTCGTCATGAAGATCAGAGAAGTAGTCCCAGTACCCAAATTCCAAGAGTTCAAGTGTTATGGAACGGAAACCCTTGACGGACTGTTGTTCCTGTGATGATCCGTCATACCTGTCGTCGAGGATAATGAAGAGAGCAGCAGAAGAATTTGCAAATTATGGGACAACGGAGTCTATGATGGCCCATCGTGACCATGAAGACCCGTCGCGATGTCCGTCGACCCAGCCGTATTTTGACAGATTTCCAGCAAATAGAGTCCTTTTTTGATTAGGTTTTTGTTTTTTATAAATAGTTCAAAAAACCTTGTTTTGCGAGTTAGACTCTTTGGTTATTAGACACTCTTATAGTTAGACACTTTTACTTGATTATTTAGTTCTTTTGTGGAAAGACTTGGTGATATATTATATTTGGTTATTACATTTCTATGGAGTGATTGTTGGTTATTTGTCGATTAATCAAGTAAATTTCTGGATTTGATTTTTTTCATTGAAGTAGTAAGTGCATAAAATTTAATAGTACATTTTAATATGTGATTATGAATATGGGTAAATAAACTCCAAACTAGCGGTGTGGGAACATAGGTGAATCATGCGGTAAAAGCTAACTAAATAACAATTCTAGATAGGCTGGCACGTATGATACTCGTTCGCTTAGAGGCTCTTTTTTAACGGCTGGCCACGTTTGAACTGACTTCATGACTGCCGGACAAGGAGGAATGATACTAGGAAAAGAATTAATCAACATAGGGATTTAGTTGTATACTATCGAATAGGCTAGTATGATTGGTACGAGGTAATAAGCTAGTAAAAACATCGACATAATACTTAAATGAGGTAAAGATAAGGGTTAGTTATAGCACACAGTGCCGGACCAAGGTGCGGCGTGAAAATTTATCTAGATGCCCGGACAAGCGATTTAGAAATCAGAACTTGATTACTGTGAAGGCAAGATAATAGGAAAGAATGTTATAGTTAGAATTATCAAGTTAGGAACACTGTGAGGGAAAAACATAAACTTAGTTACTTTTATTAAGTGATTAAACTACAACAGTTGAAATCTGGTAGTTGTATACTTGGATTTAGCTAATTATTTTTTTTATTCATGCAGGACTAAACCCCCCCCCCCTTATGTCTTTACTTTCCCAAAGAATAATTGAATATATAGTAGTAATTTAGATGAAGTTAAGTCTCAATATTTTCCTGAGTGGGAATGATCCCCAATCTTTTAAAATTTTTGTTGGGTTCGTTACTTGATACGACCCGCTTTAACGTTAATTTGAGAAGTAAGTTCGAGAGTTATCAATTGGCGCCGTTGCCTAGAAAAGTAGCTTTTAGATTAAACTTACACTTAATACTAAGTAAGTAAATTTCTTGATTTACTTTGTTTCATTGGTTTTATTCTTGTATACTATCTTTATCGTATGCCAAATACACTGAAGGGAAGAGAACCTTGTTTCCCTACGATCATGAATTAGAGAGTACCACTACGCAACATGAATCCAATTGGGTACTATGATGATGATCCAAACTGAGAACATACAGCTCCGGGATGTTGTAATGGTTAGTTGTTACCGATGTCGGGTGTGAAAACAACAGAGGGACGAAATCCCGATCCAAGGCCACCAAGAAACTAGAGGAGGCTATGACAATAGAGCAGACTACCGATGGACCACTTTTTTCCCCAGCTCCACTAAGCCACACTTTGTGGAAATAGTGGCTTGATTCAACATGATCACGGCAGAATTTGTTTTCAGGGCGAACTTCTGATTGATCCTCATGCCTATATAGCTAAGGAAGGGCCAGTGTGTAAAGTTGTGTAGGGAGGCCTAACTTGGAATTGGACTGTAATAGGGATAAGAGCGTCTTTCCTTTCTCAATGACGGGAGGATACTATTGGGTCACTGAGCTCCCTTACAACTCAATTTCCAATTGAAAACCAAATTAAGGGACATTTTCTTAGCACGCTGCTACCCGGGTCTCCAAGAAAACTTAACCAACAAAACACAGACCTGGTGAACAACTTTGTGGGCACTAAAGGAGAGTTATTTCGAAGTTTTGGAATAGAGTTCACCTTGTGTTAGAAGAGTCCCCAATCACCGCATAGAGATGAGCACTGAAGAATAGTTCATATCGGGGAAGGATGATAATAAAAGCGGAGTGTTGGATTGTTGGATTACTTATAGCAGGTGTGGTTCTTAGGGGGAGTTGTCTTGTCGTTATTGCTGAGATTGTGAAAAGGTAGAGAAAAATCGCCCGGAACATAAAGCTTGTTGTAGTTACTAGAAGTAAGATATAGGAGAGAAACACCTTTCGGAGGCAATCAATCTAACAACCCAGCCACAGATGAGATTCGTGATGACGTGAAGGGGGAAAAAAAGATGTATCAAATGAGAGCTGAGCTTGGGTTGGTATTAAAAACATTCAATGTGATGTGAAGAAAAGATTAAATGAGTTAACTCTTGTCTAACCACCACAAAATGATGGGGGAATGTTATTATGCGGAGGAGTTCCTATGCAGTAAATGAGCGACGATGAGGGGGAGGGTTCCGCTGAGTGCCAAGGTCAACTAAGGATAATTGGCGTCAAGCTCAAGGAACTAAGCGTCGGATTCTATGCTAACTATAAACCGTGAGGGTCATTAGTCAGAGATGGAAACTACAAACTGCGAAAACAAACTTCAACAAGGGTAACTATAGGTAACAAAAAATAATAGGGAAAGGCCCTATGTCCCCCTCCAAAATCGTGTGTGAATTTACATCCTAGGGATGTGGGTTGATTAGTATGGAGTGAGTTGAGGAAGGATTATGTGCACAAAATGGTGGGAGGATGTTCGATGCTATGATGAGCACATTAAGAGTAAGGATGATTTCGTGGGTATTGGGCAAGAAAGTCGATACACAGTGCACTATCGATTAAGAATCGATTTGAAATGGCCCATTTTCTACGACTGTGCACACGGCACGGGGCACTCTTCCTAGCATCAATAGTTGAAATCAGAAAAAATGATGCACCAACGGTATGGCAAATCACTACCTCGGGGTGGGTATGGAAGCAAACATGACCCACCTATGCGGTCACTGAGGAACAAGGTGAGAAAGGACATATAACGGTGGGAGAGGGTGTGGTGAGCCGAAGATAGCATGGGAAAAGATGCCAGAAAGAAAGAAAAATCTTATAAGGTAATTCCAATGGCTAGAAAACACACCCTTTTCTCAGAGATTTAGTGAAAAAGACGACGATGGGAAAATCAGCGTTTTATAAACCTGTTGAAGCAGTTAGTTCTTATCAATGTCCTTGGTAGAAGAAGCTCTAGAACAAATGCCCGGTTTATGGCAAATTTATAAAGATCTGGTACAAAGAACAAAAAAATGGTCACTTTCGGAGGTTGATGATAGAATGTAGCTTTGTAGGGATATTACTACAAGATCTATTGTACAAAAGAAGAAGATTTGGCGCGTGCGTTCCTATTCACTTGTACAGTCGGGTTCATTACATTTTGCGGAAAGCATTATGTGATATGGGGGATAGCATAAATCTCATGCCCATATGAATTTACGACAGAAGTGGGTTTGGGTGACCCAACGCCGATTGCGATGAGGAGCTACGATGGCCGATCAAACTAGTGATTTATAAATAACCTAAGGATACTCCACGAGTTTCTATGTTAAAAAGTGGAGTCGGCATTTCTAGCAGTGTTATTCTCTTCATTGGGAAGTCGATTTTGAAGTGCCTATTATTTTGGTCATTCCGTGCTACGGGTAGTTAGAGCATTAGTTGATATGGAAAAGGGGCAGATGACAATTTTTGTTGAAAATGAGAAGCGAATTCAACTTGTGGTCTATGAAGGCAGAGTGGGGGGCTCCAATCCCGGTATCGTGCTATATCCTACGAGGAAAAGCTGATGAAGGTAATGACCTAAAAGTGAAAAAAACGGAGTTATGGTTGGGGATTTTGTTGCTTTTTTAGACAGTTCTAGTTGTGTGGAATCCGTACAGCTAAAGTCCAAACGGGATGCCCTTACTTGATTACCAATTATTTCCCTAATGGAGAAGGTTGAGAAGTTGGAGTTAGAAAACCAAGGAGAGGTGCGGTTAGTTAAGGTGAATGGAGCCAAAATATCAAACTCTATTTTTGGCATACTGAATCGGAAAATGAGGGCTCCAGGCATAACATCTTTGATGAAGGTGAGGTAATCCAAGCTCCTCAGTAGTTTTTGCCGCGACGTTTAAATCAGGCTGGTTGGCAGGAAAAACAAACTTAAGTTTTCTTAGTCATGGTAGCCTTTTTATACTAAGAGGTTTTAAATTCTGCAGGCACATCATCAGAAATTCTTAAGAAAACACACATGCAACATTCAGGCGGACATATCAACGGACTGTACGAACGGGATGGACCGTCACAGGAATACGTCGTACCAGGTACGTCTTTCAGTTATTTTCAAAACTAGGGCACACGCGATGGAACCTATGGCGGACCATCACAGATGTGATGGACTGTCATCTGGGACTCGTCACGTCATTAATGAAGTGTACCCCACCCGACCCTGCTGAGGTTTTTAAAAAATTCTTAACATTTAAAAAACCCACCCCTTCATTTCACCCATTTGCTTCCCTCTTCCTCCCATTTCCCTCCGTTTTCAACTTCAAATTTCCTACCTCTCTTTCAACTGATCATATTCCCAAATTCCCCAAATCCTAAAAATACATTCTTTACTAGTCGGAGTCTGCTGCTGTGGTTCTCTACTTGACACCAAGTACCTTTCTATCTGTAGTTCTCATATTCTAAGGGAGGTGTCCTGTGATTTCTACCCTCTACAGTCATTTTTGTTTATCAATTAGTATTCGGCCTATCTTATTGATGGTTCATTCTTTAAATACTAATTCTGACTGACCTAAAATGAGACTCTCAAAAATGCTGGTTCTAAAACTCTAGAAATAGAGTTTTAGCCTTGCTAGTTTACTAGTTATTGGATAGAACATGTAGGGCTACACCACTAAAAATTCCATTTGGGTCATAGGGGATGATTGTGGCATCCCCAAATCTGTCACTGAATGATAGAACGAGACCCCGATGACATACCGTCGTACCCACGATGGACCGTCATAGGGTCCGTCCCAACATCCCTAACACCGTACTGTCCAAATTTCACCAAGTGTCCACAAACGGACACATGCGACGGACTTTCATTCCCATGACAGTCCATCCTGCACAACCGTTCTGGTTGTCAGAGACCCTATTCCTAAGGGTGTCTCACTTTTTCTATGTGTCCTCCAACGTAAACATGCGATGGACCGTCGTTCCCACGACAGTCCAACCTGCAAAATCGTTCTTCTTGTCAGAGACCCTATTCCTAAGGGTCTCTAACTTTTTTTGAGTTTCCTCTTAATGACATCTACGACGGACCATCACACCCTCAACGGTCTATCCTGCATAACCGTCATGACGGTCAGAGACCCCTCTCCTAAGGGTCTCCATACTTTTTTCTAAGTGTCCAACGACGGACATCGACGACGGAGCGTCATAATCACAACGGTCTGTCCTTCTTATCCGTCATACTTGTATGAAACTTTCCTTCAGGGGTATCCACATAAACATAGTTTAAAGTAATACATGACGGACCCCATGACGGTCCGTCGTACACACGACGAGTCGTCCCCTGGTCCTTCGTGTTTCACTATTACTATAGAAATGTCATAACATCTTGACTCTTTTATTTATTTTGTGTCATTTTGTTTGTCTTGTTTGCTCCTTCTAGTACTAATAGTGATTCATTATAGGTACTATCTATTATGGCACAAAAACCAGATCGAGTCTACGCACATGGGCGATCGAAGTCTATCACCCCGTGTGACTTCCAAGTCATTGGCTCTGATGATGAACGTGAACCCGAGTACGTTCCCCCAAGCACTTCCACCCCATTCGGAGATGCATGTGCTGCCAGAGCCACACCCAAAAAGGTGGCGTCCGGCGTAGTCACTACCTCCCACTCTGATGACGAGCGCACACTGACCGACACACATTCTGGGTCAGCTACTCATCAAGAAGGAGAGTCTAGCTCCTTAGGAGTTTCGTGGTTGGAGGAATCCCCTGAATCTTCTGAGGTCCCTGCACCCGCCACAGCTGCACAATCTACCTCATCTAATGGTGTGTCGACGGGCAGTGTCAAGTTTATTCAGACGCAATGTTTCTGAATAACAAAGGATTCATGACACAGACCCTTACATTGGAGAAGTGGGTCCTTACGAGAAGTCTCCCAACTATGCCAGAGATCCACAATATCTTCACTAGACATATACAGGAGTAGACATCGCGTTCGTTGTGCCGTTATAGTGAAGAGTTGGTGCGAGAGTTCTACGACTCCTACGTGGCTACTCTTAGATCAAAAATTGATAGGCGGGCTGCTCCAGCTAAACAGGCCCCACTAGAGCATTTCCTAGTACGTTGCATTCAGGTTGATATCTCCCTGCCTGCCATCTTTCGGTATCTATATGGCGCGGATGTTAATGCCAACTGGACCCCTCTCACCACCGAGTTTGACTACCGGTGGCAAATTGTCAAAGATGGCGAATTCTTGCATGAGCCATCGCTGAGAGAGAACACCAAGAGGTGGATGGCCTGGACTTTTCTGTTGATAGAGAGGGTGCTAACTAGGTAACCGAGCCGAATGAAGCAATCAAGAGGTATAACCTCCCCTTCACGGTGAAATTCTTATGATTGATCATCCGCCACTGACATTCCCCCACAGCCGCTGATATTATAGTCACCTGGGATCGTGCAGTACTGAAGGCGGCGATGATAGCCGGGTTTGAGGTGGACTTTGTTGGATTTTACAGGCGGTCATGCATGATATTTTCTTTATGCAGGTCCGCAAGTGTGCCCATCTGGCACATTAATCATCTCAAAACCCCGCTGGGCACTGTTGATATTGGCCTCATCAGGGATGAGGCCAATGAGTTGTATCCACGAAGAGGGCCCCATCCAGAGTTGCCTCCACTTGGTGCCAATCAGGATGATACAGTAGCATAGGCTCGAACGGCTACGCAAGCTGCTTCCACTAACACTACCCCGGTAGAGTCTATCCCGGGTAGTAGCACTGCCCCGTGCTTTATTCGGTCAGCCCCTTTCCCCGCTCTGGTCCCGCTTTCTAGGGTGTAGAAACTAGAGGCATAGATAGCTACACTTCTGCATCACATCCATCCTTTGATGCAGAGGTCTATTGCTGAGGTAGAAGAGCGCTTGGAGCAGAGAATGGTCCAGCACACAAAGCGGAAGATTGCTGAGGTTCATCAGCGCTTGGACGCTTTTGAGTTGCGGGTGCTAGCCCGGGCAGCCCCTCAGGTGGATGTGTCGACCCTTGAGGCTGCGGTGGAGAGTCTTCACGCAGACATTGATATGATCTTAGAGGATACGGTTTCAGAGTTTGACAACCCTTCTACAGAGCCTGTTGAGGGCACAGTGATGGCGGCCTTATTCACCACTTGTGAGATTCTGCCACCTCCCCCTCGAGAGCATGCCAAGAGGGGTAGGGGTGGAGAAGAATATGAGGCTAGATCAAAGAAGAAGGAGCGCTGTGAGATGGAGGCTGCAAGTAGAGCCTCGCTTGCTGATGAGGAGGCGCGTCGGATGAGGGCCATAGAGTCAGCTACTAGCTCCAAAAATGTGGAGATAGCGGGAGGCACTGCTGATAATGTTGTTACTGCTGAGGACACTAGTGAGGCTATCCAGATTACGGAGGTAGTGGGTTTCGTGGAACATGACCCTAAGTCTAAAATTCTGGTAGAGTAATGAGATGTCAAGTGAGTGTGATGAAGATTTTAATAGTCCACTATTTGTACTGAGCTAGAACTTGCCTGGTTAGTCCTTCTAAAAGTAAGCTGTAATGGATAATTAGGAAAGGATCGTAGGCCCTTGTTCAATATAGCCCATTTTTAGCATAAATAAAAGAAAACCAAATGAAATTAACCCTTCTTTGATCCAAATGACTTGAGATTAAACTAGACCTTTCTTTTTCACCCCAACTAATCTTTTCGGACAATAATGTGTTGGCCATGGTCCCTCCTTGGACATGTGCACCTCAGCTTATGCCAAAAGCATAAGTTGAGGGTGGCTAATGCAATAAACAACCCTTTTTATGGCCCTGTACTTTGACTCATGGCAAAGCCATGAGTTGAGGGTGGCTATTATGAGGAATGCTTTGGAAAGTGGGGTTGAAAGAACAAAGAGAGAGAAAGAACAAAAATAAAGTGACTCAAGAACCAATTGAAAGAAAAGTGAAATTGAAAAAAAAACATAATACAATAAATACAAGCAAGAAAAGAAGAGAGTCACCTACACAAATGAAGAAATAATGGAAAATAGCAAGGTAAAAGAATATGGAAAATTAGGAGAAATAAAATGATGAAAAGAGGTATGTTTAGCCGATATGTCAAGGAGGGCAAAAAGTCAGTAATGTATACCTAAATATACCCTACCCGACCCTAAGCCTATGATACAAGCTAAGAAAGTACTATCGTGATCATAAAAGTTTTATAGCAAACTTAAAGCAGTGAAAATAAGGGCAATCTTATGGCAATATGTATGAATGAGTTGCGAATCTATTCTGAGAGTGAGTATTGAAAAGTAATCTTTATACTCAAACTAAAATCATTGTGTGAAAAATGAGGATATTGTTTTGAAGTGAGAACACCAGTTGGAATATCGAAAATATTAACACCTCGACGACCGAGAAAGAAAGGCTCCACGTTTGAACATTGGTTGATCTTAGCTTAGTGTGCTAGCCGCTGCTTCATTTCGTATAGTGGTATCGTTTTCTCTTTGGTGATAAATTGAAGAGGATAGGTATTAGTGGGTGGTGAGTTTGTGTCATGGTCTGATTCCACATAATTCAAGCGTAATAGTGATAGCATAGATAAAAATGATGAGACTGATCGGGATTGATAGACAAATGATTGCTAAAGATAAAACATGGATTGTATTGTACAAAGATTTTGTATTGAGTTATAGTGTGTCGCTTGAGGAAAAACAACGAATTCTAGTTGACAATATTGATATACCGTGGTTTCACATTATTTTTAATGATTTTCCTTAAGTTTAGTGTATCCAAAAGCCTTTTTGTATTAATTTTTATGTAAGTTTCTCTTTATTTGCAAGAAATCTGTCTAAAAGATTAATGTGGAGGTTTTTTTAGCAAGAAATGCAGAAAATTACCACCTACGGAGCTTGTGATAGTCTGCCGTGCCCGTGACGGTCCGTAGGTGGCGTCGTAGTGAAGCTGCTGCAGGAAAATGGGGAAGTCTGACCAAGTGTAGGGTTACAGAGTGCGTGACGGACCGTCGTTGCCATGACGGTCCGTCCTGCTGGTTCGTCATTAAGAATAGAGAAGTAGTCTCAGTATCCTAATTCCAAGAGTTCATGTGTTATGGAATGGAGACCCTCGACGGACCGTTGTGCTTGTGACGACCTTCATACCTGTCGTCGAGGATAATGAAGAGAGAAGAAAAAGAATTTTCAAAGTATGGGACGAAGAAATCCATGACGGCCCGTCCTGACCACGACAGCCCGTTGCGAGGTTCGTCGACCCAGCCGCGTTTTGGCAGATTTCCAGCAAATAGAGTCCTTTTTTTATTAGTTTTTGGTTATTAGACTCTATTATAGTTAGACACTTGATTATTTTAGTTTCTTTTGTGGATTAAACTTGGTGATTATTAGTAAATTTTGGTTTATTACACTTTTCTATGGAGTTGATTGTTTGTGATTTTGTCGTTTAATCAAGTAAATTTCTGGATTTTATTCTCTCTCATTGAAGTAAGTGCCTGAATTCTTATATTACATATTTGAATATTGTGATTATGACTATGGGTAACTAAACTCCATAACTAGGGTTGTGGGAACCAAAGGCGAATAATGAGGTAAAACCAAACTAAAATAACAATTCTAGAATAGTGTCTTGCATGTATTTATAATTCTTTCGCTTAGAAGTCTTTTTAAATGATGGCCAACGTTAGAACTCGCCTTCATGCTACTTGCAGGACTAAAGAGGTACATGATAGGGAAAAAATTATCAACATAGATTTAGTGTATACTATCTAATAGGCTAGTATTGATTGGTACAAGGTAACAACTTAGTCAAATATCGAATACAATGCTTAATATGAGGTAAATGTAAGGGTTAGTATAGAAACACAAGTAGCCGGACCAAGGTGAGGAGTGAAATATTCTAAATGTCAGACAAGGATTTAGAAATACATAACTTATCACTTTGCATGCCAGATACTAGGAAAGAATTGTTATAGTTAGATTTATCAAGTTAGGAACCTGTTGAGAACAAATAAACTCTAGTTACTTTTATTAATTGATTAAACTCCAACATTTAAATTTGTTAGTTATCTACTTTGATTTAGCTAATTATTTTCATTCATTCAGAAATAAAAAAAAAACCCTTTATAGTCTTCGTATTCCAAAGAAATAATTGACTAAATAGTAGTAATAATAGATTGAAGTTAAGTCTGAACTATTTTCCTCGTGGGAACGATCCCAACCTCATTAGTTTGGTTCTTTACCTGATATGACCGCTTTACTTCTTATTTAAGAAGTAAGTTTGAGCGTATCACCGTTGCCAGAGAAAAGTGACTTTTAGACTAACTTTAAGCACATTACCAAAGTTTAGTTAATAATTTCCTAATTTTACTTTTTCTCTTTGTTTTTGTCTCTTGCAGATCTAACTTTAGTGTATGCCAAGTACACGGTGTAGCAGAGAACCCATACTCTCACCCGACCCCAAATCGAACGTACACTGCACAGAGTGAATCGATATCTGGGTAATCTTGAGGATGAGTTAGACCGGGAAATTCCACCACCGATTGAAGATCATGATCAATTATTTGCTAAAAATCATGGGGAAGGTGAAATAAGGATTGGTCCCTATTTTATCACCCAACTATTCCCTCATGGTGGGGTTGAGTTGGAGAACAAGGAGGATGTAAGGTTCAAGGTGAACGGGAAACGAATCAAAATCTATCTAGGGCATGTTGAAATGGGGAATGAAGTGATAGAGGCATACCATCTTGATGAAGTCTTACTAATCAAGAGTCCTCTGTCGTGCCGTGACGTTAAATCAAGCATTGATTGGGAGGCAATCCAATATGTATCCTCTATCCAACTATAGGTTTTTCATGATTTTCTAGGCATAGTTGCTTTATTTTTGTTTTGTTACTTATGTCACGTCTTAATATTCTTTTATTTTTCTTTAGAAGTGTTGGCTAGAGTGTAGAGTTGGGTCCGTTTCCCAAAAAAGTGTCCAGAAAACACAAAAAGATTAGCTTAATGGGTGTTAAATGTGCAGGGACCAAATCAGCAAAAACTACAAAAAATTGACCTGGTGCACCCATCGATGGAACCACTGATGGACCGTCGTCCCTTTGATGGTCTATACTGCACAATCGTTGACACTATCAGAACCTTTGTTTATGATATTTTAAAAATTTACTAAGTGTCCCTCGACATACCCCACTGACGGACCGTCATCCCTTTGACGGTTTATCATGCACAACCATCGACGCTGTCAGAAACTTTGTTTCAGATTTTTTAAAAATAAATATTCTAAGTGTCCTTCGACGGACCCCACTAATGGACCGTTGTCCCTTTGACGGTCCGTCTTGCACAACCCTTGACACAATCAAAACCTTTGTTTCTGATTTTTCAAAAATTCTTATAAGTGTCCCTCGACAGACCCCCATGACGGACCGTCGATGGATTTGTCAGGCAGTGCTGCACTTCTGCACTGCCATTCCATTATGAGTTTTACTCTTGTGTTTGATGTTTTTAAATGTATTACAGGATTCTAGTGGTACTAATAATTTATCTTTGTAGGTACATATGGCACCTAAGCAAGACCGTGGCTACTCGAGAAGGCATTCTAAGTCTGTCGCCCCGTTGAATTGGATGGTCATAGGCTCAGACGATGAGCATGACCCGGAGTACGTGACACCAGGCACCCTCACTCCTACCCGTGCTGCCGCGACCACCAGAGTCGTTCCCACGAAGGTGGCGTTTAGCAGAGTCACTGCCTCCCAATCGAAAGAAGAGCGCATACTGACCGGCACACCTTCTGGGTCGGCTACACATTTTGAGGGAGTATCTGGTTCCGAGAAGACTTCCGGTTCTGAGGAAGCATCTGTCGTTGTCGAGGTACCGATTTAGCGATGAGGACGAGTCTCGGGCATGAAAGAAATAGCACAATGAGTTGGAGGCCGCGAGGAGATCCTCGCTGATTGATTAGGAGGCCCGCCAGTTGAGGGTTATAGAAGTGGCTGCTGGGGCGTCTAGCTCCAAAATTTTTGAGGCTTAAAGGTGAACTACTAATGGTGTTGTTATTGCTGAGGACACCACTGATGGTGTCCCTACTACAGAAAGAGCGGGTTCCAGGAAATCAGACCTATCAACATATTGATCGTTAGCTCTTTGCGCCTCGGGTTTACTTCACCTACCACCTTAATACTTTTATACATTGGGGACAATTTCATGTATTTTTGTTGGGTGTGGGGTTAAAGGGAAGTGAGTGCTAGGGTGAAGTCTGAGTAGCCCAACTCACGATCCCCTCTTGGGGTTTTCTTGTCTGTGTTTTTTTTCTCCAAGAGACTGGTTATTTTATTGTTGAACCGACATGTTGGTATCTTTTGTACATAGTATAGAAATTGAATTGAAGCATGATGTCTAAACAAAATGATATCCTTATTTAAAGAATATGTTGCATGACTAGGTATAGTAACTGATGAATGTGTGGCTCTAAGCATGACATAGAGATACACCATGACATGACCTTAAATCTAAGACATGAAGTGTCTGATAATCTGGTAGAGTAATGAAATTTCAAGTGAGTGTGAGGAAAATTTGAATAGTCCACCATTCGTACTAAGCTAGAACTTTCTTGGTTAGTCCTACTAAAAGTTAGTCGTGATAGACAATTAGGAAAGGATCATAGCCCTTGTTCAAGATAGACAATATTTAGCCTATATAACAGAAAACTGAATGAAATTAATCCCTTCTTGATCCAAATGATTTGAGCTTAAAATAGACCTTTCTTTTTCACCCCAACTGATCTTTTCTGGAAACAATGTGTTGGTCCTGGTCCTTCCTTAAACATGTGCACCTCCGCTTATGCCAAAAGCATAAATTGAAAGTGGATAATGCAGGAAATAACCTTATCGTGGCCCTAACCTAACCTTGGGTATTGTGTAGCTTGAGTCATTGCAAAACCAAGAGTTGAGGGTGGCTAGTTTAGGAAAGCTCTGGAAAGTGGGGTTGAATTAATAAAGAAAGAGAAAAAACAAAAGAAAAGTTATTCAAGAAAATTTGAAATCAAAGTGAAAAATTAAAAAAAAAAAAGTGAGAGCATGCATAAACATAATGAAAATAATTGGGATTGATAGCCAGATGATTACGAAATCTAAAATGAGGATACTCTTGTACAAAGGTTTTGTGGTGAGTCATAGTGCGACGGCTTGAGGACAAACAACGAATTTAAGTTGAGGGTGTTGATGTATCGTGGTTTCACAGTACTTTAAATGTTTTTTTCTTAAGTGTAGTGTGTTTCTAAGGCCTTTTGGTAATATCTTTAATGTGTTTTTCTCTTCGTTTGCAGGAAAACTATCCAGAATGAAAATGCAAAAGAACTGTGCTGAAATTACAGAAGCTATGACCTACGGAGCCATCGACGGTCCTTCGACTCCTCGACAATACATAGGTGGCAACCGTCGTTTGAAGAAAATGTTGCTGAAGAAAGATTGGGGAATTCTTACCAAGTGTGGGGATACGAAAGCTATCGACAGACCTTCATCTCGACGACGAACCATCCTGCACATTCGTCATTGCTAATAGAAACTATCCCCAGTACCCGTCTTGAAAATACTTTAAGTGTGGAGAAATGAAAGCCATTGACGGACAATCGTGCACTCAACGGACCTCCATCCTGGTCCGTCGATGATACCAGTGAGTTGGAGAAGAAAGCAGCTGAAAAAGCTTCCAAGTGTGAAACGACGTGAGGCCTCGACGGTCCATCGTGGCCTCCACGATCCATCAGTACGGTCGTCGACTCAGACGCGTTTTTGGGCAGATTTTCCTTAAATAGATTTTCCAAAATTTGATACGCTCAAATTTATCTCAAAAAGAAGTATAAGTGGTTATATCAAGTAAAGAACCCAACTATGAAGTTGGGGTCGATCCCACAAGGAAAATAATTTAGACTTAACTTTAACCTACAATTACTTCTATTTAATCAAGTCCTTTCCAAAAAACAGGTAATATAAGGGGGGTTTAAATAACAAAAGGAATTAAATATTTCAGAGTAACCAAGTAGAAAGTTTGAATTTTTATATTTATCAAGTGATGAGAGTAACCAGGGCATAAGTGTTCCCCCAATGATTCATAACGCGGTAATTCTAGCTATAACAATACTTTCCAAGTATCTTGCGTGCAAAGTGGTGAGTTATGTTCCCTAATTCCTTGGTACGGCAACTAAAGAATTTTACTCCGCACCTTGGTCCGGCTACGTGTGTATGTTTTACTAAGCATTACATTTACCTTATATTAAGCATCATAATCGATGTATGGCTTAGTTGTTAATTTGCACCAATCAACACTAGCCTATTAGAGAGTGTATACTAAATCTACGTTGATAATTATTTTCTTATTATGTACCTCTTTTGTCCGGCAAGTAGCAAGAAGATGATTTCTAATGCGTGCACTCGTTAAAAATACTTCTAAACGAAAGAATTATCAATACATGCAAGTCACTATTCTAGAATTGTTATTTTAGTTAATTTTACTTTGTTCATTACCCATGGTTCCGACAATTCTAGCTATGAATTTAGTTACCCATGTTCATAATTACAAAAATGATATTAATTAGACAAGAATTCATGTACTTACTTTGATGAAATTTAAGAAAATCCAGAAAATCACGTGAATTCGAGAAAATAGTTTGATATAAGATTCCTAAAAATGAAGTATTTTCAAAAACCCAATATTCAACAACCAATATTACAAATTAGTAAAATAACCAAGAGTCTAACCCCAAAAATGAGAATTTTACACGTATTTTATAATAAAGAAATCCTAACATAAAAAGGAAATCTTTTTAATGAAAATCCTAACATAAAAAGGAAATCTATTTAAGTAAAATTTGAGTCAACGACCGGATTGACGGACCGTCGAGGCCTCCCGTCCTTTCACACTTAGAATCTTTTTCAGCTGCTTTCTTCTTCAACTCACTGTTACAATAGACGGGCCAGGATGACGGTCTGTTGAGTGCACGACGGTCCATCGATGGATTTCGTTTCTCTAAACTTAGAATCCTTTTAAGACGGGTACTAGGCTACTTTCTGTTAGCAATGACGGATGTGCAGGACGGCCCGTAGTGGAGATGATGGTCCGTCGATAGCTACCTTAATCCCACACTTGGTCATAATTCCCTTATCTTCCTTCAGCAGCATTTTCTTCAGACGACGGTTGCCACCTACAGACCATCGAGTGATCGACGAACCGCCGATTGCTCCATAGGTCATCACTTCTGCAATTTCAGCACAATTCTTCCATATTTTCATTCTGGACAGTTTTTCTTTTAAATGAAGAGAAAAATACATTAAAACTAGTACAAAAAGTCCTTAGACACAAACTCATCTTAAAGAAAAAGCATTGAAGGTACCGTGAAACCACGGTACATCAAGCTGCTGCAATTCTTGAGAAGATTTCCTCATAAACGTCTTGTTGAATAAAAAAATAAAGATTTTGCGTCCTTCTTTATGATTTATTTTAATATCTTCAATTCCTCTGCATCCGGCTCTGCTACATCAGTGAACTCATCTTTGATCAAGTCCAACAATTCTTAAGACCTCAACAAGATTTTCATCTTGATGCTCCAAAACTCATACTTCTCACCATTGAAGACGGTACGAGGGGTTGTGAAGAAATGGATATACCATTTGTTGCTATTTCCTTTTTCTTCTTCTTATATTTCACTATTTGGTTGTCTCATATCTATTTATCACCCAGGTCAAACGCTTGCTCTGATACAACAATGTAGAACAAACAAAAAATAACTACAAAACTAAGAGCTCCACAAAGAAGATAAAGAAAATAATTTGTAGAAGTGCTTTCTTAATTAACTGGAAATATCTCCCTTTATAGGCTAATAGACTTCCACTTGACTAGAAACTAGAAAGATGCCAGAAAAATAGCAAACAAATAACAACCTAACAAAGAATTTTTTAACTCTAGTAAAAGACTTAGTCAAACTCATAATAAATATTGAGTAACTTAGTAACTTACACTCTTCGTTGAATCAATTTTCAACAGCTGCATCCCAAATATATTAACATTAAAGAGGAGAAAAGATAAATCTCGACTGAGAATTATCCATGATATTTCTTGATATAGGATTATTCGGTACCAAATGCATCACCTAGGACTTTTGATAGTATAGGAATGGTCATTACATGTTACATATGAGGATCTCGCAAATCCTTCCAGGGATCCCGACAATCAGGTATAATAAGTAGGTATTAATAGATTCTAGCTATGTAGGATTCGTTACATCATTCTTATACTTTTATCTCAGTTAAGATATATGGCGCATTGGCATTTGGCTAGCTACAAATGTGGTTTGTTTTCTCCCTTGGTCTTGATTTTGATTCTAACATTGTTCTAAATTAATAAAATATTATCTTTAGCTTCTAGTAAAGGTCATTACATAAAGTTTTGTTATACATATGTTATTGGGTATTCAATAGGGTAGTATATGACCAACCTTCGTTTGCTGTCCTAATTGCACTGGTAGTGCACCGTATCAAACAAGCATACTAAAGTTGCGAGTTAAGTCTTCAACATGGTTTTAGAAAGATCCAGGGCTTCAACTTTTACCAGGAATCATGTGATCAATATCATTTAATAAGGTTTTTTTTGAATTATCTCATCACTGAATCACAGGTTTAGATGTATGATGAAGGTTTCCCGACATCTAATTGCCTTCAATATATAACACCCTAACTATATCGTTGAGCAGGGATAGAGTCATTAAAAATTGAACATTACGATACTTCCTATATGGTGACCCAAGCAAGTTTTTCTAGGTATATCCCTATCCTAGAAATGATCAACCCTACTATTAAGAGGTACTCTCTTAGTGCTCAAATCCACGTTCTATCCTTTTAGACCTCTCTTGAGTTCAATTCGTACAATCGATTTATTTCTATGGTGATAAAAATTAAATACCAAAATCAAGAACATAAGAGAGATTCATATGATAATTCATGATAAAATCCAATATCAAATTCAAAGGATTACATTGATCCTGTAGCCACAACGCTAGAACTAGGGTATTTAGCTACTCATGACATTATAATCAAACTTACAATGTTAATGAATTATCACAATAAGATTGAAAGGAAAATAGATAGAGACTGAACCCTAAAAACTTCAAGGTTTCGTTCTACCAGTGTTTCCATTTGAAATTAGAAAAAGAATAATAATAAAACTAAAATAAAACCCTATTTACACTAAAAGTCAAAGTGGCCGATTCGGGGCCTCAAGCGCGCGACACCATGTCACACTAGAAAATAATGTCTCCTGACTCGAGGGTTTAACGAGGTGTTCTTCCTCGAAATTAATTCCTCCACGGATTTTTCATTCTCTTCTACGTGACACGGACTTGTCATGCAACGACCTTAGATCGTTTCTTCAAGTTATTACTTGCTTCCTCTGGGACTAATCTAGATTACTCCTTTTGGGGGGGTGCCATTTTTGTGCACATTTCTTCCAAATAGCTTCCCTACACAACTAATCATGTCGGTTAGCTGAAAAACATAAAATTAGCTCAATAGGACATAAAACTCAACTTTGAGACTTCAAACTAAGAAAAAATGTGAACATCTTTGGCATTCCGAACATATAAATATGCCCAAGATCACTACCCCACATTTGATGTTTTGTTCGTCCTCGAACAACTACTTACTACTTCTATACCTAGAACCTAGACTTGATTGTGCTTCCACCTTATTCCCACAATTCTGCTTGATTCGCTCACATATTTCACCTTATTATATGCATATCTTACGGGCATGCTTTGACAACTTTTAGTAACCAATGCTGTTAACGATCATGTGCACCACTACTTATCCTTTTGCTTCATAAAACATGTGCCCCTTACGCCAATAAATAGTCCCTCATCCCAAGTCCCCTTGGGTAGATAGTTTAAACTTAACATCAAAAACTACTCGCACTCAAGAAAAGAATTCACATGCATGCATTGAGAATCATAATCTTTCCCATTATGTACGTCTCTACTAATGAAGTGTATGCTCAAAATCAAATAGAACTTTTTCGGCTTGTAATGTAGGCTTAGGGTAAAGGAGGATTCATTTAGATGATAATAGTGACTTGTTCTCCCTATTTCACTATGTTCAACTATTACTCTACAATCACAACTTTTATAACTCATTCGCCCGCTTCTTTATCAGCTATAACCTGCTTTTACATTTGGTTTTTTTCCCCTTTTATTGACTTTTTTTAACACTTGATGAAATCTACCCGTGACTTAAAGATATCTCTGGAGTTTAAGTGTATACCCTCTTGTTAGGGTCAATTCTATCATCAAGGTAATCACTTAACTTCTTATTCATGGGGCATTCCCTTACAATTTTCTTTCCTTTACCCTCACAACTACGCTTCATCACCTTCTCTATAATTATTTCCTTTGCTTCTACCTTTCAACCTAACACAGTGTGTTAGGGATCATATCAAAATTATGGATAAATGAAAAGGATTTGGCTTATTCTATAGGTTCCAACAAAATTACGGTTAAAGAGTCAAGTGGGCTAACTAAGGATAATGAACAAGCTCAATTTCTGAACAATTTCCAAAGAAAGTCGGCTATCATCTTTCTAAGCACAATAACACCTACATTTCCCTTCGATAACAATTTGGACAAATTCTAGACTCAAAAGCATGTCAAGGATTGTATCAAACATCTCACCACTCACGGCACACGCTCCATTCAAAAGGTTAATTTCAGCACACAATCATGTTACACGAAGGTTCATTTAAGCTTAAGTTGTACATTTCCTTATAATTACATAAAATTCATTGGATTCATATATCAATTTTAATATTCTCTTTCATACATGTGATTGTTAGAGAATTATATCTTCAGAACAATCAGACCTATGACTCAACTGACGAAATTACCCTTAAGATGGTGGTCATCCATCTATCATTGGGAAGTTTGACTCGATCTATGACTACAGACTAAATCCTACAAAAAAATAATTCGTACGGTTCAAAGAGACAAACCTTGGCTAAAGAACCGTAAAAAACTACCAAGGGACCAAAAATCAAAACAAAACAAAGAAATCAAAACATCCAGATCAACCAATGTTTCACCCCACTCGCACTTATACACAAGCATAATCGCTCATGCAGTTAAATAAATAAATTGGCTCAGTTCAAAGGGTAAGGTAAACAACTCCGTGATCAATCCTTCATATTAGCTCAGTTCAAAGGGTAAGGTAAACAACTCCGTGATCAATCCTGCATGGCATCGTTATCGGTAGCACCATCATCGACTTGTGTAGGGTCCAACTCGTTATCAGAATCATAGTTGACATCTGAAATGGTGCAAAAATTCTCCTCATCCATCAGGACATCATCGTCAAACGGCTCTGTGAACTCCAAACCAATTCCCAACAACGCCTCAGCATGATCATTTAATGGATAGCGTCTGTTGATCTCCAAGATCTCGACCACATTGGTTGGGCGACCACCAATACTATGTCGCAGCATCTCTAAGCCATACATCCGCGCGATGATCAACTCATCTCATCGGTGACGCTTTGCAGTGGTTATAGTGGGGCCTAAGTCAGTGTCAAGCCCTTTGGTCCGTGTAATATCCACAACTACTAGGTACAATGGGGCCATGTAGTCCAAGACCTCCTCTAGAACACCTTCAAGACGTCACATCTTTGTAATAAGTCGCCCAAATGATATATGTGGACCTTGTGTACCCCTGCCTTTTGCATCGTTGATTTAATAATAGCACCAATGCTAAGCTCCGTGTCTGTCATCAAAGCATACAACAAACACACCCTCTTATGTGTAATATCCGTCTTGTGCAGGCTAGGAATCAAGCAGTTCATCACGATCTTCAACCACACCCTACTTTCTCTTAGCATTTGAGGATATGGAAGAGATTTGTGATATCTCTTGTTGCTATGTTTTGTCCACAAAGCCATGGACTGTGGGCTGCAAAGAACGTGGCGGATGGCCTGGTATGGAGGTATAATGTTCAGTTGGGTTAGAACCAATGAGTTTGTATCCTCAGGAATGCCCGATATAGAATTTATGCTTGTCGGTGTGATTGGCACGTTCCTACGCGGATAGTGACAAAGTGAGATCGTCTGTATGGAACCCAGTTGGCATAGAACTCCCGAATAATGCTCAATATTCACTCATCGATCTCAGCAAATAAAAAACCCATTCGAAGCCCTCTCATCCTCCGTATGATTTGTGGGAACTTACAAGCTAGGCTGTTACGATCGATGCACACATTAGAGAAGTAAGAAACCTTTGTGTGCTTCTTGTACCAATTCTTCACTTCCTTGGACACAAACTTTTTCCCATATTGTCTTGTCAGTCCTTGGGAGCCGACGGAGCTAGTGGGACATTCCTACTCCTTGACCTCTTCTTTTGGGTGGCCTAAGCAATAGATTTTTTGGGTCGTTGTGAAGTAGACATAGTTACCTGCATAATTTCTTACGATTCAGTCAAGGGAGAGAATATTCATAAACAAGACATGGATGGTGTGCATACACAACCCCACACTTAGTTCATATTGCTACCAACTTAGGTACTCAGCTTCCCACAAGTTGTAGCATGGTGTAGTCAGACAATCGGGGAGTGCAACACTTGATTAGACATCAAAACATAGAACACCCATACAATTAATTATCAAGTGCTACATTCGAAAAACCCAATTATTATTGAACACCAAATATATCATTTGATTCTGTCCAATAGTCAAGAATTCAACAATAACACTCATTACAGACTCCTATTTCACATCACCCTAACAATGTAACACAATAGTTCATGACTTCACACCCTCACTAACCCTAATCACCACATGTATTCCTCCCCACATAGCAAAATCCATGTTTTCTACTCAAGAATTCAAAATTCATGCACTTGCAAGCAATTTTAACTTAGAACTAACATCATCCCCTCTTCCAATCACCCACAATACCCTAACAATCAATACCCTTCATCCATACTTGAACACCATGAAGATAGGAAGAGAACATACCTGGGTGAAGATTCAAAACAGACAATAAATGAGTGATAAACCCTCCCTACATGTGTGATACATGGGGGACCAAGAAAATGAGGAAAATTAAGGCAGAAAAGAGAAGGTAGTTACGCGATAGAATAAGAGAGAATGGGAAAAATTGGGGAGAAAATAGAGGTTTAATCTAGGAAAGTGGGGGTTGGGTTGGTTTTTTCATTTTAAATTGGTGGAAACCATTTTAATTTAATGAAGTTTCTAAAAATTATACATGCTCATGCGATGCATGACCTACACGAGGTCTTCTGGTATTTTAATTCTAGTTAACCAAAATTATGAACTTGATTAGACGACACGGGGTTGTCACTCGATAGTTATTTCTTGTGACGTAAAAAACCATTTACCGTCTAACTCACATTTTTACTTTAGTCCGTACGTGTGCGTGTTATGAGGCACTCTTCCTCAAATCTCTTTAGTGAGGTAGGATCTACAACCTTCTTCACAATGCGGGGCTAACACGAGGCTTACTGCCTCAAATTCTTCAGTGAGGTAGAATTTGTAACCTGCCACGCGACCTACCTTTGATACGAATTTTCCTTGGCGTCTTTTTCTGTGTCCCTACATTAAAAACTCATTAATTTACCCATGATGGGTTGCGTCCCATCCAGCACCTCAGTTAGGGTCATGGCATGACTCATATTTTTGTGTATATTTTTTTTAAAATTATTAAACAAAGTATCTCTAAATTCATTACAAAAGTGTTCACGGTTCCATCCTTCCGTGTACGCCTATTTAAAACAACGCTGTGACACGATCCATCTCATGACTCACTCATCATCTAGTGTGAGTGTTTCTACCTCACGATCCACATCCTTGCCAAAATAACGTTTAACCCTTTTATCATTTACAAGGATTGTGGGACTGTATTCATTGTTTCTCAATTCAGCCGCACCATATTGGGTCCTTTGGACTAGTTCGAATGTACCACTCCATTTATATTGGAGCTTCCCTTGGAACATCTTCAACCTAGAATTGAACAAAAACACTATTTGACCAGGCTAGATGGTCGGTAAAACAATATGCTTGTCATGCCACCTTTTAGTCTTCTCTTTATATACCTTTGCATTATCATAGACATGAATCCTAAACTCCTCTAGCTCATGAAACTGTATAACCCTTTTTCTTCCAGCTAATTCGGCATCCAGATTCATCTTCTTTAATACCCAATATGCCTTATGTTCCAACTCTGTCGGTAGGTGACAAGTTTTTCAAAACACCATTTGATAAGGAGAAGTACCAATCGATGTCTTATATGCAATCTGATACGCCCATAGGCGTCATCTAGCTTGTCAGCCCAGTCCTTTCTCTGGGCATTCACAGTCTTTTGAAGGATCTTCTTTACCTCCTTGTTCGATACCTCCACTTTACCACTAGTTTGGGGATCATAAGTCGTTGCAACTTTATCCCTCACCCCATACTTAGCAAACATATTATGAATAAAGTTATTGATAAAATGCGTACCTCCATCGCTGATTATGGCCCCTGGCGTTCTAAATCATGTGAAGATGTGTTTTCTAATTAACTTCACAACTACTTTGGAATCATTTGTTGGTAATGCAACATCTTCCACCCAATTGGACACGTAGTCCACCGCGACTAGAATATATTAATTACTGTGGGACGTTGGAAATAAGCCCATAAAATCTATTCCCCACACATCAAAAATTTCTACCTCCAGAATATTTTTCAATGGCACCTCATGTCTCCTTGAAATGGAGACCACCCTTTGACACTGATCACAGCCTTTCGCAAATAAATCAACATCTTTAAAAAAAAAGGCCAAAAGAAACCTGATTGCAATACCTTCTGTGTCGTTCTTTCACCCCTATGATTCCACCATAAGTTGATGCGTGGCATCACTCCAGCACTTGTGGTACCTCCTGCTCACCTATGCACCTCATGACCCTACTTAAACAAATACAACTCATCCCATATATAAAAAAAAATAAGAATCATACTTCATTCTCTACTTCTGGTGTGTTGATGCCTCAAGTGGGAATAACCCACTCGCCAAAAAGTTTACAGTATTTGCGTACTATGGTACCTATGCAATGTCTAGTGCCAAAAGTTTTTCATCAGGGAATTCTTCATGAAATTGACGTACATTCTCCACATGAGATCAGTCCTTTAATCTAGATAGATGATTGGCTATTTATTTTTTTTGTTCTCTTCCTATCTTAGATCAAACTCTTGAAGTCGAAACATCCACCTAATTAGTGTAGGTTTTGCATACTTCTTGTTAAAGAGATACTTGATAGTCGTATGATCAGTGTAACTATCACCTTTGTGCTCACTAGATATGACCTAAATTTGTCAAATGCATACACCAAAGCTAACATCTCCTTCTCAATCACATTGTAGTTTGCTTGGGATGCATATAGTGATTTACTCGCATATTTTAGGGTGTGAAACATCTTGTTCTTTCCTTCCCCCAATACTGCTCCAACAGCTATATCACTAGTATCACACATCATCTCAAATAGAAGCTCCTCGTGGGGCAATAAGGATAGTAGCCTCAATTAGCTTATGCTTTAACTTTTCGAATGCTTCCAAACACTTCTCATCAAACACAAATTTCATCTATTTCTCTAATAAACTACATATGGGTCTTCTAGTTTTAGAAAAGTCCTTGCTGAACCTCCTATAGAAGCCAGTATGGCAAAGAAAACTTCATACTTCCTTCACAGATATTGGAGGTGGCAACTTCTCATTCACTTCTATATTTTTCTTATCCACCTCCAGCCCACTCTAAGATTTCTTGTGTCCCAACACAATTCCTTGTCTCACCAAAAAATGACACTTCTCCCAATTTAGCACAAGAATGGTTTCCTCACACCTCGCAAGGACTCTATCAAGGTTAGTTAGACACAGTTCAAAAGACTCACCAAAGATCGAGAAGTCATCCATAAATACTTCCACAAAGTCTTTAACCATATCATGGAAAATTTCCTTCATGCATATCTAAAAAGTAGTTGGGGCATTATATAAACCAAATGGCATGCATTTAAACGCCTACGTGCCATATGGACATGTGAATGTGGTCTTCTCTTAATACTTGGGTGCAATGACAATCTGATTATAACCTGAATACCCATCAAGAAAATAGTAATACTCTTGACCAGTCAACTTGTCCAACATCTAACAATGAAGGTTACCAGATAGCGGTCCTTTCTGGTAGCTTCATTGATTTTCCTGTAGTCCATGCATATCCTCAACCCAGTCACTGTTCTTATGAAGATCAATTTTTCTTATCATTTGTCACCACTGTCATTCCACCCTTTTTTGGGATATAATGCGCTTGACTTACCAATTTACTCTCAGATATCGGGTATAGTATCCCTGCATCTAACCACCTAATCACTTTTTTTCTAACCACATCCTTCATCAAAGGAGTGAGTCTTTGCTGATGTTGTGCATAAAACACTCAAAATTACTTCACAAATAAGAAGTAAAGTGGTCGTATCAAGTAAAGAACCCAACTAATGAGGTTGGGATCGTTCCAACGAGGAAAATAGTTCAGACTTAACTTTAATCTATTGTTACTATTATTTAGTTAATTAATTCCTTAGAAAATAAAAGACAATAAAGGGGGTGGTTATTTTTGTGAAAAAAAAAAATGGAAAATGAAAGAACTAGCATAAATTAAAGTAAACAACAACATATTCAAATCTTTGGAAGTTTAATCAATTAATAAAAGTAACTAGGGTTACGTGTTCACCACAGGTTCATAACTTGATTAATTCCTAACTATACCAATTCTTTCCTAGTATCTTGCATGCAAAGTGATAAGTTATGTATTTCTAAATCATTGGTAACCGGCAATCTAGAAAATCTCACTCCGCACCTTGGTCCGCTACGTGTGTTATTATACGAACCCTTTCCTTTTACCTTATTACCTCATTGTTCACTCCATGGTATCCCACACACCCTAGTATTGGAGTTTAGTTTCCCATCAGTCATAATCACAATATTCATCTTTTAATATAAAATTCATAGCACTTACTTGAATGAGAAAAATAAAATCAAGAATTCACTTGATTAAATTAACAACTCACCAACAATTAATTCAATGAAACAGTGTAACATCAAAAAGTCTTAATATCAAGAGTTTACTAACAAATTAGTCTACCCCCAAGCAAAAAGTCTAACAACACAAAAGTCTGAACCCCCAAAATGATGTTTTCAACTATTTGTATAAAAAAACAAAAACTGATAAAGAATGACTATAATATTGACAAATCTGTCAAAACTCACTGGGTTGACGTAGACCTCGGTACGGACCGCTCGAGGTCACGACGGGCTGTCATGGGCCTCACCCTACCTTACTACTTCAAAAATTCTCTGTTGCTCTCTTCATTACCCTCAAGCGGCAGTAAGCGACCGTGTCCAAGCACGACGGTCCGTCGAGGGTCCCGTTCCATACCACTATAAAATTCTTGTAAAATTGGGTATTGTGGGACTACTCTCTGATCATTGCCAAACATGGGAAGCGGGTGCGGCGGCAGAAGGGAGCAGGAAGACGAGACACCAGAAGGGGGGGTAATAAAATAATAGGTTGAAGATGTCTAGAATAAGATAGAAAAGAGGGTGTATACAGATTTAAGGGATGACGGCGAGGGAGGGGGTATGAGTGGGGGGTGCAAATCTACGAACGATAAGGGACCATCGTGGCTATGACGGTCTGTCATGAACATTCGTATCCCTACTTGATCAGACTTCCCCATCTCCTTCTGCAGCTTCACTACTTAACACCTACGAATCATCACAAGCTTGACTAACCTTCATAAAGCTCCATAGGTGGTAAATTTTTCTGGCATTTCCTTGCTTACACAAATGTTCCAAGTGTTCATCTTTGGCCCGAGTTCCCGCAAAATAAAGAAACTTCATAAAAATCATACAAAAAGGCTTTGTACACACAACACTACACTTAAGGAAAAAGCATTAAAAATATACCGTGCAACCACGGTTTATCAGCACCCTCAACTTACATATTCGTTGTTTTGTCCTCAAGCGGACGTCCCTAATGACTCACTATAAAATCTTGTACAATAGTATCCATATTTTTAGCTTTGCGCAATCAGTTGACTATTCATCCCGATCAATCTAATCATGTTTATTGCATTTTCAATTCCTCTTAGGCTTGAATTATGTGGAATCATCCAATGACGCAGACTGCACCACGCACTACACCTATCCTCTTCATTTCTCAACAACCGAGGTGCTAATATTTCTGAGATGCACTAGTTCCTCACTAAGAAAAATCAAAACAACCTCCACCCTCATTTTTTCACGACATGATTTCAGTTTGAGTATAACGATTACTTTTCAACACTCACTGTCAGAACAACTTCACTACTCCCTTTCGTACATACTGCCATAAGCTTGGCCCTTATTTTCACTACTTTAAGTTTGGCCATACAAACTCTTAGAAATTCCCGATCAGACTTCTTGCGCTTTACCATAGGGCTCAGGTTAGGTAAGGTATAAATTTAGGTATATTTTAAATAATGACTTTGTTTTCCCTCCTTGACATATCGGCTAAATATACACTTTTTATCATTTTATTTCGCCCAATTTCTCATATTCTTTCACACCGTGCTATTTCCCTCTTCCGTCTTCATTTGTGTATGTTGACTCTCTTCTTTTCTTGCTTTTATTAGTTTTGTTTTAATTTCACTTTTCTTTCACCAACTGTTCTTGGCTCACTTTACTTTTGTTCGTTCTCTCTCTTTGTTCCTTTTCAACCCCACTTTACAGACATTTCTCATAATAGTCACACTCAACTCATGGCTTTGCCATGAGTCAAAGTACACACTACCCAAAGTTGGGTCGGGACAATTAAAAAGGTTGTTTTAATATTCTAAATGCATTAGCCATCGTCAACTATGCCTTTTTGGCACTAAGCTGTGGTGCACATGCCAAGAAGGGACCTTGGCCAACACGATTATTCTCGGAAAAGATTATGTTAGGGGTGAAAAAGAAGTTCTGGTTTAATCTCAAGTCATTTGATCAAGAACGGGTTTAATTTTTCATTTGTTGTTCTTTTAATAGGCTAAAATGGCTAATTAAACAAAGGGCGTATGATCCTTTCCAAATTGTCCTATTACAACTTACTTTTAGCACGACTAACCAGGCAAGTTCTCAGATCAAGTACATGTTGACAATTCAATATCTTCCTCACACTCCTTGACATCTCACTACTTTCTACAAGATGTATCAAATACCTAGTTCTAATTTATACTAGGGTCATGGCAGTGGTGTACCTCTAGTCATTCGTAGGGCCACACATTTATCCAATTACTATGCCTGTCATCCATCATTTTTCATTTCTTAAGATATCATTTTAAGCCATCAATGCTTCAGAATTAAACTATGTACACAAGATGTAGACATGCCGGTTCAACAATAAAAATAATCAATCTCTTGGGGAAAAAGAACACAAGAAAGAAAACCCCAAAAGAGGATCGTGAATTGGGCTACTCAGACATTACCCTAGAACTCACTTTCCATTTACCCAACCTCCAACAAAAATATATGCAATTGTCCCCAATGCATAAAAAACTAAAATACGAGAGTGGTAGGTGAAGCAAACATGGGGCACAAAGCACTGACGATCAGCAAGCTGGTGGGTCCGGTTCCCCAGAACCTACTACCTCTGTAGCCTGGACACCCTCAGTAGTGTCTTCATCAGCAAAAGCACTATCAATAGTGCCTTCCGCAGTCTCCACATATCTGGAGCTAGATTCCCCAACAGATGACTCGACAACCCTGATCTGACGCGCCTTCTCATCAGCAAGCAAGGCTCTCCTCGCAGCCTCCATCTCACGGATCTCCTTCTTCTGTGCTCTAGCCTCATCCTCCTCTTGACCCTTGCGCCTCTTGGCATGCTCTCGAGGGGGCGGTGATGGAATCTTAGAAATGGAGAACAAGGCAGCCATTATTGTGTCCTTAGCAAGCTCTGCAGAAGGGGACTCACACTCAGGCACCCTAGCCTCTAGGATCATATCAATACCCACTTGTGTATCTCAACCACAACCTGAAGGGTCAAAACGTCCACCTGAGGGGCTGGCCAAGCTAGCATCCGCAACTCAAAAGCATCCAAGCGCTGATGAACCTCAGTGATCTTCCGTTTTATGTGTTGGACCATTTTACGCTTCAAGCGCTCCTACGCCTTAGCAATAGACCTCTGCATCCAAGGCTGGATGTGATGCAGAAGTGTGGCCATCTGATCTTCTAGTTTTTGGACCCTAGTAAGCGGGACCAGAGCGGGGAACGGGGCTGAGCGAGAGGAGTTAGGGGCAGTGCTACTACCCGTGATAGACTCGACCGGGGTAGTGTTAGTGGTTTCAGAAGCAGCCTGTGTAGCCGTTCGAGCATGTGCTACCGTATCAACCAGATTTTTACCAAATGGAGGCCACTCTGGAAGGGGCCGCTTGCGTGAGGAACAACTCATTGGCCTCATCCTGATGAGGCCCGATATCAACAAGTGCCCAACGGAGTCTTCAGCTGATCAGCCTTGCCAAATGGGCACAACGACCTGCGGACCTGCAAATAAATATCGTGCACAGAAAAACTGGTAAGTAGTTGTGAGCCTTTGAAAGAACCTCTCGTGCCAATCGACAAGCCTGTAGAAACCAAGCGAAGTCCACTCAAACGGGGCTAATTATCGCCTCATCAGAACTTCGCGATCCCCATGTGACTATGTTATCAGTACCCGGTGGGGTGAAAGGAAGTGGCGACAATCAACCATAATGACTTAAAGAGCCGTGAAGGTACAGTTAGCCTTCATTTCTTGAGAGCTCCTTCGCTCCCATTAAACCCAGTCGACACCCCTCCATCAATAAAAAGTGCATGGTCCAATCCACCTCTTGGTGTCTCTGTCATCGATGGCTCACGCCATAATTGGCCATATTTTTCCAATTATTTGCAGATCGATAGTCGAACTACGGCGGTTAGAAGGGGTCCTATTGGCATCAACATCCAAGCCGTACAGATACCCAGCGCTGGCGGGCAGGGAGATGTCAACTGTATCCGCTTACTCGAACGTGCGCGAAGGTGGGGCCTGTTTGGCAGGGCAAAATCCCGCTGATGTAGTTATGGTTGATTGGAGAGTAGCCACGTAAGGGCGTAAAAATCTCAGACCAACTCCGCACTATGAGGCTAAGAACGATTTGTCACTCTAGCCGTATACTTGTGAAGAGATTGTGGTATCTCTGGCATGTGGGGAGCTTCTCCGTAGGAACCCCCTCTCCAGTGTAAGGGTCTGTGTCATGACGCCTTTATCATTTAGAAACTTGGCGTCGGAATACACTTTGTATTGCCCGTCGACACACCACTGGTTGGGCTGTTCAACAACCTAGGTGAGAGTACCAGTCAGTGAGCGTGGAGTTGAATCAGGACTGTCAGCCTCACCAAATGAGGCAGATTGTGCAGTTGTTGCGGGTGCAGGGACTTCTGCAGACCCGGAGGCTTCCTCCGACCACGAAAATCCTATGGAGTCAGACGCTCCTTCTTCATGTGTAGCTGACCTAGAAGGTGTGCCGGCCAGTATGCGCTTCTCATTAGACTGGGAGGCAGTGACTACGCTGGACGCCACCATTTTCGAGCGTAGCTCTGGTTGCACGTGCATCTCATGATGGAGTGGCAGTTGCTGGGGTCACGTAGCGGGATCATGTTGATCATCAGAGCCTATAACCAGTCGGGCAGATAAGGCGGCAGACTTGAAAGCCCACGTGCGTAAACTGGATCTTTTTTTGGTGCCATTAGAGATAGTACCTGTAAATAATCAATATTAGTACTAGAAGGAGCAAAAAAGACAAGCGAAAATGACACAAAATAAATATAAGAGTTATAATGACATTTCTGCAGAAATAGTGAAACACGACGGACCAGGAGACGATTCGTCGTGAGTACGACGGACTGTCATGGGCTCCGTGATGTCTTTCTTAAAATTATATTTATGTGGAGACCCCTGAAGGAAAGTCTCTGAAAGTTATGACGGATAAGCAGGACGGACCATTCCAGATAATGACAGTTCGTCGTAGATGTCCGTCAGAGGACACTTGGAAAAAAAATGAGACCATTAGGACAAGTGTCTCTGACCGTCATGATGGTTGTGCAGGACGGACTGTCAAGAGTATGACGGTCCGTTGTAGATGTCCGTCATAGGACACTTACAAAAAGTTGTAGACCCTTATGAATAGGGTCTCTGACAACCAAAATGGTTGTGCAGGATAGACCGTCGTGGGAACGATGGCCCGTCGCATATGTCCGTTGGTGGACACTTAGAAAAAACGAACAGTGGGGTGTTGGGGTGTTGGAACAAACCCTATGATGGTCCGTCGTGGGTACGACGGTCCCTCCATCGTGGGTCACCTCGTTCTGTCATTCCGTGGACAGACTGAGATGCCACATTCATCCTCTGTGGGACGCACATGGAATACTTAGTGTTAACCTATATGTTCCTAACGCCAATACCCTAGCAAACTAGTCAATCTAAGCACATTTCTGTTCTGCGAGTTTTATACAGGCCATTCGATTGATATTCTCAACCTAGGTTCAGAAAAAATTGGAAAAGATGAAGCCAACTACAAAGGAATAGGCTAATACTAATTAAAATACAAAAATTCATTAAATTTGTAGAGGATCAGAGACACACACCTGAGAAGAGGAAAAAACAAAGCAAGGGGAAGACACTTGGTTAGCAAGAACGAACTCACCCACAACAGACTCCGCTAGTAGAAGGATATATCCGGAATTGGGGATTTGGGGAAGTGACAGTTGGAAACTAGATAATAGGACCATTGGAAGTTGGAAAAGGGAGGGACATATGAGAGAAGGGGGAAAGAAATCTTAAAACCCATGACGGGGTGGGGGGGTTTTCATAATGACAATTTTAAAATACCACCCTCGGGGTCGGGTGGTCGGGTCGGGTATACTGGTTATGATGCAGACGAGTCCCGATGACGGTCCAGTTTGTTTACTAGTCATTGGGCAACGGTCCGTCATGGATTCCGTTGCGTGTGCCCTAATTTTGAAAGATATTGAAAGACATACCTGGCACAAATGTGTACATGTTAGGCTCAAATGTGTACATGTTTGGCATTCGGACATATAAACATGCCCAAGATCACTTTTTCATTATTTCATGTTAGGCTAGTCAACATATTTTCATATTTACCTTTGCATTTTTCTTCACCTCGATGTATAGGTGATGAGTGACAAGTAATTCGTCAAGTCTTATTCTATCTTTTATTTTCTGCTGCATTACTCAAACATAGAAATGATATTTTTTACACTGAGCCTCTATTTTCTTTGACTTCCTAAAAGACAAAGGTTTATAAGGTTTCGGCCCTTTGCAACTAATTAATAATGGAATAACGGGTCAATTAATAAATTCGATTTCGAAACTAATTAGGAATTAATTTAAAAAAAAAATTTAACCTTTTTCAATGCACTAGGAAATATGGTAGGCTATCTTTGTATAAATCATATTGTCTATAAATCTGTTTTAAAAAAAAAATAGTACTGCAATTTATTAATTTTCCCAATGAACAACAAATACAATTTATTAATTTTTCAAATATAATGAACTAGGAATACAACAATTTATTAATATCACAGATATAATAAACTAGAAATATAATTTACTAAATTTCTAATTATAATGAACTAGGAATACAATTTATTAATTATCCAAATGAAATAATAAATATGGTAGGTCATCTTTATCTATATATTTTGTATTGTCAATGAATTTGATTTCAATACAAAATAGGAATAAAACTCATTAAATTCCCAATTAAAGATTTGGCAGGTTATCACTATATTTACTTCATTTTCCAGTCAGGCTTATTATATATTATATTTTTCTACTTGTGTTCCTCTTAAAAACTCAAGAAAATTCCAACATTGTTTTTGCTTATTCGATCAGTATTAGTGAAATTGAACTATTAACAACTCTCATTCTTATTCTTCTATTTTTAATATTTTTAACATGACTGATCGTAATTCATTAGATATATATAGTTTCTTAAGAACCGGTATAGCAGTAATCTTCTAGACCAATCCTAAAAAAATTGGAGAAATCCTCCAACAACTGATCAGGATAATCAAGTTGCTTACATGGAGGAGATTGCAGAGGATGTTACATTGAGGTATCTTAAAACAAGAACTCATCATATTGATGCTGTAATAGACGGAGTAGATAATCCAATAAAAACGAAAGAGATTTGTGTCCATATGTCATACACATCTTTGATCATGAAGAGAAAACATTGGGGCGTTTGTGACTCCATGTAGTCCCACCCCCTTCAACACGTGAAACCGCCTCTTTTTGGAAATGCAAGCGGAAGACTGTGACACGATATACACCTCGCTCTTCCCCTACGGCTACCCCACTCGATATGGGGGCACTTGATGCATGGCCAGCTCAAGCTAATATTCCAACTCATTAGTTAAAGCTTCTATCACTACAAAATTTGGAGCTCACCAGTTAAGCTGTGTCCTTTTTGTGATAATTCTATTAACCAATTTCAGTTTATCATAATAATCATTCTAGAAACACAAAAAAGGAAAAGAAATAAGCATACGAAACTCAAAGGTTAAATCAAACACTAAACAGGATTATTAACCTAGTATTGCTTGGCTCATTATTTCCCTTTTCCCAATCATGCTTCATTAACACCACGCCTAAAATTCTTACCTCCCGTTTGATCATATATTTTGAACTTGAAACTTGAAAATGTGAGCTTTTGAAATTGCGATTTTGGAATTTAAAGTTATGTTTAGACATACATTCTAGTTGGGAAAACAATGAAGTTTGCTAGTGTAAGTCCCAAAAACCCAAAAAATCACCCTTTTTTTATTACTAGGTGTCCGCGTCAACTTGTACAGGATACTTTCTATCACCTACCAGCAACAAGTACCAGATAACTATATTCTTAGTCAGCTGACCTTTTTTGTCTGTTTGGAATTTGAACTGAGACTGATCACTAATCACTAGGCTACAAGGGTACAGAACTTCAAAATCTTTGAAGATAAACTTTTAAAATCTACGATCAACTAGCTAATTATCGAATGATCTCTCTAAATTAAGCAAATAATAAACTACATAATCCAACAAAAACAAAAAAAATTACAAACTAAACTGAAAAAAAATTCAATTTCTGTACAATTAACACATCAACAATGGACTTCAAATTTAAAAAAAAATCCTCATTTAACATTGAAATAACAAAGAAAGTACTTGAGATTTTAGGTATACCTGCGTGAACAGATAATATCTGAGAGGAAGTAACGACGCCGTATAAGAGACTAATGGAGAAAGTTAGAACAATCAAACACCATATCGATCTCATCTTCTTCCTTTTTCTCTGGTTTTTGTTTTTTTCCCCAAATTGAAACCCTAATTATGGTGTAGAATATGATACAGTGGTCTGCGAAACAGAGAATTTTTTATTTTGTTCAAATTATAGTAAAAATGACTATTTTAAATTACTCTGGTTTTAACTTGACACGAAATTTTAAAAAAAAAAATTGAACCTTTATATTCATAAATTAAAGATAATCAAAATAAATTTTAATTATGTGACAAGGTAAAAATTTAAAATTATTAAAAAAAATATTATTAAATAGCATATACAATATTAGATGACATATTTTAGCCAATCAAATTGGAGCTTATCATTAGGTGTACATGAATATCATACTAGATGCGTCAAACAATGGCTGGTGATAAAAAAATATAAAAATTGCCCCATATGGAGAGCTTCAATTTTTCCGTTCAAATCAACAAAAAACTATACAAATGTGTAGACTCTAGAGAATTTTTTTAATTTTGCTATTGTGCTAGTCTAATGTGTTTTTTTCCTATGTTTCAAGAAAATAGTTTTGTGTCCGTAATTATATTTTAAAACCTCATATCATCAAACTTATAATTAAGAACAAAAATTTTAAAAGACTTGTGAGTGCTGACTGACCTTATATTACAGAAAAATATTTTATCAATCATTGATTAGGTACTAATTTCGATCGTTGATTTTACTAGTATAAGTATAATTGTTTTGCCTTTCTTAAACTCCCTCTTCAAACTGTCCAGGTGCCTAGGAGATAAATCCCCTTTCTACTAATTTTCTGAATAAATTCTTCAATTTCTCGTCCTCATCAAGATACTGCCTTTGATTCTTCGCTAACTCCCTTAAGGTCGTAGTTAAATGTACAAGAATTATTTTAATCCATGAAGGAGTATGTACTGCTTCTTCGTCGTCTTCTAGTGTTCACATTTTTTTGCCCTTCATCGCCTCCAACCTACATGTTTCATTTAATGCATCAAACTTGTTTGTGGTAATAACTCTACCACTTGATTTTTTGTCTTCTTGCTTGTGCCCACTTTATTATGTTTCCCTTCGTGTAATCTCTCTTCTTTATTTTGCTCCTATTTTTCATACCTTCTTTCCCCGTCGTTGTTTCTTCATTTTTATCCTCTTGTACGTTGTTTTGCATTTCAGTGTTCCCTATGCTCCCTTTCTGCCTAGCTGGGTGAAGTTCTGGATTCTCAACATAAAACTATTTTTCATCATATGCCCGCCGTTGGATCTTTTCAATCCAATGTTAATTCTCTTAGGAAACTGCTTAAGAAGATCCATCTCAGCCCTAATCCTAGCACAACTAGGTCTAGTTTGATTTTTAGTTGCCATATCAACCTGTAATGGTTTTCCAACTGCTGCAACTAGTGAGAATATTGTTTCTTTCCCAAAGAAGTTTGGGCGCAGTGAAGGAAAGGAAATACATACTATAGTCATTGATGTGTCCTCTGGGTTAAATAATGGATCCCACTTTAGGATAGGAACAATTTTGTTGTGTTAAATAGAAAACTGGTTTAGAGTGCAGATTAACATAATCTTCCAAGAGTGTACCCCTGATCAACACATATTTTTGTTAGCAATCCAATATTGTACTACCCTTTTCAATCCACATTGCTCAGGTATTATTTTGCGATGTTCTTGTATATCTGGTCAACCATAAAAAAAAACTTTCCAACCACTACATATTGGAGATCCTCATTGACTGTCATCTGCTATATCAACTTGATCCCATATAATTCTTGGCTCTCCATGAAAGTACGATATTGGTTTTTAAGGTAGAGGTATTGTCTCCCCTATTGTCGCCTTGAATAAACTTGCAAAAGTCTATTAACATGACTCCGATCGAGGCTGGCCAGCAATTATGGTGATCATGAAAAAAGCGGTGACTTCCTCTTTTTTGTATTCTTATTAGTGTGTTGGAAGACAACTTATTTGTTTTTTTGCTTTTTCTCAAGATTAATTTGATAAAAGAATTTTAAAGAATGAGAAGATTTTGAAAGTCTGATCAAAACAAGTTTTGAATTAATATATTAAATTAATTCAGTAACTATCGTTTCCTTGATTATCACATTATAGAAGACCACACACTGCTATAATGAATCTAATTAATTTCTAAAAATTCAAGACAATTTATTTCGGTGATTTGTTTTATATTGAAGAACAAAATTTATATGTCCTCCCTATAAAAAGGGAGAAAATTAGTAGAGTGTGTATTACTCTATTTTCTTTTACTTCCTTTCCTCACTTTAAAAACACATAATACATAACATGAATCTTAACTTGATGTCACCTGAAAACTATCACTTTTAATTTTCGTCGTGCACATTTAAACACTTAAACTTTCATCAAATTGAACAAGCGAATACAATCGTCCTAAATAGCACTCTACATGACAATTTTATAACCTACATGGCATCCTATGTGTCTCACAGGCAGAGCCACAACCAATTAAAGTTGTGCACGTGAACAACCTTGTCGAAAGATTATATTATATATGATGGTTAAATTTATTGAATTTATATTATATATTTAAATTTGCACAACCATGACATAGTTGCAGCCTTTGACTGGTAAAAGGTGTACAATCTATTCTTGCTTTTTACCTCATGATTTAAAGAATTTTTTTGGTGGTCCTGTACTAATTACTTACTTTTCTTCATTAGAAATTAGAACTAATAGATATTATTTCCGTTATTACATTAACTAATTACTTATGTAGTTAAAATTTACTTCATTACAAAGAAAAGATTAATTTAAAATTAAATAAGAGTATAGTTTAAAGTTAAAGGATTTCCAATTGTAGACAACCTTCATTTTTGAGATATACTAAAATAACAAAGTAGGTCTTTAGTATGTTTCAGAAATTAAGATAAAATAAATATTTATTAATAACTAAATTTAACTGAAACTTTCATATTGGATATTTTATTTTATTAAATATTTAATAGTGTTACAAATAAGTTTATATTTAAAAATAAATTAGAAGAAAAGATTATGTGTTATTATCCATATATTATTTTTAATTTCTTTAATTATATTATTTTTTTGTAATATGCTAATTCCTTTCAATGATTTATAGGCGAATCAAGAGAACAAACTGGGTTTAACACTTTTGATTATGATATTCACATATTCTTTACCAAAGCACAATAAATTTAATATTCATTAAATTAAGAACTAGCAAACTCAATAATAAAAATAATTTTGATTTACGTAAAAATCGATAAATTAGTGTTATGTTTTCTTGAATGTGTGGTATGTGTTTAATAGAAATCTTGATTCGCACATAATAAAATTATTATTTCAATCTATATAATTTATGGTGCATTTTTATAACTATAAGCAATCAAAACTGAAGATAAAAAGATATATGAATTGTATTTGGTTGAAAACAAATTATGACGTTATTCATGATCGATTTAAAAGTCATAATCTTAAGAAAGTTAGATGTGGACTTACTCGCTAAATTTTTTGTTAGTTGCTTCTTTATATTTTGCACAAACTTTATAAAATGTCTGGCTCCGCCACTGATGTGTTTTATGCAATATAACATACGTTTGTCTACTTAATCAATTTTATACAAGTTTAAGTGTCGGGTTGTGTGCATTCAAAGTTGAAGGACATAATTTCTACCAATTCTTAACTTGAAATAACTAATAATAAGCTAATAAAATCAAGAATAGTCATTTTTGGAATAAATAAGGAAATATAGAAAATTTCTAAGTATAAAAGTGAGTTATTGGTCATTTTCAAATAGCCATAACTACTAGCTCAGGAGGAGTTAGGGTGAGTTCTCATATGGTTGGAAAGCCCTTGAGAATATATTTCTAACGGTGTCGGGTTTGCGCATTTCGGATGTCATATGAGGGAGATATGTCTTTCAAAAGTTAGGTTGTTGAACGGAGGAAAGTCCAATCCGGATTTTAGTAAGGGTAAAATAGTCTTTTCACCCTAGTATTTCCTAATTCGTTTTAGGGGTTTATTAGGGGTAAGACCAAGTCCTAATCAAATTTTGGAAAAGTTGAGAACGCTTAGGGCCTTGGAAAAAAAAGAAGAGAAGAGGAATATAAAGAATTCTTCAAGAATGTTAAGGTTTCGCTAGTGGAAATCGTCGGGGGTGATCCCTGTCGAGGTATATGATATCTTTCTGTGTGGATTTGTTCATCCAAACACCAATATGTTTAATTAAGCAAGTTATGTATTGATTAATTGATGAATCTTGATTGATCAACAATTGTTGAAATCTTTTTGGTAGAATCATAGTGTACTTTTAGTAGTTTCTTATTCGTGTTTTCGGGATGTTTCACGAGTCTAAACTATTGGATATTGAGTATATTAGTGAGTTTGGGAGGTTTAGAGTTGTAAATCATAGAAGAAAAGTTTGAAAACCATCTGATAGGCCCTGGGGCGCCGTGCCTACCAGATCCCCTCCGGACAGACTCTATCTGTCAGGCTCGCTCTGGCGTCCCCCGCCTCTTGAGACCATGTCACCCGTTGACGTTTCTCCCTCCTCTTTTTGTACTCGTTTCTTCTAAGAGGACTTACCTATTAATATCCTAGTTGTTCCAACACTCAAAGGCACATATAAACATGCAGGCAATCTCCCCTAAACATGGATCAATGAACCTTGAATTCATAATCCAATTCAGGTAGTTAAGATCAAAGTCAACATAATTTAAGAGTCAAAGTCTAAAAGATAAAGCAAGTCCAAAGTAAGTTCCTAAAGCATTCACGATCTTACACAAACTTTTACTTTGTTTAAGGTTCAAGACGATGATTTTAGCTAACGATTAAAGAGCTGAGTTAAATTTGCTCAAACGCTAAAAGAGAACTGAGACTTCTCGAAGATGTTAGTTCAAACAAGCAAATAGTACAGTTGAGTTCCCTTTTCAAAAGTTATATATGGGAACTAGTAGTCCCTAAGAGTGTCAATAAAAAGTTTTTCAAATTTTTAGAAACAAAAACAAGCTAAGCCTTTTTCCAAGCCTTGGGGCTAGTTAAGTAAAAAGAAATGGAAACTATCATTACCAAGAAGCTTTTGTAGAGGTTCTAAGTTTGACAATTATCTCAACTAGACGAAGAAGTTTGTTTAAAAAACATATGAGCTAAGTATTCTTGGGATTTAGGTTTAGGCATCTATACGATGAGTCATATTAACCCATGTCTCTATCAACCATGTGCAACTGAGAGATAAAGATCATACTTTCTGGATTATCCTTAGTGCTTTTGCATAGACTATTGAAATCCCCTAAGTAGACTTCATTTCGATACCGATTGGCAAGGATAGCCGCGGTCCCCTCTTCTGCAAAAACTGAGGTAATACGTTGATCATCACTTAGGCTCATAGTGATGGTTGTCAGTTTAGAGCCATCTCCCCATATATTATATTACTTACGTGCATGTATAAGTAAACGTCGTTTTTTATTTTGTTATCTTTATGAACTTATAGTTTACACCCTGTTTTATAGTTTTCCTTATATCCTCAGATGTCTTTGGTCTTTATATTGAGTTATGAATTAATGAAGTCGATCAGAGACATTATGTTTCTTATTACTCTCTTGCAAGCCTTATAGGTGTGTTTAGGCCCCATTTCACTCGTCATACTCGTACATTCATGTCTGTCAAGCCGTATAGGTGGTGGTTTAGCATTCTCACACTCGCATACTCGTACATTCACTGTACTGATGTCAGTTGGCCTGCATCGTCTTATAATACAGACGCAGGTTAACCAGGAGCACACACAGCGCTTCGTTGATCCTGTATTAAATCCCATGAGGCAGTGGTTGAGCCTCCTTGCATTTCATAGTGTCCGTTTTAGGATTGCTTTCTAGTTATTCCAAATAGAATGGTTTTGGTTTTTGATCCCCAACTTTCGTCTCAATCAGTTGGTAGAGCTTCAATAGACAGATCGTAATTAATTGATTCAGCTTTGATGTCACTATTTATCTTATTATTCAGGATGTTTTAACTTTGAGACCTCAACGTGCATTTTGGCTGATTATTACATTTTAGTATTTTCTCTTGAAAATGGTCCTTTACTAAGTAATTAATTACGTTACTCTTCCGCTGAGTTAAGTAGTCAGGTCAAGGATTTCGCCTCGCAGGGGACCTCACGACTGAGATCTACGGAAGAATAAGCCTACATCTAATGATGGAGACCGACAATGTTCAACGAGTGCCATGCCCAACCAGGATGTTAGACTCGTAGCTTGATATCAATAATTCCTTCCGAAAGTTAAGGGTCCTGTTTTATTTAATAGCCTTTAAAAAACAAAGCGTCTTATAATATTAGCCCCATTTTGGCAAGTAATATATTAACGGTCAAAGCAATAATTTGGATTTCAAAACAAATTTGGAGAACACATTATTAACTTCCCAAATGATTTAAAAGAATTATGGTACGTCATATGTTTAATATATCATATTGTCAATAATCTAGTTTCAACACTCTACTAATCCCCATTTATACATTAATTTTCCAAATGACCAATTCATAGAATTTATTTAATTTTTCAATATAATGAACCGGGAAATACAGTATAATTTCCATAATAGTTAGGAATATCATTTACTCAATTTTTCCAATAGAATACTAGAAAAACATTTATTAATTTTGGCAAAATATATCAGAAAATTATGGTGGGCCATATAAATCTATCTATTTTTAGTATTGTCAATTAAAAAACTGATTTTCAATACAAAATAGTAATGCCACTTATAAAATTCACCACAACTAAAGATATGGAAGTCCCTCAACATATTTTCTACGTCATTTTACCTGTCAAACTTAGTATAACTTATATTTTGCTACTGTCTCTATTCCTTTGAAAACTCAAGGAAATTCCAACATTGTTTTTGTTTCATTCGATCTGTATTAAGTGATATTGAAAATTAGCAACTCTCATTCTCATTCTTCCTGTTGTTTATTTTTTTTAAACATGATGATCGTAAGTCAGTGGATGATATAGTTTTCTTAGAAACAGTGTAGCAGTAAATCTTCTCAGACCCAATCCTTGCAAAATAGTAGAAATCCTCCAACAAGTGATCAGGATAATCAAGTTGCTTACGTGGAGAGAGACTGTGGAGGAGTTACCGTTGAGGTATCCTGAAAACAAGAACTCATCATGTTGATGATCCAAAGGAGAAGATAATCCACTAAAAATGGAAAGATAATCGGTGTCATAATGTCAGACAAATTTAAGCATGAAGAAACTTGGGACAACTAAATACGACAAACTCATCCGTAACAGTCTCGGCAGGAATACATGCGAGAATGCATCCAAACAATGGCTAGATGAATAAAAAAAGTAGTGCCCTATAATGTAGAGCTTCATGTTTTGCCGGTTCAGATCAACAAAAGTCATACAAATTCCTACCAGCACTAGAGCTTGTTGTTTTTATTTTGAATATTGTGCTAGTCAAAGTTTGTTTTCCCCTATGCTTTTAACAATAACAATAGGTGTGTGTACTTAATATTATAATTTAAAGCTCATACATCGACTTAGTAATGAAGAAAATGTTTTTAATTGTGGATATCTCGCACTAAATATCTTTGCTTACACAAGACATTATTTTTCCCGCCCTATTATTGTTAAAGAGACAACTAATTAAAAATAACTCACTGTAGACCTACATAAACACATACTAACCAAACATAAATGGTAGTCAATATTGTTTTGTTTTTCCCCCCACAACTCTATTAAATTACATTGATTTTGCATTTCTTCTAATGTTGCACTTAACTCACACACATTTTTAAGACACAAAAGAATTCAAAACACACAGAAATCCCACCTGCATGTACTATGCAACTGTCCCCAATCAATCTAATAAAAAAAAATAATATGAAACTGATAAAGAAATAGTCTTTGGTTAGAAAATTGTGCACCGCCATTGTAATTTATAATATTTGATAGTGAACAAAGATTAGGTCCAATGTATTATTAATGATGGCACGATAAATTCAACGGTTCATTAAGAGGAGAGTAATTAAGGTGAACACAAATAATATCATAATTTTCCCATGTAACCAAGTGTACCAAAAATTGCTGATGCAGTTTTGTACAAGTAATGGAGATGTTTTCTCCATTATCAAATAAACAGTGAAAAATGGTATCTAACACACTTCAATTTTGAACATAGAATAGTCTACCCTATTTGGCCCAAATCGAAGAATCAAACTAAAATCGAATAAAATAAAAAATATAAAATGACTGGCACGATCATTTTATGTTTGAACATATTTCCTCACTTTTACCTACTTATAGCTTTATTATTTTGTTTAAAATTTGAAGAATATATGACATGATTCTAAAGGAGATCAATATCGTTATTACACAATAAAATCAAATACAATTTGGAAGTTGAAATGTAAGCCCATGGCCATAAAAAAAAGAACAAGACGGCTATCAACTCTTTTTCTTACTGTAATAATTTTCTGTTTTGAACCTTCCCTTAAGCTTCTGTTCTTCACACTATTTTTGACAAGCAAAAAGGGTGACATAATTCTTGAGGTAACCGAATCAATATATTGGATGAGTTTTTTTGACTTTGAAGTTTGATCAAAGTCAAAAGTCTTAGGTAATAATCCTCAACATATACAATAATTGTGTCATAATTTAGGAGTCCTAAAGTAATTTTTTTGCTTTGGCATGTGGTTTGGTATGGGGTTATTAGGTGTTTGGGCGTGGATTCGAACGTCCTTGGGTTGTAATTTATTTGAGTTTTATAGAGCTATTTTTTGTTAACTTTTTGATCAAGCTTGACCTTCTTATAGAGATTTTCATAATCCAATACTCCAAACAGTGTTCAAACTCATCATCATTTTTTATGCATAATTGATTTGTTCTTAATTTGCTGGTTTTTAGACACTCAAGTTGCATTCTAGTGATTTAAAATTTACGAATTGACTTTGTCAAATAGTTAACTGCGGAGCTTGGTTTATCATTATTTCAAAGTTCCAGATAGCTTTATGATGATTTTGGACCTTTTTCGTATAATTTAGTCCAAATCGTTGAGAGTTTTGAATGGATTTTGAATTTATGATTTAGAGTGTGTTGGTTAAGAATGAAACATATTTCTAAGAAATGTTTTCACAATTTTCTCCCTGTTTTGTTTGGGCGCCAAAAGTTTTGGAAATGTTTTCTGCAAATCAACCTCAATTTTCCTCAAATTAAGGAAATCCTTCCTTCAAAAATTAGGAACAATTTTCCAAAGGATCTCCTTCAATTTCAATTACCTTTTTTTGGGGGGAACTATCAACTTTTAAAAAAAGTATTTTCAATTTCAAATTTTTATTTTTTTTCACCCAATCTCTAACCCCCCTCCCCCAAAATTAATTTTGTTTTTTATAAACATATTTTCAACTCCAAATTTTTATTGTTTAAGCTCCCTACCTACTCTCCCCTCCCCCCCTCTGCCCCCCCCCCGCCCGGCCATCCCCCCTACCCCACCCCTACCAGCCCCCCTCAACTGCAACAGCCCCTATTCCCCCCAAACCCTCCCAAAAATTATTTTATTTTTAAAATACCTATCAACTTTCAATTTTTATTTTTTTTCATATCGTACGCTGATCGCCTCCCTCTTTCCCTCCTTCCCCTACTACCTAACCGTACCAACCAACCCACCACCAACCAGCCCCGCACCACCCCCTATCACACCCAACTGCCAACAAAAATTATTTTTTTTAAAATATTTCAATTTCATAAATTTATTCTTTGTATATCTCGTACAAACTAAGCGGTATTTCTCAAAAAATATTTTTCATTCATAATCAAACCACTAAAATCAAATTCTGGAAATATTTTCTATTCACCAACCAAATATGAAAATAGTCTCAAATCGACTTTTTTCCCAGGAAAAAACTGTTCTAGGGTCATTCGTCAACCAAAACACAACCTCCCCTTAGCCTTGTTTAAAAAAGCATAAAATGAGTGACGATTCAAAGGTCCACTTTTACAATTTTGAGATCAATTTTGATAAATTTGTAAATTTTGGATCTTTTTAATAGTCCATATCCAATTTTTATATCATGAAACCACAACATAATGTTCGAATAACGGATGTGGTTGGCAAGAAGAAAATGAGCACTATATTTGAATTTTTTGATTAAAAAAATAACTGAACATTAGTAGATTTCTAATCATTGGTTGAGGAAAACATTTTTTATCAAACTCAAAGGTTCTTGAATCTTAATAATTCAAGTTTTGTCTATTATGTATATTTTTGTATGTTTTTTGTATTTTCTGCTATGTAATGAAATTAACTAGTGTCACCAACCCAAAACCGAGGCCGCGGACCTGCACCACACACATTTACCCTCTATGTGAGCGACAACCAAACCAATCTAAACCTTATCATCTTCAAGTTTAATATCAACAGCTCAGTATGTACTGAAGACCTTAACTCATAATAAAAGACAATTCAATACCTTCTAAATTCACACTTCTATTAATTTCCCCCACAAAATCTGGACAGTCTCATACCACAAGAACATCTATGATCAACTACTAAACTATCATGAGTATTCTAGGAAGCCAAAATAATAAAGCTAGTCCTATGCCGAAACTTCAGGCCTCAGACTAGAAGGAGATCCAGTCCAAGCGTATAGCATTAGCTCACCCTGAATATCCGGTTTGTGACAAGACTGGCTTGAACTACATGTTGAAGTCGAAGATGACGCACGTTTTGCTGCACTCCACAAGTAACAAAGGAAAACATAAAATAGGGGGTCATACAACACACAATACTCTGAGTAGGTATCTCGATCATCGGCCGAACTCAAGTGAAACAATATTTCAGTAACATCATAAATCAAACTATATTCTTATACAAATGTAGATAGCCACAAGTAATCACATCTTTATAATACACCGCTCATATCTATGATGACTCAGCTCCATCCATACTTGATTTGGGATACTGTTCTTTTTAGATTGAGTTATATTAATATCTTTCAAGATTCATTATCTTATAGTCCTCTTGTGTCCGGTAGTGCACCACTCGATCCCCTATCTCCTGATGTGTCGATACGTGACACTTCTCCGATCCCCTAATTCAATGTGTCGGTACGTGACACTTCTCCCGATCCCTCAGCTACGTTCGGTTTTCGTAGCACACCCGTCCCACTAATTTCTATGTGCGGTACTGGACACTCCGATCCCCTACATCTACGTGTCGGTTGTGACAAACCACCCGTCCCATCTATTCTATGTGTCGTGACGTGACCCTCCGATCCCCCTACATTACGTGTCGGTTCTGACACGCCGTACCCACTATTCTATGGTCGGTACGTGACCTCTCGATCCCCCTACATCTAGTGTCGTCGTGACACCCGTCCCACTAATTCTACCTGTGTCGGTACGTGACACTCCGATCCCTACATCACGTGTCGGTTCGTGACACCCGTCCCACTAATTCTATGTGTCGGTATGTGAAACTCCGACCCCTATCTCTCTATTAGTTCAATGCAAGCCTTCTTTTATACCAGGCTCACATCATCGCAATCAACTTAGTTCATCAAGCCTTCTTTTATAACCCACAGGCATCATCATAACAAGAGATTAGGTTTATATCAATATTTGTGATTCAATAATAAGTCTTCCATCATGCTTGTTTCTCACATCATATATATAATCATCAATCGCATACCACAATTAAGCATAAAGAAGCTCTATACTGAACCCAACACAATATCATTGTTTTCGCTATTAAGAGTTTCTCTAGAATAGTGTACAAGGAACCTAACCTCCTCACCTCCACGAAGATTAGTGATCAAGCAACATTCCTCAATTTCATTTGTTGTCCTCTTCTTTTTTTCCTCTCTTGATCGATTCCTCTCCACTCTCCTCTCTTGCTGTTCTTTCTATTTTCCTTTATTCAACCCTCTTTCTTTTACCCTAATTACTTAGATAATTTAGTTTTAAAAGCTGGCTCTAATAAATCCACTAATAACTTAAGGTTACCTCTTTCACCCAAGTAATTAGACTAATTAACATTACCCCTATCACGTTATAATTAAATGCAGGAATGTCAAAAACGTCCCTTAAAACGTGTAAAGAAGATCCGCCCCGAACTGGGATTGCTTAGCCGTTACGGGCTCCGTCGTGTCTGCGACTGTCCGTCCTTCCTGCAGGTCGTCGCACCAGTCAGAGACTCAATTTCACACCATAGAGTCTGTGACGGTCCCGTCCGCTGTGACGGTCCGTCCTGCCATTTCGTCCACGCGTTCAGAGAGTCGATTTTAAGTACCCAATTCAGATTTTCTCAGTGTTTTGAAACGACAACCCTCCACTACGGTCCGTCGTGCCCTTGACGTCCGTCGTGGCCTCCGTCACTCTATGCCAGTTTTTCCCAGAATAAAATCTGTTGCTCAAACGACTAAACAGGTAGTACAATAGATAACCAATTTACCACATCGTTCGTCCCTGAACGATCACAAGAAGGAAAAAAAGGCAGCGAAAGGAATACCGGAATCCGTAAACAATGTGGGGTTATCGCTTTCTCGCTATCTGCCTCCTTCTCCCAAGTGGCTTCTTTCAAACACGGTCGATTCTTCCACCATGTGCACCTGATGGATGCAATCTCTCTTGACCTCAACGTGCTAACCTTCTCTATCTAAATAGCAACGCATTCCTCCTCATAAGACAAGTTCTCATCAAGACAAACTGAATCCCAAAGGATAATGTAGATTTTCCATCCCATGGTATCTTTGTCAACATCGGCACATGGGAATACGCGATGTATCTGACAGCCCTGGAGCAAGGCTAACTCATAAGCCACCTCCCCTACCTCGCCTTAAAGTACTTAAAGGGACCAATGTACCTTGGGGCTTAGCTTGCCTCTTTTACAACACGCCTCACCCCCTTTCATTGGCGAAACTTTTCAACCAGACTGTGTTCACCTGTCCTGAAACGCTAAGTCTCTAACCTTTTCGATTGCACATTCTTTTGTCTACTTTTGGCGTATTGAGCGCTAGAAGCTTTCTTGAATGGACTTCACTTTCTCCATCGAATCTCTCAAAGATCAGTACCCAAGGTCTAATGTCGAATGCATCAACCCAACCAGGGAGTTTCCCTCACAGCTTCTCCATCCTACTTTACAATGCTTCAAAGGGAGTCCATATCCAATGTTTGAGTGATAGCGATTAGGTTATGAAAATCCCTAAGGTAAGGAAAACTATCCAATGGCCACCGAATTTCTAATCACACATGCACGAAGCATATCCTCCAACACTGAATCGTTCGCCCTCAGACTGACCATCGGTCTGAGGATGGAACGCGGGACGGGTACTAAGGTTTCCAACCTAAGTACCCATTCCTGCATGCGTTTTCCAAAAACTATCTTAGAAGTAAACTGCGTACCTGCTATCTGATATGGATGGACGAGTGGAACTCCATGCATCGAAAACTTCTGAGATGTAAGAGTTTGGCTAACTCTCTGCATTGAATTCACCTACCCGGAAATAAAAAGGCAGAACTTAGTTAATGCTGTCCACAAAACCCAAATGGGGAGTCGAACTTGGGCCCAATGTCTTTGGAAGACAAACCACGAGTCCATTGCAATTCTACTCCCATTGCCATTCCGGAATGGGCCATTCTCCTGAAGTGTTTCCTCCGGGCCTCTGGTTTGTTATCAACTTTACTTGTTACAATTTGGACATGGGCAATAAACTCCACAAATATTAATCACGCTTCAATTCGTCTCCACCAAAAGTTGTTGCTTTAGTTCACGGTACACTTGTTGCACCAGGATGTATCGATACTTGAACTATAGCCTCGCAGAATGAGTGTTGATCAAATCATCGACGCGAGGTACACGTACAAATACCCTCCCTTAATCCTCAAAAAACCTTCTTCTATCGACTTTCGCTTCTTTAGCACTTCCTTGCAAACACTTTATCTCTGGCTCCGGATCAATTTTCAATCAGTTAAAACTGCTTGTACCCTTAATCTTATCAAGGAAGGAGAGATCTGCCTCCACAACGCTCAAACAAATCCTCCCTTTCTCATTTACTCATCTCATAGGTCTTAGCCAGGAATCAACTTCTCTAGCCAACTGGGCGTCTAGAACTTGCAGTGAGCTAGACACCCATGCTTCCCGCTTTCTACTTAAAGCATCCGCTACAACATTCGCCTCCCCGGATGGGTACCAAAAGTCCAGTGATGATGAGGCGTATAGTATCATACGCTTGTCTCACATTAGGAGGCCTGACGCGAGGGACATAATGTAGACAGATGGATCCGACATAGACCCACATCTTAGAGTCACATATATCCATGGTCTGCACCATCTGTCTTAGTGCAAATCCTGAGGTGGATTCCAAATCTCATCGAGTTGCGACATTAAGTGACTTCATGCTACTTGACTCAATCTTAACCGCATAAGCAATCAGGTCTCCATTCTTATGCAAACTCCCTTCGACATGTGATTAGTTCGCATTCTGCTGAACACCAAAATGGGAATACCCAGACCCACTATGTGACGCCAACACTCACACATGAGACGCACCCCCCAGCCAACCCGAGATGCATCACAATAGACAATGAAATATCTTGACCTTCACCTGGCAAGGTGAGAACTTGGTGCAGTGGATAACCGAGTCTTGAGCTTCTGAAAGACTTTCTCCTCACACTCATCCGAACATACAAATGACATTTTGCTTAGTCAAGTTCGTCAGTTGGGAAAGCAGAAGGCATAGAAGAGAAAATCCCTTAACAAATCGGCTGTAGTAGCTAGCTACCCCAACAAGCTCCTTATTTCTGACACAATTAGTAGGGTCTTTACCAATTTTTCACTACTTATCGATCTTAGAAGGATCCACACATCACTCTCCTTAGAAAAACCACGTGCCCCAAGAAGGAGCACTGCATCTAGCCCCAAAACTCACACTTCGAGAAACTTGGCATTAAAGCTTTTCTTCTCCCTCACATTCAAATACAATCTTCAAAAATGCCTCCTCAGTTCTCTTTACTCTTGTGAGTATGATCAGTAGATACATCAATAAATACGATCACAAGAGATCTAAATATGGCTTAAAAATCCCGTTCAATCAACCTGAACGCAGCAGGGGCTTCGTAAGATACCAAAAGACTCACTACCAAATGTCAATGCCATACCTTGTTCTAAAAGCAGTCTTTGGCAACATCCGTTGCTCGTATTTCAATTGATGATAACCGGATCTCAAGTTTCAATCTTAGAGAGACACAAGCACCTTGTAACTGATCGAACAAGTCACAATGCGAGGAAGGATACTTGTTTTTTAAGTCACCTTGTTTCACTGCTGGTAGTCTTAGCAGCATCCGACAAACTCCATCTTTCTTCTTTACAAACAAAAACGGAGCAACCAAGGAGATGCCCTGGGTCAATAAAGCCTTGATCAACAATTTGAAGTTGGGTTCTTTTTAATTCGCTAACTCGCGGGGGCCATTCTGTAAGGGGGTATAGAAATGGGGGTTGCTGTACCCGGTTCAAGATCAATCAGAAGTCACATATCCCTATCTGGGGGGCATACCCGGAAGATCTGCAGGAAGACATACAAGAAACTCACAAGACCACCGAAACCGGATCTCATCGAGGGGTACTTGTGTAGTGTCTGCTTGAGATGTGCCAAGAAGATAAACACCCTTTACTAACATTTTCTTAGCACGAAGAAATGAGATGAATACGCACCGGAATTGGAATGTAGTCACCCTCCCACATAAACGGATCTGTCCACCAGGCTTGGCAACGTCACCGTTTTAGCATACAATCCAAGATCGCAAAATTGGGAGGAAGAAAAGGCAGAAAGCCAAGTCGCATACCCAGAATTACATCAAAATCAACATCTCTAAGGTAACCAAATCTACATAGGTGTTACTCCCCACAAAGTTCACCAAACACGACCTCTATACCTTTTCAACTACCACAGACTCACCCACCGGAGTAGAAAGTAGAAACACGAATAGGCGTATCAGTAATTCACAATGTAAATTTAGATCATTAGCAAATTGAGGAAAGATACATAACGAAAATGTGGGTTAGGATCAAACAGTACAGAAGCCATGCAATCACAAACCGAAGATTTACCTGTGATGACAGCTCAGATGTCGCCGACGCTGATCTCCCAGGGAAAGCATAACAATGGGCCTTTGTTTGTGGTCATTTGTCCCTACCATGTTGATGATGTAGTGGCTCCCGTTTTGCCCGTTACCCCGGCCATTTTGGTGACCCCACTACCCGCCACCGCGTTCTCCAGAAAAAACGGCCTCTTACCAGGCCACCTGACCTCTAGCTATTGGGGGTCTATTACTCTGTTTGGAAAATTCCTCCTAATAGTCCCGTCCTCCCCACATCCATAACACTCTCTAGATTCACGCATGGGTCTCTAAGAGAAAATGTTGACCGGTCATGAGGTGGACCCCCAACTACAGTTGTAGTGAAGACTGAAGGTCGGACTGAGTAACCTCCGGAAACCCTGTCCTCTAGAGTAAGAACCATTAACTCACCCCTTGTTCGAAACCTCTTGATGTCGATGCGTGGTGAATTCCATCTGGCTTAAATCCTTCCACCTCTACCACGGAAATCTAACACTCTTGGAAGGATTTTGCCGTAGCCGCTACCTGTAAGGCTTTTTTTTTTTGGGGGAACTTCGCAATTCTGATCTCAAACCCCTTCACAAAACGGCGAATCGCTCATTGTGGACTGAAAACATAGCTGGGGGTGGCATATCTGGCTAGTGCACGAAAACTTAGCCTCCCTTATGCATTGCCCGACATCCTACTTGCTCTAGGCTTCAAGAACTCGTCCCTTTCCTATCCTTCAAAGTACGGGGGGGGATAGATTTTTCCATAAACAAACTAGGAATGAGGCCCAAGTCATAGTGGTGCCTCTGTTGGTTGACACTACCATGTGACCGCCACCACATTTGGCGTCCTTGAAACTGTGTAACTCACGAAACTTCAAACACCAAACCTTTCTACGTACTACCCATCTTGTGTCGTAGCTCATGACAGTCAACCAGGAAATTCATAATGCATCCTCAGATGTCTGAACCCTTGAAGACTGGAGGTTTCAATTTTCAAGAAACTTACTGAAAAGTTCATCTGATCATTTTGTCAATGTGGCCAGTAGTTAGGCGTGGAAACGTGCATTGTACAATGAGGATCCATACGAGGGGCCATAGTGGCTGCATGGTCGGACATATGATAACGGGGTGTGGTGCAGAAAAGGTTGGGGGTGCTGGGACCCTGACAGAAACCAACCCACGAAGATAAGCGAGCACCTGATTGATCATCTCTGGGGTAGGTTGGGGTGGCATTTCATCGTTCTGACTTGTTCATTTCCCCATCCTCCCCTTCTCTTAATACCTCCTCAGTCGGTGATGAGCAACGCCCCTTAGCACCAGATGGGATAGGCGTCGTACCTCTCCCTCTAGAGGACGTCCTCCCACGACCATACCGCGGCTCTTGCCACTGTTTCTGCCCCCACTTCGAGTACAGCCCCAGTGGCTGGCTCAGATGCATCTTTATTGCTGATGTTGATGTTGGCGTCAGTCGTGCTCTAGTTCGAACCATCTGCGAAATAGAGTTGAAGATGTCAGATACCAATTTGTATCACATAGATACCAATTGGTCCACTATAGCACGAAAAGAAAGAAAGAATGAATTTCCTAAAGTCTTAAGCCTATCCAAAGAAAAATAAAAGGCGTACCCCCTACCGTTCTTACGACTCTCCTATACCGTCTTGTGTGATGGACCAACGAACTAATGCTCTGATACCAAGTTTGTCACGACCCAAAACCGAGCCGCGACTGGCACCCCACATTTTACCCTCTATGTGAGCGAACCAACCAATCTAAACTTATCATTTCAATTTAATATCAACATAAGTAATGCGGAAGACTTAAACTCTGAAATAAAAGGACAATTCAATAAATTCTAAATTCAATTCTATTAATTCCCCCAAAATCTGGAAGTCATCACCAAAAGAACATTATGATCAACTACTAAACTAAGAGTATTCTGAAGCCAAATAAATAAAAAGCTAGTCTATGCCGAAACTTCAAGGCGATCAAGACATGGAGGAAGGAGATCCAGTCCAGCTAGAAGGCATTAGCTCACCTGAAGATCCGGTGTGACGAAGGACTGGCTTGAAACTAATGTTGAGTCGAAGATGACGGCACGTTTTGCACTCACAAATAAACAAAAGGAAAACATAAAAAGTAGGGGGTCAGTAAACCACAAGTATGAGTATGGTATCATCGGCCCCCAACTCAAAGTAGAAAACAATATATCTCAGATAACATCATAAAGTCAACTAATATTCTTAACATGTGATAGCAAACAATGTACAAACATCATTATAATATCACCGATCATATCTATGGGACTCAAGCCTCCATGCCATACTTATTGGGATACATGTTCTTTAGATTGAGTATATTAATATCTTTCAAGATTCATTACTTTATTCCTTGTGTCGGTACGTGACACTCCGATCCCCTACTACTATGTTCGGACGTGGACACCCGAGCCCCTAATCAAGGTCGGTACGTGCACTCCGATCCCTAATCTACGTGTCGAGTCGGTCGACACCCGTCCCACAATTCTATGTGCGGTACTGACACTCCGATCCCCTACATCTACGTGTCGGTTCGTGACACCCGTCCCACTAATTTATGTGTCGGTAGTGACACTCCGATCCCCTACATCTACGTGTCGGTTCGTGACACCCGTCCCAACTAATTCTATGTGTCGGTACGTGACACTTCCGATCCCCACATTACGTGTCGGTTGGACACCCGTCCCACTAATTCTATGGTGTAGGTACGTGACACTCCGGTCCTCTACATCTATGTGTCGGTTCATGACACCCGTACCACCATATTCTATGTGTCGGTATGTGAAACTCCGATCCCCTAATCTCATTCTATTAGTTAATCAAGCCTTCTTTTATACCAAGGCGTCATCATCTCATACATTTAGTTATCAAGCCTTCTTTTATACCAAGGCATCATCATTAACAAGAGATTAGGTTTATATCAAGATTGGGATTCAATGCTCATCATGCTTGTTTCATCACAAATCATATATATGAATCCACATCATGCATACACACAATTAAGCATAAAGAAGACTCTATAATACTACCCAACATATAATTCGCTATTAAGAGTTTACTACGAATAGTGTAAAAGAAACCATAACCTACCTCCACGAAGATTAGTGATTAAGCAAGCAATCCTCAATTTCTTGTGTCCTCTTCGTTCCTATCTTGATCGATTCCTCTTCTCTCTTGCTGTTCTTTCTATTTTCTTTATTCAAAACCCTTTCTTTTACCCTAATTATAATAATAAGTGTTTTTAAAAGATGGCTCTAATAATCCACTAATTAACTTAAGGTTACCTCTTTTCACCCCCAAGTAATTAGACTTATTAACATTAACCCAGAACTTTATAATTAAAGCATGGAATAGTCAAAAAACGTCCTTAAAACGTTGTAAAGAAATCCGACCCGAACTGGGATTGCGTAGCCCGTGACGGGGCGTGTGCTGCGACGGTCCGTCTGCAGGTCGTCGCAAACGTCAGAGACTCAATTTCCACCATAGAGTCTGTGACGGTCCGTCACGCCTGTGACGGTCCGTCCTGCCATTTCGTCCAGACGTTCAGAGAGTCGATTTTCAGTACCCAATTTCGATTTTCTAAGTTCTTGAAACGACCCCCTCCACGACGGTCCGTCGTTGCCCTTGACGGTACGTCGTGGCCTCCGTCACCTCTGCCAGTTTTCCAGATTAAAATCTGTGCTCAAAACGACTAAACAGGTCGTGACAACAGTACATCCCTATTTTATGAAGGTAAAACAAAAAAAAAAATTAAACTAGGATAGGAACTCCTAAACCAACAAACATAATTAAACATAATAAGTAAATATATAAATAGCAAATCCTAATCAATAAGGATTCCTAACTATAACTGTGAATTATATTCTAAAGTTGTATACTCATTGTCTTTTTTCTTCTTATATTGTTGTATTGAGTATACTTCTCTGCAATCTTCAATTGTTTGGAGTACTTGCTTCATATTTCAATGTGGGAGTACTTTCTCAATATTCAATGTTAGGTCCTCTATTATTAGGAGTTCAGTGATGTCGATACGTGCTTAAGGGTGGACAATTATTTATTTGTTTGAGGGTGATGGCATGCAATGCGATGGTACCATTTTCACGTAGTTGTATCAAATCTCGCAACATACATTGGGTTTACATACCATTTTTGTGAAAGTAGGATTGTACATTTTTACTCTTAAACAGTGATTATGGTGGATGCGTTAAGACATTTACGAACATTGAAATCAATCGTTTTGCGATACTATTAGGAATCGATAATGAACTCACTTTTTATTAATCACTTCGAAGGAATTTAAGATCAGTTTTATTATTGACTCATTTGAAATACATGTATATTTATGTCTCATGTGGAGCATATCAATTGAGAAGCAATTATGATAGTTGGGATCAGGACCAGGAGTATATATGGATTCTCAAGTTCCTATGGTAAACACATCGTATCCAAAACGACCAAAAATCAGTTTTTCAGAAAAATCTACAGGTGCAACGACGTGACCAGCGACGACCGTAGCCTCAACCATGTCCATCCTGCACAATAGTCAAGGGGATCAGAAAACCTCTCAAAATTCCAGCTCAGGAAAATTTTGTAAAGTGTTAGTTGACGGACGACGTACGGTCCGAGGTCAAGACCTATGGTCAGTAGTCCATGACCATCGATAGAGGACTACCTTCACTCACGCTTTGACAATGGACCACGGATGGACCAGCACGAAAATCCAAAGTGGTGGCTTGCTCTCCGCCTCGACGCATTCCCCTCTCTCCATGGGGAATCGTATTTTCGCCTGAGGCTTTTGGAAACAAGCTACTTACCCAGTCCGTAGGTGGACTATGATACGTAAGTCTGACGTCGGTGGGAATTAGTAGAGAGTTAAGGGGAAATGCAGTTGGGGAGACTTTCAAATGATCATAATTTAGCATCAAAATGGAATTAGGTTTATCATTACCTACCAAATATAGATAATGATATTAGCTGTCCATAGCCACCGACATTGCAAAATCGACTCGAGTAAAAAGTTATTCCCATTAGTAAAGCCTGTCAACAGTCCCAACCGAACGGACCAACGGATTGGTCCACAGGGAACATACCCAGGGGTCTTTTGGTCCTTTCCCACTTTATTTAAACCTTAAGATAACTCATTGTGACCTTAAAATCATCAGATTTTAGTCAGTTTAATTCTAGAAACATAATTTAAAAACTTACCTAATCACAAATCTAAATCAGAAGTTTGAATAATAGAAGCAAAAAAGGAGAAAAAAGCTCAGAACACTAGGTCAAGAACGCAAACAAGTTCCAACGTTCTAGCCCGAAACATAAGTGATGTTCCAAGATTTTATCACCAGGTATGTGGGATTTCACTAGTGGGTTTTTTACCACACCTGGGTCCTAGTTTACAGTCAGGCATTAGTCTCTGATTTCTCATATCATGATAGACCCTAGATGTTTCTAGAACTTAAACAATAATTTCATTGAACTTTATAGTTATAGTTCAAAATCAGATATCCTGTTATATTAAGTTTATTGCATGAAATTTCAGAACCCTAGATATGTCCTTTCTTTAGTTATTGAATTACACAATGCTACGTCCAGAAATTTCAGTCTACTTCAGATACACTTGCCTTAGTTATAAAATGCATTTAATTACCAGATTAATTGTTGCATTCTCAGTTGGCATGTCAGTTTTTGAGCTATCCTTATTCAGAAACTCAGTCATGACAGTTAATTAAAAAATTCATGGGTAGTAACATAATACCGAGTGGACGGGTTCCGCGTACCCATTCGTCCCAGAACTAGTAGAAAGTAGGTGTAAGCCCTCTGGTGGGCAAGCAGTTAGGGATCAGGCCAGAATGCCTTTTATACTTTTGGAGGGATACCATTGAGATCCTCTCGATGGGGCGTATACACGGGACTACACATTTATCTCATGTTGGTTTTATTACGATTATTAGTAGCTCTCTCAGTTCAGTTGCAGACTCTTGAATTGTTAAGTTATCAGTTTTCAGTTTCAGTATGTTATTAAATGGTCCATTGCATCAGTAGCTTGAAATCAGCATATCATGTTATAGATTATTACTTGCTTTGTGCTTTGTTTAGTTAGGTTTTATCAGTTGTATGGTACTCTATCTACATGTCAGTAACCTTTAAGTACTGACTCATACGTGGTGCTACATCTTCTCATGATGTAGGTCGGTTCTCAGCATCCGATCATGCATATATCGATTCCCTATCTCTAGAGCAGATTATGGTAAGACCTCATCTACGAGGACAAACATCAGGATTTTCTTTTTTCAGTATTAGTCATTTAGTTTTAGTTTTTTCTAGATTTAGATGGGGGGATTGTCCAAGTATTCTAGTTCCAGTTTAGCGGCTATTTCAGGACATAGTTAGTTCAGCATTTAGTATTGTCCCATCTTTTGAGGTTAAATTCTTGATTTAGCTTTTGCAAAGTTGTATATTATTTAGTAGCTCATGGCACCATGCCAGCAGGGTTATCTTGGGATCACTTGTGTTCCTAAAGTTCTGTCCACGTTCTCGGGGTAGATTGGGCGTGCACTATGTAGACCCTTGGCCGTGTTACATTGTGAATAGCAGGAGGGAAGTGTGTCCTATGGTTCTACCTTGCAAAGTCATGGGAGCGGAAGGAGGATAGGTGTCTATTATTTGTTTTTTGCGCACTTGTTGTCTATTTCAGGAGTATCACCCAATATAATTGTTGTTGTGAATGGCGCTTACTGGGGGGATGAGGGTGATTGGAGTGATTGGGTTATGTTTTCGTTGATATCTTCCAGGCTTATGAGGATATTTTGGTTTTATTGATTGTTAATCGCTCTATCGGGGGGAGGGGAGGGAGGGGGTGATTTGGTTATGTTTATTGTTGATTATATTCCAGGTTTAGAGGATATTTTAGATTATTATTGATTGTAATTGTGTATTTTGTGTTTGTTTGTAGGGGCTTTATAAGTTGACTAAAGGTCCCCTTTGATTCCCTGCAGATCAATACTTTAGATTGATTTGATTTTTGACTGGATTAGCCCATTTGTCTGATATGTGTGCATGTAGGGTTGGTAACCAATTTAGAATATATTAGTTATTGAATTCCATGGTAAGAATATTATTGTGGTTAGTGTTGGGTAGAGCATCCAGGTTTGTTCACTTGTCTTAGCTACTGCTTGCTTTTATGATTCCTTTTGGTGTCATTTATTTTATTATTGTGGCATCTTCTTCTTTAGCTTGTAGTATGTTAGTCCTTCTTCTTAACTGATAATTTATGCTTTCTTTGTCTTTGGAGGATAGCCTATGCTATGAGTACCACTTCTAGTAATATAATAACTTCAGAAGTTCAAAGATAAGAAAGAATTGACAAAATGGAAATATTCTTGATTCAAGTGTAGTGGTCTACGAGACAGACATACGACCCGTAGGAATACCAACAAGTCGTCAAATGGAATTGTAGGAACTGAAATGGAATTTTGCGAAAATTAAGTCTCAGAAGTTTGTACTAAGAAAGAAAAAAGCGAATCTTAGGAAAGGGAGAGCGTAGATGAGTTCCGCAAGCAACATTTTCTAAACTTATTAAATTTTTGACCAAAAAGTGGGATTCTTACTTATGAGTTCCATGGATGGTATAAATTGACATGGACTGTAGAAGGGTATCTATAATGTCCGAAAGTCATTTTAGACTAATTTTAACATCATTACCTTTTCACACCTTTCAGTATTTGGCTCAAGTCGTCATGATTACCGGTGTGTTTAAGTTGGTATGAGAAATTTTAAAAATATTCATTTTTACATGAGTAATTGAAAATGATAGACAATTTAGATAATTGACTTAACATACAGTAATGGACTAAAGTGATATGTATGTAAAATTTCCTAAGTTTAAGGTTAATTTATTTATCAAAATAATTAGTAGGGTTTGTCACTTTTATATATAATTAATTTAGAAAAAAAATGAGTAAAGAAAGAGAACCTAAAATTTCCTGTGGAGAGGTGACACCGTGAAAGCAGAGAGCTTCAATTCAGTGTACATTCTATGGTAGGTATGTTAATTGGATTGGAAAGAAAGATTGGATTGTATGTCAAACTTGATTGGACCAGAAAGGTGGAATAGAGTATGGTGTTGCATCGTTTTTGGAAGAAACCTGCTCTTTAGTCATGGCTATCAATGCAAATGATTGATTCTTGTGCATTGGTGTAGTTATGGCCTTACAACAAAAAGAGAGTATATTATTGTCATTAGAGGTTAACATGTAATGGATAGGTTTATAAAAATGATATTATGAATTCAATGAATAACCACTGAATTGTGATCTTTGGAGAAGTGGAAGCTTAAAACTAGGCGCTTTAACTTAGAAACTTTATTGTAAATTTGGTGATTTTTTGGGTCTAGGTTATACCTATAGAATTTGGTGTTGTTGTTAGTTCAAACTCAATTGTGGCATATACTTTAAATAGATTGCATTGGGTTGGAAATTAAACGAAATGGGAAGACTAAGTCTCGGAGTAATATTTGATGTTTGAAGCAAGTGGTATTTTAAACCCTGGTAGTGTATGAAATTGGTTATTTTCATTATAATATGTTTGGGGGGAGAGTGGCGTAATGAGAATTGACGATGAAGACGTGTTCATATTGAGTAATTTAATGATGAAAAAGGGTGATAAAAAGATTAATGTGGATAAATGGTAGGTTTGATGTTCGAGAAAGAATGATTTGACTATTGCTTATTGTTGATGTTATTCACAGTTGTATTATGGTGATTGCCTGTTAGATAAAGACTCATCTCATCCTTATTTGTGTGAAAATGTCATTTGCATTCTTTCGAGACATTGGTCGTGACAAGTGTTATATGCATTGAGAAAGAATAAGAAATTAGAGAGGATGTATCATTTCGAGGGATTGTATCACGTGCCGCAATGGATACTATACAACGAGAGACGTATTGCACAAATGCGTTGGTTAATATTAGCGAGGTTCGTTGTACGCACGCGCGATGGATCATGGACAGATATGTCCCCCATGGGTCCCGAAAATGAGGAGACATGGGTGTGTATTATTAGGGTCATACATGCAATTCACTTATACTGGACACTGCCTTTAATTGCATAGGATTCTTTCTATTGGTTGAACTTTATTTGGTGTGGTTTGATATTGTGAGTGTCTTTATGAAAATTTGTTACTAATGAATATCGATCATGTTGTTCAAGATATGCAATAGTTAGAGGTTGTTGATTTATGAAAATGTTGGAGTGTTGGTTGTTGAGCTATGTGCTTAATAAATTGTGAAAGGTTAGGTTGGGCTGAGTTAATACAGGTTGTAGTTTGTGGGAGGTTCGGTGAGGAGTAACGATATCTATTCCTTAGCTTGTGTTTAGAGGCCTTAATTACTGGTACCGGGTGTTTTTGGTACTCACCCCTTTCTTATATAATTGTTGTAGGTTACAATCCGAATTTTCGGGATACTTCCATTCTCTTTATTTTCGAGGCGTCCTGGAGATTGTGAGATAGTTGTTGTCATTTCATGGACTTCTTTATCCTATGTAATGATCTTGTTTATTCTAGAAACAAGGTCATGAGACATTGTGTTTTTTAATTTAAATCAATTGTATTAATTGGACGGTGTTTATACGTGACTACCAGGTTTGGGACGATTTTATTAAGGTAATTCTAAGTTTTTTCCTGCATTTTATTGTAATGTTGATATTTAGGCTTGACTGGTCTTGTGGGATTAAGACGAGTGTGCCATTTTTTATTCGTAACAGTACGTTGAAACGTAAGATGAAGTTTAATTCTGAAGTTAGTTCTAACGGTTGCCTTTCTTGATCGTAAGAGAAGATTATCCAACAACTATTTTAATAAGATTTGAGGTCTTTTCTATGCATTAATACCTAACTAGCTCGTTTATGGCCTATTTCTAACGTCCTATAATGCCTTCTATTCCTAAAAGTAACCCAAACTTTCTCTTCACTCAAATTCCAAAATCCCGTTCTAAATCATCCCCTCAAGTCTCTATCAAGAAGAAGACTCAGGGTTCTCAAGCACAAGTCTTCCTATCATTCAATTTTTCGGGGCTTTGTTCCTCACGGTATTGAGGGATTCATCGTGAGTTCATTCACCATTGAGCCCATGGTTTTCGCTAATTTTCCTAATTCATTCAATCAAATAAAGAGGTTTTTTATAATTACTGATGGACCCTTAAATTCTCATGTGGGATTCAATTGTTGAGTGTGTCTTGATTTGATTGTCTTTAGACTAAATTACATGCATTTCAATAGAAATCACATTGAACAAGTGTGTTAATTATGAGTTTTATATATGAACCCTTAAAAGCCATGATTGTTTTTTATGAAGGAATGATACTCTTATTTATGACATAACCTTTTCATGAAGTTATTGTGTGATTTATTAAAAAAGGAATATATTATGAATTAGGTTGTTTAAGCGAGCATCAATAAATTGTGAAAAGTTTTTCTCACCCCTAAAGGAACAAATAAATTTCTCACACATGCTTGATCAAGATTTAATGAACTACTTATGATTGTTTAAGCTTGAACTAGTATTTGAATTTACTTTTTTATGGAGGATGGTATATATGAAATTGACATACTCTTTGGGAATTAATTAGCATAGAGAGAAATTGAGGTGGGGAGGATTTATAGGGTCGTCTAAAAGTAGCCAACTCTCAGTTCCAAAACTACGCTGCCTCTGTAGGTTGCCTTAAATGGCTAGGATTGTGGATCCACATATACAATATGAATGATTACAATGTCAAATCTTTTGTAAGTAGACTCTCTTCTCGATGGGGGGAGTGACATTGAATTTCAAGTTATAGCTTGCATGGTCTATTGTTGGTAAGTCAAGAAGCCATAAAATAATCGTGTTTCCTATCAAGTTAATAAAGCTTTTTTGACGATTTTAAGATTATTGACCATACTATTTGATTGGTATGCCAGATCATGTTTCTTATTATGTCCTCTATGATAGTATGTTTTCATGTATATACTCTTACCTTTGAAACAGTGCATGTACTAATGCATTATGTCAAACTATTTGCTATATCAATTTATATATTCTCTAGGATATTTTTGTATTGTATGTCCATTTGCGTCTATAGGGTCTCTCGAGGTGTTATACGTCATGTCACGTTTAGGTTTACTTGGATAGTGACTAGTACTCACAATACATTCTGAGCGTGACTAGATCATAGTGTAGCTTTAGCATGTGGAGTGTAACCTCATGCGTTAACAGCTATGCTTAGAGAATAAGTGAGCTCCTAGGTTAAGATTTTCAATATCCGTATATTTGACTACACAAGTCTTTATTTTGTATTCACAGAAAAGTTGTATCTATTGGTATTTATCTGTATCCTTTTTAATTAATGGCCCGGACTATCTCGTGGGGTGTAATATGTAATATCTTTTATCTCTTCTCTATTTTGTTTCTTCTCGACATTCTCCTCTTTCGCGTGGTAAGCCTGTTATTCTGATGCATTTGTTATGGGTTTGCCTACTACTGGCAGTTAGTTCTTATAGGGTGTAAACGTGACCTGATATCTTGAGATTTTGAGTAGTTACAGTTTTAAGAGTATATTGAATCTTAAGGACTTGTTTCAGGACTATACTGGATCAAGGGCCTTCGAGCTTGATCTTGAATCTTAAGGAGATTGATCTTACTCAAAAGTCATTTTGAGCTTATTCTGAATCCGACAATCTTGGACTTTTGTTGTTTCTTGAGCTTTGAGTTCTTGAATACTTGAACTTGAGGTTTGTTAGGAACAAATTGCAGTGGAGTGTTTGATCCACGAAACTCTGTCTCTAGCTACTTGTTGAAATGATGGTAGTTTTCTTAACGACGTGGACCTTATTTGAATAATGGAAAAAGTTGGTGATAGGAGACACTCCTTGACCAATTGATTAAGTACATATGATATTTTAGTAAATCAAACCATGGCCTGGCACTTATACATTTTATTTGTCTCTTGATATGGCTAGGAATGTATGTCACTTGATACATCACATAATTTGTATTGGCTCCTTCGTTTTTTAATTGGTAAGCTACGTCATTTGACATTGTGGACACAAAATTGGTTCTGTTGAAGAATGAACGATGAACATCTTTGACTTTGGAACCGTAGGCTTGTCATTTATTATCAATTTGGACGGGCAAGCACAATAAACTTTAACATAATAAATCTTATAGTTATTTATCTAAATAAGTTTCAAATCATACTAATGGAAATATTTATTGGGGACTAATAGATCTTGATTAGTATAATTCTACATTTCTTGACAATTAAATTTACCAAAAAAACATTTAATCCACACAAAGAATAGTAAGATTTACCCATGGGTATATATTGAAAAACAGGTATATAGACTAACTATTATGAAAATATTGAAAAATTTGTTATAATTAACACAAAAAATTTATTATAAAAGGAAACATTCATCGCAAGAATAAAAATTGTTTCAAGGGAAATTCATCTTGATGAACTAAAAGGTTAGTGATAAGAATTCAAACAAGTACAAACACAAACATAATAAAATAATGTGGATCTTTGCCCCCAATAAATAGTGAGATGAACCTTGATCTTAGGCTCAAGATTAGTTTTGTTTGCTTGGATTGGTGTTGGTCTTCCACAACATGGAAGGGGTTTCTTTTGGCGTGAGGTGAGGGCTCAATTTTAAAGTAATGAATTGTTTTTTTTTAATGGGAAATTTTTTAAAATGACAATATTTTAATATTTAGGAGGCTTATTTGCAACACTTTCAATATTTAGTTAAAAATGTCAAATTTAATTTTGTTTATGGAAAACTATATTGAATTAGAAGAAGAAGATAGTAGAGAGAGAGATAAGACTTCGTATTCTCTTTGAAGTATATTCAGATTCAAGAGATCTTTCACAAATCTAATTTACAATGAGGAAAAAACCTTTATTTATAGGGAAAAACATACTTGGTCCAAGTAGAGATCCTAAACATATATACTAGGGACTCCACATTTAATTAGGACATCACTATAAACAAAAATTGTATAACACTCCCCCTTGAAATGTCGATAGAGATGTGCCTCGTTAAACCTTACTAGATAAAAACCCCCCGAGTGGAAAAAAATCTAGTGAAGGAAAAAAGAGTACACATATTAATAATACGCATTAGGAGCCTCATTAAAAAAACTACAAGGAAAAACCCAGTGGGGACAAAACCTTGTGAGGGAAACAAACCAAAAAAAAAAAAGGGGGAGTAACATCACGTATTAATACCCCTTATGAGCAAACAAGTTCAGAGACTAGGAATCTTGTTTTCCAAGCTGTGCATTCATTTCTTGAACGTTGAAGTTGAAGAGACTTGGTGATAACATAACAATAATGTTGTTACTGAAAAATACCTCTTGCATGTTGATATCACCATTCTGGGAGCTAAATGGAAGTTGAAAAACCTTGCCGAAATATGTTTATTCTATCTACGTTTATGGAATCTTTCCTTCAAGCATCAAAGATTTCTGCAAGTTCTTACTGAACTCTTGAAGCAAATAATCTATTGCTTTTTGAAAAACTCTTACAAGAGTGTCAATTCTAGTATCAACTTGCATAACAATATTTGATAGGTTCATGCATTTTGCACGATTTACGCCTTATAAAGATTTATAAACAGTTCTCCAAAAACTTGCACATACTTTAGATTTGAATCATTCAGGACTTTTCAGATTATTTGTCAAGTGATAACATTCAAGATTAAATGTATGATTATTGAGTGACTAGATGAAGTAAATAAGCTGTACGCTACCAAGAGAACAATTCCACTTTTCAATTGATTACTTATTTATACAAGTATGCTTTAATAACGTAGATTCATATCCTCTAATCTTTACAATATGCGCGCTATTGTATTAAAGAATCGTCAACGATCGATCAGTTTTATAGCGATTCACATTACGATAAAACTTATTGAGATCTCATCACTCATTATTTTTAGGTAGCTACCTCCTCTAATGAGGTTTCAGAAAGTGTATGTCGTGGCGCTCCAAGAGCACATTATATCTATTATGATCATTTGGATATTTGATCTCCCCTTTTTCAAGGATTATTAATTAGAATTGGTTTAGTCTATCATGACTTTATCCTTAAGGGACATTCAATTGGGTATTTACAACTCTTTGTTGATTCTAGTCTCCCCCTTCGTTAGACACAAACTAACATATATCTCAATCTTTTTCTCAATTTTGGAGAATCTATCTTGTGCATCATTGTATATTTCTTTAATCATTATTTGCACATCAAAAAATTATAAGATCAAAACTATTGGGTCCCTGACATAAAGCAATTAACAGAAAAATTGTCATAACTTTTGGTTGATTTCATACCTTATGTTTGAGTAATATTAATATTTCAGATCAACATATGAAACTTTATTTTAATAAGCAATGATTCCACAGATGAGAATTAATGCATATCATATTATATATTATCAATACTATCAAGATTAATTATCTTGATTTCAATTCTGAAAGTTGTGCTTTTAGCTCAAGATATCTTGCACAAACAATTTGCGAATGTTCAAACTGCAAGTTGACAACAAAAGCACATGTGGTTATCTTATTGATTGCAATTTTATTTATCAGTCACATGATATGGGAACAGGCCACTATTCACCTTTTATACTTTTCAGAATTTAGGGATTAGTCCCAACGTTAGTTGATCCAGATCACTTTATTACGAGAACAAGAACGTAAAAAATTCTGAAGAAATCCTTCTAAGTTTTCAATGTATATCCATATACTCAGTATGCACATCTGGGGAGACCAAATGATCATGCAACTAATAAAATTGTAGTCACTCGTAAAACTCCAGTTAACTAAGCATGTGCTTTGTAGTAAATTTATGAGGTCTTATTATATGAGTAAATTTCAATTTTATTACTCCAAGGTAATTTTTAGATTTATTTTTTCTCAATACTTTACCCTTTAGGTGATCGTGATTTCATCATTGAATGACACTAATATGAAGAAAAGAAATTGTGATGTAAAATATTATTGTGCCCACATTTTTGCCAACATCAAGTTCGAGTAATATAGGCACACATGAGACCATAGAAGAAAAATTTTTTAGGACCATTAAGTCTAAGCAATCCAATAGGTGCTTGACTAGAGTAACACAAATATTTGTTAGTTCCTTAGAACGCAGGAGAATTCATTTCAACTTTCGGTTGCTGATGGTCTCACAATTACCTGCATTGCTAACAATCATTACAAGAAAAGTCACGTATAGAAATGGTGGCTTCACCTCATTCACTCTAAAGAATGGATCTNTCGAACCCTAAAAAGCCCGTAAATTCTGAACCTAAACTTCAAACCGAGAAAACCCAAACCCAAGACAAACCACTGATTGGTTCTTGAATCAGTGTCTTTTCCGTGTGGGTTCATAAACTCTACGTCCTGTCGGCAATTAAAACATGCAGTGCCGTAAACTAGGTTTCTACCAGTCCAGAGTGCAAAAGGAGTCTTGGAAATGCTTTACGAGGAACCCTATTAAAAGTAAGTAAAAAACGAACGTCCTCAGCATACATCCACACGAAGAAGAATATGAATTACTTAAATACTCCTAACCGACCATTGATGTAAGATTACGTCTGTCTACTATAACCATTTTTGTGGTGGTGTTTCAGGCATTTTGGTAATGAGCACTATGCCATGCTTTCGAGGATTTAGCAATGGACCTCGTGTTTGTCCATCAATCGTCGATAATATTCACCACCGCTATCTGACCATGATTATTTTACCTTTCTATCTAGTTTGGCTTTTAACCTCAGATAATAAGGACCGGTCTACAGCATTTATCGCTTGGTATTTTTCATGCAAAAATAGCATATCCATATGTGAAGAAATCGTCAATAAAGTGATAAAATAATTTTTTCTTTACTGAAAGATGCACTATCAAAAGGACACATATATCAGTGTGTATAATTTTCAAGAAGTTGTGTGCTTCTTGTTGTTTTCTTTCTTTGTTCGTCTTCTTTGTTTTCCTTTAATACAATCCACACAATGTTATGTCTATAAAATTCATATTTAAAAGAATTTCATTCGGCGAGCTAGAGTGATGACTAAAAGAATAACTAATCTCCATATTTCTTTGAATGTGACCTAAACGTTTGTCCCACAAGAAAACAAATTGTTCTTCACCAACTTCATTTGGTTCCAATCTTATGATGGTAGATTTAACGTGTTCGTTCGACAAATAGATTATCAAGATTCAATTTGTATAAGTTACACAAAGAGTAAATTTTTTTACCATACCAAGAGATAATTATGTTAAACAACTAAACATCCATTATCCGATTAAAAGAGTATCAGTCTTATCCAACTTAGACAAAGAAACTAAATTTCTCAAAAGAAAAGGTACATAACAAGTTTCAAGTAAATCTAAGTGCGCGCTCAGTATCAAGGATCAAACGGTAAGTTCCTATAGTTTTAACTGGAGCCTTCACTCTATTCCCCATATACACATATCTTTCATTTCGATTTATGATTTGTGTTGTAAGGAATCTCTTCATAGTATTAAAAACATGAACATTACAATCAAAGTCAATCCACCAAGTATCATAAGAAACTTCAGTTATATTTGATTCAAGACACGTAAAAGCACTAGACTTACCTTTCTTCTCGAGCCATGCTTACATTTCAGGCAATCTTTATGAAAGTGTCTAGATTTTTCATAGAAACGACATTTATCATTCTTATGTTCCGTCTATGAACTTGAGAGGAGGACTCATTAACATTATGGTGCCTCTGTTTTCCTTTAGCATGTTTCTTTCCTTTATTTTCAACTCCTTGATGACTTACAAAGTTAATGGAGAGGGTTCCTTGATTCTTGAGCCTTACTTCCTCCTGAATCAACATTTCGTGCTATTCATGCACGTTCCCTTTGTCTTTCATGGTGTTGTAGTTCATTTGAAAAGGTCATATTCACACGGTAATGAGTTGATAATAAATCATACAAGAAAATTTTGTTCCACTTCCATTTCCAAAGACTTAAGTCTTGCTGCTACGTTTGTCATTTCAATGTTATGCTCATGCATGGTATGTGAACTATAAAACTTCATGTTGGTCAAATTACCCATTAGTGTCCTAGCAAGAGACGTATCAGCAGTAAGGATTCTTTCACAAATTTCATAAAATATTTTGCATTTTCAATTTTGAGAAGAGTAATCTTAATGTTGCTCGCAATATTCATTCGCATAAACATTATGCCTAATTTGTTAGATCGATCCCAGTGCTTATAATGAGACATTTGGTTAGTACTGCTAGTTTCAGTAATAGCAGTTGACTTGTCAATGTAAAGTGCAACATTAAGATCTAAACTCCGAGATGAAATTTGATCTGTTCGCACCAATCTGAGAAGTTAAGACTGTTAAAGGCCGTAATAGAGGTAGATTCGATTAATAGCCAAATGTTGCAAATATAAGATTACTCATTTGTTATACTTGATTATGATTTTTAATTTACTTCAAATTCATAAATGGTTTATAATTCTTCATAATATTAATGTCCTCCTTGTTGTCGAAACCTCAAAATACAACTTTAGACATAAGAATGCTTAGATGTGAATTTAACAACGTAATTTAATATTTTTTTTAATTGGTTTGGGTCAATCAATAATATTTAATATTTCCGATAAATAATAAAACTGACGACACATCTAAATTATCTCATTGATGTTCAATGGTTATAAAATGAAGTGATCAACCTTTGGGTGATTCGTAAATATTTTACAACCAAAAGCTTCAATATATCCATAAGTGTTATATCAGTTATAAGCATAAAAAATAATTGATTATTGAATATACATTTAGTTATTATTATTTTGAATTAAATCTTCATAAAATAGACCACTTTGGTGATTAACTAATCTCATATGCATAATTTCTAAATAAAATACATTATGATAGTGAATTCAAGATATATTAGTCCAAATAGATATTATGTTTTAGTATGTTTGACTAATTATATAAGTTCAATAAGTAAAGATTTAATTAAAGTTAAATTTCATTGGGATAGCCCGTCGAAAGGGATCATAAATGATAAGCCTACGTTGCAAAAGTCCAAGATATCATCTCATTCTACAAATCCAATTTAGTGTCACATGTTAACTGACGTAGCTTACCAAGTAAAGTGAAGGATCCAATACGATTATGTGACGTATCAAGTGACATAACATGCCTAGCCAAATCAAAGATAAATAAAAATATTTCACACGCGTACAAGTGACATATTTTGACTAATCAAATATCATCATGCCACTTAAATCAGATTGATCAAAGGAAGTCTCTGCTAATCACAATTCTTCCATTCTATAACATAAATAGAGGTTCACGTCGTTAAGAAAAAAAAAACAGAATTTCAACAAGTAGCAAGAGAGAGAGAGCTCATGGATCAAGCACTACAATATTTTCTAAAAACCTATAAGTTCAAGTATTCGGGCACTCAAGTTCAAGAAATAACTCAAGATCAAGATCGTCAGATTCAAGAATAAGCTCAAATGACCTTGATGTGAAGATCAAGTTCATCAAGATTCAAGATCAAGATCGAAGACCCTTGAATCCAAGTATGAGTCATGAACAAGTCCATTAAGATTCAATATTAAGTCCAAAATTGTCACACTCGAATATCCAAGTCCATGGATGACATGTAATACAACCCCCAGTGAATAAGCCAAATCATTAACCGAACTAGAAGAAACAAGCTATCACGTGAAGAGGAAAACGGTGGAGAAGAAGAAAAAAATATAATAGAAAGAGAAACAGAATTACATATAATACCGCCCCACGATCAATATAGTCGAGTCATTAATTACAAAAGGAGTACAAGATAAATTACCTTTTATTTATATTTTTTTATATAATAAGCCAACAAGAGTTGGTCTATCACAATAACATATAATTGTACAAAATGCTATTCAAATTGTAGTATAAAATTGGACAAATATAGTGTTTGCCCCTGTCCTAGAAATACATGTATGCACTATTTCTAAACGCGTGCAATTTTGTCATAAAAACATGTGTATTTTATTTTATGATCGATGACTCTTCTTGGTTCTCACAGGTTTGATCTGTTCTTTATTTTTTTATTTTTTGGTGTTTGAACTTTTCCCCAACAAATATGTGCTAACTGAAAAGAAAATGATGAATCTCAAATTTTAAATTGTTGATTATGAATAAAAGGAGAACATTTTAACAAATAATGCTTCATTTTTATGGCTGCTCATGTGCTGCTCTTTATACCGACTGGCTTTCTTATATATTCTCGAATTTTTTGGCATAAAATTTTACATATCTAAAAATTGTAGTTTTATAATACTCTCTTTTGAGTTTTTCGTAGGAGTAGATTAGCCCAATTTCATTTGTGATTGCAAGATTAATACGTCTAAAGTTCATTCCCTTTTCTTTTCTTTTTTGTTTTAGGAAAAGGGTCTAAATAATCTTAAGTTTTGAAATGGCAAAAATTGAATTTCACCACCTATTGGCTTAGAAATTTCTGTTTTGATCCACCTATTGGCTCCAAAATATCCTTATAATCCATCTTTGGTTTAAAATTAATCACTTATTTTGACGATTTTAAATTTAAACTATTTAAATATTTAACTATTGGTATAATTTAATGTATTAGTATCATTTATAAAACAACTCACTACCCACTCATTACTAATTAAACCTCATCCAGATAATAAACCAATTCTAATATAAAAATCTCCACAAACACTAAAAAACACGATAAAATTACATATTCTTGAAAATAACATCCAAAATTATTCGAGCCCAAATTGAAGCCCCAATAAAATTTAGGTTGAGACGCTTATTTAGGAGGACACTTACAATATGATCTCTTTCAAGCTTGAATTCAATTTTTTTATTAAATGTAAAGCAGTAGTACATTCCGAATTAATTCATGCACTTCTTAATATAATTTATTAAATATTTATTATTTGTTTTGAATATTAAAACTTTAATATAGTAATTTTAAAAAAAGTTGTATATTAAGTAACATCATATAATTGAGACAAATGAATAATTAAGATGAACATAGTTAGCCTTTTAAATTTATCGGTAATTTTTATTTAGACTTTTGAATTATAATATGTTTTGTTTGAAGACTTGAATGATAATGTACTTCTATATACATTTTTGCCTCACATTTGTAGAAACACTCATTGGCAGTAGTTCTCCTGTTGTTGCATTAGTAATGAGGCGGGTTTATTAATTGAGTGGAGTTTAATTAGTAATGAGTGGATAATGGATTGGTTTATAAATTATTAATAAGTTAAATTAGAACAGCTAGTGAGCGTCCACGTTTAAAAAAATATTTAATAGTTTCAATTTTATAACCATTAAATCGTGTCAATTTTTGATCCAAAAGTAGCTGACAATGTTATTTGTGGAGCTCATATGTTAAAAACGAGAAGTATTTTTTAAATTCAATAGGATAAAGGGTTTTTGTATCAATTTCTAATACTATCAAAAGTAATTTAGTCCTTTCAATTCTTTTTTTATCCAACTACTGCTAAATTATCACTATGGGGAGACATGCACAAATGAGTAGGGAACATGATATAGATGTGATAGTAATTAATGAAATTTGAAAAAAAATAAAAATAACATAAAGTGAACAGACAAGAAGGTATATTGGTCCCCCCCCTTCCCTCCCCCTTGCCTCCTTTCTGCTTCTTTGCCTTTTCCTGTTTCATCGCCTCGCGCCTGCTCTCTGCCCTTTTCCTTTCCGCTTAGCGGTCTCACTCCTCCCTTGCTTCCCCGTCTCCCTCTGTTCGCCATTGCTTCCCTCTGTCCTTCCTCCATTTCTGCCTGTCTCCTTTGTACCTGTGCCTCTCCCGCTGCCCCGGGTTCCGCCCCTCCTTTTTCCTGCCTTGTGTTTGTTCGCTCTCGCCTTACTTCGGAGCGCATACTGAGGAAGGAGTCTGCTAAATGATTTTCATAGCTATTTGATATTTAAAGGTAATATGAAATCCTCTCCTGGGAGTGCAGAATGCCCTGAGTACGCATCGCATTGTCAACTCCTCTATATTTCTTGACATTATTTATTCGTCTGTGTTGTATGTCGTAACCTTTACTTTTCTGTATAACATGATATACTTTTTAACTGAAACTTTTTTCAAGGAAAATTGTTTTAAGAATTTTAGGAAGGAGTGTAGGAAATATAGAAGACGGATAATACTACTTCATTAAGAATCTTCAAGTTTATTTGTGATATACAATCATCCACTATTCTCTCTATTTAATACTAGTAAATATGTAAAATTCAAAGGTCTGGACGAACTACTTGATCACTTTTAAGCTTTTCGTGAGACTTAGTTTTCATTTAGTTTGACCTGTGTGTTCGACTTCTTTCAAAAAGTTTCATTCCAACGGGTGCATGTCGGACTCATATATTTGGAAAATTCACAGGGCGTGCATCCGAAAGTGAGTGTACAGAGGTGTGGTTTCTTCTCAGAAAAGAATGTCGGGAGATAAACACATTCAATTTTAGTATGCCTTCTCTTTGCGTGTTTGTTACATCATCATCTAGACTACTGTAGCTTCCGCTCTTTGTGATTTTGAAAATTTAATCATCTTAAACAATCTTACTGCCTTCGTAGATACTTAATGTGATTTTCTGTGGTGTCATCAATATATGGGTTTTGAAATTTATTTATTAAAGAAATATATATCAGTCAGATATCAATCTTGAAGTTGCTTTATGATGAGCTTGGTTTGTTGGTTTTGTCTTCTAGATATCTACTCAGACATAGACATTAGTATATGATTTTGGCAAATAATATATTGTATAGTGTCGAATTTTGAGTACTCTCATATCTTTAGTTAATATATCAGACAATCTTTTCATGTTTTGATTGAATTTTCTGCTTTTTGTCGTCATAAATATTTACGTAAATTTTTCTTTTAAAGTTCCAATTTTTGTATAGTTTGCTTCCATTAGTGCATTGAAACTGATTGAATACGCAAGCTTTATTTGTAGTAGTTGCTTCGATCACTTTTTAAAATTTAGCACTCCTGCCATCTATAACATGTTTTTTTTTTGTTTTTGTTTTTGTTTTTTTTTCAGGTACTATGGAGATAGGCACACTCTTTAATGTAATCTCAATGGTTTGGGCTCCACGAGTAGAAAAAAAAATTGGAGTATTTAACATTGTGTCCAGTTTGTGACTCATACACATCAAATTTTATTTTCGGAATTGGTAGAAAGAGGTACATGTTAATGTGTAAAATTAGTTGGGTGAGGCTACCAAACCTGTTGGAATGATTCAAAAAAAAAGCATTTCAAGTAAGTTTCTCTCATTCGATTAATCTTTTGCGCAACTGAATATAGATTCCATAGTGTAGAATTATATTATTGCAACCGTTGGCATTTAGTTTTACTACTATAAAGATTGAATTACTTGGTCTACCAACATGTCAAAGATTATAATTGTCAATCAATTACCACCATTCCACTTACATATGACTTTCCAAACAATCCTTAGGACATATTTGGAAGTCCCATTGGAATTTGGATTTGATGTACTTGAGTTAAGTTCTATATTGTTTGCCATGTTTGGTTGACATGTAAGTACTTACCACATGTAACCTTGTTTGTAATTGGGTATTACAATCTTCATTTATAGGGGTGGTTGTGAATTGTCGTTAAAATACATAAAAAATTACAAGCTGATTACTTTTAATTTCTTTCTTTAATTTTTTTTTTTTTGTTATTAATTCTAATATTTTCTAAAAAATATTTTTTTGATTTACATTATATACCAGACCCCTCCTTTCCTTCTGCATTATCACCTTTTACATCATGTGATTTCATGCAATTTTTTGCATTATCTACTATTTTTTTATTGATATAATTTTGTTAGTGTTCTAATTTTTAAATAAAGCCGAATTTCTTGTTGAATAAGTTACAACAGTCTGTATGGGCTTTATTTTTTCCTTCTTTTACATCATCTTATGTATGTTTAATGTTTGATACTTGACATAATAATATATGTTTGAATATTTTTTTTTTGAATTTAAAATTTAATGTTATAATTTAAATTTAAATTGTTTTAGGAGTATTAATTCGTTGTTTATAAGTTATACATACAGAGATATTTTTGTCAAATATGTTATAATTTTACCGACTATTATATTTATAGTATATTTTTGTCAACCATCATATTCCTGATGTATTGTATTTTTAGTTTTATGATTAATTACTTAAATGTATTAATTGGGAAAAATAAATCATTGTTTTTATGATATTTTTTAGAACATATGTTCCGTTTTTTGGAATTTTCCTTTAACCCAATCGTTCTTAAATTGATTTTGTATTTCCTTATTTATTAGCTTGAAGAAAAGTTTTCGTTTACCAAACACCTCATTGTAATAAATATATATCCGTGTTTCCCATTCTTTTTGAGCTTTTTTTTTTTTATTTCATATTCATCATCTTTAGAGAGAGATGAGGAGTGTAAATAAAGGGGAAAATAGAAACTATATGGAGAATTGGGTTCAAAGACAGTATTTTTATTCGATTTTGAATTATTTGAGAATGAAAAAAAGTGATACAGACTATATTTTCTTATTATTCCATAATTTTTAATAAAAATGGTCTTTGAATCCAACTTCCCCTTTATTATTCATTTTTTTCGTCATTATATCTATACTCTCCCTCCTCCCCTCTTAAAATGATTATAATGAAGCACAAAAATATCTGACAAACTTGGGCAATAGGAGTATGTTGATGTAGTTGGCATTTGTGGTGAAGACTATTTCTTCTAGACAAGATATAACGCTCATACAAGGAGTCACTTCACAAGAATGACTTGGTTAAACGAAGCCCCCCCCACCTCCTCCAAAGAAAAGTGGTTGGGATTAATTTTATTTAATTATCTATAGTAAGAGAAGTGTTTCACTACAAACTATCATCCAATACAACTACCAAAAAACCAATTTTAGTATACGCAACATTAGACGTTAATTCAAAAAAATGTTCATCAATTTCTTTCATCTCATTTTGTAGGCAATTTCATCATGACCCCTAGAAATGATTTGAGGCTTTGTTGGGTTTAAATAACTCTAGCTTGCTCAAGGCTAATCATATTGAAGATAAGAAAATGTTCAATTGTAGTCTTCTTGGTGGAAAATGATTTCTCTAGCAAATCTTGACCCTAGATACGTCTTCATATGACAATCCTTAATGATGCCTAGTGGACTATGGTCAACATTTGTTCGAAACGGGAGAGACTGGCAACTGATTACATTTGTTCACTCAATATTTGATGTTTGTGCAGAAAATCATTGTTTTTTTTTGATTTGTTGGAATTGTTGATTAGTAGTAGAATTTGTATAAACCTATTGACAAATTGTTGAACTTTAACTAACAAACACTTTCTTTCTTTGTGGTTTTCTTATAACACAAAACAAATCTTGAACTCACTCCTAGTATGTGTTCTATTCGTTGGGGTTAACAGAAAACATTCTTTTATCATGTGTCATTGATACTGAGGCATATAATGTTTCCTTTTTTATACCAACATTTTTGTTGGTTCAATGTTCATTGTCTATAGAGAGAAGGAGGGTATCAGAAGAAGGAAGAAAAGAAGAGGCCAGGGGCATTGAGTTTGGAGACATTTTAACTTTAATTGCTATTAAAGATGTTACGAAAATTTATGATGACGATTTTTATCTTATTTTTTTTATTTGTCACTATGCTTTTTTTTATTTCTCCAAAAAATTGAGTATATAAATAAATTATCACGAACTTACGAAAATTTCAAATCATTATCTGATATTTAGTTTGGAAGAATTCCCCTAACTTAGTTTTTTCATTCAGAATCCCTAAATTAGTAAAAAATTTATGTTACTGTCTTACTTTTGATTATTTGATAATCTACATCTTTTATCATGATATCATCATTAGAGCGTGAGATAAACTTACTACATCTTTTTATTCATGTTGACACATCTTTTTAATTTATTTCTATATAAAACATTGCTAGAACTTTACTTTTAGAAAAAAAGAATTATTTGTAGCAAAAAATAATGAGACTTTGATAAAACTTTGTTTTTGACATATTTTACTCGAAAAAGTAAGAACGCAATCTGAAAGAGATAGCAATTATACCTATATAAGATAAAAAAATATTATATAATTGTTATCTTTTAATTTATTCTGCTAAATTTTAATTTCCAACTTAAAACTAAACGGAAGTTTAACTAACTTTTATAGAAAATAAATTAGTCGGAAGAAAGAAGGGTCAATCATAATGTACTCAGACAACTTGCATCTACTTCTTAGCAGTGTCAGAACAATATTAGCAATGAACATGCAAGACAACTCCATCATCTTTAATATTCACATCTACGTAAGTTGGGAGCACAATCTTACGAAAGCAAAGTATAATCATTTTCAATTTTAAAAATTAGTCAGAGGCCATTTTTAGATTTGATATCACTGTAAAATTTAAGATTTCACTACAAGTCTATAATCTATATGAATCAACATACTCTCAACTACCTCTCAAATCAAATTATATTTCAATCAATAAAAGGAAATAGGAAGGGAATGACTCTTTTTCATTTCATTGATAAAGACTAACTATAGAACTATTGATAAAAATCAAATTAAAATATGAAAGCAGAAAATTCGTTGAAACAGGTCTTAATATGTACAATCTTACTCAAAATAAAGCTTTTTACCATGGCATCTGGAATCTACTGAGGAAGGGCTTTAGTTTTTTAAATCATGCTCTATCTCCTATATCAGCGAATACAATAGTTGAGTAGCAAAGATAAGAAAATGTGAACTTGAAACATAATGACAATCTAAAATTTCCCTAACAACACAACTAGCTAAAATAGAAAATGTAAAATTGAAAGTCATATAAAAGAAAGGGCATCATTGACGGCACAATCATGACAAGGATTTTTTAAGCAAACAAAAACATGAATGCAAAAATTAAAACTCAATAAAAAAATGAATCTACTTGAAGCAATATAAACTAAAAGAAGAACAGAGAGGAGATAATTACCTCTTGTAGAGCAAGTACTAGGACGGCGACCTGAAATCCTTCTAACATCTTCGTTCACAAAAAAAAAATTAGAAAATCTCTAAATTCATAAGATGAACCTTCGTGGGTCATTTCATGCAAGAGAGCTGCTCTCACCTAATAATTTTTCTCTGTTCATTCAATGCATTAGAAATGACTCTTGTATATACTTATTAGGGGTAAATCATGTCCCAAAAACAATGTGGGACTTTCGAATGGAAAATTGCGTAGGGAATCTATATATAAGACCTAAATTATCAATAAACATATTTTATTATATATTTACTTATATAGCAGATTCATTCTCAGTACACCTTGATTACGAATAATAAATGTTGACACCCAATTTTGGAACTCCATACTATAAATCAATATCAAGGCTTCATAAATTTTCAAACAATTTGAAAATACTTTTTTATAAAGTCAAAATATTTTCCAAGTTACTTTTATTAATTTTTATATTTTTATAATTTATAAGTAATCTATGTTTTATCTCTCCTCTCTCTCTCTCTCTATATATATATTATATATAGATTCTATATTAGTATCCTTTTACAATATTCAAAAAATCGTCCTCAAAAGATTTTGTTTTGATTAAATTTTTGGTTAATTAGTTTAGTATATGAAATATTTTTATTATTTTTAAATTCATTCGTTTATAGTTTTCAGAAGTAAGTTATTACTTTTTATTTCGTTAAGTTAAAAGCTTGATAGTTCATTTATTTTTAAGTAGTACCGGAATTTCACTAATGAATTCAATTGGCTAATTTGTAATTTCGAATGACTATAAAACACAATCCCTTGGCCAGTCCTAAATCCTTTCTTCGCCATTACACAACCCGCCCACTCCCATTTCCTTTCAATTCCCATCCCATACCAATACATTCGAACCCATCAGCGATCCCAACCTCAACCCACAAATACACCAATGTGAAATCCACACAACAATTGATTCGGACCCGATAGCCCTCAAATCGATCCAATCGCGCGTGTTGTCTTCTTCTCCTCTTTCCCCTTATCTTGTTTTACGGGGATTGATCCAAGGTGATGGTTCGTCTTTGCTCCTCCGAGTGGCGGCTCTCATCCTCTACCTTGAAATTATACAAGATCGCTACCATCGATAGCGGGACAACTTATGACAAAATGATTTTGTTAATCATTGCACTGCTTTGGCATAGTAAAATAATATGTCATTTGACTTGGCCTTTTTCTATTGTCCTTTACTTGTGAGTGTGGCATAAAGAGACATTTAAACTTGTATAAAATTAAAGAAATAGACACATATATACGTCCTATGTGGCATGAAAATGTGTGTCCTACGTGGTGTCATATGTGTATTGTGCCACATAAAACAAATGTGTCTACTTGTTTAACTTTATACAAGTTTAAATATCTTTTTCTGCACTCCAATGTTGAAGGATATAAATTTGAAATAAGGTCAAATAAAGGCATATATATGTATTATGCCATTGTCTTTTGCTCATGTGTTTATTAGCTGTATATGAAACTCGCCTGTCACAATTTAGTCGAGCTTCTTATTTTGTTTAAGCTTGAGTTTTCTCTATTAAGCTTGCTGGTTTGGGTCATTTTCTTTTCCTCTCCTCTAATAGAAGGTGACTATTCAGTCCACTACTTCAGAACGAAGAGGGTCATTTATAAATCAATAGTCTTATTACTATTTCAGAATCTTTGTTTCATCCATTTAACTTCTTTTGCTCACTTTGAACAAAGTCAATGATGGTTTTTTTTTTTTTTTAAGAAAAGCCAACAGCTCCTCTCTTTTTTTTCTGTTTTATTTTCGCTCATTTGATGTGTTCTACTCATTGTTTTCATTGTTTGTTAATTGTATAAGTATTTCATTTCCGTTCCCTTTTTTTCTTTTATATACTAATCTTTATTTTGTGTCCATTTTATTGCTGTAAAAAATCTATCTGAGTTCACCACGAATCTATTTCTTCTTTGCATTTCGATGAGCCATAAGGTCTCAAACTCTTTTCGCTTTTCGAGTCAACTGGATTATTGAAATTGAAAAAACAAGTCCTGGAGTGACGTAGAATATCTCGGATCAGAATACAAGGGCCGTATCCACAGGATATACAGTGTATATATATCATCCGTATTGCATTGAGAATGAGCTAAAAGAGCCTTAAATTTTCAAAATTTTGTATTTTTGTAATTACTGGGGCAAAAGCTCATTTATCTTGATTATTATTGTGTTATTATAGGACATGTACTAAGTGTTGGTCCAAAGGCCCAAAAAACTGAATTAAGGCCCATTCCGAATTTTCAGCAAGATCTCTAATTTAGGATAGGGAAAGTGGGCCCAAATTGATATTAGGCCCAAATATTGGCCCAGACGAACATAAAATCAGTGTTGGTCCCAAATCTCTTTCTCTTTTAGGAAAAATTTCATACATGACAAACATAATTTAAGAAATAGCATTATATGGGTATAGTTTACATAATTACATTCTATTGGTATAGTTGAGTTTGTTATGTATCTTTTAATTTGTGTAAATCTTTTTTTTTAAAATTTATTCAATATTTTACTTTTTCATTGAATGGTAAGAACAACTCTAAATACGGTAACAAACATTTACACAATCCCATGATTTAAGCTAACCATTCAAAATCAATTTTTTTCCAATTTTTTTTAACAAGTCGTATGAAACACTCAAACGTTAATGATTTTATTTGTATATATATAAATTGATTATATTCTATATATTTGAGAAATTGTATACAAGTTTTTATACAATTTCGTGTGTAATTTATTATGTGCTATTAAATGTATATGTGACCATCATAGTATGGAAATTGTATATATGACACTCTTGTTTTTTTTTTTTTAAAAAAAAAAGTGTGTTGTGTTTTTTTTTTAATTATTTTGTGTAGTCTGTTTATATACTATATTTTATTATGATAAATTTTTTGTATATATCTAGGAATATGTATAATATACAATAATTTGGTATATAGTTTATATTTGTATATGTGCATATGTAATATCGTGTCTTTAAAAAATTAATGATTAAAATAATTGTATAATATTTATTTGTCAATTGTATATATGGTAAGCTTGAAATATGTTTGTATATTTGAGTATGTAATGTTTATATAAATAATAGTTATAATGTTTCATAATTTTTTTCTATATATCGATGAATTTGTATGATACTATAATTTTGTATATGTATTATAGAATGATTTTAACAAATTTCTTTTATACAAAACTAAATATTTGTATACAAATAGCTATTGTCTCATAAGACTTTGTATATGTTACTTTAATATACAACCCACTATATACATAATTGTAGTAATTGATATAAAATTAATAGAATATACAGATAGTAAAATATCATTCTCATAATACAATTGTATATATTACCTTAATAAACAACTTCACTCTATACATAACTTTAGTAATTTGTCTATAAATATACTACCTGTTTCTTGATGTTTCGTCATATGTGTCTAGTTTTCCAGTTTTGATGAGGCAGATCAATCTCCTCTATGAACTTTTTTTCTGCTTTTCTCTTACTTCAACCTCCAACAATCTTAATGCCGCTAGATTTCGCTTTATTGAAACTTTCTGAATTGTCATTGGTTTTTTTTTTCTTGAATCTCAATTCAACAGATTGTTCAACTGGAATTTGTTTATGTTTCGCCATATACCCTATATTGACCCCCAAATCCTGAGTTAACCCAATTGAAAACAAAGGTGGATTATCAATAATATTGACATATAATGACATATATCTAGTAATCCTCATATATGGAGATGAATCCTCCATTCTCAAGAACTTATAATTTGATAAAAAAGAAAGATTTTTTTTTTAAAAAAATGTAGGCATAATGCACAAGTACCCCCCTCAACCTATGACCGGAATCTCAGAGAGACACTTATACTATAGTAAGATCCTATTACCCCCTAAATTTATTTTATTAATAATTTTTTTTATCCCTTTTCGGCCTATGTGACATTATCTTGTGGGCCCAACGCTGGTTGACTTTTTGTTTCAAGATAGTGCCACGTAGGCCGAAAAGGGGTAGAAAATTACTTATAAAATAAGTTCAACGAATTAATAGGACCTTAATATAGTATCAGTGTATCTCTGAGATTTCAGACATAGGTTGAGGGGGGTACTTGTCATTTTTTCTCAAAATTATTATAATAAATAAACCACTAGAAACATACTACACTTAACAATAATTAAATCTGATGAGGAAAAATAAATAAAGATTCATGAAAGTAAGACAGGAGAAGAACCGGAAAATTTCCAGATTCACAAATTTAAAATAGGAGTGAAGGAGTGATTTTAGGAGAAAGATATGAAATGAGTCTAGGAGAGATAAAATTGATTTTATATGACATTATATACAAAAAAGATAAAAAGATCTTTTATGCTTGGGTATACTAAGAGGTGGTGGATCCCATTAATTATGACAAAAAAATAAAAATATAATTATTGAGAGTAAATGAATTGAACTATCCCCGATTAGTTAATTACTTAAAATGTTGCCCTCCCACGTAATTTACCTCTCTTTTACCTATGTTTTTCGTGTTTAATTGTCATGCATCTGCTTATTTGTTTAGTCGGATTTTTAAGGTTGTTTCCAAATCATTTATTCAAGAGGCATTTTTGAATTAGTTACTACTTTGTTTTTAAGTTAAGAAAATAAGTTCTTTGCCTTTCAATTGGTTTCCATATACTCTTAATATTACTTCATAAAAATGATTTCTTCTTCCCTTTCCTCATGTTTATTAGTTAGAGGTTGTTTATTTTTAAACTAATCAAGCATGTTTATCTTTTTAAAATAATTAGTCAAATAGTTAATTGTTGGATAATCACATGTTAGCGGGCATTTCGAATGCTTTCAAACACTTTCTGAAATGTTAATAAGAACCCCCAACCCCTTTCAAATTTTCATTAGATTTCTGTTTTAATCTTTTGAAAATAATAGTTTTCTTAGTTTGACTTTGAAAATTTAGTGGCGTCTTAAAATCCATTATTTTTCTTTTTAAACATAAAACAATAGATATATACAATTAATTATTTATAACTATCCTTAGTATTAGTCTCTTAATTTTGTCATAACAATTTCTATTATTGATTGTATACACTATTGAATTTTTTCTTTTATCATTATTGATTGTATTATTTTTGTATAAGGAATTGATAATTTGATATTAACATACCATCTTTGAATCTTTTCATAGGGTTTTTTTTTTTTTTTTTTCTCATTATTTTTAATCAATGTTTTTTCTGTAATTTTTGTCCATATTTTTGAATTAAATGATTCTTTCTTTGTTTTTAAGGTTTACAAATTAGGTTATGAGTATGTCATTCCTCATCATCCCTTATTTTTTTACATAAGCCCATGATTCCTCTTGAGTAGGGGAGATGTTTTGAGCAAAAGATTTGAAAGTAATCTGTTGGGTCGCAAAGTAATTCGAAACGACTAATTACTTTCAAAATTTAATTCCCTCAAGTAATTTATGCACAAAAAATGACAATGATTTTCGAATTGAAAATTGTATGGAAGACCAACATTAGTCCAACGAGCATAAATTGTGTGAGCCTAAGTTCAGTTCTAGGCACTGTATCGGGCAAGATCCACTTATTTTATAATGTTTTGTTTGGTATTTGTTTTGAATTTTTTATCACTAACTTTTATTTTCAATCAAAATGATTCTCTTGGAAAAGTTATATTCTTGCTATGAATCTTTGCTTTTAATAAATTTTCTTGATAAATATATAAAAACATTTCCGATATTTTCATATGGTTAGTCTACCTTTTTTGAGAATAAATAATTAACCAGGGTTAAATCTCACTATCTTTGTGTGGATAACAAAGTTTTGTTAAATTTAAATATGTAAGGAATTCAGATTATATTAAATTCAAGATATATTAGTTCAAATAAATATTATGATTTAGTATGATTTGATTAATTATTTAAGTTCAAATAAGTAAAGACTTAATTAAAGTTAAATTTTATTGGGCTAGCCCGTGAAAATGGATCATAATTACAAGCTTACGTTGCCAAGTCAAGATGACTTTCATTCTACAAGCCCAATGTTAGTGACATATGTCAATATGTAGCTACCAAGTAAAGCTAGGAGCAATACAATTATGTGACGATCAAGTGTCATAACATCCCTAGTCAAATCAAAGACAAACAAAAAGTGTCCATGAGTTAGCAAGTGGCATATTTCGACGAATCAAATATCACATGTCATGTAAATCAGCTTGATCGAAGAAGTCTTTGCTAATTATACCTCTTCAGTTCTATAACTAAATAGGGGTCCACTCGTTAATAAATATGTCAGAAACTCAACAAGTACGCAAAGGAGAGCTTCGTGGATCAATCACATACATTAGTTCTAAAACTACAAGTACAAGTATTCTGTGCACTCAGTTCAAGACAACTAAAGATCAAGATCGCTAATTCAAAAAACAAGCTCCAATACCTTGAAGTTAAAGATTAAGTTTATCATATTAGATCAAGCTCGAAGATCGCCGTGAATCAAGTGTAGTCATGATAAGTACATTAAGATTCAATATTAAACTCAAATTGTCGCGACTCAAAATATCACTAAGGTGACACCTTATAACAACCCACAATAGTAAGACAAATCATAACCAGAACCAGAAGAAACAACTAATCAACAACACACGAAAGCGGAAATTTAGAGAAGAAAGAAAAAATATATAAAAAAATTAAAGAGAAACAAGATACATATACCGCACGATCAGATATAGTCGAGCCATTAATTACAAAAGGAGTGCAAGGTAAATTACCTTTTATTTTATATTTATTTATATAATAAGCCAACAAAGGTTATACTATGACAACATCATATAATTGAACAAAATGCTGTTCAAGTTAGACTATAAAATTGGACAAATATAGTGTTTGCCCCTGTCCTAGAAACACATGTATGTACTATTTCTAAACACGTATATTTTTCTTATAAAAAACATGTCTACTTTATTTTATCATCTAAGGTCAAGCCATTTCTCTTGTTTCACTAGCAAGTAGCAATTCTAAGAGGATTAATTTTACAATTCTCTTCACCCTCCTGAATTTTTCTCAACTGCATCGATGCATCTTCTTGGTTCTCACAGGTTTGATCTGTTCATTTCTTTTTGGTGTTAGAACTTTTCCCCAACATATATGTGCTAACTTAAAAGAAAAAGATGAATCTCAATTTTTAAATTTGTTGATTATGAATAAAGAGGAACCATTTTAACAAATAATGCATTCAATTTATGGCTGCTCAATGTGCACAATCTTTAGCCAATTGGATAATTTCAAAGACATTCATCAAATTTTTTGGCATAAAATCTTATATATTCTAAAAATTGTAGTTTTATAAGACTCTTTTGAATTTTCAATAGGAAAGTAGCTTAGCCAAATTTCATTTGTTGATTTCAAGATGTAATATCCTGAGTTACATTACATATTTTCTTTTTATGGAAAAGAGCCTAAAATACTTTTAAAATATTCGAAATGGTACAAACTAAATTTCATCCACCTATTGGCTCCAAAAATGTCTTTATCATCTATCTATTGGCTCCAAAATATCCTTATCATTCATTTTTTATTCAAAATTGATCACTTATTTAACGATTTTAAATTTAAACTATTTAAATATTTTTTTAAATATTTGGCGCTCAACTATAAGATATAATTTAATTTATTAATATCATTTATAAATCAATCCAATACTCACTCATTACTAATATAATTAAACCTCATCTGAATAATAAATCAATTTTAATATCAAAATCTATCACGTCCGGAGCCACTCCTGATGTGGCCGCACCTAACGACGCTTGGTGGCCTGATCGAACCTTAGTCTTGCTTACTTACTCATCATAATACCGAGCGCACTCAATCAGATAGAGCAATGGTTAAAAGAAATACTTAATATGATAGTCTAGCCAAAATGACACTTAGGTCTCAACACTTGAACATATGAAATAACAAAGTAAATGAGACTCCAAAACTGAACTACTAACTATCTATGAAGCCTCTAAACTGACAGAGATGGATGTTGGTACAAATCCCACAACATCCTAATGTACTAAATTAGAAAAGCAATTAAAAAAGATGTCCTAGGGAATGCAAGGAGGCTTACCACTGACTTTAGAGCTTAAACTTGATCAACGAAGCGTTGCGTGCTGATCCTGGTTACTTGCAACTGCATCATAAGATGATACAGACCAACTGACATCAATACATTGAATGTAAGAGTATGTGAGTTGGAATGATAAACAACAACAACTACTAAGATTGAATTGGAACAAGGAGGAACTTACGTTGGCTTTTGCTCAACTCATGAAATAACAACTCAATATAAAGCAGTAAAGACATATGCAATATATATAAAACTGCCAAAAAAGTGTAAACACTTAGTTCATTAGAGAAAAAGCAATAATAAACTCAACTTTACTTATATATTTTACACATAGTTCATGAAAGATAAAACAATAATAAACTCAACTTTACTTATACATGGAAGTAATATTATTTCTGTGGGAGATTCTCTAACTGACAACCATCACTTGAGCTAAGTGATTGATACAAAACGTTTTACCTCCGCTCCGAGGAACATCTATAACCTTCATCAGTATTAGGACCTACTTAACTTAGTGGATCACTAGCTTAACTTTCCGTGATCATCTAACATGTATTGACCATTAATACACGGATTATGGCTACATGTTTAACATGGAGACTTGAACTTAATAGAACTCTCCTCCCGCACATCGTGCTCAAACTACTCCAAAATAACATAGCTCATGCTTCTAACATAACTTCTTCATTTGGTTGAGATGATTTGCTCACCGTTTTAGATTTAAAAAGCCCTCTTGGAATCAATGTTCCCCTTTTCTTAATGAAAACTCTTTTGGAACTCTTAGTTTCCTCTTAACTCAAACGTGAAAACATTTATAAACCTTTTGGAATACTTAGTTCCCTTATAGCCTTTTTAGAGACGAACTCAACTCTTACTCTTTACTTCACTTGAACTTAACTTTTAGGGAATACTTAGTTTCCTTATAGATTTTAAGAACTTAAGTTAACTCTTTACTCTTTGCTTAACTTTTAATTTGAGCCGTAAAACAAAGTTACAATGAATTGTTAGACTTCTTTGAAAACTTTAAGAACTTACTTGACTACTCCTTAACTTTGAACACTTGCGAGTCTTATTCTTTGACCTGGATCTTAGCTTCCATTGAATTGGATTATGGATGAAGGCAATTATCTCAATGTATTATATCTGCTATTCCATGATGTTTATATGTACTTTAGAGTGTATGAATCAACTAGGAATGATAGGTACATCACTTAGGAACTAGTACGAGAAGATAGAGAAAGAATGGGATCTCCAGGTGACCTTGGTGCTCTGAGAGGCACTGAGTGCCAGAGCCTGACTAATAGAGTCTGTCCTCAGGCGCTCTAGCTGGCGCGACGCTCCAGAGCCTAACGGACAGAGTCTTTCCATAGGGGCACTGGTAGGAGCGGTGCCGTAGGTTCTGTCAGACGGTTTATCCGACCTTTCTTCTCAAATTTTCAACTCTAAACCTCTCAAACTTCCATGGATCTTCCCCCAAACACTTAGAATCACCAATATAATCAATACCCAATAGTTTAGACTTGTAAAATATCCCGGAAACAAAAATCTAATCAACTAGAACATGCTACAACCCATTCAATCAAGAATTTGATAATTGTTCATCAAAATATCAATAATCATCATTCAATATACTCTTACTTGCTGAATTGAATCAAATTGGTGTATGGGTGGAAGAACCTAATACATAAAGATCTCACCTACCTCAAAGGGATCACCCCTGAAGAAATTCACGCAATGATTCTTGGTCTCTTTGCTTCTTCTTCTCCTTTCTCCTGTTTTCGTCCTTTTTTCTCTTCTATATCAAATACAAAATAACTATCCGATGGCTTGTTTTTTTTTAAAAGCGTAAACTGAATAGGACCAGCTTAGACCCCAAGTTATTACCCTAAAATGAATTAAATAATTGGGTAAGGAAAATACCATAGCACCCTTTAAAAATCTGGATTGGACTTTCTTCATATCAAAAATGCAACTTCCGAAAGTAATATCTCCCTTATACGACCTCGACATTTCACAAACTTGGAGCTATTGGAAAGATCTTTCCAAGACCCTTCCATCCATATAAATAAATTACCCTAACTCTTCCTGAGCTGGAAGTTACGGCCATTTGAAAATAACCAAAACTCACTTTTAAAATCTGGAAAATTTCCAGATTCCTATTTATTTCCAAAAATGATTATTCTAGGTTTCCTATCTTATTCTTAGTTATTTCAAGTTATGAGATGTTACAATATCTCCCAATTCATCCTCAAATGAGAAATCTTTCACTAAGCTAAGGATAGTGACATCATTTCAGCACTCAACAACCAAAACAAGTAATAACATGCTTACACATAGTCTTATAAAGCGCTAAAAAGAGAATTTAATTCATTGATCTACATTCTCTCTGGATTCGAAGAGATGTGGTTATCTCCTCTTCATCTTCCAAAGTCACTTCCTCAGTGAATTGGTTCCTCCAAAGAACTTTGATTGATGCAACTTCCATTGTCCTCAACTTGCGAACTTGATGATCCAAAAATCTACCTGGAACTTTTTTTTATGGGATAAGTTACCTTTATCCCAAAATTCTCAGTTGGTACAATCAATGAAGGATCATACAATCACTTCTTCAAAATAGAAATATGGAATACCGCATGAACCGCTGCCAACTCTTGGGGTAGCTTCAACTCATAAGACACACAGTCCACTCTCTTGGAGATTCTATATGGTCCAATATACCGGGGAATAAGTTTCCACTTCTTACTGAACCTCATAAATCCCTTCATGGGTGAAACCTTTTAGCTATACCCAATCATATACCTCAAACTCTAAGGTCTTCTCCTAACATTTGTGTAGGACTTTTGGTGACTCTGTGCCGTCTTCAATCTTTCGTAAATCAGTTTTACCTTCTCCATACATTGATGAACTAGATTTGGTACTATCAACCCTGCTTCATCAACTTCGAACCATCTAACTTGATATCTGCATCTTCTCCCATAAAGAGCCTCATATGGAGTCATTTGGATGTTCGAATGGTAGTTGTTATTGTAAGAGAACTCAATGAGAGGTATGTGATCATCCCAATTTTCTTTGAAGTCAATTACACAAGGTCTCAAAATATCTTCTAAGGTATGGATAGTACGCTCTGCTTTTCCATCCTTCTGAGGATGAAAAACGGTGCTTAAGTTAACCTTTGAACCCAAACTTTTCTGGAAAGATTTCCATAACTGTGCAGTAAATTGTGGACCTCTATTAGAAATAATGGAGACTCAAACTCCATGAAGTCTTACCACTTATTAAAGGTACAACTTAGCATAATCCTTTGCAGAATAGGTAGTCTTTACCGGTAAGTAATGACTTTGTCATTCTATCAAAAATCACCCAAATAGAATCATGCTTCCTGCGAGGCAGTGGCAAACATGTGATAAAGTCCATGTTAATCATCTCCACTTCTATTTTGGAAGTTCTATAGTCTGATACAAACCTCCTGGCCTTTGGTGTTCTACCTTCATTTGTTGGCAATTTGTCAACAATCTCAACAATATATTTCTTCATTCCTTCCCACAATTATACCTCTCACAAGTTGCGCTACATCTTGGTGGAACCCAGATGAATGGAATATCTGGAGCTATGAGCCTCATCCTAGATCCTCTCTTGGAGTCCATCCACCTAAGTTACACAAAATCTACCTTGGTAATTCAGCACACCATATCCCCCTTGTTCAAAAGTCAATACTCTCTACTTATGAACATTTCCCTTCAAATCAAGAAAAATGGGGTCTTGGTATTGCTTTTCTTTGACCTCAGACACTAGTGATGATTCAGCCCCATTAGTCACCACTATCCTTACTTCAGTGTAATCCATAAGTATGACTCCCAAACATGCAAGTCTATGCACATCTTTAGCTAACTCCATCTTTCCTTCTTCAACATGAGAAGTACTCCTCATGGATAACCTGCTTAAGGCATCGACAACCACATTGGCCTTACTCGGGTTGTAAAGAATACTCATGTCATAATCCTTAAGTATTTCTAACCACCTCCCTTGTCTGAGATTTAGCTTATTTTGAGTGAATACATATTGGAGGCTCTTGTGATCAGTGAATATATCCACATTAACACCATACAAGTAGTGACAACATATCTTCAAAGAAAAAACTACAACAGTCAATTCCAAGTCATGCATTGGATAATTCTTCTCATAAACCTTCAACAGTCTGGAGGCATAAGCTATAACCTTGCCATTTTTTGCATCAAAAGCCAACTGTTGATGCATCATAGTACACAATAAATTCTTGAGTACCCTCTGGTAATATCAAAACTGGTGCGGTAGTCAACCTCTTTTTCAATTCCTGAAAGCTTTTCTCATAAGCTTTAGACCATTGAAACTTGATTGTCTTTTGAGTTAGCTTGGTCAAAGGAGATGAGATAGACGAGAATCCTTCAACAAATCTCCATAACTAGCCAAGGGATCTAGGCCAACTCTGAACTGCTTCTATCTTTGGAGTGTCAACTCTAATCCTTCACTAGAAATCCTGGTCGCCCAAAAATGGTCACCGACGTCAGCCAAACTCATCATTTTGAAAAACTTGGCATATAACTCTTTATCTCCCTCAGTCTACAGACAATCCTAAGTTGTACATCATGATCTTTCTTCATTCCTTGATAATCAGTCTGTCATCACCCTGAAAGAGTGATGACAACAGTCTAGGTCATAAGGTTGGAAGACTCTATTCAAAGATCCATGAATCTGCAGCACATTTTTCAACCCAAAGGCCATAACCAAAACTCTAATGCCTATATCTAGTTTTAAAAATTGTCTTTGGAATATCACATTTCCTAACTTTCAACTGATGGTATCCTGATCTGAGTTCAATTTTCAAGAAGGGGGAAACATCTTGAAGTTGGTTGAAAAGATTATATATCCTTGGTAGATGATACTTATTCTTGATGGTCACCTTATTCAAGTGACAGTAATCTATACACATCCTAAGGGAACCATCCATTTTCCTTACAAACAAGATCGGAGTGCCCCAAGGTGAAACACTTGGTCGAATAGTCTTTATCTATCAAATCTTTCAATTATTCTTTTAGCTCTTTTAACTCTACTGGTGCCATTTTGTATGGTGGAATAGAGATAGGACGGGTATCTAGAATGATGTCTATGCCGAAGTCTATCTCCCTTTCCGAAGGGACTCTGGGTAAATCATCGGGAAAGACTTCTGGAAACTCACTGACTGACGGGAAGGTATATCAGCAATTGAGTCATTAAATTGTACTAAATGATAGATACACCCTTTTGAGACTAACTTTCTCACCTTTAGATATGAAATGAAAAGAACCCTTAGGCACTGCTGAACTACTAGTTAACTCTATGACTAGATCATTAGGAATATGTAACTTGACAACTCGAGTTCTACAATCTATTGACGCATAACAGGCATGAAGCCTGTCCATGCCTAGAATGACATCAAAATCTACCATGTCTAACTCTACTAGATCAGCCATGCTGTTCTTGTGATTAACGGAAATATGACAATCATGATAGACTATTTCCGCTAGAGTAGACTCCCCTACAAGTGTAGAAACACAGAGAGGTCCACTAAGTTATTCAGGAAGAATCTCAAACTAATTTGCAACATAAGGAGCTGTAAAAGATAAACTTTCTCCTGGGTCTAACAAAGCATAAACATCAAAAGTATAGACTTTGATTATACCCGTGACAACATCTAGAGAGTTCTCTTGCTCTTGGCGGCTAGTGATTCCATAGAGACGATTTGACCCTCCGCCAGTACCAGAAGTGGCTCCTCTAGGTGCATCCCTGTCTGGTGGAGTAACTGATAAAGATTCATCTCTATTTCCCAGATGTCCACCACCTTGCTTATTCTTGGGGTACTCTCTCATGAAGTGACCCTCTTGACCACACTTGAAGCAACTTGTCTGTCCATCAAGACATTTATCGGGCTGGATTCTACCATACCTACCACATGCAGGAGACCAACTACCTCCTTATGCCACACTACCTTGGGACTGGGCTGGTCTAGCCTTGAAGTTCTGCGAATTCTGGCCATTATATTCACCTCTGTTTCTTGGCGCAAATGCATGATGGTGGATGCCATTTCTGCTTCTGAAATTGTGGTCGACTTAAGCCACCTTTTTGCTGCCCAGAATCACTCCTAGTCTTGGATTTAATATTGTTCTCCTTTATGTCCCTCAACTTCTCCTCTTCAACTTGTTGCACATAGAACTCAACCTTGATATGTCCACGTTGCCTATCAACATTGAAGACCTACTTTCTTTACTTGAAGCACGACCTAAACTGAGAACAAACAAGATCATTCTGCTTCTTATATCCTTCACCATCTCCGGAGCATAGAGAGATAGTAGGGTGAACTTCAATCCATATTTGTGCACACTAAAGGAGTTCTATTTCAAATTGAGGAACTCCCGTACCTTTTCTTCCTTGAGTTCTCAGGGAAAGAACCTCCCCAAGAAGACTTCTTCAAAGCAAGCCCAACTTAGATGTAGTGCATCCTCAGCTCTGCCCTCCTTCCATTGGAAAAACCAGGTTCTAGCCACACTCTTTAGCTGATATGGAGCTAATTCAACCCTCTTAGTATTAACTACATGCATCACCTCAAACACTTTCTTCAATTCCTCCACAAAGTTTTCCGTCTCCTTAGTAGTGCGCGATCCGATGAAGCTAAGAGGATTCATTCTCTAAAACTCACGAACCCTAGGGTGTCAGCCCCTTCTTGTCAAGCTCCTCTCTTTTTTCCAACTTGGTTGGTTACTACTTGACTTAACATCCGGATAGCTTCTCAAAATTCGGCGTTGGTAACCTCTTCTTGGGGTTGCAAATCTGGAGCATTGGGTAATTTCTATTCTTGAGATTCTACATATCTCCTAGTTGGAAGACCTCTTACTTCTCTTCGTGGTGGCATTTTAATATGAAAAATGTGCATGCACAAATTAGAGAGTTTTAGAGATAAACACTAACGCACGAAAAAAAATATGAAAGAAGTGAATAAATTCCTAAATGTTGCAGCCTCCTAATCATAGATATGGTACACTTCAAACCAATGAATAAGACTCTACTAACACGAATTCATAGACTCCCTAGGACTATTGAACTCTACTTTTTGATACCAATTTCGTCACACCCGAATCCTACACCGTGGCCGTGGCCGGCACCCAACGCCGTGATGTCTGCTTGACGAACCCTTGACCGACATACTTAAAACTCGCGGATACTCGACCACCTCATCAAGAATAGAGGCATGGTTAAAAAAATACTTAATATGAAGGCTGGGCCAAAAGGCACTTAAGTTCTCAACACTTGAACATATTACTTACCCAAGTAAATAAGACTCCACAACTGAACTACTAATTGTATAAATTGAAGGTCTCTAAACTGACTGAGATGGATGTTAGGACAGATCCCACAATATCCTAATGAGCTAAACTAGAAAAGCAATTAAAAGAATGTCCTCGGGAATGCAATGAGGCTCACCACTGACTCTGGAGCTCAAACTGCATTAACGAAGCGTTGTGTGCTAATCGTGGTTACATGCACATTGAATGTATAAATATGCGAGTTGGAATGCTAAACAACAACTGCTAAGATTGAATTAGAATAAGAAGGAATCTACCTTAGCTCTTCTCAGCTCAAAAATAACAACTCAATTTAAAGCACTAAAGACATATGCAATATATATAAAATTGATAAACAATGTAAACACTTAGTTCATTAAAAAAAATAAACTCAACTTTAATTATATATGAAAGTATTATAATTTATGTGGGAGATTCGCTAACAAACACCCATCACTTGAAACTAAGTGATGATACAACGTTTTAAATCATGCTTCTAAGGACCATCCTATACCTTTCCATCGGTATAGGACCTTACTTAACTTAGTGGATCCACTAGATTAACTTTTGTGATCATCTAAAAAGTATGACCCGTCAATACCCATGATGGCTACATAATTTACATGGAGACTTGACTTAATAGGACTCTCATCCACACATCGGTACTCAATAATACTCCCAAAATATACTTTAGCTCATGCTTTTAACATAACTTCCTTACTTTGGGTTGAGATGATTTGCTCAACTTGTTTTAGCTTCAAAAAGCCCTCTTGGAATTTATGTTCCCCTTCTCTTACTGAAAAATCTTTCGGAACTCTTAGTTTCCTCTTAACTCAAATGTGAAAACATTTATAAACCTTGTTGAATTCTTAGTTCTCTTATAGATTTTTGAGAGATGAACGCAAGTCTTACTCTTTATTTCACTTAAACTTAACTCTTAGGGAATACTTAGTTCCCTTATATCTTTTGATAATTTAACTCAACTCTTTACTCTTTGCTCAATTTGTAATTTGAGCCTTAAAACAAAGTTAAAATGATTTTTTATGACTCTTTGAAAACTTTAAGAACTTACTGTTACTTACACCATAACTTTTAAACTTGACTCTTAACTTCTTTGACGTTGATCTTAGCTTCCCTTATAGGATTATGAATTTAAGGATCATAATATCATGTTTATGGATGATTTCATGATTTTTGAATATACTTTAGAGTGTTGGAATCAACTAGTAATAATAGGTACATCACTTAGGAACTAGTAAGAGAAGATAGAGAAATAACGGGGTCTTTAAGTGACCTTGGTCCTCTGAGATGCGCGGAGCACCAGAGCCTGACGGACAGAGGTTGTCCTCAAGAGCGCTGGCTTTCGCGGTGCCCAGAACCTGATGGACAGTGTTTATCCAGAGGAATTCTGGTAGGTGCGGTACCCGAGGTCCTGTCCAATGAGTTTTTTGACCTTTCTTCTCTGATTTTCAACTCTGAACCTCTCAAACTTCCATAGATCTTCCCCAAAAACTTAAAATCACCAATATACCCATACCAAATAGTTTAGACTTGTAAAACAGTCTGGAAACACGAGTGATTCTAAGTGCTTGGGGGAAGATCCATGGATGTGTTTTCGGACTATTTTACGAGTCTAAACTATTGGGTATTGAGTATATGAGTGATTCTAAGTGATTGGGGGAAGATCCATGGATGTTTGGGAGGTTTAGAATTTAAATTCAGAGAAGTAAAGACAGAAAACCCGTCTGACAGGCCTTGGGGCACCGCGCCTACCATAACACCTTAAGACAGACTTTTTCAGGCTCTGGTGTGCCGCGCCTGCCAAAGCACCTTTGAACAACCTCTGTCTGTCAGGCTCTTGCGCCCCGCGCCTCTCAGAGTGCCAGGTTTACTTGAAGTTCTCATTTTTTCATTATCTTTTCGTATGAGTTCCTAAGTGATGTACCTATAAATTATAGTTCATTCCAACACTTTAAAGTATATCTAAACATCATGAAATCATCCATAAACATGAGATCATGATCCTTGCATTCATAATCCAAATCAAGGGAAGTTAGGATCAAACTCAAAGAAGTTAAAGAGTTAATTCTAAGGAAATGAAGTAAGTTAAAGAGTTAAGTCTAAGGCAATGAAGTAAGTTAAAGAGTTAAGTCTAAGGCAATGAAGTAATTTAAAGTGAAGTTTCTAAAGCATCCAAGAGTCTTGTTTAAACTTGTTAACTTCGTTTTAAGTCTCAAGTTTCGAATTAAAGAAAGAGTAAAAGTTGAAGTCTTTTCTTCAAAAGAGGTATAAGGGGACTAAGTATTTCCTAAGAGTTAAGTTTGAAGTTGCACACAAAGTAAGAGGTGAGTTCATTTCTCAAAATCTATAAAGGAACTAAGTACTCCCTAAAATATTATAAATTTTCACATTGAAGTTCAGAGGAAACTAATATTTTCCAACAGTGTTTTGAACCAGAAAAGGGAACATTGATTCCAAGAGGGATTTTAAAGCTAAAAACGGTTGAGCAAATTATCTCAACCCAGAGGATAGTGATTATTTTAAAAGCATGAGCTAAAGTATATTTTGGGAGTAGTATTGATCACCAATGTGGGGATGAGAGTTCAACTTAACTCGAGTCTCCATGTAAACTATGTTAGCCAATCATAGGTTTAAACCAGAACCGGTCATGCTTTTTGATAATAATCAAGTGTAGCCTAGGTAAATCCCTATGCTTGAGGGGTTTAGGCACGTCAAGTATAACGGACTGTTCCTGGCAGCGTGGTGATACCGCTGTCATGCACTACTTGGCTCATGTTTTTGGTTTTCATTATCGAAAGTTAACATAACTCTATTACTTTCGATTCAGTAAAATTTGAGTTCTATTGGCATTTATTTGATGAATGATTGTTTTTAGACTGTTTCCAAACTTATGATATCACCTTGTTTTCATTATTTACTCTATATATTCATGGAGTAAGTTAATTGCTTGCGATTGATAGAGTCAAGGTAAGTTCATCTTATTCTTATAAAGCTTAAGTCGATGTTTGGCATTCCAACTCGCATAGTCGTACATTCGATGTACTGATGCCAGTTGGCCTGAATCTTTTTATGATGAAGACGCACGTAACCAGGATCAATATCTAGTGTATCGTTGATCCAGTTTGAGCACTCAGAGTTAGTGGTGAGCTTCCTTGATTTCTGGAGTATCCTTTTTATATGTTTTCCCATTTTTAAATTTTAGAATGTTGTGTCCGTCCAACATTCACTTAGTATTGTTATAGGATTCATAGACTAATATTCAGTTAGTTCAGTTGAATCTTTTCATTTCATATATTATATTTGAGACTTAAGAGTCATTTTGGCCAAGATAATCCAGTTTAAGTATTTCTTTCAATAAATTTATCTTATTCATAATTGGAGTTGAATTAGTCTTCCTGACCGTAAGCATGCTAGCTCAGGTTCTGCTCCAGACCGGTATGGTATTAGGTTGCGCACGTCCAGGTGTAGGCTTCGGGGTGAACAAAGTGGTATAAGAGCAGAAGAGATTCAACAAGAGTCCTAGGGAGTCTAATGAAGTCGTATTATCTTAGGGTCTTATCTTCAAGATGTAAGCGCGCCACATCTATGATCAAAGGCTACAATATTTAGGGAATTTCTATTTCATCACTTCTTTTCATAAATCCTTTTCGTGCATTAAGAGTTTCTATCTAAAGTCCCCACCTCTCAATTCGTGCTTGCGGCGTGGTTATTAATATAACAATGCCTTTAACAAGAGCATAAGAGGTCTCCAGCTAGCATAAATGGAGAAGCGCAAAAGAGTTACAAATGCTCCCTGAAGTGCAACTCAAGGTGACATACACCAATACTGAGTTCCATGAGCCTATCCGATGTTGAGTCCTAGTATGTGACGCAACCAGTTGGGCAAAAAGAGGAGTTCCGCAAAGAAGGAGATTAAATTTCGTAGATGCCGGTATTTCATTGAGGATGAAATTCCCAAGTTTCACTGGTTCGAGCACTATCGAGGATCCGGAAAACTTTATAGAAGAGTTGAAATAGGTATATGATTTAATGCGTATTGTTTGTGTTGAGAGAGTTGAAACAGTTGCAAACCAACTCAAGAGTGTGGCTAGGACTTGGTACGACCAATAGATGGAGGGTTTAGATGAATATGCACCACATCCAAATTGGACTTGCTTTAAAGAAGATTTCTTGGGGCGTTTCTTTTCCCCGAGAACATAACGCCCATTAGTGGAGTTCCTTACCTTGCAAATAGACTCACCAGTGTGCTGATTATGTGTTGAAATTTCACCCCACTATCGTGTTATGCTCCAGGAAATGGTTAAGACATAGGTGTTTGGATGAGCTTGTTTTGTTGTTGGCTTGGTCGTGGCTTGTAAACAGAGGGATCAGCTGCAATATTACTTGTACATGCACATTTCGAGATTCATGGTGTATGTTACATATGTAGACAGAAGGGAATTTGAGGGACAGCGAGAGTATAGCAAACAAGAATAGCTATTATGGGAATGAAGTCTATCAACAAAAAGTGGAGCGATTCGACCACATTCTCAGACACAAAAGGGGCATGCACCATCATCTGCTAGATGCACGTTGCCGCATAACGAGTAGTGGTAATATGACCGCACAATTTCTCAGAACCGTCAAGGCTAGACCGGTCCAAGTCTCAAGTGTAGTTGCGGTCACAAAGGGAGATTGAAGCTCCTGTATGTGCTAAATGTGATAGAAACCACCTAGTTAGATGTCGTGATGACCAGATAGGTTGTTCAAATGTGGTCAAGAGGGTCACTTCATGAGAGATTTCCCTAAGAATAATCAAGGGGGTGGAAATTTCGGCACTAGACCTTAATCTTTATCAGTTACTACCAGATAGGGCTGCACCTAGAGAGCCACTTCTGGTACCAGGCGGAGGGCAAACCGTCTTCTGCATCACTAGCCGCATAGCAATAGACTCTCCATCTATTGTACACGGGGATATCAAAATCTTTACATTTTTAATGTTTATAGTTTGTTATAACCTAGGAAGTAAGTTTTATCTTTGTAACTCCTTTATATGGCAAAATAGTATAGAATTCTTCCTCACAAACATATTGAATAAACCCTTTGTGTGTCTTGTTCTACACCTGTTTTATGGAGTTTTAATCTAGCGGAAAGAGTCTATTGAAGTTTTCATATGTTTCCATCAATCAAATAACCCATTGCTGATGTAGTAGATTTAACAGGTTAGTTCAATGTCATTATGGTAATGGAAATGACGTCATTCTTGTTTCCCGCCAATAGAATGTAAGAAACTCAGTTGTCAAGTTCAAGATTCCAATGAGCCACTCATATAGTGGACTAGTAATTCATCAATGCTTAATAATCCTTTCGTTTCATACCTAAAGGAGAGAAAGTTAGTCCTAAAGTATCTATCACTTAGTTTGAGTTAAGGACTCAAGTGATGAGATACCTTCTCTTCAGTCAGTTCCAATGGTGCAAGAGTTTCAAGAAGTTTTTCCTGATGATTTACCTGGAGTCCCTCCTGAAAGAGAGATAGAATTCGAAATAGACATCATTCTAAATACTCGTCCTATCGCTATTCTTCCATACAGAATGACACCAGCAGAGTTAAAGGAGTTGAAAGAACAACTGAAAGATTTGTTATTTAAAGGTTTCATTTAATCGAGTGTCTCACCTTGGGGCGCTCGGGTCTTTTTTGTAAGGAAGAAATATGGTTTGATCTTCAGAATATTATCCTCTCATAAGCTGATGATCTTTTTCGACCACTTCTAAAAATTGATCTCTAGAATCAGGCTACCAACCATCAAGTTGACCAGTTAGAGAAGTTATACTTTCGACGACAACTTTTCGAACCTGATATGGTATTATACGATTCTTGGTTATGTCCTTTGGTTTAAAAAAAATGCAATCTGCACATGTATGCCTTATGATATGAGGCCCTCAACCTTATTAAGATCTTTTTGTCATCATCTCTCATTGACATACTCCTTTATTAAGGGGGGAAGAAGATCAATGCTAGTCACCTCAGTATAGTTTTCATACTTAGAGATATAAAGATCTATCTGACAGTTTCTCACAAGTGTGAGTTTGTCTTAAGCCTTTTAATTATTGGGTCACATTATATGTAATGGTTAGAGTTACACTCAAAAGATAGAAGTAGTCAGAGTTGGCCTCACCTTACGTCTCCAATTGATATAAGGAGTTTCTTGGGGTTTGGTCTGTTATTATTGGATATTTGTTGAGGGTTTTCGTTCTATCTCGTCTCCCCTTTGACGCAATATAACTTAGAGACAATCAGGTTGCAATGGTCTGAAACTTGTGAGAAATTTATTAGAATTGACCAAAATTGACTACTACTTATCCAATTTTGCCCCTTACTAACTAAGAGGTACAACAAAGTATTGTAGTGTAACTGCTGGATGCACTCGACGTTAGTTTGGGTGGGTGTTAAATCAATGGCAAGGTTATCTTATGCCTCTATACAATGAAGTTCATGAGAAGAACTCATCCAGATTCATGAATTGGAATTGGCTCTAGTAGTTTTTGCTATGATATATGATGTCACTACTTTTATGGTGTGCATGTTGAACATATTCACTGGTCACAAAGGAGCCTCCATATTGTTTCACTCAGAAAGGCTAATCTCAGACCAATGAAAGGTGGTTAGAATTACTCACGTTACCATCTGAAGTATTTTCTTTACCACCCAGGTAGGCTAATTTGGTTGTTGATGCCTTGAGCATGTTTGTCCCTGGTAATGGCCGCCCTATTGAAAAAGAAACAGAGCGAGTTAGCTAAGAGGTGCACAACTTAAAAGTTTTGGGAAGTTAACTATGGATTCCCCATAAGGAAGCATTATTGGTCATCAATGGGTTGACGTCATTATTAGTGTCAGAGGTGAAGAGAAGCAATATCAAGCACCACCCATATTTCTTGATTGAAGCATTCCTCCAATCTATTGACTTTGACTGGGGGAGATGTGTGCTGAAATACAGATAGATTGTGTGTACTAGGGTGGATGACTCTAAGAGGAATCCAGGAGGAGGCTCGTAGCTCCTATATTGCACATTATCTGCATTCCACCAAGATGTACCGTGATTTGAGAGAGTATGTGGAGGCATGAAGAAAGAGTTGCGAGTTGTTGGCCAATGCTCCAATTTCTAACGGTAAAACTAGGAGCCCAAAGGCAGAGGTGTACTCAGACTCCAGAACTTCTGTAATTGAAGGGGGATATGATTAACATGGACTTTAATCAGAGTCTTTTCCAGATCATCGGCGAACATGATTCTATTGATTGCATTGCGCTAATGACGATGTCCCCCTTTCCCTTCTTGCCGATTTTTATGTTAAAAAACATCAACTATTCAGTCGCGGATTATGCCAAGTTATACTTTCAAGAGGTGGTTAGACTTCATGGAGTTCCATTCTCTATTATTTCATATATAGGTGCACAATTCTGGAAATCTTTCTAGAATGGTTTGGTTTCAAAGGTGAATTGAAGCACTATTTTTCATCCTCAGACCGATAAACAAGCAGAGCTTACTATCCAGACCTTAGAATAAATATTGAGAGTTTGTGTGATTGACTTCATAGGTAATTGGAATGATCACGTACCTCTCATTGAGTTCGCTTACAACAACAACTCCCATTCGAGCATCCAAATGGCTCCATATGAAAGCTCTTTATGGGGAAGATGCAATCTCCATTGGAGGTTTTGAATGGAGACAGGTTTAGGACCAAATTTAGTTCTCCAACTATGACCAGGTTAAAGTGATTCAAGAGAGATTGAAAACAGCAACGAGTCTCCAAAAGTCCTACACAGATATTAGGAAAAGGCCGTTGGAATTTGAGGTTGATAATTGGGTGTATCTAAAGTTTCACCCATGAAGAATTTTATGATATTTGTAAGAAGGGGAAACTAAGTCCCAAATATATTCGACCTTATAGAATATCCAAGAGAGTGGTCAATGTGGCTTATGATTTGTAGCTACCCCAAGAGTTAGTAGCATTTCATTCGGTATTCCATGTGTCTATTTTAAAGAAATGCTTGGGTGATCCCTCATTCATTGTACGAACTGAGAATGTTGAGATTAAGGACAAATTTTCCTATGAAGAGATTCTGGTTCAAATTTTGGTTCATCAAGTTCGCAAGTTGAGAACAAAGGAAGTTGCATTAGTCAAAGTCTTTTGGAGGTTTGTTGAAGAAGCACTTGGGAAGCTGAAGAGGACATATGCACATCTTTTCGAATCCTAAGATAATGCAAATCAAGGTATTAAATTTTCTTCCTACTGCTTTGTATAAGACTATGTGTAAGCATGTTATTACTTGTTTTGGTTGTTGAGTGCTGAAATGATATTACTTAGCTTAGTGAAAGAGTTCTCATTCGAGGAAAAATATTCCCAAGGGGGGATATAGTGACATTTCGTAACTTGAAATAACTAATAATGATCTAAGAAACCAAGAATAATTATTTTTGGAAATAAATAAGGAAATCTGGAAAATTTCCTAAAGTGTAAAAATGATGTTTTTGTTCATTTTCAAACGGTCCTAACTCCCAATCAAGAACGTTAGGTGAATTTTATTATTTGTTTGGAGCCCCTTATACGATCTTTTTTAACGGTTCGAGTTCGCACATGTCAATGTACGTTGAAGGATATTGTCTTTCGAAAGTTGGGTTGTTGGACAGAGAAAAAGTCCCAATCCATAGTTTAGTAATGTAAACGTAGTCTTTCACTCTAAATTTCTTATTCTTTTTAGGGGTTTAATTAGGGTAACAACCAGTCCCCAGTAATTATTTAGAAAAGTTAGATAAGGCTTATGCTTGGAGAACGATAATAAGAGAAGATCAAGATTCTTCAAGCACGCCAAGCTTTTGTGTGGATTTCATTGGGTGTCTCTACTCTAATCGAAGGTATGTGAAGATTTTCGCGGTGTTGGGTTCGTTCCCACCCACAACCAATATGTTTAATCAAACAATTTCATATAGATTGAATGATACATCTTGAATTATCTTGACTGCACAAATTGTTAAAATTCCTAATGGTTGGGGTTGTAGAATAACCTTTATTGTTTGGTTGTTTTTCCCCCCGGGCTAGTTTTACGAGTCTAAACTACTTGGGTATGATATATCAATGATTCTAAGTGTTTGGGTGGAAGATTAATGGAAAGTTGGGGAGGTTTAGAATTGAAATCGTAGAAAGTAGAGTCAGAAACAACGTCTGTCGCGCTCTTAGCGCCCCGCGCCTCTAATAGCTTTCCAGGGTCCCTGGAGTTCTTCAGTTTTTCCCCATATTGTCGTACGATTTTCCTAAGTGATGTTTACCTATAAATCCTACTGACTTCCCACTCTAAAGTACAATCTAATATTCATGAAATATCCCATATCACATGAGATCATGATCATTGAATCGTAATCCAAATTACGGGAGTTAGGATCAAAGTCAAAGAAGTTAAAGAGTTATGATGTGCTAGCCAATGAAGTAGTTTTACGTGAAGGTTTTTTAAGCCACCTAATTTCTTATTTAATAGTTGATAACTTCTTTTAAGCTCAGTTGCGAGTTAAAGAACGAGTACAGAGTTGAGTTTTTCTTCAACAAGTATAATGGTACAACGTATTCCTATAGGTAAGTTTCAGTTACGGAAAGAGTAGGGTGTGTTTGGTATAAAGGAAAACATTTTTGGAAATGGGTTCCCATTTTTTTTCATGTTTGGTTGGGACAAAACAAAGTCTGTGAAAAATGTTTTCCAAATCAACTCATATTTCTCAAATTAAGGAAATGACTTCCCTTTTCAAAAATCCAAGAAAATTTTTCCAAACTCGCCCTCTAAGTTCCATTACATTTTTTTAAAAAACACTGAATTTTAGAAAAGATTTTCAATTTTCAAAATTATATTTTTTTCACCCGCTCCCTGGCCCCCCACCACCCTCCACTATCGGTCCCCCCCACCAGTCCCCCCCCCCCCCCCAAAAAAAAAAAAAAAAGTTGAGTTAGTTGAAAATATTGTTAATTATAACACTCCTACCATCCCCCCCCCCCCACCACCCATAAAAATTAATTTTATTTTTAAAATTATTTTCAACTTCAAATTTTATTTTTCAATAATCAATCGCCCCTGCCTCCCACCCCCTACCATCCCCTCCCGCCCCCCCAACCCCCCTTCTCAAAATTAATGATATTTTTTTTAAAAATATTTTCAACTTCAAAATTTATATTGTCTTCACTATCCGCTCCCTACCCCCCCCCCCCTCAGACACAGACCCCCTCCCCACATCCCACGCACGTTACCAAACCCTACCCCCAAACAAAAATTTTTCTAAACTATTTTCAATTTCATAAATCAATACTTTACTCTAGTCAAAATAAAAGATGTTTCTAAAAAAAATATTTTTATTCATAAATCAAACACTAAAACATATTTTTCCAGAAAATATTCTACTCACCAACAAAAAATGAGAAAATAAGAGTTGAGTTCACTTCTCAAAAGGTATAAGGGAACTAAGTACTCCCTACAAGCTTATAAATATTTCACATTTAAGTTAAGAGGAAACTAAGATTTCCCAACAAAGTTTTGAATAATAAAATGGAACATTCAATCCAAGAGGGCTTTTAAAGCTAGAATGGGTTGAGAAAATTATCTCAACCCAGAGGAAAGAGGTTATTTAAAAAGCATGAGATAAAGTCTATTTTAGAAGTAGCATTGAGCACCGATGTTGGATGATAGTTCAACTTAACTCGAGTCTCCATGTACACCATATAGCCATCATGGGTATTAACAAATCATACTTTTAGATGATCACGTAATTTTAGCCTTTGGATCCACTAGGTTGACGATGTTCTATGCGATGACAAAGTCTAAGACAAGTCCTTGCAGCGTGAGCGAAACGTTATTATCACCCACTTAGTCTCATTTGGGTTGTCGTTTAGAAAAACTCCACAAAACTATATTAACTTCATGTATAAGTAGGTTGAGTGCTATTCAAGCCTTTCTCTCTTGATGAAATGAGTTGTTTTACTGCTTACAACTTTAATATATTCGCGTGTGTTTAAATTGATATATTATATACGTCTCATATCTATATATTATCTATATATATATATATAGGTATATATATATATATGTATATTCATTATATATAATGTCTGTATATTCTATACATACTGATAGAGTAATTCTTGTGTTGAGGCAGAGTAGGTAAATCTCATTCCAACTCGCATATTCGTATATTCCAATCTCGCATAGTCGTATATTCATCTACTGCATGCACAGTTTTGAGCGTGCATCTTTTATGATTGCCAGACGGGGTAACCAGCGATCAACATCCAGCGCCTCGTTGACTAGTTTGAGCAACTATCAGAGTCATGTGAGCCTCCAGTACTTTCAGAGGATCCTTTTTATATCTTCCGTCCTTTAATTTTCAGAATTGTGTGTGTCCAAAACATTCAATCTTGTATCTATTGAGAGTCTTCATAGACCTTAGAGTCCAGTTGGTATTAGTTGATCTTTCATTCGAAATATTTGATTTGAAACTCATTGTCATTCTTGGCGATAATCAGTATTGAAGGTCTTTCTTTCAATAATTTCTTATTTCATAATTGAGTTGAGTTAAGTCTTCTCTGTGTTCAGCACAGCCAGGTCAAGGGTTCCGCTCAGAACCAGAACTTCATAATGTGGTGGCCAACCTTCCAGGTTGACTTTCAGCGTGATAGGTAGGAACATAAACCATGTCCTCGAACATATGAGGACATGCCAAGCATCTTAAGAAAAAAAGGGGAAAATCTACTTCGTAAGCGTCAACTTCTCAGAACCCCTCCTTGCCACCCTAACACCTTGTAGAATAGAGGAAAACATGACGGAATTAAGCACAATTAATGCACTATGTATGGTGAACATGCAAGAAACCCATGCAAAAAAGACATTTTCTCTTAAAGATTATGCTTTTCAAATGCTATTTTGAATAGTAACCTTTAATAATAAGAGTTTTTCAGGAAGACATGATACGAGTCCACAATCAATATAAAATATTCCATTTCAACACGTAGTCTTTTTATAACTTTGACTTCCTACCTCAAGATACTCTAGACCCACCTACAGTCAACACTGAGAACTCGCCCATACACCCTCTTTAAAGCACACTAAGTGGTTTCTTAAAGCTCCCTAGATGAACCTTTCTATCACATGCTTCATTAAGTGAACATTATCCATTAGAACCCTTTAAGAGACAACTAAGCAATTAGACTTCACATAATGGTCTTAGAAGACCTAGGGAACTCACTTTAACATTTTCAAAGCCTACTCGTGCCACGTGTATATAACGTCCCATTCAACTACCCACTCATTATAGAACTTATCCAATACTAGAGTGCACATCCCATATGGTGAGAATAATCATTAACCGACATAGACCATACTAGCTAGGTGTGGAATCCGGTGTCAGTAAGACCACACACCCTGGAAGGCGTTCTACTTGCCATGGTTAGAACTAAGTACTTATCCCATGTAGGCACATGGTTTAGGGGACATCAAAAGGTTTCTTTGTACTATAGCCTCATACTCAATTAGACTTACTCATATCCACTCGGTGCTTTGCGTTGTTCTCAATATTAATTCTCACACTAAGTGTATTGAGAGGTACATCACTTAGCACTACCAACTCATCATACCATTTCCAAGAAGGGATCCACACGATCTACGATCTACGTTCCTTTGGATAACTCTTTTGACTTTCGTAGACATGGTCTATGCCGTCAGGCCCCCTACCTCGAAGTCCAATCATTCCACTCCTAGAGGGAACCATTTACGGGCTTACCACTCAAGGCTCTATATTAACGCTTCTTTCAGATTCAAGGTTTCACATTCTTAACCTTCTTTCATATTCAAGGTTCCATATAAGTCTTTCATAAAAGGGCACTTAATTTAGGTCTATCGATCCAAAACTTTCTTTCTTTCTTTCTTTCTTTCATTCATACATAAATTCATGCATAGAATTCAAGTGCCAAGTAGGGACAACTAAGTCTACCAATACAATATACAACATCATTCTATAAAGACTCTCCTTAGTCCTCCATCATCATATATTAACATCTACAGAGGAAGTACTTTCAATCATATTATTATAGGATTCATACAAGATCATATAGACATCACATGAGCACATTCACCCTATACATCCATTTATACCATGTCATGATAACACCATACTTCACATAATAATGCCGACAAGGTCATGTTCATAACATTTATAAAGTTAAACACCGCCAATATAAGTGGACCATACCAATCCATCAAAATTCTAGTATCAATTTTTTTTTTTTTTTTTTTTTTTAATTTTTTTTTTTTTTTTTTTTTTTGTGTACTAATAAAGAATTAGTTTTTTTACTCACAACTCACACCACCCCCTTCAATAACCACCGATTTTCTACCAATTACCAATGTCATAGACTAGGGCCAAAATCATCCATATCAATGATGCAACAAAGCCCATATGATATCAATACTATAAAGTACCCATTATGAACAATTACAAAAACATGATCACATTAATTCAATAGCCCATAACAATCTAAACATGAATTCAACCACTTAAGCATGAATCAATACACTCACTTTGGGCCAAAATTAGAAATTTAAAATTCATGGGTTCATGGGAATTGTTGATCACAATACCATCAACTAACATCTGTTACTCGTCATAAAACATTTCAGTTTAAAAGAAAAAACCTGTTTAATGCTAGAAATCATGCTTATAAATTCAAAGATAGAGTTCCGGAGGTTTTTTATCGGCTTTGGAAGCCTTTGTAATTGGCTCCTTGGATTAAGCAATAGACAAGGATGACATCACATACCGTACTAAAAGAAACCCGAAATTGATGACGAAAATTGATGGAACCTTCAATCCTAGCTTCACTTTGACTCTTAGCTTCTATGGAGGTTTTGAGAGAACTTCTTTTAAACTTGGGGTTTTGATTTTGAAGAATGAAGTCTAAGTCTAGGCTTTAGTGTTTTAAGTAACTTAAAATATCATTAATAACCCAAAATAATTGTCCCCCTATTAAATTTTCCAAGGGTAGAATTTACCAAACCACCTTAGCTTGGCCTAATCACTGCAGAAAATGCAAACCCAAACCACGACCCCCATTGACAGACTGTCAATGGGTCGACAGGACGTCCTGCTGCTCCATCTTTCTGGGCAGCGACCCCTCATTTGGGGATAAGCTCCCACAACTAAGTGTCTTTTTATGGGGCGTCGTTTGGTTGAAGGGACGTCGTTTGCCTCCGTCAAAGAGGTTGTCCTTGGAAGCTTCTTGGCAAACTTTGGGTCCTCCTCAAGAACCCTTAGGGTGGTTCATGGGGAGTCGTACCTAGACGTTTCGACCCTAAACATAACCAGCTAGATGCTAGGGTCCCCTCCTATCATTTTAGACACCAAACAACACATAAAACATGCAAAGGTACACTAGCACACACAAGACTAGTTTCCGAACATCTTGGTCGTTCTTTGACGTTTGACTTCCAAACTCTTTAAACTTCCTTCTAAAGCTATTATTCATCATTTTAACACCTTATTAACTTATAAAACACATGTGAGGATCTAGTTTATCCTAGTTAATTTTGAGGGTGTTTCTGAAATAAGTGAAAAACAATTGGTCATTCATCAATATAAGAATGGAAAATTGTATTGAAAATATTACACAAATATATTTCTGAGCTTTAAGACTTGTGAGTAGATGAAAGATGTAGATTATTATGTATTTGAGATGTAGAAAAATAGCTGAAATAGTTTTAAGACTTGTGAGTTGCAAGGGCTGCCAGGACTCTGATCCTTGACTTGTATTTTCGCTTCACGAGTCTTTAGTAGATTGTATTGCTGTAGGAATAAAAGAAAAATGATATGAACCATATTCACTGAAAAAGGAAATTGAACATACAATTACATCTTGTACCGTTCTAAGATGTTTAACTTGAGTAGATGTTCGTCACTCAATTTCATGCACCGCTCTTATCAATAAGCACCCAATGGATGCATGTAAGACCACATAATTTTTTTTTAATATATATATTCAGATAGAACAGAAATTCTACGAGTCAAAATATGCAGTGTAAGTGCATAATTCAGGTATCTTCCGCTCAACGCTTTTATATGAACTCCTATTTAGAAACACTTAAAAGCAACTGTGTTGGGGCAATATGAAAGCAAGACAAATTCATAAAAAGGAGCATAATGGGGATTCAGTTGCGTGTCTGATGTCTCTATAAGGATCTACTCAGTACTGCAATTTGTTAAAAGAAACAGAACTACTAAATACTACCTCTTTTCTCTTCTTTTTTTTCAAATATTGAGTCCACCTCAAATTTATGTTCAAAATAACAAATTATCAGTTAACTCACGTATAAAACAGAAGTAGAGGAGACTAGTTTAATTTTACGTTGCTTCTTACAACAACGTTAATTGCACCAGAAGGATGAAGATTAAAGCTAATACTCTATATTAGTGGTGGTTAAGTTGCCTACCCTAGCCTAAAAATGTAATGAGACATGGGGACAACTAGTTGTTTTTTTAAATCCTATATATGTACCATCAAAGCACTCCATGCTTGTGCCTCCATTGCCTCACCAATCCTAATAAAACAGACCGTGGAAACACATTCGAAGTCATGATACATTGAACTTGAAACGTTATGGATTGAGGCAGCAGCATGATACAAGACTTTCGAAGAGGCATGTTGTAGTTATAGAGCATGTTGTCCATGGGAAACAGAGAAACATTTGTAGTCCACATTTTCTAATTTCTAAACAGAAAAAGCAGTTGGCAGCCTCTGCAGCTCCTAGTAAAGCTATATATATTTCTAATTTGAGGTTCAATGTATTTTACTAAACAAACCTTAAAGTATAATTCGAATTCATTTTTTGTGGATACTAATATCAATCTTCTTCCAATCCCAATAGTGAAAACACAATTATATAATTCGAATAAGAAAAAACCAAAAATGTCTGACAATTTGTAAAAAAGTGTGCCGCTAAGCCTATCCTTGATCGACCTCATTGTTACTGTCTCCATTCTTTGGATAAATATTTATTCCAGAACCTTAACTTAATGTTTTTACCTAATGAAAGGAATAGAGTCGACGAAGCAATCGATGTGGCTCTAAATCTGCAATAACAATTCTTATTTTTTAAGATCAAATCTGAAATCAATGATTGTTAGGTAATGTTACTTATTCTTTCATTAATTTGTGGATGAATAACTTCAATCATATTAGAATGTAATAAGGTTTTTTCTTTCATGTGGCTGTGCATGCTTATATTGGTAATTCACTGGGTTTTTCATTTGTACATTTTTCTGGCATTTGTAAATTGATTAATCAGAATAAAAAGGAGTCATTTTTGCCAAAATGTGACTATTTAAAGAAGCCATCAGTTTCAAAAGATAACTATGAAAAGGTGTCATGAAACAAACTCAATGTCTAATACAAACACTGATATATCTATTGTTATCACCAAATACAAATTACAAGTATAATACACACGATAAAGTAATAACATACTAATTAAGATAGATTACATAGAAAAGGTAACTGGAAGGGGATGAGATATCAGAATAAAGAAAGGGGATGAGAGATAACTGAAAGCCAAAGTTTCGACATATTTTTCATAACCGTTCTTTCTAATCGCTAGACCTTTTAACAATAGCTAATTGGATCTGAATCCCAAATAAAAGCCTCTAATAGCCCATAGGCCCTTAAGGAGTCAGCTTCGTTCACAACAATACTCCCGCCCTCAAAGAGAACCTTCTCCCCAAGGTTCGAGTGGAGGCTCCGTGACATTACAATAGTATTTCTGTCCACGCTTGAAGGTGAGTTGAGAGCTACTGCTTTAGAGTTAGAGTGAAACCAAAAGTCGCTAACCTTTAGTACTGATAAATTAACTCTAGTGCCCTTTGCAGATTCTAAATTACCAAGATGAATAACACAAGCCACACCTCCTGTAATTACATCAGTGGTCAGGCTTTCATGTTCCACCGTTTGCTCTTCAATGCTTCCATTGCCACTAAAAAAATCCAAACAGTGCTTAAGTATTGTAGTAGTGTTAGTCTTACAAACACCACACTATCCACTAACCAAGATAAAATGGCTTTTGTCCTTAGTAATAACTTCTCTGCAAGTCAATGTAACAATAGCAAATGAAATTAATATCACTGATTCAACCGCAGTCACCCACTTTCTGTTGAAGTAGACATACATATCTTTTACAATTTCAAACTAAACAAATGTTCGATAGGTAGTGGCGTAAGCACCGCACCATCTTCGTCCTGGATCCCACACTTGCGTCATGTGGTTAGCATACCTAATGAAATGAAGTGTGCTACTAAATCCCAACAAAAGTAATGTCTCTGCATTCACTGTATACCTGTAAGAGCCATATCCTTGGAGGTTATTTCATCCGAAGACAGTTCACTTATTGGAATATCACTTTCATTCTTTATAAAAAAAAAATATCCAGATATAAATCCTCAATACTCTCAGGCTGTACGAGAACTTCAGCAAGATACATGTCTTGAAGAAACTCAAACCAAGTTCTTGTTTACCAGAGCCACAATCCAAAGAAGTTGGTTGAACATACCTCTCTGACATATCTACTTCGGGATGCCCATAGAACAACTGGACTTTGCTGACATCAGGACCTATAACATCTTCATCGAAAATTTCAATAGGAGCATCTAATGCCACAGTAAATACCTTGAGGCAGTTACTATTTAACATTTCACCGAACATCTTTTGCGCATCAATTTTGGTTGGATACTTCAATTTCTCATCAAAGTTCTGAGGCAGCAAAGAATTGGCTATATCGCTCCTTTGTGGATGCATATGTGCAGGACATGGTGAAATAATGTCTGGCTCACTGAAACCTGGCGAAATAGCCTTAACAGGACTTGGGAACTGATCAGTCACAGCGGGTACCTGCCAGAGATTTGCCAAACGACCTTCCTGTGATTCGAGATGTTGTTTGCGGAAGCGAATTAACACTTTCGTAGCAAAGTGTTTCCAATCTACCAATTGTTTGTTCTGGAGAAGTCATTGGTACCACGTCAATGCTGCTCCGTCAAGATAAGACAAGGCAAGAGATAACTTGTGATTTTCTGCAATTTAATCATAGAAGTCAAACTACTGTTCAGCCTGGGAAATCCATAACTCTCCACAGAATCGTTGAAATTCTATTATTCTAGGTTTACTCATTGGAAGGTTTCCAACTAACACGTGTAATATTGAACGAATTTCCGCCAGATCCTTCGACCAAGTGTCCTTCATGAGCTTAATTAAATCTTTAATTGTAGCACCAATGAAACAAACCCAATGTCTAATACAAACACTGACATATCTATTGTTATCGCTAAATACAAATTATAATTATAATACACACGATAAAGTAATAACACACTAATTACAGATAAATTACATACAAGAGGTAACTAGAAGGGGATGAAATATCAGAACAAAGAAAGGGGATGAAAGATAATTGAAAGTCATACTAATTACACGTAGATTACATAGAAGAGTTAACTAGAATGGGATGAGATATCACAACAAAGAAAGGGGATGAAAGATAACTGAAAGTCAAAGCTTCGACATATTTTTCATAACCGTTCTTTCTAATCGCTAAAACTTTTAACAATATCCAATTGAATTTGGATCCCAAAATAAAAGCCTCTAATAGTCCATAGGCCCTTAAAGGGTTAGCTTGGTCCACAACATGTCATATATTCCAAAGGTTCCCTCAGTTCCTAAAGAATAATACAAGGTGTCTTCTTTGCCAAGAAATGATTACTGTAAGAAACTATCAGTTTCAGCAGATAACTATGAAAAGGTGTTGTCTATATTACCAAAGGTTCCCGAATGCTAAAAAAAATCCAATGTGCCTTCTTTTGTGTCACGACCAAAAACGGGCCCGAAATGGCATCCACACTTATCCTTACTATTGTGAGCGAACCAACCCATCCAATTCCCAAACTGTTAACCATAAATAACAAAATATAAGCGGAAGACTTAAAATACTATTAATGACAATCGTAATAAAACCGTATAAAAAACTCAATCCTATTTTTCCCAAAACCTGGAAGTATCACCACAAGAAATATCTATCCTCAAATTACTCATCTAAGAGTATCTAAGAGCTTAAATCCAGTAAAAAAGCTAGTCCATGCCGGATATCAAGGGCATCAGAATGACGAGGAAGATCCAGTCCAAGCTAGAAGCAATAGCTCACACTGAAATCTGGCGTGATGAAGACTGGCTAGAGTGCGGCGAGTGAAGACGATGGCACGTTTGACCTGCACTCCACAAATGACAACAGGAGAGAACATACAAGTACGGGGGCAGTACAAAAGACACAAGTACGGAGTAGGTATTCATCGGCCAACCTCAATCTAGAAAACAGTATATATCAAAATATCTAAATCAACTACATACTCAACATGTAGGCAACACAAGTTCTATAATCATTATAAGCACCGGAGTTTACCATGAGTGACTCAAGCCTTAATGCCATACCATTGGGAATTAGTGTCATTAGATTGAGATATTAACATTTCAAGATTCATTATGTTTATTTCTCTCGTCGTGGTACGTGACACTCGTCCACTACGATCCTGGTGCGGAACGGACACTCGATCCCCAACTTGATATGTGTCGGTCCGTGGACACCCGATTCCCTAATTCTACGTGTCGGTTCGTGACACCGATCCCCTAATTCTACGTGTGGTTCGTGCACACCCGATCACCAATTCTACGTGTCGGTTCGTGACACCCGATCCTAATTCTACGTGTCGGTTCGTTACAACCGTTCCACTACTATCATCACTTTAGTTCATCCAGCTTCTTATAACCCAAGGCATCATCAATCTCCTTAACAGGCGCATTAGGGTTTTCCAGGATTAGGATTAAATAGCTTCATCATGTTTATTTTTATCCACAATTATGTTAATCAAATTCATACAAGTATAAAATAAGCAGTATAGAAGGGTTTACAACTAATACCCAAACTAGCATTCGCTATAAGAGGTATACGATAGCATAAACCATAACCTACTCCACCGAAGAATTGTGATCAAGCAAGCTAATCTTCAAAGTCTTTGCGTCCTCTCGTTCTCTCTTCCTACGTTAGTTATCCCTCTCTCTCTCTCTGTTCTTTCTATTTCTTATTCAAAGGAATCTTTATTTTACCCTATAATAATATAATTAAGTATCAAAGATGATAAAATACCTACTAAGTGTTCAAGGTATTCTCCCTTTTTAACACCCAATAATTAAATTTAAAACATTAACCACTCACTTTACAATATAAGCAGGACTAGTCCAAACGCCCTTAAAATTTTAAAGAAATCCGACCCAGTCAGGGTCACGCAGCCTGTGACTGGCCCGTCGTGCCTGCGACGGTCCGTCCTGCTGCTTTCTTCAAAGAGTCAGAGACCAAATTCATTAAAGAGTCTGTGACGGCCCGTCATGCCCTGAGACGGTCCGTCCTGCCACACGTCGTGACGTTAAGAGAGCGATCTCAGTACCCAAATTTCTAAATTTAAGTATTTTGGACGAGACCCCCTCGAAGGTCCGTCGGCCTATGACGTCCGTCGTGTGGATCCGTCGACTCAGTCTCCAGTTTTTCAAGAAATAAATTGCTGCTCAAAAAAGGACTAAAAGGTCGTACCAGTGGTCAAAGAATTACACTTACAAAAGTCATCAAATTCCAGGAGATAAAATACAAAAAGGTGTCATTGTTCCCAAGGTCGCTTCAATGCCTAAGGAAGAAACAAGGTCCTATTTTTACCTATACAGACTACTACAAGAAAGTCATCAGTTTCAGAAAGAAACTACAAGAATGGTGTCATATGTTCCTAAGGTGCATCAGTACCTAAAGGAAGAATACAAGGTACCTTTTTTATGTAAAAAAAGGACGACTATAAGAAGCAATCTGTTGTAGAAGAAAAAACTACAAAAAAGGTATTGAAATCTGAAGACAATTGTACCCATGCTGTGCTAAAAAAGGAAGTAACTGTACAAGAAGCAGCACCTGCGCCATCACCAACCACCGCAAGAGGGGGGGGATGGTGCTAACTTCCATCTTCTGTTCAACATGCAGTTTCATTTAAGTCCTTCAGCTCAAACATATAGCCCTAAGGTTCTCATATTTTGAGTTAGAAGCATGAATCTTAATTTTAATTCATAAATTATTTGATTTTTTTTATCCTACTTCAGATTATAGTTGTATTATCATTAAAATTTATTTTGAATGTTCCAAGAGATATATTTCAATTGAATACAAGTTGTTTTTATTGAATTATTGCGGGAAAAAACTCCAAAGAGGTCTTCGAATGTTGAAGATATATATTTTAAAGTTCTTAATATATTATCGTTTCCGTTTGAAAAAAAAGACTCATCCGTTATAGTTTTAATGTATTGCCCCCCCCCCCCTCTCTCTCTTAAGTTTTCCAGCCGTAAATCATTTTAGCTGCTGTTTAGATTACTACTTCAATTAGCGGCATACATTGTAATTTATGTTATTTAGCGGCAATTTGTATAGTTTAAGTTGCATTTTAATCATGGGAAAATTAACGGCATTTAGCGATTTAGGTGAATTAAGTGGTGGTTTTCCAAATACCAAATAGTAAAACAAATATATACAAATTAATTTGTGATATATTTTAGAAAAATAATCATTGAATATTAGTGACTGATTAGACGTGTTTAATTGGATTAATGTGAATTCATGGTTTGGGTAAATTTAATAGTGATTTACGTGAATTTATAGCGCTCATTTATGTGAATTTAACGACAACATTCTATGATAATTTGGTGGCAATAGGTGAATTTAGTGACGATTTATGAGAATTTTGTAGCGTTTAGGTGAATGCTAACAAAAATTTAGGTCTCGGGCTCGAGCCCTCGGTATGGAGGAAATTTGGTTGGAAATGTCACCCTCCACCCCCGAATGGGCGCGATCCATATTTAATTGGAGCTTCAATATGGTCTCTAGACATCGAATTGGAAAACCAAAATAAAAAAGGGAAAATTGTATGGAATACAAACTATTAATTCAAATTAAATGTTATAATCATAATTTATTTTATTTGTAATTCGTAGCAAACCTCACCATTTTTTGTCAATCGATTCTCGATACAACTAGTCATCTTGGTATTACAATTTAGTCATTTGTAATTTCGGGCACAAAAATGTATAAAAGGGGTTTGAGTTTGTACATACGTGAGAGAAAGTGTATGTACAATAATAGATTTTTCCATTCTATATACTTATAATTAGTACAAATACAGATCTCTATTATACAAATTATCATGTACAATATGAATTTATACATAATTGGAACAATTTGTATACCCTTGGATTGATCTAGAGAATTATACAAACCAAAAGCTCCATAACAAACATAAAATTTGCTATGAAGTGCAATTATGCAAACTTTAACTATAACATACAATATGATTTTTATGTTTGCTATATATAAAAGTTATTAAAAAAAATAAGATTTAGGTGAATTTAGCGGCGAATAAGGTAAACTTAGGTGAATTTAGCGATGATTTATCTAAATACCAAATAGTTAAACCAGACATACAATTAAATATGTGATATATATTAGAAATATAATAGCTTCCAATATATTGTCTTTCTTGGTATTGTGAAGTATGTATGATGTATGGTCCAATGATGTGAATTTTAAGTAGTGCTAAAAGTATCAACCTAAGTACATATTACTTCCCACTCAACTAATTCTCATGACATAAAGTAATGAATAATATTTGTTAGGCACCTACAAATATTGTTTGGCAATGTAGCAACAAAAAAGAAGAACAACATTCTTGGAAGTCAAGAAAAGATTGGACTTGATTCAACTTACCAACAAAAATTGTGCATGGCTTCCCATTATCTCAACACCTTAGTGGAACAGAATTAACCAAAGAAAAGGGAAAAGCTCTAAATATGTTTAGTTATTTTGAGAGCAACGAATAATCTATAGTTAACTCTATATAAACACTTATTCTATTCTCAGTTCGAAAAACACAAGAAAAGAAAAATCAACCCCCATCTACCATTAAAATACAATATTGTCAATGGGAAGCCAAATGAAGAAGCAATGGCCCCAAATTTTGCTTGTGCTTTAACATTTTTCTTGATTCTCATATGCACTTGGCATATTCACCGTATTATTATGAGTCATAAGATTAAACATAAATAAGCACACCACAGTAGCTAAAATGAGATTAAGGTTTTCTCAATGCCTAAAGAGGGAAGAAAGGTACCTTCTTTGTCAAAGAATGACTACTACAAGAAGCCATCAGTTTCAGAAGATAGTTATAAGAAGATGTCATCGGTTCCAGAAGCACCCTTAGTGCCTAAAGAGGAATATAAGGCGTCTTTTTTTACCAAAGAATGACTTCTACAAGAAGCCATTAGTTACAAAAGATAATTATAAGAAGGTGTCATCAATTTCAAAAGATAACAGCTACAAGGAACCCTCAGTATCTAAAGAGGAATACACGATGCCTTCTTTACCAAAAAATGACTACAAGAAACCATCAGTTCCAGAAGATAACTACAATAAGGTGCCAACTGTTCCAGAGATTCCCACAGTGCCTAAACTAGAATACAAGGTGCCATCTTTGCGAAAAAAAGATTACTACAAGAAAGCATCAGTTCATGAAGATAACTACAAGAAGGTGTCATATGTTTCTGAGGTACCCTTAATGCCTAAAAAAGGAACACAGGTGTCCATTCTTACCAATCATGACTACTACAAGAAGCCATCGAAGAAACTATAGGAAGTGCCAACTATTGTTTTTTTTTTTTTTGTTCTTTGTAGAGGTACCCTCAATGCCAAACCATGAAGGTCAAGGCCGATATTTGCCAAAGAATGCTATTACAAGAAGCCATCAGGCTCCAAAAGAACTACAAGAAGTGTCATTTGTTCCAAGGTAGCCTTATGTGCCTAAATAGGAAATAAGGTGTCTTCTTGGTCTAACAATGAATACAAGAAGAAGCCATCAGTTTCAGAAGAGAACTATAAGAAGGTCTCATCAAGTTTCAATAGGATAATAACACAAGGTCCCACAATACCAAAACAAAATAAAGATGCCTTCTTGCCAAATAATGACTACCAAGAACCATCAATTTCCGAGATAACTACGAGAAGGTAAACAAGTGTTCGGAGATACCCTTCAGTCCTAAACACGAATACAAAGACGTCTTTTACAAAACTGACGACTTAGAAACAATCACCTCCTCGTCACCACCAACCGCCATATTACTAAAATTTCCATCTTTCATGTTCAACACGTTTCAATGAAGTCTTCTTCCAATTCCACATATATAAACATAGGATTCTCTATTATTATGAGGTCCAAAGGACATGTATCAACGAATATAAAAATCGTAGTTCTTTATTTGCTTCGTTTCTTTAATAATTCGAGTGAAATTTTTGTCATTAAAATTCTATCTTGAATGTATCCAGAGATTTATGTCTATTATATACAAGTTTTTATAAATTTTATTGGAAGTTTATATTTATCGATTCACCTATTCTTCCAGAAATTGTCAATTAATTTCTCATAAATTTAATAGAAAATAACAAACATCAATGACGATTTAGTGATTCCAATGCCAAGAGTAGAGTGGCCGGCATTTATGTTTACCAAAACAACAAGCAAAATAAAGAAAGAAAATAACAATATTTGTAAGTTTCATTGAGTTACATTATGCTGTATAAATTTAGGAAAAATTAGTTAAATGCACAACTTATTTTATCGTATTTTTAAAAAATTTCTATCATTTAAAAAAATTACAAAAATTTCTACTATATATCACTTTATAAGTGATATATCAATTGGATACAGCACTTTTGATGATATTCCAGGACATTGAGTGATGTATCTAAAATAGTGACACGACGTATCGAGACATTGAGAAATGTATCCGAAATAAAGATGTGATATATCAAAACGTTTTGAGATGAACTCAGATTAGACCAATTTTTTCACATATTTTTATAATTTGAAAAAAACGCAAGAATGTGATGTAACTAACTTTCAACATTTGTGTCAAATTTCCATAACAATGCCCTCCCTTTTAAATTTTTTAGCTCATTTGATTTATTACATCATCATTGTAGTTGTAAATCATTTTGATCATTATATACATATTAATAAAATACTTAGCTTTTGGTGTAAAATTCTATTTCAATATAAAAAGATTAACAATGGTTAAATAGAGCCCTGGAATTAAAAATTTTTTAAGCCGCGATAAGTGAATTTTCTAGCAGTTTAAATGAAATTTAGCATGGTCTTCTAAAAGCCCATAGTAAACGAAAATAAAATTAGAAAGAATATTTGAAATAATAGAGCAGATAGTATCACACTTGTGATTAAAAGTATATATAATGGTGAGAATTCTAAGTCGTGCTCCAAAGAATAAAAATATTATATAATAATGGATCAACATTTATTAGGCCAACAACATATATATTTCAAACTTCAAAATTTTTTGTTTAATCAAATATTCAATGTACCAAAAAAAGGGAACAAGAAAAATATTCTTGGAAGTCAATAAAAGACTGGAGTTAATTTTTAAAAAATAGGTAAGTCAATCAAATTAGGTGTATGAAGTAATTGTTCATGGCTTTCCTTTATCTCAAGACCTAATTATTGGGATAGCATTAACCAAAAAAAAAAAAAGGGAAAATCTTTCATATGTTTGGATTATTTGACAGCATTCAAACTCCTAGTTCCTCCATTTGATATTTCTCTTGTGTAATGACCCGAAAGGCTAACTTGCAAATTTCTATCAAATTAACGTTTTACCTCTCGATAGTTATCTCGAGTTATTTTTAATCAGTTGATAAAGTGTGTTTGGAAAATTTTGAACTATTCAAAAACTAAAGCTATTTACTTGATGGATATTTATAAAATAATTAATTTTTATTGGGTGGTCAATGGCTAAGTCCATAATTTCCTTAATATCATATTCAACTTGGCCTATTTATTAAAACAAGTAATAGGGTTTATTAGTTTTACACTTAATTGTTTAAAGAAAAGATCATCGTCGGATATGCCTACATTAATAGAGTATTATGATATGTCATAGATTAGATTATTATTATTTTATTGAATTGTGTGATAAGTTATAAAAATATATATATATTGGTGTCACGTTCTCTGACATAAGCGAGGAACTGTAAAATGGGGTTGAGGGTTATATATTATATGGAAATTATTAGGTAATCATTACGTAATGAATTAGAAAGAAAAATTTGGCAGTACTTTCTTTTGAAAGTTTGAGGAGACATTGTTAGGCCATTATTGGCTAATGATGAATAAGGTTTGAGGTTATTGGTTAGAGTAAGGATGGCTTGAGAGGATATTGAAGATTTTAAGGTGTGTGAATTGAGTTTGGGTAATTGTTGGTTTCAGGGAATTGGACCCCTAATTATGGTAAACTTTGAGTTTACTCAGATTTTTTCTATAATTAAAATAAATTAAGTTTTTGATATATTGTGATGAGATAATTAAATATTAAATATAAATATTAAAGATAAATTTATGTGATATTATTTGTTATTCTATATAATATTGAGGAATTGAATTAATCCTAGACTTAAAATTTCGAAAATATGAGAATTGCAAAATTGACATCAAGACTAGGAAATTGATAAATTGAATGAGTTTTTGGGTCTACGCTAGCATATAACATATGTGTGCGTTAGTTTTGAAATCTTTTATCACCTCTAACTCAACCAAGTCCCCACCGTCCCCCACCACCTTCCTTCCCTATTTCACAGTCTTTCTTTCCTTCCTCCCCACTTCCCCTGCCTTCCTTCCCCCACCCACCCACGATTCGAAACCAGCCCCAACCCCCCCCTCCCTTCCGCTAGTACCGCAATCTACACCCACCTTCTACCACCCCCTACAAAAAAATAACACAAAAATCCCCTTGCCCACTCTTCTCACCTCTCACCCCCCTCCACCAACCTCATATTCTCCTACTTCATCGTATCTCCCACTTCCCCTCCTTTTTCCTCCACACTTAACCAACTTATACCCCCCTCCCAACCCTACCGACTCCATCCAGCTGACCATCTACCTCCCACCCATGCCCCCTGCCTTCCTCCCCCCCCCCACCAATCGCCAACACGGTACCCCTTTCCCCACACCACCCACTCATCCTCAGTCGCAAATCCGCACCACTTGCCCTAAATCACCCTCCCTCAAAGACCCCCCCACCGCCATCAACGACACCTCTCCCCAAAATAACCATTCAACCACCCCCCGCCCCTGGCCCTGGACCCCATTACAACCCTAATCCCAACACCCACCATTCTCATATTCCTCAACCAACTCAGTGCCACCCGCCTCTCTAAACCCCCCCTCATCCGCCTGCAACTCTCACCTCCTCCCCCCCTCAATGATACTACCTAGCCACAACCTAATTCTTCCACGCCCTAACCTGTTCATACCACAACACCCCCTACCCCCCCACCGTACCTCGCCTCCCACTAAACTCTATCCGCTTTAATCCAATACCATCGTCCACCCTTATTATAAAATCCCAAAGACCCCAATACACTTCCTTCATCCACAATCACATGTCCCCATTCCCCTACCTCTAACCCCCAGTCTACCACATATCCCGTTCAAATCCAACCCTTCCTACACCATTATCTACCCCCCACCCCCGACTACATCCCCACCCTATCTCTTGCCACAACCGCCAGACTCTCCCTACCCTCCTCATACCCTCCACACACCACACATACCCTCCCACTCCCCCCCACCACACCATCCGCCCCGCATACCGGAATCCATAGCCCCCCACTCCTTGATAACCCACCCCCGCCTCGTACTCGCCTCATCCTCCCACCTGCCGCCATCATACTAAACATCATCCACATCCATACATTTATCCCACCACATCAACCACATTACCATATCTCGCCCATAGCGACCAACCCCCGGCCCACCTTGAACCACGGCCTCCGCCTTCTACCCTAAAATCAACCCTCCCTCACACCTCCTCCCTCATTCCCCCCCCACTTGACCTCTCCCCACTCCAGACCTCGATCCACCCCCCCCAGTCTCTCTCATGTCCGTCTACCCCCCTTCACATCCCCTCACGAAACTCTTCCCATCTGCTTACGTACCTAGCCAACCCAGCCACATCTCATTATATTCAAAGACCCCCCTTACTCCTCTATCAATCACCCCTCCCTACGACTCCCCTAGCCTCATCGCTCCTACTGTCCCCCCCATCCCATCCCCCACCCCCACCCTCCCCCCCAACCAATCTCCAATCTCGCACCACATCCCCCCTCGCACCCACCCCCCCCCCATACCTCATCTCCCCCAAGCTCTCCGCCCACCCACACACCCACCCCCCACTCATCCCACCTCAATATTGACAATCTCAACCCCACCCACTCCACTATACCCCACCGCCCCTCTCAGCCCCCACCCTCTTCCCCCCAGTCCCAACCAACCCCGTGTACACGATCCCCCCTTTCGCACTCCCACTCTTCCGCCCACCCGACGCCACCTAAACTACTCCTAACCCTCCCCACCCCCACCTACCGCCCATCCCGGACCTTACCCCCCCTCAGTTCCTTACATTATCCTAACAAACACTAGCTTCCAACTATACTCAAAGAAAACCGCACCCCCCAATCTTCCCCCACCCCAATCCCCCCAACCCTCCCAACCCACCGCTTACCTTGCCGACCCACACCCATGACACAACCCCAGCGCGAACTCCCTCACCCCAGCAACACTCCATCCCCCACTATTTGCGAATACCTCATCACCTCCCTGACCTATTTCACGTCACCACTCCAAATCCCGTACCCATTCCTCCCCCACTGGGAGGTCCTCCATCCACTAACTATCTCTCCACCCAAACTACCACTCCCGACTCCCCATCCATGCCAATCCCCTCCAATTTCCCCCGCCCTCTCTCCACATCCCCCTTTCCCCAACCACCCCTTATAACATCCATCTCTCAAATAGCTACACGTCCCCAGAATTCTTCCTCCATATTACATACACCGAATCCCGAACCCCGCCCTCTCCCCCCCCCTTCCACGTTATCTCCCCGATCCCACCCCCCCACACACCAATCTTCCCAACACAAAATTCCGTCCCCCCCTAATCCCATACCCTTCTCTCACCAGGCTGAACCCCCTACGATAATCCTCGTCTACTCTCATCTCCACCTCTCCCCCCCCACCTCATCCCATCCGAGCACTCCTATACCTATATATCCATCCTATTAATATTCACCAAGATAAACCTTGCCCACCGCAAACCCTCTCTTCGCACTCTATATATCCATGGACCTTCAATTGGCTCCACCACCCTCTCCCCTACCATCCAATCAAATTTCATTGTATGTTTATTATTATCTTTTGGATTACAATTTAAATAGATTGCATTATTTGGAAGTCCAGCGAAAAGGCAAGGATCAAGCCCCGCAGTGATTGTTCGATATTTGAGACAAGTAGGATGTCTAAACTCTTAGAAAGTGTGTTGTTCATCTTGTATTCCAAAACATAATTAGAACAAAGACTTTGCAAATCTTTGTAAGAAACAAAGTTTAAGAACATTTTCACAACTAGAAAATTAAAAACTTTTTTTTTAGTATGAATACTAGAATCAGAAACAATTTTAAAAAAATATACGAAAATTATTTTCTAAGAAGAATCTATTGTTAATATGTGTCGAAAGAATCTTACTGATTCCAAACAAAAACTTTGCAGAAAATGAAGTTACCAAGTTTAATGAACCAGTGAAGAACAAAAGAAGAGAAGAATGAAATTGATTCACAAATCAATGTTGGAAAACACGGTACCAGTAATTGGAAAAAAATTATAATTAGGAAAAAGATCAAGCCACTGAATGCACAGTGTCCCCTTCAAGGAAACATTAGTCCCCTCTAGTATCCGAGGTTGGTTTGGAATAGACCGCCCAGGTAAAATCTGATCTCAATCACTCAGAGTATAGATACCAAAAATCTGTGTCAGAAACCACTCAAGACAGTAAAAGACACTTAGATAACTAGATTAGTAGTTGAGAAGAAAGTCCAGGAACTTCTATTTTACAATGAGAGGAAATCCTCAATTTATATAAACAAAGGATAGTGCGAAAAAGTTTTAATGTGCTTTACCGGAAAGGTTGGAACAAGTCACAATCGTCAGAATGGTCGTCACCTTCATAAAAAGTCACAACTTTCCATAAAAGTCACAATTTTCATAAAAGTCGCAATTTTCATAAAGTCACAACTTTTCATAAAAGTCGCAAACATTTTTAAAAGTCACAACTCTTCATAAAGTCGCAAACTTTCATTTTCCATTCACACCTTTTAAAATCCAACAATCCCCCGCATGGAATGGGCAATGACTCGAAGATAAAGAAACGACAAGTAGTGTACTTTACAAGCATACTTAATTGCATCTGGATAAAGAGGTTTCACCTTTGGACTTTCCGTAGTGAAAATATGTCGGATATACTCGGTCAATCGGTAGCGATACTTTGAACCGTCGAACTTGGGGATACCATAGAAACCATATGTCAACAATTAACACTTACCATTTAGGGTTCTTACCGGTGTGTCGTTCAGCCATGAACACCTCCGGTTCTGGAAGGTTTTGTATAAAGAGATGGGATTTTGACAATAATCTTCTTTGAAGCGGCTTAACTTCACACTCACATAGGTAATTTTCTAACCGTGTAATCGCGTAGATACACTATTTGTCAAGAAAAACTCTGCCAAACTTAGCAAATATTAAAACCATTAAGGCTTTCATAAGCATTAACAGCCTTAATGTTGTATCCTGTCCCTGAGCATTGTCTTCATCATGAAAATGGATTGAGGGTATTGGACAATGCCGAACCGTCATTCACAACTTTGTTTTTCTCCTTGAATCTAGCTCTTGGGATCTCCAGTAGATAGATAGAGTAACAGCCATGAGGACTTGTCCAAGCCGTAAAGTTCATTCCCTTAGATGATTTTTAACTTTCTCTTAGTTAGGCCCTTTTTGTAAAGTGGATCCGACCACGATCCTTTGACTTTACATAAAAGTCAATTCTTTTTATGATAAGTCCACAGAGAGTAGTTTCTAACAGTATAAAATAAAAAAACAACCATGTCTATGTCGTAGATGACGAGATTTTGTTATACGTCCATGCTCCATGCCCCTACCTATTGCATCTTGAATCTGAAAGTGTATGCATACTAATGTCAATGGTTTGGGCCAAAATAGTATATCTAGTAAAAATTTAGGAGTCTTTTAACTTATCATGAATATCTAGACAATACTCAAAGATCATTAGACTAGCGATACATATCTCTTTTAAATGATTGATAAGAGACTGTCCTCTACCAATAGTTAAATAACATATCCACTTGTGAAATTTTTACTTCATTCTATCCGATGATTCATATTTGCATCAACTATATGTTTCAATATTGTGGATTGTTGTGGATTGTTATAAATGCAAGACATAGTTTTAATATTATTTTAAATACTCCCAAAAACTCATTATGTCAAAAATCTAATGAATTTATTGGAGCAGTACTTGTGAACGGAGCAGTTAAAAATAGCAAATGCTTATTATCTGATCGCACACACTATATGATAACACAGGCTCCAAAAATCTTGCACCATTCCCAATTGTGAGTCACTTTTGTTTTCACTCTTTGAAGCAAAAGCTACATTTATTGGACACTTGACAACTATGACATTCAAATATTTTAACTAGTTAAAGTACCTTTCATGCAACGAGACGGAAACTTGCCTAACCCCTTATGGAGTTCTACGGAATTTTATTCTAAGATCCATAGCCAACTCCAATAATTTCATCCACTTGCTTTATAGCACCGTTTAGTAGCTTTAGTCATAGTATCTCTTTATGATCAACATATCCACAATATACAAACAAACAGACCTTAGGATTAAAGTGAACACATTTATCACTTCCATATTCTTCAATCCATTTGCCGATTATGGTTTGAGTGGAATTAGGTCATTGTTTTGGTCTCCATAATGTGATTAACAAGTGCAATACTTTCTGTATTACAAGGTTACCACAAAACCCTCGGGTTGTTCCTGTAAATTTTTCCCCAATTATACATTTTAAGAAAAGGTTCTTTTCACATTCATTGGATTGGAATTTGGAGGTATATACCACAGTTAAAATTTTGCATCCGAATAGATGTAATTCTAATTATAACGCGTATATATATCAACAAGATCAAAATCTTATTTTTTTCTAAAGCCTTTGACAAAAAGTCGTTGCTTTAATTTAAACAGTTCAATCAACTGTTATTTACTTCAAAATTCTTTGAAACCCAAAGGTTTTTTTCTTGAAGAGACAATTAAAACTTTTAATTGGTTATTGACACTATATTTTTCAAAGGATGAGTCTACAGAAGAAACATAAAATGTAACAAAATATCTTCGAAGGAAGTAAAGTCCTTTAACATTTTACTAAGCCTCACGAATCTATTTATTAAGACATTATCCTTTTTCATTTCCCAGGCCTCTTTAGACCTTCTCTAGGGACACTCAAGTCGAATGTTACAGTTGCACAGTCCAGGTCCTATTTAATTCTTTTAGGAATAGGATCTGGACTTTGGACTAGATACCCACACTTTGAAAATTTCAAGTTGGATTTCCTTCCTTCCATTTCTCCTATGGAAAAGATTGTATTCTGATAAAACAAAATCGTTTTCTTTCTAAAAAGACAACGTTTTGTTGTTCCCTTTTGCGTAAGGTAGTTCCTCCCACAAGTTTGTGTAAACCCGACTTATAAATAATGCATTCATTAATTTCTTTCCAACGTGTCGTTTTTCATTAGATGAAGGGAATAGGCAGTAGTTTGATGGATATTTCACTTCCAAACATATTCTGCACAATGAGATTTATACTCTTATTCTTTCACTTGATTATATTTTTTCAATGATTTTCAAAATTCATATTACATTGTTCTAGACATTCTATTCTAATGCAATTTCAATAAAAGTCACAAATACTTTTTCCCACCATGAGGATGGTGTTAATTTCTATCTAATGTCAGTGTAAACAATTCGAAGGGATGAGAAGTCCTTTCAAACAGATTATAAGAATGTATCAACTACTTCGATTCCACAAAAATTGACATTTTATTTAGTGACCCTCGAAGTTAGGCAAAACTTCTAAGTTGATCAGTTTTCTTACAAGGTTTTGTAATTGACATGCCCCAAGTGTCATGGTCACAAACATTGAATAAGCAAGTAAGAACAAATAAAAACATTGAGTTTGAAAAGGCTGGCTTCGCGAGATAGTTTTTTCCTCGACTAATATTTTGTTCCTATGTCTTCAATTTTATTGTGATACAAACAGTGGTTAGATTGTCAATACCTTTTCAGAAGGACATTTCTTAACTCTCAATGCAGATTTGTTCATAGAACTACCTATGAACAAAAGTTTCATCGGGTGCAATAAAGACAATATAGTCCAACTGTTATTTTTACAAAAACATAACAATGACGATTCACCAAATTCATGTCTATGCAAATACTTTTATTATAATAGACATATCTTTTTATGAAAAATCACAACTTTTAAGTGATTTGTTCCAAAAAGAACACCATTCTTTTGAACAACTATATATATAAATGTGGATGTTTGATACTGTCACACTATTACTAGTATAGAGAAAATCAACAACCACATACCAAATATACTTCAAGAATTTTGTGGGTATAACATAATACAAAAGTATCATGAATTTCTATTTTGTACTCCAAAGTTTAATTAGACACCAAGTCTAATCATAATGTAAAATTAACCCCACATGTTAATGTGATTCAAAAACAGTTTTTCACATATTTTATGTTGAAAAAACATTTTTATTCTCTGAAAAAATTATAGTGCTGCAATTCTCTTTGACAATGTTTACACAATGTCAAAGTTCGTTCCATAAAAGACACAAAAATCACAAATTTAAGTCATTGATATGTTTCCTCTATCATAAATAGACATACCCACTTAGTTCAAATTACTAAAATAAGGACAAAAAAAATTGACAATTTATTTCTATATGACATTGAAGTTTAAGAAAATCAAAATACAATACTGACTTATTATGTGAAGTTTTTTTTCCATATTTTAAAAAACAAAATTGCATAGTCTAATTTATCCAGAATATTAAAACCACAAAAGTTTTAGGTCTACAAACATCAGACACACTAACATTTCTCATGGGTTACAAAAACTACAACAGTCTTTTTTTCTCCAAACAGAATAACACATAATTTTAATCAAATAGAAATGTTTTTCTTATCAAATAGCTTACAACTATAACATTTTGACATTGCTATTGTATCAAACAAAAATATGCATCTCTCATGTTTTTGCAAACTAAAGAAATTTTAAAAGCAACCAAATTGCGAAGTAAACTTCATTCCACAACATTGGTTGCAGATCTTTTTCAAAAGATACACATCATTAAAAAAAAAACAAAGATGATAACTGCTTAGAAAAACTATTTCCTCCATGATAATTTATACGAGGTTACCACGTAATATTAAACGGAATACCGTAAAAAAATTTCTGTTACTTTCTCATGTCGCGTTGCTAAACAAGAACGATTATTGAAGAAGTAAGGCATTATCTTTACTTTCATAATCAGATTCTATCATCAGCTAATACAAAAAAACTAAACAGTATAATAAATTTCCTTAAGATTGTTGTTTCCATCTTGTATCAAAATATTAGAACAAAACTTTTGAAAATCTTTGTAAGAAAACAAAGTTTAAGAACATTTTCACAACTCGAAAATAAAACTAGTAGTGAAACTAGAATCAGAAACAGATTTTAAAAAAATATACGAAATATTTTTCTTAAAGAAAGAATGTGGTAAATGGGTCTAAAGAATCTTACTGATCCAACAAACTTTGCCAGAAACACGAAGTTACCAAGTTTAATGAAACAGTGAAGAAAAACAAAAGCAAAGAGAAGAACTGAAATTGATCACAAATCTATGTTTGTAAAAACACGTACCAGAATCTGGAAAAATTTTAAAGGAAAAGATCAAATCCACTGAATTCACAGTGTCCCCTTAAGGAAATTATCCCCTATAGTATCCGAGGTTTGGTTTTGGAATAGACCCCCAGGGTAAAATGATCTCAAATCACCAGGTATAGATACCAAAAATCCGGGGTCAGCGAACCACTAAACGACAGTAAAGTACACTTGATAAACTAGATTTAGTCGTTGAAGAAGGAAGTCATGAATTCTATTTACAAGGAGAGGAAGGGAAATCCCTCAACTTGATAATAAAAAAATAGGAGTCGTGCGAAAAAGTTGTTTAATGTGCCTTACGGAAAGTGGCGAAAAGTCCCACAATCTTTAAGAATGGTAGTCACCTTTAATAAAAGTCAAAATTTCCATAAAGTCGCAAAAAAAAACTTTTTTGCATAAAGGTCACAAACTTTTCATAAACGCACAACATTTTATAAAAGTCACAACTCTTCATAAAAGTCACAACTCTTCATTTTCCATCACAAAATCCAACAAGTGTATGCAATTCGGTATTTCCTTGTGTTATGAGTTTGGGAGTAATAAGACTCGGTGAAGGGTTGACTTGCCCACCTTGATCAATTCTAATGATGAAAAGGGATAATAAAAGGTGATATGGTCAATTATTTGTGTGTGATGTGTTGAGAATGGTACGAGTACCGGTGTTATGAAGGGAAAGTTTTATTACTATAGTAGGTGGATTGTAATCTGAGAATGCCAAAATATATGGGCATTAGCTGATATATCATTGAATTGAATTCCTTGTGTAATTGTGTTTCTTATTTAAACTCGTATATTTGTAATAGTTGAGGTGTTTATGTATTATGCTGGTATTTTATTGATTGAGATGCATCATCATCCCTTTTATTGAAATAAATTGGTAATGCATTGAATGAGATTGAGTATAAGTTGGACAATGGAGAGCGTCGGCCTGCGATGGGGAGATGTTCAGATTCTACTTCGGACATGTGGAGATCGGCGTGCCCGAAAATTGTTTGATTATATGAGAGTGCATTGAGATCGTTTGCACATTCACGTGGAGATCGTCTGTGTCAGTATATAGACCTCGCGAGTTCTCCATGGGTCATGAACTCTCGATGTATTTCCGAGGAGTATCATGTATATACGGATGAGAGAGTACTTGGTATTCTGAGACATATCATTTCATGGTACCATATTGCATTGCATCACATGGCCTCCTTCATTCTTAATGATTTTGTGTTAAGTACATACTCTTTATATAAAGAGAGAATTATAGAGTCCTAAGTTAACTATACTTAGAATTCTGCAACAATACCTATTATATAACAACAACAACAACAACAACAACAACAACAACAAAAACAAAAAACAACAACAACAACAACAACAACAATAACAACAACAATAACAATAAAAATTTACACAATATTCTTATGTCAAATTTCTACATAACGTACATAAATATGATTTTTTTTTTTTAAAATGAAAAATATAAGTTTATAATTTTTTTTAAATAATGAATTCTTCTTTTAAAAATTACAATACTTACAAAATTATGCGTGATACAAAATAAATAAATAATCACATACCTAAGACTAGAAAGTTGAATAAAATATCATGAAAAATTAAAGATTCAGAATGAGAAGGAATAGAAACATAAATAATAAAAAAAAAGTGAAAATATTAGAATAAAAAAATAATTTTTCTAAAGAATAATAGAAATAAAAAAATAAAAACGAATAGGAGAAATATGGATTAAAGAAAGCAAAGGATTTAAAAAGTTTATATAATTACATGTTATTACACTTGATTCCTAACCTTCACTTAGAAATTGAGGAATATAATTACTATCCTTCAATTGCACTCAATTCCTCCTTTGTCAAGTAATCACTTGGTTTAGCAAACACGTCAAAGAGTGTAATTACAATCAATTACATATGATTTTTCAAACAAGTCCTATAGGCCTATTTGGTAAGTCACATTGGTAATTAGATATAATGTAATTGAGTATAATTACATTGTCTGACATGCTTGGTCGATCATGTAATTACTTGGTCAACATGTAGCTTGGTGTAATTGAAAAGAGGTAATTACACTCTTCAATTTATAGGGGTGAGTTTGAATTGTAGTTAAAATACATAATGTAATTACAAGTTGATTACTTTTTAATTTCTTCTTTTTATTTTTTATTTTTGTTATTCTAATGTTTTCTATAAAAATATTTTTTAATGTATATTAATTATATTCATTTCTGTCTCATATCAAACGTTAAATCATGTGATTTCATGTAATTTTTATTTTATGATCATTTGTGATTATTTTTATCTTTTACCTCAAAAACAAATACATAAATGAGCCTAAAAAAACAGGAAAAAAATTTAAAATGTCAATATTTATATTTAAGAGGACTAATTAGCACAATTTCAATATTAGTAAAAAGTCATTTTCGTTTGTTATGTATATTATTTAATATTTATATATTTATGTTTATTTAAAGAATATAATTCATTTAATAACAAAAAGGGAGAAAGTTAAGGGGGGGAATATTTAAGAAAAGGCAAGAATCCTTGATTCTAATCAGTTAAATTTTCAAATAAAAGTTTAAATTTTATTGTTTTTCTCCAGAATTTTACATTTTAAAATTCATATTCATTCACAAGACTTCTTTATATTTATTATAGTTTTTTATTAGTTTGTATTAATTTTTTTTTTTTCCCAAAAATTTTTTTTAGGTATGCCGAATTTATCTATATAGTCATTTAAGAAATAGATTTTATATTATCATATATTTTTTTCCTATAGTAGTTGTTTTTTTTCTTCAAAATCCGTATAATTCCATTTCAATATGTATTTTGTTGTATTTTATTTACTATTCTAGTTTTTATTTTAAAACAATTGTGTATAATAATATATAAATACAAAAAATTAGTGATGAAAAGTGAATGAAATATAAAAATTGAAAAGAAATAATTGAATATTAGTGTACTCATTCTTAAATAAAATAATAAATAGTCTTGGACATACCTTAGAATAAAACAATTAGAAAAAAAATGTCAATTTCAGTGACTACTTTATTAGTTGTATTATTCCAATAGTATGTCAATATAAAATGTAGCATTTAAGAAATACATTTGTATTCGTATATATGATTCACTGTTGTATTTATTTTTCTTTTCCAAAATCGTGTTTCCTTTTCTAAGTAGTATTCATTCTTAATATGTCTAGTATTTGTATGTGTCTTCGAATACAAATCAACTAATAGCAAGTTGTTCTTCTTATAAATAAAATACATAACTAGTTGACATACATTGGATGAATCGAAGTGGGACAAAATACCAAGATTCATAAACCATGCAACATGAAATTTTTACTCATACAAGATTGAATAGTATACATATTGATTGAATAACAAATTAAGAAAGCATACCAAATTCAAAAAAAGAACTATAAATACAAAACAAACTAATAGAAAATGTAGACACAACTATCGATCTTCGTCGTCTTTTTCAAGATCATCACGAGAGACAAAGATTCTACATTGCGTTCTGAATTTGAGGCAAGGTTTGCACACCACGAGTCTTGTAAATGTTGCTTACCCTCTTTATCCTCATTTTAGCAGCGGATCATCCATCTATAAACTATTTGTTAAGTATAAATAAATAAAGGATGAAAAATACCAGAAATTGGTTGATAAGATGAATACATCTAGTAAGCCTCTGATTCAGCATTGGAGAGGTAAATCATAACGGAAATTGAAAAATACAAACAACATTTTTTAAGAGTTAAACACAAAAAAAAAATTAGAAAAGAAATCTGACAATAGGATAAAGATTCGAGAAATACCTTAATCAAAGGGATTCTTGTTTGATTCAATTGGGATTAAAAAAACAACCAAAATATATGGCAAAAAAATATTTGCAACTTGAATGTGAGAAAAATCAGAAAAAGAAACCACTGAGAGGAAAAAAAAATTAAATGGTTAGAGAGATTAACAATTTGAAACGAGAAAATAGGAGAGGAAGGATTTTTTTTGGTAAAAAACAAAAAAGGAGTATAGAATTAAGTGAAAAAGAGAGAGAAAATCAGGAAGAAAAATTGGAACAAATAAATTTTGTAAATAATGCATTTTTGACATTATTGCTAATATTTAAAGAGTAATGAAAATTTTACTAAATATGTTATTTATGTTGAGAGTTACTAATTTTTCCTAAAAACATACACTAAGCAGGAAAAATTACTTGCTCAAGTTGTAGCCCAAAACGTGCAGCCCAAAAAATCATTTAAAACTGAGTTTCCACTAACATCAGGTCTCCTCTATCATATCTCATTTTAAAATCAAATCTTTTAAAAAAAATTACACCCACTTTTCAAATTTAAGGCGGTAATAATTTAAAAAAATTAGACCCACTTTTCAAATTTAAGGCGGTAATACAGAATCATTTTTTGAATTGCTACTTTTATGACATCATTTATTTTCATTCCAATTCAAATTTCCATTATGATTTTGTTTGATGAAAATGTTTCTTTACTTATTCAATCCAAAAAAAAGTAGCGGTGGGATAGTAATAGAAAAACTCTTTCGTTTCTCTCCTGTATGGGATTTTGGGAGTGGGTAGCTAGTCGCGCGGATTTGTTTTTAAGTCGTGCATATTCATAATTTTAGATTATTTAGACTGCTACTTATACTATCATTATTCCTTCAATTTTAAATTTTTATTTTCATAACCCTCAATTATTAAATTACAATATTTAAGACATTTTATGATTATTTTCAAATTATATATCTATCAGTTCATAGTATTTTGTATCATGGAACTCCAACTCAAGATTATTCATTTTATTTCAATGCTAATCTTTATATTATTATTATAGGATTATATTAATCTTTTAGCATAAGTTGATGAAGAAGACTCTCTGACTTTTGATTAGTTTGTCAAAAGGGATATCGGACAAGAGTTTCAATTTTTTTTACTAATTTAGTATTTCTATTTTCATGTATTTTCTTGTGATTATGGTGTGTTCTCTCTATGTAACTCAAGATTATTCTTTTTATTTCATTGTTAATATTATTATTATAGGATCAAATTTATCTTTTGGCATAACTCGACGAAGGAGGATCTTGGATGTTAATTAGTTTGTCAAAAGGAGTGTCGAATAAGAGTAACAAAAATTGTGCACAAATTCTGTATTATTATTTGTTGGGTTTTAAAGGTATGAACAAGAAATGAAGGGTTGTGACTCGCCTGCATGTTTGTGACAATGCCAATGGGTTGTGACCTTTATGAAAGGATGTGTTCTTTCTAAAGGATTGTAATCGTCTGGAAGGTTGTGCCTTTTTGCAAAGTGTTGTCACCTTTCTGAAAGGTTGTATTCTTTTCAAAATGTTGTGACCTTTACCTTTTGTTGGCTATAAATTGAGAAAATTTCTCTCATTTTTGTAGGTTAAATACTTCCCTTCTTTTGCATACATTTCTTATAAAATAAAATGATCGATCGTGTCTGTGAGTGTGACTTGTTGTTGCCATTTTGAGTTTGTTTAGATTATTAAAATTTGAGGTATCTCTACTTCTTTAGTGTTTAATTCGTTTTGTCTAGGGAGGAATTATCTGCAACCTCGAGTAATTGAGGGGATTAAATTTCGTATCGACAAAGTGGGTTTTGTGGACTCGAATAGATCTTTGTGTTTTTCTTTCATATTTTATTATTTCTAGTTTGCTAATCTGAATACAAGAGGGTTAGTGTGGGTGTGAATCACGATGATCTCGGTCACACTTTCCTGCCTTAGCTTAAGTTGCAATTGTCTAGTCAGTTAGTTAATATCCGCAACCCTTTCATGTAACCACCCGCTAAGTCGTTGTAAGAAGTAGAACTATTTTGACTCCTTACGAAAATTTTAAGAGTATATCTTAAACTATTCGATAATTATGAGTATCTAGTTGACGAAATTTTTTTGAATGAGAATTATAGTTGAATAGTTAATGAGTCACATCCATAATTTATAGTTACCACTTGGCCTATGTATGAAATTAACTAAGTAAAAAGGGTTTAATAATTTCTGAGTCATTACTCAGAAACAACAGAAAATAAAAAGAAACTCCACAAAAAAATTTAGGGCAAAGAGCACATGGACTAATACAGGGGTATGATTGTTTTCTGGTAAGCACTTCAAAATTTCTCAAATTGTATATGTAATATTGTGATGCACCGGTAGCAGTAGTAGTAATATAGTATTTCACTTCTAATAGAAGGTAGTTTGATTTTCTTTTGTGTTAGTATTATTGGGATGGGTTGGTTAAAGTAGATGGAAAGAAACTTAATGGATTAAACAATGATGTTGAATGATTAACTAAAACTTTTAAGTGTAATTAAGGTGATCGATTTCCTTGGGATGAGGAGGCAGAGGCGTTGTTGATTTTTTTTAGTTTTGCAAGAATTAGAATTAGAATAAAACGGTAAGTGATAACGTCTTGCGGAATGAAATAGGAACAAAAAAAGTGTGCCATTAAGAGTATCTTTGAAACAATGATGATGCCTGTAATCTTGGACATTATACTTATTGGTTAATATCTTAAAATAATAAAACTGTTGGTAGGATAATAAAATGTTTCCTGGGGTACATCTGAAATTGGTCTGCAATTCCTAATATTGGTATGAATGTTGGGGGACAAGAATCTTAGCCCATCATTCCAATGATTGACCATTAGTTAGATAATTTTTGAGAAAATTAGGAATTTGTGTACAGAATGGATTTTAAGCAACAAAATAAGTCACGTGCAGACTTAAGTGCGTTGCCCCTGTGTTGTTAATTGGTGGAATTGATTCTTATCTTTATTTATTTATAAATGATAGATATAGTTTTCGAATATTGATATGGTAAAATTATAGTTATATTATATGCATTTAACATTAATTTTACGGGTATTTGGAGCGATTAGGTTCAATTATTGGCTGGAAATTTGGTAAATATGATAATTTTGGACAAATAAATTAGACTCAAGATTTGGATTTTTACTAGAGACTATGAGGGAGTTTTAGGGTCTATGACAGACTTATAATATATTTGACAATGTCTACAAACTCGCAGTAAGGAGGTCAAGGGGCTGTGTGTGGGGCGGTGCCAATTGCAAGAATGCGGAGAGAAGGGGGACCCAAAGGAAAAGAAGAACTGCGGCAAAAAAGGGAAGAGAAGATCGTAAGACATTCGTGGCCAGAGTTCGACACTCAAGGTATTGTTAAGAACTTTTTAGACTTCGTTGAAAGATTTCATTTTTATAATTAAAGATTAAAATCAAAATAAACAAAGGGTAAGATAAAAAAATTGGGTTATTATACCAATGCTGTGACGGGCATTTGTACGAGTACCAGATATATCAAGGGAAAGTTTATTACTATAGAATGCGGGTTGAAACCCGAGAATGCCAAGCATATGGACATTAGCTGATTTATTATTAACTTGAATTCTTTGTGCGATTGTGTTTTTCTTTATTACACTCGTGTAGTTGTGATAATTGTGGTGGTTATGTATTATGCTAATATTATTTGATTGAGATGCATCATCATCCCCTTTATTGAAATAATATTGGATACATGCACTGATATGAAGTTGAGTAATATGTTGGGCACTTGGAGATCGTCCGTGCTGGGAATGGTGGGATCTTAAGATTATAATTTGGACACATGGATACCGTCCGTGCAGATATTGTTTGATTTTATGATAATGCACTGAGATCGTCTGCACATACACATGGAGATAGTCTTTTTCAATATATGGACCTCCCGAGTACCCCATTGGTCATGAACTCCCGATGACTTCGAGGAATATCATGTATATACGGTTGAAAGAGTATTGGGTATTTTGAGATATATTATTTTTTCCATGGTATCATATTGCATTGCATTTCATGACATCCTTAATTTTTATGATTATGTGTTTTTATTGGTGGTTGGAAAGTTCTTGATATTTGATTACCTCTATTTGATGAAACTTGATTGGCAATATAGACTTGTATAAGTAAAGAACTTAATTTCTTGTATAAACTCCCGTCACTACTTTTTTTGTCGATCAATGAGATATACTAAGTATACGTGGTTTTATACTCATACTACACTTGTTGCACTCTTTTATAGTGCAGATTCTTTTCGAGTACGAGCACCTCTAGTGGAGATTTTTGAGTCCGAGATTGGAGTGTCTTGGAGTTGTGTTGAGCTTTTTGGATGTTCTGTGGCCCACACCTCCCTCTATCTTTTAGTTATTCTGTTATTTTAGTATTCTGAAAGTGTATTTCTTATGTTGGATTTGTGATTTAGTTTCAGGATTGTGTCGTATTTTAGAAGCTTTTCTACTCATGACACTAATTCTTGGGTGGTGTTTTCAGCTTTCCACTTTTTGTAATTATAAAGAACTTAGTGTTGGAGATTTTCCCTTAGCGTTTGACTTTTCTCATTGTCTTATTAGTTAGTTAAAATTGGTAAATTATGTTGGGTTGACTTACATATTAGTTGACAACTAGGTGCCATTATGACTTGTGAAATTCGGGTCGTGACAATTTGGTATCAAAGCCCTAGGTCCATCGGTCTCACGAGTACAATAGCAATGTCTAGAACTGTCTTGCGGATCGGTAAGATGACGTCCATACCTATCTTCGAGAGTCTATAGTACATTAAGGAAAAAAATTGTTCTTTCATTCATTATTGTGCACACTTGACTTTTTTGAATTTCTAATCTTGATATCTCATTCTCCTTCAGATGGTGAGGACTCGTACATCGGCAAGTAGTGGTCAAGGGCCTATTCATGCACCTGTTTCTGGGAGCACTATTCGAGGTAGAGGGAAGGGATGAGCTCGAGGTGAGGACGGGCCGTAGTGCAACACTTGTGGAAGGACGGGTATCAATAGATACCCAAGGTTGTTATAGGACCATACCTCTTGATGCAAATGTTATTCAAGGGGATGTGCAGGATCGTATCGAGGGGGATAGACCAGCTCAGGCTCCACCCAGTATTATTGCCACCCCATTGCTTCAAGATACCTTGGCTCATATGTTAGGACTCCTAGAGGGGATGGTTCAGGCGAGAAATTTGTCTGTCACTTCTAATGCCTCACAGACTCTTGTTAATGGTCAGACTCCACATCCGATAATTGCTCCAGATTCGCAGACTCCTAAGACGTAGCCAGCTGCTATTGTAGCTCCCCATTTAGATAGTATAGAATTTCCAGGTATTGCATCACACTTGGTGAAAATGCCTTCCATGACCATTGATGATCAAAAGATGTTTAGAAGGTTCAGACTAATGAATCCTCCGACTTATACTGGCGACTTAATTGAGGATGCATATGAATCTATAGTTAGTTTCATGAGAGATTGCATAATCTTGGATTGATAAAGTCTCCTGGAGTTGACTACACTGGTTTTAGATGACTGGCTCTTCTAAGCAATGGTGGATGGATTATATTAGTAGCAGGCCAGCTGGATCCCCTCCACTATCCTGGACTCAGTTTACTTAGGTATTTCTTGCCAAGTTTGTTCCGCGCAGTGAGAGGGAGCGCAAGAGGGCCGAGTTTGAGGGTTTGCAGCAAGATGGTATGTCAGTCGCAAAGTATGAGTGAAATTTTATGCCTTGGCTAGGCATGATTCGATGATGCTTCCCACGGAGGCTGAGAGAGTGAAAAGGTTTATTAACGGGCTGATTATTCCAATTTGTCTGGGAGTTTCTCAGGTCGCTACTTCTGGTGTTCCATTTGAGAAGGTGGTAGATGTTGCTAAGGAGTTGGAGATAATTCGACATGAGGGATTTGATAAACATGAGGGCATGAGGACCCATCATCCAGATCATTATGGTGGTGCTCCACATAGGATTCGAGGTTACTTAGGGAGCGGTTATTACTCTCAGTCTAGCATACCCATCCATGCAGTCTTACTAACGTCTAAAGCTGGTTATGATGGGCATAGTTCTTCGAGTTCAAAACATACTTCACATTGTTCATCTTCTAGACCTGTAGGCCATGGAGGAAATTTTGGTCATTCAGGTTCCTCTCATCCGCCTACGTCTCATAGTTTGTTTTTAGTGTGGTGATATGGGACACTTTGTGAGATGCTGCCTTGGACTATGACTGGGGGATTACATCAGGGTTCTCAGGCTTCGACTTTAGGGTTGTACAACCTCCATCTAGGGGAGGTATACAGAGTGGCAGAGGTGGTTCTCCTTTTGTTCGAGGTGGTGGTCGTGGAGGTTCACAATCAGAGGGTGGTCGTTCTCATTATTTGCTTTTCCGGGTAGGCCAGAGGCTGAGGCTTCAGATGTTGTTATCACAAGTATTATTCTAGTTTTTCATCAACCAGCTACTGTAATATTTGATCCATCTCTACTTATTCTTATGTGTCCACATATTTTTCTCTGAGTCTGGATATATTATATGAGTCTCTTGATTTTTCGGTATATGTTTCTACTCTAGTCGGGGTTTATGTCGGGTGCATCAATTATGTATTGTTACCTTGATGGAATATGAAACTCATGTAGATTTAAAGGTCTTAGATTTGATAGATTTTGATGTTATCCTTGGTATGAATTGGTTATCCCCTCATCATGCAATTTGGAATTGTCATGCTAAGACAGTTACATTGACTATGTCTGGAATTCCTATAGTCTAAATAGAGAGGTTCTCATAATCACCCTCATAAAAGGGTGATATCATTTCTTAAGGCCCGTCACTTGGTAGAAAGAGGATGTTTGGCTTACTTGCGCAGATTTGAGATACTAGTGTTGAGGCTCCCATAGTTGAGTCTATTCCAGCGGTGCGTGAAATTTTGGAGATATTTCCGAAAGATTTTCTAGGTTTTCCACTAGATCGTGTTAATGATTTTTCTATTGACGTAGATCCAGGAACTCAACCTATTTCTATTCCTCCTTATTGTATGGCACCGCCTTAATTGAAAGAGTTGAAGGAGCAGGTCTAGGATTTGTTGAGAAAGGGTTTTATTAGTCCTAGTGTATCTCCTTGGGGTGCTCCAGTCTTATTTGTGAAGAAGAAAGATGGAACTATGCGTATGTGTGTTGACTATCAGGAATTGAAGTAACCATAAAAAATAAATACACAATACAATTGATGATTTATTTGATTAGTTGCAGGATGCTTCACTTTTCTCAAATATTGACTTGAGATCTGGCTATCATCAGTTGAAACTAAGGGCGGAGGGTATCTCTAAAATAACTTTTCAAACACGATATGGGCATTACTAGGTTTTTTTGGTGATGTTTTTTCAAATTGACTAATTGCCCCAACAACTTTTGGACTTGATTAATGAGTGTTTCAGACCTATTTGGATTCCTTTGTGTATTGTCTTCAATAGATATATCTTGATATAATCCATATTAAATGAGGGGAACACGAGCATGTTTTAAAGGATTGCTGGTTTTGGGATTCTAAAGCAGAATCGCTTTCGCAAAGTTTTCAAAGTGTGAGTTGGCTTAGTTTCCGGTAGCATTCTTAGGACATATAGTGTCCAAAGAGAGTATTATGGTGGATCCTAAGAAGGTTGATGCAGTTAAAGATTGGGTCAAACCTTCTTCAGTTACTAAGATTCGAGTTTCTTAGGTCTTGCAGGTTATTTTTGCCTATTTGTAGAGGGGTTTTCTTTCATTGCATCCCCATTAACTAGATTGACTTTAAAGGAGGTGATTTTTTAGTGGTCTGACGAGTATGAGGTTGTATATTTTTATGCTTCTCGGATTAGTCTTTGTTGTGTATCGATGCAGAAGGGAAAGGTGATAGATTATGCTTCGAGATAGTTGAAGTTTCATGAGAAAAACTATCTTATTTATGATTTAAAGTTGGCAGCTGTTGTGTTTGCGTTGAAAATTTGGAGGCATTATCTTTATGGTGTTCACGGATCATGGTAGTATCCAGTATATATTCAATTAGAGGGATCTCAATTTGAAGCAATAGAGATGGTTGGAGTTGCTCAAGGACTACGATATGACTATTCTTTATCATTCGACTAAAGAAAATGTGTATCAATTGCTTGAGTCGAGGCGGTAATATGGTTGTCTAGCCATGCGACAGTTGGAAAGCTCCTTTTTCTAGGGTTGTCTAGTCCTTTTCCACAGCTTTGTGAGACTTGAATTTCAGAATCTGGTAAGTGTTTGGCTTATGTGGATGCCTAGTCATCCTTGTTGGAGCAAGATTCGGGCTCAACAGTTTGATGATGTTTATTTATGTCAGATTAAGACAAAGGTGTTAAATAGAAACCCAAGGCTGCAATTATTGATAGTGAGGGAGTTCTGAGGATTAAGGGTCGTATCTAAGTTCCTCGGACAGGTGATTTGACTGGATTGATCATGGAGGAGGCCCATAGTTCGAGGTACTCTATTCATTTGGGGGCTACTAAGATGTTTCGTGAATTGAAGCAACATTACTGGTGGTGTCGTATGAAGAGGGGCGTAGTAGATTTTGTATCTCGGTGTTCGAACTGTCAACAAGTGAAGTATGAACACCTAAAGAGTGGAGGTGTAACTCAAAAGATGCCTATATCTGAGTGGAAGTGGGAGCGCATTGCTATAGACTTTGTAGTAGGGTTTCCACGTACCTTGGGTAAGTTTTATGCTATATGGGTCATCGTGGATCAACTGACTAAGTGTGCACACTTAGTACCAGTTTAGACTACCTATAATTCAGAGAAGTTAGCCAAGATCTGTATTTGAGAGATAGTTCGTTTGCATGGGAATCCTATTTTCTATTATCACCCAATTTACATCTCATTTCTGGAGGTCTATGCAGAAGTAGTTGGGTACTCGGGTGGATCTCAGTATAGTCTTTCACCCTCAGATTGACGGTCAGTCTGAACGGACTATCTAGGTTCTTAAGGACATATTGTGGGCGTGTATGATTTTTCTTTTGTGGTCACTGGGATCAGTTCTTGCTATTAGCGGGGTTTGCTTACAATAATAATTACCATTCGAGCATTGACATGGCATCATTGAGGCCTTGTATGGTAAGAGATATCGATCTCCAATTGGTTGGTTTGATGCATTTTAGGTTAGACCGTGGGGTAAAGATTTGCAGAGAGGATTCCTTGGACAAGGTCAAGTTGATCCAAAATAGACTTCTCATGGCTCAGAGTGAAGTCTGTCAGATCGAAGAGGTTGTGCTTTGGAGTTTTTTATGTTGGAGAGAGAAGTTCTTTAAAGTTTTCCCATGAAGGGTGTGATGAGATTTGAAAAGAAGAACAAGTTGAGCCCAACGTATATTAGTCCTTTTGATATTGTGGAGTGTATTGGTGAGGTGGCATATTAGTTGGCTTTGCCACCTGGGTTGTCGGGTGTTCATCCCGTTTTTCATATTTCGATGTTGAAAAAGTATCAGCTAGGTGGTGCTCATGTGATTCAATGGGATTCCGTGTTTCTTGATCATAATTTGACTTTTGAGGAGGAGTCGACAACCATGTAGGATAGAAAAATTCGGAAGTTGAGGTTCGAGGAGATTGCTTCAGTAACGGTCCAATGGAAGCATTGTCCAGTAGAGGATGCTACATGGGAGACCAAGTCAGACATGAAGAGTAGATATCCTCAGCTTTTTAAGCGTTCGGGTGAGTTCTTTTCTTTTTCCATTCGAGGACGAATGTTTGTTCAAGCAGTAGGTGATGTAACGACCCTCTAGGTTATTTTGAGAATTAGGACTATTCTGAATCATTCCAAAAAATTTAAAGGGATATTTTGAACTAGTTGATAACTATGAGTATCTAGTTGATGAAATTTTGTTAAATGAGTATTATAGTTAAATAATTAGTGGGTCACATCCATAATTAATAGTTACCACTTGGTCCATGTATGAAATTAACTAAGTAAAAAGGGTTTAATAATTTCTGAGTCATTACTCAAAAACAGCATAAATTAAAAAGAAAACTCCACAAAAAAATTTAGGGCAAAGAGCACGGATTGCTACAGAGGTACGATTGTTTTCTGATAAGCACTTCAAAATTGTTACGCACCGGTAATAGTAGTATAGTATTTCACTTCTAATAGAAGGTTTTTGATTTTCTATTGTGTTAGTATTATTGGGATGGGTTGGTCAAAATAGACGGAAAGAAACTTAATGTATTAAACGATGATGTTCAATGATTGACTAAAATTTTTAAGAGTAATTGAGGTTATCAATTTTGTTGGGATGAGGAGGTGAAGGCGTTGTTGATTTTTTCAGTTTTGCAAGAATTAGAAAGTTGAATAAATACGGTAAGTAATAACGTTCTTGGGCTTTAAATAGGAACAAAAATGTTTGTCTATTAAAAGTAATCATTGAACAATGATTATGTGTGATTATTGGACAATGATACTCGTTGGTTAATATCTAAAATAACTAATGATTGGTCAGGATAATAAAATGTTTCTTGGGGTAATATCTGCAATTGGTCTGCAATTTCCTTAATATTATGGAATTGGAATGGTGGGGGACAAGATTCTTAGCCAATCATTAGGCAATCATGCTAATGATTGGCATTTAGTAGATACCTTTTAGAAAATTAGGTATTTTGTGTACATAATGGATTTTAAGAAAAAAATGAGTCACGTTGCAGACTTGCAGTGCGTTGCCTTGTGTTGTTAATTGGTGGAATTGATACATATTTATTTATTTATCAAATCAGGATACTAATTTTTGATGTATTGAGATAGGTAATTAATTATTAGGTGTATATTATATGATTTAACATTAAATTTCAGGATTTTTGACGAGATCAATGTTCAATTCTTGGCTTGAAATTCGAAAAATATGATAATTTTGACATAAAAATTATATCATGATTTGGAGCTATTAGAGATATGAGTGAGCTTTAGGGTCTATGATAGACCTATAATAATTTGAATGTCTACAAACTCACTTACTTAAGAATGTTGCCCATTGGGATTGTGAACATTTGTAAACTTTGCGAAAATGGAAGGAACTATCTTGAGGATTCGTGGCACGAGTTCGACACTTAAGGTGTGTTAAGGATTTTAGCCTTCGTTGAAGGACATTTTTCTAATTAAAGATTAAAATTGGAATAGGCAAAGGGAAGGGCAAAATATTGGGGTATCGTACCAATGGTGTGACGAGCATTGATACGAGCACCGGGGATATAAAGGGAAACCGTATTACTATAGAATGCAGGTTGAACCCGAGAATGCCAAAGCATATGCGCATTAGCTGATTTATTATTGACTTAAATTCTTTGTGTGATTCTGCTTTATTTATTGAACCCGTGTAGTTGTGATAATTGAGTTGGTTACATATTATGCTAATATTATTTATTGAGATATTCATCTCCCCTTTATTAAAATAAGATTGTGTACATGCACTGACATGGAGATGAGTACAAGTTATTGCTGTGGAGATCGTCGTGTTGGGATGGTGGATGGTAAGATTATTAATTGGGCACGTGGACTGAGACCGTCCGCTAGTGAAAACTATTTGATTTTTTGATTAGGGCATTTGATATCATTCACAATTTACACGTGGAGATCGTTTGTGCTCAGTAATGGAGCCTCGCGAGTTTTCCATGTTTCATCAACTCTCGATGTATTTTCGAGGAATATCATGTATATATAGTTGAGAGAGTACTGGTATTCTAAGACGTATTATTTCATGGTATCATATTGCATTGCATTTCATGACATCTCTTTCAAATCTCAACCCTAGACTCTAAATAAGTTAGGGAACACTAATATAACCTTGGAAACTCCAAAGAAGACACAAATCAACAGAAGTTTCTCAAAATCAACTTGAACACTTTTTTTCTAACAAACTCGAAGACTAGATTCGTAGGAGCAAATCTAGACTCACCTTTGATACAAAATGATGTAATCTTCAAAAGAAAAATCGCACTAAAATGTGGATATCAAATGGGGAAAGTAAAGATAAATAGATAGACACAAAAGGATACAACAAAGAGCAACCAAAGGGTATATTAAACCTAAAGACTTCAATTTGTTAATAAAAAAAGAAGCACCTAACTCTTACGATGACCTCGAGGAAATTGATATCCCAAGCAACTGACGTTTCGAAACAAGGTTCAACAAAATCTTATACCAAGCTTTCAAACACTCAATTATGAGTTTCAAGTTTTCAACCACAATATTCAAACAAGTCTACCTAAAATGAACCCCTAAATTTCTAATTATAGATCTAGGGATTTACTACACAGATGGTCCCAAAAGTGATCCAAAATGGCCAATGGGCGAGCCAAGTCGGACTCGCCTAATGACTCGATGATCCTCCTAAAAGCTTTGGCGATGGATCCTGCTTGGCTCCTGATCATGGAACCTGCTGTAACTTTTGAAAGCTTGTGGTTCAATGGGCGATGCGCCAGATTCTCTCCAGCTCGCCGAATGGTCAGCTTCCCTTTGTATCTCCTTGGAGAACCTTACGCGGTCTTGGAAACCTGGAGAGTCGTCGAAGTGGTTGTCAGCTCGCCTAATGAATCAATGTCTTCACTTGATCCTCTTTGCTTCGTTAGGCCTCCCACACTATTAGCTATCATCCAAACATGATGTTGCTCAAGCGGGAGCTCCTTCATAGCGTGTTTGTTACCAAGAGATGCCTAGAATCCCCTCATTGGCATCATCACAAGACCAAGAGCCTCCATCCTCGAGAACAATCCATCAATGCATTGACGTTTATGAATGGATGGATTGGAGGCAATTCGGATTGCATCATACTCGAATGTTTAATTTAGGTTATACTCATTTTCTTTCAACTTGTTGAACTTTAGATGTTTTGGTACATTGACTTTCAGATTCTAGGTGTTTTTTGTAATGTTTTAGTTACGAATGGTTAGGCTTTTGGATTTATGGAAACTCTACTTTAATTCTGTATTTAAATCTGTTTTCGTATGTTTTAATGTTTAGTTCTTGGATTAGCTGATTAGTATTAATGGTTATCCCACTAGAGGGTTAGTGTGAGTGTGAATCATGATGGTCTGAATCGTGATACTTTCCTTTACCGTGCATTGGGTGGAAATTGCATAATCACTTCTTAATTAAATTTCTCAACCATAATTAATAAAAACCAAATGTCCGTGTCCAATTTAGGTGCATTAGGAATTAATTGGATTAAAACCTTGGATATTAAAATTTTAGCGGCAGTTATTGGTGCAATCTATCGTTATTTAGCGGTGGTTTACATGTATTTCACAGTGGTTGAGATTAATTAATAACGGGTAATTATTTTTTAAATAAATAAATTATTTTAATTGCTTCCAACTACTGAGTCAACCATTTTGGTATATTAATGGTCTAAGTCTGATTTTATATTCCAACTATGATAAAAATCGGCAATGTCCTCCCGAATTTAATATCCGCTACTCAAAAATAGTATGTAGTTCATCGAAAAATTTCTTTTTCCAATTATATCATGAGTATTTTAGCTATATACCGATAACAAATATCTTCTCTGCAAACGCGAATAAGAAGTTGGTCTGCACTAGAAACAACAATATAAAATTACATCCAAACTCTCGAAACAAATCCTCAAAACTCATTCGAAACTTCATGTACACATATCAATAGTCACAATCAATCACAAAACATATCTTGTTAGAATCATATTAAATCACTACCGATGTATGTATATAAATCATCAAAACAAAATTCAAAAATCAAGCATGTCTTGACCAAATGTTAGGGGCGGACCCACATGCAGCCGTTCGGGTGCTTGAGCACTAATAACCTCGACATGAAATTGTTGATATTACCGTAAATTATTTTTAAATGTGAATAATTGAACGTTCACACCCAGTGGGCAGTGAAACAACAAATATCCCGTGGAGCAGTGGTTCCTAATAACAGGGGACAGGAGGGGGGGCTGAGAGGAGAGGCCAGGGTGGAGTGAGGGATCCCCAGAACAATATTATACATGTTATATTTTAGTCTTGTAATAAAAATATAAAATATCATGTTATGTTATTATATTTTGTTTTCACTTTTTTGTTATACTTACTAGTCATAATGGCATTTAGGTATTATGAAATTCTCATAATGATACAATTAAAAAAGTCATGTTTTAATAACGTTTCTTTATTTTATTTGAGAAAATTTTGACTATTTGATTAAGAAATCCTTCAAGCTATTTTTTCTCCTAAAAAACTGAACATCTGTTTTTGTTGTTTTTGTTGTAATGGCAATTATTTTAAGCATCACCTTATTTTTCTCATTAATGTTTTAAACATCGCACAACCCTATACTATGCGATTTAATAATAGGCTGGGCGATCGCTTTGCCCGCGCATTACGAGGACGTGGAGCACGCGCGAGTGATGCTTAAAACAAGGTTACTTTAAACGAAGGAGTAGAAATGGAATTCGTAGAGTCGCTGGACGTTCGGGAAAGGGGGGACGCGGAGGACCCCATGGATTTCGAAACTGAAACACCTCCTCAGTGAACAAGGTCGGGAGCAAAGCAGAGTTAACCCGATTACAACCGCATAGGAAACTACCCACGCTAGAAGTGCGACGTTTTGGTGTCCCACGGGTCGGGGAGGAAACCTAACTTTAACTCCAACAGACTAAACACCTCCGGAAAAGCATCGGAAGGGATGGGGCGGGTCCATTCCTCATTTCCCTCCCCACGATTTCCCTACCACACCATTGCCTAACCTTCTACGCCTTACCACACCCCCCCCACCCTCTCTCCCCCCTCAACCTTACCCCTTATCCTTTGCCCACTCTCCCACCCCTGCACCCCCGACTCCCCCCCCCTTCTAGCGGGACAATAGGGAGAAGGACAACACTGGCGGCCCACCCGAACCGAAACATTAGCACGGCATTATCCCCCATTGCCTACCCATTTCGTCCCCTACGCTCCCCCGATCGAAATCCCACATTCCTCTCATTAACTCACCCCGTCCCACTCCTGTCTTCACGACCCCCCCACTCCCAATCTCCTTCTCCTCTCCCCCCACCACCCCTCCCTTCCACCCTCCCCACTCCACACCTGTCTTTCTCGCTCACAAAACTGTTCTCCTCCGGACATTCTCCTAAGTTTTTGCACTTTACATATTTTAATTTAGACTACGATTTAAAAGTATTCTTTGTATTTCATAAACTTGTGTCAAATCAAACATATTCATTTCTTTTTAAAAAGAGAGAGTTATTTTTTAAGACAATATGATATGTTATTTCAGTCCAAATCTCCTAAGAAAATATTTAGTTGAACTTCCTTTATTTTTTGTGAAATAAAGTTTTATTAGAAGGGTAGTAAATGTCGGTGTCTCCCAAACAGAAGACGAAAGAAATCACACAACGACAAGAGAAAAAAGAAGCCAATTACTGTCGGGGCAAAAGAAAAAGTCAATGCCATTCCACACCCCCCGAGACACGGCAAGCCCCAACGGCCGAGACAGACAGAACAAACGCGGTGCCGCCCTCTAGAAAAAGAAGGGGGAAGTGACGACGGGAGATGTGGGAAGGCGGGGGACAAGGGGTTAAAAAGGAAAGGTAAATAAGGATAATACGACTCTGAGAAAAAAGACTGTTATAAAACCAATCACAGTAGGTTACTCCTGTTTTTATTTTTTTGGGGGACACTTAAAAGTTATAAGTTTTACTTATATTTTTTTACATTTAAAAATATTTTTAATGTCTAATCAAACAAAACTCAAATAATTATTCAAACTACTGAAAACAGGAGTTGAATCAAAGGAACAAAAGAAGACACAAACAAGCTAAATTGTCCGCTGTCAAAAATGAGGAGGAAGGTTCGAGATTTCCACTTTCCAGTTTCAATTTGGGGACATATTTATCTTAAGGGTCTGTTTGCAAATTATTGGGCAGTAATTATCAGCCTAACAAGTATACAGTCTAGTAATTACGCCAATTTACTTTTGTGCACAATGTAACTAAAATGAAATTATAAATTTGTGTTTGGTTTCATTACGAGTGCAATCATAAGGTTTATATTAAACTTTATTAGTAAAAATTAATGATAAATTTTTTTTAAAAATCAATTAACACAACATTCTTATGTCAAATATTAATATAGCGTATATAAATATGATTTTTTCTTTTTAAAAAAATGTAAGTTTATAATCCTATTCAACAATGAATTCTACCTTTTCAAAAATTTAATCTACTAACAAAATTATTCTAGTAAAAATAGACAAATAAATAAATACATAATATGAAAAATTGAATAGAATATCATGAAAATATAAAGATTGAGAATAAGAAGGAAATGAAATATAAATAATAATTTTTTTTAGAAAATATTAGGATAAAAAACTAAAAAATAAAAGGAAGAAGAAAAGAATTTTGAAAAGTTTCATATAATTACATGGTGTAATTACACCTGATTCATAACCCTCACATAGGAATTGAGGAATGCAATTACTAACCTTCAATTCCACTCAATTCCTCTGTTGTCAAGTAATTACTTGGTCTATTGAACACGTGAAAGAGTGTAATTACAATCAATTACTGCAAATTCTAAGTACATATGATTATCGAAACACGTCCTTAGAACTTCTTTGAAAAGTCATATTGAAAATTGGATTTGATGTAATTGAGTGTAATTACATTGTCTGACATGTTTGGTTGACCATGTAACTACTTGACCAACACCTAACTTGGTGTAACTGACATGAGTGATTACACTCTTCAATCCATAGAGGTGGTTGTGAATTGTAGTTAAAAATATATAATGTAATTACAAGTTGATTATTTTTTTTAATTTCTTCCTTTTATTCCTATTTTTATTTTTGTTTAATTTATTTTTTATTTTTATTATTCTACTCTTTTCTAAAAAATATTCTTTTAATTTATATTTCATTTCCTTCTCATTACCAACCTTTACATCATGTGATTCCATGCAATATTTTACATTATCTATTTTTTTTATTGATACAATTTTGTTAGTATTCTAATTTTTAAATTAAAGAAGAATTTATAATAGAATAAGGTTATGGTCTTATGGGCTTATGTTTTTCTTTCTTTTAAATCATACGTATGTATGTTATATTTGATATTTGATATAAGAATATTGTGTTAAAATTTTTGTTTTAAATTTAAAACTTATGTTGTATTTTTAATTTCATTTTTAGGAGTATTAACTCGTTGTTTTACATTGCAGGCTATTTTTACAAGTTAGACTTGATAGATTATATTTTAGTTAAATATTTGTTAGTATAAAATTTATGAAGTAGATTTATAGTATTGTAATAGCTGTCAAAACATATATTCATGATTTTCATAGAAATTTTGTACTTTTAGTTTTACGATTAATTTAATTAAATTATATTAATTTTAAAAAATAAATTAATTTTATTATATTTTTTGTAAGAACATATGTTTTTTTGGCGATTTTCTTTAACCCAACCATTCTTAAATTGATTCCTTGCATGCGCTGTTTTTTTCTGGCTTGAAGAAAAGTTTCGATTACAACACATGCATTGGTACATTAATATGTATCATGTTTTCCATTCTTTACGTGCATTTTTTTTTTCCATATTCATCATTTTAGAGAGGATAAGGAGTATATATTTTGCAAAAAAATAGAAGATACATAGAAAATTAGGTTCAAAGACAATTAAGCTTTTATTCAGATTTTGAATATATTTGGAATTAAAAAAAATTAAAACAGACAGTATAATTTTTTATACATTCATAATTTAAATAAAAGTTGTCTCTAAACCCAACTCTCCCTTTCTATTCTATTTTTTTCCTCCTTATATATAAACTCCTCCTCCTCCCCTCTTTAAATGATGATAATGAAAGCAACAAAAATGTCGGGAAAAGATGGGCAATAGGGTATGTGATGTAGTGGTATTTGTGGTTTAAAAAACTTTCTTCGAAGGCAGGTATAAACAGCTTCATACAAGGAGTCACTTCAAGAATGACTTGTAAACGAGGCCCGCAAGAAAAGTGGTTGAGAATTTGTTTATTATCCATAGCCAGAGAGGGTTCACTACAACTAACAAATCAAGTCCCAAACACAACTACAACAAATTTAGTTATAACACACATACGGCGTTGATTCAAAAAAATGTTCACCAATTTCTTTCATCTCAACTTCGTAGGACAGATTTCAACCATGACCCCTAGGAATGATTCGAGGCTTTGTGATATAAATATTCTAGCTTGGGTCAAGGCTAATCGTATTGACGATGAGGAAAATGTTAGCTTGAGTCTTCTTGATATGAAAAATGATTTCTTCATCATTGATAAGTCTTGAGCCTAGATAAAGTCTCCATATAACAAATCCTCAAATGATCCCTACGGGCGCTATGGTCAACATTTGTTTGAAAAAATGGGAGACCGACAATTGATGAACATTTGTTCAACCAATATTTGATGTTGTTGCAAAAAACCTATTGTTGATGTTGTTGGGAATTGCTGAGTTAGTAGTAGAATTAGAGAAACCTATTGCTATTGTTGACTTGAAAATAACAAAAACACTTTTCTTTGTGTTTTTTTTTATAACAAAAAAAATTCTTGAACTCACTCCTAGTCAGTGCTGCTATTCATTTGGGTTAAAAAAAAAATTATTTGTTAACATATGTATTGGTAAATCAACATACCACGTTTTCTCTTTTATCTCAACATTTTAATTTGTTGGTTTAATGTCAATCATCTTATAGAGAGAATGAGGGGTGTAACAAAGAGAGAGAGAAAAATAGAAGAGGCAAGAGACATTGAGTTTCGAGACATTTTAACTTTTATTTAGATTTTAGATATATAAAAATTATGATGACTATTTTACTTTTTTTTCCCTAGTGCACTTATTTTGTTTCCAGAAAAAGGAAATTGAGTAAATAAATAACTTATACGAACTTACTAAATTTTAATCATTATCATGATATTTAATTAGGAAGAATATCCCTAAACTTAGTGTGCGTTATTTAGAACCCCCTAATTTAGTAAAATATTACTTACCCGTCTTCGTTGAATATTTGAATAATCTTACGTGATATCATCATTAGAGAGTGAGAAAACAATTACGTTGATTTGTTTATTTCAACCTGTGAAATGTTGGTGAGGATAATGATCGTCGTTAAAAAAATGGTAATTATTGTGTATATAAAATAATTTGATAGTAGAACTTCACTTTTAATAAAAAGGACATTCTATTTGTATAAAAAATTAAATGAGAATTGGTAAATTTGTTTACATAATTTACCCAAAAGTAGAAAATGAATCTTGGAAATAGATTAGTTATTATATAGAGTAAGAAAAAACGTTTTTATATTCCCTATAGGAGTACTATATATATATATATTATATATATATATAATATAATAGATATATATATATAATATATATAATATATATATATATTGTTACCTTTTTATTCATGTATTTTTTAATCTCACTTAAAAATAAAGGGGTATTTTAAACTAACTATTATTGACGAATAAAAAAATTGTTGAAGAACAGAAAGAAAAGAAAGAGGGATAATCATGATGTACCAAGACACTTCATCTACTTCTTAGGCAGTTTCAAATAAACATTAGCAATTGAAACATGGCAAGACAACCCACATCTTTATCTCCACTTAAGAAGTAGCAAATGTATAACCATTTAGCATTTATAAAATTAGTTGAGGCCGTTTTTCAAATTTGAATCACCTAAAAAACATAGATCTTTCAACTTCAAGTCATATATAGCTATATGAATCTACTCCCAACTAAAAAATATAAATTTAATTAGTGAAATAGAAATAGGAAAGAATGACTCTTTCATTTCATTGATCATTGATAGAAGTCTAACTATAAATATGGATTAAGAAATCCAATTAAAACATGAAAGAAACAAATTTCGGATGAAACCTGCCTTAATATAGTACAATTTTAACTCAAAATAATTGTTTTTTTATCATGACAGAAGAAATATAATGAGGAAGCATGTTACCTTTTCAAATTATGCTATAGCATTCATATATCAACGAGTACAATAGTTGAAGTAGCCAAAGATAAAGAAAGTCGCGAAAAAACCACCTTTTTTCTTTTGGGGGAAAACTAAAACAAAAAATAGAATGAATCATTCTAAAATTTACCTAAGCACAAACAACTGAACTAAAATAGAAATGCAAAATTGAAACTCATATAAAGAAATGAATCTATTGAAGCACAAAAATAAAAAGAAATTTACGCAAATAAAAACATAAATGCAAAAAGTTAAAACTCAAATAAAAAAATGAATCTACTCTAAGCAATATAAAGTATAAACTAAAAGAATATAAGAGCGGAGAGGAGACAATTACCTCTTGTAGAGAAGGAACTAGAATGACGACCTAAAATCATTCTAACATCTTCGTCCACGAACAAAATCAAAAAATCTCTAAATTCGTAGGATGAACCTTCGTGGAATCTTTTCATGAAAGAGCACTGCTCTTACACCTAAGAATTCCTAAATTTTCTCTGTTCATTCAATGCATAGAGATGACTATTATACATATTTTATTTTGGGGAAAATCATGCCCAAAAACGATGTGGTACTTCTGAATGGAAAAATCACGTACGGAATATATTATAAAATCAAAATTACCAATAATACATATTCTATTGGATATTTACTTATAATATCGGATTAATCCCTCAGTACACTTGAATACTAATAAATATATGTTGACACCCAATTTTGGAGCTTCACAATATAAATCAATTATTAAGCTTCTTAAATTCCAAACGATTTGAAATAATTAGTTTTTTATAAAGTTCAAAATATTTTTCTAAGTTACTTTTAGTTAATTTTTTGGTTACATAATTTAGTTATATAATAGTTTATATTTTAAAATTAATTAGTTTATAATTAAGTTAATTATTTTATGTCATTAAGATTAAAAAGTTCGATAGTTTAATTATATTAATTCATCCTATATTAGCCGAATTTACTAAGTGGATTCAATTTGGCTACGTTTCTAATTTCGAATGGCTATAATAACAATCCATGTGGCCAAGTCTTAAATTCATTTCTTTCGGCCATTACAGAAACCCAACCCACTCCCATTTCCTTTCAATTCCAATAACAATACATTCAATAACTCATCAGCAGCCCAACCTCAACCCACCCATACAACAACGTGAACCCATGAACAAATCCAACCCGGCAGCCCACCAAAATCGATCCAATCTCGTGTGTTGTCTTCTTCCTCTCCCTCCCTTATCTTCTTCGTACGGAAATAATCCAGGTTTGATGGTTCGTCCTTAATCCTCGAATTGGAGGGCTCTCATTCTCTATCCATTGAAAATTGTACAAGATCGGCAACAACTATATTGGCCAAACCTATGAAAAAAATGACTTTTCACATTTAGTTGGTACTTATCTTTGGCCTTTTACATATAAAATGCTCTTTAACTTTGTCTCATTCTATATTTAATGTCACGATCCAAAATCACGAGTCACGATAGCACCTATATTTCCAACCAATAGGAAGCCAACCCAACATATGTAAACAAACATAACCTAAACTAATGAGTAAAATATAAACACTATAAAAAAAAATCTCCAACAGTGAGTTCCTCTAGAAGTACAAATGCGGACACTGAAAAAAATACTACCCAAGAATTGGTGTGCTTTTATAAACGAGCTTCTAAAAGACGATGCAAGTTGAAACTAAAAGAAAAATAGAACAAAGGGATTATACTGTTTGATACTAAATAACCCAAAATAAGTAAAAGACAGAGGGCGTGAGGGAGGTGTGTTAGGCCACGGAACAACCAAGCAACTCACCAACAACTCCACAGACACTCCAAGCTCAGACTGAAATGTTCCCACGGAGATGTGACTCGTATCGAAAATTGATCTGGCACCATAAGAGTGCAACAAGTGTATGAGTATTAAAATCACGGGTTGTACCAGTAAATCTCATTGACCGACAATGAAAAATTAGTGACGGGCAGTTTATAGAAGAAAAATTATTCTTTACTTATACAAGTATATCATTCACCAGTCAAGTTTCATCAAATAGAGTAATCAAACATAAGTGTACTTTTAAACCCATCAATTAAAACACATAATCATAAAAAAATGAAGGATGTGATGAGATGTGCAGTGCAATCTGATGCCATGAAGAGAGTATGTCTCAGAATACCCAGTACTTATCAATTTTATATAACATGATACTCCTAGGAATTACATCGAGAGTCATGGACCCATGGACCGCCTGAGGTCAATATACGACCGGAGATCCTAACCGTGTCGTGCGGGACGATCTGAATTGCACTATCATATATCAAACCAATTTGCGCACGGACTCTCTCCACATGCCAAATTTAATTTAACATCTCACCATTCCCGCAGGGGCTCTCCACGTTCCTAATTACTCAATCTCATTTCAATGCATGTACACCAAGATGATTTCAATATACGGTGAGGAATGATCTAAAAAATAATATCAATATAATACATAACCACCTCAATTACACAACTAAAAGGAGTGATGAAATAAAGAAAAACACCAGCACATAAATGAATTCAAGTCCCCCCAATCAATATATCGCTAATGACCATAGGTGTAACGACCGGTTTAGGCGTTTTGAGCAGTAGTAGAGTTTATTCGGTAATCAAGAACGGTCTAAGTCGACGGATCCCTACGATGGACGTCATGGGCTCGACGGACCGTCGAGGCGGGGGGGGGGTCTCGTCCAAACCACTTGAATCTGAAAATTTGGGTACTGAGATAGACTCTTGGAACGTAACGACGGGATCTGCCGGATGGCAGGACGGGACCGTCGACAGGAATGACGGGCGTCACGGACTTTTAAGATTTGCGTCTCCTGAACGTTTTTTTTTGTGTTGGACGAATCTTGCAGGAGGACCGTCGAGCACGACGGAACGGCACAGGCTGCGTAACCTGGACGGGTTCCGGATTTCTGTTAATGTTTTTTTTAAGGGGCCATTGTGGACTATGCTGCTATAATTATAAGTTAGTGGTTTAATGTTCATAATTCAATTATGGGGGTTGGGTTAAAAGGAGATAACCGGGCATAAAAGTGGGTTTTTTACCATCTTTTATAATTAATTCTATGATAATTAGGGTAAAAGAGAAAGGGTTTTTGAATAAGAAAACTAGACAGAACGAGAGAAAGAGGAACGATCTGACGAGAGGGAGACAAACGAAGAGGAAAGCAAAGACTTGAGGTAATTGGTGATCACGAATTATTCGTGGAGGTAGGTTAATGGTTTATGTATTCATAGTAAACTCTTAATAGCGAAATGATATGGGTGGGTATTCATGTAAAGTATGCTTATATGCTGAATTGTGTTGCATGCATGATTGTGATTTATATCATTGTTAATGAACTAGCATGATGAGGCTGTGATCCTTAAACCTTATAAAAACCTCTTTGTAATGATGAGTCTTGGCCATAAAAGAAGACTTGATGAACTCAAAGAATGAGGTAATGGGTTGGGTGTCACGAAGGACACGTAGTATTAGGGGAATCGGGTTGACGTCTGGCACCAGGATAGTAAGGGATCAGGTGTCACGTCTACGGACACCTAGGAAATAGTAATGTATCGGGGTCACGTTCCGACAAGAAGGAATAGTAATGGATCGGGTTTCACGTTAGAACCAGGAATAGTAATGGCTCGGGTTGTCAGTTCCAAAACCAGGTAGTAGATGGAGCGGAGTGTAACGTTACGACACCAGGGTAGTAAAAAAGAAGAATCTTGAAATATGTTAATCTACTCAGTTTTAAAGAAAACTAATTCTTAGTGAGTCGGTGTGTTGTGGAGGCTTGATGTCACATAGATGAGTTTGGTGTTGTGTAATGATTATTATCCTTGTTGCTATCAACAGGTTAAGCATTGTTGGTTTTATGATTATCTGATATAGGATTATTTTTATTTTGAGTTGGCCGATGAACATACTAGTACTTGTGCTTTGTACTACCCTACTTGTTATTTGTTTCCTTGTTAATGGTGGAGTGCAGAAAACGTGCCATCGTCTTCAACTCAACCCACAACTTAGCCAGTCTTCATCCGTCAATCTCAGGTGGATAACGTTCTAGCTTGGCCTGCGATCTTCTTCTTCATGTCTTGATGCCTTGAAAAGTTACGGCATGGACTAGCTGTTTATTCTATTTTCGTTCCTAGAATTCTTAGATTTAGTAAATGAGGGTAGAGTTTTTGTGGTGATGACTTCCGCTTTGGGGATGAAAGTATTAAATTTTGAGAAGTTATTAATGATTCGTCAATGGTTTTTAAGTGTTGCATTCTATTGTGTTATTTTGGTTGAAATGTAGGGGGCGTGGATTGTCGGTGCGCTCACATAGTAGGATAAGTGTGGGTGCACCACTCGGAGGACCCGTTTGGGTACCGTGACCAAACTTGTTATCAGAGCATTAGGTTTCGTTGGTCTCATCACACAAGAACGAGCTAGTAGAGTCTTAAGGAAGGTTAGGAGGGACCCTTTCTTTAACTTTGAGAGGCTATAGGACTTTAGGAAAATTCATTCTTCTTTCTTTGTGCTTATTACTCGGTCCCCATGGTATCTAGGTGGATACAAATTGGTAGTGACCATCTTCACTCTATTTCCAGATGGTTAGAAAACCTAGAGCAAAAAACTTGCGCCACACCAGCACCGGCAGACAAGAGAGTAGAGCCAGCCACTGGGGGCTGTAGGACAAAGAGGTAGCAGTGACAAAGAGCCAGTGGTAGAGGTTCGCGGGAGGACGTCCTCTAGAGGAAGAGGACAAGCACCTGGCCCATCTAGTACTAGGGCGGTGACTCCTGGTTTTGTGTTCGCACCGAGGGAGTTGGATAGTAGTAGAGAGGGTGGGGAAGGGGAGAATGAGCAAGTGCGAAGAGGAAACCACCCCAACCTACCCCATAGATGATAATCAAGTTTGCTTCTTATTAGCGGGTGTAGTTTGACAGGGACAGACACCTCCAGTGTTTTCGCACCAGCACTCAGGTTCCGGGGAGATACAACATGAGCTATGTGTCCCCGCCATGGATGCACATTGGAAATAGGTACGTTCCTCAGATTGGAATCACAGGCCTATCCTATTAAATGACAAGTGACTCAACATGAAAACTTTTAGTAAGTCTTGAAATTTAAACGCCAGTCTCCTCAAGGGTGTGACTGAGGATTGCCTACGATTTTCTGGTTGATTGTCATGAGTTACTACATAAATGGGCATAGTGGAACAATTTGGCGTGGAAGTTGGTAACCTATCAGTTTCAGTGGAAACGCCAAAAATGTGGCTTTTTTTGTGGCAGGTTAATATGTTGAGTGTCAACCAAGCACAGGCACCACTAGACTTGAGCGTCATTCTATAGCTATTTATGGAGAAGTATATACCCTGACTTTGAGGATAGGAGGAGGGATGGTTCCTGGCTAGAACAGGCAGGATGACGGTCACTGCGTATGCGGTATGTTGCTGCAGTATCTAGGTTAGGCCACTTCAGCTTTGATTCAGTCACAAGAGCGGATTCGCCGTTTTGTGAAGGAATTGAGAGGTCAGATTTGCGGATTTCAGCATTAAAAGTAGCTGCTACGGCAAATCCTTTCAGAAAGTGGTGACTTTGTACTAGAGGTGGAGGAGTGAAGCCAGATGACTCACCCTTGTCATCAGCAACTAAGAAGTTGTAAGGGAGGAGTTGAGTGTTTCTTTACTCCAGAGGACAGAGTTCAGGAGGGGTTATCCAGCCCGACCTATCAGTCTTCACGCAGCTGTAGCAAAAACCTGGGGGTCACCGCAGACAGGTAGACATTCTTGATCGGGGGTATCCCCCGATTCGTAGTTCTCACAGAGACCTATGCTTGAATCCAGAGAGTGTTATGGAATGTGGAGAGATCGTTACATATTAGGAGGTTTTGTCCAAAAACAAGGTTTTACAAACCCCCAAATAGTCAGAGGTAGAGGTGGTATGGGAGAAGGACGCCATTCTGGAGGACGTGGTGGCCGATTGGTAATGGTGGTCACCAAACGGCCGGGGTGACGGGCAAATGGGAATACTGCAGCGCAACATCGGTAGGGTTCAACGGGCAGAGGTGATAGGGCCCATTTAGCTTTCCCGGGCGGTCGGGACAGTGGAACATCAGATTTGCTGTTACACAGGTATCTTTGGTTGGTGATTGCAGGCTTCGGTATTATTGATCCGGTTCCACAATTTCTATGTATCTTCGACATTACTACTGGCGATTTTAAATGTGAAGCTTGACATGCCTGTTGTGTTCTTTTTTTTTTTTTTCCTCCGGTGGGTGAGTCTGTGATAGTTGAAAAGGTGTTATAGGTCTTTGTCTTATGATTTTATGGGGAGCAATACTCATGTTAGCTTGGGATCTTAGAATGGTTGATGTTGATTTGTAATTCTGGGGTATGACTTGGATTTCTCCCAAACTTTCAATCTTAGATTGTAATGCCAAAAACTGGACATGCCAAGCCAGGGGAGCGATCTGTTAGTGTGGGAGGGTGACTACATTCCACTCCAGTTAGTATCATCTATTTCTTCGTGATAAGAGATGGTTAGTAAAGGGTGTTTAGCTTTCTTGGCACACCTCAGGGTGATACTACCCAAGTACCTTCAAATTGAGTCGGTTTCGGTAGTCCGTGAGTTTCTGGATGTGGTTCCTGCAGACCTTCCTGGTATGCCAACCAGATAGAGATATTTGACTTATGCATTGAATCTAGAGAGGGTACTCGCCCCATTTCTACCCCCCTTATAGAATGGCTCAGCAGAGTTACGGGAGTTAAAGGACCCAACTCAAGAAGTGTAGGAAAAGGCTTTATTAGAACAGTACATCCCCTTGGGGTTGCTCCGATTTTATTTGTGAAAGAAAAAAGAGGGGAGTTTTCGGAATGTGCATAGACTACCGGCAACTGATAAAGTAACTGTTAAGAACAAGAGTATCATCTTCTCGCATTAGATGATTTGTTCGACCCGTTACAGGTGCTTGTACTTCTCAAAAAAATCGATTGAGATCTGGTCTCTCAATTGAACATAAGGGCAGCAGATGTGCCAAAGATGCTTTTGAAACCAGGTATGGGCATCTATGAATTATAGTAATGTCTTTTGACTTACAACTGCCCCGCTGCTTTCATGAGTCTGATGAACGGGATTGTTTTTAAAGCCATATCTGGATCTCTTTGTCATGTGTTATTGAGAATAATATAATGGTTATTACTCAAGAGTAGGGACAGAACATGAGGGCACTTGAGAATGGTATGGAAAGTTGAGGGAGAAAAGCTTTATGACCAATCTCTAGTGTGAGTTGTGGCATGAGATTCGGTCCCTTCTTAGGGCATGTGGTTTCTAAGGATGGAGTGATGATGGATCATTCCAAGATTGAAGCAGTGAAGAATTGGGTAAACCTACTAATGTTACAGAGGTATACAGAGGTAGATTCGTTGTTTAGCTAGCTACTACCATCGATTTGTTCAAGGGAGATCTCTGCCGTTGTTCCCGACTGACGCACTTGACTAAGAAGGAATGTTCCATTGTATGTCGGACTGAGTTTGTGAAGAAAGCTTTCAGAAACTCAAGACCTTGACTGGCATATGACCTATCCTTACCTTGACAGTAGAGCGTAACAACTTCATTGGTTATTGTGATGCATCCTATTTGGTTTGAGGTTGCAGGCATGCTAATCAAGAGAAGAATGTAATTACTTATGCTTCGAGGCAATTGTAAAGGGGCAGGGAACGTAATGATCCGAACCCACAATTTGGAGTTCGCTGCGGTAGTGTTTGCATTAATTTTTGAAGAATGGAGACACGATCTATATGGGGTTAAATGTGAAGTCTATACGGATCATGTAGTTCTATGTATGTCTTTACTCAGAAAAGATTTGAATTTGAGACAGAGGAGAGGGATGAAATATGAAGCGACTATGATAAACTATCTTGTATCATCCGGGAAGAAAAGCTTAGTTGTAGAGGGGCTTTAAGTGGAAAGGGCAGGAAGCATGGGAAGCTAGCTCACTGCAAGTTTCTAGACGACCATTGGCTAGAGGGGTTAGACTCTGGCTAATGACGTTATGAGGTTAAGAATGGAAATGAGAAGGAGATTGTTGTCCTGTGTGGAGGCCAGATCTTCCTTTCTTGACAAGATTACGGGAAAAAGTTTATTGATGAGAAACTGAACGGATCCGGGATCATAAGGTGTGCGAGGAGAGGCTTAAAAGAAGCAAAAATCGATGAGGAGGGGTTTTGAGAATTAAGGAACGGGTATGTTACCCCGTCGTCGATGATTGATTCACACTATTTCTTTAAAAGAGGCTCATATTCAAGGTATTCATATAATCCTGCGCAACCAAGACGTATCGGGATCTAAAAAAACATTTTTGGTGAGTAGGATAAAGCGTGACATTGTTGATTTGTGTCAATGCCCGAATTGTCAGGCAGGTAAAGTATGACACCAGAGACTTGGGAGGAAACTTTCAGAGAATGCCCATTCCGAAGGGAGTGGGAGCTATTGCAATGGACTCATGGTTGGGCTTCCAAGACAATGTGAGTATGACTCCATATTGGGTAATTGTTGCACAGATTAACTAAGTCTGCTATTGCATTCCGGTCAGAGTGACTTATAAATGCAGAGAAAGTAGCCAAACTTGACATCTCCGAAATTGTCGATTGCAGGGAGTTCCACTTTCCATTATATCAATAGAGGTACGCAGGTGTACTCTAAGTTTTGGAAAACATTGCAGCACGAATTAGGGAATAGATGGGATCTTGTACTGGCATTCACCCTCAGACCGATGTCAGTCTGAGCCGAAGGATAGGTTTGGAAAGCTATGCTTCGTGCAGTGTGATAGACTTGGGGGTCATTGGGATAATTGACCTTAGCCCAGAGTTCTATACAACAATAGTATCACCAAGAATTATATGGGACCCATTGAGGCACTGTATGGGAGAGGTGTAGGCTCCCATTGGGTGGTTTGTGCATCTGGGAGAACCTTGGGTAACTGACTTCAGAGGGAATGTTAGAAAAGTGAAATGCATTCAAGAAAAAAGCTTTAGCGGCATCAAAGTAGGCAGGAAAGAATATGCAGATGTACGGTGATAGATAGACTTGGAAGTCATGAGTGTAACAGGTTTTGCTGAAAGGTTTTCACCATGAAGGGTGTGATGCGGTTTGGTTAAAGAGGTAGGTAAGCTAAGCACAACGGGATATTGGACCATTGAAGAAAAGTACTTAAGCGAGTAGGGGAGGTAGCGTATGAAGTAGCCTTGTCCCCAGGACTGTCAGGAGTGCATCCGGGATTTCATGTGTCTATGTTGAAAAGATTTACAATGGGGAAGGGATGGAAAATACATTATTCGTTGGGATTCAGTTTGGCTGATGGAATTTGTCTATGAGGAGGAGCCTGTTTGCTGTTTAGATAGAGAAGTCAGCAGTTGAGGTCAAGGGAGTTGCATCCATCAGTTCAATGAAGATCGGAAAGTGGAAGAGTCCACTTGGGAGAAGGAGGCTGATATGCAAGAAAGATACCAACACTTGTTTAAAGATTCAGGGTACTCCTTTTCGCCCTTGTTTTTCTTCTTCTGTGATCGTCGAGGACGAACGATGGTAAAATTGGTATATGTTGTAATGACCTGTTAGTCATTTGAGCAGGATGGAAGCAAGTAGAGTGTATTCTGGTAATAACTGTCTAAGTCGACGGATCACACGACGGACCGTCATGGGCTCGAGGACCGTCGAGGGGGGGTCTCGTTCCAAAACACTTGAGAAATCTAAAAATTTAGGTACTGAGATCGACTCTACCTGAAGTCCCCCTACGGGATGGAAGGACGGAACGTCGCAGGAAATGATGGGCTACGCAACAGACTCTTGTATGAATTTGAGTCTCTGAACGCTGTGAACGAACTCTGCAGGATGGACAGTCGTAGGACGATGGACCGTCCAAAGCGGCGTACCGGGACTGGTCGGATTTCTGTTAAATGTTTTGAGGGGAGTGTTGGACTCTCCTGTTATATTTAAGTTAGTGGTTTAAATGCTGAAAATTCAAATTACTTGGGTTAAAGGAGATAACCTTGGAAGAAATAGTGGGTTACTCTTTACAATTTTTGTACTTAAATTAATGATAGTTAGGGTAAAAGAGAAAGGGTTTGGAATAAGAAAAAGAAAGAACAGAGAGAAAGAGAACGCTCGAGAGAGGGAGAAAAAACGAAGAGGAAAGCAAAGATTTGAGGGATTGCTTGCTTGAGCACGAATCTTCGGTGAAGGTAGGTTATGGTTTATGCTATTATGTAAAAACTCTTATAGCGAATCTATGTGTGGCGTGGTAATGTTAAAAGTCTCTTAATGCTAATTGTGTGATGAATAGATTTTGATTATATCATGTAATGAACTTAGCATGATGAGGATTGTTGAATCTTAACCTTAAAACTCTTTGATTAATGATATGTCTTGCCATAAAAGAGACGTGTTTAACTTAAAAGAATGAGGTTAAGGGTTCGGGTGTCACGAACCAACACATAGTATTAGGGGATCGGGGTTGCACGTTCGGGCACAGGCTAAGTAAGGGATCGGGGTCAAGTTCCGACACCAGCCATAGGAGGATCGGGGTGTCACGTTCCGACACCACAAATAGTTAATGGATCGGGTTTCACGGTCTCAGACACAGGAATGTAATGGATCGGGTGTTCACGTTCGACACAAGGATAGTAGATGGGGCATCAGAGTGTCACGCAGACACCAGGGTAGTAAAGCGAATGAATCTTGATGAAATATGTTAATTATACTCAGTTTTTAAAGAAACCATTTCTTAACGTGAGTACAGGTGTGGAGCTTGATGTCCTCATAGATGCGTGTGGTGTTTTGTAAATGATTCTTATCCTTGTTGATATCACCTGTTAAGTATTTGGTTGTTTATGTTATATTCGATAATATGTTTCTATTATGGAGTTGGCCGATGATACCTACTCAGTACTTGTCTGTACTGACCCTACTGTATTTGTTTTCCTTTGTTATTTGTGGAGTGCAAACAAACGTGCCATCGTCTTCAACTCAACCGCTACTCTAGCAGTCTATTCACGTCAGATCAGTGTGAAGCTTAACGCTTTCTAGCTTGGACTGGATCTTCTTCTTCATGTCTTGATGCCTTGAAGTTCCGACATGGAAGCTGTTTATTTAGTTAAGCTTCCTGATCTTTTAGTTTAGTTAAATGAGGATAGATGTTGTGGTGATGTTCAGATTTTGGGGATATGATAAGTATTAACATTTTAGAGTTATTAATGATTTGTTAATGAGTTTTTTTTAAGTCTTCCCGGCATTCTATTTTTGTTGTTGATTTTGGTGAAATGTTGGGCTTGGATGGTTGGTTCGCTCACATAGTAGGATAAGTGTGGGTTCACTCGCGAACCGTTTTGGGTCGGGAACAATCTGCTTTGACATCTCACATTACATCGACATTCTATGTGGTAACTTTAATTTTATATACGGTACTCGTACAAAGCCCGTTCACACCATGATACGAGACCCCCATCTTTCTCCCCGTACCCCTCGTTATATCACTTTTTTTGATATTAATTAGGAAAATTTTTAAACAAAGTTTAAAATTTTACAATCTTAATCGCCGAACTCGTGCCCAAAATCTACACGATTTGTCTTTTTTGTTTCGCAAAGTTTGAAATGTTTCCAAACCTAACAATTATGCAATATGTATACAAATCATCGTAGACACCCATATGCTATATGTATATCCTCACTCAAAATCACCACACTTTTAAAAAATTCTATATCCATATTTATTAAACTTCCCAACTTTATAATAATAATTGTTAAAATTTTCAAAAATTAAGCAAACATCACACCCAACATTAACAATGGAAAAGTATTGAAATTCAATTTATTTGTTATTAATTTTTTTCTGCAGTACCTTTGGTTGTTCGAAGATGAACTGATTTGTAGAATGACAAATTTTATAGGTTTACAGGCCCCTTTAAATTTTTCTACCTAATCCACAAATTTACAGAACCAAATTTTCCATGCCAACCATAATTAATTGTTAAATATAATTTATATACATAATAAAATAACATAAAAAAGTAAGTAACCCCTTCCATTAATGTCACCATCAAAAATGATGGATATTAATGACTATAAAATACACCTTAGGTTGAGCACTTAATAACAAGAATATAAAAACTTTGTGTCCTAAAAACATTTGAACAAAACACACAATTGTTGTGTTCACTTTACTTACTAACTATTCGTATAATAATATAATAATAACAACAATCCAAACTAGTCTTCCAATTATACCGTATGAGAATAGAAAAGATGAGAAATTTCTTTGCTTTTACGGAAAGCGGTTAGTTATGATTATTCCTCTCGTGCCACCACGCTAAATTTTCTGCCTCCATTCTTTCTTTCTAAACATAATTTTTTTTTAAGTGACTACCCCACTAACATATTATCCTCTATGTTACTTAAGGGGAATCAATATCATATAATTAAAGATTAGACCCATTACCCCCAAATAAGATAATAGTAATTAAATAAAGAGTTTTTTAAATTCCATTAAAATTTTACGGAGAGTCAAAATAGTTCTAATTCTCAAACGACTAGAGGGCATTATAAATTTATGTCCTCAACTTGAGTGTGCATAAATAGACACTTAAACGTATTATAAAAATGAACAAATAGCCACATGATTTATTCCTATGTTGGAAATACTACATGACACTTGTGTCCTACATGGTGTCATCTGTTATGTGCCAAATAAGGGCAAAGTGTGACCTACGTGTTTAACCGTTATACGGTTAAGTTGTTCGCACCCAAAGTGTGGGGGTATAATAGTAAAATGAGGTCAATAAAGGGCCTAACATATAGTATTATGACCAGTTTTTGCTCATGTGTATATAGATTGGATATGAACACTCCACTGTTCACAATGTAGACGAGCTCATGTTTGGTTAGGAGTTTCTCAATTAAGCTGTGGTTTAGGTCTTTTCTTTTCCTCTCTTAATAGAGGCGATTTTATTCAGTCCTGCTTAGAACCAAGAGGGTCAGTTATAAATCATGGTTTTATTACTATCTCAGAATCTTTGTCTCATCCATTAAACTTCTTTTGTTGCTCACTTTGAACAAAATTAAGGCCTATTTTGAATTTTCAGCAAGATCTCTAGTTTAGGACAAGGAAAGTGGGCCCAAAATGAAATTAGGCTTTAGTGCTGGCCCAAACGGATAGAAAATTGTCTTGGGCCCAAACCTTCTTTTCCTTTTATACCATGTTTAGATTGTTTAATGGAAAAAATTCACTAAGTAACACAATCTTTCTTTCCATAATTCTAAATTTTCTTCAATTTTACGATATTTTCAAAATCCTCTTTTTCTCTTTTTCTCCCATATTCCAGATACAATTACATCCCTGTCAATCCAAGTTTTGTTCCTAGTTTTACGCCTAAAATCACTCCCATGATCAACAGTAAATCAATCACTACATTTTTTAATTTCAATCTATTTTCATCAGTGCATCAATTTCAAGTATTTGAGGAGATTTGTTAATCGGTTTGCATCCATTGTTTCTCCTTTGACAACCTTAACGCAAGAGAAAGTTAAGTTTGAATGGACGAAAGCTTGTGAAAGAAGTATGAAAGAGTTACAAGATAAACTTACCTCTTCTTTGGCGTGGACTTTATCGGAGGGAACCAAGGGGTTTATAGTGTATTATTACGCTTCTCGAATAGTTTTGGGTTGTTTTGTCATGCAACGCCGTAAGGTGATAGCATACACATCTAGACAACTCAAGGTGCATGAGAAGAAATATCCACCTCATGACCTTGAATTAGTGGTTGTAGTTTTTGCTTTGAAAATATGGAGGCATTACCTATATGGTGTCCATGTGGATGTGTTTACAAATCACAAAAGCCTTCAATATGTGTTTACTGAAAATGAGTTGAATCTCCGACAAAGAACTTTTGAAGGATTATGACATGAGTGTTCTTTACAACCCTGGCAAGGCCAATGTGGTTGCGGACGCTCTAAGTCGAATGTCAATGAGTAATTTAGCCCATGCTCCCGATGATAATAAAGAGTTAGTGAAAGAAGTGCATAGATTGGCTCAATTGGGTGTTCATGTATATATGGTGGAGGTGAAGTCTATGCAACACCTTGATCCTCTTTGATGGAATTGAAGGAATTAGTTCTTAGCAAAGTTTAATGAAGCCTTCTCCTATGGGAGGGGGGTACCTAGGTCCAAAGTATATTGTGGTAATCTACTGTAGATGTCTAAGGGGACGAATTGGGAACGAGGATCATGGTTCCCGAATTCATTATTGTGTGACACAAAAAATGTTCGTGATCTTCAAGATGATTATTGTGGCAGGTTTTTTTTTAAGAGGAGATATAGCAGATTTGTGGCTAATGCCTAATTGTCAACAAGCTTGAAGCCTGAATTTCAACGATCGGGTGGTTTACAACTCAAGTGATGATTGTCCCTACCTCGATGTGGGAAGAAATATCAATATTGGACGTTGTCGAGGGTTTCCTAGAACTCGTAGGCAAAATGCTGCAATATGGGTTATGTGATTAGATTGACGAAAGCGGGTCCACTTAATTTCGTCCAAATAATACTTGAGTAGGTGGAGGATATACAAAGTGTACCTAACTTATGAGATTGTGAATTTCATGGGTCTCGTTGCCATCATATCGGGTATAGGTGCCTCAATTCACTTCTCGTTTGGAGGTCTTTCAAAAGGGGAGGTACTCAAGTGAAACTTAGTACAACTTTTCATCCTCAAATGGATGGTCAAGAGGAACGTACCATCCAAACCCGAGAGGATATGTTAAGATCTTGTGTTATTGAGTTTAAAGGTAATTGGGACGATCACCTACCATTGATAGACATCTCCTATAATAATATCTACCATTCGAGTATTTCCATGGCACTATTTGGAGAACTCTATGGTGGGAGGTTTAGGTCTTCAGTTGGTTGGTTTGAGGTAGGTGAGTCTTCACTCCTTAATCCCGAGATAATGTATGGGGCATTTGAAAGGGATATGATAATAAGGGATAGGTTGAAAACATCCTATAGTCGGTAAAAATCTTTTGCCAGCAATATAAGAAGACTTGAATTAGATGTAGATTATTGACTCTACTAGAAGAATTCACCCATGAAAGGGGTGATGATATTTGGTAAAAAGGTAAAGCATAATCCCCGGTATGTGGATCCTTATGAGATAGTGAAGCGGGTCGGAAAGGTTGCGCATGAGTTGAAATTACCAAGTAAAATAGCCTCGGTTAATCCCATATTTCATGTCTACATGCTTAAGGAATGTATAGGTGACCTGTTATCCATTCTCCCAATTTAAGGGTTAGGAGTGGATGAGAACCTTTCTTATGAAGAGGTTCTGGTTGAAATTCTATATCGCCAAGTCAAGAAGTTTAGGAACAAAGAGGTAGCCTATAAAAGTCATATGGAGAAACCACCAACATGGGAGGCCGAGGCCAGTATGAAGTCGTTATCATCATCGGTAACATGAAAAAAGTCTAGACAAAGTTGAGGTTAGAGTTCGTATAGTCGTCCTTCAAAATAAAAAATCATGAATAATGTGAATTTGACTTGATTTTCAAGGTATGTGCATATTTTTGTAAAGGTTCATGATAAAATGAGTTTTTCATGAAAAATACTCTCTTACTTAACTTGCACTTATTTGTGTTATTTGTATAGTTACCTTCATGAAATGGTAGTAAGCATGTTTAATGTTGTATTGAAAGAAGGTTTTCATGGTAAGTCTTGATGTTTATGTTGAGCTCATGTTGATGTTGACAAGATAGTTCCTCATTATGTGATATGAAGTGTTGATCTCTAATATGTGGTAAATTGTTGTTTGAGTTGCTATGTGTAATTCCATATTTATGTGTTTAGTGGAGTTTTGAAGTACTCCTATGGTCCTTGACTCATAATGATCTTATGTTGTGCTATTTTGTTGGTTGGGTTGCTAGTATTGAGTCTCATTCTCTCCCTATAAAAAGGATTTAGGTGTCATTTGGGGACGAATGTTCCCAAGGGGGATATAATGTAACACTTCGAAATTCCATGACTTAGTCTAGAGCCTCACATGAATAACTAAGCCATAAAATAGTGTTTCGAAGACTAAACTAATGTAATCAACCTAATTAGTAAGTGTTAGAACTAAAACCTCAAGAAACGACCATGACGTCTGGAGATTTGTGAAAGGTGAGCTAGTGTTCCTTGGTGTATTTCAAGGGGTTATACGAGTCGAAATTCAGTAAAATTTGGTAAAGAGTTTTAAAACACATATTAGAGTGTGTTAGGATCGAAACGTCTAGGTACGACTCCCCAAGAACCACCCTAAGGGTACTTGAAGAGGAACCTAACATTAGAGCCTTAAAGTTGTCGTCTGACAGTAGCAATCGACGAACCAAACGACGAGCCGTCGATTGGTCAAAGATCGATCGATGGAGATCGTTGGTTCATACTTATCCATATCCCAAAAATCTCAAAAAATCAAGGTGTATGACACAAACCACGGATGACAAGTACGGGGACGTGGTTTGAGCAATGGACCATCAACGTGACTCGTCGATTGGAGCTATGGTTGTCTGCCAAATTTTGGTCAAGGAAGGTTAATTAGATGATTAGTTAATAAATTAATTAAGGGTTAATGTGTGGTTGATTACGGTATCTGGGACTATAAAAGATTTGGTTAGTCATTAAACTACGGCTCCAAACCCAGTCACTATGCGCCGCCCCCTGCAAAGTAGTCCGTTATATTTGACACTTAGACACGTCAATCCTCTCAGCCTCATACCTATTGTGAAACACTGAACCTTAACAAATTATTTACCAATTTACAACAAAATTGTGTCTTTAAAATAACAGAGAAATATGGTCATTTCAACCGCTCAAACTAACAATGGACCAAAGAAGTGATGACACGCATGGCCAATGGACTGAATTTTTATTTTTATGAAATAACAAAAGAAATTTAAGAAAACAAAAATTAAATTAATCCACACAACCCCCACCACCCCACCGGCCACCCACATTCTTCTTCTTATCGTCGACCCTGAACTGCAACCTCCATGCTTCTTCTTTTCTTGCCCTTTTCAACTGGTCCCGGGTCTACAAGGCTAGTCAACAATAACTCCGCCTTTTCTTTTCTCCATGAATTTTATCCATATTTACAATTTTGTTCAATATCTAAGCTAATGCCGCATTTCACCTTTCATGATGAATTGGCACACAACCCTTCTATTCACTATCTTTATCTTTTTCACTAATAATTATTTAGGCCGACCAAGTATTATAACAAATTTACAAGAAAAAAATAATTTTTTACATAAAGATAACCAATGCTTCATCAAATATTAGTTTATCAAAACAATGGACCCTTGCCAAAAAATGTGAAACTGTAATTAGAGTACCATAGAAAAAAAAAAACAAGAAGAATTTGAGGGGATAGGGAGCCCCCAAAGATGGAACGGGGGTTAGGTGTGGGTATGGAAAGAGGTGAGAGTAGTTGCAGAAAGGATGTGGGAAGAAGATAACTTTTTTTGTATTTTTTAAATTAATTAAAGATATGCAGTAATTTATTAATTAGGTTATTAAATTGAAAAACAAAAAAGAAAAAAAAGATCATTTCAATGGTTTCACGTGCTTGGGGACGTGAAAGGACACAGTTTTTGCCACGTAAGCCCTTTGTGTCCAATAGGGAACTGTTTTTGAACACATAAGGTGTTTAATAGGTTGAGGATAAATATTGAGGTGTCTAAGGAAATATACGGACAACTTTTTAAGGGGCCGCAATGACTTAAGCCTTAAAACTAAACCTAACACCCCATTCTTTTCCAAACTCAATTTTCTCAACTGCTCTCTACACTTTCTCTCTCTATTCCAAAGACCACAGTGAAAGACAAGGTCCACAGATTCTTAGAGATCTAATAATCACGTTTTGTAAATCCTTCTTCAAGGAATCTTAATGTATGGAAGCTATTCACTCTTCGATATCTTCACAAGGGCTCTCAAACTTGGTTTCCTAATTGTGTAAAACTGGGTTTCATCCAATTTGTGACTTGTATTTTCACTTGATAGAAGGTTGAATTACACTGGTTTATATTGATAGATTGGACAGGTATGGTTATTGTCTTAGTCTAGTCTTGACCTAGTTTGTGAAACAATCCATGAATGAACTATTTTCCCTACCCAGCTATAAAGTGGAACTTGTAGATGTTAGTACTGGTGTTGGCAGTTGATATTTAAATTTTTTAATTCCATATTTAGATGATTATGATGAGTTAATTAATGGATGAAGATATGGAATTAGGGTAAGATATTGAGGAATTTTGGAAGCTATTGGCATGACTTTCTATGAATATATGTTCTCTACTTCAATAATAATGGTTTATTCTTGATGATGATGTTCAATTGAAGTGTGATTTTGTGAATATAATAGGAAGATGATGATATGATGAATATGATGGCATGATATGGATATTTTGAATTGTGAGATCTTGATAAAGGTGCGATCATGCAAGTTTGAATGTGATTGTCTTGTCTGCCTTATTATGATATGACTATGATGTGATGATATCACTAAATGATAAGTTGTAATGAAAGGAAGTTCTCATGCAATACCTAAAGAGATAATGACATGATAATACAATGGTTTAGTATACTATGTCCTATATTAAGATTTTATGATTAAGAAAAACGTAAAGACATTTTAAAAAGGGCCTTTAACTTAGCACCGAGTGAACTATATATCAGAGGTGTCTTTTCCCAATGAGGGAAGGTAGGGTTGGAATGAGTCCATTAGGGAATAAATTTATTGCGCATAAGAGGTTTCCCATAATAGCTCCTAGTCTTCCTTAACTATGGTGCCCCAAAGGAAAAACTTAGTTCGTGGAATTCACCTAAAGGCAATGTTATGTTTTGGTTCTACTTGGCAAAATAGCGCCGTTCTTCAGTATAGGGGTTTTTTTTTTGACACCGGATTTCATGTTAGCTCACTATGCGTCTAATTTCGGTAGGTGATGTTCCCAAAAGTAAAATAATAAATGAATGAAGTAAAAGATGAACTTTAAACTAGGGTGGGACTTAAGAGGATTTACTTAAGGGCGCTAAGGTATGGGACTTTACTATCCATTCCACAGTTGACCTTGAAGGGAGTCCTAGAGGGTGTTTTATGTGCTTATATTATGCAGCGAAATTCAAATTGTGAATTCACATGAGATTGCATTTATATAATGTTGATTATTGATGAAAATGATTATGGGTCTAAATTGTTATTTACGATGATGATGTGCATGATCTGATGGTTATAGGAAAGAGGAATTAATGTAAACATAATGGCCCTTTAAGCATGATCTTATGCTCATTGGCCTTGTATATGCTCTTCTCGTGCTACAAGGCATTCAAAGTGACTTATAGTTTGGTTTAGAACAAAATGTCCCTTTAAACATGATTTCAATAGTTTTACTTGCATATGTTCCCAAACATAGTACATGTGGTTTGTACTAAATCAGATTTTTTCTAATTCTACAAATATGTAAGTTCAAGCCATTGTAAAGCTTTCGAGGCCAATTATTAGTAAGACTTGGATATTTATCCCAAGTTGTTGGTGAGTCCTCAAAGTTCAAGGATGATGTCATTTTCTATCTTCATTAGTATTGTCTATGACTAAAGACACGTTATTCATTATGTTGAGACTTAGTTGGATCATATATGCTGGTGTATTATACTAGATGTAAAGGCAGGCTCAACTTTGAATTCTCTATATATGGTTATAGTTGTATTATTAGACAACTTTATGAATTGGCTTATATTGCATTAATGAGAAGTCTATGTCCACGTCATAGGCCGAAGTCTGTGTAAAACTTTCATATATGTAAACGGAACAGTCAAAGTTTGCTTCACTATCTAAAAAGTTTAAATTTTTGCCTTTCTCAACCTATGTATGAGATAATGATGTATGATAAGGGCTAGTCTAAGGCCTCTGAGAACAAATAAATACTTTTTAACAGTAGAATAGGAATAAAAAAAGTAAAACTAATATAGAAAAAAGTACAGAAATTAAAAAGTAATCACTTTGTATGACTTATGGTATTTTACTATCAATTCACAACACCCTATGATTGAAGAGTGTAATTACATCCTGACAATTACACAAAAGCTACAGGTGGCCAAAGTAAGTACAGATCGGACCAAACAGGTCAAGACATGGTTGCATCAATCAGTTACAATGTGCTTCAAATAGACCCTAAAGACTTGTTTGAAAAAGCAGATTGTTAATTAGATTTTGGTGTAATTGATTGTAATTACACACTTTGACGTGTTTGCTGGACCAAATTATTACTTGAAAAGGGAGGAATTGAGTGTAATTGAAGGATAATAATTACATTCGTCAATTCCTAAGTGAGGGGTTAGAATAATGGTAAGGACATAAGTAATTATATAAAACTTTTTTAAATTCTTTTCTGTCTTTGTTTATCTTCATTTTTCTTTCATATATTATTTTATTCTATTTTTTATTTTTTGTTATCTAATATTTTCTATGTTTTTATTATATTTCTTTTCCGTCTTCCCCTTTTCATGTCTTCTATTCAATTTTTCATATTATATATTTTTTATGCCATTTATGGAGTATTCTAATTTAAAAGTAGACTTCATTATTGAATCAGATTATAAATTTATTTTTTCTTTTCTAAAAAACTCATATTTATGTATGTTATAATGAAATTTGACCTAAGAATACTGTGTTAATTTTTTTTTTTAAATTTAAAACTTATGTTATATTTTTAGTTTCATTTGTGTTAGTAGTAGTGGTTATATTTCACATTACAAGTCAATAAATTTTTAGGTTAGACTTGATAAAGATTATCTTCAAGTCAATGTTATAATATGACATTATATTTATAATATTAACATTTTTTTGTTAAACGTGCATTTCATAATATTCATAGAATTTTTTTGCTTTTATTTTTTTATAATTAATTTTATTAAATTATGCTAATTTCAAATATAAATTAATTAAGAACATATATTTAAAAAGCAGGAGTAACCTACTTTTGGTTTTTAGCTCTTTTTTTAAAGTCATTTTAAACTTATTTAAGTTATTATTACCTTGATAAACACATCCGAAATCTAAAAATGATATAAATATAGGTTTGACCAACTTTTAAGTCACTCTCATATTCGTTTCACCTTATTGAGTTTGTATATTTCTTATGTGATTTCTTTTTTCTTTCGGCTTCTGTTTGGGGGATGATGACATTTACTACCCCTTGTGATAAAAATTTATGGAAATTTAACCAAATATATTCTTAGCAGATTTAAACCTGAAGGGGATATCATACTATCTTTAAAAAATAGTTATTGATTTGTGTACATGAAGTTTCGAATTTGTTTTGAGGATTTATTTCGAGAGTTTGGATGTATTTAATATTGCTTGTTTCTAGTGCAGACCAGTTTCTTGTTCGCGTTTGTAGAGAAGATACATTTGTTTTGCCTTTTCATTTGTGAAAGATCCATCATATTCGCAAAGAAGTTGCATTTTTGATGAGTAGGTTGGCTCAGGTGGGATCTTGTAGTTATCTTCTAATTAATGAATTTTTGTAGTAATAATTATTTGACAAATGTGGCACATTATGTTCCTGTTTAAGGCACTGAGGGTACGTCGTATTCATGTTCAGGAACGGAGAGTACTTTCTTGTAGTTTTCTTCTAAAACTGATGACTTCTTATAGTAAAATTATTCTTTGACACTGAGGGTATGTTGAATTTTTCACTTTTCGCCATTGTGGTAGGTACTTTATTGTATGATGTATCTGTTGATTCATAAGAGTAAGGTGAGTATGCCACAGTAGAAGTGGCAATCAAGAAAAATATCGAAGCATAAGAAAATAGCAATTGCTTCTTCATTTGGCTACAATTGAGAATATTTGAATTTTAAGGTCAGATGGTTATTTATTTTGTTGTGTGTGTGTGTTTTAGAATAAAGAAACAAGGAGTTTGAATGCTTATCAAATAGTCCAATCATATAAAATTCCCATTTTTTTGGTTTATGTTTTTCCAATAATTAGGTCTTGAGATAAAAGAAAGCCTAGAAAATTAATTTATACACTTAATAATTGTTTGACTTACCTATTTTTTAAAAATTAACTGCAATCTTTTATTGACTTCGAAGAATTATGTTCTTGTTTCCTTTTGTTGGTACATTTAATATTTTATTAAATAATTTTTTTAAGTTTGAAATATATAGTTGTCCATCGGCCTAATAAATATTTGTCCATTTTTTATATGTACTTTTGATTCTTTGAGCACTGACTTAAAATTCTCATCATTATATATACTTCGCAATTTGCATCACTAAGTATGATAATATATTTCAAGCTATTATTTCAAACATCATTTATTTAATTTTATGTTTGGTTTACTATATGGTATTTAGACAAACCATGTAAAATTGTTCTAAAAGGCTAGGAAAATGACCTCAATTGTCGCTAATTAAATTCACCTATTAACTGCGGTTAAACACTTTGATATTTGAAGTAGAAATTTACACCAAAGCTTAAATATTTTTATAATATGTTATAAGATCAAAATGATTTATAGCTCAATGATGTATTAAATCGAATGAGCTCAAAAAATTTAAAAGGAAGTGTGTTTTTATGAAAATTTCATACAAATCTCGTAGTGCTAAGAGCTAATAATATCTTATTTTTATTCTTCTACAAATTGCAAAAAATACGTTAAAAATTTGGTGGACCTGGATACATCCCAAAGCGTCCCGATATATCGCATTCTTATTTTGGATACATCCCTCAAAGTCACGCTACATCACGTTTCCATTTCAGATACATCACTCAATATCTTGATATATCGCCAAAAGTGATGTATCCGACCGATTATATATCACATATAAAGCTATGTATCCAATAATATGAGAGAGTAGGAATTTTTGTAATTTTTCAAATGATAGAAAATTTTAGAAAATATTGTAAAATAAGTTTTGAATTTAGGTAATTTTTTCTAATTTTATACCGTATAAAGGAACTTACAAATATTGTTATTTTCTTTCTTTACTTTGCTTCTTGTTTTGGTAACATGAAATGCCGGCCACTCTACTCTTGGTATCGGAATCACCAAATCCTCATTGATGGTTGTTATTTTGCTATTAAATTTATGAGAAATTAATTGACAATTAATGGAAGAATAGGTGAATGTATAGATATAAACTTTCAATAATTAAAAAAAATACATTCAATATGCATAAATCGCTGGATACACAAAATATAATTTAAATAACAAAAAAAAAGTTGCAACTCCAAATAGGAAAGAGAAGAAAAATAAAACAAATATTTTTTATAGCCATTGATATCATGCCTTTGAACTCATAATAATATGAGAACCCTATGGGTTATATATATGTTGGGCCGAAGAAGCCCTTCATTGAAATATGAACATGAGGAATAAAAAGTTTAGTAATATGGAGGTGGTGGTGATGGAGAAGGTGACGGTTTCTTGAAGAGTTAGTTTTCAAAAAAGACACCATCTTGTATTCTGGTTTAGATACTAAGGGTACCTCTAAAATAGTTGGCACCTTCTTGTAATTATCATCTTGAATTGATGGTTTCTTGTAGTAATTCTTTGGCAAAGAAGGTGTTTTGTGTTCTTGTTTAGGTATTGAGGGCACCTTATAGACATTATCTGATGAAACTGATGATACCTTCTTATAGTTGTCTTCTGGAACTGATGCCTTCTTGTAGTTGTCATTCTTAGGCAAAGAAGACACCTTATATTCCTTTTTAGGCACTGAAGGTACCTTTGGAACATAAGATACCTTCTTGTAGTTATCTTCTAGAACGGATGGCTTCTTGTAATAGTCATTGTTTGGCAAAGAAGGCAAATTGAATTCCTTTTTAGACATTGAGTATATCTCTGAAACAGATGGTACCTTCATATAGTTATCTTATAAAATTGATGGGTTTTTTTAATAGTCATTCTTTGGCAAAGAAGGTATCTTGTATTCTTGTTTAGGTACTAAGGGTACCTCTGGAACAGATGACACCTTCTTGTAGTTATCTTTTGGATATGATGGTTTCTTGTAGTAGTCATTTTTTGGTAAAGACGACACCTTGTATTCTCGTTTAGGCATTTAGGGTACCTCTAGAACAGTTGGCACCTTCTTGTAATTATCTTTTGGAACGGTTGGTTTCTTGTATTCATTCTTTGGTAAAGAAGGCAATTTGTATTTGTCTTTAAGAACTGAGGGTTCCTCATAGTCGTTATCTTTTAAAATTGATGACATCTTATTATAGTTATCTTCTGTAACTGATGGATTCTTGTAGAAATCATGCTTTGGCAAAGAAGGCACCATGTATTCCTCGTTAGGCACCGAGGGTACCTCTAGAACCGATGACACCTTCTTATAGTTATCTTTTGAAACTGATGGCTTCTTGTAGTAGTCTTCGCTTTTAGCTACTGTAGTTGGTGCGTTATTGTATGTTTAATCTGATGATTCATAAAAATAAGGTGAATATGCCATAGTGCATGTGGCAATCAAGGAAATTGTTAAAGCACAAGCAAATTGAGGCCATTGCTTCTTCATTTGGCTTCTCATTGTGAATATTTGTATTTTAGTACTAGATTTTTCTTTTCCTTGTGTTTTAGAATGGAGAAGAACTAGGTGCTTACATAGAGCCTAACTATGACGTAGATTTGGATGGTCTTAAACTAATCTTAACAGATCAGAGATATTCATATTTTTTTTGGTTAATGTTGTTCCACTAAGGTGTTGAGATAATGAAAACCCATGAATAATTTTTGTAGGTAAGTTGAAAATTAAGTCCAATCTTTTATTGACTTCCAAGAATGTAGTTCTTGTTCTTTTTTGTTATTATTTTATGATATTGATACTTTGATCTACTATTCACATCATTGGACCATACATTATACATGTTGGGTTTAGCAAAGTGTGAATGAGAAAAGGAAAAAAAAAAGAATATGAAAAGTTGAAAAGTGAGAGAATCAATTTGGAGAGAAAATGAAAAGTCATTTGCAAAGTGCAAATGAAAACTCATTTCTCCCATATCGGCAAAACAAAGGGAAATTGTTGTCCTTATATTGGAAAACATTTCCTTTACTTATTAAAGAGCTAAGAAGAAGGTGCCCCCTCACGCCGTTGTCGTCGCTCGATCGGTCTCGACTTCGGCTTCGGATTTGACAAATGATTTGATTGATAAATTTTTTAACAAAATTTATTTAATTGATTTTTGTTAATCAAATAAATCCTGTTAATCTTATCTCTTATAAATTAATTGAGGATGTTAGTTAACTAGTTATTAACAGAACTAATTTACGTATAACGGCAACGTTATGAAAAGTCGTTATTCTTTTCGAAAAGTCGTTACATTCCCAACAGACATATTTTTCAAAAAGTTGCTATTTTTTCCAAAGACACAACTTTCTGGATAAAACGGGTCTGAACAGATTTCTCTGAACAAACACATTTCTTGCTGAAAATGGCTATAAAAGAAAGGCAATTTTCATTTTTTCAAACACTGAAATTTTTTTCCTTCTATGGATATTTTTTTTCTCAAAATCAAAGTATCGATTGGCTGAGAGTGTGTGACTTGTTGTTGTTGTTAAGTTCGCTAAAGTTAAAGAAATTTAAGGTACCACTATTTCTTTAACAGGATTAATCCGTTTTATCTTGAGAGAAATTAATCCATAACCTCGGGTACAGTGAGGGGATTAAATTTCTTAAGGAGACACAGTAATTCCTTTGGACTCAGATCATTTTGTTTTCTGCCTAATTCATCTTATTTCTATTTCTGTTTTGCTAATCTTATAAGTATAGGTTAATAACAAGCTTAAGAAATTTAGTATGTTTCTGTATTTGAGGTTTTTGGAGATTAAAACCTCTATGGTTTTTTACTCTGTTTGAATTTTTTAAAATTCAGTCCATTAATGATTAAAATAACATAAAAACTTTATCATTAAATCAGAAATAATCTGTGTGAAGATTTGTTCTTTACTGTTAGTATTTCAAATACTAAAATTATCTGCCATTTGTGACAGATAAAATGACTAATTCAAGTCAATTGAATGCTGGAATAAGTACTGCAACAACATCAGTTGCACTGAATCGTTCAACTGCTTCCTTAGCACCGGCTGAGAAACCTGCAAAGTTTTCTAGAGTCGACTTCAAGAGATGGCAGCAGAAGATGTTCTTCTATCTCACTACGTTGAGTTTGCAGAGGTTCATTAATGAGAATGTTCCTGTTATATCGGATGATACTCCATCTGAAGAACGATTCTTGGTAACAGAAGCATGGACACACTCAAATTTTTCATTAAATATTATATTATGAGTGGACTGCAAGATGATCTGTATAATGTGTACAAAAATGTTAAAACCTCAAAAGAGGTATGGGATGCTTTAGAAAAGAAGTACAAAAAAAAAGATGCCGCAATGAAGAAATTCATTGTGGCAAAATTTCTGGACTATAAGAAGATAGACAGTAAGACCGTCGTCTCCTAATTTCAAAAACTGCATGTCATAATCCATGATCTCCTTGCTGAAGGTTTAAATTTATTTAATGTCTATGTTAGAAATATTAAGTTTTTCCTTAATACTCACATAATCTTTAATCTAGGAATGATTGTGAATGATGCATTTCAAGTGGCTGCTATTATTGAGAAGTTACCTCCATTGTGGAAGGACTTCAAAAACTACTTGAAACATAAACGCAAGAAGATGACTGTTGAAGATCTCATAGTAAGGTTGAGAATCGAAGAGCATAATAAGGCAGCAGAATAGAGGTCACGTGGTAATTCAGCAATATATGGAGTAAATATTGTTGTAGAATATCCCAAAAATTAAAGAAAAGAAATAAAGCATCTGGACCAAAAAGTAATCCTCCTAAGACGAAATTCGATGGAAGCTGCTTCAACTGTGGTAAACGTGGTCATAGCGCTACTAAATGCCGAGGTCCTAAGAAGGATAAAAAAAAAGGATCAAGCAAACTTGGCTGAATCCAAAGTAGAAATGAACGATCTCTATGCAATACTTTCATAATGTAACTTGGTTAGAAATTCCATGAGAATGGTGGATAGATTCTTGTGCGTCATGCCATGTTTGTGCCAACAAAAAATTATTTTATCATATACTCCAGCACCTACATACGAGAAGTTGTTTATGGAAATATACCTATTGCAAAGGTGGAAGGACCTGTCAAGGTCCTATTAAAGATGACATCAGTCAAGGTGGTGACTTTGAACAAGGTCTCTTATGTTCCAGAATTGAGAAAGAATTCAATTCCAGTTCTGACTAAGAATGGATTCAAAGGTGTATTTATTTCTGATAAAGTAGTAGTCAGTAAGAATGATATGTATATAGGAAAATGCTACCTTAGTGATGACCTTTTTAAAAATTAATCTAATTGAGGTTGATATGACTAAAGATTATGCTTCTTTTTACTTGCTTGAGTCTAAATATTTATGGCATGAACTTTTGAGACACGTTAATCACAAAACCTTGCGAAAACTGATAACTTAAGTGTGTTCCCAAAATTTGAGTGCAGTAAAACAAAATGTCAAATTTGCGTTGAATCTAAGTATGGTAAGCATCCTTATAAATCTATTGAAAGGATTATTCGAATTCTTTAGAACTGATTCCACTGTACTAAATTAGTGGACATAACGTCAATCATCACATGTGGAAAACAATATTTTCAAACGTTTATGTCAATTTCATTCACTAGATATTGTATGTCTATTTGCTATAAGAGTATGAAGCGTAATTTCCATTTAGGCAATATAAAATGAAGGCTAAAATAGTTGGATGAAAAGATCAAAATGATCAGAGTGTAGATGGTGGAGAACCTAAACTCCCATTTGCAGAAATATTTTTAAGAAAATGGAATAATTCGTCAAACTACTCATGGTTCCATAACACTCCTAACTAATGGGATTTGCAGAACGAAAAAACCAAACGTTAAAAGAAATGAGACTGCATTACTTCTAATTTCACTTTTATTCACAAAACCTGTGGGGGAGTCTATCCTTACAACAGCAAATCGAATACTCAATCGAGTGCCATCACTCAAGAACACCTGTTATTCCATATAAGAATGGAAAGGTTAGAAATCCAACTCCAACTTGAAAATATATCAAAGTGTGGTGATGTCTAATCCAAAGTCCAAGTAAAAATATGCCTGACATGATTTGTATTCATTGGATATGCTACAAACAGTAAGGCTTTCGATTTTGTGTGTCATATGTTTCGAACATACGATATTCATGACAATAACGTAATGGAATCCAGATAGTGGCTGAATTTTGAAATTGTTCCGTCTAAAACTTGACTTGAGTTATCTAGTTGGTGGTTTTAAACAACCCTGAAAGAACAAAGAGAATGAAACCAATGAAGAGAGTCCAAGGCGTAGTAAACGTGAAAGGACAACTACTTATTTGGATATGATTTTGTAATATTACTTCTTGAAAGTGAGACTTAAACATTCAAGGAAGCAATGTTGTCAAGCGACATTGGAAGGAGGCTGTCAATAGTTAAATTAATTAAATCCTAAGCAATCATACTTTGGAGTTGGTTGATCTTTATCAAGAAACAACTGTCAATAGTTAAATTAATTCAATCTTAAGCAATCATACTTTGGAGTTGGTTGATCTTTATCAAAAAACAAACCCTTGGGTTCAAAATGGATCTTTGAAAGGAAGATGAAAGATGATGGAACTATTGACAAATATAAAGTAAGACTTGTTGTGAAAGACATAGACAAAAAGAAGGTCTTGATTATTTTGAAACATACTCGTCAGTGACTAGGATTATATCAATTCAGATGTTAATTGCCATAGCTACAGAAATGGTCTTGTGAAAGCACCAAATGATTGAAACTCGCCTTCTTTAATGGAGAGCTTGAAGAAGAAATTTTACATGGAACAGCCTGAGGGGGTTTTGTGAATTTCATGGGTAAATAAAAAAGTGTGCAACTTATTAATTCCCTTTATGGACTACCACAAGTAACCAAAGCAATAACATGCAAAGTTTATCAACCCATGTTTATCAAATGGATTTTAGAGATCATGATCGATAAATGTGTTACCGTTTAAAGATCTCCAAATCATGGAAGTCATTGTATGTCTATATTTGGATGACATGCTGATAATAGGCAAGGACAATTGTCAATATAGAAATATACTAGAGATGCTCTCTATAAGTTTTATACCCATTAAAGGATTAGGAGTTGCCTATGTGATATTCTGATTAAAATCTCAAACTTCTTAATGGTCCTAGCAGTTTCATTTTCTCATCAAGTCATTATATTTAAAAATACCTTGAAAATTTCAAATATTTAATTTTAAAAGGCACGACTTCAATTGTTTGACCTACATCTGCAAAGAATAAGGTGAAAGTCGGTATAAAATTGACTATGCCAGTGTTTTTGGAGTTGATGTATGTTATGAATTGTACACCACAAGACATAGCGTGCGCTATCAATAACTGAGTCCGATACAAAAGTTATCCCAATTAAATAATTGGTTGCAATGAAGAGAGTTTTTGGGATACTTAGATGATACTCAAAACTATGAATTTTGGCATTACAACACAATACCGTGTTATTGAAAGATATAATGAAATGAAAATTGGCATTACGGCTCAACTGAAACCAGATCCACAAGTGGATGATGTTTTACTCTTACTATCGTGGAGGACAAACATATCTTGGAAATCAAATCCCAACAAATATGTATAGCTCGCTCTACATGGAGTCTAAATCTCGCCTAGACAAGGCAGTGAAGAAGATGAACTCCAAATTTTTTTTAGAGATATTCTATTTTGTCCAAACAAATGGCACCTATAATGCATACATTGAGATAGTCAGCTGCAATAGGAAGGTGAAAGCGTTATGTATCATGGCCTAGTCTCGCTCGTCATATAGGACGAAGACATAATTCTGTGAGACAACTCCTCTCCTATAGTGGATTATCATCACAGAATGGACTATGTTAAGTCAAAGGATAAGATGTCGATATCCACTTACAAAGGCCTAACTAGAGCGGATTATAAATCATTGAGGTGAATGAGACTTGGTGCCGAGAACAGTCATCGTGTAGATAACTCTACCTAGAGATGGAGATCTCAAGATCTAGTTCAAGTAGAATAAACAAAAGTCATGATGACTGGTCAACATCTAAAAAAATTATTTTAAATATGGTCGCCTTCTCATGACGAGTCATGTTTGTAACTAGATAGAGGGCATAGGACTTTTTAATGGTTTCTTCTAATTTTGATACAAGGTATATCAAATAGTGTATCTACGGGATAACACATTTAGAAATCACCTATGAGAGTGAAGTGTAAGCCGCTTCAGGGAGAATCCGATAAGGCTAGTTCTCTAAGAACTTACTATCCGAGATTTGTTCATGGCTGAAACGAACAAAAAATGAGAACTAAGAATAGTTCAAGGGTTGATTGTGTGACTATGTTGTCTAGGTATAGATCAACGCTCGACAATTTAAAGATATCGAATCTACCGATTGATCGACTATATCTGATATATGTTCTCTATGGAAAGTTTAAGGTAAACCTAATTATCTAGATGCAATTAACCCTTACTTACAAGACACACGTTTTTCATGCATATGTTTTAAAAATAGTCACTTCCCATTCATATGGGGGATTGTTGGGTTTAGCAAAGTGTGAATGGGAAAAGGGAAAAAAAAGAATATGAACAGTTGAAAAGTGAGGGAACCAATTTTAGAGAAATGAAAAGTGCTTTGCCAAGTGCAAATGAAAAGTCATTTCTTCCCATACCGGCAAAAGAATATAAATTTCGTCCCCCCTGATATTGGGAACACTTCCTTTACTTCTTAAGAGCAAGAAGAAGGTGCCCCCTCACAGATACCAAGAACCCGCGTCGTCGCTCGGTCTTGGCTTCGACTTTGACTTCGGATTTGACAATTGATGTGATTGAATGATAACTTTTTTGAATAATTTATTCAATTGATTTTTAAATCAAATAAACCTTGTTAATCTTATCTCTCATAAATTAATTCAGGACGTTAGTTAATTAATAAAATTAATTCACGTGTAACGATAACATTTTGGAAAGTCGTTATTCTACCGAAAAGTTGTTACATTCCCTACAGATACATTTTTCAAAAATTTGTTATTTTTTCCAAAAGACACAACTTTTTTAATAATCTGGGTGTGAAGAGATTTCTCCGAACAGACACTTTTCTTGCTAAAAATGGCTCTAAATGGAAGTCATTTTTTATTTTTTCGAGCTCTGCATATAGGGCTGGGCATAATATGGTTAAAATCGAAAAAACCGACAGAATAATTTTTTTTAAAATTTTGATTTTGGTTTTCGGTCGGTTTCGGCTTTGAATTTTATTATTTGACTTTTACGTAATGGTGTTCTGTTTTGTAGATTTAAAAATTTGGGTTAATTGAAAAAACTAAAATTGTGTATATTTATAGATGTTTACCACATTTCTAGTCGGGCCTCTCTCAGTAGCCCACAAACTATTATTCTCAACCCCAACTACCACAACTTCCTAACTTCTACTAGCCAAACTACAAACTACCAATTCTAGCCCAATTACTCATTCCCCAGTCGGACCATATTTCGTCTTCCTATCAATTGATATAAATCCCTAACTGATAACATTAACATATTTACATATACGTCGCAAACCGCGGCCTACTCGCCTCTATCCATACCGCGTTACAGATACACGTTTGCCAGATGGCAAGTCGACTCGTTATTCATCTCTCAACTCTCAGCTCTCGTCAGTTGTCAGTCGTCGCCGGAGTAAGTCCATTACCCCCATTCCCTTCTCTGGTGAAAAAGGTAAATAAAAGACTTGCTTATGTTCTGATGAAAACTGTTAATCATTTTATACAGGTATTTGGTGGTCAATGACAAAGGCGTACGAGTGCAAACATTTCAGAAATTGTGCTTGAAAATATTGTCAACCGCATTTTGACTTTTGTTGCCATGTTCAAACTTCATCGCTGCTGTTTATTAGATGTAAAGTAGAATTAAACCACACTGAAAAATTTTATTGTTTTTGCAGTTGATTGTAGATGTCATATTAAATGTGTATAACCTTGTTTAACTTGTCTAATTCATCCAATGGATAATGTAAACACTCTCATGGATCAGTTGAATGACCCATTAGACTTTTCACGATTGGTGTCGCTGTGATGTAATTGAGCTTATCTGTGCTTACCTTGAACCAATTTTTGATTAAATACTTAAAAGTTGTGGCAAAGTTGTATAATAACCCCCCTCAGCAATGCAAATATGTTTAGAAGATTCTTCTCTTTGTGGGTATTTTAAGAGTTTTTCATTAAGAATTGTTTTGAGTCCTACTAAATTTGTATCAATTTGGTTAACCGAAACCACCCAAAATCAAATTATATACTGAACCAAACCAATTTTTCATTTGGTTTGTTTCACATTTGGCCACATTGGGAAAACTGAAAAACCGAACCGATATTTACAATCGATTAACGCCGAACGCCATCCCTATCATGCATATAATTTTCTCTCAAATCAAGTGTCGATTCGACTGATCCTGTGTGACTTGTTGATGGTTCTTAAGTTTGCTGAAGTTAAAAAAGAAATTGAGGTACACTATTTCTTAAAGACAAATTAATCATTTTAATCTTGGGAGAAATTTAATTCACATCTCGGTTAAAAGAGGGATAACTTTCTTAAAAATACACATATTTCTGTGGAACTCCGCAATTTTTTATTTTCTGACTAATTCCTCTTACTTGTATTTTTTGTTTCTAACCTTATAGTCAAGTGAATACCAACACTACTTTACAAATACCAAGATAACAATATATAGGAAGTTATTATATTTCTAATATATAAACATATTTAATTATATATTTGGTTTAACAATTTGTTATATAAACAAATCATTTCTAAATTCAATTAAATTTACCTTATTCGCCACTAAATTCACCAAAATTATTTTTTTTATTATTATTCATTTGTTGTTCAGAGCCTATATTAGAGCTTCGAGGGAACCTTTGGAACATATGAAACCTTTCATAGTTATCTTTCGTGACGGATTGCTTTTGAAAGTAGTCAAATTTTGGCAAAAATGACTCCTTGTATTCTGCCTCAGGAACATATGACACCTTCTAGGAACATATGTCACCTTCTTGTAACTATCTTTTGAAATTGATGGCTTATTAGAATATTCATTTTTGGGAAAAGACGACATCTTGTATTCAGATTTATGCACTGAGGGTATCTTATCTTCCTATTAAGCAACCGAAAATACTTCCTTTTCATTATCTTCTGAAACTAATGTCTTTTTTTCGTAATCATTCTTTGATAAAAATGTCAGCGTCTTATATTCATTTTCAGGCATTGAGGGTTCCTTGTAGCCTTCACTTTTAGCAATTGTGGTTGGTGCATTGTTGTATGTTGAATATGTTAATTCCTAAGAATAAGGTGAGTATGCCATTGTGCATGTGGCAATCAACAAAAATGCCAAAGCACCAAATTGCTTCTTCAATTGGCTTTCCATTGAGAAGAATTGGATTCTAAGGCAAGATATTAGTTGTTTTTCTTTTTCTTGTGTGTTTTAGAATGGAGGTATTAGGAGTCTATATAACATAACGTAGAAGAATGATTGATAATATTGGACTCAGCTTGATTTTCTTTCCTCATTTTTTTGCTTATCTATTCCACTATTGTCTTGAGATCATGGGAAGCCGTGAACAATTCATACACATCTGATTAATAATCCACTTATATTATTTTTTTTAAATCAAATCAAACGTTTAATAGACTATTCCGAATGTTTGTCAGTGTTTTTTTTTTTGTTGTACATTGAAAATTAGATTAATAAACTTTTAAAGTTTTAAAAATACATACTTTTCGCGTAACAAATTAAATATTGTTCATTATTTGCCGTCTATATCAAAATCAGTTGGGTTCATTATTTTGGATTTGCTTCCTCTGTCCAATAATAGTAGTCTACTTGACACACCTTTAAGAAACTATAAATAGAATAATAATTTTACTATATCACCTTTGGAATATAATAGATATAATATCTTGAAATATGCAATAGGAAAATGACTATAATTAATGATAAGGGTAAATTAAGAACTACATGTAAAATTATCCATAGATTTTTCACAGCGGAGAGAAATACATAAGATATGCCCTTTAATTTAATTTTTCTTCAGTTTACATTTATGCCCTCAACATTAATATGCCACAAGTCGACACACAACAAACTTGTATAAATTGAACAAATTACACACAAACGCCTAACATGACATCCTATCATGACACTCTACGTCGACGTGATATTCCGGTATGTATTATGTTACAGTAAGACTCATGTGTCTACTTGTCCAACTTTATACAAGTTTAAGTGTATACTTGTGTACACTCAAAGTTGGAGGGTGTAAATGTAAAATGAGGTCAAGTTAAACGACATATTTATGTATTATAACATTTTATAAGTTGGACAAATATTGTTAGATATTTTTTAATATAATGAACAAGTATTATTAGACGAAGGAAGTATACCAAACTGTTGTTAAAATATTCTTTAATATCGCGGCTAAACTTTTTAATGAGTGGTGTACGGAGAATCTGTGTTGTTTTACATAGTAAAATTGTTTATTTGATATTATTTAATTTTTAAAAACATATCATATACTTTGGTTTAATTTTTGTGTCATTTATTTATACTGATCAATAGTCCATTCAAATAACAGGTTCATAATGTATATGTTTGCTTGTTTTCTCAATTTAAAATATTTTTTTGACTTTATTATTTTAATTTATGTATATTTGATATAACTTTTAAAATAATATATATCTAATTTCCCATATTATCATTATTGAGCACATGTAAGAAAAATATTATACATTTCTTTCAATATTTATATGTTAATTGTATTTATCATTTTTTTTTTTGTAATTTTTAAATATAAACATATAGCATAATTAAAAGGAAAGCAAGACATAGTTAAAACGGAGAAAGGTGCTGAATATAGATAGAGGAAATTGAAGTGGAAGGACAAATCCGAGAATTCTTTGACTGATTCTAAGCGCTAAATATATGTTATTTTTATCTCGATTTATATGATTATTTTCTTACTTTGAAGGAAAAATTACCAAAGTATACATCGTTAGTTATAATAATCTCAATATTCCCAACCATTTTAAAATAATACGAGAATTTCTTCTTTCTTCTTTTCCCTCCAACCCAACGGCAGATTAATTTATTTCATTTCCCTCCATACTCACTTTCGAACTCTATATTTACGTCTCTTTCACACTCACATAATCAAATCAGTTATCACATTAACAAAAAATTAAATTTCAAGAGATTTTTCTCTCCAATCAACGAATTTCGAATCTGTAGGTACTTTCACATCTTCAATTTTTCTTCTTCCTTTTTGCTTGTTTCATCAGTTTGTCTATACATATGGATGCTCCTTCATTTAGTATTGAAATTGCCCAAATAGTTACACCTAATATTAATCGAATATTTGATTCTGATAATTCAATGGACAAAAAAAAAAAAACAGATCTAAAAGGTTACATGATCCTTTACAATGACAAATCAAAGTTCAGAGAAGGCAAAAGCAAAAAAGAAAGTACCTACATCATCGAAAAAAAAGGTTGAAAAACAACGAAAAAAGAGGTAGAAAGGTTGCATGTCGTATCTCAACCTACACTATTCATGGTACTATTTTAAATCATGTATTTTAGTATTTTTTTTTAAAAATTATATCTTCCATTGTTGAACTATTGGACCTACAACATTCGTTTGAGGTGGAATTTGTTCAAGATATTATGCAACAAGAAAGCGATAGTATGTAACTATTGAATTAATTTTTCTCTAGTTACACATTTGATATGTTTCTGTTAACACATTTGATATGTTTCCATGTATCTTCTTCTTTTTTAAGTGATTGCGAAGCATTTGTTTATTGTTATTTTTGTTGAATTTTTGATCGATTGAATCAACATCCCATCTAATGATTTTCTAGATGACAATCTTCGCACAAGATATGCAACACTGTTATGAAAGTATGGTTTTAACAAGGTCAAGACGAAATATGTTAGTGAGAATGATGATCCTACAAGGCCGAACAGTCTCTACACTCCACCAGCAGGAGTTCATCTTTGTAGGATTGATCTATTTTTTTGTAAGATACATTTATTAGTATTTTCGAGTAATTGTTCTCTTTTGAAGATACTACTTCTAAATGTGAACAATTTTTATGTTGAAAATTATTTATTTAAATTTTCATTTTTTAAATATATTTAATATGATTTTAAATTTTGTCTCTTATAAGTATAATACACATCAGTATAGTTCATACTATATTTTTAGCGGACATAAGATTTTTCAAAAAAATACTATGTATATCATACACAATTATTTTAAATATAACAAATTTGTATGTATCACAAAACATGATATTATATTTTTAAACTTGATACAAATCTGTCAATTTTCAATATATTAGTACATTACATTATGCCTCTGATAAATTTGGTACAAATGACTTCACTTGATACTATATTATAAGCTGATACAAATTTGTCAAAAGATATATTATGCATATAATACACAATTATTATTTATCATTCTCTCAAAATACAAATTGATGTGTCTCACAAAACTTGATACTATACATTTACTATTGTTACAATTCTCTTAATTTGTAATATATTTAGTACCTTTTAATATTTTGTGTCTTATCCAATACTGTAACATTCCGAAAAAATTATATGTCTAAGGAAGAGCCCAATAGGTCTTTAAGAATGGGTATTGGGGGTACATAGGCATCACAATGACTAATATTGGGCATCGTATAGAAAATTGACTAAGGGGTATTAGTCAATTTTTATATAATACCCAAATAAGCAAAATATTGAGCATATTAGAAAATATTGAGTTAAAGGGTGTAAGCCAATTTTCTAACATTAATGAGCTTGTTTAAAAAATGTACCTGAATGAGACCCAAGCTAAAACAATTTTTCAATATTTGGCAACACAATGTACAGGCATATCCACTTGTCAAGCCTCGTACCGCACAACACATCATCATTAACAAGATCATGTAATTAAGTAGTGCCCAAGGACTTAGTGAGGGTCCTTGGGACCAATAAGTAACTTTTACGAATTACCATAAATACAAAGTTAGTTAGGAAAGTGCAACACCCATGTGCAAGCACATGTGTCAAGACTGTGAAGAACTTCCAAAGGAGGGGACTACCCTAAACGTATTCAGTTAGGTAGTAGGAGGGAATGTGCACAAGAGAACCACTACCTGTGGGACCTAACCTCCCATAAATTCCTAGACTCTAACCTACTCCCTAAGAACCTAATACCCTAGGAGTAACGAATTGGACCCATTCGTGCCCGACAACCTAGGACCAAAACCGGGTTGACACTAACCTAGTAGTATTTAATAGACACCTAATACCTAACCTAGGATGGTCCAAAAGGTTAGATTTTGTCCTAACAACTTGGGTACTTTAGTAATTCCCCTAAGGTTTACCTAATGAATGATTTATCAGTTAATAATTAATTTAACAGGTCTAAACCCGAAAATAAAAGGAAATTTTCAGATTTCGTTTAGAGACAGAAAGGGCAACCTAGAACCTAACCGAGGATGTTTCCGCAAAGAGTTAGTTAAGATCTAACGACTTAAGGTATACCTAGTAATAATCCCTATTGCTCCTTATTAATCAATTTTTATTCAACTCACTTAATTTAATTTACTTTAAAGGGGAAAAACAAAAGATCAACAAAGCCCATCCAATTTTCGTTAAAACAAAAAAAAAACAACCTAACATACCTAGGATGGTTAAAGGATAGTTATGGTTATAACGACTTAAGGGTACTTTAGTAAATAGACTAAGTCACTTAATTAATTAAATTATTCATTTAATTAATTAAATTAAATGGGTGAAACCAAAATTATTACACTAACCTAGTACAGCTCAAGAAACATTCTAGTACTTAACCTAGGATGGTCCAAAAGGGTTAAAATTTGTTTCAATGATTTAGGGGCACTTTAATAGTTACCCTAGGTACCCTAATTAATTAAATTAGTCATTTAATTAATTAATTTAAAGGGAAAAATAAAATTCTTTGGAAAAATTTCAGGTTTAACCAAGTATTGTGTTTTTCTAGTTCTAGTAAATCTAGGAGGGTTTTTTTTAGTAATTATTTAATTAATTTAGTAACTAAATTATTAAACTCTAAGTTGAATGATTTAGGATCAGTTCTTAAACCTAAAAATTATGTTCAAACTCATAGAAAAAAAGGACGCAAAAATAGTGAGCAACGAACGCAAGAAAAAGGCAGAAAATTTATCGATTTCTCTAGGTAGATTTCATGATTTCTTCAATGTTTCGTTGAAGGTGGTCTTCCTAGATTAAGTTCTACGTAAGGTATGATTTTCTCTCCTGGACTTATTTCTCCAAGAGAACTTTATTTGAATGAGGTCAAAGATCTTGAAAAACTAGGGTTTGTTCACCTCGTTCTTTGTAGTGAACTCCTTTCGCCTATGTAATCTGGTGTAAGGTTTCAATGTGGAATAGGTAAAAATTGGTGTTGTTGGTATTGCTTTTAGCTGATCATTAATTGTATTGTTTTTGATTAAAAATGATTGAATGAACATATTGATTGGTCTCGTTTGATGCAAAAGTGTTATATTTGATGTGTGAAAGAGTGATGACTTAGTTAAAGATATGTGTACGGAGATGTTATGTAGTAGAATATGTTATGTATGTTTGTGCAATCGCTGTTAATATAATGTTATAAAAGATGATATATTTATCAAAATCTAATATGATTCTGTCATATGTTTAAAAGTGTTTATGGCTATACGCTATGTTATAAGGGTGGGCTAAACAGATCTTCATGAAATCATAAGTTGAATGAATGTTTGGGTTGTGCCAGTAATAATGGCTAAACAATGTCTTGCCCTAAAAGTTGTTGAAGGAATTGGCTTACATTATTGCTTCTTAAAAAATGAGGAAAAAGACTTGATGAGAATGAGTTCATGAAACGATTTTGAATGAATGTTTGGGTGGTACCAATTAATAGCTATGAAGTCATTTCCAAAATTTTGTAGGCCAATACTAAATTTACACAATCTTATGGCCCAATAAATTGCAATGTCGAATTAAAGCAATGACCAACAGAAACAAAAGATCCATACTTAAGGTTATGGCAATCATGCGACAAGCCCCAACATACCTTATATACTATCTAATTGACTATAATGTGGTTATGTGCAAATGAATAAGCACATCTAAAGTACTCAAGAATCAATAGATAAGGGCGTGCCATTCAGTGGAGCAACTCCCAAAGATTGCTCGTAAAAAGAAGACATATGAAATCATGAAAACTATGAATGAAGTGGCTCAAGTCCATAAAACAATTGATATGTAATCTACTATACTAAAGTAAGTAAGTAACGTGAGTGTTTGTACCATTTAAAGGGGTTAATAAGTGAAAGAATGGTTTTTGTGTTAAGGGAAGTGAGGCACAGTAACTTCCACCCTAAGCTTATAGTTAAAAGACTACGAACGTATGGAAGGTTGTTAGAATCTTGAGCCGGTCTCATTAACACCAAAGGTTGATAGTAAGGGAATTACCTTTCCTCAATATAAACAAGGAGGGATGACCAGTCATCAATAGGTAAGTAAATCTCAATCTTAAAGCAAGTCCTCCATATGCGTGAGTCAACACTAAAAGATAAAGAAGAATAGAAATGAACGATTACGTAAAAAGGGCGTGAGTAAGTAATTATGAAGAACGAAACAAAAATATGATAACGCTAATGAAGGTTGTGGTGACAACATGTAAGAGGCTTGTGATGAAGATGAGTCAATCTCATAAATGATCCTAAGTAAAGTGTTACAAAAAACGGAATAACAATGAGGAGTGTTTAAGCTAAAGAAGATACCAAGTCTCTATGTGAATACTTAACAGGAAAGTAGTATTGAGATTAGTGTTATACTTAATATTATGATGATATGAGAAATCAATATTGAGCTATGAGTCTCATACTAGAAAGGACAGCTTCCATGGAAGTATAGTTGAATGTAAGGGACTTCATACTATAGCACCGATTAGGAATAGCTTATGAGCGGGGGTGATCCTTGTTTCAGGAATGAGGGAGTTCACGTAAGTCTAGAGATGAGCTTACGTGGTGTTTTGGAATTCCGAATAGGGGTTACTTTATATCTCTAGTCTTTTGAACATATTTTACTGCCAATATAGGGATGTCTACCAGGTTCAAATCTTAGTATACACTAGCTATGTTCATGTCACTTTAACCGGGTGTGATTCCCGCTTCTTTTCGGTTAGTTGGGGGAGACAGTGGATTTCATGATGCTCACAGGAGATGATATGTCGGTTAAGTTAAAGTTACCAAAAGGACGACTGCGGCCAGCTAAAAAGTGAAGATAATGAATGAACGATACCGAGGTGTTTGAAAAAACAATCAAGAGGTGAAAATCAGAGTCAAAGTATGAATTAGGTATTCGCTTTGTCATTTCACTTCATGATTCCCAGTGAGCGTCTTAAACTTCATCTAGGTGTATTTGGGGTTACCAATCAGCCTAGAGATTGCATGAATATGAATAATCGTGATAGTAGATATGGTACGGAAATAAAGCAGGATTGTGGTGTGCTAATGAAGGCCCTCGAGTTGATAGGTTCCATTGTTAGGCCCCTCACTTGAGATGTATTAATGCCAGCATCAACGATCCAAAGTCTCGTGTATATGAAATGTATAATATGTTAAAACATGAAAGTAATGAACTCAATGGCATTATGATAGAGAGAATGGCTTTTCTGAAAGTAAGACTGGATTATTAGTTGTAAAAGAATGACTCGCTATAAGGTAGGGATTTCATTCCTTAGTCCTGGATTACTTACATCGATTCATTATGGGAATGAGACTACCAATGAATCATTGAATTGTAAGTAAAACATAGGACCAAAATTAATTATTGGAACTACACAACAAGAAGAAGAAACGACGGAAAAATATAAAGTGTACAAAGAGGAGCTCTCGGCCTAAAAGGATAAAAAATCTCAAATATTTTGTCGATCACTGTAGTGTGTTTAAATTAGTTTATGATACTAGTTATTTTATAATAATATAGAAAAATGAGTTGTGTTCTTTTTATTGAATGCAATAAAAATACATTCATATTCATTACCACAATTCACAATAACGTATTTGAGGAGTCTAGAGACTAGGCTTCCGAAGTAGCATGTGTTTAGGAAAAGCTTTATTTATCATGCATAGCCTTATGTAGGTATGTTGCACTTTTACAACAATACTTAGTAGAAGTGGTGTAATAACCCATCTTTTAATATTAAGATATAGGTTAAGGAGAATTGACGACTCCTGCCACGGTTTGGACATCAGCGTTTCTCAAACATTGGTAGGTCCCTTGATTTCGAGGATTGCTACAGTTTATTTGTCTCGCCTTAGTTTTTTGAAAACACCTAGGATTTGCCCTAGCGTTTATTTTGACTTTCATTGAAGCTTTGTAATAAGGTAGTGTCTGGGTAAAGTTGTATTTAGAATATTCGTTGTTTTGTGAATTGATTCTTATTGATTGATAGTGTGATATTTATGGTGAGTGTGAGTTAGATAAAAAGGATGAATTCATAAATAACTAAATGAAGTTCTGTATACTTCATTACGTTTAAAGTTTTAAATTTTCTTAAACTTAACCATATGATGTGATGAATGCAACATGAGCCTGTCTGTTGACCTAAGAATTCGCAACGATGCCGTTTGCGTTCGAATTCAAATTCGGGGTGTGACAAATTACACCCTCACAACTTATCCAGTCATATCAAAATACTTGATACTAATCATGATACAAAAAATTTCAATGAATTAAAGTAGAGATTCATTATGTTAAACTTATTAATGCAATATATGTATTCAGTGCTTACTCATTGGTATATAGAAACGATTAATTATCTTAACCCAATTACATGTTATTTTAAATTATAGACTTTGTATAAAACACCAAATAATACAAAAAATTCTTTATTATAAATTAACAATAGAAAAAAAAATAGGAAGAATGAAATAATAGCATAACATTTCAATTAGTAATCAAGAATTAGTACGCTAAAAGTTTACTTTTTTAATGTAGAAATTGTAACAACGGAAAGAGATATTATATCTAATGTATGTTATTAGATCTTAAAAATAAAAGTACTCCAAAAAAGTATTGATCTAGATTCTTCTTTCACGAAGATAGTACAAGTCTTCTATTGAGGCCTACTTGTTCACATTGCACACAACAATTTGTGTTTGATGTTAGATTTTCATCTGAATCTTTCTTCTGCTGTTTTTACTTTATCCATTGAGCATTATTTTGTGTCTTGGTGGCAAGACAAGTTCTTTCAAAACACATTTCAGAACTGATCAATCACTTTGTCCGGCATTGATTCAATCGGAACTACATAACACACATTATAGACTAAAATCGCCTACCAAATATATTTATTAGTTAATCTTTATTGTATCCTTCAAATAAAATTTACACTTCAAGGATACCTGATTTTATAACTGTCAAGGTATTTCATATATAAAGTTTTGTTTATAATACAGATTAGGTCCCCTAGTTTTAAACGTTTTTTTAGCATACATATAAAAATGATACAAAAAACTACAATATGATTAGAAACATATATGCACAACAAAAAAGTTATTAGGATCTTAATGCTTACAGTAGAATAATATATAACCGGTATTGTTTATGTTAAAACCATAATGTATTCTAGAACCTAAGTAAACATCATTTGAAAAATGGTTAATCCGTATAATAAATACCTATTTGAAAAAATAACCTTAGAGCTAAAGACCAAGATCGACAGACTTCATAGTGAATCTACCAGATCAAACAATAGGTATTTTGTCTTATACAGTTATTCCAGTCACATTCGAAATCTCTAATACATGGGGTGGGCAGAGTCTCGAATAGAGAAACTAATCTCGGTTCAGGGTAGGAGATTCCATATGTAGAGATTACTTCCTAATCCAAAAAGGAATCGAAAATCTAATTTTTCTAGAACACTAGAAAAACCCATATTATTCTTCCTTTTTCCATAGAAATAGGATTATGAGTTCTAGTTTAAAATGGACACTATAGGGACCACATAATTAATTATCGAGGCTTCCTATTATAGAAATAATTCTAAATAATGAATTTGAATTATTCTTACCGTAATAAATTACAAATCATTCCGCTAGAAGTTCGTAATTACACTTCTCTACTACTTGATTCCCCATGCTAAGATTTCACATACTAATCAATAAATTAAATTACTGACGAATTTAACATAATGATTAATTTCCTTTATAGCACTACTTAATTTATTTCATGTGTTGGATTCATAATACTAGCAGATTTTGACACGATGTGAAAACTTATAAGTTCTCAAAATGACAATCACTCATTCTCTTATAATGGAGACTGGATTCCCTGACCTAACGTATATTTCATTTTTAATAAATCAACTGATAATAATGTATACAAATCTAATTAGTTATATCAGGATAAGAATATAAGCTATTTAATATTTAGAGAGATTTTGCCAGTTAGTAGAAAACAAAAAACTATATCTATTGTTCCCTTCAATACATTACAAAAGGTACTAGCACAAAGAAGTTGGAAACTATTCTTTCCCATTAATCAGAATAAATTACAATAATCTTGTGCTACCATTGTACTCGATGACAGTTCAATTTCCATTATAGATGAGAACCAAAATACTTAGACTTGTGGAGAATCGAGGATTTAATCCTCTGTGTATAAGCTTAAAACATACACACCAGACTCATCTATTTATATTACATGATTAGACACGATAAACGAATGCGTAGATCTATTAAAATGAGTAAATATTTTCTCTAATAATATTATCTTAACATATGGTAATAGTGGATTACATCTCAAAATCTCACACTTAGGACTTTGAACCATCACAATTGTTTATAATGTAATAATCTAATACATGGTTAATAGTATATACACTACCATTCTCCCACTAGAGTATTTAATCTTAAAGATAATGTTGAGGTACTATGTTACAAATACATTCTTAATAGTACATACTTAATAAGTGCTCCCACGGTAGAATCTTACTAGTGCTTTAAAATTTGGCCTATGGCAGTCCTTTTTTTCATATCGAAAGAAAAATACAAGCTATTTCTCATGTAATTTTTGCGTTAGTAGTTGGGCGTCTCCTTAATAAATGATTTTTACTTGATCTTGAGAAACTTTATCGTTGAAAACCTTCCACGAGTGTACTTTTTTTTGTAGAATGTCTATCATAAAAGTTCTCGTCGGGCATACAAAACAAATCAATTGTTAATTATGATTCTCCAATACGATTAAGTAATACTATTATAATCACACTTTCATGTTCTTGAGTTTTAATGTTTACAACTTTTCATGAAGTGTTTTTTTAGCGTTACTTGTAGATATGAACATCTTTAGGCTTATGTCTCTGCTCAGTAGGTTGAGGCTGGTAAGGTTAGGGAATAGGACAAGGAGAGTAAGAAGTATAGGATTGGGAACTATGACTATTCTTATTAGAAATCGGGTGGTGAAAATTGCTCACAGAATCAGAAGAAAATTTCAAATCCAGCCCTTTGTCGGTTAATGTTCCATCCTCCAAGAACAGGTACGACCATAAGGTTAGAGCTCCATGATCTAAGTCTCAGGGAAGTGTTTTCAGGAACCTAGACTACCACCCTTCCTATATGTTGGACGAACCTCGGCGCGTGTCTCATAGGAAAAGGCGGAGTTTGGGTTGGGGTCAGGTTCACAAGTTGAGGGATTGTTCCTTCGAGACAGGTTCAAGAGGGGTACTGGTATAGCGTTTCAGTCTACAACTTCATTAGCACCAACAAAGTCACCGACTCAGTAGGGTAAATATCTGGTACATGTGGCGGTCAACGACAGAACAGGTTGTATGCTCTTTAGGATCAGAAGGTTCTCCTGAGGTAGTACGTCGTTAGGAGTATTTTTGACTTTGATGTTTACGCATTGTTAGATACGGGCTACTCTTGTTTGTCACTCTTTTACAAACAGTCACATCAGGTTAGTCCAGAAACTCTCTCAAACCTTTCTAAGTATATACTCTAGTCGGTGACCCAATTTTAGCACAAGGGTATACAAAATGCCCTGGCACAGTCTCTAAGAAAGTCACCTCAGCAGAGAGATCTTTGTAAAGTTAGAATTGTAGACTTCGATTGTCATTCTAGGATGGATTGGCTCACTCTGTATGCTACGGTCGATTGTAGAACTAGGATATTCATTTTTAGTTTCCAGACGAATCAATCTTAGAATGGTAAAGTAGTACCTTAGAGCCTATAGATCGATTCATTTCTTACCATAAGGCCAGAAAGAGATCTCTAAGGCTTATATATATCTTCTAGTTCGGGTTAAGAATTGTAGCTCTGAAACCACAACTCTTATGTCAGTTCCAGTAGTTTGTGAGTTTCCTGAAGTTTTTCCAAAAGATTTTCTCGGAGTCCCCCCTGAAAGGAAAATCGACTTTGGCATTGATTTCCTTCCATATACCCAGTCTATTTCTATTCCTCCTTACAGAATGGATCCAACAGAGCTTAAAGAGTTGAAGAGAATTTGACAAAAGACCTTAAGATAAGGGTTTCATAAGACCTAGTATTTCGACTATGGGGTGCACAGGGTTGTTTGAAAGAAAATAAAGATGGTTTCCAGAATTTACATTGATATTTATAGACAGTTATTAAACAAGTCATAATTCGAAGAATAAGTGACCATCCTCAGGATTGATGAAGGTTTTACCAACTTCAGGGTGCTAGTCATTTTTTAAAGATAGACCTGATCGGGGTTATAATTCTTAGAGTCAAAGATCAGTGAAATTCCAAACAAATCCTCAGAACTTGGTATGGTCATTACAATTTGTTGTCTTATGTTATTTGGACTAACGAATGTCCTAAAACTTTCATAGATTTGATGAACAGAGTTTTCAAACAGTACTTATACTTGTTCGTTATCATACTTATTGATGATATCCTAATTTACTCTAGGAATGAGGAAGAACATGCGAGTCATTTGAGAATTTTTCTACAGGCTCTCAAGGATTGCCAGTTACTCGCTAAGTTTAGCAAATGTGAGTTCTGGTTGAAATCCGTTGTTTTCCTTGTAACATTGTATCTAGAGAAGGGATCTGAGTTGATTCACATAAGATAGAAGGAGTGAAACAATGGCTCTTACCTACCTCTGCTATAGATATAAGAAGTTTCTTAAGTCTAGCGGGGTATTTTAGAAGGTTCGTGGAAGGATTCTCATCCATAGACTCACCATTGACTAGGTTAACTCACACGATGGTCAAGTTTCAATGGTGAGATGATTGTGAGAAAAGCTTTGTAAAATTTAAAACTAGATGGACTACAAATCCTCTCTTGACTCTACCAGAGGGTTCAGATGGTTATGTGATCTATTCTGATACATCCAGAGTTGGCCTAGGTTGTGTATTAATGTAGCGAGTAAGTTTTATAGCTGTGCCTCTATAGACACAACTTAAGGTGCGTGGAGAATAAACTATCCAAACCGATGACCTCGAGCTTGAGTAGTGGTGTGTTTGAACTCAAACATATGGAGAACACTACTTGATGGTGTCGTGTAATGTGTTCACTGATCATAACAGCCCTTCAGTATTTGTTCACCAGAAAGAAAGATTTGAATTGTCGTTCAGAGGAGAGATGGCTTGAGTTCCTTAAGGATGATGCTATGAGTGTGCAATTATCATCCTGGTAAGGAGAACGTAGTGCAGATGCTCTTAGTAGATTATGTATGGGTTGTGTAGCCCATGTAAGGAATAAAGTAAGGACTAGGAAGGCTGTCACAGCTTTGTTCGCTAGGAGTTCACATATGAGCAAACAGACAGTGGCTGTTGTAAATTTCAAAAGGCGGCAGAATCTCTTTGGTAAGGGAGGGTTAAGAAAAGCAAGCCAGTGTCCAATATTGCTTGAACTTAAGGATGCATTCTAAATACAAAGAGTGGGGAGGAGGTTTTCTCCCCCGGGTATATGTGAACTCGGCTACAGGGTAGATTGTGTGTTCCATGATTTGTGGGTGAGTTGAGAAGGGCAATATCCTTTGAAGAAAGCCCATAGTCCAGATGTTCTATTCATCCAGGTGGTACTATAATGTTACGCGACCTCGAGAAGTCTATTGGTGGAAATGGCATATGAAGAGGGGATATGCAGATGTTTGAGGAGAAGTGCCCATTTATCCAGCAGTCAAGTTTTAGTGCATCAACAATCTTAGGAGGTATGATTCAGAGATTGAGATTTCTATTTTGAAGTGGGAAGTGATCAATGGATTTCATTCACAGAGTACCTCTACTCGCAGACAAAATGACTCATTTGGGTGTAGTTGATGGATGACTAAGTATTCTTAATTTTTATCGGTCAAAGGACACGATTGGCAGGGATCTTATGCCAAGCTTAACATTAATGAAATTGTGAGGTTTAAGGGGTTCCTGCTATTCATCTCATATAGAGGTCTTCCAATTTACCTCTCATTTGTGAAAGTCATTTCAGAAGGGGCTGGAGGGCTTGGTACTCAAGTTAACATTAGAACAAACTTTCATCACAGAGGCTGGACAGGAAAGGTACATTCAGACCCTAGAGTGGCATTGTTTGAAGATCTTGGTGTGATTGATTTAAGCCTCCCCTCATCCCCTCTCCCTGGTAGTTGGATGATCACCTTTGCTTATTGAGTTTTCCTACAACAATAACTACCTCCCCAATATCTTCGATGGCAGTTATGAAAGCTTTGGTAGGGCTTAAATGTAGATCTATCGTTTTGGTTGGTTTGAAGTGGGGTTTGAAGAAGCTTGATACGGCACAGATTCAGTTCTTTATGCTATGGAGAAAGTGAAACTCGTAGAGATAGAATTAAGACAATCTACACCTGTCAGAAATCTATGCATAGTAAGGGGAAAGGGAAAAGGAACTAGAGTTCCAGTTGATGATCAGGTTTCTGAAAGTCTAACCTAGAAAGGGGGGTGATGAGATTGGCAAGAATATGAAGATCAGTCCCTAGATATGTAGGCCTTACAAGATTATTGAAAGGTTTGAAAAGGTGGCATAGAGTTAGAGTTTCCAGAAAAATTACCAAGTAGTGAATCAGTCTTCGAAACATCGCGCTCTTGAAGAAGGTGTGGGTCACCCAGCCTCTGTAGTGCCCTTAGAGAGTGTGCGGTGGAAGAAGTCTTCTTATGGAGGATGTACAATTGAGATTCTTTGACCGCCAAGTTAGAAATTTAGAAATAAAAAATTGCTTCAATTCAGGTGTGTAGAGAGTCAGTTCGTAGAGGGAAGCTATTGGGAAGCAAAAACAGCCATAAAAAGCCAAGTAGCCTCACCTCTTTTTCTCGATTCAAACCCCTCTAGGTTTAAAAGTTCCTCTTCAGTTGTACAGTCATTCATGAGTGTGTGTGATTATTAGTCTTGAATCATGTTCCGGCGTGCATTTCACTTGCATTTAAGCATATTGGGGGGAAAGGTTCTTCAAAAGTCAATTTAAGTGGGAAGTCAGTTTGAATGTGTAGTAGTAAGGATTTTAAGAGCTCTCTCCCTTTATTTGAAGTTTTTTAGTCTTAATTCGAGATGAATTTCTCAATGGGAGTATTTATGTGGACACATCGTATCCTAGGATAGATGCACAAAATTCTGATTTTCCAAGGAAGGTGCAGATCCATTATGAAGGGCCACCTACGTACCGTAGTGAGGACTACGATCCTTAGATCCTGGTCCACAGACGATGTCCAGGACTTACGAACCGTAGGTAGGACAACGATTCGTGGACCAGGTCTTTTAATATTGGTCCACATAAAACTTAGATCCTAAACGACGGCCAGTACCTAGGGACTATAGGTGGGACCAAGGTTCTTGGACCAGTTCCGATTATCGTGTTCCATAAACCTATTCTCTGAACAAAACATCAAAGGAATATGAAAGAATGTAGGTGGAACCATGGTATGTGGACCAGGTCCAATTATTATGGTTCATTAACCCACTCTCTGAACCAAAACGACGACAGTAAGTCGTAGTAAACCAACAAAACCGTACGGTGCGACAACGGTGTTCTGTGTTGGGACCAGTAGTCGATCATGCGTCCATTAAAATCCCACTCTTTAAACAAAATGTGAAGGGGGGTGAACATGATGGATAATAGATAGCACAACAGTCCGTGGCCAGGTCTTTCGAACTTGGTCCACAGACAACGGACATGACCTACTGATCGTAGTTAGGACAACGGTCCGTGGACCAGGTCCATATGTCACTCTGACAACAGTTAATTTAGGGGTCTTTTGGTCTTTTTCCATTCTGGAAATCCAAGTACATTGTTTTGAATATGGAATCTTTAATCTGATTTTTTTGGTTTGTAAGCTGCTATACATATAACTAATAAATTACCTTCTTAATCATGAATCGAATAATCAATAAAACGTGGAAAAAGAGGGAAGATCGCTCTTGAAGAGAAAATAGAGAGGTCAAGAACATTTGTTAGCAAGATTGACACAAGGTTTCAGAGTTTCCAGCCCCAAAATCTAAATATTTCTCTGTGGTATTTCATCACCATGTATGTGGTATTTCACTAGTGGTTTCCTTTCACCCATTGGGTCTCGGTTTTTAGTCAGATTCTTTATTCCCATATGTTCTTGATCAGACATAGGTTTCTAGAACTTCAAAACAAATTTCATGAATTAATTAGTTATGTATGTTCCAAATAGATTTGTCCCCTGTGGCATTATTAGTTATGGCAGTATTCAAAACCCTAGATATGTGTTCTTTAGTTGTCCTTTAGTTTTGAAATTGTACAGATCGATTAGATATTTTAGTTATTAGTTTTTACATGCCTCAGTTATTAATGCATTAGTATCAGATTAAATGTTGTATTCTCAATTTGAATGTTCACTTTTGATCTATCCAGTATTTATAGAAACTGATTCATAATAATTTAACTACATAATTCATTGGAAGAATCATAATACCGAGTTTGAGTAGGGTTCAGCGTACCCAATTAGCCCGAGAATTGCTAGCCAAGTAGGTTATAAGTCCCTTTTATGGGCAGTCAATTTAGTGATCACGCCAGCATGACTTTATGCTTTTGGCAGGGTGTATTAAGTCCTCTTGATGGGGCGTATACATCCAACTCCACATTTAGCTCATGTAGTTTTGTTATTGGTTATTAGGAGCTCCCGCAGTTTAGTCAGACTCTCTTGCATTGATCTCTTATCAATATTTTTTTAGTATTCAGTTTCAGCATGTTATAGATTGGTCATTGCATTAACTTAGCTCAGAATTCAGTATTTCATGTTTAGATTATTATACTTGCTCCTGTGCTTGTTCAGTTATGTTCATTTTCAGCTTTATTCTGTAGACTACGTATGGTCAGTAAACTCCAAATACTGACACATTACTGTGCGCTACATCTTTTCGTGATTGTACGTTCAGGTTCTCGCTATTCAGATCGCGCTAGATTGATTCCCATCTCTAGTCGTAGATTCAGAGTGGTGATGTCCCTATTCGTCGAGGACAACGTAATGAGTTCATTTAAGTCTTTTAGTTTCAATATTTCGCTAGACTTATTGGGGATTTCCCAGGTATTTTGCTAGTCGAGTAGAGACTTATTTTAGGCATAGTTAGTTTCAGCTTAGTATTGAGTTACTAACTTTCTTGTATTAAACTAATCAGTATTTCAAATATCTCAGTTATATTATATGGGTATTCCCCATCTTTTTATTAGAGTATGATTTAGCTTCCGCAAAAGTTTATTCTCTTTAGTATGCTCTTGATCATGCCAGCAAGGTTAGTTTGGGATCACTTGTGGTCCTAGGTTATGTGACCGCGTCTTGGAGGTAGTTCGGGGCGTGAAAATTACCCCAATTAATGAGGGGTATTTTGGTCTTATCCTTACACCTTTAGCTTAAAACATGCTGTAGTAATAAGTTAGGTGTCCAAACTAATTTGGGTCAGTTTTAATAATCTTAAATTACAATTAGGATTTTAGGAGAGAATTCAAGAAGAGAAAATAAATGAAAAGGAGGAAAAATCAAGATTTCTTGCGAATCGAGGATTTATTTCGCCAAATGATAGTACGTAAGTTTTCATTGTGTTGGGTTTGTTAACCCACAAAAAAAATATGTAAATTTCATCCGTAATTTTAATCTTGAGGTTGAATGAGTTGAGTACTTGAGGTTTTGTTCTTCTTGCTTTGTTTATGAAGTTTGATGAATTTTAAGGTGAAGATTTCGATTGTTGATGGTGGTTCTCGATGAAAAGAGAGTATATGAAACGAAGAGTATATTTTTGTCAACTGTATTGGGTTAATTGTCCCCCCCCCCCCCCAATAAAAGGAACAATTTTGTAGGAAAACAATTATTCTAGGGAATTAGAGTAAGAGGGAAAAACGAGAANGCGAAAACAGAAATTAGTCATGTTTCTTGGAAAGGTGCTTGGATTGTTGCGTGCTAGCTTTGAGCCAGAAAGTTCCCTTGTGAATTCAAAGGTTGGATCCTAACGCCACTGAGTGTTTTAGGAACTCTTGCCTCGACTATTTCATAGTATTGCTTCTGTGAGTTCCGTTTAAAGTATGCCTTCACTTTTCTGATTCTAACTACTCTAAACGACATCTAAACATAATTTCTCGTACTTGAAATAAAAAAATGATAATCTAAGAAAACAAGAATAATAATTTTTGGAAATAAAATATGGAAATCTGATAATTTTCCACTTTTAAAAGTGAGAGTTTAGTCATTTTCAAACGGCCATAAACATCTATCTCAGAGAAGTTAGGGTGAGGGCGTTCTTTAATGATGAACACTCTTGGAAATATCTTTGAACAATGCCGATTTGCAAAATTTCGATGCGTAGTGAGAAATATGACTTTCAGATAGTAGGGTTTTGGATTGAGAAAGTCAATTCCGGATTTTCAGTAAGGGAACATTTTCTTTCACCCTAGGATTTTCCATTTGTTTTAAGGATTATTTCAGGGTAAAAACCAGTCGTTAATTCAGTTTCACAAAATAAAGAACGTTTAGGGTTTGGAGAAAAGAGAAAAGAAGAGGAAGATAAAGAATATCCAGAACACCTAGATCGTTGCATGGATTTCGTAGGGTGGTTGATTATCTCTCGTAGATTTGATTTATGTTTTTGGAATGTTTTTGGGTTTATCTTTTGGGTAATGACTTATTTAGTGATATTAGATTTTGGTGTTCGGATCTATTGAAATTGGGAGGTTTAGAATTGAAATCAGAGAAAAGAAGCCATAATACCGTCTTATAGACCCAGCCGCACTACACTGTGATAATAGCTCTGAGGATAGCCTCTGCCCGTCCAGAATCGGGATAGCTGCCTCTCAGAGCGCAAGGACCCTGGGGACCCCTTTCTTCCCTAATTTTCAACAAGTTCCTAAGTGATGTACATATCATTTCTAGTTGATTCCAACACCATAAGTACATCTTAACATCATGAAATCATCCATAAACATGATCATGATCCTTGAATATGTAATTCATTCACGGTAAGATAAGAACAAGGTCAAAGTAGTTTAGTCAAGTTTGAAATTTTAAGAAGTCAAGTAAGTTCTAAACAAGTATCAAAATCATAGGACTAAGTATTCCCTTGATATTAAGTTTTCAAATGAAAGATAAAGAGTAAGATTGAGTTCATCTCTCAAGAAAACATCAGAAAACTAAGTAATTTCCTAAGGTTTATAATGTTTTCACATTTGAGTTAAGAGGAAACTAAGAGTTCCAAAGAGCTTTGAGTAGAAATAAATATTGGTTCCAAGAGATCTTTTGAAGCTAAAACGAGTTCAACAAATTATCTCAACCCAAAGGAAGAGGTTTTGCAAAAAGCATGAGCTAAGTTGTATATTTTGAGAGTACTATTGAGCACCGATGTGGGAATGATAGTTCATATAATTCAAGTATTTATGTAACCAATGAAACCATCATAGGTGTTAACGGACGTCAATCTTTTTAGTCATCACGTAGTTAAGCTAGTGGAATCCACTAAGTTAAGTAAGGTCCTATACGATGAAAGGTATAGGATGGTCCTGATCAACGGATAGTAAAATGTTATATCATCACTCAGCTCAAGTGATGTTTTCAGTTAGAGAATCTTTCACAAAGTTATGTTACTTTCATATATAAGTAAAGCTTGAGTTTGTTATTGCATTTCTTTACAGAACAAAGTTGTTTTATGGTTTTTTACAAGTTTTATATATAACAGTGTGTTTAAATTGCTTGATACATACTTTGAGTTGTCATAATCTTTATTTGGGCAAGCCAAGGTAAGTATCTTCTTTCCCTCAAGCTTAAGTCATGTCTAGCATTCCAACTCGACATACTCACTAAATTCAATATACTGATGCCAGTTGCCGCTTCACATTTTATGATGCAGACAAAGTAACTTGGATCCGCATGCAACACATCTTGTGAGCACTCCAAGTCAGTTGGTGAGATCCTCGCATTCTGGAGGACATCCTTTTAAATGCTTTAACTGTTTTAGTTCATTAGGTTGTCTGGAGTCGTTCCAACTTCAATTCAGTCAGTTCAGGCTTCGTGTAGACATAGTAGTTCAGTTCTGAGTCTCTTTTCTTTTATTATTAATATGTTTCAAATGTTGAGACTTAAGTGCCATTTGAAATAAGACATTATCTTGAACAAAATTCTTTTAATTACATTATCAGAGTATGTATAGTCTTCACTGATCTAAGTAAGATAGGGCCTAAGGGTTCGTCTCACGACCATCAAAGTAATCGTGTGTCAGTCCGCCCAGGTGTAAGGCTCTGGGCTTCAAAATATAGTATTAGAGCATATTAGTTCAAGAGTCCTAGGGAGTCTATTGAACGGGTCTGTAAAAAGTTCTTAGTCATTGTTTGAAGCGTGCCACATCTATGATTAGGAGGTTCAACATTTAGGAATTTCCTGTCTCTTTCATACCTATTTCGTGTGTTGGAGATCTATCTCTAAAAGTTTCCCTCTAATTCGGGCTTACGCATGTTTCAGATAACCAATGCCTTCACAAAGAGAAGTAAGAGATAACCCGTTAGGAGAAATGGTTGAAGCTCAAAATAGGAGTTACCTATGCACCGATGTGAAACCCCATGAGAGGTTACCACTAACGAATTCATGGAAGCTATCCACGTGTAATTAAGTAAGTAACCAACCAAGGGTGGAAACGAGAGAAGCTAAACAGAGAGGTTTTACTAATATCGAGAGTTTGTGAGTGTTTGAGGAATCATTCCTCCCAGCTACACGGATCAAACACTATTGAGGATTCGGAGAACTTTGTGGAAGAATTGAAGGAAAGTGGTTTGATGTAATTACGTGGTTAATGCTGAGAGAGTTTAATTAGTTGCATACAAATGAAGAGTGGTTCTAGAACTTCGTTTTCGACCAATGTAGGAAGCCGAGATGATTATGGGGATTGCAACCACCTCCAATTTCGGCTTTTCGCGAAGAAGCGTTCTTGGGGAGGTTATTTCCTACTCGAGATCAAAGGAATCAAGGAATGGGAGTTCCTCACTTTGAAACAACGACTCCATGAGTGTTCATAAGTATAATGTTGAGAATTTCACCTAACTGTTCGCTATTAATAGAGATGGTGAAGGACATGAGGAGCAGAATGAGCTTATTGTTGTGCTGATTTGGTCGTGCTTCCAAGCAAAAGAAGGCAGTGGCTGCATGTTGATTTGCTGAACATCGAATAATAGGGCGTGAGGTGGGGCCTATGTGGACAAGTAGTTGAAGAGGAAAAGCTGAGGAACAAATCGGCAGAAACCGAACAACAAAGCTAACTACTGGAGTGATTTCTAGTCCAAATATAAAAAGTGGTTCAAAGTCGACCTCAATTTTCATAAAATCAAAGGGGCAGTCACCTATCATCAGCTAGTGCACAACTCTAAAATAGAGGTGAGTATGATGGACAAAATATCGAGAACTCAAGGCTAGGCCAATCTTGCCCAAGGTAGTGTGAAAAAAAAAGGATTGGTAGTTGGGCTCCTTCTAGTGGTAGTTTGGTTAGAAGCCACCTCGCTAAAGTCATGATGGCCCAAAGGTCTGCTTCAAGTTGTGCCAAGAGGGTCACTTCATATGTGAGAGTGTTGAGTAATAGAAGCAAAGTGGTGGAAAATCCGGTACTAAAACAAATTTTGATTATTAGGGAGTAAATAATTTTGTCATTATAAATCATATTCGTCACTAAAAATCAGTATGATTAAAATAATTTCGTCCACTCACTCATCACTAAAAGGATTGGTATTAACTGACAAAAATATAAATCATCCAAACATTGCTTAACATTTGTGTAAAATTATTGTGTTGTAAAAAGTTGATAATTGTTGATAGTTAAAGTATGCTTTGTCACTGAAAAAGGTTATTATTACCGATCAAAACTTATATTGTCGCTAGTTATTTTACTTCAAAATATGACGAAATCATTGTTCTCTAAATAAGTATATATTTCTATTGAAAAAAAAATTCTAATTTCGTTATGCTTTCGTTACCATCAGACCAACTTTGTCTTCTATTCTTTTTATGTTTTATTTTATATTTGTTCCACTCTTCTTTGAAATCATACTCAGCAAAAAGCCATGAAATTTATCACTCGCATTATTCATTGCAAATGTACATCATATGTTGAATTAAAACCTGTTTCTTTATATATGTTTAAGAATATATTCATAGTAATCTTTGTATTTATTATTGTATTTTGTGATTTTTTTATCATTTCAAATAATAATTTATTTAAAATTTAACTTCTTGATTTTATTAAATAAAATGAATATTGGGGTTTCAAGTGAACATCGATACCAATAACTATAGTACTTATACTATAATATTTGAACATCCGTCGTTTAAGTTCATTTTTTTTGTATTTGGCTTTAATTTTTTAAGTTTGTTCAATTTTCACACTGATGAAAAACATACTAGGAATTCATGAAATATATGTGCACCTTTGCAATTGTCTAAGAAGTTTGTTAAGTCGAGTTATATTTGTAAGTTACTCTACTACGTATGTTGGAATTACTATAAGTATGTACATGATTTTATATGAAAAAGCAAATAGATGCCTTACTCTATATATTTATTATCAATCACAAATAAATGACATGCCACAAAACTTAGCAACAAGACTTGACAATAATATTTTTGTTACGTAGCTATCATAAAAAGTGTTGATCAAATATTTCAAAATAAAAGTGCTAAACAACAAATATAAGGTCTAGTTGTAGAAAGTTTCCCACTGTAACGAGTACCTATAACCTGAATGTAATTTTCAAATGAAATCATTTTATAATTGTGTAATTTAAGAATATTGATGTATTGGAACTTTTTTATTATAAAATTGACGACCGAATTTATTGGTTTCTATATGTCCACTTGTCAATACGAAGGTGACTCTGAGCTCCTACTCTATCAGCATTGTATTACTTTTTGTTTGTATCGTTGTCACTTTGTAATTAACAAAAATGGTAGAATTTTTTTTTTATTTAGCTATGAACTTTGTTTATCAGTTAGCAAAAAAATTTAATTATTCGACTAAAAATTTTATGTCGTCACTATTTACACTGCACATTTGTGATAATTTTTGTGGTTTCATTCCTTAATCATTGATTGTTGATAACATTAAAATATTTTTCACCAATTATTTTATTATTAGTGACAAAATAGATATGTCATATTAAATGAAATTTTCATGAGCTAAAAGTTATAAAATCTCAACTACGAATTCTAATTTGTCAATGTTGTTAAGAACATACTTTTTTTAGATGGCAATTTCTTTGTGCTGTCCAAAATTTAATAAGTTCTATAATACAAAAATTATTTTTTTATTGAATAATTGACGGTTTGATAAATAATTTGTCCATCTGATACTTTAAATTTGTGATGAACATCTACTTACAAATACTCAACATTTGTTGGTGGAACTTCAGATGGACAAACATTGCTACGGATTTTTATGTTTCATTAAATGTAAAAGAATTTGTCTCCATTTTTTTAAGCACGAAGTAAAGGTAAAATTTTGTCACCTAAGCAAATAATTAGTGAAGAATTTGATGTCGGTTAGTTTGTCTAAATTACACAACCTATTAATGACGAAATCATATGTCAACAATAACTTTAAATTTATGGACTGAAACACTAACTTAACAAACATGACACTACGCCAATTAAATTTTTTGGGGAAAAACATTATGCTGGAAAAAATTGCGATACGAAGTTCTTTATTTTCTTCCTAAATGTATGTGTCTTATTATAATTTATAGCACGAAAGATTCAAATTTTTGTTACTAAAGCGAATATTAGTGACGAATTTTGATGTCGAGCTATAATTCGTTCTTTCCGTATTTATTCATTTGGTTGTAGTGCAGGCAATAGAACCAATATTCAATCATTTCTCCACCAGACAGGGCTGCACCAAGAGGAGCCTGTTTCTCTTGGTTTGGTACTGGCAGAGGGGCAAACTGGGGTCTCTATTGCAAATCACTAGCCTCCAAGAGCAATATAACTGCTCCAATGTGTTAACGGGTATGATCAAAGTATTTACTTTTGATGTTTATGCTTTGTTAGACGCAAGAGAGTTTGTCCTTCGTAACTCCTTATGTTCGCAAACTAGTTTCAGATTCTTCCTGAAAAACTTTGTGAACCCTTTTGTGTTTATACACGTATTGGGGAGTACTTTCTAGCGAAAGAGTTTATTGTGATTATCATGTTTCCATCAATCACAAGAACACCATGACTGATCTAGTAGAGTTAGACATGGTAAATTTTTATGTCATTTAAGGTATGGACTAAATTCATGTCTGATATGCGTCAATAGATTATAGAACTCTAGTTGTCAAGTTCCAGATTCCTAATGAGCCAGTCATAGAGTGGACTAGTAGTTCAACTGTGCTTAAGGGTCGTTTCATTTAGTAAATAATGGCAGAGAAAGTTAGTCTTATAGGGGTGTTATCTATCACTTAGTCAAGTTAAGAACTCGAGTGTTTAAGGTAACTTCCCTTCAGTAGCTCCAAGTCAGTAAGCTTGTAGAAGTTTTGTTTATGATGAATCTACCCAAGTCCTGTCCTGATAAAGAGAATTAGGACTTCGGCATAAACATCAATTCCATAACTTCCCGTCCCTATAATCTATTTCCACCATACTTGAATGTTCCACAGTAGAGTTAAAATGACTGAAAGAACATTGAAATATCTATTGAGATAAGGTTTCATTCATACCAGGTCTCACCTTTGGGCGCCTCCGGTCTGTTTGTAAGGAAAGATATTAATGGTTCCCTTGTAGTTGTGTTATTGATTACCACCAATTGAATAGGTGACTACTAAGAAAAAAATATCCTCTTCACCAAAGATAAGATGATATTCTTAGCAACTCCAGGTAACTTCATGTGTTGTCGAAAATCGATTCAGAAACAATATACAAAAAAAAAAAAATCATTGAAAGATAATGATGTGAAATTCAAAAGAGAAATTTAGAACAAGATATGAGGCATAACGAATTTCTGGGTTTGTCCTCTTGGTTTGACAAATGCAACTGGTAGCATTCATGGGATCCTTATGAACAGATATCAATCCTTTATTTATGCATGTGTTTATCATACTTCATTGATACTACTGGTTACATAAGGGTTGAATAAGAATCATGTAGTTAGCTCAGGTGAGTTTCTTCAACATTAAAAGATAGGATCTATGTCACAGTTCTCCAAGTGTGAGTTTTCTCTTAAGTCTGTTGCATTATTGTGCCCATATATGTTTCTAATAATGGGATTCCAAATTGACACTCATAATATGTAGAGATAGTTTATGAGTTTGGTACTAGACCAACATCTCCAACGGATATAAGGAATGTTTGTTGTTGTTGGTTTGTGTATTAAGGAGATTTGTTGAAAGGTTTTTATCTATCTCGTTTCTTTGACCGTGCAAAAATCAGAGGGAGTGTCAGTTTAAATGGTTTGAATATTGTGAGAAAGCGTTTCAGGATGTTTGAAAAAAGATTGACTACCCTAGTGATTTTGACGCTTACCATAGGGTATTTAAGGCTTTTGCTGTGGTATTATGCATAAAGAGTTTCGTTTGGGTGGGTTGTGTGTTGAGAAGATGACAAAGTTATTGAGTATACATCTAGGAATCAAAAAACTTGAAGGTTCATGATAAATTATTCAACTCATGATTTAGAATTACGCAAGTAGTAGTATTTGTCTTTGAAATGATATCTGGACCCTACATACTTTTATGTGTGTGTACACTGTTGTCATATTCACCGACCACAAAGAGCCCTACAATATGTGCACAGAAGTACCATCTCAAGTAAGAAAAGTTAACTTATGGAAATACTCAGGATTATTCCATGAGTATTCTATACCACCAGGTAAGGCCAATGTGGTTGATTGATGCCTTTAAGCCAGAGTCTATGGCCAGTACTTCTATGTTGAAGAAGGAAAGAGGGAGTTAGCAAAAGATGTGCACCGCAACTGTAACACGTTTGGGGGAACTTATTAATTCCACAGAAGGGAGGCATGAGTGGTGCCAATTGGGTTGTAGTCATCATTAAGTGTCAGAGGTAAAAGGGAAGCGATGACCCAGACCCAACCATTTTTCTTGACTTAAAGGTGAATGTTTCAAAAGAAAAGAGTATATTTTACTTTTGAACAAGAGGGAGATGGCTGTGCTAACGTTATCAGAGGTTAGATTTTGTACGAAGGGTTGTAGAACTCGAAGAGAAATGATCATAAAAGAAAGCTCATATCTCAATATACTCCATTCATCCGGTTCCACCAAGATGTACCACCACGTTGAAGAAGTTATTGGTGGGAAGACACTGAAGAAAATTTATATTATTAGTTTGTGCTCAAGTGATACCAAATTGCCAGAAATTAACAGTAGAACACCAAAGAACTGGAGGTTTTGCTCAGATACTATAGAACTTATCGGAATAGAAGATGGGGAGATGATTATATGGACTTCATCATAGTTTTCCAAGAGACCTGAAGCAACATGATTCTAGTTTGGATGATGTTTATAGTGAGAAAATCATCCATTTCTTGCCGGTAAAATACTAAACACCTATCGTAAAGGATATCATGCTATGTTATACCTTAAACAGTGGGTAAGTACTCCATGTAGTTCTAGTCTCCAATATTATAGATAGAGGTGTGCACCGAATTTACTATTTACATCTGGAATATCTTTCAAAAAGTGGGTTTGGATTAAAAGTGACACCAAACTTGAGCACTACATTTATAACTCAGGACATAGGCAAGTAGAGTGTATATACCAGAACCTCCAAATAACCAAAAATATGTTAAGTGGAGAGATAATGGATCGACTTCAAGGTATAATTGGGATGATCACAACCTCTCATGAGTGTTTTCTTAGAAAATAGTAACCATTCAAACATCCACATTGCTCCATTGAGCTCTTTATAGTAGAAGGAAATGTCGATCTTCTATTGGTTGTTCGAAGTTGGTTGAAGCAGGGTGGATAGAAATAAGATTCTATTCACAAAGCTATGATAATTTGAAAGTGAATTCAAGACAACGATTGAAGACGACACAAAAGTTTTCCAAAAAGTTCGCCTACACAAATGATTAGTAGAGGTGCATGTAAAGTTTCAGTGTGGATGATTAGGAGTATCTTAAGTTTTTCACCAATGAAGGTATTACTGGGTGTTGGTAGAAGGGGAAACTTAGTCCCAGTTTATACTGACCCTATAAACACTACAAGTGAGAGTGGTCATGTGTCTTATAAGTTGGGATGTTACCTCAAAGAGTTAGCAGTGGTGCATCCGGAATTCCAAATTTCAATGATGGAATAAGAGTGCTTGGGTGATCCCTTCATTGATAGTTACCAACTGAGAGGTTGGTTGATTAAGGATAATTATCCTATGAAGAGATTTCCGCATTCATAATCTTGTATCACATTGTTTACACAGTGAGGACACAGGAAGTTGCGTTCAGTTCAAGGTCCCCTTTGTGAGGAAAACCCAATTACATGAAGAGGAGAGCGACTTGGAAGCTGAGGAGCAAATAATAAAAGGATATTCTACATCTGTTTTGAATCCAAAAGAGGACTGCCGAATCAGGTGTTTAAATTCTGTTCCTAGCATCTTATTTATAAGTGTAAGCATGGTTATATTTGGTTTTGGTGTTGAGTGTGAGTGATGTTACAACAACTATACCTAGTTAAAGACATCGCCCCATTTTGAGGACGAATGTTCACAAGGGGGGGGGGGAATTGGGTGATATTGTAACATCGTGGAACTGTGAAATAACTAGAGAGATTAAGATAAGAAACCAACAAGAATACATTTTTTTGAAATAAATAGGGAAATCGGGGCGGAAAATTTCAAGCTATTTTAATTTGAGTTTTGTTAGTTTCGAATATCTAACTTCAAGCCAGAGAGTTGGTTAGGATTATTTAGTATATTGATGAGAAAATCTTGCGAAACTCCTTCCCAGCGCTGCCAAGTTTGTGAATTTCGAGGTTGTATGAGGGAGATAGTATGACTTTCGAAGTAGGTGTGTTGGTAGGAGGAAAGTCCAATCCGTATTTCAGTACAGAGCAAAATGTTATTTTTTCACCCTAGTTTTATAAACTAATTCGTTTTAATGGTGTATTTTAGGGGTTAAAAACCATCCTAATGTCATTTTAAGCAAAATTTTGAACTTAGGGTTGGTAAAAAAGAAGAGAAAGAGAGAGAAAGATTAAGAATTGCGTCCAACGAATGCTAGATCATTGCATGGATTCATAACAGGGGATGAGCCACGCAAGTATCTGAGATCATTTAGTGTTTTGGGTCTTTCACCCATACCCCGCATTGATTCAATTCAGAAAGTTAGGCTTATTGAAGATGAGCATGGGAGTCTTGCCGAAAAAAAATTATGAACATTCTATGGGGTTGAATTCCTGATTTATCTCTTTGTAGATTTGATCATGTTTTCCAGACTTTTTTGGTTTGTAATTGGGTAATAGGTTAATTTATTGATCCTATCGTGTTTTCAGTGGATACAGGAAGTTTAGGAGGTTTAGAATTGAAAATCAGGAGAGCATAGTCGGTAAAACCCCGTCTAATAGGCCTAGGTGCGGCCCCCCCGCTACTAGAGCCCCTCAAGACAGACTCTGTCATTCAAGCCTGGTGTGCCGCACCAAAATATAAAGCTCCGCGGTAAAGCCTTTTGGTCCGTTATGATCTGGTGCTTACGCTCCGAGCACCAAGGCCACCTGGTTACACCGTTTGACTTTTTTCCCTCTCTTTTCGTAGTTGTTCCTAATGATGTACTATAATTCCTTGTTTAGTGTACCAGGGACACTTATGGTGTATATATAAACTCGATAATATCATCAACAAAAAATTAGATGAATATCCTTGAATTCCAATATCCAATTGAAGGAAGCTAAGAACAAGGTTGTCACGATCGGAATCTATACCCGATAAAACGGCGTCATTGACCTCCCGAGGCGCAGAACAGCCTACATCGTCATTCTTACTTATGTAGGTTAATTTTGAGCGGGGAAAATTTAAACTTTTTGTTCTTACCATGCTTCTCCAACTTCTGCAACATACGGAAGTTGTTCACTGTAAACCATCTACTTAAGATCATCAATGAAAGAACAGTTTTTATTATAACGTATAAAGATGATACTTGAAAAAAATGCCCCCCTTTTTTTTTAAACCCCCCTCAATGCGGTGTACAACATACCCCCTTAACTCCTCAAACAATTCCGCGCCCGATTGTTTCTTGATCTTTAGCCTCTCATCGCAACACTTATCTCGGATTCGCCTTGTTTCTCATCATCAAACGGTTTTCCCTGAATCTTGTCAAGAAAAAGAAGATCTTGACTCCAACTAAGCCAAACAATCCTCCCTCTCATTTATTTTCCACCCTCATCAAGTCGTAGCCAGGGAGTCTGAACCTTCTAGCCAATGGGCGGTCTAGGGCTTTGCAAATGAGCTAGACTTCCCATGCTTCCCGCCCTCTTTCTACTCAAGGCATCTGCCACAAACATTCGGCCTTCCCCGGATGATACAAAATAGTGAGGTCGTAGTCCTCAGTAGTTCCATCCATCTCCTTTGCCTCAAGTTCAACTCTTTCGTAGTAAAGACATACTGAAGGCTACGATGATCCGTGTAGACCTCACACAACCCCATATAAATAGGGTCTCCATTGCTCAATGCAAACACTACCGCGGCCAATTCCAAGTCATGAGTTGGATATAGTTACGGTCAGCACTTTTAATGTCTGAGGCATAGCAATCACGTTATTCTCTGCATTGCACTGCACCAAACCCGAATAGGATGATCACAATAAACAATGAAGTTCTTATACCCTCTCCGGCAAAGGTGAGGATAGGGCCGGTATCAACAAAGTCTTAAGCTTCTGAAGCTTCCTCACATTAATCTGACCATAAAATGGAACATTCCTGCTTAGTCAAGTTCGTCAATTGGGAAAGCAATAGAAGAGAAATCCTTTGACAAAGCGGCGGTAGGAGCTAGCTAACCCAAACAAAACTCCGTTATCTTATTGCACATTAAATGGGTATTACCAATTCTTCACGTCTCAATATTAGAAGGGTTACCACACCCCCTCTTCGAAACACATGACACAAGAAGGACACTGCATTAGCCAAAACTCACATTAGAGAACTTGGCGTAAGCTTTTCTCCCTCAACCATTTCCAACCCAAAACACTCAAATGCTCCTCATGTTCATTCTTCTTTTAGAATATACCAGTAATCACTTATAAATCCGATCACAAAGAGGTCCAAATACGCTTAAATATCCCGTTTCATCAAGTCTGAACGCAGCAGGCGTTCGTAAGACCAAAGGACTCACACAAATTCGTAATGTCAATACCTCGTTCGAAAAGCAGTTTTTGGCACCTCCGTTGCACGTATTTTCAATGATGATTAACCGGATTCAAGTCATCTTTAGAGAAGGACACAAGAACCTTGTATTGATTCGAATAAGTCATCAATGCGAGGAAGAGATACTTGTTCTAATAGTTTACCTTGTGCAACTGTCGGTAGTCTATGCCCATCCGAAAACTCCCATCTTTTCTTCTCACAAACAAACCGGAGCACCCCAAGGAGATGAACTTGGTATAATGAGGCCACTTGCTCAACAACTCTTGAAGTTGAGCCTTTAACTCTCTTCAACTCCGCGGGAGCCATTCTATACGGGGGTTATAGAAATGGAGCGTTGTGCCCCCGGTTTTCAAGATCGCTACAGAAGTCCAATATCCCGATCTGGTGGCATACCAGGGAAGATATGCAGGGGAACACCTCCAAAAATCGAGGCACTACCGAAACCGAACTCAATCGAGGGTACTTGGGGTAGTGTCATCCTTGAGATGGGCCAAGAAAGATAAACACCCTTTTACTAACCATTTTCTTAGCACGAAGAAAAGCCGAAATGAGATGATACGAACCGGATTGGAAAGTGGTAGTCACCCATCACACAACTAACGGACTGTCCCAGGCTTGGCCAATGTCACAGTTTAGCATTACATCCAAGATCGCCCAAATTTGGAGAAAGCCAAGTTCAACCCAGAAGCATCAAAGTCACCCATTTCTAAAAATAACCAAATTACAGAAGTGCCGGCCCTCCCAAAAAGTTCACAAACAAGACCTATGTACCTTTTCAACTACCACCAGACTCACCACCGGTTTGTAGAAAAACACGAATAGGCATGTCAAGTAATTCACAATGCAATTTTTTTAGACCATTAGCAAATTGATGAGATACATATGCAAAACGTGGAAGCCAGGTAAAATAATACAGAGCCATGCAATCACAAAACAAAAATTACCTGTGATAACAGCATCAGACGCCTGCTTCAGATCTCCCAGGGAAAGCGTAACAATGGGCCCTTCGTTTGGTCTGTCCCTTGCCCCTACCATTGTTGCCGTAGTAGTGCTCCCATTTTGCCCATCACCTCTGCCGTTGTGCTGGGTGATGACCACCTTACCTCGACCACAGTCCTCCAGAAAAGCGGCCTCTTACCATGACAACCTCTACCTCTAGCTAGTTGGCGTTCGTAAACTCTGGTTGGACCCAATACCCTTGATGTGTCCAACCTCCCAACATCCATAACACTCGCGAGGGTCATGCATAGATCTCTCGGAGTAGTGTTGACCGTTCTGAGGTGGACCCCCAACTCCAGTCTGTAGTGAGACTGAATGGTCGACTCTTGAGTAACCCGGCGCTCTGTCCTCTAGAGTGAGAAACCATTAACTCGCCTCCCCTTCGGAAACCTTTCGATGTCGATGTCGTGTGAAGTCGTCTGGCTTCACTACTTCAAATCGATCACAAAAGTCTACCCCTCTTGGAAGGATGTTGCCGTCGCCAGCTACCTGTAAGGCTGACTCCGCAAACTCTGACCTCAACCCCTTCACAAAAACGGAGAATCCGTTTTGTGGATGAACAAAGTTGGGTGGCTACGCACCGATAGTGACGCGAAATTTAGCCTCATACGCGGTTAAACTGTCATCCTCCCTGCTCAGACTCAAGAACTCGTCCATTTTTCTACTCTCAAGTCCTTGGAATATACTTCTCCATAACAGGGGTAGAGAATGATTCCCAAAGTCATAGTGGTGCCTTGTGTGACACTCAACATGTGACGCCACCACGTTTTGCGTTCCCTGGAAAATGATAGCTCACGAACTCAACGCCAAACCGTTCTACTATACCCATCTTGTGTAGTAGCTCATGACAATCAACCAGAAAATCGTCGGCATCCTCTGATTCTGCGCCCTCTTAAGACTGGAGGTTTAAATTTCAAGAAACTTATGAAAAGTTCATGCTGATCATTTGTCATAATAGGCCAAGAGTCAGACGTGAAATGTGCCTTATTCCAATATGCATCCTGCGGGGAGCCATAGTAGCAGCATGTCGTACCTCATGAAACGGAAGGGTTCGGTGCAGACACCACTGAGGTTCATGACCCTGACGATAACCCACTAAAGAAAGCACCCGCCATCACCACCAACTTCCCTTTTTGCCTTTCACTATTAACCAGAGGAATGGTGTTTTGGATCATAGCTGGGGTAGGTTTGGATGGTGGCAATTCTCATTCGCCCTCCACTGTTCATTCCCCTTCCCCTCCTATTCTTATCACCTCCTAGGTCGGGGAGGAGTAACCGCCCTAGTATCAGATGGGCTAGGGGCTTGTCCTCTTCCTCTAGAGGACGTACTCCACGACCTCTCCCCAACGGCCTATTGCCGTTTGATCCTTCCTCGAGCACAGCCCCAGTGGCTGGCTCAGTCGGTTTCTTGTATTTCGTTTGTGGCTGCTGGTGCGGTCGTCGCTCTAGTTCTAAACATCTGCGAAAATAGATGACGATGGTCAGATACCAATTCGTATCGCCCAGATACCAATTGGACTCAAGTGTACCGAAAAGACGAATGCAAAGACGTGAAATTTTCCTAAAGCTTATAGCCTTCAAGGAAAAAGTAAAAGGCGTCCCCCCTACCGTTCCTTAAAGACTCTACTAGACCGTTCTTGTGTGTGGACCAAGAAACCTAAAGGCTTGATGTACCAAAGTTTGTCACGACCCAAATCAGGGACGCGACTGGCACCCAATTTACCCTCCGATGTGAGCGAACCAAACCACTATAAACCTTATCATTTCAATTAAAAATCAACATAAAGTAAGGGCAAGACTTAAACTCTATAAAAAACAATTCATTACTATATTACTTATCCCCAAAATCTGGAATGGAACGTCATCATAACAAAGAAAATCTATCTCCAATTACTTAACGAGAATGTATAAGAACAAAATAACTAAAAAGCTAGTCCAGGCAGGAGTTTAAGGCATCAAGACTTGAAGAAGAAGAACCCAGTCCAAGCTAGACGCATTAGCTCACCTGAATTTTCCGATGAAGTGAAAAAGACTGGGCTGATCACATGTTGAGGTTGAAGTTGACGGAACCGTTTGTGCATTACACAAATAACCCCCAAGAGGAAAACATGAAAGTTAGCGGGCGGTCAGTACAACCACACCGTTATTGAGTAGATATCATCGGCAATCAAAACAGGAGAACAGTATATAGCAATAAACTGTAAATCAACTTTACAATACCAACATGTAGCAAAAAACATGAATTCATCAATAAACTACACAGAGTTCAACATGAGGACTCAAGCCTCAATACCTAATCATTGGGAAATAAGTTCATTAGATTAGTATATTCATTACTTTCACAGATCATTACTTTTTTCCTCTTGTGTCGGTACGTGGGGACACTCTGATTCCTCTTTTCTATCATGGACCTGCCGGACCGTGGACACTCCGACATCATTACTATCGTGGTACGGAACGTGGGCACCTGATCCATTTCATCCTGTGTCGGAACGTGAAACTCGATCTCATATTCATCCTAGGGATAAAGAACGTGGCACCGATCCATCATCTATCGGGTACAGAAACGTGGCACCCGATATCCCCTAATTCATCAAGCCTTCTTTTACACTAAGGCATCATCATTCTCTTAATAATTTCTCAACCTTCTTTCATACTAAGGCATCATCATTATCATTATTATAATATATCAATGGATTAGGTTTCTTTCAAGATTTGGGATTCAATAGCTATCATGCTCTCGTTAATTCATCGACAATTCAGAATCATAATATGCAAGCATAAAAACCTTAAGCACCATAGCAGGTTTACAATACTATCACACATAATATTCACTATAAGGTTCACTACGAATATCGTAAACATAAACCCTAATTTACCTCCACAGAAGATTGACAACAAGATATCTTCTCAAAATAACCTGCTATCCTCTTCGTTCTCACTTCACTCTTACTCGTTCGTTCTCCTCTCTTTGTTATTTTCTTTGTTTGTTTATTCAAACCCTCCTTACTTGACCCTAATTAAAAGATAATTAAAGTGTAAAGGAGGGACAATAAAACCGGACTAATTAACTAGGTTACCTCTGTTTTTAACCCCCAAGTAATTAGGACTAAATACTTAACCTTCAATCTTATAATTAAGGAAAAGAATAGTCCAAAACGACCCCAAAACGTTGTAGAGGAATCCTAATTTGCCTGGGAGGCGAAACCTGTGGACGGGCAGTCGTGCCTGACGACGGTCCGTCACAAGTCGTCGCAGCTAAGCTCCCTCGAACTCACGTAGCCTGTTGTGTGACAGCGTCAACAGGGCTGTGACGGGTCCGTCCTGTTCTCCGTGCCATGAAGGTCAGAAACTAGTTTTTGTACCAAATTCTCAAAAGTTGAGTGTTTTGCCACGAAGACTCACGACGGTTCGTAGTGGATGTGAAGGCAAGTTCCCTTTTGCAGGTCCGTCACAAAGTTAGCGAAGGCGATTTTCAGTACCCAATTTCAAAATTAAGTGTCAGGACGACCCCTCCTCGACGGGCCGTCGTGACTATGACGGGCCGTCCGTTACATCCGTCGTCCCAGCCAGGTTTTCCAAGTTTTTCCGAAATAAAATCTGTGTCAAAAAGACTAAACAGGTCGTTACAAATTAATGACGGAAAATTTTTAGTTTAAGTTCATATAACTTGTTCGTTAAAATTTTTAAAATGACTGATGAAGAAATTATCGTCGATTTCTTAGGCTTTCCATGTTTATAAGACAGATTTTTATTTTAAAGTTATTATTTTAGTTATTCATATTTATTCATAATTAATTTATCACCAACTCTTTTACTAAGTGTGTTTACAGGTACCCCTGAATTGCTTCTCATCGAAGTTATTGCAATGGAAAGCAATGTATTTTATTATATTCATCATTGTGTAAAATGTTTTGATGTTAGGAAAATATTAGGTCAATACTTACATTATTATTTTATTTTATTATTTGTTTATATTACATGTTAGTTAGACTTGTATATTATTTTTTATATTTTTTATTTGTTCCTCAATTTGAAAAAAGAAAAATCAGTCGGGGCCTACATTTGTGAATTCCGAAGGACGCCTATCCCCTTCCCTTCGGACCCTTACTTAGAATAAAATTGGTTTCATAGATCACTTAATCCTTTCCTAGTTTTTTTCCTAAAATTAGGTGGCGACTCTTCTAAAATTCATTTTTTCTTTAAATTCTTTAAAATTGAATCAATTAATTATTTTTTGAGACACCGAGACGTTTCTTCCTATTTGAATAGAGTAGGGATGCAAACAAATGTAACCCTCCACCCCCGAATGGGCACGGTCCAGATTTAATTGGAGCTTCAATATAGACTCCGGACATCGGATTGGAATACCAAAATTAAAAAAAAATATTATATGAAATAACAAACTATTAATTCAAATTAAATGTTATAACCATAGTTTATTTTATTTGTAATTTGCAGCAATCCTCTCATTTTTTGTCATCTGATTCTGTATACAACTAGTCATTTTTGGTATACAATTAGTCATATTATACATTTCGGTACAAAATGTGTTGGTGTTTGTATAAAGTGAAAGAAAAAGTGTATATACAAGTACATATATTGTGTATAAATTTGGATGTATCTAACGAATTATACAAATCAAAAACTCCATAGCAAACATATTTGCTATGAAACACAATTATGTTTGTCATGCATGAAAGTTACTAAAAAACAAGAATTTAAATGAATTTAGCATCGAATAAGATAAATCTAGGTGAACTTAGCGATTATTTATCTAAATACCAAATAGTTAAATCAGACATATAATTAAATATGTGATATATATTAGAAATATAATAGATTCCAATAGATCGTCTTTCTTGGTATTGTAAAGTATGTATAATGTATGGTCCAATGATGTGAATTTTAAGTAGTGCTAAAACTAATGTATAAAGAATCCTTGCTTTTTAGAAAGTTCAATTAACTACTTGATAACTTAATTACTGTATTACCCTTCCTTAAAGTTAGGTTTTCTAATATGTCCTTGGTTGTTCTTAACTTGATTCTCTATATAATAATAATAATAATATTATATATATATATATCTATAATATATATTAGATATATATATTTTATATATATATAGATAGTATAATATATATATATATATTTAATTTTGCTCAATATAAAACCATGATATTTATTAAAATATCTACTGAGTTCTTCAAATCCACGAACCTTCACCTAGCTCCGCCTCTGCATATAACTATATTAGATTCATTGACAATTAACGAATGTTGATAAATATTTTATTAATCTTTATTAATGTATTTATTTTTTGCCGCTAATAACTATTTTTATTATACTGTATATAATAATACAATTATCATTCACTTAATTATTACTAAAATATTAACATTCCAAAATGTTACGAAAACAAATCACTATGTACGTTAATATTCATTAAAAGTAGGAAATTAGGAATAACAAATTGGAATTAAGGTATGTTGTTTGGAGTAAAAAAAACATTTGGATCATTTTCCAACAGGCCCAAACATATTACTTTCCACTCAACTAATTCTCGTGACATAAAATAATGAATAATACTTGTTAGTCCTAACAACATATTATTTGTTCAATGTACCAACAAAAAAAAACAAGAACAACATTCTTGGAAGTCAATAAAAGATTGGACTTGATTTTCACCTTGCCAACAAAAATTGTTCATGGCTTCCCATTATCTCAAACACCTTAGTGGAACAGAATTATCCAAAAAAAAAATAGTAAAATCTCTTATCTGTTTAGATTATTTTGAGAGCATCCAAATCCACATCTTCGTTAAGCTCTATATAAACACTTATTTCTTCTCCATTCTAAAACACAAGAAAAAGAAAAATCTAACCATGTAGCATTAAAATACAAATATTCTCAATGGGAAGCCAAATGAAGAATCAATGGCCTAAATTTGCTTGTGCTTTAACATTTTTCTTGATTGCCACATGCACTATGGCATATTCACCTTGTTCTTATGAATCATCAGATCACCAATCACAGTAGCTAAAAGTGAAGACTACAAAGTTCTCTCAATGCCTAAAGAGGAATACAACATACCTTCTTTGTCAAAGAATGACTACTACAAAAAGCCATCAGTTCAGAAGATAACTATAAAAAGGTATTATCGGTTCCAGAAGTACCCTTGGTGTCTAAAGAGGAATATAAGGTGTCTTCTTTGACAAAGAATGACTTCTACAAGAAGCCATCAGTTACAAAAGATAATTCTAAGAAGGTCTCGTAAATTTCAAAAGATAACGACTACAAGGAACCCTCAATATCTAAAGAGGAATACACGATCCCTTCTTTACCAAAGAATGACTACAAGAAACCATCGATTCCAGAAGATAACTACAAGAAGGTGTGAACTGTTCCAGAGATACCTCAGTGCCTAAACCAAAATACGAGGTGTCATCTTTGCGAAAAATACATTACTACAAGAAAGTATCAGTTCCTGAAGATAACTACAAGAAGGTGTCATATGTTCCTAAGATACCCTTAGTGCCTAAAAATGAATACAAGGTGCCTTCTTTGCCAAAGAATGAATTTACAAGAAGCCATAAGAAAATAACTATAAGAAGGTGCCAATTATTCCAGAGGTACCCTCAATGCCTAAACATGAATACAAGGTGCCTTCTTTGCCAAAGAATGACTATTAAAAAAAGCCATCAACTCAGAAAATAACTACATGAATGTGTCATTTGTTCCAGAGGTACCCTCTGTGCCTAAACAGGAATATAAGGTGCCTTCTTTGTCTAATAATGACTACTATAAGAAGCAATCAGTTTCAGAAGATAACTATACGAAGGTGCCATCAATTTTAACAAATAATAACTAAAAGGTGCCCACAATACCTTAAACAAAGGACTTAAGGAAAATGAGGAAGACCCCCTGATCCCAACTACCACCCTACGTATAATTATCGCCGGTCCTATAGCGACGGTCCCCACAACACCCAAAAACATATTCCCCCCACCACAATCGCTCTCATCCCCCCCTAGCACACATTCACCCCTCCCACACCTAAACCGACCAGCACCAATTACCTCCCTCCCAAACTTTAAAACTCTTCAGGCGATACACTAAAAGCACAAAACATCCCTAACACCTTAAATATATATTTCTCCAATCCTTGCCTCACACTACTCGCCCCAAACACCCACATGCAACACCACCATAATCTATGCTAAACCCCCTCCCTCACTCCTGCCCACACCGGCCTACCCACTCCACTCACTCTCCAAAACTCCCCCCCCCTCCCAACACACCAACGGCCACTCGGCAACCGCTCTCCACAACCCCAACCCCGGCCACTCACCAACCACGTTCCACAGTCGACCACCATACCCCCCCCGACTAATAATCCAAGTCTACTTCCCAATTTCATCCGCCAAGCCCCACTACACCCAACTTCGCTCTCTCTACCTCTACAGATTATTTTCTATTGCCAAATTACCGCACACACACACCCACAACTTTTCACACCACCCCCCAAATCGTCTCGCCTACCTACACCCTACCCCTGCCCCATCCCAATCCTTACCCAATAACCTCCTTTCTTCTCGAATGACTTACACATCTCCCCCAAGAATTGGACAATCCCAATACAGTCTTTAACCCACAATCTACTACCCATACTAACACCTACCTCAAAACACCTCCAATCTCCTACAATCCACACACCCACCTAGAAAGCACAATCACTTAACCATATCCCACTCCGTCTCTCCCCGACCCAAATAGCACCTAAAATGTTACTACCAACCCTACCACTACTCGCATAAGCCCACACACCGCAATCCAACATGACATCACACGCAAACGCAGAAGCGTGACAACTGTTTCGGACATACCTCAGTTCCTAAACAAGAATAAAAAGTACCGCCTTTTCCAAAAACTGACTACTTCAAAAAACCATCACCTTCTCCGTCACCGCCACCTCCATATTACTAAAATTTCATCTTTCATGTTCAACATGTTTTAATGAAGTCTTTCTCCAATTCAACATATATAACCCATAGGATTCCCCTCATATTATGAGTCCAAAGGCATGATATTAATGCCTATCAAAAGTTGTAATTCTTTATTTGTTTTCTTTTCTTTCCTACTTCGAGTTGCAATTGTTTGTCATTTAAATTCTATCTTGAATGTATCCAGAGATTTGTGTCTATTAAATACAAGTTTTTTTTTTAATTTTATTGGAAGTTTATATCTATAGATTCTCCTATTCTTCCAGCATGTCAATTAATCTCTCATAAATTTAATATCAATACCAAGAGTAGAGTGGTCAGAATTTCATGTTACCAAAACAACAAGCAAAATAAAGAAAGAAAATAACAATATTTGTAAGTTTCATTGAGTTACATTATACCGTATACAATTACGAAAAATTACCTAAATATGTAACTTATTTTATCATATTCTTTAAAATTTTCTATCATTTGAAAAAATTACAAAAAAATTCTACTATCTCATATTCTCAGATACATCACTTTGTAAGCGATATATCGATTGGATACATCACTTTTATCAATATATCAGGACATTGAGTGATGTATCTGAAATGGAGACGCGATGTATCGAGACATTGAGAGATGTATCCAAAATTAAAATGCAATGTATCAGGACGTTTTGAGATGTCTTCAAATTATATCAAATTTCTCACGTATTTTCATAATTTGAAAAAATTAAGAATATGATGTAATAACTTTCAACATTTGGGTTAAATTTCCATAAGAATGCTCTTCCTTTTAAATTTTTGAAGCTCATTTGATTTATTACATCATTGTAGGCTGTAAATCATTTTGATCCGATAACATATTAATAAAAGTATTTTAGTTTTGGTGTAAATTTCTACTTCAAATATAGAAACATTTAACCGTGGTTAATAGGTGAATTTAATTAGCCGTGATTAATGTTAATTTTCTAGCAGTTTAAATGAATTTAGCCATGGTCTGTCAAAATATCATACAGTAAACCGAAAATAAAATTAAATATATTATATTTGAAATAATAGCTTGCAATATATTATCGTACTTGGTGATGCAAAGTATATATAATGATGAGAATTCTAAGTCATGCTCAAAGAATCAAAAGTAATTATAAACGATGGAAAAATATTTATTAGGCCGACAACATATATATAATCCTAATTGACTTCAACTAAGTACAATTCAAGAGTTAGTGGGGCGAATATAACAATCTAATCCCAAGCTCAATTCTATAGCTTTAAAACTCGTCCATTCAATCCGTTGGACAATTACTCGGACATGTTTCCAAATACGTAAGAAGAAACCAATATGAATTTACGAAATCAAATTCGGTGAGTAGAACTTCCAAAACTGACCTTAGCGTGATCGAGTAGTTTTTGAATGTCATGAGTTGAAGCTGTGTTGTGAAATAGGGGTTTGAAACTCTAATTCTGACATTATGTCTCTGCGAAGGCCGCTAGGGCGGGATTTATCCCCTAGGCGGAGCAGGTGTGGTGGGACGAGGTCCGCCACAACGGTCCAGTCATACTTAAGTCCGGACTAAACCCCCAAAAACGTTATTATTCTACAATTTTCGTTCTTGAGAACTAAGAGAAGAACCAGGGAAAGTTCTTGATGGTTTCCCACCTCTTCTAACACGAAAGGTAAGAATTTACTCCCGCATGCATTTCTTTATCCGTAGAATCCCTACCAGGCCACTTACCCCAGACCTCGGTAATTATATTTGGGGGGGCGTTTTGGTTGGGTGTTGGGGGTGGACTGAAATTAATGGTGAAAAAAATCCCTAGTTGCACCTTAGGATTGTGATTTTGGTCTTGGGTTATTGGGTTTGATATAATTCGAGTAAATTAGACGTTAATTATTGAATTTTGCGTTATATTATTTGTTAGTAGACCTTAAACAAGCGAAAAGAATCCGAAAGGAAAAAATTAAATTTCTTAGGAGGATTTATGCTTGGGGTTGAGGTAGGTGTGATATATGTTGGTGATTGATTCATTGTGATACATGTATGTATGTGAATGAAGCATTGTGATTAAAACTAATGAAATGAGAATGAATGCTTAAATGTATGTCATGATTTAACACTTAATGTGTAACATTCCGGAAAATTACATATCTAGTGAAGAGCCCAATAAGTCTTTTGAGAATGCGTATTGAGGATACATAGGTATTCCAATTCTCAATATTCAGAAATATATTGGGCATAGTATAGAAAATTGACTAAGGGGTATTAGCCAATTTCTATATAATACCCAAATAAGCAAAATATTGGGCATATTAGAAAATATTGGCTTAAAGGGTGTTAGCCAATTTTTCTAAGTATTAATGAGCTTGTTTAATAAATGTACCTACAATGAAGACCTAGTAAATTTTTTACTTATATTACCACAACATGTACTAGGCATCCACGTGTTCAAGGCCTAGCTACCAGACACATGATCATTAAAATATCATGTAAATTAAGAAGCACCCAAGGACATCGGTGAGGTCCTTGGGACAATAAGTTAACATTCCCAAAGGAATCAGAAATAATAGTTAGCTAGGAAAGTGCAACCCAACCAATGGCAAGCACATGCGAGAAGCTTCCACAAAGGAGGGGACCCAACCTAACGGAACGAATTTGGTTAGGGTTTAGTTCTGGGGGAAAACATGCACAAGGGAACCACAGTCATTGGGGCCATAACCTCCCTCAAATTTTAGGATTCTAACTACTTCCACAAATAGCCTAATAACCTAGGACTAACCGAAAAGGGACCCATAGTGCACCCGACAACCTAGGGACCAAAACCGGGTTGACACTAACCTAGGATAGTAAAGGACAACATAGTACCAACTTGATGGTTCAAAAGGTTAGTTATGGTCCTATCAACTAAAGGGGTACTTTAGTAATCCCCTAGGTGAACCTAATTAAAATTTATTTAGGCAAATTAATTAATAATTTAAAAGAGGGAAAAGAAAACTTAAAGGTAATTTTAAATTTGTTACGACCAGAGAAAGGGACAACCTAGTACCTAACCTAGGATGATCAAGAGGTTAGTTAAGGTCCTAACAACTTAGGGATTACTTAGTTTTAGTAAGGACCCTAGGTACTTAATTAATTAATTTAGTATCTTAATTTATTAAGTTAATGGGTCAAAACCAAATTCACAAGAAGTTCAAATTCGGTTGTTGACGCAGAAAAAAGGCAACCTAGTATTTAACCTTGGATGGTCCAAGGATTAGTTATGGGGTTCCAACGACCCTAAGGAGACTTTAGTAATTACCCTAGTTACTTAATAATTAAATTATCTATTTTATTATTAAATAAAGGAATCAAACGAAAAATTTTTATGGTAACCTAGTTATAATGCAAAGAAAACATCCTAGACTTAACCTAGGATGGTCCAAAAGGGTTTAGTTTTGGTTCCACGCTTAGGGGTACTTAGTACTTAACCATAGGTACCTAAATAATAAATAAAAAAGATGTAATTAATCAATATTAAAGTATAAGGATTGATCAAACCATAATCTACACCAATTTTCCAGATTCTGACTAAAGTGTTATGTTCTCCTATGGTTAATCAAACTGAAGAGGGGGCTTTTTGGTAATTGGTTAATTAATTCTTAATTAACTTATTATAAAAACTAAAATTTTATAATTAAATATAGTTTCTACACCTAAAAATCACGTTCCAAACCATAGGAAAAAATAAGGGACGCAAAACAGTAAGAAGTGAGGGCATAAAGAAAAACAGAAATTCCCATTGATTCTCCTAGGCGGATTTTAAGATTTCTCCAACGTTTTAATTCACTAGATGGGATTCGTAGATTAGTTATACTTAAGGTTGGGTTTTTCACCCTGGAACTTCTTTCTCCAAGAGAATTTATTTCCCTCCAACGATTCAAAGATCTTGAAAACTAGGGTTTGTTCCCGTGTTCTCGCTGCACTCCTTTATTCATAGTCTCTTTCGATTCATGTTGAATAGGTTAGATATCATTTTTTGGTATGTTGGTTATGGATGATATTATGTGTATGTTCTTGAATAATGAAAGTAGTAACTATGAAGTTGTGATCGTATAAAGTTAAGTGCTTAAAACGTGAATCAGGCATCGATTGATGTGGTAGTCTACACCCGAGTTTTGTAAGTGTTGATTGTGTTTGTTCCGAATGTTGCATTGCTTTATGTGACGTTGTGAACGTGGTTTTAAATTCACTCAAATATTAATCTGATGTTTGTTCAATATGCCTTAAAATTTATCTAAGTCATGAACCAAGATTGGTTAATATTAGAGAATTTATACATGTTAAGATGTGTCTGAATGAAAAACCTATATGTATGAGAATTAACGGTTATTGTGCATACTTCCTGTATTTGACTTGTTGATGAGGTTGTTTCGTTAAAGGATCATTTATGCATGTCAATATGGTTTTTAAAACTTTATGCCTATAAAGATGTTATAAGATTGCGCTAAAAAGATCCCCATTAATCATAAGTGAGTGAGTGTTTAGCTCATGCCAATAAAATGGCAGCATACAGTCAAAAGGGAATTGCACCAATGACTATAATATTATGTTAAATAAGTTAAAATATTGTCTAATGAATAATAACATATCCTATCAAGCAGAAAGAATGTTAAAATTTGGCCTATGCCAACAAATAGTTATGTAATCATTTCAAATGGTTTATGTCATACGCTCATCGTAGGCAGTCAAATGGCTAACGATTACATTGTCTACAAAGTGATGTAATTGTAAATGGCTATATCTTATGTTATATAATTAAAAGATTGGTAAATGGTTCGTAAATATTTAAATTGAAATATGAACATACGTAAAATGGACACATGCCAACAAAAATGGTTATGTGGTTATTATTCAAGGCTTGATGCCAATACTACTCACGATGTCAATCTGTGTAGTAGAATATCAAATGAAATATAAGCACTTCTAATTAATTCATGAACTCACCTAATCACGGGCATGTCATCATGGGAACAAAAACTCCCAAATGCTCATAAAAAAGCATATGAACACATGGAAATCATTTAATGAAGTGATCATCGTCCAAAACGGTGGATTATGAAGATACTACACTAAAGTAAGTAGAAGTAAGTAAGGTGAAGTTTATAACATAAAAGTTTAAAGGGGCTTAAATTAAGTAAGTGACAGAATGGTGCGTGTTGGTGTAAAGGAGAAGTCCAGTGGACCAAGTTTACTTACATCGAAGCTACTATGGTTTAAAAGGAAGTACTCAGCGAATCAAGGTGTGAGAATGGTGAGGATATCACATTAATCACCTAAGGATGATATGTAGGGACAATTGTCCCACATTTCGTCAATGTAACAGTAAGGATGTATGTAAGAAATTCACAGTCATCAATGTAAAGTAAGGATGTCAGTAAGGACAATTCATATTAATCATGTAAAATTAAGGAGGATGACAAGTCATCAAAAAAGTTAGTAATCTCCATCTAGAAAGCAAGTCTCAATAATTGCTTGTGTCAACACTCGAAGAAAGAAAATTGAACATTCATGTAAGATGGTGCGTTAATTTGTGACCTATGATGTAATAAAAATGGTGGACAACCATGATAATGAGGCTAATGTGGAAAAGAGTCATACCAATCTCAAATGAGGCATAAGTAAATGTTAAAAACGGACTCACCTATGAGAGTTGTAAAATTATAGGAACGAGATCACCATCTCTATGTACATATAATGAAAAGTATTGAGACTTGATATTACTTAAATACTAATGTGATGAGATGAGAAATAATCTTATGAGCTATGCATGTGCCTCATATGAACGACAGACTTCCATGACCGATGAGTTGATGAATTAGAACTTCTATACCGAGCACCGATAGGCTAGCGATGAGCCAGGTGAGCCTTCTTGTGATAAGGCGGAGGTTCACGTAACACTCATGAGATAGACTTTCCGGATTCGGGTATGGCTTTCTCTCCTTATAATCCTACTTCTTCGAAACACCCCTGATATGCCCATAAAGGATCTGGCGGGGTGGTTCAATCTCAGTTACGCTGCAGTTTTGGGTCACTTTGGACAGTGATTCCACCTCTTGTTGGTTGGTTGTGGGGTAGACACGGATTTCTGATGCTCACATGATTCTGTAGGTTAAGGTTGGAGTTCCTAATGTAGAAAGATAATGATGACCGATAACGAAGGTGTTTGTGCAAGACAATCAAGAGGTGAATCAAATTCAAGTAATGACATTAGGCCATTTCTTGGTCATGCACTTCATGACCCCGTTGAGAATCTTAAAACTTCATCTCGGTATTAGATGGTTTCAGCAGACTAGAATGAATTGAATGAATAAGGTGAAGTATGAATGCACGAAAGAAAGCAGATTCTGTGTTGCTAAAGAAGGTTCTCAAGTTGATGGTCCCATATGTTGGCCCTCACTTGAGATACTCTTATTACTACATCAACATGTTCAAAGTATAATAATAAGAATGTATAATATATAAAAAATGAAAGTGCATAATCAATGGCATGATCAATAGAGAATTGCTTATGAAAGGTAATGAATATATAGTGTAAAGAATGACTCCTATAAGGTAGGGAAAAAATCATTCCTTAGTCCTTGGATTACTTACAGCGGTTCGTGTAGGTATGGGACTATATGATTCATTGGACTTGTAAGTAAAAGAGGACCAAACAAATTATGAACACACAACAAGAGAAAAAGCGACTGAAAAATTAATAAACAAGAAGGAAAAAGACTGAAAATTAATCTAAGTGTACAAAGAGGAGCCGTTTCGTCCTCAAGAGGCTCTCAAAATCTCAATCTTTGCTTGAGTTTGTTCTAAATATGGGATGATACTAATGTTTTGTTATCATATAAAAAATGAGGGTTGTTGCTTGAAGCATTTAAAATACATATATTCAACCACAAATTCTATCTAACGATTTAGAGAAAAAGTCTAGTCACTAGGCTTCAAGAAATAGCAGTTGTTTAGGAAGAACTTTCTTGATCATGCTAGCCTTGTATGTGATGTGTTCATACACCCTACTAAGTAAAAGTTGGTGTACTAACCCCTACTTTACTATTTTTCTAGTTGCAGATCAAGAATAGTGTTGACGACACTTCTGGTTTGGGATTCAGCGTGTTTCTTCAGAACCATTTGTAGGTCCTCAGGATTTCGAGGATGCTACAGATTTGTTTAAGCCTTAGTTTTAGACCATAGATGGTGGATGTTGTCCTTAGTTGCTTTCGAACTCTTCATTTCGAGCTTTGTTAATAAGGCCAATGTTTGGCAAAAATATTTATGATCTAATTCAGTTTCGAATTGATTCTTTCTGTTAGATGGTTGTTCTCTTAGTGGTGATCTTAGTATATGATGTATCTTAGGTTAAGAATGATATGAAAGCTATGTATAAGTCATTACATTATAAAAAGTTTTAAATTTTCTACAAATTTAACTAGATGAATGTGATGAATGAAAGATAAGGCTTGTCTACGACCTCTGAGAGGTCAACGACGTCGGTTGCGATCTGGATTCCAAAATTCAGGTCGTGACATAATGTATGATTTTGAGACTGTATATGTGAGTGTAATTGTGATTGTTGTTGTGTTGAATGGATCTGGTGTCATGTTTCGAAACACTAACTAGGATAGGGTGCCACGTTCTGGCGTATATATGGGATCGGGTTCCATATGCGGCACACTAATTGGGATTGGGTACCATATTTCGGTACACTAAAAGTTGAGTATGGGTTCCATGAGAGGACCATTGAATTGTCATAACTTCTTGTTGAAAATAATGTGGAATTGTAAGTTGTTCACTATTGATAATAGGTGTACATGTTTACATTTTGTGCATGTCATGTTTACCTTGTTGTGATAATTGGTATATGTTGTTCTTATTACTGTAATAGCCCTGGGATCATAACAGTACACTGCGTTTGTGTATTGATATTGGACTTCCTCTTTCTTTGTTGAGTACAAGGCATCTTCAAGTGGGTACTGATAGACCTCAAACTAAGGAACGTATGATCAGAAGGATTTCAAGGACTGGGTAGACGGCCTTTCAGGGCAGCATGAGTTCCTCATTGTTGTCCATTATGTGTCGACTCAGGACTTTCTAGTTTAGATCGTAATAGTATATTTTGTTTGGATTGTACCCATTTTCCTTAGTCTTGTTGAACTTTAGATGTTTTGGTACATTGACTTTCATAATCTAGGGGTGTTTTTCGCAATGTTTTAGTAGCGAATGGTTAGACTTTTGGATTTATGGAAACTCCACTTTAATTTTGTAGCTAAATGTTTTCGTATCTTTAAACATTTAGTTCTTGGGTTAGCTGATTAGTATTAATGGTTCTCCCACCTTAGGGTTAGTGTGGGTGTCATTCACAATGGTCTGGATCGTTACATTTTCCTACTTAGTTTGGGTTGCAATTGTCTAGTCGTTTAATTAATATGCGCAACTCCTTCATATAATAAACTGACATTTAACGACAATTAAGATGCATTAGGGATTAATTGGATAAAACCTTCGATATTAAAATTTTAGCCGCAGTTATTGGTGCATTCTTTATATTTAGTAGTGGGTTACATATATTTTGCGGCCATCTAGATTAATTAATTAGTGGTAATCATTTTTTAAATAAATAAATTATTTTAATTGCTTCCAACTACCGTAGTCGACCATTTTTGGTATTTTAATGGCTACACTTAAAAAGTTTGGGTTATCTATTCCGCCTATTATAACAATCGGCAAAGTCAGCAACACTCCAATATCCGCCCTTCCCTCCCCCCTTCCTCCGTAGTTCATTGCCCCTTCATTTTTCTCATTCACCTTTTTTCGTCCTTTCGCCGTTTCTCCCGAGCCCCCCCTCTCTTCTCTGCCCCCCCCCGCGCCACGCCCTGTTTGCCCCGCCCCGCCCTCGCCCTCTCCACCTTCCTGCTTGCCCGTCCCCTCTCCCCTCCTCCTCCTCCCCCCCTGCCCTCCCCAAGCGAACATACGTTTTTGTAAATTCCAAAAATAAAGTTACCACAATTATCTTAGGTAAAGTGCAACATAACATAAACGTATGCTTTTCCCCAAAATGTCAATTTATTTCCTCTCCACGCTTCCTTCTCCTTTTAAAACTCCGACCTTCCCCCCCTTCTGTGCTCCCAGTTGCCCCCCCTCTCCCTCCCTCCCTCTCGTCTCTCTCTGCCCCCCTGCCTCATCCCCCTCCCCCCCCCCCCCCGTCCCGTTCGGCCTGCGCCGCCGAAAGAAAGAAAAGACTAGGAAAAGAGGAGAAAGAAGTATCTTCTTCCCCCTATGTTTAGAATAACAAAAATAATATTTCTAAAGATAATAGAAATAAAAAATAAATATAAAAGCGAAAAATAGAAATATAAATAAAAGGAAGCAAAGAATTTTAAAAAGTTTTATATAATTAGATGGTGTAATTTCACCTGATTCCTAACCCTCACTTAGGAATTGAGGAATGTAATAACTACCCTTCAATTACACTCAATTCCTCCCTTGTCAAGTAATCTCTTGGTTTAGTGAACACGTCAAAGAGTGTAATTACAATCAATTGCATATGACTTTTCAAACTTGTCCTTAGGGCCTATTTGGAAAGTCATATTGGTAATTAGATATGATGTAATTGAGTATAATTATATTGTTTGACAAGCTTGGTTGACCATGTAATTACTTGTCCAACATGTAGCTTGGTGTAATTGACAGAGGGTAATTTCACTCTTCAATTCATAGGGGTGTGTTGTGAATTGTAGTTAAAATACATAAAGTAATTACATAATGATTACTTTTTAACTTCCTTCTTCTTTTTTTTCAATTTTTTATTTTTAATTTTTATTATTCTAATATTTTCTATCAAATATTTTTAATGTATATTATTTATAAATCATTTCCTTCTCATTATCAACCTTTACATCAAGTGATTCCATGCAATTATTAATTTTTATCATTTTTTGAATTATTTATGATTTGTTTGCCTCAAAACAAATACATAAATGAGTAAAAAAACATCACACTATTAAGAATAATTGCTTGCTCAATTGTAGCCCAAAACGTGCAGCCCAAAAATCATTTTAAACTCAGCCCACTAACTTCACGTCTCCTCTATCATATCTAATTTTAAAATCAAATCTTTTTAAAAAATTACACCCACTTTTTCAAATTTAAGATGGTAATAATTTAAAAATGGGCAAATTTTATATATAGCAAAGAAAAAATTGTTAATTTTATATTGTAGCAAACAATACAAAATTGCTTCGTAGCAAACTAAAAGTTTGCTACGGGTCGGTCTTTTGTATATAAGTAGAGGCATTTATACAGTTTGCAATTAAAAAATAAAATAAAACGCGCAGATAACTAAGGACAAAATCCCACAATTCCACGCCAAATCAGTTCAGTTTTCATCTCCCTTCTTCTTCCTTCGTCGAAGCAGCTCCATTGTTGACAATTCAAAAAATTGTGATCAAGCTCTAATTGAAGATTTTAAGCAATCAAGCAAGATAAATTTGTTTTTTAGAGATAGAACTAAGGAAAGGTAATTCTGATTGTGTTTTTATTTGTTCGACCATTGGTGTTTTTTAAAATTCAAATTTTGTTTTTCAATGTCAGTCAAATCAGTTGCATGTATATTGAGATCTGAATAGATCGGTAATTGATTTGATTAGTTAATGTGAATTATAAAAAAACATTGGTGAAAAAAATTGTTTGTTTAATTTGAAATTACTGATCTGAGATATTGCCTTTCAATTCATAAATTCTTTAATTTGATACTGTATAAGTGTTTTAAAGTTGTATTAGATTGTTGTTTTGTATGTTCGAATCTATCATATTTTAGTGTGTTTTTTGTAAATTGTATATTGAATGGACTCGGTTGTCTATTACATTCAATTTGATCCTTTGTCATTCATGTGTACTTTTTTAGTTGTTGCGTATTGAAGTTGTATCTTCTTATAAAGCTATAATTTTGTGTATACCGAGATTTTTTTGTGTGTATAATTTGAAAAAATGGTATAAAGCTAAATATGAAGTTTTCTATATATGTATAAGAGTACAATACTAACACTTATTTTACTGCAATTTGATTTAGCTGATACTAGTATATGTATATAATTTGATTTTTGTTAACAAAGAAAATCTGAAATGTGGCTGCACGACTATATTGGTTCAGCATTCTTGTAGATGGGATAATGACTATTGTTCATTGATTATAGATTGATGGAATGTATTTTTTTAAAGAAAGTTTTTCCATCGTATAATGATTTGTATAATGTCCATGCATGCAACTAGGGATTGATAGAATGTGAATAAACTCAAATTGAGTATAATATTGGAGTCAGGCAGACAACCCATGTTTATTCACAGACATGGGTGTAGAGTGTAATTAATGCTTAAAAAAAGTCCTGAAAATGAGTTTCACAGTATGCCTTGTGGATTAGCACACTGCCTAGTAATAAAATTGGTACCATGAACTGTGGTGGAATTCAAATCAGGATAAGCGATACGATAACATCTTATCATCATCAATGGAAAATGATGAATTTGATAATAGGCCAGCTGAGTAATTGGTTAGTTTGGTAGAGTCGCTCTTCATATTTTGTGGCACGAGCCCTGCGATGGAGACGAAACGCGAGGAAGAAGATTATTTTCAGATCCTTGTAATAAGGTTTCGTTGAGGTAGAACAAGTGTATAGACCAAAGACATATTGGACATCTGTGATGGAAAAATATGCCAATTGAAAATGAATTATGAATCTAAGAAACAGTGAGGTCAAACGCAATCAGGTACCTGCTTCTACATACAAATATGTAATTGTATAAGTTGTTTTAATTATTGTATATTGTTGTTGTGTTGTTTTTGCAGAATGTAGTTTATACACTGGAGTGTATTTCTGATGACTGTGAAGGGTTAATGAAAGCACTACTGTCAAACAAGTCTGGTAAATGTTTATAATTGGAAGCATTTATACACACAAGACCATACTTGGTCCTTTGAAGGATAAAGTGTATCCCAACACATGCCACAAGCATGGCTGATTGGGAGGATCATTAAACCTAAACTTGTTGATCACAAGAGAAAAATATACACCTCTATATTTCGAGTGAGTAAAGATATATTTGGGAGTTGATTAAATTACTGTTGGCTTGTGATGGCTAAGATGAAAAGGCTCTAGTTGCATTGAAGGGGGACTGGTAGTCGCTCATCTAACCTTATACGCAAGCTTCCAGCATATTTTGGTATATGATGAATATAACAAAATTAACCTCCCAGGCTCCTCTATACGTCTAAGAAAACATAAAAATGAGTTCTTGTATGTCTTTTGTTGCATTGAATAGCATTTTACACAAGGCTTTGAAACATTGCAAGCCTGTATTGTTGTGGATGGAAAGTCACCCTAAGAGGACGTTAATGGAACATTGTTGCTGCAAGTACAACGGACGGAGCGGGTAAATTATTAATTTAAGTTTTTATTGTTCAATTTTTTATCAAATGTTAAATGTGTGGGTGTAATAAATGCAGGACACAAAATTTTTTCCACTAGCATATGGTATCATTGATTCGGACAATGAATGACAGCTTGGTTTTGGTTTTTTCGAGACATCTAAAGGAGGCTTATGGTGAAAGGATTAATATGTGTGTAAGTGTCAGATAGAAAATGAAAGTTCATAAAGGTAGAACTCCAGTGTATAATAAATGTCCACATTTAAATGCTTGTATGTGACAAAAACTTGTGGGGTAATGTAGAGAAGAAAGTTAGGAATGGCAATCCAAGGGTTTTTAAAGTCCCTGTGTATTATCAATGGCAAGACTTGCAACAAAGTTGAGTTGACAGGACTTGATGGATCTGTAACAAAATGTTGATGTCGGTGGTTCAGAGTATTTGGAAGCTAGCTTGATAGGATAGTGGTCAAGGTGTCATTCTGAAACTCATCGGGGAGGGGCTAAATGACGTTTTCTAACATTGCAGATATTAATAAATGCTCAATTAGTTAATCCTGCTAGGGAATTCATATTCATTTCTTCATTTTTCTGGAAGAGTAAGACTGATGTTTGGGAGGATGGAATCAGACAACAAATACGAGGCAGCCTGCAACATTACTCCGATGATTGAAAAGCTCAAAATTTTGTTTAATGACTATGAAGCATTAGTGCACACGATGGGGTATGTTTCATGTATATATATTATATTAATGAGTTAATGCACAGGGCTAGAAATTGTATACTTATACCTATACATAAATCTATTTGTGGTGAAGCAGGTTCTTGTTGCCGTCACCTGAATACTATACTGTGACTAGATGATGTAGGAGTTTTGTGGTCTGTTTAAAGAACAAAACTTGCGCTGTGGGAATTTCAATATGAAGAAAGTCCTTTTGAACAGCTTGGTCGTATTGAAAGCGGAAAAAGTATAGTAGCCGGAATGGTTTTTGGCCAGATTTGTATAACCAAAGACGGTATTTGAAGAGTTATGAGATACCGATCTATCCATTGCCTTTTTTCAGAATGGGTTTTATAACCTGAATCGGCCTAATGTATGATGAAGTCCGCCTCCAAATTCAAAGACGTCCCGCATGGCCTAAAAATACATAAACCAACCCCCGTTCCAAAACTAAACGTGAGAGTTGCTTGGACTAAAAGGAAAGCATACATTTAGTACATGTGGATTTGCAGGTCACAATAGGTGTTCATGTAGACATAGACCTCAAGAAGTTAACAAGTTTTTTTTACAATTCTATTGAATTGTAAACTTTGATTTGATATACATTGGAATTTTAATTTCTGAGTACTTTTTGTGTTAAAACAGATGAGTTAGTATTTCATTATGGAATCAAAGGTGTTCTGTCTTATTAATTGTGCTAATTATTTTGTATAAATTTTTACAGATACTTAGCTCTATAATTATACAGTTCAATAAAGAATTAACAATTGTAATAACTGTCTATATTATACAGTTATGTATAACTATATGTTGTTTGTTTAAGTTGAATAATACTTAGCTTTATGAACTATTTTTGTCACTTGAAATGTATATGTTATATATCCACATAAATGGTATCCTATTTTTTATATTGGTCATGTGTATAACTATTTCATTAATAAGCTTCTTGTAATTGTGAAATTGCTTAATAATTGTATAATCCTAGTATGTTAATTTCAGTTCATAAGAAATTAACATTGGTATCACTTCTATATTTTATACCGTTAAATGTATAATATATGGTTGTGTTTAAGAGTTGATTAATATGTATGCTTTAATGAATCTATTTCTTGTCAGCTGAAATGTATATGTATATAGCCAACCATGAAAATGTATCCCCTGTATTTATATTGTTAGTGTATAACTTTTATTGTATAGCGTATTTGTAAATTTAAAAATTTCGAACAACATTGGGGGGGGGGGGGGGGGTATAATCCTAGTAATGTATAATTATTAGTTTCTAATGAATTAACAATTGTTAAATTTGTCGAGATTTATACAATAATTGTCTAATCAATACAGAAAGTAAAATAAACTGTTTGAGATTTTATACAGTTAATGTGAACGTCCTCATTATTAAAAAAGTTGGTATATACTATAATTTTTTATTAAAAAAATAGAAAGTGAAAATATACACATATGGGTTTTAATCCCGTTAGTGTATAATATAATATTGATGGTAATGTAGTTTTGTATACGTATTAACTTGTCCAAAAATAAGCAGTGGAAAGACTTAATTGAACAAACAAGTATATTACAATACCCAAAAACTAGAAGTTCACAAATTGGGGGTTCTTATGGTCTTTTTGCATATTCAAAGTACATAAATCTAGTAATGGTAGGTTCGTAATCAAGTGGTGTTGTGGATCATGTCACTGATATCAACATCTTGAATCCTGACGTGGCCTTTCTGGTGCCTCACTGTCACTCTGGTGGCATCAGCTTGGGATTTTTTTTGACATTCCATAATTCCACAACAAAGCGCGTATTGAATACGGGTAAACTCTGGATCAAATGTTGGAACCAATTTCCCTTACTGATATGCGTCTGCATAAGCCGCAACATATAGTCCAATCGCTGAATTATACACAACCCGTTCTAGGATCCATTGTAAAATTTAAATAAAAATTTGATTAAGAGTAATAATAAGACCTTACACGGCTTTCCTTCATGTTGTTGTTTTATATCATTGACATGTATAATTTTCCATTCAAAGAGTCAACTTCAGAATGCTACTTGTACTTGACTTCGGATGTGAAAGATATGTGAATCCTTCTTTCGTCCTGTTAAAAACCACGAACTTAGATAATCACTGGAATCAGTTGTGCATATTTCTTGATGCTCAGTGAAACTGAACGAATTGTAGTAACCACCCCTAAGAGAACATAGACATGTACAACATCTCTCAGTAAAGGAACCACGATAAGAACCCAATGAAATATCTGCTCGATGTTAACAGGGATAAGGATTTATCAACGTTAATGCCAAGGTGAAGCAACATGGCAATTCTGTATCCATTAATGTACTCATAATGGACTCCTCTGTAAACGCTCTCCTTGTTGACTGACTATCCAAATTGTAATAAAGCATCCCAATCCCAACATTTGCCCATTAGTTTATTGAAATTGCATCCACATAATAAGCTGATGCATTGTTGTCGGAGTTGGAGTACTTGGGCTCTTTGCGTATGTAATACAAAATGACATCTATGTGCTAATAAAAATACATAATCATAAATTGTAATGAAAATACTAAACGTAAATTGTTAAACAACATAAGTATGTAAGCTTACCGAGTCATCCAAGCAATTGACTCTGTGTAATGCAAGCCTATAGACCGTTCTTGTTTTGGACAGTTACCATTCCAAAATGAAACCACATCTGTAACGAACCTTGTTTCTTTTTGTATCGTTTCTTTTACTATCCTAGCAAATTTAAAAAAAAAGAAAATTTTATACAAAATACCACCTATAACTGAAATAATATATTTAACTAATTCTAACTCATTTACTTTGTAACTTTGCGCTAGGCCTGAACACGAAGCCCTTCATTAACCATTTTCAGAAATGCCGATATAAAGTTGTAAGATCCCCACATTCGACATTGCAACAAAATGTGATGTTTCAGTTTCAAAAACACGTAGTTGAAAGGCCTTGAATGAACTAACCTGAAATGTATAAAGACATCATAATTATTTTTAGGTTGTAAAACACTTATTGATATTACCTACTATGTGTTAATTATGTTCAAAATGTATATTTACTTATACCAGTGCCAAACTGAATGTTGTCACATAAGGCTAATGTTTTGAATGGGCCCTGGAAACGCCTTTTTCCCTTGGCAATTGGTAATGGTGTGTGTCTGCCACAGCTAACGAAGGATTAACACAATGCTTCTTTTCCTGTATTTAATAGTTGATTGATCATCATCCACAAATCTGAGGGTTTTTTTTGAGAAATATGAAATCTTCCTCAACAACTAATTCCATTATCTGCGTTGGATAATCCTATCCTAGAAGGCGAGAGAACAAAGAGAACAAGTGGTTTTTTTTTTTGTTATCTCTCAATTCTTCTTGCTCCATCTTTTCAGTTTGATCATATATAACCATTCAATAATTTCCTGCTGTTAATACCAATAGATAAAATTTTGACAAAAAAAATACAAATGAATGATCATATATATAATACAAACTTAACCCCTTAATTTACGAAGACCATAACATACAAATGAAGGATTGGTGAATTCGCTTGATCATCCTGATTGGGAATCTTTCTCTTTGTCACTTTCTACCGGACATCTTCACATTTCTTTTCTCCGTCTAAATTATAATATAGTAATATAATACCTAACAAACATAGAGTTCTAAAAAAATAAAAATTTTATTCAGAATTCCAACCTCAAAATTTGTTTTTGAAAACTCAGAAATTTGGAAGTGTTTTGAACACCCAGTTTGATATTGAACAATTGGAACTGCCTATTACTATTTAAAACATTATTGTATATTTTTTGTTTGCATTTGAAAATTTTATTATTCCATTTACAATAAAAAACATTATATATATGTTAGATGGGGACTAACATTGTATATGTTATGACATCATATCTGTACGTTTAGTATATACTATATTTTACAAATTGAGAATAGTGTTCCATAAAAAAAACTTACCTGCTGGCTCGGGAAGGTGTTGAACTTTGTATGAACTAAGGGCTAAAATCTGATTGGACCAGCTGAGAGCGTGAAGATGACTTCTAAAATGTAACTTCATGACTAGAATCGATGTGACATTTACTTTTACTCGAACCAAATTCCTGCAAAAATTATTATTAAAATATACAGTAAATATTCAAACGCAATCAAAATTTGAATTACCAAGAAGATAGACATAAGTATAATTAACCTCTGATCATTTAAGATCATTCAAAACCGATTGGACAGTTTCAATTTAAAGGTAATTCAGACGAATGTTTCCTTCGGACTGACGACACCGACTGTTGGACTTTATGGTGTTACTAACTTCTACAACACACAACACCGTCCCCCTGAAAAGAAAAAGAAAAAACTGTATACTATAACATATATATATATATATTTATATATATATAATACATGTATTGAATAATTTACACAAACCTTATGTTCTGCATTCTTGGTTTTGATAGAATCCAACAACACTTTGAAAGTTGATTTCATGAGTTTTCTTAAAAATCAGAAACTGTTTCGCCATCTGACTTGAAATGTATAATTAACATAAAAATATATATATTTTTTCATAAAATATTTTTAATTAATAAATAAATAACGGAAATTTGAATCGATCAAACTCATCACGTGATATGTTGATATCCTGTGACTTGCTGGTGGATGTATTCTTAGAAGCAACCCTTTCTTTAAAGCTCAACATTTTTCTTAATGCCTGCAATTGGCTGGAACCTTAGCAGATTTTTTTGTCTTTTTTTCGGATGGGTGCCTTAGTTATTTTTTCAATACTGCCACATATTCGAGGAGACTTTGTCCAAACCGCGCTGCTTAAAAAATGACACGGGTGGTGACTATCTGAATATGACTGATGTGCGGCCTTTGGATTTCTTCTTAGGAGGAGACGAATAGTCTCAATCTTCTTTTCCACAATTGTTTTATTGACTTGAGGATCCTGAAAATCCATCAATCCCATCCGAATCATTTTGCAGCTAGTTGTTTCTGTTGGTGTTGCTCTGATTTTAACATACTCAGGGGGTAATTCAAAATATTGAGTTCCATTTCAGTTTGGGGTCAGATTCACAAACAAGCTTGCAAAATATATACATTTCATATATGTTATAATTATACAGGTCATACACTTATTTATACAATTACGTCTGTACATAATACCATCCAAATATTAAAAATGTTTTAATTATATAGTTTTAAAATTTGTTATATACAAAATAAGGCTATATTTAATCACCATTGTATAATTTATGACATAAATTATACATTTCCAGAAACTTATAATCATACAGGTAATATAATCAAGGAGCAACATTTATACATATAGTTTTAATTGAAATAAACTAATACAGAGCTATTCTTATACAGGGTAACTATTTATACAGTTAATATATCTACTATCATTTTATAGACTGTAATAAATTATGTAACTATAATAAATGAATCCCCCCATAAAATTAAGACATATATTTAAAATGCATGCGTACCGGAATTGTTGTCGTCTCGGAATAATGCCCTTCGAGCGAAATATCTTAGACGATGGGAAATCTTATTTTTGGTCTCCCAGTTTGAGTTAATCTAGGGAGTGAATCTATCCTTTAACAGCAATTTCATTTTCCACATTCATCATCAATCATTAAATTCTGAACAACATTCCATAAAACCCCACTGCAAAGCCAAGTGGAACTACACCTAAAATACTTCCAATCATGTTTTGATCTTAACTATGCAAATGCATCATCATTATATCAAAAGCCTTTTACCCCAAGGATAGGTCATGTATCTCCATGATTCAACTAAATTCAAAATTTTTTTCCTATCAATACAATTCCCATTGGTTTTCTTCAAAAAGAGGAATGAATGAAGGTAGAACAATATTGCAATTTAACGGCATCATCAATCATTATCTACCCAAATTTTTTATCAAACTTGTTCAATCAATTGGACTCTTGGTGACGGGTTTTTCTCCCAATTCAAAAAAAAAAAAAAAAGAAAAAAAAAACCAAAAAAAAAAAAAAAAAAAAAAAAAAAAAAAAAAAAAAAAAAAATCAAACACAAAAAAAAAAAAAAAACAAAAAAAAGACTTCTGTTACTAATACCTAGCGCTCTGTTGGCTTCAACCGGATCAAGTCAGATTCGAAAACACATACAACCTTTCATTCTAAATAACTATACTGCGAAACGTATAAATCGAACTGTCCCATTGGACACAAAACAACGGTATGGGTAGTGACAGAAATATAGTATATTCGGGGGAAAGAGATAGCAAAACACTCTGCACAACCAATGAACCTGGAGGAGGTGGTTAGGTAAGAGGTACGGGAGTAGGAGGGAGGAACCCAGGCTAATATTACAAGGAGAATGGTGGACGTAGTCAAGCGTGATTCTGCATCGACTGGTGAGGACGGGTTTTTACCAGAGAACCAAAGTACGCGTGGGTGCTGAGGGGAAATCGGGAACCCATCTATAAGCAGTTAGTGCGGGAAATAGGAGAAAGACGCTGGACCCGTTGGTGAAACTGAAGGGGATAATTATGCGCGGTAGAGGCGGGCGGATCTTGTTCCTGTGTGGAGACATGACTGAAGGCCGTAAGGTGAGGCCGCAGACAAAAAAGCGAACACTAGTATTGGCGTTTAATCCACTTCAAGTTTGTTATGGGTGCACGGGAGCTGGAGCGGATCAGAGTGAGGGGGAACAGCCTGAAAGGTACGCATAGCAACGCATGATTAGCAACGTTGGAGTTGAACTCCCACTTACGCAGCAGGTATTTATTGAGATTAACTCCAAACGAGGAGTTGGGCGTAGAGATAGGGGAGGCGTAGGGAATTGTCCTCGTGGGGCCTGGCGCGGGAATCCGACTGAGCCCAGCATTCACGACTGGTAAGAGTGTGGATGGGGGTAAGTTCTTGAGATGGTATAAAAGTTAAGGCGGGGTTTTCCTTCAACTTTACTCGCAGAGTGCAATCACCCAATCTTCAAACGTTCCCAATAGTCGGGAAGAGTTTTATTACAGAAGACCTTGCCATGGGGGAGAGGATGGTGGTTAGTAAAAAGGTGGGCAGTCGACAATGGCTTCTAATTGCATACCAGATGGCAAATTAGGTTCGAGAGCGTAAGAGGGAGGCTGAAAGAATAAATTGATTATTGCGGAGTATGGTCACGTACAATTAGTGGTTACAAGTGAGCGTAAAGAGAAATGCAGCAGAGGAGACACTTAGGGCTGACTCTTGGCTACTAATGAACTGGCTGAGGACCAACGCGACGCACGAAGCGAATTGCACTGATGTGGGTCAGAATCAACGTCAATACATTTTGGTGTAAGGCCTGCCATGTGCGGACCCCTTCTTAGTTGGTTTCTACGAAAGTTTCTCACGCTCACGTCTCTACCCTCCTTACACGCACGCATCACTATTCACACATTCTTATTTAACTCACAAAACTATTTTTTTAGACCCCGACACTCTGCTCGTCTACACTTATCCGCAAGCCACCCTCTCTACACAACAGTGAGGGAGAGCGGCGAGGGCAAAGGGGGAAGCTGGAAAAGGACGGCTAAGGAGAGAGACTAGAGTAAATCACAGGGGGTGGAGGGCGAATGAGCAAGAGCAGAAAAAGCAGGCCGGAGGGGAGCCGAGAGGTAGATGGGTGGAAGTGTTCCTAGTGAGGGCGGAAAAGAAGCTAGCCACCAATGTTCCGTGATCAGTCAAATAGCTCAGAATCTTATACCCCTTATACACCCTGTTGTTAATTCTTGCATTAAATCAAACATAATCTACATTACTACCACTTTTAAAACCATTTTGTGACATTAGTACCAAATAATTATGTCATCATAAATTCTTCTAGGACATTATAAACATACAGGTTATAATAAGGTCCTAAATCATCATACAGATTAAATTATACGTTCGACTTTTTTAAACAATTATATAGTAATGGATGCCTTAATTAGTCAGAATAATTAGACCTTTTAAAACAATTGTTAATGAATGCACAGTAAATTAGACAGACTAAGTTACACCACTATATACAACAGTTGTATACTGAGGCAGTAATTTGAGACATTAATATGACATGAAAAAATTCAGTATTAAGATATTATCCATTTATAAAAAACAAATTGTTAAGGTCAGAACAAATCAACACAATTCAACAAAACTACAACCCAAAACCATTAAGCAACGATATATCTTTAACAGACATTCTTATGAATAAATTGTTATCAATAACATCCTAATCTCACGGAATAGAAAACACTAAAAAACCCCTTAACAACGTCAACCCTATTATTATACAATACCTTATGCTCATTTGAACCCAGACCCAAACCAGGAAAAGCCTTCATTTTTTATCATTGTGGAGTTATGAACATCAGATTTTGTTTTCTTTTTTTTCTTTTTTAGACCCAGTCACACATCAACAGGTAATTCTTCAGACTTCCATCAACAAAACTAATTGGGTCATTATATTGGACTTGGATCTAAATATCTTGCATGTTCGTAGATTTGAGACAATGAAAACCTGAATCCGCTCCCAAATTCCCTGAGTTAGAACCCAATGAACAACGATGGATTTTCAACATCAATTCTTGACCATTTGCTGGTAATAGACCAAAAACCCCGGTCAGATGGTCTGTACATCTCCCCAACTCGTTCGTCTGTGTAAGATTTTGTCCCTACCATCTTATATCACCCGACAACCAGTACCAAAATTCCGGAAGCGATTAACCAGTAGAAGTGGAAAATCAGTTTTGTAAAAAAGTCAAAAAAAATTCAAAAAAACTGACAATAGTAAGTAGGTTTTTAACGGTACCTTGATATTTTTGAAAATAATTTTGGGAAACCGCCCTAATTGCGTGCTTAGGAATAAGTAGGAAGTTTTCAACTTGCAATAGTGGAGAAAAGTGTGGGAGAATTGAAGGAAGAAAACCAAATTGTTATAAAAATGGCAGGACCGTAGAAGAGGAAAAGGGAGGGTTTTTGTTTTGGGGAACTTTTTTTTTATACAAAACCGTGGGCCATAAGCAATTAACTTTACGTTTGTCATTAAAGGTAATAAATGAAATGGGATTTTCATGATTATAATTACTGTGCTTCCTTAGTTTGCCATTCTCCCACCAATTTTTCCCTTTAAAAATAGTAATCCCACTTTTCCCCAAATTTTAAGGACGGTATAACGCTGATTTTCTCAATTGCTACCTTTATTGAACATTTATTGTCAGTCCAATCCAAATATACATTATGATTTTGTTGAAATGTTTTGGTTACTCGTTATTCAATCCCAAAAAAATTAGTACCATATAATATACAAATTAGTTTCTGTTATTAATCCACTTATTTGGTTTTTAATTTGTATTTGAAGTTATTTTCATATAGTTAACTTATACCTATTAGACTTCTACTTTTAAAAATATCATTAATTCCTTCCATTTTAAATTTTCATATCCATAACTCTCAATTATTAAATTATAATATTATTTTAAGACATTTTGTGGTATTTTTTAAATTATATTTCTATAAATTCATAATTTTCGTATCATGGAACCCCAACTCAAGATTATTCATTTTATTTAAATGTTAATCTTTATATTATTATATACGATTATATTCATTTTTTAGCATAAGTTGAGGAAGAAGGTTCTTTGAGTTTTGATTAGTTTTTCAAAAGAGATGTCGGACAAGAGTTTCAAAAGTTTGCACTAATTTTGTATTTCTATTTTCATGTACTTTCTTGTGATGAAGGTGTGTTCTCTCTATGTAACTCAAGATTATATTTTTTATTTAATTGTTAATATTCATATTAATATTATTATTATAGGATCAAATTTATCTTTTGGCATGACTAGATGAAGAAGACTCTTAAATGTTAATTAATTTGTCAAAAGCGGTGTTGAATAAGAGTAACAAAAATTGTGCACAAATTATGTATTATTATTTGTTGGGTTTTAAAGGTGTGAACAAGAAATGAAGGTTTGTGACTCTCTTGAATGGTTGTGACTATGCCAAATGGTTGTAACCTTTATGAAAGGATGTGTTATTTCTAAAGAATTGTAATCGTAGAAAGGTTGTGCCTTTTTTTAAAGTGTCTTGACCTTTCTGAAAGGTTGCATTCTTTTCAAAAGGTTGTGACCTTTACCTTTGTTGGTTATAAATTGATAGGCTCTCTCATTTTTCTGGATTTGAATGACTACTCTCCTCTGCCTTTTTTTTGCATACTTTTCTACAAAACAAAATTGATTCGATGTCAGGTTTGGGTGCTGCCATTGGTGCTCGTCCTATTTGCGTTGTGTTGGCCCTTCTACACGCGCATGCCCGTTCTGCCCGTCCCACGCTCCTTCTTGTCCATTCCATTGGTGTTCATCTTTTTTATCTAAGGAGGACTTAATGAGCAACCGTGGTAAGTTGATGAAATTTTAATTTTCTTAAGAACATATAGTGGGTTCTGTGGACTCAGATAGTTCTTTGTTTTTCTTTTCATCTTTTATTATTTCTGGTTTGCTAATCTGAATACAGGAGGGTTAGTGTGGGTGTGAATCACGACGGTCTGGATCGTGACATTTTCCTACCTTAGCTTGGTTGCAATTATATATTCATTTAATTAACATCTGTAATCCCTTCATATAATAAACCAATATTTAGCGGCAATTTAGGTACATTGGGATTAATTCGATTACCATCTTGGGATATTAAAATTTTAGCAGCAATTATTGGTGAATTCTATGGTTATTAGTGGTGGTTTACATGTATTTCGTGGCGGTCTAGATTAATTAATTAATGGTAATCATTTTTTAAATATATAAATTATTTTAATTTCTTCCAACTACCGTAGTTGACCATTTTGATATTTTAATTGTCTAAGTCTGGTTTTATATATTCCAACTACGATAAAAATCGGCAAAGTTCAACATTCAATATATCGACTACTCAAAAATAGTCGGTAGTTCATCAAAAGTTGTAGCACCACCCATGACTAGGGATTATAGTACCGACTTAATCAAACCAAACAAACTTGAATTAAGAAGTAAATTACAAAGCAAAACGAATAAAAGCACAAAAGAAAAAGTCACTAACTAAGAAGTTAATTCAAGAACCAATAGTCAACAAGTGGATTAGTTATGAGTTGAGAATCAGTTTAAGATTCTTGACAACGAACGAGAATCAAAAGAAAAACAGACTAAGAATTAGGACCTCATAAGAAAGGGTTATAAAATGAGTTTTCGATCGCCAAATGCACTGTTTTCATCACCTAACTTGAAGTTCAACTCGCCAACTTGAAGATAAGGTCCCCAAATTTGACAATAAGCCAAGGCAACTAGGCGATCTGGGTTGAAGTTTTGTGGTGCGCTTAATGGACTCGGCAAACCAGGCTGAGTCCGTCGAATTTTTTCCAGTAGCACCTACCAAAACAAGATTGATTCGGCGACCTAGCTGCCCAAAGGGCGAGGGGCCAAGTGGGTTGGACAATGAAAGTTGGGTCTCGCCCAAAGTCCTAAAGGTGCAACTACAAGACTCCGAAAATTGAACCTTGGTGGTCCCCCCCCCCCCCCCCCCCCCCCCCCGCCGCCACCCTTTTGATCCTTTCAGTATTACCTTGGTTGATGACTATCCCCTTCGTACATCAACGTTTACATTTTGTTTTTTTTTTTTTTTCCTTTTTAGAATCAAACACCATTTTGGAACATTCCTTATTCTTGAAAATTTAAGTTTTCTTCAAGAACACTATGAAAAAAATGAAGACCCAAAATAAAACCCTCTATATTTTTAGATCAAAACTTCTTGAAATTCGAGAAACAAGCTCTCCTTGATACAGGGAACAAAGCCTGGTACTTTTTAGCCTTCAATTCCTTGCCAAAACTTCTAGATTTTCAAATCCACTTTTTCTTTTCAAGCCTTTTCAACCTTCAATGGTGGTTTCTTCAATTGTGAATCAAACTCTTTCAAATCTCAGCCCTAGACTATAATAGGTTAGGGAACATTAATCTAACCTTGAAAACTCCAAAGAACACTCAAATCAACAAGATCCATTTCAGAATTTTCTAAAAAATGAATTGAACACTTTTTTGTAACAAACCCAAAGACTAGATTCGTAGGAATGAAAACGAATGACTCACCTCTGATACAGAATAATGCAATCATCACAAGAAGAATCACACTAAAATGTGAAATCTTATACGGAAAGTAAAGATAAATAGATAGACACAAAAGGAGAAAAAAAAAAGAGCAATTAAAGGGTATGTTAAACCCAAAGACTTCAATTTGTTAATCAAAGAACAAGAATCTAACTCTTATAACGATCTCTAGGGAATCGATATCCCAAACAACCGATATTTCTAAACATGGTTCAACAAAAGCTTATACCAGCTTTAAAACTCTCAATCATGAGTTCCAAGTTTTCAACAAAATATTCAAGCAATTCTACCTAAAATGAACCCTTAAATGCCTAATTATAGTTCTAGGGATTTATTACACAAATAGGCCCAAAAGTGATCGAAAATAGCTAAAGGGTGAGCCAAGTCAGGCTCGCCTAATGACTTGGCGATCCTCCCAAAAGCTTTAGCGATGGATCCTTCTTGGCTCCTGATCTTGGCACCTACTATAACTTTTAATAATCTTGTGATTCAATGGGCGGTGAACCAAATGTATTCCAACGCGCCCGAATGATCAGCTTCCTTTTGTAGCTCCTTGGAGAACCTTATGCAATCTTGGAAACCTCGCCAAGAGAGTTTGGCAAGTTGTCGAAGTGGTTGTTAGCTTGCCTAATGGAGCAATGTCTTCACTTGCTCCTCCTCGCTTTGTTAGGCCTCCCACACTATAAGCTATCATCCAAACATGACGGTTCTCAACTGGGAGATCCTTCACAACGCGTTTGTTACCAAGAGATGCCTGGAATGGCATCCTCTCAAGACCAAGAGCCTCCATCCTCGAGAACAATTTATCAGTGCAGTGAAGTTAATGAATGGATGGCTTAGAGGAAATCTGGATTGCATCATCCTGGTATGTGTAGTTTAGGTTGTACCTATTTTCCTTCGACTTGTTGAGCTTTAGATGTTTTGAGACATTGACTTTCATATTCTAAGGGTGTTGTTTTGTTTTAAAAATACTATTATTGGTTTAAAAATGGTGAAAAAATTACTAGGTTTCGAAAAATCAATTAATCTTATTATTTAAAAAAAATCGAATTTTCAAATTACGGAGTCGCCACTTGATTTTTTATAAAATCAAGAAAAATTTTCAAAAGATTTAAAAAAACAGATTAAAAATCGATTGAAGAGGTTCGAAGTTCAATATACATCCTGAGAAGGTGTCAGGCTCTCGGTATGCCCGCTAACTCGCGGTTGACCAGCGATTTGACTAAAATGATCTTAAAATATATTTTAAAATTTTAACTTAGTAAAATTCGTTTTAACATATTTTATTCTATTTTTTAAATTTATTTCTAAAGGAAAAGCATTTAAAGGAAGTTAATTTAAGGAAAACTAAATGGTGATAAAAGTAAATAAACAAAATAAGTAAATAAAATAGTAAAATTTAAAATAATGAAAAATGACTAACCTTTAGGAGATTATTAAAATTCTACCAAAATATTAAATAATTCAAACAAATATATAAGAGAGAGAGAAATATTTGAACTTGGGCTTGATTGCCTAAATTCATTCAATTGAGTTTTGGCCCACCTGTCCTAAACTAATTACTTAGTCTGCTGAAGGGCCCTGACCCATTTCCTGAAAAAGAAATTAAAGTATACAAATGATGTATACTGTATATATCCGATTCGTATTGGACTTTATGAGCCCTGCACTTGTTCGAATACGCGTTTCTCGCTATTCACCCTGTATTTTCCATATTATCTCTGCGTATTTGTACCTGTACCGTTTTTAAACCTGTTTAACAATTGTATATCGCTTCCCAAAGATGTATACCAATGTATACGGGCTGTACCCTATGTACGTATTCATTTCCTAGTCCAGTATTTTATTTGAAATTGGCGTCCTTGTACGTTAACCTGCAATTCACATTTTTTGACACATATTTATAGTATAGCGTCTATGTATATCAATACATACAGGTTGTATATAAGCCTGTTTTTCTACTTTCAAAAGTTGAAAGTCCCTTTTCAAAAGCGTATATTTATTTCTACAAACCCAAATTCCGAACTTGGATTTCCTGTGAATTTTTTCACCTGTATAATTCAGTGTCTACATGTGTATATGATGGTAATAAATATTGCTGCAAAAACTTGTAAATGTAATGTGCCAAGCTGACGTTCAAGATTATGGAGAACAGATCAATTTCCAGCAAGCATTCTGCTTGGTTTTCGAACCTTACATGTTTGAAGGGGTCCTACGACTAGAGGAGGATCGAGGGGTTTTTTTTGAGACTTTACGGCTCAATGAGAAGTTAGTGCATTGCAAGAGATGGGAATGAAATTCACATGGGACTCGAAAATGATTTCAAATGCAACAAACAAGTGAAAAAGAGTGAGAAAGAAAAAGGGCACATTGAATGAAATCTAAATACTCAATCCAATAATCAACTTGTAACATAAACATGCATGCAGTGATATAACACACATTTGCACATTGTGGACAGTAATGATCCAAAACAATTGGATGAACTTGAGATTTAAACAAAAAATAGACAACAGGATTGAAGGCAACAACCAAAACAATCACATGCTATTCTTAATACCCTATGAAAACACAGTGGAGAGAAAGGAGAGGATGTCATTGCTGAAATTGAAAAGAGATCACTCCAAAATAGTCATAACTCGAACACTTTGATGTTTCCAACCCATATAACGACTAAACAACATGGTAAAGAAAAGATTACCAACATTTATTCAACAAAGGTTCGATTAGAAGGGACTTAGGCGATAATATGCTGCAGATAACAATACCATTAATTTACTACAACACACTTGAGGCAATTAAATAGGTCATTCGACAAACAAACTATAATCTGCCTAAACTCATGTTTAAAAACCAACGAAATGAAGAGCTGATTACGGTATAAGCTAAAAGGTATATTACGCAACATATTTCATAAATGACAACGCTAACAGCAATAGACTGTAAGAAGGAACTTTGGAATTTTAAGATATTTCTGTGATTTATGCTCAGTAAAGAAGATGACCAGTCTATTTCCCCAACATCTGCACTCAAAGAAGTTTGAAAATTAGAAAACGATGTCATTAGGACACTCCACTTTTACTTTCAGTCGCAACCAAAAACATATGAAATCGAAGAGAAAAAAAAAAAAAACATGGCGGAACCAAACATGTTTAACCACAAAGCAAGGAAAACAAAATACAGATAAAGGCGGGCACTGCTAGGAGTTGAAGAAGATACTCCAACCATGTATTTTTACTCAACATATGACTAAGTTATAGAAATGACATAAGAATATATGTATACCCTTCATACCAAAATCATCATATCAACCACAAGTAACATCGAATCAATACAACGAGATAAAGGAGAGGATGTCACAAGGGAAAGGGTAATACCTTCTTCGGAGCAGCGAAACAGGGACAAATGAGCAAGGGAGGCAGCGAACACTTAAATTTGACGCTAGACTCGGACACCTACGAATATGTTCTATATGTATATATTTATGCTATCAATACTTTTCACACAAGCTTCTAAGAAAGGATGAATTTCAAAATCCAAACTTATCTCAAAAGCTAGGGGAATATTCGATTTTGATGCCCAAATTCCCAACGGATTAGGAGGCGAGGTGGACGGATAGGATCGTCTCCCTCGTCCTTGCGCCCTTGCATGGCTTCAATCCATGCTACAAGGACAAAAATCCAGGCTGGTGCGGCGGTTTGAAGCTGTTCTACTGTTCCACTTGTACGAGTGCAAAGGGAGAAGAGAAGGGGACGCGCTGTATGGGAGCTACGCGGGGGGGAAAACGACAAGAATAGAGGGGAGGATTGTTCTTTTTTTTTAGGGAGTTCTGCGCGAGCGTACGTTTGGGGGGAAGATGAAGAAAGGGGCGGGTTCGGGTCTTAAGGGGGGAAAGGGAATTGGGTTTTGGGCTGGGAATTAAATACCGGGGAATGGGTTAGGAAGGAAATGGGTTTTGGGCCGGAAATTAAGGGGAATAGGCTGGAAACTAATTTAAAGGGAATGGAAATTGAATTGGGTCAATTAGAAAAAGAAAGAGGCCCAAATTTGGCTTTTAAAGAGTGGGAGGAGGGAATGGATTAAATGTAGCAAAGATCAACGGGCGGAAAGGGTTTTCAGGAGAATTGAGAGGCTGCTGGAATTTAAAAGTTGGGAGTGTCTGGATTTGAAAAAGGAAATTTGGCTATATGGCCAAAAATTGAATTGGAAATTTAAAGATGGGTAATTTATAAAAATACCAAATTGAAGTTAGGAGAATAAATTTGGCTAAACCCTCAAATAAATGAAGTTGATAAGTATCAACGAGCTTCTATTTTAGTCAATAATTATTTTAATTGTTTACATAGGTATTCAAAATACTAACCATAATTTAAACTAAATTAGTTAAATGAATACTTACTAAAATTTAATCTATTTTGCAGAAATAATCGTTAAAATATACCAATATATACATAATTATGTAAATTATCATTATCTAAAAAGAATATAAGAAGAAAATGCCATAAAGTTCATTACATTATTATTATATTATTTTTTTTTTGCAAATTTATATAAAACTAATATTTTAAAATTGTTTGGACATTTAAGAAGCTCAAAAACTAATTTATCCAAGGAGTGTCGAATCGATCGTCGAAATGGGGTGGGTGCTTGTGTTCAACAACTACTCCCTCATTTACTTGCGAGCTGATACAAGAAATCGAGGGAAGGAAAATGAAATGACCAAGCCCAAAATTTGTCCAAAACCCCATTAATTCTTTAAGGGGAAGGATTCGGCAAAGGGTGTCCTAGGAATTATGGTGAAACCTTGCACGGGTTTCCTACATATCTCAGGCTATATGAGGAATTCACGGCCTTGTATTTCGAAAGCTTGATTAACGCACGACTTGAAAGAATTAAGATAAAAAAGCTACCTCGCTACCAACTCAGAGGTATCAAAATGCTCGAGAATAAAATTGGAGAGCGAATGTTGGAATACAGCCGAGTTTTCAACATTGAATCCACCTACATATCCTTAAACCTTTAGGAATCAGGTTGTGTGTAGTTTGACTCGATCGGTTGAAAAGGAAATCTATTATGCTAGATAACCTTCGGTTTTGGACAGATGACAAATTAAACGAGCATGAAAAGGAGGCTTGTAACCTCTTAGACATGAATGTGGAGCTTTTCAGATCCATAGGTAAGAACTTACACGGACATATTTTCCAAAACTCTTGGTGTATCATCACTCAGATTGGAAAGTTGCTTCCTGTAAATCGAAACTTCCGGATGCGAGACTGAAACTGACAAAACTAAAGAAGAACCCCCATGTCTTTTGATGGGAGTGGTTCGATTGTGGTGGAAGTCGATCCCCTGCTCGTATCCTAAGAGTTTGACATTCCTCTTCGGACTGTGTCTCAGTTCGCTGCTACGGAAAAGTTTCACGTGGTGTTGCAACCTTTTTGATGTGTAGCAACCTATGTTTTTGAGGGAAGGAATTCATCCTTTGGATGCTCTTGACAAGACTGAGATAAAACTCGTCAGCTTAAAAATGCCAATTAGGATGGAAGACAGTTTGTCTTTTTACCATATCGACACTTAATTGTTCTCCTCCATATTCGACGTCGACTCGATCGGTCTGTCTCTGACGTACAACAAATAAGCTTATGTATGCGTTTGACAATATAATCTTCAATGTTACTCTTCATTTGATGATAAAACAAATAAATGCTGATATGATGTTGGTTATTCTTTTTACGTCGTCTTTGATGTTCTTCTTGAGGTTTACTTTACCAAAACTAAAAGAAGTAGCTTGAGGCCAATGGGCTAAAATATCCCTCTCTTGGGATAGACGATTTGTCTTCTTGCGGCGGTGCATGAATATCTTCACAGCGATACGTAACTTCCTGGAGGTATTGTGAAATCTCCTCGTAATGCATAAACTTTTCGGCGAGGCCTAAAAATCTTTCTCGCGCTGCACAAATTTAAACGAGGCATGAGATTCTTCTCGTGATGCACAACTGTCAGACGACGTATGAACTCTTCTCGCAAATGTCTAAATTTCAGCGGGGTATGAAATCTTATCGCGATGTAAAATTTTTGACGAGGCATGAATCTTCTCGTCGTGCATAATTATTGACTCGGATGCATGTTTCCGCGATGCATGATTTCTGCGATCATGATTCAACGAGGCCGGATTTTTTCTCGTTAATGCAAGAGAAAATTTGGCGAGTATAAAGTCTTCTCGCAATGTCAATATTCAGCGGAGGTATGAAACTTCTCGCGATGTATAAATTTTGCGAGGCATGAAATCTTTGTCGATTGCTAATTATTGACTCGGCAATGGCATGATTCGGGTGTGCAGATTTTCCCGATTGAATGATTTTCAAGGAGGCCAGGATGCCTTCTCGTTAATGCATAGATTTCGGCGAGGGTATAAAGTCTTACAGCGATTTATGTCTAAATTTCACGCGAGGTAGAAATTTCTCACGATGTATAATAAATTTGACGAGGAATAAAACTTTTCGTGATGCATAATGATTTTTTTCCACATGCAGGCTTTTGCGATACATGATTTTCGCGATGCATATTTTTTTTTAACTCGAAATGCCAGAAATTATCAGTCCTTGTTGATGAGAACGGAGTAAAAGGAGTACGACCTACCGGATAATAGACTGTCCCCCCCCTTGGTCGATAATAACAATTACAACTAACTATCTAACCTAGGGTAGGTAATGCATTTGCCGTTATTGACACTGACTATCTTGCTTGATAATGTGACGAAATAGCTCTTTACGAACTCGTTAAATCACTTTCCTTGAGTTCCTGTTTGATTCGCCTGATTGGCTGCAAACGCTCTTTGGTAATGTCATATTGTGGAAATTGATTCAAAAAACAATTCATATTTCCAAGTAGGAAAAAGTAACAAAGGGACCACCTTTTCTGTATAAATGATTTGCTTCAGGAGAAAAGCCATTGATTTCGGAATAATTTCTCCTTTTGGCGTTCTACGTATTCATTCAGTGAGGAGGAATTGCCGATTTATAAGCAAAGAATATAAACCTGCGTCCACAGAAAAATTGTCCAGTTTTTTAAAAAACGTAATGATCTGGTCGATTTCTTCCGTTGTTGCTCATTGTCTTGATGATCTCCGGTTGATTCCCTACTCCCGACTCTCGATAGATAAGACAAAATATTTTATGCCAAACAAATGAAACGCAAAAGAGGAAATTTAAGAGAAATAATTTTTTTTTTAAATAGTATCTTGAAAAGGTCACTGCCAAGTCATGTCATATCAGGTTTCACAAACTTCTTTGAGTCTGACACTTAAAGGTCTATCTGATCATTTAGCAGTGAGTTTTCAGAGTCACTCCGGACTTGTAGGTAAAACCCCTAATGAAATTTTGAGGCCATCCTCAAAATTTCTGTCCCAGTTAGCTGTCTTGCTTATCTTTCCACTGTAACTGAACAGATCGCGAAATTTTTGAGATCTTCTTAAAAATTTTATCCCAGTTGCAGATCTCGAAATATCTTTAGTTTGACTTGATGAGGAGGAAACTTCTTCTAGAGAATTTTTTAGTCCCTCTCAAAAATTTTGTCCCTGTTCTATTGTAAAGGGGAACAGAAATCTTGCGGGAGATATGACCGAACCCTTGTGGCGCCTATGTATCCTATTGAGGCAGGAATCAGGTCAAATGTAATTTATTAAAGTTTAACAAGAATAAGATTTACAAAGAAACCGACCGAGGCCGACATAAGCCGCCTACGTATCTCATTCTTGAGAATTCAGGTCGAATGTAGTTCAGATACAAAGAAATAATTAAAGGGGATAAATGGAATGACCAAAGCCGATATAGGCCGCTTACGTATCTCGTTCTCGAGAATTCAGGTCAGAAGTAGTTCATTATAAGAGGGATAAAAATTCAAATGGAACAAATACGCAAACAGAACGATTACAAGTAAATGACAGAAAATGCAAAATCAAACTTTACACATAGTATCTCTTGACAGCATCTGAGTTGATAGGTTTAGGCCATATACTGCCATCCATCTCTGACAGGACCAAAGCACCTCCAGATAATACTATACGAACCATGTAAGGACCTTGCCAGTTTGGTGTGAACTTTCCTTTGTACTCGTCTTGATGAGGGAAAATACGCTTAAGAACCAACTGGCCAACTTCAAAATTTCTGGCTCTTACTCTCTTGTGAAAGGCACAAGTCATTCTCTGTCTATATAACTGGCCATTGAAAACTGCAACCATTCTCTTCTCATCAATCAAAGTTAGTTGGTCAATCCGTTTGTTAACCCATTCAGCGTTACTCACTTCAGCTTCTTGGATGATTCTCAAGGACGGTATCTCAACTTCAGCAGGTATAACTACTTCTGTTCCATATACTAGCAAGTATGGAGTAGCACCAGTCGATATTCTGACCGTCGTTAGATAACACAGTAAAGCGTATGACAACATTTCATGCCAACCTCGATATTTGTCGACCATTTTCCTCAGAATCTTTTTGATATTCTTGTTGGCGGCCTCTACAGCTCCGTTCATTTGGGGACGATAAGCAGTTGAATTCCGATGAGTGACCTTAAATTGCTCATATATCTCTCTCATCAAATGACTGTTGAGATTTGCACCGTTATTAGTAATGATGGATGCTGGCACTCCAAATCTGCATATCAGATTGTTTCAAACGAAATCAACCACCCTTTCCAACCCCTTGGTGAAATAATCATATGGCAACCAAGATATTTTTGTCTCATAGAAGCGGTTGGCTCTATAAGACCAATGACATCATCCCCCAAGCTACAAAGGGCCAATGGTGAGCTCTAGCATTAGCTCGTGAGATGCACTCGTATCAATCACCGTGCACTTGACATCTGTGGCATTTTTGCACGACATTTTGCAATAGTCATTCCCCTATCATCCAGAAATCCCCGCTCGAAATCTTCTTGCCAAAGTGAGCCCATTCATATGTGTACCACAAATTACGGCATGTATCTGTTCAATAAGCCTCACAGCTTCAACAACATCCACACATCTTAGAAGACCCAAATCTGGAGTTCTCCTATACAGGAATTCTCCACTTAGGAAGAAATTGAGAGCCATACGGCGTATCGACTTCTTCTGATTGGTCGTAGCGTCTTCAGGATAAGTCCCAGACTCCAAGTACCTCTTTATGTCAAAATACCAAGGCAAACCGTCTGGTTCTGATTCAACATGTGAACAATGGACTGGATGTTCTTTCAACTCTATATCCAGCGGGTCGATGTAATCTGTATCCGGATGTTTGATCATCGAAGTGATGGTGGCAAGAGCATCGGCCAATTCGATTCTGTATCTCGGATATGTCTGAATTCGATCTTGCAAAACCTTTTGCCCACTTTGCACATACGTACGGAAGGTTATCTTCGGTTTCTTCACATCACAGCCCATTCACCATGAAACTGATGAAGCAAAGGGTTGAATCTCCAATGACCAATAGACCTCATAAACATTCATGTTGATGGCCATTTTCAAACCAAATAAACGTCGTATTCACCATGTTGTTTTGTTGCAATTAAACCGGACCTTACTGCCATTGATAGGTGGCTGACCAGATTCGGACACTAGTGGGAGGAGGAAGATTAAATGTAGCAAAGATACATGGGTTGGAATGGGTTTTCAGGAGAATTGAGATGGGCTGCGGAATTAAAGTGGCTTGGATTTGAAAAAGGAAATTTTGTAATGGGCCCAAAATTGAATTGGAAATTTAAGAAGTTAATTTAATAAGGCCAACTTGATTAGAAAAATAAATTTGGCTAACCCTAAATCACGCATAATGTATTAATTATCAACGAGCTTCTTTTTTGTAATTAATCATTTTAATTTTGAAAATTGTAAATAGTAATTCAAAATATAACCAATAATTTAAACTAAATTGTTAAATAGAATACTTTACTAAAATTTAAAATTTTTGAGAAATTCTCGTAAATATAGCACTATACATAATTATGTAAATATATATATTATATAAAAAGAATTATAAGAAAATGGCATAAAGTTCATACATTATTATTATCATTATTATTATTTTGCAAAATTTATAAAACTAATTATTTTAAATTGTTTGAAAATTTGAGAAGCTCGAAAACTAATTTATATCGAGGAGGGTCGAAATTGGGTGTCAACAGGTATTTTTCACAATGTTTTAGTGACGAATGGTTAGACTTTTGGATTTATGGAAACTCCACTTTAATTCTGTATTTAAATCCATTTTTTTCGATCTTTCACGGTTATTTCTTTGGGGTTAGCTATTACACTACATAATGGTTCTCAATTTAGTGTTTAGTATGGGTGGGAATCATGATGGACTAGGTTGTTACACTTTTTTCTACCTAGCCTTGGGTTTTGCAATTGTCGGTTATTATGAATTTTCCGCACCCTTCATTAATAGACCAATTATGTATCGGCAATTTAGGTGAATTAGATGAATGAATTAACACTTGTTAGAACAATAACCAATTATAAAATTACAGAAATACAAAATAAAACTTGCTTGGCTTAGAGGCAGCGTTATTACGTTTCTGAAGATCGTTGGAGTCTCTCCCACTCGCAATCGGAAGATAACAACAACTCTATCTTCGGGATTCAACAAGCCACAAACTAAAGTACCTCTTCAAGAATGTTGCTCTCTTTATTGCCTTGGTATTTCACCTTTGGATCAATGTCCACAGTTTTTCAAGGGAAAGTATTTTTGTTTGAATGCTTATCTTGTTTCAACAAAGGAACTCAATTTAATATGGATAAAAAGTTTTTGCAGAAAATATTTTTTATTAATAGAATTTATTAGGTTCATGATTGAAACAAAAATTTGTCTTTCAAAAACCCATAACGTAGAATTTAAAAAAAAACAAAATTATTGCAAAGTTTATCACCAAGAATTAAAATACATGAATGTTACAAACTCACTTCATGAATTTGTTTTCTATGATGAATTGTTTTCAAATTATTGAAACACTAACTCTTACGTGATCCCGCCACTTGTTTCAAGATTTTATCCTTTAAGAAAAAATCAAAAATATTTTGGGAGACATTAACTAGCAACATTGCATCATAATGGTGCTTTTGGACTTGAACCCTTAGCTGTGAGGTTTTTCTAAATCATTGACTACTTAGTGAACAAATCTTGAACGAGTGCATCATTGAATGAAGTTAGAAAAATACTCGCCGCTATATCACTATGTTCCGGTGCAAAATCGAATCCTTTGACACGACCCTTACGCCATCCTAAATTCTTCTTTTTAGCAAGTGCTTTAAGATTTCCTGTAAAAATCTTATTGTCAGCGGCCTCCACTTCTCACTTATGCGGTGAATTCAATCAGAGTAAAACGGGGGCAGACTGCCGCCAAAGAAGGCGAGGAACCGTCAGGAGGAAAAGGAATTAGCCGCCGGGAAACAAAGAGCGGGCGAAAAGCGAGCAGAGAAGGCCGACACACCCAAGCCTGAAAAGCGGGAGTGAGAGACGGAGAAGAGAACAGAAAGCGCAGCCGGCGCTGCAGGAGGAAGAGCGGGAAAAAAAAGGAGCAAGAGTGGGCGTACCTAACGCCACAACCGAGAGCGGGGCGGATAAATGGAGGAAGAGCAACGAAGCTCAAGCAGGCACAGCGCGGAGTGGGGCAGGGAGGGAAAAAGGGGAAAGGGGAGGGAGGGGTCCACAAGGGGTAACGGACGGGGGGGGGGCCGCCTGGGCTGTTGAACCCCAAGAGGAACAGCAGGAGGGAGGGGGCCCGACAAGGAAAGGAGGACAAACAGGGGGGATGCCCGCTCAGGTACAAGGGCCTACCACAACGCGGGGCCGAAAACCAGGGAAGATAAAGGAGCCGCGAAGGAAAAGCTGGACGCCACAGAGGGGGGGGAACGGGGGGAGCACGCCGGCCGCCAAGAGGCGCCGGACAGGAGTAGGGTGGTGTGAGACAACGGGGCGGACGTTCCATTAGAGGCATCAACTTGAAGCCCGAAAGATAGCAGCTGGAGGAGCACAATAGAGGGGAAAGGGTGGGATGGGCGGACTCCATAAAGGCATTCTAGCAGCAGGACGCAACCAATCAGCGCTTCGCCAGCAGAAACAGAGCTATGCAAAGGCGAACTCCATGGGTAAGGAGTAAGATAATGGTGCTCGGGCTGTGATTTCAAAAAAAAAAAAAGTTGCAAGAGGAGCGATGCTCCAGCCAAAGTGAAACTCAATAGCAGGAAGAGATTTAGAGTCCATGCGGCAGAAGTCCAGTAAGCATCACTATAGATCCTTCAAGAACATGGGAAATTGAAATAATGCAGGCCAACAGAATTGTACCCTTCAGGGATCTTAAAACACGAGTAAGGCATTCCGATATGTCCACTCCGGGATTTAACTATAGTAAACTTGCTCAAGTTTCAACTGCGTACCAATACCGGTCCTGGTACACGAATCCATTCTTTGGAATGCATGGCATACAATTAAGACTCCGCAACTCTTAGAATATGTCGCTGATCGAGAACAGAGATTCACTTGAGTTTCCGCATTATTTTACATGCTAGGATCAATTGTTAGGAGCAGGTTTGTTCATCAAATGACCAAACCTCTTTAGAACTTTCTCAATATAACTTGATTGAGTAAGAGTCCAGCATTCGCTGATCTTATAATTTAAACCACCATAATTACATCAACTTCTCCAACTTCTCCTAAGGAATCTTTCATTTAAACTTGAGAAGCTAGAAAATTTTGTTTCTGTTGATGATCTTTCAATATCAGTTCCAACATCAACCATATTCAGCTACATAAGGCATATTATAACCCCAAATAAACCCCACGATTTTTTCTTTGAAATTTGATACATATAACAATATCATCCTACCAGTGTATTGAGTACCATTTAGTAAATTTAATTTCTCTCCTAAATTTTCCTCATTTCCATTTTTTAGTAATTGTTTTAATCCTAAGAGATTTAAGAAGCGTACAACTTTGTTTCTTGACCAGGAACAAAACCTTCTGGTTTCTCCTGTAACGCTTCATCTAGATCTTCCATTTCAGACTGCAGCTTCACATCCATTTTGATGATTACCAGGCTATGCATCGGCCTAAGCAATCAAGAGTCCGAATACAGTCATTGAGCTACATGGAGCAAATGTATCTAATATCAATATCTTTCAATTGAGTAAAACCTTTTGCCACCAAAACGTAGCTTGTTGGTACTTATCCAAGGTTCCCTCAGATTTTAATTTCTTTCTAAAGATCTAGCTACAACCAGATAATACTTACATCCAGGATGGAGGTCCTATAAAATCCATGTATTGTTTTGACATAATTGGAGTGCATTTTCATCATCAATACGTACCCAAAGGAGCATCCATGTGAAGCCATTGGCTTACATAACTTTCAGGATCCCTTTCAACTAATAGACTTGAAAATTTGGTCCAAAGTCATCTTGGTTTGGCTGATCTTTCACTACGTCATGGTTGACTTTTCTTCCAAAGGTTTTCAACTATTTTCTTTTAATAGTAGATATAGAAGACTGTATTTTGTTTCAAAGAATCTTTTTTCTTAGAAATATATGCTCAAAAATTTAGCATCAAACAATGCAAACGATTCCATTTGTGTGAGGGCTTGGAGTCTAAGATCAAAATCTATACCTTACTGGTTTGTGAATACCAATAATACACAATCTACTCCTCTAATATCAATCTTAGTCCAATTATTGATCTGGTAATCTAACATGAGCCAAACAACAATCGCCCCATCTTAAAATATTTATACTTGGCTTTTCGATTCTTCAAAGTCATCATATGGAGATGAATCATGTTTCTTTGAAATGAATTTCGATTTCAAAGGTGACTGCTGAAAATAGGCTTTCAGTAACAAATTTTTCCATTGAGACAAATCCATAAAGCATAAGTTAACCATTTCAATGAGAGTTCTATTTTTTCTTTCTGCTAACAATCAATCCATTTTGTTTGGTGTATAAGACATAGTCAATTTTTTCTCAATCCTTCTTTTCATAACAAAAATCAATAAAAATTGATTTTAAATATTCTCCACCTCTATCAGATCTAATTGATTTAATCTTCAAACTCAATTATTTTCAACTCCTGCTTATATTTGTTAAAAGTCTCAATGCTCGTCTTTGTTTTTAAATTCGGAAAGACTAGTAGACCTTGAATCGTCAATTAAGTGATAAATTCTCTTTCCATTACGTGATAACACTCCATCTCACAAATATCGTGGGATTAATTCCAAAATGTGGATATCCTTTCAACAGACTTAAACGGTTTCTTCTTTGTATTTACGATTACTACAAGTAATACACTTAGCAACGGATCATGATCCTTTCCACAGTCGTTAATTAATCCATTTTTTCTCATAAGTTGGAATGATCTAATCCCATGACCAGACTTCATGAGTTCGCCAATAAATATAAAAGACTCCACATATAAGCAGTAAATATTTTCATTTTCAATATGTGAGTTTGAACATGTCCATTTGTAGCATACCTTTTTCAACAAACATGCCTTGTTTAGACACAAAATAATTTATCTACCTCAAAAATCATTTTAAACCATGTGTGTGTGTGCGTTAAATAAGCGTACCTACACAAGTTCTTCGAAATCAGAACATGCAATACTTCTATCAATGTGACCATCTTCCGGAAGTGATTTTTTATGTTTTACAACAGTTCCCTTTCCCACAACCTTAGCAGAGGATGATTTCCCATAGAGCAAAACTTTTCGCTCCCCACTAATCAGATGTCGTGAAATAATTTCGATTACCCGGATATGTTGACGATTGCACCATGTCATATCAACCATCCACTTTGATCTCCCCCGACAAATGCTTCTACGGATCTCGTGACCATTGCGACCAGTTCTTTTTTGTATTGTTAGTTGCCTTTTCTGTTCTTCTTTTCACATAATTAAGAATTTTACAATCACGTGCATAGACCAATTTTTACTGAAAATGATAACATTCAATGACTTTAGATTACTGAATTATACTGAAATTTTACTCTTCTTTGCCTTCAAAAAATTATTATTGGCAGGGTCCTTTTTGATCTTTCTTCAACCAACATGATCTTTCATGAATAGGCCCCTCAAGAGTTATTGTTCGCGGTATCGTGTCTCTTGTTCAATTGTAAGTGTGGCAATATTGTTCAGAGGTTCAAATCTTCCTTGCTTTGTGTAGATGTGCTTCTGTAACTCTTATCCAAATAGGAGGAAGTTTTGAGACAATCGCACCAACATGAAATTTTCATCAAGAGACAATTCAGTAAAACAATTTTGGCTATAAGTTGAAATTCTTGTACTGTTCAATATGATGACTGTCATCAAACCATTTTTGAACGCCCATATATTTGGAAACAAGACATTTCTTTGAACTGGCCCCCTCGCCTCTCTGCATAAACGAATAGCTTTAAAAGAGTATCCCAAATCTCCTTAGCAATTTACACTTAATATAATCTTTGATCATAATATTATTGACATTCCTCCAAGAATATAATTCTTGCATAAGTAATCATCATCTTTCCTTTGGCAATTTGTTCTTTAATTAAAGTAGCCGCGTCCGTTGCTACCAGACATAACTAGTAGCCTCAAGACAAGGTTTCTCAAGAACATACGCTACTTTAATCGTCTTAAAAGCATTTCCATCTTTCCACTCCTCTAGAAAAGGCTTCCATCAATATTTACAAAATTAGGATATTGCAAGATGGAACACTGTTCGTTTTTGATGTGGATGCCATAGATGACAAACTATCTCTTCAAATGTTTAGAACAATGAACCAGAATGATAATTACATGGAAACAACTATAACTTGCTTGGCTTAGAGGCACGTTTATACGTTTTCTTGAAGATAGTTTGGATGTCTCTCTCTTAACGAGCATTCGGAAGACATAAACTAACAACTCCTATCTTCGGGATTGCAACTAAGCCACAAAACAAGTATCATTCAAGAATGTTGTCTTCTTTCTTGTTTTGGGATTTCACCTTTTGATCAATGTCTCACAAGTTTGGTTTTTGGTTTTTTGTTTTTTTTTTCAAGGGAAAGTATGTTTGTTTGATAATGCTTATCTTTTTCAACCAAAGGAAACTCAATTTAGAGGATAAAAAGTTTTGCAAGAATAAGATTTTTAATTAATAGAATTTATTGGTCATGATTGAAAAAATTTGTCTTTCAAAACCCATTAACGTGAATTTTTAAAAAAAAACTTTATTGCAAAGTGTAATACACAAAGAATTAAAATACTGATGTTACACTCACAGGCAGGAATGGGGGGGGGATTTCTAAAACGGAAGGAATTTTTTCAAATTAAGTGAAACACGAACGCGGACACACCGATCGCGAGGAAAGGGTAGGGACAGTTATTGGGGCACGAACGTTATTTAGTGGTCGGGGTACATGATTTTGGCGGGGTCGAGAGTAAATGATTAGTGGTAATTATTTTTTAAATAAATAAATTATTTTAATTGTTTTCAACAACTGATTCGATGATTTTTGTATTTTAATGGTCTAAATCAGGTTGTGTATATTCTGACTGCGATAAAAATCGGCAAAGTTTGCCAGCATTCAATATCCGACTACTCAAAAATAGGAAGAAGTTCATCGAAAAATTTTATTTTCCAATTATATTCTGAGTATTTTAGCAATATACCAACAACAAATATCTTCTCTACAAACGCGAATAAGAAACTGTTCTGCACTAGAAACAAGCAATATAACATACTTTACTCCAAACTCTCGAAACAAATCCTCAAAACTCGTTTGATACTTCATGTACACAGATCATAGGACAATTAAGTATAAACACTTTGTGGGCTTGTTAAATCAATACTATATATATATATATATATAATAGATTATATAATATATCTATATATTATATATTAAGTTATATTATATCGTGGATAGTCGCTTGCCAATTGCCAGGGGCGGACCCACATGCAGCTGTCCGGGTGCTCGAGCACCAATTAAACCTCGACATAAAATGTTTATATATACAGTAATTTATTTAAAATCTAAATATATTTATGTCAAACCCGTCGAATAGCATCCCCTGATGGATGCTGTGGTCTAATAGCGAGTTTGAGGCTTTGATTTTAGAGGAGGTCAAGGGTTTGATTCTTTCTTTGAACAATTATTTACACATTTTCTAGTTTTGTCTTTTCCTCCCAATATAAAATCTCATTTTATTTCTTCTTTTTTTTATATAGCTACTAGTCATAATTTCATTTACATTATATGAAATTCTCATGACATGATAAAATTAAAAAGTCATATATAATCACTTTTCTTATTTTATTTGATTTTTTTTTGGCTATTTGATTAAGAAATCCTTCAAGCTATTTTTTCCCCTAAAAAATTGAACATTTGTTTTTTCTTTTTTGTTTTTGTAATGGCAATATTAACCTTATTTTTTTCAATAATATTTTAAACATCGCACGCACTTATACTATGTGATTTATAATAATTTTATATTAAAAGAAGTGAGCACCCACAAGTCGGAAGTTCTAGATCCGCCACTTTCAAATGTTGACCATGACCAACACTAAGCTAATTAATAACTACTTCATCCGTTTAAAAAAGAATAATCTCCTTTTCTTTTTAGTCTGTTTAAAAAAAGAATGACCTCTGTCTTTTTTTGGTAACATTTTAATTTTAACTTTTCACGTGACATGTTTAAGGCCACAAAATTAAAGGGTAATTTTGTGCATTTCACATAACTTTAATTTAAACCACTAAGAGTCCAAATTCTTCTAATTGCTTTAACTTTGGTGCTAATTAACCAATCATTCTTTTTTGAAACACAGATGATATTTTTTAAGACAATATAATATGCTCGTTCAGTCCAAATCTGCTAAATGTTAGTGTCTCCCAAACAGAAGCCGAAAGAAAAGAAATCACACAAGAAATATACAACTCAATAAGGTGCAATAAACTTAAGAATATGACAATGACTTAAAAGTTGGTCAAACCTTCTTTTAAGTTATATTGAGATTTTTGGAAGTGTTTGTCAAGGTTAAAGTAACTTAAAATAAGTTTAAACTGACATGAAAAAAAAAAGTTAAAAACCAAAAGTAGGTTACTCCTGTTTTTTTTATTTTTTAACTTAAAAGTCATTTAAATTTTACTTTATATTTTTTTTACTTTAAAACTATTTTTTAAGACAATCCAACCAAGCTCTAATCAAAGGAACGAGAGAAGACACAAACAAGTTAAATTGTCCGCTTTCAAAAATGAGGAGTAAGGTTCGAGAGTTTCCAATTTCCAATTTCAATTTGGGGACATATTTATTTTTAGGGTTTGTTTGCAAATTATTAGGTAATAATTATCAGTCCTAAAATATACACCACAATCTAGTAATATACACATTCGATTTATCTTATTGTCACAATATAACTATCTAAATATATAAGTATGTGTTTGGTTTTCATCAGCCAGTTGTCCATCATAATTTATACTTATAACTGATAGTAAGTTTGTTTAATGATCAAAAAGTTTTAAAAAAATTTAGACAAATAAAGCTCTTTATAAATATATGAAATAATATTATAGGACATATATTGTCATATATATAATGTGTGCGGAAGTGTAGTTATAGAATGTATTACAAGTGATCATTTTTTTTAATTTCTTCTTTCTTTTTATTCCCTATTTATTATTGGTGGGGGTTTAATTTTTTTTTATTATTATTATTCTAATATTTTCTAAAAAATATTCTTTTAATTTATATTTAAGTTCCTTCTCATTATCAACCTCATGTGATTCCATGCAATTTTTTACTCTATCTATTTTTTTATAGATATAATTTTTTAGTATTCTAATATGGTCTTATGGGCTTATGTTTTTTTTCTTTTAAATCGTACGTATATACGTTATGTTGATATTTGACATAAGAATATTATGTTAAACTTTTTGTTTTAATTAGAACTTATGTTATATTTTAAATTTCATTTGTTATAGGAGTATTAATTCGTTGTTTTACATTGCAAGCTATTTTTGATTAAGTTAGACTTACAGTTATTTTTTGTTAAATATTTTTATTACTTTCTGAACGATATATTATAGTTAATTAATTTTTGTCAACGTGTTGCTGCTACTCGCCCTTTTTGCCTTTTGCTTTCTCTTTCTGTGCGTCTTTCCGTCCTTCTCTTCCTATTCCCCCTTCCCTTCCCTTCTTCTGTGTTTCTCCTCTTTGTCCGCCCCTCTCTTTTTATTTTTTGCGCGTGTTCCTTCCCCCCACCATTCCTTCACTTGATCTCTCTGTGCCTTCTTTCTGGTGTGACCGAAGGTGCTACGTTCACGCTGCAGTGAGACATGCAGAGAGATCAATGGTTGGCCTTCTTGACCTGCAATTTCTGGGCCAGATGCACAGGTTAAGGATGGCTAAAGGAGGATATCGATTTTGGGGGGGCAGCGAAGATATAGGAGAATTGGGGTCAAATACAAGTAAGGGTGTAGGCAAATGGGGAATAGTGAACCAGACAAAATAAATGTAAAACTGCGACAATATATTGGGCTTAGACAGGAGAAGGGGAAGTAAAAAAGGGGAGCGGAACCCAACTCGCTCCCGGGCGATTCTAGGGGGTCGCAGGATATAGAAACGCCGGCGCCGCGCGCCGGGCTTTAAAAGGAGGAAGGGAAAGCAACAAAAAGGTCGGGACACAAGGGGCACGATGGGATGGTGATGGATAGCGTGGCAGGGGGAGGAAAGGAACGTGGCGGCGAGGGCAAGGGAGAATAGCGCATAGAAGGATGCACTGCAAGGAGACTGGGGGAAAGAAACCCCCCAAAGAAAGGGGGGGGAGAATGTGTGAAGGAACCAGAGCAGAGTAAGTGCAACGACAACAACGCAGCCCCACAAGCAACGCAAAAAGGGAGGGGAGAAAACAGGAGGCCGGGGAGGAAAAAAAAGAGGCATATCAAGGGGGCCATGCCACGGGGAGGAAGTCTATCACCATGACCCTCGGAAGGGATGCGAGGCCTGTGTGAGAAAAAAGAGTCTAGCGTGTGGTAGGCTAATCGTACGGTACAATGAGGAAAATGTTTATTTGAGTCTTCTTGATAAGAAAAATGATTGTTTCATCATTGATAAGTCTCGAGCCTAGATAAACTATTCATATAAGAAATCCTCAAATGATGTCTGGGGGCTATGGTCAACGTTTGTTAAAAAAAAGTAGGAGATTGACAATTGATGAACATTTGTTCAATCAACATTTGATGAACATTTGTTCAATCAACATTTGATGTTGTTGCAGAAGAATCTATTGTTGATATAACTGGGAATTGTTAAGTTAGTAGTAGAATTGTAGAAACCTATTGCTATTGTTGACTTGAAAATCACAAGAACACTTCTCTTTGTGTTTTTTATAATAATAAAAAAAATCTTAACCTCACTCCTAGTATGTGTTACTATTCATTGGGTTAAAAAAAATATTCTTTTATAACATATGCATTGGTACATCAACATATCATGATTTCTGTTTTATCTCAACATTTTTGTTGTTCACGTCATAGCGTCTACGGGGAGATGGAGGAGTGTATAGTACGAGGAGAATAGAAGAGGCGAGGGGCATTGAGTTTGAAGACATTTTAACTTTTATTTAGATTTTAGATGTATAAAAATTATAATGATTATTTCACTTTATTTTTTTAATTTGTCACTAGTGCATTTATTTTATTTCTCAAAAGAAGGAAACTGAGTAGATAAATAACTTATACGAACTTACTAAATTTTAATCATTATCATGATATTTGATTTGGAAGAATATCCCTAAACTTAGTGTGTTTTATTTAGAACCCTCTAAATTAGTAAAAATAATACTTATCTGTCTACTTTGAATATTTGAATAATCTTACATGATATCATCATTAGAGAGTGAGATACACTCATGTAGATTTTTTTATTCATGTGACATTTTTTATGATATTATTTTTTTTAAAAAAAAATTGTACATTATTTTCTATATAAATTTTTTTGCTAGCACTTCACTTTTTAGGAAAAGAATTATTTGTATAAAAATAATAAAGCTTGGTTAATTTTTGTTTTACATAATTTACCCTAAAGAAATGAATTCTTGAAATAGATAGTCATTATACCTATATAAGATAAACTTTTTTTTAAAATATAATTTTTACCTTTTTATTCTGTTAATTTTTTTTATCTTACTTAAAATAAAGGAGGTTTAACTAACTATTATAGATGAATAAGTTGTTTCGAAGAAAGAGGAGGCAATCATGATGTACCAAGACACTTCATCTACTTCTTTGGCACTGTCAAATAATCATTAGCAATTGAAACATGGCAAGACAACCCACATTTTTATCTCCACCTATATGGTAGGTTGGGGAACCCAAATCTTAAGAAGTACTCTATGTATAACCATTTTAGCATTTTAAAAAATTAGTTGAGGCCGTTTTCAGATTTGATATCACCTAAAAATTCATAGATCTTTCAACATCAAGTCATATATAGCTATATGAATCTACTCCCAACTAAAAAATAAAAATTTAATCAATGAAAGAGAAATAGGACAGAAAGACTCTTTTATTTCAGTGATAGAAGTCTAACTATAAATATTGATTAATAAATCCAATTAAAACATGAGAAAAATCAAATTTCGGATGAACGTTGTCTTGATATTGTACAATTTGATCTCAAAATAAGAGTTTTTTTATCATGGCATATGGAATCTATTGAGGAAGCATGTTAGCTCTTCAAATCATGCTATAGCAATCATATATTACCGAATACAATAGTTGAAGTAGCCAAAGATAAGAAAAGTGTGAACTTCTTCAAACTAAAACAAAAAACGCAATGAATCAATTCTAAAATTTACCCTAAGCACAAACAATTAGACTAAAATAGAAATGCAAAATTGAAACTCATATAAAGAAATGAATCTATTGAAGCACAAAAATGAAAAGGAATTTACACAAACAAAAACATAAATGCAAAAATTAAAACTCGAATAAAAAAAGAATCTACTCTAAGCAATATAAAGTACAAACTAAAAAAAATAGGAGCGGAGAGGAGACAATTATCTCTTGTAGAGCAGGAACTAGGACGGCGACCTAAAATCCTACTAACATCTTCGTCCACAAACAAAATCAGAAAATCTCTAAATTAATAGGATAAACCATCATGAGTTCTTTTTATGCAGGAGCACTGCTCTTACACCTAAGTATCCCTAAATTTCCTCTGTTCATTCAATGCATAGAGATGACTATTACATATATTTTATAAATGTGAAATGAGATCAAGTTAAAGAAAATATGTATGTATTATGTTGCTGTCTTTTGCTCATGTGTATATTAGATGGATATGAAACTCGTCTGTCACATTTTAGCCGAGCTTCCTATTTTGTTTAAGCTTTAGTTTTCTCTATTAATCTTGCTAGTTTGGGTCATTTTCTTCTCCTCTGCTCTAATAGAAGGCGACTATTCAGTCCACTGCTTTAGAATCAACAGGGTCATTTATAAATCAATAGTCTTATTACTATTTCAGAATCTTTGTTTCATCCATTAAACATCTTTTGTTGCTCATCTTGAACAAAATTAAGGCCCATTTTGAATTTTCAACAAGATCTCTAGTTTAAGACAGAGGAAGTGGGCCCAAAATGAAATTAGGCCCAAGTGTTGGTTCAGACGAATATAAAATCAGTCTTGGACCCCAAATCTCTTTCTCTTTATTACCTATGTTATATATTTATTTAATTATCATCATCTCCTTATTTGTTAGTCGAATTTTAAGGTTGTTCCTAACTCAATATCCCAACTATAGCCATTTTTGAATTAGATATCAACTTTGTTTTAAAATTAAAACAAGTGCTTGCTTTTTCAATTTGGTTTTCAAAGACTCTTAAATGTTTAGTTCAAAATGTTTTCTTACTTCTCTTCCCCTAGAATGTTTTAAATCCCTGAAGTTTGTTTTTGTAAAGGATTTTAATGATTTGTGAAACATAATCACGTCTAACATTCGAAATCATTCAGTTATCAGATGTAGAACTATATGATTTCCACATAAATGTATTACTACGATAATTAGATCAAGAACATATGCCTGAATCAGTCATTATAATTCTTGACTTGATTGAGCGGAGTCTTTCTTTTGGTTCTTCAGAAGTTGTTCTCTCTCTCTCTTATACTTTTTGAATAGCTTTGAAGGTATAGATTATATATTATGGCAAGAAGAGACGCCTTTAAAAGAGCGTACTTACCATCATTCCCACCTTTCCATCATGGGTGAGAGTGGGAGATAATGGATCGTTTGAAAGAGGTAATGGGGTCAAAGGGGCAGACATAATGTAGTTGGAATAACTGTCCCACTCCCCACTTCTCCACACATTTAAGTAACTTCTCCACTTATCAAATTAGAATTCTAATTTAGTTAGTAATAATTGATACCAAAATAAATATTAATTTGAGTGAGTCATAAAACACATTCTCTACTTGACACGTAACATCATCTACTACATAAACATAAGACATAGTTGAGCTCAAAGTGTCAATTTCATAACAGAATATAACTTTACATAAAGTCATTCACTGTCTATTAATAAGACACATCTTTTCACATGTTCACAAATATTTTGGGCGTAAATCCGTTCGCATAGGATAAAAACAATAAGCTTGTGTGCTAATTAGTGTTCAATTCTCACTTTATGTTTTCTAATTCTTTTTTAACTGAAAAGTATGCACTCCATATGTTTTGGCCCCCTTAAATACTAGCCGTTTTAGATAGAAGACTGATGCAGTATTATCACAATAATTTCAGCGGCTGTGTAAATACGGCGACTAGCCAAGTCCTGAAATAACGTTCGCAGCCAATTAGCCTAAATTGTGCCTCATTAAGGCACAAACTCCAAGCTTCCATATTGGATTCTGTCGTTAAAGAAGACTGCTTTCGTGGCACTCTTCATGATATTGCTCCTCCACCTAAAGGAAACACATATCAAATTTTTGATTTTCTTGGTATCCACACAACCAACAGAATCTGAATCTGATATCCAATCACATCAAGAGGATCATATCTTCTATAAGTGAGCATATGATCTTTAATTCCTTCCAAGTATCTCAACACTTTCTTCGCAACTTTTCAGTGATCCATTTCTAAATTACTTTGATAACGATCCAACATTCTAACAGCAAATTGATGTCTGGTCTAGTACATGTTTGGGGATACATTGGACTCCCAACTATTGAAGCATAAGGAAAATCATTAATTTTCTTACGTTCCAATTCATTCTTTGGATATTGATTGAGACTAAATTTATCTTCTTTTTTGAATTGGAATGGGACTTGATGAGCATTTTTCCATTCTAAATCTCTCTAACACTTCATTAATATAGTCTTTATGAGACAAACCTAATAATTCTTGTGATCTATTTCAAAATATTGCTATCTCAATCACATAGTATGTCTCTCCCATATCTTTCATTTTAAATTGTTAGATAGATATATTTTGGTATCATGCAACAAACCAAGATCATCAATAGCAAGTAAGATGTCATCAACGTACAGGACTAACACAATAACATTACTCCGACTAAACTTTATATATATATACCGATCAATAGTGTTTTACTTAAATCCAAAGTTACAATAGTTTCATTAAACTTAAGATACCATTGTGGGAAAGCTTGTTTAAGTCCGTATAATGACTTCTTAAGTTTACACACCATGTGTTCCTTTGCCCTTACAAGAGAACCCTTCAGGTGATTCATATAACCTTCTCTCCAAATTTCCATTTGGAACAGGTATTTTCACATCCCTGTTGATGTAGCTCAAGTCCATATTGAGCTATAAAAGCAATTATAATTTTGGTGAATTCCTTTGTAGAGATGGGTGAATGTTTTTCTAGAGTCGATGCCATTTTTGTTGAGTGAAACATTTTGGCAACAAGTCTGGCCTTGTGACGTTCAATTTGCCAGTTGAGTCACTTTTGGTCTTAAAGTACTTTAAACACCCAACTTCTTTGCACCCTTCTGTAAGTCACAAGGTCCCATCTTCATTTTTCCATAGATTTCAAATCTCTTTCATAGCATTTATCTCTATCAGTATTATTACTTTCAATAGCTTGTGAAAATAAAATTGGATCATTATCAATTCCCAAGTCAATTTCTGACTCGTGTAAATATACCAAATAATCATCAGAAATAACAGATCTCTTTTGTCTTTGAGATTTGTTTAATGCTACTTCTTGTGGTACATCTATTGCAGGTTCATCAATTATCGCTTTATTGGTATTAGCAGAAGCATTAATTTGTTGTTCTTATTGATTTTTAGGTTGTTCAACAACTTTAGGAACAACATCTTTAAAGTAATTAAAAGGTAGAGAAACCCTCACCCTAACTTCTTTAATTTCCACTTTATGTGATTCATCACTCCCACTAACTTCACCATTCTCAATGAACCTAGCATTTCCAGTTTCAAATATTCGTATACTGTGATTAGGATAGTAAAATCTATACCCTTTTGATTATTCTGAATAATAACTCTAAACCTAAAAAGCCCTTAAAATTCTTAAACCTAAACTTCAAACTCTAGAAAACCCAAAACCCAATGAACAAACCACTGATTGTTCTTGAATCCAGTTTCTTTTCTTGTGGGTTATAAACTCTAACTTCTGTCGGGCAATTAAAAAACATGCAGATGCCTTAAACTAGGTTTTCTACCAGTCCATAGTTCAAAAGGAGTCTTTGGGACTGCTTTACTAGGAACCCTATTAAGTAAGTAAACGAAAGTCCTCAAAGCATACATCCACAACGAAAGAAGAATAAATGAATTACTTAAAATACTCCTAACCATATCCATTGATGTAAGATTACGTCTTTCTACTATACCATTTTGTTGTGGTGTTTCAGGCATTGTGTAATGAGCACATATGCCATGCTTTTCGAGGAATTTAGCAAATGGACCTCGGTGTTTGTCCATATCATATCTCGATATATCTTCACCCCCGCTATCCCTTGACCTGATAGTTAACCTTTCTATCTAGTGTCTTTTAACCTCGTAATAAGACCTCTAAGCATTTATCGTCTGAGATTTTTATTGCTAAAAAATAGACAATATCCATAATTGAAGACACATCGTCAATAAAAGTGATACATATTTTTTCTACTGAAAGATGCAATATCAAAAGGACCACATTTCAAAGTTGTGTATAATTTCAAGAAATGTGTTGTGTGCTTCTTGTGTTTCTTTCTTTGTGCGTCTTCTTTGTTTTTCCTTTTAATATAGCAATCCTCTCACACATGTTAAGGTCTATAAATTCATATTAAGAATTTCATTCTTACTATCTTTCCAAATTTCTTTGGATGATCAAACCTAAACGTTTGTCCCACAAGAAAACAAATTGTTCATTCACCAAACTCATTTGGTTCCCTCAATATTAATGATTAGAGTTAACATGTTTTCGACAATAGATTATCAGATTCAATTTGGTATAAGTTAGCACAAAGAGTACCATTACCAATGAGATAATATGTTTAAAACAACTAAAACCATCCATTATCAGAAATTAAAAGAGTACAGTCCCTACTCCAACTTAGACAAGAAACTAACTTTCTCAATGAAAAGGTACATAAACAAGTTTCAAAGTAATAGGCTAAGTGCTCGCTTTCAGTGAATCAAGGTCAAACGGTAGTTCTCTATAGTTTTAACTGGATGCCTGTCACTCTATTCCCCATATCACATAATCTTTCATTTCTTTATGATTTGTGTGTAAGGAATCTCTTCAATAGTATTAAAAAATGAACATTACAATCAAAGTCAATCCACCAAGTATCACAAGAAAACTTCAGTTAATATTGTTCCAGACCCGTAAAAGCCCTAGACTTACCATTTCTTCTCTCTCGTGCCACTTCTTACATTTCAGGCAATTCTTTATGAAGGTCCTAGATTTTTCAGCGAAACGACATTTTCATTCTTATGTTCCGTCTATGAACTTGAGAGGAGGACTCATTAAATTATGGTGCCTCTTTTTCCTTTAGGCATGTTTCTTTTCCTTTATTTCAACTCCTTTTGACTTACAAAGTAATGGAGAGGGTTTCCTTGCTTCTTGAGCCTTTACTTCCTCCTATCAACATTTCGTGCTATTCATATTCATGCACGTTCCTTTGTCTTTCATGGTGTGTGTGTTCATGGAAAGCCATATTCACACGTAATGAAGTTGATAATAAATCATTACAAGAAATTGTGTTCCACTCCATTTCCAAAGACTTAAGTCCGTGCTGCTAACTTTTGTCATTTCAATGTTTATGCTCATGCATGGTATTGAACTAATAAACTTTCATTTGGTTCAAATTACCCATTTAGTGTCCTAGCAAGAACGTAATCAGCAGTACGGATTCCTTTCACAAATTTCATTTTGCATTTTCAATTTTGAGAATAGTAATTCTAATTTCTCGCAATATTCAGTCTCATAAACTTAATGCCTAATTGTTAGTCGATCCCCAGTGCTATTGAGACATTTGGTTAGCTCCTGCTAGTTTTTCAGTAATGCAGTTGACTTGTCAATTAAAGTGCAACATTAAGATCTAAACTCCGAGATAAATTGATCTGTTTCGCACCAATCTGATGAAGTTAAGACTGTTAAGGCCGTAATAGAGGTATGAGTGCCGAATGAACATAGCAATGTTGCAAATATGTACTCATTTGTTATACTTGAGTGAGGATTTTAATTTATTCTATCAAATTCTAATGTTTATAAATTCTAAATTATATATCTAATGTCCCTCCTTGTGGCTGAAACATCAAAATACAACTTAACATAATGTGCTAGATGTGAATGTACGTAATTTAATTTTTAGTGTTCAAGCATATATTGATGATCTTCATATAAATAAAACTGCACACTCTATTATCTCATTGAGGTCATGGTTATAAAATGAGTGATCACCGGGGGTTGATTGTACACATCATTTTACAACCAAAAGCTCAAGATATCCATAAGTTTATATCAGTTATAAGCTAAAAATAATTGATTATTGATATACATTTAGTGATTATTAGTTTGAATTAATCTGCATAAAATAGACCACTTTGGTGATTACGAATCTCTATGCATAAGTTCCTAAAATAAAATACATATGATAGTGAACTTCAAGATATATTTATTCAAATAGATATTATGGTTTTGTATGTTTGACTATTATATAAGTTGCAAAAGGAAAGATGTTAAAATTAAATTTAAATTTCATTGGGATATTTGCCCGTCTAAAGGGAGCATAAATGTAAGTCCTACGTTTGCCAAGTCCAAGATAATCATCTCATCTACAAATCCAATTTAGTGTCACATGTTAACTGACGTAGTCTTACCAATAAGTGGAAGGATCCACAGGTACGATTATGTGACTTATCAAGTGACATAACAGGCCGGCCAATCAAAGAGAAATAAAAATAGGCACACGCGTACAAGGACAGAGGGGGGGACTAAGCCAAATCTAGCAGGCACGTATAATCAAGTGAAGCAAAGAAGTGTGCATGCTAAGCACAATCCAGTCTGTGAATGCTTCCACATTCTGACAGAATTAGAGGTTCACGTCGGGAAGAAAAAAAAAACAGAAGTTCAACAAGTAGCAGAGAGAAAGAGGCAATGGATCAAGCACTACATATTTTCTATAAAACCTAGAGTTCAGTATCGGGCACTCAAGTTTCAAGAAATAACCTCCAAGATCAAGATCGGTCAGATTCAAGAATAAGCTCAAATGGACCTTGATGTGAAGATCATTCATCAAGATGCAGATCAAGATCGGCAGAAAAAAAGACCCTTGAATCCAGTATGAGTCATGAACAAGTCCATTAAGATTCAATATTAAGTCCAAAATTGTCACGACTCGAAATATCAAGTCATGATGACATGTAATAACAACCCACCAGTGAATAAGCCAAATTCATAACCCAGAACTAGAAGAAACGAGCTATCACGTGAAAGAGGAGAATGTGGAGAAGAAAGAAAAAAATATAAATAGAAAGAGAAACAAGATATACATATAATACCCCACGATCAAATATAGTCGAGTCATTAATTACAAAAGGAGTACAAGATAAATTACCTTTTTATTTTATATTTTTATTTTTATAATAAGCCATCAAAGTTTGGTCTAATCACAATAACATATAATTGTAGCAAATGCTATTCAAATTGTAGTATAAAAATGTGGACAAATATAGTGTTTTACCCCTGTGCCTAGAAATAACATGTGCACATTCTAAACGCTGCAAATTTTGTCATAAAAACATTAAATTTTAATTTTTGATCCGATGACTCTTCTGGTCTTCTTCTCTACATGTTTGATCTGTGTCTTTATTTTTTTTATTTTTTGGTTTTGAACTTTTCCCCACAATATGTGCCTAACTGAAAAGAAAAGGCTGAATCTCAAAATTTTAAATTTGTTGATTAGGAAATAAAGAGGAAACCTTTTATACCAAGTATGCCTTCAATTATGGCTTGCTCAATGTGCTCAATCGTTAGCCAACTGGGCTAATCTTAGAGGTCATCGAATTTTTTGGCATAAAATTTTACATATCTAAAAATTGTAGTTTTATAAGACTCTCTTTTGAGTTTTCCGTAGGAAAGTAGATTAGCCCAATTTCATTTGTTGATTTCAAGATATAATATTCTAAGTTACATTACCTTTTCTTTTCTTTTTTTTTTAGGAAAAGGGTCTAAAATATCTTTAAAGTTTTGAAAATGGCAAAAAATTGAATTTCATCCACCTATTGGCTTAGAAATTTCTGTTTTGATCCACCTATTGGCTCCAAAATATCCTTATAATCCATCTTTGTGTAAATAAATCATTATTTTGAGATTGTAAATTTAAACTATTTAAATATTTAGCCTATGTATAATTTAATGATTAGATCATTTATAAAACAACTCACTACCCACTCAATTACTAAATTCACCTCATCCAAGATAATAAACCAATTCTAATATAAAATCTTCCACAAAACTAAAAAACACGATAAATTAATATTCTTGGAAATAAACCTCCAAAATTATGCGCGCCTCAATTGGAAGCCCCCCAATAAAATTAGGTTTGAGACGCTTGTTTAGGAGGACACTTACAAAGGATCTCTTCAGCTGGAATTCAATTTTTTTATATTAATGAAAGTCATATTACATTCGAATTAATTCATGCACTTCTTAATATAATTATTAAATTTTATTATTTGTTTTGGATAGTAAAAACTTTAATTTAAGTTAAAAAAGTTGTATATTAGTAACCAGCATATAATTCGAACAAAGGAATAATGTAAGATGAACAGAGTTAGCCTTTTAATTTTCGGTAATTTTTAGTAGACCGAATTAATATGTGTTGGGGGGGGGGTTGAAAGACTTGAATGATATGTACTTCTTATACTTTTTGCCTCACAATTTGTAGAAACCTCATTGGCAGTAGTTCTCCTGTTTTGCAGTTATGAATGAGCGGGTTTAATTAAGGATTGGAGTTTAATTAGTAATGAGTGTGATATATGGATTGGTTTATAGTATAATATTAATAAGAATTAGAACAGATAGTTGAGGCGTCAACGTATAAAAAATATTTAAATAGTTTAAAATTTTATACCATTAAATAAGTGGTCAATTTTGAATCCAAAAATAGCTGACAATGTTATTTTGGAGCTAATAGGTTAACGAGAAGGATATTTTAAATTCAATAGGATAAAGGGTATTTTGTACAATTTCTAATACTTAAAAAGTATTTTAGTCCCTTTCAATTCTTTTTATTCAAACTACTGCTAAATTATCACTATGGAGACATGCAAAAATTAGTAAGGGAACATGATATATATGTGATATTAATTAATGAAATTGATTCAATTAGGACACCAAATTAAAAGAAAAATTGAATAATTTATGGATTCTTTGAATTTTCTGTTTCTTAGACTAGACTGCTATCTGCCTTTTAAGTTAAGAATTAGAGGTATAATAATCCATTGATTCAAAGTACATATGTAGCATGTTCTTCACATATTACTTAATATTTATAATGTTCTATTTGTAATGTGAATCTACAGATGACAAGGGTTAAGAAAATCATTTAAGACTTGTGTTAAGTAGACTATAGCATTCTTCGGAGCGCATACTGAGGAACGCTGAGTCTGCTAAATGATTTCATAGCTATTTGATATTTAAAGGTAATATGAATCTCTCCTGGGAGTGCAGAATGCTGAGTACCATCGCATTGTCAAACTCTCTATATTTCTTGACATTAATTTATTAGTCTGTTGTATGTCGTAACCATTTACTTTTCTGTATAAACATGATATACTTTTAACTGAACTTTTTTCAAGGAAAATATGTTTAAAAATTTTAGGAAGGAGTGTAGGAAATATAGAAGGAGAATACTACTCATTAGAGAATGCTCAAGTTTTATTTGAGATGATTACAATCATCAACTATATCTCTATTTATACTAGTAATAATGTAAATCAAAGGTCTTGACGAACTACTTGATCACTTTTAAGCTTTTCGTGAGACTTATGTTTTCATTTAGTTTGACCTGTGTGTTCGGACTCTTCAAAAGTTTCAACGGGTGCATGTCGGACTCATATATTTGGAAAATTCAACATGAGCGTGGCATCGAAAGTGAAGTGTACAGAGGTGTGGTTCTCTCAGAAAAGAATGTCGGGTAGATAAACACATTCAATTTTAGTATGCCTTCTCTTTGCGTGTTGGTTAACATCATCATCTAGAATACTGTAGCTTCACGCTCTTTGTGATTTTGAAATTTAATCATCTTAGAACAATCTTACTGCCTTCGTAGATAGCTTAATGTGATTTTCTGTGGTGTCATCAATATATGTGGTTTTGAAATTTATTTATTTAAAGAAATCATATATCAGTCAGATATCATCTTGAAAGTTAGCTAATAGGAGTGAGCTTGGTTTGTGGTTTTTGTCTTCTAGATATCTACTCAGAACATAGACATTTAGTATATGATTTTGCAAATAATATATTGTATAGTGCTCGAATTTTTGAGTAATTCATATCTTTTAGTTAATATATCAGACAATCTTTTCATGTTTTGATTGAATTTTCTGCTTATTTGTCGTCATAATATTTAGCTGATAAGAGTTTCTTTTAAAGTTCAATTTTTGTATTAGTTGCTTCCATTAGTGCATTGAAAATGAATTGAATACGCAAGCTTTATTTGTAGTAGTTGCTTCGATCACTTTTTAAAATTTAGCACTCCTGCCAATCTATAACATGTTTTTTTTGTTTTTGTTTTTGTTTATGTTTTCAGGTACTATGGAGATAGGCAACACTCCTTTAATGTAATTCTCAATGGTTTGTCTCCACGAGTAGAAAAAAAAATTGGAGTATTTACATTGTGTCCATTTTGTGACTTCACAACACATCAAATTTTATTTTTCGGAATTGGTAAAGAAAGAGGTACATGTTAATGGGTGTAAAATTAGTTGGTGAGGCTAACCAAGACATGTTGGAAATGATTCAAAAAGCATTTCAAGTAAGTTTCTCTCAATGCGATTATCTTTTGCGCAACTTTGAATAGATTCAGAGTGTAGAATTATATTATTGCACCGTGCATTTAGTGTTACTATAAAAGATTGAATTACTTGGTCTACCAAACATGTCAAAGATTATAATTGCAATCAATTACACAAAATTCCAATTACATATGACTTTCCAAACAAGTCCTTAGGACATATTTGGAAAGTCACATTGGTAATTGGATTTGATGTAATTGAGTATAATTATATTGTTTGACATGTTTGGTTGACAATGTAATTACTTGACCAACATGTAACTTGTTGTAATTGGGGTAATTACAATCTTCAATTTATAGGGGTGGGTTGTGAATTGTAGTTAAAATACATAAAATAATTACAAGCTGATTACTTTTTAATTTCTTTCTTTAATTTCTATTTTTTTTTGTTATTATTCTAATATTTCTAAAAAAATATTTTTTTGATTTAAATTATTATACCTCATTTCCTTCTCATTATCAACCTTTTACATCATGTGATTTCATGCAATTTTTTGCATTATCTATTTTTTTATTGATATAATTTTGTTAGTGTTCTAATTTTTAAATAAAGCCGAATTTATTGTGGAATAAGGTTACAGTCTTATGGGCTTATATTTTTTCCTTTCTTTTAAATCATGCTTATGTATGTTATGTTGATACTTGACATAAGAATATTATGTTGAATATTTTTTTTTGAATTTAGAATTTATGTTATAATTTAAATTTAAATTGTTTTAGGAGTATTAATTCGTTGTTTATAAGTTAGACAGACAGATTATATTTTTGTCAAATATTTTATAATTTTACGATATTATATTTATAGTATTAATTTTTTTGTCAAACATATATTCATGATGTATTGTATTTTTAGTTTTATGATTAATTAATTAAATGTATTAATTGGAAAAAATAAATCAATTGTTTTTATGATATTTTTAAGAACATATGTCCTTTTTTTGGAATTTCCTTTAACCCAATCGTTCTTAAATTGACTTTTGTATGTGCCGTTATTTATTAGCTTGAAGAAAAGTTTCGTTTACAACACATGCATTGGTACATAAATATATATCGTGTTTCCCATTCTTTTTGAGCATTTTTTTTTTATTTCCATATTCATCATCTTAGAGAGAGGATGAGGAGTGTAAATAAAGGGGAAAATAGAAAATATATGGAGAATTGGGTTCAAAGACAATTATTTTTATTCAGATTTTGAATATATTTGGAATAGAAAAAAAGGTGATACAGACTATATTTTCTTATATATTCATAATTTTAATAAAAATTGTCTTTGAATCCAACTTCCCCTTTATTATTCTATTTTTTTCTCATTATATATATACTCCTCCTCCCCTCTTTAAAATGATGATAATGAAAGCAACAAAAATATCTGGACAAAATGGGCAATATGGTATGTTGATGTAGCTTGGCATTTGTGGTGAAAGAACTTTTCTTCAAGACAAGATATAACTGCTCATACAAGGAGTCACTTCAAGAATGACTTGGTTAAACGAAGCCCCCTCCCCACCCCTCCAAAGAAAAGTGGTTGGGATTATTTTATTTAATTATCTATAGTAGAGAAGGGTTCTACTACAACTAATCAAGTCCCAATAACAACTACACCAAATTTTAGTATAGCAACATTAGACGTTAATTCAAAAAAATGTTCATCAATTTCTTTCATCTCAATTTTGTAGGGCAGATTTCAATCATGACCCCTAGAAATGATTTGAGGCTTTGTGTTATAAATACTCTAGCTTGGCTCAAGGCTAATCATATTGAAGATAAGAAAAATGTCAATTTGAGTCTTCTTGATGTGAAAAATGATTTCTCTAGCAAATCTTGACCCTAGATACAGTCTTCATATAACAAATCCTTAAATGATGCCTAGTGGACTATGGTCAACATTTGTTAGAAAAGGGAGAGACTGGCAACTGATGAACATTTGTTCAATCAATATTTGATGTTGTTGCAGAAAAATCTATTGTTGATGTTGTTGGAATTTGTTGAGTTAGTAGTAGAATTGTAGAAACCTATTGCAATTGTTGACTTGAAAATAACAAAAACACTTTTCTTTGTGTTTTCTTATAACAAGAAAAAAAATCTTGAACTCACTCCTAGTATGTGTTGCTATTCGTTGGGTTAAAGAAAACATTCTTTTATAATGTGTGCATTGATACATGAGCATATAATGTTTCCTTTTTTATACCAACATTTTTGTTGGTTCAATGTTCATTGTCTTATAGAGAGAATGAGGGTATAAAGAAGAAGAAGAAAAATAGAAGAGGCAAGGGGCATTGAGTTTGGAGACATTTTAACTTTAATTTATATTTAAGATGTATGAAAATTATGATGACTATTTTATCTTATTTTTTTATTTTGTCACTAGTGCTTTTATTTTTATTTCTCAAAAAAAATTGAGTATATAAATAAATTATCCGAACTTACGAAAAATTTCAATCATTATCATGATATTTAGTTTGGAAGAATTCCCCTAAACTTAGTTTTTTCATTCAGAATCCCTAAATTAGTAAAAAAATTATGTACCTGTCTGACTTTGATTATTTGATAATCTAAACTTTTACATGATATCATCATTAGAGAGTGAGATAAACTTACATAAATCTTTTTATTCATGTGACATCTTTTTATATATTATTTTCTATATAAAAACATTGCTAGAACTTTACTTTTTAGAAAAAAAAGAATTATTTGTATAAAAATAATGAGACTTGATAAAACTTTGTTTTTACATATTTTACTCAAAAAGTAAGAAACGAAATCTTGAAAGAGATAGCAATTATACCTATATAAGATAAAAAAAATATTATATAATTGTTATCTTTTTATTCTGCTAAATTTTTAATTTCACTTAAAATAAAGGAAGTTTAACTAACTTTTATAGAAAAAGAAATTATTCGGAAGAAAGAGGGGTCAATCATAATGTACTCAGACACTTCATCTACTTCTTAGACAGTGTCAAACAAATATTAGCAATTGAACATGGCAAGACAACTCACATCTTTATATTCACATATACAGTAAGTTAGGGAGCACAAATCTTAAGAATAGCAAATGTATAATCATTTATCATTTATAAAAATTAGTCGAGGCCATTTTTTAGATTTGATATCACTTAAAAATTTATAGATCTTTCAACTACAAGTCATATATAGCTATATGAATAAAAAATACTCTCAAATAAAAATTATATATTCAATCAATAAAAGAGAAATAGGAAGGGATGACTCTTTTTCATTTCATTGATAGAAGACTAACTATAAATATTGATTAAAAAATCAAATTAAAATATGAAAGAAGAAAATTTCGGTTGAAACATGTCTTAATATAGTACAATCTTAACTCAAAATAAGAGCTTTTTTACCATGGCATATGGAATCTACTGAGGAAGGGCTTTAGTTTTTTAAATCATGCTCTATCATCCATATATCAGCGAATACAATAGTTGAAGTAGCCAAAGATAAGAAAAATGTGAACTTGAAACATAATGAATCAATTCTAAAATTTACCCTAAACACAAACAACTAGACTAAAATAGAAATGTAAAATTGAAAGTCATATAAAGAAATGCATCTATTGAAGCACAATCATGAAAAGGATTTTAAGCAAACAAAAACATGAATGCAAAAATTAAAACTCAATAAAAAAATGAATCTACTTGAAGCAATATAAACTAAAAGAAGAACAGAGAGGAGATAATTACCTCTTGTAGAGCAAGTACTAGGACGGCGACCTGAAATCCTTCTAACATCTTCGTTCACAAAAAAAAAATTAGAAAATCTCTAAATTCATAAGATGAACCTTCGTGGGTCATTTCATGCAAGAGAGCTGCTCTTACACCTAAGAATTTTTCTCTGTTCATTCAATGCATAGAAATGACTATTGTATATACTTTATTTTAGGGGTAAATCATGTCCAAAAACAATGTGGGACTTTTCGAATGGAAAAATTGCGTAGGGAATATATTATAAGACCTAAATTATCAATAATACATATTTTATTATATATTTACTTATAATAGCAGATTCATTCCTCAGTACACTTGATTACGAATAAATAAATGTTGACACCCAATTTTGGAACTCCACAATATAAATCAATTATCAAGCTTCATAAATTTCAAACAATTTGAAAAAACTGACTTTTTATAAAGTTCAAAATGATTTTTCAAGTTACTTGTAATATTTTATTTTTATAATTTATAAGTAATATGTATGAGTCGTTTTATCTCTCTCTCTCTCTCTCTCTCTCTCTATATATATATATATTATATAGATATTAGATCCTTTATCAAATTCAAAAATCGTCTCAAAAAGCTTTTGTTTTGATTAAATTTTGGTTAATTAGTTTTTATTATATGATGTTTCTTGCTTTTTTAAATTTAATTAGTTTATAGTTTAAGTTAATTATTTTATTTCGTTAAGATTAAAAAGCTTGATAGTTCATCTTATTTAAGTAGTAGCCGATTTCACTAAATGAATTCAATTGGCTACATTTGTAATTTCGAATGACTATAAACACAATCCATTTGGCCAAGTCTTAAATCCATTTCTTTCGGCCATTACAAAAACCCAGCCCACTCCCATTTCCTTTCAATTCCCATCCCAATAACAATACATTCAGTAACCCATCAGCAGCCCAACCTCAACCCACAAATACAACAATGTGAATCCAACAACAAATTCGACCCGACAGCCCATCAAAATCGATCCAATCGCGCGTGTTGTCTTCTTTCTCTCTTTCCCTTATCTTGTTTGTACGGGATTGATCCAAGTGTGATGGTTCGTCTTTGCTCCTCGAATTGGACGGCTCTCATCCTCTATCCGTTGAAAATTATACAAGATCGCTACAATCGATAGCTGGACAACTTATGAAAAATGATTTGTTAATCATTTGAACAACTGTCTTTGGCATAGTAAATAAATATGTCATTTGACTTTGTCCCATTTTATATATATGTCCTTTAACTTTGAGTGTGCATAAAGAGACATTTAAACTTGTATAAAATTAAAGAAATAGACACATATATACGTCCTATGTGGCATGAAATGGTTACATACGTGGTGTTCATATGTGTATATGTGAGCCACATAAAACAAAAGGTGTCTACTTGTTTAACTTATACAAGTTTAAATATCTTTTCTGCACTCTCCACTTGTTGAAGGATATAAATTTGAAATAAGGTCAAATAAATAAGGCATATATATGTATTATGCCATGTCTTTTGCTCAGTGTTTATTAGTGTATATGAAACTCGCCTTGTCACAATTAGTCGAGCTTCTTATTTTGTTAGCTTGATTTTCTATATTAAGCTTGGAGTTTGGGTCATTTTCTTTTCCTCTCTCTAATATAAGGGACTATCAGTCCACTACTCCAGAACGAAGAGGGTCATTTATAAATCAATAGTAGTATACTATTTCAGAATTCTTTGTTCATAAACATTTAACTCTTTTGCTCACTTGGACAAAGTCAAGGATGGTTTTTAGCCACAGATCTCTCTTTTTGTCTGGTATTTTTCGCTTCATTTGATGTAGTCTAACTCATTGTTTCATTGTTGTTAATTGTATGAAGTATTTCATTTCCGTTCCTTTTTTTCTTTTAGTATACTAATCTTTATTTTCCATTTTATTTGCATGTAAAATCTATCTGAGTTCACCACGAAATTCTATATTTCTTCTTGCATTTCGAGAGAGCCATAAAGTCTCAAACTCTTTCCTTTTCGAGTCAACTGGATTATTGAAATTGAAAAAAACAAGTCCTTGGAGTTGACGTAGATATCTCGGAGCAGAAAAAAAAGGCCTGATACACAGGATATACAGTGATATATATCATCCGTATTGCATTGAGAATGAGCTAAAAGAGCCTTAAATTTTCAAAATTTGGATAATTTTTGTACTATGGGGCAAAAGCCATTTATCTTGATATTTATGTGTACTATAGGGACATTGTACTAAGTGTGCGTCCAAAGGCCAAAAAACTGATAAGGCCCATTCGAATTCAGCAAGATCTCTAATTTTGGATAGGGAAAGTGGCCCAAATTGATATTAGGCCCAAATACTTGGCCCAGACGAACATAAAATCAGTGTTGAGTCCCAAATCTATTTATCTTTTAGCGAAAAATTTCAACATGACAAAATAGTTAAGAAAATAGCATTATATGGGTCTAGTTTACATAATTACATTTCGATTGGTATAGTTGAGTTTTTAGGTATTCTTTTAATTGGGTAAATCTTTTTTTTTAAATTTATTCAATATTTACTTTTTCATTGAATGGTAGGAAACAAACTCTAAACGAACACGGTATACAAAACATTACACACAATCCATGATTTACTTAACCATTCAAAATCAATTTTTTTCCCCAATTTTTTTAACAAGTAGTATGAAACACTCAAACGAATGATTTTATTTGTTATAGAGATAAATTGCTTATATTTCTATATAGTTGAGAAATTGTTTACAAGTTTTTATACAAATTTCGTGTGTAATTTTATATGTGCTATTAAATGTATTGTGACCATCATAGTATGGAAATTGTATATATGACCACTAGTGTTTTTTTTTTTTAAAAAAAAAAGTGTGTTGAGGTCCCGCAGGGCTGGCCGGGGGGGGGGGGGGAAGTGAGAGATGGGGGAGAGGAGGGCGGGTAGAGAAGAAAGAGACCTACCCTGAGGCACACTATATACCCCAGCATCCCCGACAATCTATCCCTGCCCGAACCGACCTTCATTATCATTCTACCCCTATGTTCTAGCGTGTCTTTTTCCCCCCTATACCTCCCTGTGCTATCCAACTCCTTTTATTATGATAAATTTTTTGTATATATCTAGAATATGTCTAATATACAATAATTTGGTATATAGTTTCTATTTGTGTATCTGTGCATATGTAATATAGGGTCTTTTAAAAAATTAATGATTAAATACTTGTATAATATTTATTTGTCAATTGAGATATGGTAAGCTTGAAATATGTGGTATATTTGAGTATGTAATGTTATATAAATAATAGTTAGAATGTTTCATCATTTTTTTTCTATATAGCGAGAATTTGTATGCATTCCTATAATTTTGTATATGTATTATAGAAGATTTTAACAAAATTCCTTTTATACAAAAACTAAAATATTGTATACAAATAGCTAATACTGTCTCATAGGACTTTGTATATGTTACTTTAATATAACAACCCATAATACATAATTGTAGTAAATGATATATATAAAATTAATAGTAATAGACAGATAGTAATTTTCTCATAATACATTGTATATATTACCTTAATATACAACTCACTTTTTTTTTCTAATACATAACTTTAGTAATTTGTATATAAATTATACTACCTGATGTTCTTGATGTTCGTCAGATATGTGTCTAGTTTTATCCAGTTTTGATGAGGCAGATTCAATCTCCTCTGAACTTATGTTTCTGACTTTTCTCTTACTTCAACCTCCAACAATCTTAATGCCGCTAGATTTGCTTTTTATTGAACACTGTCTGAATTGTTCATTGGTTTTTTTTTTCTTGAATCTCAATCACCAGATTGTCAACTGGAATTGGAATTTGTTTATGTCTTTCGCATATACACTTATATTGACCCCCAAATCCGGCGTTAACCCAATTGAAACAAAGGTGGATTATCAATAATATTGACATATAATGACATATATCTAGTAATCCTCATATATGGAGATGAATCCTCCATTCTCAAGAACTTATAATTTGATAAAAAAGAAAGATTTTTTTTTTAAAAAAATGTAGGCATAATGCACAAGTACCCCCCTCAACCTATGACCGGAATCTCAGGAGAGACACTTATACTATAGTAAGATAATATTTACCCCTAACATTTATTGTATTAAAATTTTTTTTTATCCCTTTTCGGCGATGTGGAATTATCTTGTGGAGCCCAAACGGCTGGTTTGACTTTTTGTTTCAAGATGAGTGCCACGTAGGCCGAAAGGGGGTAGAAAAGTACTTATAAAATGAAGTTCAACGAATTATATTAATAGACTTAATATAGTATCAGTGATCTCTGGATTTCAGACATAGGTGAGGGGTGGTTGTACTGAGCATTTTCCAAAAATATATGAAAAACTAAGAACATAATACATTATAATTATCTTGAGAAGGAAAAAAATAAATAAAATGAAGTCATGAAAGTAAGACAGAGAAGGGAAGGAACCTGAAAATTTTCCAGATTCCAAATTTAAAATAGGAGTGAAGGAGTTGATTTAGGAGAAAGATATGAAATGAGTCTAGGAGAGATAAAATTGATTTTATATGGACATTAATACAAAAAAGATAAAAAGATCTATTAGCTTGGGTTATACTAAGAGGTGGTGGATCCATCTTATTATGGACACAAAAATAAAAAATAATTATGAGAGTAAATGAATTGAACTAACCCCTATTAGTTAATTACTTAAAAATGTTTGGCCATTCACGTAATTTACCCTTCTTATACCTATGTTTGAGCGTTGTTAATGCATTCATCTGATTAATTTGAGTAGGACGTTAAGGTTGTTCCAAACTATTATTCAAGGATGGCCATTTTTGAATTAGTATCTACTTTGTGTTTAAAGTAACATAAGTTCTTTGCCTTTTCCATTTGGTTTCCATAGACTCTTAAATATTTACTTCAAAATGATTTCTTACTTTCCCTTTACCTATTGTCTTTTATTAGTAGAGGGTGTTTATTTTTCAAACGAACAAGCATGTTTATTTTCTCCTCCTTTTTTTAAAAATAATAGCAAATAGTTAATTGGTGGTATCACATGTTGCGGGACATTCGAGATGCTTTTCAACACTTTCTGAAAGGTTAATAGAACCCCCAACCCCTTTCAACTTTTCATTAGATCTGTTTTAATCTTTTGAAATAATAGTTTTCTTAGTTTGACTTGAAAATTTGAGTGGCAGTCGTAAAATTCCATTATTGTCTTTTTAAACATAAAACAATAGAAAATATATACAATAAATTTTATAAATACCTTAGTATCTAGTCTTCTTAATGTTGTCATAACAATGTCTATTTGATTGTATACACTATTGAATTTTCTCTTTTGATCATTATTGATTTGTATTATTTTGTATAAGATTGATAATTGATACTTACATACCATCTTTGAATCTTTTCATAGGTTCTCATTATTTTTTAATCAAATGGTTTTTCTGTAATTTTTCCATTATTTTTGAATTAAATGGATTCTTTCTTTGTTGTTAAGGTTTTACAAATTATGTTATGAGTATCATCCATCCACTTTATTTTGTATACATAAAGCCCAATGATTCCTCTTGAGTAAGATGTTTTAGAGCAAAAGGATGTGAAAGTAAATATGTTGGGTCCAAAGTAATTCGAAAACGACTAATTACTTTCAAAATTTATTCCCCCTCAAGTAATTTATGCACAAAATGACAATGATTTTTCGAAATTGAAAATTGTATGGAAGACCCAAACATTAGTCCAAGCGAGCATAAAATTGTGTTGAGCCTAAAGTTCAGTTCTAGTCACTAGTATCGGGGCAAGATCCACATTATTTTATAATGTTGTGTGGTATTTGTTTGAATTTTTATCACTAACTTTTTATTTTCAATCAAAATGAATTCTCTTGGAAAAGTTATATTCTTGCTATGAATCTTGTTTTATAAATTTCTTGATAAATAATAAAACAATTTCCGATTTTAATGGTTAGTCTTACCTTTTTTGAGAATAAATTTAATTAACCAGGGTTGTTTAATGTTAAATCTCACTATTTTGTGTGGATAACAAAGTAATTTGTTAAATTTTAAATATTGTAAGGAATTCAGATATATTAAATTCAAGATATATTAGTTCAAATAAATATTATGATTTAGTATGATTTGATTAATTATTTAAGTTCAAATAAGTAAAGACTTAATTAAAGTTAAATTTTATTGGGCTAGCCCGTGAAAATGGATAATAAATGACAAGCTTACGTTGCCAAAGTCCAAGATGACTTTTCATTCTACAAGCCCAATTTAGTGACATATGTCAAATGATGTAGCTTACCAAGTAAAGCTATGGAGCAAATACAATTATGTGACGTATCAAGTGGCATAACATACCTAGTCAAATCAAAGACAAACAAAAATGTGTCACATGAGTACAAGTGGCATATTTCGACTAATCAAATATCATCATGTCAGTTAAATCAGATTGATCAGAGGAAGTCTTTGCTAATTATAACTCTTCAGTTCTATAACATAAATAGGGGTCCACGTCGTTAAGAAAAATGTCAGAAACTCAACAAGTACCAAGAGAGAGAGCTCGTGGATCAAACACTACATTAGTTACTAAAAAACTACAAGTACAAGTATTCGGGCACTCAAGTTCAAGAAACAACTAAAGATCAAGATCGTCGAATTCAAAAACAAGCTCAAATAACCTTGAAGTAAAGATTAAGTTTATCAAGATTCAAGATCAAGCTCGAAGACCCTTGAATCCAAGTGTAAGTCATGAATAAGTACATTAAGATTCAATATTAAACTCAAAATTGTCGCGACTCAAAATATCAACTAAGGATGACACCTTATAACAACCCACCAATAGGTAAGACAAATCCATAACCCAGAACCAGAAGAAACAACTATCACACGAAAGAGGAGAATTTAGAGAAGAAAGAAAAAATATATAAAAAAATTAAAGAGAAACAAGATACATATACCGCACGATCAGATATAGTCGAGCCATTAATTACAAAAGGAGTGCAAGGTAAATTACCTTTTATTTTATATTTATTTATATAATAAGCCAACAAAGGTTATACTATGACAACATCATATAATTGAACCAAAATGCTGTTCAAGTTAGGCTATCAAATTGAGACAAATATAGTGTTTGCCCTGTCCTAGAACACCACCATGTATGTACTATTTCTAAACACGTATATTTTTCTTATAAAAAAACATGTCTACTTTATTTTATCATCTAGGTTCAAGCCATCATTTCTCTTGTTTCACTAGCAAGTAGCAATTCTAAGGGAACTTGGGTTTTTGGGCCGGGGAGGATTAATTTTACAATTATCTTTCACCCTCTGAATTTTCTCAACTGCATCGATGACATCTTCTTGGTTCTCACAGGTTGATCTGTTCATTTCTTTTTGGTGTTAGAAATTTTCCCCAACAACATATATGTGCCTAACTTAAAGAAAAAGTGAATCTAAATTTTTACTTTGTTGATTATGAATAAAGAAGGAACCATTTTAACAATAATGCATTCAATTATGGCTGCTCAATGTTGCACATCTTAGCCAATTGGATAATTTTCAAAGACATTCATCAAATTTTGGCCATAAAAATCTTATATATTCTAAAAATTGTAGTTTTATAAGACTCTTTTGAATTTTCAATAGGAAAGTAGCTTAGCCAAATTTCATTTGTTGATTTCAAGATGTAATATCCTGAGTTACATTGGGTGATTCATGCTTTTTGAAAATCAATCTCAAATCAGATTACCATTAGTTGAAAGTTAGGGAATGTGAAATTCCAAAGAAAAATTTTAGAACAAGATATGAGCATTACGAATTTCTATTTATGTCCTTTGGTTTGACAAATACAACTGTAGCATTCATTGATCTTATGAACAGAGTATTCAAGGCTTATTTCGATCTATTTATCATCATCTAAGGGTAGTTCTTCAAACATTGAAAGATTAGGAGCTATATGTCTAGTTCTCCAAGTTTCAGTTTTCTCTTATGTCTGATGCATTCTTGGGCCATATTATTTCTAATAATGGGATTAAAGTTGACACTCATAATGTAGAAATAGTTCAGAGTTGGCCTAGACCCACATCTCCAACGGATATAAGGAGTTTTTTTTGGTTTAGTTTGTTATTATAGGATATTTGTTGAAGGGTTTTCATCCATATCGTTTCCTTTGACCGAGATAACTCAGAAGAGAGTCAAGTTTCAATGGTCTGAAGCTTGTGAGAAAAGCTTTCAGAGTGAAAAAAGATGACTACACTAGTATTGTGACCTACAGAGCGGTACTCAAGGGATTTTGTGGTGTATTATGAGTCCATAAAGAGTTGGTTGGGCTGTGTGTTGATGAGAATGACCAAAGTTATAGCTTATACCTATGAAATTTGAAGGGTAATGAGCATAAAGATTAAAACTCCAGGATTTAGGAAATTGGCTTGAAGTAGTATTTTGATTGAACATATGGAAACCACTACGTGTATGGTGTACATTTTGACATATCACTGACCCACAAGAGCCGCCAATAGTGTTCACTGAGGAAAGAACTCAATCTCATATAATGGAAGTGCTTGAAATCAACTCAACGATTATGACCTGAGTATTTTATACCACCTAGGTAAGGCCAATTGGTTGATGATGCATTAACGAGGTGCGTTATGGGACAGTACTTCCTATGTTGAAGGGGCAAAGAGGGAGTTGCAAAAGATGGCACACAGAATTACACGTTTCGGGTGGGTGATATTAATTCCACAGAGGAGGCATTAGTATGAAACAATTGGCAAAGTCATCATTAGTGTCATAGGTAAAAGGCAAGCAAGACCCAGACCCCATTTTTCTTGACTTCAAGGTGAACATTTATAAGCAAAGAGTATTGTCTTTTGAACAAGAGGGATCATAAAGAAAGCTCATATCTCAAGATAATCCATCCATACGGGTTCCACTAAGATGTACCACCACTTTAGAGAAGTAAATTGGTGGAAGACGTGAAGAAAGATATTATTGAGTTTGTTTCCAAGTGACCAAATTGCCTGCAAGTGAAAGTAGAACACCAAAGACTTGGAGGTTTTACTCAGAATATAGAACTGACGGAATGGAAGTGGGAGATGATTAATATGGACTTCAGCACATGATTTCAAAGACTTTGTAGGCTACATGATTCTATTTGATGATTGTTGATAGAATGAATATATCAGGCCATTTCATGTTGGTAAATACTACCTATTCGGCAAATGATGATGCTATGTTGTACCTTAATGAAGTGGTAAGACTCCATGTACTTGTAGTCTTAAATATTTTAGATGGACATGCACAATTACTATATAGTTCTGGAAATCTTTCCAAAAAGTTTTAGGTTTGAAGGTGAACTTGAGCACTATATTTCAAAGTCAGACAGATGGGCAAGTAGAGTATACTATCAAAATCTTAGAAGATATGTTGAGAGATTGTGCATATACTTCAAAGGAAATTAGGATGATCACATACCTCTCATTGAGTTTTCTTAGAACAATAGTTACTATTCCAACATCCACATGGCTCCATATGAAGATCCTTATGGTAGAAGATGTTAATCTTCTATAGGGTGGTTCGAAGTTGGTGATGCAGGGTTGATAAGAATAGATCTAGTTCACAAAGATATGGAGAATGTGCAAAATGATTCAACAAAGATTGAAGACTAACACAAAGTTGCCAATAGTCCTACACAAATGTTATGAGAAGGACATTAAAGTTTGATGTGGATGATTAGGAGTATCTTAAAGTTTCATCCATGAAAAGTGTTATGAGGTTTGGTAAGAAGGGGAAACTTAGTTCTCAGTATACTGGACCCTATATAATCTCCAAGAGAGTGGTCAATGTGGCTTATGAGTTGGAGTTACCTCAAGAGTTAGCAGTGGTGCATCGGGAATTCCAAATTTCTATGCTGAAGAAGTGCTTGGATGATCCTTCATTGATAGTACCAAATGAGAGTGTTGATATTAAGGATAACTTATCCTATGAAGAAGTTCTTATTCATATTTTGGATCGTCAAGTTTACAAGTTTAGGACGACGGAAGTTGCTTCAGTCAAGGTCCTTTGGAGGAACCAATTCATTGAGGAAGCGACATGGGAAGCTGAGGAGCATATGAAAAACAAATATCTACATCTTTTTGAATCCAAAGATAATGTAAATCAAGGAGTCAAATTCTCTTCCTTGCACTTTATCAGATTAAGCGTAAGTATGTTATTATTTGTTTTGGTGTTGAGTGCTGAAGTGATGTTACAACTCTTAGCTTAGTTAAAGAATTCTCATTTGAGGACGAATGTTCACAGGGGGGGGGAATCGTAACATCTTTTAACTTGAAATAACTAAAAAATAAGCTAAAAAACAAAGAATAATCATTTTTGGAAATAAATAGGGAAATCTGGAAAATTTCAAGCTATTTAATGTGAGTTTTTGTCAGTTTCATATTATCATAACTTCAATCTCAGGATGTTTTAGGGTTAGATATTTATATTGATGGATAAATCTTGGAAATATATTTCCTGCGATGCCAAATTTGAGAATTTCGAGGTTTTATGAGGGATATATGACTTTTTGAAATAGGGTTGTTGGTCTGAGGAAAGTCCAATTCAGATTTCAGTAAGACAAAAAGTTGTATTTTAACCCTAGTACTTCCTAATTCATTTTAAGGGTTATTTAGGGGTAAAAACAAAGTCCTAATTCATTTTAACAAAAAATCTGAAAACTTAGGGTTGGGTAGAAAAAAGAGTAAAGAAGGGGAAGATGAAGAATTTTCCATGAATGCCAAGATCATTGCATGGATTTCATCGGGGATGATGCCTACCGAAGTATGTGAGATCATTTAATGTTGGGCACTTTCACCCATAACCCCAATTTGATTCAATTAAGAAAGTTAGAGTTTATTGAATAATGAGCATGGAAGTTCTTAACGAAAAATATGTGAAATTCTCGTGGTTTGAATTGTAGTTTATCTCTTGTACATTTGATTCATGTTTTCGGACTATTTTTGGGTTTGATCTATTGGTTAATGAGGTATTTATTGATCCTAAGTGTTTGAAGTGGGATACATGGATGTTTAGGAGGTTTAGAATCGAAAATCGGAGAAGTAAAGTCAGAAAACTTGTCTAATAGGCCCTGGGGTGCAGCGCCTACTAGATCCCTTCAATACAGACTCTGTCAGTCAAGCCGTGGTGTGCCGCACCAAAAACAAAAGCTCACGAGGAAAGCCTTTGTCCGTCAGGTTATGTTTCTCCGCTCCTCTCAAAGCGCCAAGTCCACCTGGTTACACCGTTCTTTCCCTTTCTATTCGTACTTGTTCCTAAGTGATGTACCTATCATTCCTAGTTTATTCCAACACTCTAAAGTATATATAAACATAATGAAATCATCCATAAAAATGAGATCATTATCATTGAATTTATAATCCAATTGAAGGGAAGCTAAGAACAAGGTATCACGATCAGAATCTAGACCCAGACAAGAACAGCGTCATTGACCTCTCCGAGGGTGCAGACAGGCCTACATACGTCATTCTTGCTTCATCTAGGTTAAATTTAGCAGAAAATTTGAAACTTTTTTTTTAACATGCTTACTAAACATTCTATTAAATACGTAATTGTTCACAATAAACTATCTAACATTAAGATCATTAAATGAAGAAACAGTTTATTATAAAGATAAAGATGTACTTTCCAAAATGGCACCAATACAATGTCTAAAAAAATGAGAAAGAAATTCTAGTGGAACATACTCCACAAGATCAATCCTACAACTAAGATAGAGTGTAAAGGGGGAAGGGGAAATGCGACCCAAAGCAATGAGGGACTACAAGTCCGGAATGAATGAATGATAGACGTCAAGATAGATAACTTGCAGTGTTGAACCTGTAGCTCTACCATAACCTGTGCCTGCACCTACAAACAGTTTAGAGTGTATAGGTTAGTACGCACTTGTAGTAAGTACGGGTAATGCAAGCACAAACCAAGGGACATGCATGAGAAGGACTAGATTCTTTCCTAACAACTTACGATAGTAGAAGGTCAAGTTAGTAGACTTGCCAAACTGAGTTAGGAAAGTGAGTGAGCTTGCCGAATATGAATTAGGAACGTTATGATATTCCAAATTTGGATTAGGAAAGTTATGCCAGAGAGTTAACATGCATTCATTATATTAAAATTTTGCACACGCACACAACAGAGTACACATATCAAATATCATAATTCCTATAAACACTAACGTTCTTAATAGAATTCATTGTATGCCATGATGAGACCTGAAATAATAGACTTGACAGTTAACACTTAAAAAATGGAGCTCAACATATGGGACTAAAAGCGAGTCTGCTTTAGGGAAACATAGATCTTGCTTCATTCATTCATAAGTACTTCATTTCATTTAATTCATGGACCAGTGAATGAAAAGACCAGCTATACTCGGAATAGTTTAAGACTTTCATCGTTGTTAATTCTGCAATGACCAACAAGGACCTAATGTCATTATTGAAATCTAACTACAACCTCCTATATTCTATCTAAACAACTTATGTATCATCGTTTCGTTAGGGGCAATCATTGAGCTGGCCCTCATTTATTAATTGGAAAATTAACTTAACCGAATAGAGATGAGCATCATTAAAATCTAGTGTCATGAAAACCACACTGAAAAGAGTGGAATAAACTGGTCCAAAAGTAAACCAAAATATGCATTTAGCGTACATGGGACATTTAACCCCGCCATTATCCCTAATGGCAGTAGTATAGGTTACGAAGACAAGGATTATTATAAGGAGCGACCCCATACACGGCCATTGCGGACAGTCCCATCTCATGATGACCAAGTTATGCGAACCTCGCCCTTCCTGAAAAAGACATTATCAATGCTCATAGATAGTCTATCACTGAATCAGTATAAAATTTAGTACATTCAAACTCATATATCCTGGAGTTGGCTTCTAGTATGAGGACATCATATCTCAATAACGATGATTTAACATCTAATCATAATATTAAGTGTGTTAAATATCCTACTTTCAGTTAGAGTGTTTATAGATTTATGGTCTCGTTCATTAACTTTACACTCTATAGGTAATACATTTGGTAACAGTTACTTAGCTAATTTGAGATTGCTCTCATATTTTTACATTAGGCCCTCAGATCATGTTGTCAACACATTTCATCAAAATTAGCAATTTGATCGCATTAATTTACTCATCCCTTTTTGACGTGAATATCATTCATCATATGCCAATGAACACTTGTGCAATCTAAGTTGTTTTACACTCGTTACTACAACCCTTCCAGGGTTATATCATGTACATTAGAAATCTTTAGGTTCATTTATTTTTAAATGTATGCTTAGATTATGGGTCTATACATACAGCCATGAGGCTTCATTCATAGTTCGTTAAAGTGATCATATTCTTCCTAAATTTATGTAGTGTACGACTTATGCCATTACTCCACTTCCAACCGCTACGCACCCCACACCCACACCGATCTCGAGTTCATCTAAGTAGGGACAAAACATTATTCTTGAACATGTAAGTCACGTTATGGACTGATGAATCTTATAAAGAATTCGGGCAAGGGAACCCAATTTGGAATCCCCTAGACAAACAACTTAACATTTTTTCATTATTGCATTTGGCTCCACATGACCATTGGGGTCCCTAGATCGAGCAAGCCCCACCATCAATGTTTCCTCTTTATTTTCCTCCTTTTGATTTACAGATACGTGTCGAGGGTGTGAGATCAACCCCCCAACAACCCCTTTTCGTTGTAATCTTATGTCTTGCCTTTTTATTTTGACGTGACTATGAGGTTGGGGATCAAAACCCCCATTAGCCGCTCTTTATGTTTTATTTTATTTCAGCTCTTAAGTCTATGCTAAGTGGCCGTGTGTTGGATTCCCAACGCCTACCACCCTTTATTTTTGTTTTTTTATTCTCCTCCTAAATCTGCCTAAGAGATTGTGGTTCGATTACCCACACGCCTTCTTTTAATTTTCGTTACTACACTCCTTATCTGCCTAAGAGGTCGCTGGTGTTGATTCCGACACGACTCCCTTTAGTTTTCTTTTATCTCCCTCCGTTAATATGCCTAAGAGGTCGGGGTTCGATTCCCACATGCCTCCCCCTTTATTTTTCTTTTATTCCTCCTAAATATGATGAGAGGTGGTGGGATGGAATCAACCACTCCTATCATTTTCTTATTTTTCTTTTAAGGTACTTTCCAACAAATAACACGATCGAATCCCCTTCACCACATTAGTTTTACATCTTCTATTTTCATGATTTTAACAAGGTGAGGTTAGGGCTCCAATCCTCCATGACCTCAACGTTTTTTTTTTTGTTTTCAAACAATTGAACCCTCTTTGCTGACAAAAATCATCACTAGAAGCTGGAAAATGGGAGAAAGTCTTCTTATTTTTTCAGCGTCCTTTCATCAAGGTAACACACCTTAGTTATTAGGGAAATTTCATAATTCAATTAGAACGTTGTAGGTGCGTTTTCTTTTGGATTCGTTTAGACAAGATGATTCCCTGTCAAATCAGCCAACATATCAACTTTCATATGAACATTAAGTTTCCATAAACATGTTTACATGAAATATAAAGAACTATTCATGCCAGTTAAGTCCTAAACCATGAACAATAACCACGGCAACAAACCATACACACGTAAGTGATATTTTCGGATACATCAAAATAAGTCAACTGGTAAGTTGCAAAACTACATTATAAACACATAAGTAATGACCAAAACAAATGTAATCCATAGTTGTACCAGCAAAAACATAACAACCTATGATTCAATGGGAGCTAGTGACACAAGGAAATGCAACGGGAACAGGAGGAACAATCCTAGTTTTGGAATAGATTGTCTGAACCTCTAGGGGGTATCTTGGGAAAGCGAGAACAGAGGGAGGGGGGAAGCCAAACTATCACTTTTTAGCGTTCAAATGGCACTCCGACCTTTTGGCCCAAAGAACTACTCAAAAACACGTCTCCCAACACAAACAAAGTTCAACACCAAACTCGACGGAACATTCTTTTTGCCATATGCGATGATTAAGATTGTGTGTCTTATTAGTTTTGGGGAGTTCTTAAGTTTGAAGAAGAAACCGAAGAAACATTGACTTACCTACTGTTTTTGTGAGTTATTTTCGCAGAGAGAAAGAAAACGTTGAATGAGATGTGATAGAGACGTGACGAGAAGAGGTTCTTCGCGGGAGTCTAGTTAGGACTTAGTCAAATAAGGTTTTATTAATTAGTAAAAACATGCTTTTTTAAAAAAATAAGATGCAATAACAAATAAATAGAATTATTAATTCCATTATTTATCCAACTGAAAGTTAAAAACAATTATTTCTTGCTTCCACTAGGTTCCAACCCGGGTGGGCGCAAAAGATTCACTTCAGACCTACTAATTTCGGGACCTTCTCAAAAAAATGCCCCTACACTTATAATTAAATAATGAATTATATATTTTAGGGTAATTACGATACACCATTAGACAGGAAAAATATCATTTTACCCTCCAAACCATAAGATTTCCTTTTTATGTCGGGTTAAAGACTCCTTCGAGAAATCTTCGTATTGAGAGCACTAAAGGTTGGACCAAACCTTTTCTCGCGCTCAACTTAACTCATCATGTTGGTTGGCGTGGATGTAGAAAGGTTACGAGGTATGATTCTACGCGCAGTAATTTGTGAACCGGGTTCTGGGGGGTTTCTAATCGTTGGATACTAGATACATAAGCATTACTTAGCATATCCATTTTTAGGGTTGTTACACAAGGTAAAATAAAATATGAGTCAATATTTAAAGTTAAGAAGTAATTAAAATAACTTCTTAGAGTTCTGAAAGAGTCTTAACCAATCATTTTAACTTTTTTTTAAGTCTCAAGTTATACGTTGAGCAAAGAGTAAAGAGTTGAGTTAAAATCTCTAAAGCTGTAAGGGAACTAAGTATTCCCTAGGATTTAAGTTTCAAGTGAGGTAAAGCGTAAGAGTTAAAGTTCATCTCTAAAAAACTGTAAAAGAACTAAGTATTCCCTAAAAGTTTATAAATGTTTGACATTTGAGTTAAGAGGAAACTAAGAGTTCCAAAACAGTTTTGATTAAGAAATGGAATATTTATTCCAAGAAGGATTTAAAGCTAAAACAAGTTTAGCAAATTATCTCAACCCAGAAGAAGGAAATTTTGCTAAAAGAATGAGCTAAAGTGTATTTTGGGAGTAGTATAGAGCACCGATGTGGGGATGCGAGTTCATATTAACTTAAGTCTCCATGTAAAACATGAAGCCATCATGATTATTAACAGGTCATACTTTATAGATGATCACGTAAGTCAAGCTAGTGGATCCACTAAGTTGAGAAAGTTCCTATACGGATGGCAAGGTATAGCATGATCCTCGGCAGCATGAGGTAAAATATTATATCATCACATAGGATCAAGTGATGATTGTCGGTTATAGAAAATCCGACAAAAGTTATATTACTTTCATATATAAGTAATGTTGAGTTTGTTATTGCATTTCTTTAACGAACTAAGTTGTTTTATGGTTTTACAAGATTTACATATATATAATGTGTTTAAATTTCTTTATATACATACTTTGAGTTGAACATATTCTTTAGTTGAACAGACCCAAGGTAAGTTCATCTTATTCCCGTCTAGCTTAAGTCGTTGTATAGTATTTCAACTCACATACTTGTACATTTAATTTACTGATGCCAGTTGGCTTGCATTGTTTTATGATGAAGACGCAAGTAACTAGGATTATCACACAGCACATCGTTTATCCCATAGAACACTCTAGAGTTAGTTGGTGAGTCTCCTTGCATTCCAAAAGACATCCTTTTAATTGCTCTACTAGTTTAGTTCATTAGGATGTGTACGGTTTCTAGTCCACAAAACATCCATCTGTAGCGGTGTAGGGACTTCGTAAAGAGCAGTGTAATTTAGTAGTTTTGGAGGTCTCTTTATTTATAATTTCATATGTTCAAATGTTGAGACTTACGTGTCATTTTGGCCAAGGCAACTATCTAAGTTATTTTATAAGACTACTTTTATTTCTATATCTAAGACTAGTATAGTCTTCAGCTGAGTTAAGTACGTCAATACTAGGCTTCACTCAAGGACAACAATGGTCACCGAGTGCCATTCCCACCCAGGGTGTACGCTCGGAGCATTACATAAATATTGAGAAATCCTTCATAACATTGATTATAACCATTGAATTCATAATTCAAATCCAAGGTAAAGTTATGAGTAAATTCTTAAGATTTCTTTCAAGTCATTTGAGAAGACTTCTGTAAATTTTTTAAACTTGTTTTTATGACTTTAGTTCTTGAGTATAGGGATGGGTAAAGTTGAGTTTCATTTTTCAAAATGATTATATGGGATCTAAGTATTCCTAAGAGTAAAGGTTTTCACATTTAAAATGAGAAGGAAACTTTGATTTCCAAATGAGTTCATGAAGAGTTTTAAGTATAATCTCTTTTAAGAGAATCTTTTGAGTAATATTTTTAAATTTTGAGGATTATGAAATATTTTTATATGTATGAAATTGGTATATTTTTTGGAGTAGTGTTGACCACTAATATGTGGATGAATTCATACAACACAAAGTGTAGTTAAACTAATGCTAGACAACGTAGGGAGACAAGGAGAAAGGGGGGAAGAGTCATACTTTTTATGATATTAATTCCTTATTGGTTTGAAGGAATAAACTAGGGATTGCACTTAGTTGAGGAGTTCCTATACTCTTGCAAGGTATAGGACTGTTGTGGCAGCGCGGTCGAGATGTTATATAATCATACATATCATAGTGATGGTTTTCGCTTAGAGAATCTCCCAAATTGAGTGATGTTGTATTTTTATATAAAAATTAAATTGTAATATACTATTTAAAAGCTTATATATAGAGTGCATAATTGACATTGATATTATATTAAAATGAGTTGAGGTTTAATTGAGATGAGGCAAGTATGTTTCTCTAGATTCAGTACAAGCTTATGTCATTTTTTTTCATTTCCCTTACACGCTCGTACATTCAATATATTGATTCCATTTGGACAGCATGGTTTCATGATGCAAATACAGGTAATAAAGATCAATAACTAATTTTCGTTGATCCATTTGAGTTCCAGCTTGATTTGGTGCGCCTCCTTGCTTTTGAGAGGGTTTCACATTGAGTTTACACGTTTCATTTTACTATCAGGATGTCGTGGGAACTTCCGGACGTCCATCTTAGTTAATAGAGGCTTCATAGACAATAGAGGTTTAAGAAATCTATTTCACTTTTATTGTTGATGTTCTAGACTTGAGTTGCCTCTTCTAGCCACTGAATTTTTATTAAAAATATTCTGAGTATCAATTTTTAGAGTTTTTATAAAGTTTTACTTTTGAGTTCATATGTTGTTGAGTAAATCTTCCACTCAGAGTTTAGCAAGGTTAAGGGTTAACTTGGGGGGCCAACAATGTTTCTTAAGTGCCAGTCACAAACCGCGGGTTGTACTGTGTAGGATCGACGCATGAGCGAAACTGGTATTACTATAGCACCAATTTAAGAGTCAGCATAGAGGTTGTTGTATTTGACCACAGTCGTGCTTTGGGAATCCCCATTTAGTGTAAAACGCGCAACATCTATATTTTGAAGGCTGAAACATTTAGGAACTATCTTAGTTACTTCACATTCTTTCATCTAATAGATCTTAACTCTATAAAGTTTCTTCCTTATTTTTTCGTGTGCATATATTTCACTTCATGCCCTCACGAAGTATTATTCAAGGCCGTCCCGCTAGGAGGTATGCTAATCACCACGATCAGGTGTTTGTATCATAATGCCACAAGGAAATGCAACATAAAAAGTAGATTCATGAACGATGAAGTTTCGGTATCGCTATTGGAGGTTTACCAAGCGGACAACCAAAAGAGGAATCGTAAAGATTTGTGGCTGATATTATCAAGAATGCATTGATTTTGCAAGGATTGGAATCCTCAAGATTGCACCACTTAAAGTGTTACTGAGGATCCAGAGCTCTTTGTTTTTTTATGGAGGAGTTAAAGTTTAGTTATAGAGTGTTTTTGAGGTACCACGGTTGATGCATGTTTTGCTTTTTCCCCCTTAATTTTTATGCTGAGAATGTTAAACTAGTTGCATACCAACTTAAGGGTGTTGCTAGATCATAGTATGATCAATGGAAGAAGAGTACGATTGAGAATACAATCATTGTGAGGCAGATTGCGTTCGAAGAGGCCTTCTTGGGGCATTTCTTTCCCCATGTGCTAAGGGATGTGAAGTTAAGAGAATTCATCACTCTTAAGCAATTATCCATGAGTCTGCATGAGAACAACCTCAAGTTCACCCAATTGTCTCATCATTCTCCAAAAATGATTGCTGATGTGAGAAGCAAGATAAGTTTTTTTGTGTTTGTGTTGTCTCATTTGTCGACCAAAGAGGATAAGGATGTGATTTTGATATGGGACATGAACATAGAAAATTTAATGATCCATGTGCAACAAGTTGAGGAAGACAAGTTTAGAGTTAGGGACAAGCTCCGTAAGAAGAAGTCTAAGAAAACAGGAAATGATTCCGGGAAATAAAGAATAATGCAAACCAATAATCGTTTCAACAAAATCCAAATGGAAATGATCCATCATCTACTAAATCATATGTACCAAGGAACAGAGGTGAGTTTAAAAATTAAAATTCGCAGAATATCATAGTTAGACCTCCACAGTCTCAAGGTAGTGTGGTACAAATAGGTATGTAATAGGAAAAACCCATGAGCCTATCGGGATGGCTCCACAAGTTGATTATATGTGGTGAAACAGTGCCCTAGGAACATAGAGGAGGATGGTAATGAAAGATATAGAGCTCAATCTACTTCTGTGGCTACACTATATAGAGTTGCACATAGAGATCTACTTCAAGGACAAGCGGAAGAGCAAACCATCTGTATTCTATCAGTATTCAAAAAGAGCAAGAAAATTTTCACCAAATGTGTTTATTGGCATGATCAAAGTCTTTGCTTTTGATTTATATGCATTGGTTAATCGAGGAGGGAGTCTATCTTTCGTGCCTACATATAATGCTATGAATTTTAATATTAATATTGAGCAACTTCTTAAGACCTTCAGCGTTTCCACAATTTTGGTGAGTCTATTCTAGCTTAGAGATTTTATTGTGATTGTTTCATTTCATAAATAACAAGGACACCATGGCTGAGGTAGTTGAGCAAGATATGATGGAATTTGATTTCATTTTAGGTATGGATTGACTTCATGCATGTTTGACTTAGTTGATTGTAGATATCGAGTAGTTAAATTCCAATTTCCTATTTAGTCAGTTAAAGAGTTGAAGAGTAATCGACAATGCTTAAGGGTCGTTTTATTTCATACCTTATGGTGAGAAAGTTAGTTCCAAAGGGTGCATTTATCACTTAGTCCGAGATAAAATGACACTAATATTGAAACACCACCTATTCAGTCAGTTCCAGTCTTGAGTGATCTTCCAAAGTTCTTTTGAAATTATCTTCCCAGAGTCTCCCTAAAAGAGATAGACGTTGTTATTGATATTCTTCCTAATACTCGTCCTATCTCTATTTTGCAATATAAAATGGCTTCAACTGAGTTGAAAGAGTTAAAAGATCTGTTGAAATACCTTATTGATAAAGGTATCATTCGACCAAATGTCTCATCCTTGGCGCTCCAGTTTTATTCATGATGGTAGAAAACTGTTCACTTAGGATGTATATTATTTACCACCAATTGAAAAAGGTCGCTATAAAGAGTAAGTATACTTTTCGACAATTGATGATCCTCTTGATCAACATTAGGGTGCCACTTGTTTTTTAAGATATGTTCAGATCAGGCTATCATCAGTTGAGTGTAAGAGAAAGTGAAATCCCTAATACAACTTTCAGTACCCCTTACCGTCATTATGAATTTCATATCATGTCATTTGGTTTGACTAATGCTCCATGCAATTTTTGTGATTTTTATGAATAAATTCTTTAAGCATTTTCTTGATATTTTCGTTATGGTATTCATCGATGGTATTCTAATTTATTCGTGGAATGGTGAAGAGCATACTAGCCATCTTAGGGTGGTTTTCGAAACCCTCTGGGATAGGGACTTGAATGTTGAATTATCTAAATGTGAGATTTGATGGAGTATATGGCGTTTGTAGGCGTGATTTTTTCTAGTGAAGGGATCCGATTTGAAACTCGGAATATAGATGGATTTCATGTCACGATACAGAAGAGAACCTAGTAGTCGTAACATGGGTGAACGCATCTTTAAAAATTGGAAGTGGGGTATGGCTAAAAGATATCTAGCGTTTCATTCATCACATAGATAATAAAAATTGTGCAGAATTAAAAATTTATCAATTAACCCAATAATCTAAAAACTCAATTTATAAGCAGCGAATACTAAAAGGAATCACATGAAAATCTTAGCACATCTCAAAAACATTCATAGGGGACACGACCCTTTACAATTGAAAAAGAAACTACTAAATGTCTATTACATAAAAAATAAATATAAGAGTTTTTTGTCCTCGAATCCTTGAGGACATACCGAGTCTTGAAGGAATTGAAATGCAAGCCTTCAGCTATAGAATCCACTAGTTACAACAATCTACACTAGTAGTAAAAACATGAAGAAGATTGTGTTCACACAATTACGAACTATGTATGATGACCATGAAAAAATATTCTAAAATAGGCATTTTGTTGAAACTCATGTTTTTATGCCATTTGGTAAAAGTTCATGAACATTGAACAATATAGGCATAATATAAGTCACAACAAACATACAAGTCACATCTTTCACTTTTGAACTCAATTATATATGTCTATATATACCATTTTAAATTTACCAAAACTGAACTTACTATCCATCTGTTAACTTTACACAACAAAAAAATAAGAGAAAGAAACATCACACGAATCACATTAAGACCAATATCTAAAACGAATCTAAGTCATTCTTGTGAAATGTGCAAGTATCATCTCTTACTACTACTCACACTAAGTACTTCCTTGAAGTCATCATAGAAAAAGCACATTCATACACAATAATTCGTGAAAATAAAGTATCTCATGATACAATCCAAGTATAGAATGCATCTTTACATTAAGAACATATGAATTTAAGAGTCAACATTATTCATTAGCTTTCATTACATTAGGAACACATTTATTCGTTAGATTTTAGATAAAAATCATTAAAGGATAATTATAAGAGCCCATTCATTTAATTAGCATTATAAGGAACACACTATGACCTCTCTCATATGCCTACTTGTGTAATGCATAGATGACGTCCCATTCCACCACCCACACTAAGTAATACGTACTTAAGAAGATATAGGTCCTTAACATTATTTGTGAGGGCAAACTAGTAATAATAGACCATGTGCTCAAATCATGGAATGTCACTGTCACCCTCACATAATAAGGTATACCTTCCTAATGTAGGGTCATTCTTTCTAGCTTAAGTGGACCCACAATATATAGACTTATGTGGGCACATAGTTGCGAGATAGGGAGATGTCTACAAAATACCCCGCCTCAATGTGAGTGCATCCATATCAAGAGATTACCACTAGAAACCTTGTCTCAACTCACGTGAGATTTTCCATCTCATATCAGTATCCACTTGGTGCTTAGAATTATTCCCTACTGAGTATTTCACATTCATTACATTTGCTCATTAAGGAATACAATATTGCTAATAGATACCTCACCTAGACTAACGTATGGGTATCCATCTCAAACTCACCATTCATTAAAAGGGATAGCGATTGCTAATAAATATACTTTAATATTCCACGAAAATCCTTTGACACTTGAAGAATTGGAACTTTGAGTTATTCACTTCTAATGGATCTTCCTTGATAGAGAGTTTTAGAGAAGAGAGGTTTCTAACTTTGGGGTTTTGAAAATAATTAAGTCTAAAGTAGGTTTTAACACATTTAATACTATTAAAATATCTAAATTAATCATTTATACACATAATAGTATTTGGGTGGATTCACTAATTCAACCCTAGCTTGGTCGAGACCACACAATAAATTAGGTCTCAAACGTTCGCTACGCATCCATGGACTATGGATATATTGATGCCTCGTGTTGTGCATCCATATTTGGTTCTGTGGCGTAGTTTCTGGGTCCTTGACCTATGGAGAAAGACCACGAGCCGATGATCAATCTACTATATGTGGTTCACAAGTTTCTACCAACTTGGTATTTTCCATTGTGGTCTTCGGGTTTAGACTTAAGGTCCTCCTTAAGGACCCTTGGGGTGGTCCTTGGGGGGTCTTACCTTGACTTCCCACCATTAAAAACATCAACCATGGATTGGGATAACATACAACAACATCAAACACCACCAAATTTCACAATAAACTCAAATGCACACACGCTGCGCTCTACTTTCGCTATTTCATTTTTAGGGTCGTTATAGTGCAGAACTCGCCCAAACCCATATCTCGGACTTATATTAATAGTTTATTGGGATTTGCTTGTTACTATAAGATGTTTGTCGAGGTTGTTTTATATATATTTCATCTCCATTGAATAAGTTGACTTAGAAAATACCAAAGTTTCAATATTTTGAAGATTGTGTGAAGAGAATTCTGGAATCAAAAACTAGGTTAACTACTGCCCTACTGTTCACCTTCCCAGAGGGTACATAAGGCCTTATGGTATATTGTGATGCGTGCAAAGTTAGACTAAGTGGTGTATTGATTCATAATGGCAAATTTACATCTTATGCTTCAAGAAAACCTTGAAGATTCAAAAGAGGAATTCCCAACTCATGATCTAGAGTTTATTGCCCTAATATATTAATGGTGTTCAAACAAATATGTTCACCAATCATGAGAGTCTATAGTTTGTGTTTAGTTAGAAAGAGCTTAATCTCTGACAGAGAAGAAGATAGTTGGATTTACTCAAGTATTATGACATGACTATCTATACCACCCAGAAAGGCTAATGTTGTAGCTGATGCATTGAGAATGTTATCTATCGGAAGTACAACCCTTCTTGTGAAAGAAAATAAGGAATTAGCCAAGGACGTGCACAAACATCACACTTCTTAGGCTGTTTTTTGGATTTCAATGAGTAGTGATGATGAATAGGGGTGAATCATCAATAGTTTCTGAATTGAAAAGAACCAATAGAAAGACCCAATTAAGCTTGATTTGAGGCCAAATGTTCATACGCAAAAAATGATGGCTTTTAACAAGGGGGAGATGATGTGTTGAGGTATCAAGGTAGATTGTCTGTACCAAAGGTGGATGAAATCCAAAAGAGGATGATGAAAAAGCCTCATAGATACTGATATTATATTCACCCTAGTTAAAAAACCATTTCACGATTTGAGAGAATTCTGTTTGTGAAGTATCATGAAGAAATGGGTTGCAGAATTCGTTGGTAAATGCCTGAATTTTAAACAAGGTAAGGTAAATCACCACAGGCCAGTGGTATGTCATAGAATATAGATATTCTGAAATAGAAGCGGGAGATGATCAATTTGGATTTCACCACTATTTTTTCCACGGTCTTCCAGGAAAAATGATTCTATTTGGGTGACTGTAGATCGGATGACTAAATCAGTGAAATTTTTTTCAGGTAAAATACAACCATATTTGCAGAGATTATTCCTGTTCTATATGAAAGATTGGTTACTTCATGGAGTTTCAGTGTCAATCATTTTAAGATAAGGGTGTGCAATTGCCTACTCAATTTTACAAGTCTTTCCAAAATGGTTTGGGTTCCAAAGAAACCTTGAGTATTGTTTTCCATCATCAAACTGATAGTAAAACTGAGAGCACGATTTACACTTAAGAGTATATGTTGGGGGATTGTTTGATTGATTCAAAAGGTAATTGGGATGATCAATGACCTCTCATAAAGTTTTCGGAGAAAAAAAGTTATCACTTTATCTTCCAAATGACTCTTTACGATGCTCTTTGTGGGAGAAGAAACAGATCTTTTTATTAGGGAGGTTGAGTTCGAATGGGTGAAGCTTGTTTGAGATTGACCATACTATAGTTCATAAGCTAAACGAAGAACTAATATTTTCATAGATAAAAATATAGTTGTATTGTCATTATTTTAGGATAAGTTCTTAGTCTTAGATTTTCCGTTGTGATTGGGTTTATTTTGAAGGTTTCACCCATGAAGAGTGTTATGGGATTTTCTAAGAAGAGGAATCTTTGTTCCCTGTATATTGGTCCTTAGAGGATATACAAGATAATTGGAAATGTAGCTTATGAGTTGGAAATACCCCAGTGTTAGCAACAATCTCTCTAGAGTTTCACATGTCAATGTTGAAGAAGTGTATCGACATTCATTAAAGTATAGTACTGTAGTACTGACTCAAAATATTGGTACTAAGGACAACCTATCTTATGAGGATGTACTTGTTCAGATCCTAGGTTGTGAGGTTTGCGAGTTGAGGACCAAGTAGGCCGCATCAGTCAAGGTCTTATTAAGGAAACATTTTGTAGGAGGCTACTTGGGAGTCTGAGTAGGATATGAAAAAGAGATACCCACATCTCTTTGCTTTCGGAGAAGCGTCAAACCAAGGTACTAATTCTTTTCTTAGTAGCCTTTAAGTTGAAATGTTTAATTTTAATTCCTTTTTTATAGGGTGTTTGAGTTGGGTGTAGATAGTTCCACCCTCATAATTACTTAGAGTAATCTTATTCGAGAACGAATGTTACCAAGGTGTAGATATTGTAATATCACACCTTAGTGAGAGCTAAATTTAGAAAGATCCTAATCAAGAATTTTGCAAGTTATAGTTAAGCTATGAGTTTGGATCAAATTTAAACGACCATAACTTTCAGTACAAAATGGGTTAGGTGACCTATAAGATATCAAATGAAAGGTCGTTGTATCTTTATTCTAACGCCGCCGAATTTTTTAAAAAAAAATTCAAGTTCGAAATAGGGAGATACACTGTTTTGAAGTAAACCTATCTAGTTAAGGGAAGTAATCTCAATTTATGAGGGTTATTTTGGTCCTTTCCTTACCCCTTCAGCTTCAAACGTTTTTTATTAATAATTTAGAAGTTTGTACTTACTTTATTTAGTTTTCATAATCCTAAATTACGCTTAGGGATTTAGGAGATAATTAAAAATTTTAAAAGAGGGGAAAAGGAAGAACAATAAAGATTATTTTGCGAATTGAGGACTCTTTTCTCTAAATAGAGATTTGTAAGTTTTCATAGTACTGGGGTCATTTACTAACACGCTGAACATTTAAATTTCATCTACTTTTTTTCTTGAGGTTTTATTCTTATTTCTTTGTTTAAGAAGTTTGATGAGCATTGATGTGAGGATTTCTATAGTTAAACGTTGTTTTAGATTCTTGTGTACTTGAATTAGGTAATTAAATATTAGGAATACCATCGATTCTAGGAAAATTAAGGTCAAAAAATGAGAAATAAATTCCATCGGGTTTCCAAGGCAGGATGTTGGCACACCGTGCCAAAAGTGCACCATAAAGTTCCCTCTGAAGTTTCGACCTTTTTTTAGTTGTTTCCTCCATCTGAGTTCTTTTAAAGTATACCTTCACTATTTTATTTTTCTAACTATTCTAAACAACATCTAAATATAGATAAATCCTTCATAACATGAATTATAACCCTTAATTCATAATTCAATTTCAAGGTAGAACTACGACTAAAGTCTTGAGAGTTCTAAAGAGTCATTAAGTCTTTTGCACACTTTTATAACTTGTTTTAAGACTGAGTATATGGATGAGTAGAATTGCGTTTTTTAAAATGAATTTATGAGAACTATGTATTCCCAAGAGTTAATGTTTCACATTTAAAATAAGGAAACCCAGATTTCAGATGAGTTCATGAGTTTGAGTATAAATATCTTTCAAGAGAATATTTTGAGTTATAATATCAAGGTTTGAGGATGAGAAAATATTTTTAACCATATGATCTGAGCATATTTTTTAGAGTAGTATTGAGCACCGTTATATAGGTGAGTTCATACAACTTTAAGTCCTCATAAACAATTTAGTAAACGTGGGTAGAAAGGGTAATACTTTTTAGACTATTCCTTATTGATTTTTAAGCATACATTATTGGATCCACATAGTGGAGGATGTCTTATACTCCGGCAAAGTATAGGACAATTCTGGAAGCGTGAGAGAGATACCGATTCATCACAAAACTCTGAGTAATGGTTGTCGGTTCGAAAATCTCTAAAATTTAGTTATTTTGTATTTTTATTTACAAACCAAGTTATTATTATATTTTTCAACATATTAAGTTGTTATCTACTGCTTTAAAAGCTTTTATTTAGACCGCATCATTGTCATTGCTTTCGAATTGAAATGAGTAGAGGTTGAGGTTATGTTGAATTGAAATGAGATGATGTAAGTATGTTTCCCCACTTCCTGTTAAAACTTATGCATGTTTGAGATTTCATTTTACATTCTCAGACATTCAATGAATTGATGTCATTTAACCTGCATTGTTTCATAATGCAGATTTGGTGACCTCTTTGCTTTTTTTGATGGCTTCACATTGAGTTACTTTATGAATTTTGTAATTAGGATGTTGTGGTCTTGACCGGACGCCCATCTATGTTAGTAAATCTATATACATAGTAATTGTTTGATAAGTCTATTTCATTTACATTGTTAATGTCTATACTTGAGTTTTCTTTTTTTGGATAATCGAATATTTTGTTTAAAATATTCTAAGTATCTATTTTGAGATTTTGAGTATGGTTTTACTTTTGAGTTCATATATTGTTGACCAAGTCGTCCTCTGAGTGTTTTAGAAAGGCCAAGGTTCATTTGGGGTCATTAATGGTTATCAAGTGTCAGTTGCATCCAGAATGTTGGCTCGAAGCGTGACTCCATTGATGTGAGTACTTGGTTCAAATCAAGCGTATAGTGAATAACAAGTATAATCTAGTGTTTTGTCCCAGTATTTTCATGACCCAGGGGTACACCCTATATATACCGTAGCATACTTGACCCCGAAGGGGTCCTTTATAATACCTTATCATATCATGACATAATATAATTGAAAAGTAAGGAAATTTTAAATCTTTATTCATCAAGCAGAAGTACATAACACTTCTTTTGAAACCATCTATTACCATCTTGAATAATTTTTTAGACAAAACCCATAAAAAAGTCGAAGCATAAAAGAAACACATAAAGGAAATTATGGTTTTATACTCGACGCTATGAGGACTCACTAATCTTCAAATCCTTGCTCCTAATAAGAACCTAGCCTCAGAGGTGGATCTCAAATTGGCGAACCCTACATTTGATGAGAATTTTGGAAAGAGTATGCGTTAGTACAAAAGTAATAAATATGATATCTAGGATAAGAACATAACATAAGGGTTAGTCAACAACAAACATAAACCATAATCATAAAAGACAACAACATATTCATTAGTATAGTCTCCAACATAGACATAATGTAAGCATTAGTCATCATAAATCTTAGTCCATATACATAGTCAACATTTATACCTTTACGTAATCATTATTACCATCTTTAAATCGCATCCTTCACATAATTCTCATAGAGAAGGAACCTACACCGTTAGTCAAATATGCATAGGTATGCCTTTCAATCTAAAATCAGAACTAATCATATATTATACAAGTAGTCCTCGTATTAAAAATACTTAACAACATAGTTGTACCATATTCTTTACATAGATCATCATAACATAAAAGAACATACCATGACTACCCTCATGTCACGACTCAAACCCATCGAGTCGTGCAAGCAACTACTCTACCACCTACATAGGAGAAACCTCATAACCCAACAACATGCGGAATTCAAAGAAAATGAAGGCATTCAAAGGAAGTTTATGAGTTAACCAATTTGGAATACAACTTTACTAAATCATACATAATACTTTACCAATTCCCAATGACCTAGTCAGACAAGTACAAGAGCCACTAAGAGAATGATAGATCATATTAAACAAATGACACACTTTCCAACATGCAGAATGAAAAGTCAACGCTGCTGAAGGACTTCTTCATCTTCACCTAAGGAAACATCATCAATAGTGCATCTAGACTATGTCAAAAGATATAAAAAGTGTATCATTAGTACAACCACACATACTGACAGGAATCATCAATCAACCAAACGCGCGCCTCATAATATATGAACTGAACAATAAAATATCATGTCTAGACCCCTCGTTTTCCACCCTTAGACTTTAGCTAGAATGCCTTCCAATTACAACATATCTTTTTCCTACGAGGCTACAAATTAAATACGCTAACATCCACGTTTACTAGAAATACCCCTACCAACCTTTATACTCCATTAGTTCATAGCTTAACTATGCTAGCCACATTGTATACTACCAGTACCACTATCACTCTTAAGGTTCCATTAGATCATAGCTTAAACATACTAGCCACATTGTGTACTGCAAGTACCACTACCACCCTTAAGGTTCCACTAGATCATAGCTTAAACGTACTAGTCACATTTTATACTACAAGTACCACTATACCCTTTAAGGTTCCAATAAATGATAACATAAACATACTAACCATGTTGTATACTACAAGTACTACTACTATACTTAAGGTTCCATTAGATAAAAGCTTATATAAACTAACCACATTGTAAACTACAAGTACCACTACCACCCTTAAACTTCAATTAAAACATAAATAAGAAACCCCAACATATAGATGCATATAGACACCTCACAATATTGAGTATAACATATTTCACCGTACACATTTTATCACAAGTAGTTGGCCCTCTCACAGACCCAAAGTCAAACTTTTACCATGTCAAAACGTGGTGATCTGATCTAATTTTTATGGTGGGATGTGGCAATCCAATTAAAATTTTATGTCAGAACATGGCAACTATCGAAGTTTGTATGCAAAAATATGGCAATCCGTTCCAAGTTAGTATGCCAGAACATGGAAATCTGATCCCAATAAGAAGTCACAATAACACATCAAGATCACACATCTCAACAAAACTTTTCTAGTATTGATAATTCGCATATCTCGTTTCTACATGTTAGACTATTATTGAAACAGGCATACATATACAAGTTTCACAATGCAATAAAATAAGTGTATATCACACAATCATAGATTCACAACCATCACCTAGTCACATGCTTAATTACGCATGGGTTCCCTCAATTTCTTATTCCGTAAACACAAAAGTCAAATCCTAGTTCTTCGTTATGTTTCGTTACTAGTTTTCATTAATCTAACTACAACTCTTTATCACAATCATCACTACAACGTTAAACAATAGTATATTTCAAAATCCATTATCTTATCGGTACCATAACATAACAAGAAACCCATGCAAGAACCAAAGAAGCACCTCGACCGGATATAGTCTTAACATGACACTGACCCCATAAACATTAAATTATAGAAAATTTCCATGGAATTTACTTTGTGCATGAAGGTATACACATACCTCATAGTGTTGAACTCATATATTAAATGGTAAGCATTAAATTACAACTACTCAATGTATAAAACCTAACCTACATTGGAGCCAAGCAATTTGTATGGAGTTCTGATTTTGTTTCCAGCTTCTCTGGATTAGCTATGGTGAATGTTTCCAAGATTTCACAAGATTCTACTATCCCAATGCTAAAAAGCTCCCTCTGCTTCTTTTCCTAACTTGAAATAACTTTTGTAGGTTTCTACGGTAATTTAAGATCAATAGCTTATTTTTGGAAAGACAGAAAATAAAGTTTTCTTGAAAATTGGAATTCCGTCTCGCCAATCCCGCTTTATCAGGGTAAGTTGTCGTTACAGTGCTACCGCACCAGCTACATCATTCCCTTTATAGCGGGACAGTGTTAATAATTTTTATGCCTCCTTACCCTATCTAAATAACGACGATTTGGGTCGTTACACCTTAATTATTGACTTAAGTTCATATTAATGGGAACAATGTCTTGACACTCAATCAAACACAACTCCTGCTATAGCTTCTGGATTCAATAGGTGAGAATAGACTTTCAACCTTAGAATCATCATATTCATATATAGGTGTATAGGAAGATTTTTCAACAACACAACAACTACATCATAACCATACGTCATTCTCATACTTACCCGTAAATGATAAAGGATCACATTCAATCAACCACCTCTAGGATTACTAAAATAAATGTGGATAATAACATTACACAAGTAACTCAACTACTACAAGCATAAGCTCGTAATAAATATCCCTATAATATTCACCCACATTAGAGACATATAAATTGAGACTATGTGGTTTATCATGGATTCATGGGAAATTTCATCATAAAACCATAATAAAAAATCAACAATTCATTCATAATTTAAAGTAATTATATCATTAGAGTCATCTTTAAAAAGTGACTTCGAGTCCGAACCGTAGCATTTAGGGATGTCTAACTTTTAAATTGAGAGTGTAAGGGGCTCCGTGGGAGAAAGTAATCCATGGATTAAGGAATGAAAATACCTTGATTATAAATCCTTACAAAAGCTTGCAACAATGAGAAATTATGGACTTACTTGCCTCTTCATTTAGATTTCAGAGAGAGGATTTTTTAGAGAGAAATTTGGTTTCTTTTGAAGAATTAGAAAAACAATTTAGGATTACTGAAGTAAGAGTTTGAAGTCCTTATATAGTTGGTCTAAAGTAAGTAAACGACACCACTTACTCAACCAATCACTTAACTAACTTAAGCCCCCACACACCCCACCGCATCAACCGACGAGACCACACTAATGGGTCGTGGGTCCACCCGGGATCCTTGCGGGTCAAGCGTGGGTGAGGTTCTGCAGGTATTTATCTTGGGGTCCTTACCCACGAGGTGCGGAACCCCCTACGGGCATTAGTCCCTTCGTGGGTATGCTTTTTTGTGAAATATTATAGGGTAGTTTTCTAGGGACTCTTCAAGGCCCCTTTCGTTGTCCTTGGGGATTCAGGCCTTGATGTTTCAACCCTAAACCCTTCATTATAAGTACGGGAAGTCATTCAAATGACTCTAAACCTCACGTCAAGCTCTAGAACCCTCACATAAAGCTCAAGTTTAGCCTAATAGATTCCGAGGTGTTACGATATAAAATGCTACAATATTGGCCATTTTACGAAGTGGATATTATCGTTTGTGTCTCTCTATAAAACTTAATGTTCTTTTCGTTCAAATACATCATTCATATGGGAGTGATGAGTCAGGGATATTCACTCAATTAGGGCTTGATATTCGTAGTTTTAATGTCCTCAATGCCTAATTTATTCTCAAAACTAATATTGAAGTGTTGATTTACGACAATAAAGGAAAAGGAGCAAAGCAAGGACATTACCGGGCAAATAGGAGTGAAAAAGTTGAAGAAGTTGAAGGAAGGCTATTCTGGTGATCACCAAGACCACTCGGCAAACCGCCGAGTGATCCTTCATCTCGCCAAATGTTACAATATGCCAGCCCTGGGGAAAATAGCCAACTTGGTGATGGAAAAGGGCCACTGGTGAACCGTCAAATAGACCACGACAACGATTGTGATCGCCTAAAGTTACAGAACTCCAATGGTGTTGAGGCAAGCCAAGAAGGTGATGGAGCGAGACACTTGGCACATCACTAAATTGGTTGGAGATGGACGTCTTATTCTGCTGATTGGCTTAAAAGCCAAAAATTTGGAAGAGTATGAATGATTATTTTTTTAAATATTTTAAGAGAGATTATAGTTCCCAAAAATGTGACCAATTTCTATGAGTGTTTGAGAGTTTTTACTTTGCGATTTTGATTCCAAGAATCGTTCTTAGAGTTTTCTGTAGAAATTTCAAGTGGGTTTTGAATTTTAGTTGATTTGAAGCATTGTAAAGACTTGGAATTCATTACCAAGTTCATGGAAAACATAGTTGGTAATTTTTTCGTGGTTTTTATAATGTGCGACTAAAACTCTCATTCTTTGGGATGTGATTTTTTGATTAATTGTCCGAATTAGCTTATGTGTGGTGGTAGTTACTGATTAAATTTTGTTTTGAAGTGAGTTTGCTTGATAGTTGTGTTTCAATCTATGAATTGTAGTTGCATATGCAATACTAACTTCGTATTTTGGACTTTATTGAGAAAAAGGTTTTAGAATTAATGTTATCGATAGATAATTGTAGTGATTGGGTTATCGTTGATTTTTCTAGTGTGAGTGAATCAAAATTTGATCCTACCAATCTAGCGATAGAGGAAGAAATATAAAAGTTTTAGGTTTTTCCATTTTTATGTTTGTCGGTTTCAGAGAACTATTGAATCGTCAATGTCGATCTAGATATGGTTATTACATCTAAATCTAGCTACCCACTAAAACTCAATGAATTTCAGTAATTCATAATCACTCGTATAGAGAAATTGGAAATATTCTTGCACGGATCACATCATAAGGAACAGAGACAGACAGCGTTTGTCATACCTGAAGAGGTTTTAGGCTCCCGGTGGCAGAAAAGTGCAGGCGGTCAGTCCCCGATCCCTCTCTCCTTGATTGTCCCTATTGCCCCCACCCCCTTCCGTATTTACAGGTTTTACTTGACAAACCTCATCCCCCCCACCTTCCATTTATTGTCGAACCATGGCATTTAGTTATTGGTTTCAATAAACACTTGCTTACTTCGTAATTGAATTCTTTTTGTCACTCCCGTGATCCGCCTCAAATCGCTTGGATTTTACTGGATGGGCGCTACCTACAACTTAGATGGGATGAGTGTGTTGATAATTATAAAGCCCACAGTTTTTGATCGTCCTCATATAGTATAGTTATGCCTCATTTTCTCTCAATGAGTCTGTTCTTCTTCAACGACCTCATATCTACGATCTTTTCAATGTTCTTCACCTTTCTTATATAGGAAAATATATCATATATGTTCAATAAACACAAGCAACAAATTGTTCTAAAACAACTGAAAACCTTTATTTAATTAAGCCTAGTAAAAATTGTAGTTTGATGTATTTACAAAAAAACACTACATTGTTGTACAAATAATGATCTAAACAAGCAAATTAAAAGTGGTTTACATCAGATAAAAATATTGTCTACTGAAGAGGGTTCAACAGTCTGCGTAGATTGTTGAAGTTAGAGATTAGCGTTAGTTCCTAAATTTCAAATATTTATAATCTGAATAATGGTAGAGACTTATTGTTTTAATAAATTGAGACAAATCGTAGGTCATGGGTTTTTGTCTTTATGAGTTGACTATTTTTTTACGAAGAAGAAAATACTATGTTGCTATTTATATTTTATCTTCAATAAAATTCAATGTAAAACAAATAATTTAACTTAATTCATCACTTGGACAAAAAAATAGCCTAATAACTCACCTCTTGTGTGATAGTTAGTAGTGCATAAAAAAACTCGATAAAGTACACATTGAGTAGCTAATTATTTAATACATTTACATTCAGTCATAGAACTAATCTAGCGCTTAGTAATCTATTCGATAGTATTATTTTCGAAAATAATACTTGCATAGAGCATTCAAATTGTACGACGACAATATTTGAGTTGTACATTTGAGCGTATCTAGTAGTGTTCCGTGGGTTCACATGTTAACCATATCTTCCATCTCTAGATCATATTGAATAGAGTTATATTTTTTTTAAAAAAAAAATACTTATATAAAAAAAATGTTCCAAGTCATTTCGATCTATCCTCATAGAATTTTCCAACTATTGTAATTTTGCAATCATGTGCTAAATTCACGAAGTAATCTTGCATGTTAAAAATAATTTTTTTTTGTTCTTAATTTTGTTTTAATTTATACAATATCTTTTTCTTTTTAATCAATTTTAAAAATAATAATAAATTTTATTTGATAAATATTTAATAACACTACCAAAGTTTTATCTATGTTCCAACTTATATAATAGAAAAAGAGTCCATAAGATGTACTTTATAGGGAAATAATATTGCAATGCTGATTTATAGATCTTAAAGTTTGTGATTAATCATATCCTACCCGATTCTGCATTAACAATTGTAGTGAAGCTCAAGCAAATTTACTTGGTATTCATGGTGCTCTAATCAACTGTTCGAGGCTCTAGAACTTGGGTTGGATTCCATGATAGCGATTCAAATGATCAATAAAATTTGTAAGCCTTCTTGGAGGATTCTAGGTATCATTGATTAAATAAATAGGTCTGACTCAACAACATTAGGGGCGTAAAGTGAAACTTAGGCGAAGAAAATTGGAGGGGCTCTAATATGTTTTTTTTCATCATATATACTTTTATTGAGAAAGTAGTTAAATGCCCCCCCCCCCCCCAAATCGATCTTTAGATTTCAAACATTACATTTCAATTTCATGGGTTCCTATCACCCCCTTCAACTGTTTAAATTTCATATTATTACACCCTAAAACATCACAACCACATGAAATGGCTGGTGAAACTCACGTGTTGAACATAGAAATTTTAAAAGCATCTTTTTATTCTTTTGCTTTTGTGATTAGTTGTTCTAACAACTAGTTAAATGTCACAATGTAAAAATGTACGGATGTACTTTTAATCTTTAAATTTGGAAATTTTTAATTACATAGATAGTTTGTAACTATATGTTGCAAAATGTATTGAGTTTGAGTGAATTCATGGGTAATATTTTTAGATTTGAAGAACTCTCCTTGAAGGGCTTGTTAACAATTTTTGTTTAAAACAACAATAGTGATTACCAAAAACTTTGTAGAAACGCGAAGTTATCAAAGTTTTTCAATGAATCAGTGAAGAATAGAAGAACAGAAATTAATTTACTTAAAACCTAAAATCTGTAAAACATACTGGAATATGGTGAAACAAAACGGGAAAAGATCAAGCGCACTAAATGCACATTGTCCCCTTAAGAAAATTATTCTTCTCTGGTATCAGAGGTTCAATTTGGAATATGTCCTCAAGGATAAAATGATCTCAATCACCAACGTATTGAAACCAAAAACGCTGGTGTCAGCGAGCCATTCAACGACAATAAAGTAGACGAAGAATCTTTGTGCAGAAGAAAAATAATCCACACAACAAAAGGAACTGGTTCCGAAAGATTGCAACCTTTCATAATCCACACAACCATTTGAAAGTTTGTAACCTTACAAACGGTTATGCTTGTTAATTAAAGTTGCAACCTTTTAGAAGAATCCTCTCCAACAGTGGTGTAACGATCAGGGATCACCCACTAGTTGTAATTGGCGTCTTCATCCTCATAGAGGTCTAAAAAAGCCCTTGGCATACATCATCATAATTCATAGGTAGAAAAATATGGAAGGATTAAAAATATTACATATTAAGTATACAAAGACTTCTCGTTTATCCATATATGAAGCTTACATAGACTTCTCATTTATCAACATTATTAAATTCATCAACATGGTCTATTATTGTCTCATAGATAACCATCTATCATAGAAGTAAAAAATTTGGGACTTATGACTTACACTATTACAATATGTCTCATATAGACTTACAAAAAGTTCTCAAAAGATTAGAAATGGACATTGCCTTAGACATAATCAATAGGTAGTAATAGAGTAATAGGTTTCATGGTTTGACTTGAGGACTCACCAACTTGGCGATCTTATCCAAGATTCTTTAGAGTGTCCTTGAATCTCTTCAATGCGACCAACAAAATTTTTGTAGATTAGAAAGATATGCAAGTTAGTACAAATCATACGTACTAAAAGTTTTAAATTTTTTTGGGGGAAAATTAAAAAAATTTTTTTATGTAATTAAAAACATTTAGAACCTGTAAAAAAGGACATTTTGTTCAAAACATGCTAAGTCACTCTGAAAGCCTTTATGCACATTCCAAACATACATATAAGTCCAACAACACATTATAATGAAGTCTTAATCATCAATTCATTCTTAGAAAATATTACATCACATATAACAATATCTTACTCACAATCCCAAGCCAAGCCAACTAGTACAATGCCCATGTAAAGCCCCATAACTCCACATAGACTTAGTCAACTAATGAAGAACCATAACCATTATATTTACATCATAGAACTTCATGTCAAGTAACTAGAATCTCATATATAGCAATCTAAACCAACAACATGTATATCAAGTGTATGCAATATTATATAAAATATATGTAATGCATTTCATTCGTAACATAAGAATGTAGAAATATTACCCTATGAATTCCCTCAAGGTCTACATGTGCAATGTATATGTAAAGTCTCATACACTTACCTACAGAAGTATACCAATCCAGTCAACCTATTTATTATTCATCTTTTACTATCATTCATTCAATTTACTTTCCAGAAACATCTCCATAATCGACAATAGACCATGTGAGCTAAACATTGATTCCGGTGTCAAAGCCTCACACCGAAAGGAGCACATCTTACTTGACAAGGCATCACATAAACATCACAATAGTGTCAACTTGGATCCACTAGCAAAGTTTCACACGAGGCACGTAGCTAAAGAGCTATGAGGTTGTTGCTAGAAATCCACTTTATGCATATGATCATTGTAGTTTCCACCTCATGAGACTTTAGGTGAACATACCTTCCTCATTGGAAGGGACACTGCTCACTATCTAGTTCAGTCGGTGCTATTCCCTTTTTGTAGTTATTTAGAATCTTCCTTAACATGTGAATCTATCAATCTATATTAGGAGACTAATCCCTTATATAGCATCTTAGGTTCTAAGATGTGAACTTCCTTTCATCAAAACCCAATAAATAAGTGAGAACATTACATCATAATCAACATTAATAAGATGCACAACAGAATTCCATTAAATCCTCCATGACCTAACCTTATCATAATCTCACATTCATCATAATCAAATCCTAATCATATATGCATAAAATCATCATTTACACTTCAACTGAATAAAAACATCAATTTAGGCCAACATCAACATAATAAAGTAGTCGTAAACTTAGAAGTCTTACCTATGGATTCCAAGAACTTCATCAAGGATCTAACCCTCAATTCCATAATATTTATGCGTTAAATCAAACATTATCATCAAATAATGGAAACTAACAAGAACATGTGCAATTCCAACCTCCCTCAATCGTAATGAACATAATTCATAAAGTAGGGTTAGGGGAAAATGGGTGTTCATGAATCTTTCTAGAGACTTAGGGCAATAATATTAGGGATACATCAATACACATAAAATCATATTTAAATAATCAACAATAATCGAATTTAAACTATACAACTCAACAATGAAATTAAACCCATGAAATTGGATGAAAACATGGAAATTGAAGATCTTTGGAATCCATGTTTAAGAGGCCTCTTGGGGAAAAGTCCCAAGAGTGAATAACCTCAATATCTTCAGAGTTATTGCAAAATGATGGATTAAAACTTGAGTATTGATTGCCTAGTATGATCTTGTTCTTCCCCTTCGATGGTTTCTTAGAATACTGAGAGAAACTAAAGAGATGTGAGAGTTAATAGACGGGAATTATGAGGTATTAGGTTAATTTAATGACTTAGGGGGATTATATAGTCCTCAACTAAGTAACTAAAAAAGTCCCTAATCATTTATTAATTAACTAACTAATTATCTAATCACCCCTAACTTAACCAAAATTTAGAAGTGAACACAAGGTCCAATCGACGAGTCCACGTCGACAGACCGTAGTCCACACCATGGACCGCCCTAGTCATCCGTGGTTTGCTTCAGAGACTTGTTCGTGGGGAATTTTTGTTAGATTCCTATGTGTGTACCAACGAGACCCAATGATAGAGCGTCATTCAAACTATAACTCGTCATTTGTCCTTGTGGTTGCACAATCTAATTTGACAACTTTTGCGGGTAAATGTTGGGTCCTCCTCAAGGACCCTTAGGGTGGTCCTTTGAGGAGTCGTACCCGGACGTTTTGACACTAAATACACCCAAAAGTATATTTTATACCTTTCACTAATTCTGACTTTTGTACGACTCCGAAAACGCCTTTAAATACATGAAGGAACACAAGACTTTCACTAGTTTCCGAACGTCGTAGTCGTTTCTTGACGTTTTGATCCTAAAAATTCGTATATAAGTTCATTACCTTTTTTTTTATTATAAATACGGTTTTAAGTCATAGTTCATCAAGTTAGGCTCTAGACTAGGTCATTGAACTTCTGAAGCGTACACAATAAGCCCCCTTCCCCCCCCCCAGAAAAAATAAAGAAGAAATAAGAAAAAATAAAGAAGAAAACCACCCCCAACCCCCACCCCCACCCCCCCCCCCCTCCCCCCCAACCCCCCCTCCCCATCCAATCCCCCCCCCCCCCCCGGGGTAACATCTCATCATCGAATGACATTTTTATCATCTTTATTGGAATTTTGACTAAAGATTATCAGCCATACCAACACATGATACATAATAATGACTCAAAAATCAAAGGAGGAAACATTCACTCCATTCTCAACACAACAGAACATCACAAAAAGATAAGAACTTCATGATCAATCAAGATGCACATATTTATGATTTCAAATTATGTAAGGAGGAATTTCCTTATCCTTTTCATATATTTCAATAATTTCAACAAGAAGAACTACATGATTTAATAATTTCACACTTGACCAATTTCACCAAGAAATAACACATAACTCAATATACCAAAACATGTAATCAAGTTTCCTTTCAAGTATGAAGACACATACTAAAGCACATAGGAAACATGGATTTTTCACAAAAATGTGCACTTTGAAGGAAAAGCATAGAAGTTCAAATACACTCAAGAACCTTCATAAACCAAAACTAGGAAAAAGGTACTAACCTCAACCTGGACTAGAAAAGCAAGGAAAAAGATGAGGGTATCGAACATCATATCAGCCTCGACCTCCTAAGTAGCATTCTCCATAAGTTGATTCTTCCAAAGAAACTTTACAGAAGCTACTTCTATGTTCCTCAACTCCTTCACTTTCTGGTCTAGAATCTCAGTCGGGACCTCCTCATAAGGAAGGTTAACATCAAATTTTAAGCCTTCTAGAGGAAGGATAGAAACCAGATCACTTGTACACTTTTTGAGCTTGGATACATGAAATACTGGATGGACCGAAGCAAACTCACCATGGATTTTCAACTCATATGTAACACTTCTAATGTGTTTTACAACCTCATATGGTCTCACATACAGGGGAATAAGCTTCCCTTTCTTCTCAAACTTCATCACCCCTTTTATGGATGATATCCTCAAGGATACCACATCACCTACCATAAACTCAAGGTCCTTTTTCCTACTATTGGCATAAGATTTTTGTAAACTTTGGGCCGTCTTTAAACGATCCCTTACAAGTTGGACTTTCTCCACCTACCTAAAACCACCCAACTGAATATCTACATATCCTCCTATGAAGGGCATCAAAGGGTGCCATGTCAATACTCGAATAGTAGCTATTATTGTAGGAGAATTTGATCAATAGTAGATGGTCATCCCAATTACCCTTGAAGTCTATAACACATGCTCTCAACATGTCCTCCAAGGTTTAAATGGTTTATTCCGCCAAACCATCCGTTTGAGGATGAAATGCAGTACTAATTTTTACTTTGTTACCTAATCCACTTTGGAATGTTTGGCCAAACCTAGAAGTGAATTGAGGATCCCTATCCGAGATTAGAGTCAAGGGTACCCCATGTCAACTGACAATTTCATTATGATATAATTAAGCATAATCCTCCACCATATAAGTAGTTTTGACGGGCATCAAATAGTAAGATTTTGTCAATCTATCCACAATAACCCATATTGAGTCATTGTTCATCGGGGTTTGAGGAAACCCAACTACAAAATCCATATTGACATGTTCCCAAGTCCAAGTAGGAATATCCATTGGTTAAGTTAATCCTCCCGATCTTAGATGTTTACCCTTGACTCGTTGACAATTAGGATATTTTGCAACAAACTCCGGTGTATCCATCTTTAAACTGTTACACCAATAGACCTCTTGTAAATCGCGATATATTTTGGTGGCAACTGGATGAATATAATATTGAGCACCATGAGCTTCTTCCAAAATTTATCTTCTCAAGTCATTGACATCCAGTAAACACAACCTACCTTGGTACCTAAGTAAAACACCCTCCCCCTCCTCAGAGAATGGCTCATTTAGCTTGCTATGTACCGATTCCTTCAAGTCCATCAATAGAGGACCAAAATAATGCTTAGACTTAGCCTCAACAACTAAAGACGATTCGAAGTTATGATGAACCATGAAAAGCTCTTTTGGAGAATCTTCTAACCGAACACCCTACAATGCAAATCTATGGACATCTTTCATTAGTTCTTTATTACCCTCTTCAAAATGAGCCACACAACCCATAGTCATTCGACTCAAAGCCTCCTCAATAACAATTGTTTTTTTGTGGTGGTAAAGGACACTCATGTCATAGTTCTTCAAAGGATATAACCACCTTCTTTGCGGGAGATTTAACTCTTTTTGAGTGAACATATATTTGAGACTCTTATGGTCGGTGAATATGTCTACATGCACACCATATAGAAAATGTCTCCATATTTTCAACGCAAACACTACGGCCGCTAATTCAAGATCATGAGTTTGATAGTTCTTCTCATAAACATTGAGTTGTCTAGAGGCATATGCTATCACCTTACCATGTTGCGCGAGGACATAACCCAAACCTACTCCAGAAGCGTCACAATACACAACAAACCCTTCGTCCCTTCAGTAAGGTCAACATCAGAGCGGAGGTTAGCTCATCTTTCAACACTTGAAAGACTCTTTCACAAGCTTTAGACCACAAAAACATAACCTTCTTTTGAGTTAGTTTTTTCATATAAGAAGCAATAAATGCAAACCCTTCAACAAACCTTATATTGTACTCGGTTAGAACCAAGAAACTTCATATGTAGGTGGGAGATAGTGGTCTAGGCAAATGTTTGATTTCTTCCAGTTTCTTCGGATTGACCTCTGTACCCTCACTTGAGACAACATGGACAAGAAATTCAACAAATCTCAACCAAAGTTCACACTTACTAAATTTGGCAAAGAATTTATGTTCCTTGAGCACTTGCAATACTAGTCTCAAATGACGCAAATGTGCATCCTCACTATTGTGATATATCAAGATATAATCAATGAAGACAATTACAAAAGAATCAAGATAATGCTAGAATACTCGATTCATAAGGTCCATAAAATCCGTCTGATCATTAGTTAACCCAAAAGACATTACTAGGAACACATAGTGACCATACCTTATTCGCAAAGTGTTTTAGGAATGTCAACACATTTCACCCTAAGTTGATGATAGCCCAAGCACTAGTTAATTTTTGAAAAGTAACTCGCACCTTTGAGTTGATCAATTAAATCATCAATTCTAGGAAAATGATACTCATAATTTATAGTGACCTTTTTCAATTGTCGGTAGCCGATACACATTATAAGAGGCACATCTTTCTTTTTTCACAAATAATACCGGAGCGCCCCATGGAGATATGCTTCGTTGTATACAATCCTTCTCAAGATATTCCTTTAGTTGAGCCTCAACTCTTTCAACCCGTACAAAGCCATATGATATGGAGGAATTGAAATCGGTTGAGTATCCAAAACAAAATATTTCCTGAAATCTATTTTCCCGTTTGGGAGGAGTTTCAGGTAAGTAATCGAGAAATTCTTCCAGAAAATCCTTCACTACTGGGACCGACTCTAAAGGAGGAAACTCGGAGTCTAGGTCCTCGAACCTCACAACATGATAGAGATATCCGTTGGCAATCATCTTACAAGCTTTTAGACACAAAATGATTTGACCTCTAGGGATTAAGTCCCCCCCCCCACCCACTCCAAAATGGGTTCATTAGGAAATTGGAAATTAACTACCCTTGTTCTACAATCAATTGAAGAAAAACTAGCATACAACCAATCCATTACCAAAATAACATCAAAGTCAAACAGGTCAAGTTCGACCAAATCCACCAAGATAACTATATTGGACAACGATATAGGACAATTCTTATAGACGCTTTTAGCAACCACAAAGTTCACCCTACAGGGTGTGGTTAGAAAGAAGAAACGCAGAAAAAAAAAAAGGTTCATCACGACCTCGGGAAGGCAAATGCCAATCATAGCCATCAAACGTGTTACAAAATATAAAGTGGCACCGGGATAAAGCAATGAATATACATTAACCAAAAATACATGCAACATATCGGTAACAACACCGGGAGAACCTTTTTGATAACCCCTACACTTGAGAGCATAGAAGCGGTTCCTATTAGGAGCATTGGAACTTGGACGTATTGCTTATTCTTGATTACTCTCCCTACCTTGAATATTGGTCATGGGAAAATCTCTAACCATATAATCATTCATTCAACAACCAAAACAAACAGCAAACGTTAACGAACCCCGAACTAAACCAAAAAGACACACCACACCGCGAAAAAGAAACTAGAGAGGATGGGTAAAAAAGGCGGCGAGACCCAAAACCACCGAGGAAAAAGAGACATAAAAGAACCAGAGCCGGTGGACCTCAACCCATCGGACAACTAAAAAAAACAAGGAAGAAAATCCCAAAGACGGAGACCACTGAGGGGGAGGGAAAACAAAGGATGACCAGAGCGACAGGTGCGGATAAAGGGCGAGGCAGTCAGGAGAAGCGAAGTTTGTTGAGTACTAACGATCAGTGAGTAAACGACATTCATCCCACTCCGTGGTCTTGTCTTGTGATTCAAACCTACTCTTGGATAGTAAACCCATCAGGGGCCAGGGCCGTGAGGGGCCGCCAGAGCCGGGCGGGGAAGCCAAGGCCCGTGAAAGAGTTGCAGCAAGCACCATCAAATGAGAATTGTATTGTTTTCATTGAAAAGTAGAAAATCAGCAAATACGTGAAAAAATTGAGGAACGAAAAACACCACGGAACAAGGAATAACGTAAAAGCGGCCGGACCATGTCAGTGAGAGCGAGGCGAGGAACCAAAAGAACGGGTCAACAGAAATTACTAAGACAATCTTAGTGAATTTCAAGGAGTACTTACTTGAAATAAATCGACCTTACTGAGAAGGTTTAGGATCGACACTCTTTCAACATTTCTCCTTCTTATCAACCTGGGAAGAACCTATCAAAAATGATAACAACCTCCCAAAATGACATAAACCCGATTTTTAAAAATAACACAGGATACAATATATCAAAGCCCTATTGTCTGCCCATTGTTGAGTATATCCTGTCTGTTTGAGAAACAGCCATGAGTTGAAGGAAAAAGCAAGCCCAACCGAGGCCAGACAAACACTAAAAAGAACCACGCCCACGAACCACTTAAGAGACACCAATCCCACACCCACCCCCCCCAAACAAAGACCCCACAGAAAACACAGACCACAAAACAAACACGAGACAGTCCACTGACTGAAAAGGCCAGATACACAGGAACACAATAATGCATATGTAAGGTCCAAAATTCCAACAAACCTGGCGCGGAGAACCCACCAACCCCCCTCCCTCACCCCCACTACTTCCCATACCAGACCCCCTCCACCATTACCAACTCAAACCAACCTCCCCCCACCATCCACCAACCAACCCTCTAATAACCACGCCCAAAAGGACGCACTCCGCGCGCCCGACCAAACAACTAATCATACCCGACATAGCACCCTCCCCACCGCAAAATCAGCACCACAAGAACCCCCACAGGGTACCCCTCCACTCCCTCAGAGCCCCCAAGAGGCAGCGCATCACATTGCGATAGCACAACCCACCTCTCCTCCAAGCGTAAAGAAAAAAAGACGACATTAAGCCATTCCCCTGTTATATGCCATTTTAGTTCAACATGGAGCAGGAAAAATTGTAAGGTTTGCGGGAATGATCATTAGAATAACCATGAAATCTGAGGAGTTAATAACTTAAGCGGCTTGAGTACGTTAGTACTGATAAAAACATAGAAAAACCGACCCATATCTGTCAAGAGCCAGAAGAGAAAGGAAATCTGAAACCTCAACCGACCGCAAAGAACCCCCCAAACCTACTCCCCCTAGCAGTTACATAAGCCTGGGGCAAAGCCGCCAGACACCACCACCCCACTCTGCGGTGGGAATAACAATATAGGGATAGGGAAAAAGGGCGGACCATGACGGTATAGGAGCGGGAGTGGGTGGGGGCGGGAGAAGGGGAGAGGGGTGGGCGGGGAAAGAGCGCGCACTCGGAGCAAGCGCCCGCGGCAAAGAGCGTCCTTGCGCGCCTTATAGTAGTCATAGGTTCCTCAACCACAAGAAGAAGATTAGATGAAAAAGAACAAAAAAATACACCCCCCCCATTTGAAAGGGCAAAAGAACCCCCAGACTAAAGGATGTGGCATTCAAACCAAAACGGGAACTCCACCACCACCACCCACAGGACCCACACCAGGGCCACGCCCAAACAGCAAACCAAACACAACAATGAACCGAAGCACAAAAGACACATTAGGACACCCCACATGGAAATAGAACGACAGCACCGTGACACCAACAGAAAGAACAATTGAACGCACAACAACAAAAAACGCAGTCATAGAACAGACCAGCCACACCACCACTGCCGCTACAAGGTGAAACCCCCGCCGCTACCTCACGCGTGAACTAGGATAACAACCAAAACATGACAACAAAAAACTAATCAAAAGAAAAAAAAAGGAGAGCAAAAAAGAGCAATTTACCGGGCACGACAAAGACAGGACTAACACCGACGCCAACTGGAACCAACCACACGCGAAATAGGAACACTATCCACAGGGACCCCCCAAGAGAGTAGGAAAATAAACGACCCCAACAGGAAGAGGACCGAGAATAAGTGGAGAAAAGAGACTCAGGGAACGAACATTAAAATTCAGTAACGCAAGTGGAATTTTCTAGTTATCTTCCTAACATGGCACCTAAAAACAACCCGTAGCATACGTCATTGCCATTTCATAGGTAGATAAAACAAAAAGCACGACCCCTACATCCTCACCCCTCGCCCACAGAGCAACAAGGAAAAAATGCGGAACAATATGACAGGAAAAGTTTCCTATAACGGGAGTGGGCAGACAATATATAGAGAAATTAAATAGATGTCAATCCTACAGTTCAGAAACCCATAAGTAAAAAGTAACACTTCCAACAATGGTAGCATTATGTATCAATACTAAGAACAATCCCGATTATACAGGTACAAGATTTAGGACTTAGCCCTTACACTGTTACAATATGCTCATTAGAAATAAAAAAATGCCGAGAGAAACCAAGTATTACGAAAGGGAAAACAATTTTACTCAGACATAGTCAATATTTAGTACTAGAGTAATGGGTTTCATCCTCGGATTTGAGGACTCAATTACTTGGCTATCTTATCCAAGATTCTTGAAAGTTGCCTTGAATTTCTTCAATGGCTCGAACCTACATTTTTGTAGAAATAGAAAGAAAATGGGTTAGTTTAAACCACATTGTTACCTAAGTATAAGACATATAATTACATATTAGAAACATGTAAAAAGGACCATGTTTCTTCAAACATTGCAAAAGTCACGTTGAAAAACCTTTATTCACATTCCAAACATACATATAATTCCAACAACACATTTTAATGAAGTAATAATCCTTAATTCATTCTTATAACATATTCCATCACATATCACAATATCTTACTCACAATCCCAATCCATGCTAACTACTGCAATGCCTATGTAAAGCCCCATAACTGCACATAGACATAGTCTACTAACAAAGAAATGATAAGCATTATCTTTGCATCATAATTTCATGTCAAGTACCTACGAACTCATATATAAAACAAACATTATGTAGAATCATCACTATGCATTTCTTTCATAGCATTAGTGTATAGAAATATTACCCTAGGAATTCCCTCAACGTTACCTGTACCATAGATAGGTAAAAGTCTGATTACCCGACCTACTAGTTATACTATTCAAGTCAACTAGTGGAGTAGATCTTTTACTTTCATTCATTCATTTTACTTTCGAGAACTTCATCATAACAAAAAATACACCATGTGAGATAAACATGGAATTCAGTGTCAAAACCTCACACCAAAAGGAGAGAATCTTATTTTCCAATGTATCACATAAACATCACAACATTGTCTAGGTGGATCCACTAGCTAGTTTTTATAGGGGCACATAGTTAAGCAATTATGAGGTTGTTGCCAGGAATTCTCTTTATGCATATGAGAATTATAGTTTCTACCTCATGAGACTTTAGGCGAACCTACCTTTCTCATTGGAAGGGACACCTCTCACTATTGCGTTCAGTCGATGTTAAGGTAGATATTCCCTTTTTGAAGTTATTTAGAATCTTCCTTAACATTATATTATATCAATCTATATTAGGAGACTAACGCCTTGTATAACATGATCATAGCTTTTAGGTTCTATGATTTGAGCTTCCTTTCATCTAAAACCAATGAAGAAATGAGAACATTATGTCATAACAACATTAACGGTATGCACAAGAAAACTCTTTTCAATACTCCATAACCTAACCTTATCATAATATCACATTCATCATAATCATACCCTAATAATATATACAAAGAATCATCATTTAAACTTCAACTGAATAACATCATTAATTATAGGCCAACATCAACATAATAGAGTAGCCATAATATTTAAAGTCTTAGCTATGGCTTCCAAGAACTTCATTGAGGATGTCACCCTCAATTCCATCATATTTATCACTTAACTCAAACATTATCATCACATAATGGTAAATTGACAAGAACACATTTATTTCAAATCCCCCTCAATCATAATTAATAAAATTCCTAAAGTAGGGTTAGGGGAAGATAGGCGTTCATGAATCTTTAGAGAGATTCAGGGCAAAGATTTGAGGGATAATTCAGAACACACATAATCATATGTAAATCATCAACATAATCGAATTTAAACCATACAATTCAACATTGACAGTAAATCCACGAAATTGGATGAAAACATGGAAACTTATGATCTTTGAAAACCAACTTTGAATATCCTCTTGGGTAAGAGTAACAAGAGTGAATATCCTCCATACCTTGAGAGTTATTGAAGAATGATGGAGTAAAACTTGAGACTTGAAGTCCTAGGATGATGTTTGTATAGGTCCTTGAACGACTAATTAAAATGTCACTAAAAAGGTATTAAGTAACTAACTAATTATGAGGTGTTAGGTTAGTGTAATGACTTAGGGGGCTTATATAGTCATAAAATAAAAAATTCAAACCGTCCCTAACTAATTTATTAATTTAATAACTAATTATATAATCACTCCTAACTTTAACCAAAATTTTGCAGTAAAAACTAAGTCCAATTGACGAGTCCACCTCGATGGACCATAGTCCAAACCACGGACCATTCTGGTCATCCATTGTTTAGTTCATAAACTGGTTCTTGGGACATTTTGGTGAGGTTTCTAAGTATTGACCAACGATACCCAGCGATGGATCATCGTTCAAACGACGACTCATCGTGGTCCCTCTTGGTTGCATACTGTAATTTGACAGTTTTTGAGGTTAAATGTTGGGTCCTCCTCAAGGACCATTGAGTCTTACCTAGAAATATTTACCCTAAACACACTCTAAGGTATATTCTAAACCTTTTAACCAATTTTAACTTTTATATGACTCTTAATACCCCTTGAAACACATGAAGGCACACTAGTTCAATTTAACTAGTCTTCGGACATCGTGCTCGTTTCTTGACCTTTTAATTTATTATTTCCTATTAAGTTCATTACCTTTTTTTTAAGATTAGAAACATTGTTTTAAGGCATATTTAATCAAGTGAGGCTCTAGACTTGTTCATTGAACTTCCAAGATGTAACAAGCGGGAAATTCAAATAAAATGAGAGAATTTAAATCAAAAGGGTCACCGTGAGGGTCAGTCAATTTACTAAATAATTGAAAAGTTTTGGACATTTAATTTAATTTAATTAATTACATAAATAAAAACTTTGTCCAAAAATTAATCTCTCGATCAATCATTTTCCAATGACAAAGACAATGCGGAAATCGAGCCAAGCAATGATGACGGAGTGAGGGGGTCTCTCTTTCCAACCCTCTTAACAATTAATAAAAGTTTTTATCTATTTAAACTCTTCTAATTTTCTTTCGTTTGAACGATGAGGGAGAAATGAGTTTTTACAAAAGTATAAGAACACTTTTCAAGTTCCCAAGTTTTTCAAGTTCCACATTTCCTAGTTCATCTCTTACTCTTCCCTCTATTTACCATATACTCTTTCTATTTGCCCAGCAATCCCCCACATGAATGGGGAATGATTATGAGATTATAAATTCATGGACGAGTGTGTACTTTACAAGGAATGATAAATTATATCTTGATAAGTAGGTTTTCCCTTTGATTTTCCGTACTGAACATATGTCGGATATACTCAGTCAATCGATAGATGCAATATCTTTGAACTGTCGAGATTTGGTTTATACCTAGACAACCATATGTCACACAATTAACCCTTTATCATTTATGATTCTTATGCTTGTATTCGTTTAAGCTAGAACACTTCCTGATATCATGATTGTGTATAGAACAGACTTTTGACATAAAATTCTAGTTGAAGCGAATTACACTTGACATTCACATAGGTGATTTCTAAATATGTCATCTCGTGATACATTATTTTGTCAAAATCTGTCAAACTTATCAAATCATAAAAAACATTAAGCTTTATTAATTCATTAACAAGTCTTAATGTCTTAACTTTGTTCCTAAATATTGTCTTCATCAATCATAATGAGAATGGATCGAGTTGGTTGAGAATGTCAAACCATCAAACACAAATTTATTTTTCTCCTTGAATCTAGCTCACGGGATCTCCTATCTGCTAGATAGAGTTACGACCATGCTGACTTATCCTGAGCCAAATATCCATTTTTTAGATGATCTTTCAATTACCTCTCTCACAAGGAATTTTTTTAGTGGATTTGACACATTATCGTTTGACTTCACATAATCAATTGTGATAATTCCACAAGAGAGAGAAGTTGTCTTACAATGTTATGTCTCCGTCGTATATAATGAGATTTTCCGTTGTACATGACGTTCCCTGCCCTACCTATTAGTGATTGATTATCACAATGTGTGCATCTAGGTACCACAGGCTTGGGACAAAATGGAATACACTCTAAGAAATTTAGGAGCCATTTAACTTCTTCACGGCCTTATCTAAGGAAATGAATTCAAATTCCATTGTAGAACGAACGATACATGTCTATTTGGATGATTTCAACGAGAATTCCCCTCCACCAAGTTCAAACAAATAACCACTGGGAGTTTTACTTCGGGTTGTACCGATGATCCACGTTGCATTCACTAAATCTTTCATAAACGTACATGAATTTAGTATAAGGTACAAAGCAAGTGTTGTGCATGTATTCCAACATACATTTCATTGCCATCAAGTTATTTTGAATAGGATTACTAGTGAATCGAAACCATTTTTTAATAGAAAACACTATATTTTGTCGCGTGTAATTCATGATATACATTAAAATTCACAACACTGGCATATTCCAATTGAGAGTCACTTTCATGTTCATTCTTTTGAAATGTACAACTTAAAACAATTAGAGTTTTGACAACATTCAAATACTTGAATTATCCATTACTCTTTCAATATAATGAGATTGAGACACTACTAGTCCTTGATGAGTTTTGAGAATCCTGATTTCTAAGATCAATTCAGCAAGTTCTAACTCCTTCATATTGAACTTCCTGGACATCATGCGCTTAGTAGCATTTATATCATCAATATTTTTACTCATTATAAGCAAGTCATCAACATATACACAAACAATGACTTCATGATTCAGAATGTTCTTAATGTAACATAATTATCAATTCATTAATCTTGAATTTATTTGTCAACATTGTTGTGTCAAATTTAGCATGGCATTGTTTTAGTTCTTTCTTGATCCCATAAAGAGACTTCACAAGCTTGCACACTTTTTATTCTTTACCTGGAACTACAAATCCTTCAGGTTGTTCCATTTAAGTTTCTTCCGTCAACTCTCTATTTAAGAAGATTTTCTTTATATTCAATTGGTGGATTTTAGGATCATGCACTGTCACTATTGCTATCAACATCGTAATTGATATTATCCTTGTTAGTGGAGAGTATGTATTAAAGTAATTCAGCCCTACCTTTTTTTATTTTCTTTGACTACAAATCTAGACTTATATTTGTCAATAGTCCCATCGGCTTTCATTTTCCTTTCAAAGATCCACTTTGACCTTAAAGGTTTATTTCATGGAGGAAGAACAACTAATTCCCAAGTATGGTTACTTAAAATTAATTGATCCATATGACTTGCTTCTTACAATATGTTTCTCAGACGAAAGACATAGTGTTGTTAAATTTTGAGGAGCATTTCAAGTAAAATATCCAAAAATTGGGGTCCGAAAGAAATTAGATTTTTGTGGTGATTACTACAACTACTATCCCTCGTTTTTAGTGTATTTTTTTGTTGATTTTTCCCGTGGTAGTTGTCTTTCACTTATCGACTCACATTCAGTGTATAAGATATATGGGTTTAAAAACCCAGTGTGTTTATTACTCCAATATCGTTATTAAACATGAATCATGATTTATTGATTTTGAAACAAAATCGACATGCCTTACTATTCACAACGCAACCAATAAATACACAATCTACTATTTTGGGTCCAATTTACACCCTTTTGGGTAAATGAACCTCTACCTTGGCCACACACCCCCATTCTTTCAAATTCTTCAAGTTGGATTTCCATACTTTAAATAATTCATATAGAAAATTATTATTTTTCTATGTGATACCCTATTGAGTATCTTATTAGTTGTTAGGGTGACTTCCCCCATAATGTTTTGTGGTGAAATATAACTGATTATCAATGCATTCATCATTTTCTTCAATGGTTTATTCTTCCATTCCACCAAATCATTTGATTGTGGTTTATAGGGTGCAATAGTTTGATCAATAATACCATATTCCAAACATATATATGCAAACGGAGATTCGCGTTTTCCGCTCCTATCACTCCGAATCATTTTTATCTTTATATTCAATTGATTCTCTACTTCATTTTTGTATGTTAAATGCATCAAATTGATTCATTTGCCTGGTAAAGAAAATCATACATAAAATAAAATTGAGTGGCAAAAACCCATCAATAAAAGTTATAAAATACATTTTCCCACCTTGAAATGGTGTTGACTTCATGTCACATACATACGTGTCCATTAAGTCTAAAAATTTTGAATTCCTTTCAACAGACCTATAAGGATGTTTAAGAAACTTTAAGTATCCTAAGTGAAGTATCCCTTTCCTAAGAGTATATCATTATTACTAATTACAGCTTTGTCACTAACTACGAAAAACTTAAACCCGCTCTTAATGAACAGCAAAACAGAAACTAAATTCTTCCTAATAGTAGAAATGTGCAGAACATTGTTCAAAGTCAACACTTTGTCGGATGTCATTTTGTATATTACTTTTCCCCTTCTTGCAATCCTTTTTGTTGTTGTGTTCCCCATAGACAATTTTTAATCGAACTAGCAGGACGGTAACGTTGCAAAGTCTCTTCATATAGCAAAAGATGTCGAGTAGTGCAGAGCAATATATGAGTAAAGTCTTTCTGCCTTTGTCATTTCGGAATCACGACAGGACTTGTGACCAGCCTTACCACAGTTGTAACATTTGCCCTTGAATTTTTTATTTGCATGTTATGACTTCTGCCAATTGGATATTTTTTTCTTCTTGCCTTTGGTAGGAGTTTCTTCAACAATATTAACTCCAATTATTGTCGAACTCATACGAGACTTGTTTTTAGTGGTCTTATCATCTTCCTCAATTTGAGCTGAATCACAAGATCATTAAGCTTCATTTCTCCTTTGTTGCTTAGATAATTCTGAGTCGTTCCAGAGAAGGAACTTCTCAGTCATTGCATCCACTTAAAAGCTTCATTAACTACCATAGCTCAACAACAGTTCCTGAACAATAAGTTGAACGCTCATTGCACTGGTGATCCAACAATTTAACTATTGACGTTTTAGTCTAAAAACTTTGCGATTTACAAACCTTTTTAAGCATGAATCTTCTGTCTTATATTTTTCAGAAGTCCATCCATAATTTTTGGAAGTTTGTAAGTACACTATAGACATGCATGTTCAGTCCTCAAAGAACTAGAAATGTGTCATTTACATTAGGAATCTCTACATGTTTCCGTGCTTCAAGAATCATAAACCTTTCTCTGTCTGACATATCCGCAAGCAGTGACACTGAGTTTCTTCGTTGGTAAATTCTATAGACTAAGAATTGTAAGCCCAGAAAACACTCGTCGCTACCATCCTTTCAAATTCAAACCAAAGAATTTTCCTAGTTTCTCAAAACATGGGGTTAAGCAGTTTGGGTTGGTGCAGCAACTACTACAGCACATTATGTTTTCCATTTCAAAATTTTAAACACATAGAAATGATACAAACGGGCGATAGAAATTGATACAATGTCGCAGCAAACTTAAATGAGTATAAAATCACCAAAGGTTTTCGTCTCTCCATCATAAATACAAGATTAACAAAAAAGTTATACTTTCCTGAGATTATAAAAATCTGTGCTGCAAAAACAACAATACTGATACCAAAAGCTTTGCGAAAGCTTGAGTTACCAAGTTTTCAATGAATTTGTGAAGAGTAGAAGGAAAAAATTAATTTACTGAATTACTAAAATATGTGAAAAAAAAAATAAATACTAGAATCTGGAAAAACGGAATAGAAAAAGATCAAGCCTACTACAGGAAGAACTGTATAATTAAGGGAATATCCACTCCTATATATACGATGTTTGATTTGGAATATGTCCTACCAGGATCGAATAATCTCAATTACCAATGAATTGATACCCAAAATGCCGGTGTCAGCAATCCACTTAACGGCAATAAAGTACATGAAAAACTTTTATGCAAAAGAGGAAGAAGAAATCAGAAATTTTTGTGAGTAAAAAGTATGATGATTAACTGGTATTTATAGCCATAGGAATTCATTATGAAAGATTTCTACCCTTCAGAATCCACACGACCATTTGAAAGTTTTCAACTTTTTAAACAGTCATGATTGTTCCTAAAAGTTGCAACCTTTCAGAACAATAATCTCAACGGCGGGAAATTCTAATAAAATGAAAAAGAACTTATATAAGAACGGTCGCATTGAGTGAGCGACAATGACGGCATGATGGGGGGACATTCTTTTAAACCTTTTTAACAATCAAAGGAAGTGCTTCTCTATTTACACACTTCGATTTTTCTTCCACCACCGATTAGGGAGAAATGTTTTTTACTTAAGCATAAGAGAACTCTTCAACTTTCGAACCTTTTCAAGTTCCTCTCTTCATCTTCCGTCTATTTTCCATAAACTCTTGCTATAGATCCAACATGACTTTCATATGAAATGTATTGGATATGTATTCGTGATTTGAAGCAGCTTTCTTTGATGGTTTGAAGAGTTGTGTATGGCTGAAAACTTCAACTCATAGTTTAAAATGTGAAGAACCAACTTGAAACCTATATTAAATATATTTCAAAAGCCTGAGTTCAAAATTCGACTTTCTACAAATGAGTTTCACTTTGAGTAGGTAATATATCAAAAGAATTAAAACATCTAAAAAAGCTTATATCTAAAATTTAGGTTGATTTTTAGAAAAAATTAGAGTGGTTTTACATCAAATTCTCAGAGCAATGGGACGGTGTAGATGAAGAACCGGTAATACATATTTCAGATTTGCAGAAATGTGACTGTTACTGAAATCAGTTGAGGAAAATTTCTATGGGTTTGCTCAGTATTGAATATAGTATCAGAAAATTTCTTAGTATTCAAATTTTATTGAAGAAAATCAGTTGGGTAACCTTATTCAAGCTTAATTTGGCTTTGATTTGAAAGATTATACGTACATAATTCTTGATTGTGGAAATGGTGGATGAAATTGCTATATATGATTTGTGGTGTATCGGTTGACGTAGTGATGATGCTTATTTCAAAATAGTGAATGACTATGAAATTTGGATCTTGCCATTTATGTTGTATAAGATACAACAAAGAAGAAAACAAATTAAAAGATTTAAAAACAATCAGGAAAAAATACATATATTTTTTAAAATATTAGGATTAATATTTTAATTTTTTTTTTTTGGTCTTCACTCAAATACACCTACTTTTCAAGGTAAGCATTTGGGGATATAATAATTACAATTCTAAACTATTCAACGGGTGATCCCATGAATTGAAGTGTGTAGTTGGAAATCTTAATAGTGGTTAGGGTGAAATTTGATCATTTTCTCTACTTTTCTTTGATATCCACTTTTTGAATTTTTTTTCATGAGTCATTGTTTACCGTTTCATAATCAACTAGCGAATTTGACCACGCTTTGCGCGATTTATTAAAAAATAAATAAAATGAAAATAGTTTTTTTTTTTTAACTTCATACATTGGATATAGATTTATTTTTGTTATATTTATTTAAAAAAAAACAATAATAATATTTTTATTGGTGTGAGATGAACCACATTTAAAAATTTGCATTTCAAATAAAAGAAAAATAAAATAAAACCTAATAAAACTAAAATCATAAAAACACACAACATAGTTTTCAACAAAGTGAAGTGCTTATTTGATATAGGCTTTGATACTATATATTAAAAAGAGCACAAATTTTTTCTTCAAAAAAAATTATGAATGTACAAAAATGTAGCTGTGTAAACAATTATACTTACTCATGGCTCTATGAAAATTTTGCATAATTATGCTTTCTAAACTCATTTCGCACACTTCTATGCTGACAGTAAAGAGAATTAATTTAGGAATAACTTTACCACGTAAGAGGAGTCCTATAATTGTCATACAAATAGCAAATGTAACAAAATATTGTAATAATTTATGATCGCTATTTAGATAAACTTTGAGCTCAATTCCTATTTTCTCTCACAAATTTTCTCATCAATTATCTCAATTTGTTCTTTAGTTATCTCATGGATGACTTTATCTTCCACATAGGTTAGTCTACTTGTCAAACACATTTTGTCCAAAAAAATTCAATATACATAATTTCTCAATACATTATGAAAATTAAGATGATCAAGAAGTCAAATAAGAGACTGAACATATAAAAGAGAATTTAATTAGCGTCATCTTAGTTTCATATGTGAAGAGTGAAAAATTATAAATCAATTCAATTTTTGTCTTTAAATAAATCGCATTCCACATTCATCAAATATTAGTCCTCATCATGAATTCATGTCTATTATAATGACCAACGCTGGAAAAAAAAGAGAGAAAGAAAAATATGTTAGACACAATATAGTTAAAAGAAATATGAAATATAGTTAACAAACTACTACATGAAGAAAAAATAACACTTCAATCTATATATAGTATACAAAAGTACAGAATATGAAAATACACAAAATTTAATTAAAATATAATTACTCAACGATTAATTTATAGTAATTAATATAATTGAAAATAAATAAATTGTTGATGCAAATAACGGGAAGGAAGAAAATTTACCGCTAATCATTACTTTCACAATTAAGAAAAATTAAAATCTCTTAATTAGATCTAATTTTTTGTCATTATATATTTTGGAATGAGAAAAGTTACAGCTAATCAAATTAACGTTCCTTTTTGGTGAGTTTTATTGACCTCCAATTCTAGTAGTAATCAAAATAAATTAAGCAAAATTCATGTTCCTTTTTAAGTTAATGCTCTACTCAAATTAACATTATTTTTTGGTTAATTATAGTTATTGTCGATTTTGAGGTAACTTAATCGAATTAAACTAAGCAAATTAATGTTTCCTTTTTAGTTATTGTACATTTATAGTCATTATATCATTACTTTTGGAAAAAATAAATGTTGTGAAGGCTCATAATGAGGGTAGAGAATATTTTTTTAAAACATATTTTTGAACAGATTATGAAATTAAATATTGAAAATTCTTAAAATATAGATAAACAGAGATACTATCAATGAAGCATATCACATCAGCAAGCTGATATTCCACCACATCAGCAAGCTGATATTCAACATTCATTCACTAATATATATACATATATATAGACACACACACAAAATTATACAATATCGATACATTAGATATACATATGATCATTTAATTGAAAATAATTTTGGTTGCCCATATGTATTTGTAAGTAACTAGAAACCCAATCATTTTTTATTTTCTATTAAGGCGAAATCCATCATCAATCTCTTAAAGTTGGCACCATTTTTTTCTAAACACTTTAACTAGATCTTATTTATTCTAAACACCTCTAAAAAGACATGTTATGTCATTCTTGAATTGTGTATAACGTCGTACTAAGAGACTCTTAATTTTCTTAGGTGTTGTGGTCAATTATTTAGTGTGTGACTGAACTTGATGAATTAAGGTCACTGAAATCTCATAGCAAACAGTTGAGTTGAAAGTTCCCTTACCAATTATTTTTTTATATAAAACTCTACTTGGGTCAACTTCAAATGATGATATCTCCTAATATATGAAAAGTTTCATGAACCGTAACCTATTAAATTAGAGGTATATTAATTTCTCATAACAAACAGTTGAGTTGAAAGTTACCTTACCAATTAATTTTTTATGTAAGACTCTACTTGGGTCAACTTCAAATGGTGATATCTCTTAGAATATGAAAAGTTACATTAATCGTAACTTATTAAATTAGAGGTATTTCAATTTCTTTCCAATTCCACCAATTTTGTGTCAATTCTAATTTCAAGTAAAAGTTATGACTATTTCAAAAACCTTGACGAATTAGTTGACGAAAAACCATTAACAATGCTGGTTATTGTCTTTTAAGCCTTTAGAAATCCTAAACTAATTTCTTGACACTAATTAAGATGCAAACAAATCGAGTTTTCATCTCGTAATCACCCCAGTCTCTTCTCTCTCTTACTCTGTCAAACCCTAAGAACAAAATCCTAAGGGGAAAAATCACATCGAATAATTTCATTCAAGATTATTTCAATTATTTACAAAATTCTTCTTCAAAGTAAGTCTTTCTTCAAGAATTCCATTATTTCCAACTCAATTTCCTTCATACAATTATGAATCATTAATAAGAATCATAATTTCAAGAATCTAATTCAAGAAATCTCAAGAAAGGATTTCATGATTTTTCTCGTGCGAGCTAGGATGTCAACGCTTCTAATCAAGTTCTTATCAAATATTCTTCAAGAACCTTGTTCTTCCGGGTATGTAAGACTATCATAGTGTTGGACTAGTTTGTCCTCACGCCCTACATATACTTTCAAATTAGTAAACGAGTAATCTATAGGTTTATATCCCTAGATTTGAGTATTCTTGATATGAGTTAATTTTGAGTTCTTGAGTACAAGTGTGTTTGTGTAATATTTGAGATGTCTTTCCAATGGAATATAGTACCATTTATATAGGCATAAACTAGAGTTTAGGGTTAGTAGCTTCCAAGAATTCTAATTGGAAATGAACACTTGTATAGTACCAACTGTAATTGAACTATGGCTTGTAGATTCCAACAAAAATCAAATGTCTACGATGTTTCTACAACCCAAGGGATAGTGGCACAAACAAGGAGTAAATTCTAGAACGTTTCCATTAAATAAAAACAATGGGGTTCTACTATCAACTAACATATTCCACATCCACATAAACATAGGTTGATTTTCTCTTCAACAAACATCACACATTGATTCAACAAACGGTCCTCAATTGCGCTCTTTTGCAACTTCGAATAGCAGACGTCAACCATGGGCCTCTTAAATTCATTTGAGGCACTGTGATATAAAAATTCTATTTAGGATGTGGGATCTATGCTCGTCTTAGCCAAAAATGAGGAAGAATTCATTTTCATTTCGAGAAGACTCAGTTTGACAATTTTTATAATTTTTTATAAGATGATCCGTGAACCTAGTGCGAGTTTTCATATCACACACCTCAATCATTCCTAGGGGGCCATGGTTGACATCTGCTAGTCAAAAGTAGAGAGACATAGGCAATTGATAAATATTTATAGAATCAACATCGTATATTGCATAAAAAAAATCGGTTGTTGGTGTTGCTGGAGAATTAATTACTTTGTATAAAACCTTTTGTATCGAAAATTAGAGTATAGGGTCTATGTGTATATTATATATATATATATATTATTAGAAGAAAGGATATTATATATATATGTAAATTATTCGTGCTTCAGCACGGCACGCGATTGGACTATTTTATTAACACTGAACTAAAAAATCGTATGATTATTCAATAATATGACCTAAGTAAATTAATAATGTTTCCATGGAAAATGAGGATGAAAAAGGATCATAAGTTCAATTAATGTTACATATCAATTCGATTCTCTATAGCAAAAAAAAAAAATAGTGGCAGAAAATAAAGTTTGTTTGTCTTAAAAAACAATGTAATAAATTTACACCATTTCAACAAAACTTATGAGTTGGTGGAATTAAAGGTGCAAGAGTAGTAACATGACATTGCAATCAATAATCATTTTCGTTGGTTTATATGAAGAAACATTTAAAAGTGACAAAAGAGATATCATTTTTCATCATCTTTCCATAATCACTAACGACTTATAGTAAGATTAAGCTTCCCATAAAAAAGGATATAAACTTTTAGTAATAAACAAACTTTTATAAGAAGCTTAATCACTTAAATTGAGATTCAACCTATATCCAACGGGAAAATTATTTTGAATATAATGACAGCAAATCCCCCTATTTATAGATAATAGTGGTAGTGTGATAATATTTTCTTGTGCCTTATCGGAAAGTTTTTTTTTTTTTTTTCCACAACAAAGCCACTCATTGGAAAAGTTGCAAACCATTTGGAAGGGTCACAACCTCTCATAAAAGTCATAATTTTCATAAAAGTCACAACTCCGTCATAAAATTCACAACTCTATTTGGAAAAAAAAGTAGTGAGGTCTAAACAACGGTTCATTATTTATTATTTAATTATAAACAATAAATAATTTATTTGGAAAAGAAGTAGACTAACCATAGGAGAATATCAAAAATATATTTTTATAATTAATATTATAAAAAATTTCAAAATCGTGGCAAGTAAAATCAAAATTGTAAAGCAAATTATAATAACCAAACTACGTGGGAAAGCATAAAATACAAGAGTGGGCCGTTGTATATATTTTAAAACTCATATGTGTCAGCACAACAAAATTCAATAATTTTAAAAATTTAAAAATTATTATTGTTATTTAAAGTTTGTATCTATAAATAACCTAAAAAAAATAACATGGCTTATTGGACAACGAGAAGCTTTACACAAGTCACTTAGCATGCATCATACTAGATAATAAAATTTAAATAGTTCAAAATATAGCTTAATGTATATAATAAGAGTTTGACTAATAGTAGCAAAAGTTTTAACATAAGCTTCAAGTCAACTATTACATAAAAAGAGTGATTGGGACGTAACTCATACACCACCACTACCACCCCGAAACGAAATCATTAAGCCAAAACAATTCTCGAATCCTTGAACAAACAGGACTCCCAAAATCTTTAAAATTTGTAAAGGTATCAACTAGCCAATAGTATATGGAATAGGAGTGTCAAACCCTACATCTGGGGAAAACAATGTAGGCAAGAGTGTGTTAGTACATAGAATGTACTAGGTATTATAGTAATCCATAAGAGTTATCAAATCATGCTAAAAAGCAATTTACATGACATTCAATGCCAAGATAATCCATAAGATAAAAGGTTAAAAAACATAATCGTGATCAGGGTCAACGTAAGTCAAATCATCTTTAAAATACATGTGAGATACTTCTAGAGATAATCTTAGTTCATAATTTTTGGAAGTAGCCATTAACAAACATATTGTCCATGTAAGCTATAACATGAAATCCAGTGTCTATCCCACACCAAAAAGAGATGTCCTTTCTTGTCAAGGTAAGAACCATAAACTTTTAGCTTTAGTGGATCAACTAGATAATTTTTATGTAACACAAACCTACGGTAGAACATAGTTATGGGTCATGCACCACTTGTCCACTCGGTGCTAAGCATAGGGGGGCAGTGGGGCAGAGGGTGCGGGAAAACGAGGGGCAGATGGAGATGGTGATGTAATGGGTTTTGGGAGTATGTGTTGCTGAGTCGTAGTGAAGGAGGAGAGGTTCTTGAGTAAGGGTTAGAGATGGGGGTGAAGATGTTGGGGGTATAGTGGGAATTCGTTAAGTTCCGATGGTGGTCGGTGATGGGGGGTTTGGGGGTTCTTGTTGGTGGCTGGGGCTTGGTGAGGATGGGGGTTGGGCGTCATAGTTCAATGGTGTTGGATTGAGGGGTTGGGTCGGGCTGTGGGGGTGTGGCTTCTGACTGGTCGGTAGGTGGTTGTTGGGTTGTTGATGGGGTGGTGGTGGGTGTTTGTGTTTATTTGTAGGTTAGTGGTAATTTTGGGGGTTGGCGAGCTTGCGTTGTTGGGGCCTATTCTTTGGTCTGGGATCTGATGGGCGTCGGGGGGTATGTCCTTAATTACCGTGAGTGGTTTTTTTTGGCGTACTGGCCAGGGTTGGTTTGTTGTGTCCGGGTGTGTTTGGTTGGGTTTAAGGTTTGGGGTAACTCTTGGCGGTTGTGGTGTGTTTGTTTTCTTTGTGGGACCTCTGTATCCTCTTTTTGTCGCTCTCTCCCTCGTTCTCTGCGTTATCTTTGTTCTCCCCTCTGCCCCTTTGGCCTTCTTTGGCTTCGCCCTTCGCTATTCTCTCTCCTGAGCTTCTTCTCTCATTCGCCTCCGCAGTATTCCGCGCTTTTATATGATGCTTAAATCTGCCCATCTTATCATTTCTCCCCCTTACCTCATTTCCGACATCGTGCGTCCTTGTCTTCCTCCGTACGCTTCACCTCACGCCTGGCACCTTGCGGGGTCCGACTAATTTTCCCCCCGCGTTGTTAGTCTTTTACGCTCGGGTGTTCGGTGCTTCTTCGATTGGTGCAACTCCCTGCGGACGGGAGTGGTGTTTGGTTTGGTCTTCTGTTATGTTCGGACTTGTGTGGCCAATGTCTTCTCCTTCGCGCTCGTTTGTTTGGATTAATACCCCTCGTGTCCTTGGTCTCTTTCTGCTCTCTTCCTTTCCACTTTATGTCGCTTCACTTCTTCCTGTGCTTCGTGTCTTCTATTTCAATGCTTCCCTTGTCCTCTCCCATTTTCATTTTTTTCTGATCTGTGGCTCGTGCTTTTCTTGTGGGTGCCGGCTGTGAAGCTCGCCTGTGGGGCCGGCTCTAGTGGCTTCTCAGTTGATGTATTCCGTGAACCCGGTTTTTCCTCGCTCTCTTTCGGATTCTGTCTCCTACCTAGGTCTATGGGGTCTGGCTCTGGTTGTGTTTGGTCGGTTTTCTAGGGCCCGTTCAGTGCTCCTGCCTTCTCTCGAACTGTTGAGTTGCTTTTCTTCACTGTCTCTTCGTCCTGGTATACTGGGTGCTGACTTTGTGCTACGTGTCTGGTTTGTCGAGGGGGCTGGAGTGCTGTTTTTTGTTTGGCGCGGGGGGGTGCTTGGTTCGCGTGGTTCCTTGGGTAATGTGTTGGGGCAAGCGGGGTTGTTTGCGGCGGAATTGGTAGATTCTCATTTTCTCGCTATGTCGGGGGTGCGGGGTTGTCGGGCGTGTTCTATTTCATTTTTCTCTCCTTCCGCTTTCTAATTTTACTGAAGCGGGAACACGCTCCAGCACACTTTCCGCGTTCCTCCCAAGATCTCCCGTGTGTAGAGCCTCGCTTGTTGTAGTTGTCTTCACTGTCTAGTTCGCGCTTGTATATTACACTTTGTGAGTGTTTGCTCGCCTTTAGTTCTCCTCCCTGTCTCACTCCTTTGCAGCGATTACCTTATACCCCCTGCTGCTCCCGCCCCTCCTACCCGTCCCCTCCTACCTATTCTTTCGGTCGTTTTATTGTTGTCTCTCCTTCATTCGGTTCACTCCTGTTCCTTCTTCATTTGGACCGTGTGTCTAAGCCTTAGCGTTGTTTTTGATGGTTTCATTTTGCGGTGGGGGCTGTGTGAAGTACCCGTGGGTTTACTTGGCTCTGTTTTTTTTGTTGTTTACGTTTGTTGCTCATTTCCTTGTTTTGGCGTATGTGGGTGGGGTGTGGCGGGCCTTTCTCTTCCCCCTTCCTCTTTCCTTAAGTCTTAACTTGTTTATCATTAAGGACGTGGGGGGGGTTATTGCCGCTTATCTTATCACCCATGAAAGACACATCAAGTAGCTAATCCAATCTAGAATTCATTAGAATGCTCCTTAAACTTGATTCATCTCACGTAAGAAAACTTTTTAACCTTATGAACCCTTTATGTGAGAAAATTCTTTCAAATCATGTTTGTGTGAAATCTTTTCACTGTAACAATAACAATAATATTGATGTTTTACTCTCAAAGAAACTTTAAATCATTTTCATCAATTTCATACGGAAACATGCATATATATCTTCATAAATTCATCTTTCATAATCAGTTTTTGTATCAAACAATTCAAGAGTATTTGAAGATACATGATGGAAAATTGAGGTTTAAAAAGCTTAAAGTTGAGATTGGTCAACATTCAATAGACAACATGTGTCAATGATTGTAACATGTCAAAAATGTGGTTTTTAGTCAAGTTGCATGTGAGGTTCGTTTGTATTATGTTCTGAAATATTTTCATGGGTTGATTTTTGGGTGCAATTGCACCTACGAGCTTTAGTCTATACTTGCGATTGAGGGTTGTATGCGCACTATTGATGATTTTGTGTTGTTGCACCAACGAGGGAAATTCTATTATGGTGAAGTCTATCCACCAAATTACTTCAATCGCTATGGAACATTATTTTCTATCCAACGAGTTCATATCCGTGACAGATTTTGCAAAATTGTTTTTGCTGAAATAGTATTCACTTGTAAGTACATGGACAAAATCGTATAGACTAATAAATGGGTAGTGCCGTTCATATTACCCATATTAAATAAAATTGAATATCAACATCATTTTAAAACTGGTTGGTAAAAAATGAGTAATCTCCATATTACCATTTAAATTGGTCTTACACTGAAGTTAAGACTCCAGCAAAAAAAATTAAATTTACTTGGGTATAGGGGATTGGTGAGCCGGATAGAGGGTGTATGCGGGGGGGGGGGGGTAAGAGGGTGGGTGGGTCTATGTAGGTGGTTACTAAAGGGGTGGGGTAATAATTTTTGTTCAAAATTTTAATTTCAACACACTATCATCGAAATAAAAAATCAAAGAAAGTTGTAAATTTTTTTTTTTTGCTGCGGTGGGTGAGGGGGGGCTGGTAGGGGTACAGGGGTTGGTGTGTGTTGGTTATTCTATTTTACCAAAATTTAATTAGATTATTTTTAAAAAAATTATGGGTGTGTGGGTGGTGGGGGCTGGTAGAGTCTGTGGTCGTGCTTTTGTGGTTTTTAAGTGGGGGTGTGGGGGTGCTGTAGGGCCAGGGGTGTGGTGGGTAAAAACATTTTTAAAATTAAAAAATGTTTGATTTTTTAAAACCAAAAGAAATAATTGTTTTTATGGTTTGTGGGTGTGGGGGGGGGGGGGGGGGGGCTTGTAACGGGTAGGGATTGCTGGGGTTTTTTCTTTTTTTTTTTTACTTTTCTTGGGAGTGTGTGGCTTGTGGGTGGTTGAGGTTGAGGGTGGGGGTGGGGGGCTGGTACATTTGGAGTTAATTGATAATATATTTTTTTCTTTTTAAAGCATTTAACAAGATCTCTAATATAATATGGGTAATATGGTATTCATAATATTCATTAGGTGAACTCGTTTTACCCATTTAAAATATGAGCCGAGTCGGGTAACTTATCTATTTTTTTAATTCATTTTTTAATTGACTCATAATCGACTCGACTCACTCGTTTTCCACTCCTGCTTGTAAGTTTGAATTCTAATACCATTTAAACATCCCCACATCCAACGAATTTAGGTCAATGAGCTCATTTGTGTAATTTTATCCAGAGAGTTTTCCATGGAGGCAACAATCCTAATTTGACAGGTTTGGACTATTATTAGTCTAAATAAGGGGTAAGGGTTATGGAGGTCTCGAATAAACGAGATGATGATTATTTTTTGCGGGTAATCGGAGACTTCCTTCCTGAGTTAATGAACTTTGTGACTATCTAATTAATATTGATTTTCAGTATTAGCATTAGTTAAATTGTATTCTTGCTCACTTAATATAACTGAAATAATTTATTGTTCAAGTTTGATTTTGAAATATGTCTTTGAGTACCGTTAAATTATTTTTCACTTATTGTTGATTATTTTGAACTTATTTATGATTGTTTTTGTTGAGGATTGAATCTGGTGTGTGTGTTGCCGTAGGAAAAATAGAGAATAACTAAAAAATTTAGAGCTGCACAAACAAGATGCAGGAAATACTTTGTAGAAGTGCCTTCTTTATTACCTAGAAAAATCTGCCATTTTAGGCCTACAAAGTCAGGAAGATAATATCTCTCCATGACTTCCACTTGACTACAAACTTGGAAAGTTTCAGAAAAATAGCAACCAAATAAAGAGTCTTTCAACTCTAGTAAAAGACTTATTTAAACTCACAGTAAATAATCAGTAACATAGATTTTTGTTTAATCAATTCTCAACACTCCCCCTTCATTCAAAATCACATATTCCAAGGCATAACATAATGTAATTGTGCTTTGTCTGAGGAAATGCTTTAGTAAGAATATGTGCTACCTTTTCTTCCGTGCTACAACTCACAACTTAATCACCACTTCTGCAACCAGGTCACGGATGAAACGACGCTGAATATATACGAGCTTTTATCTTCCATGACAAACATGATTTTTTTCCATTGCAATTGCTAATAAATTATCACAAAATGTTTTTTGCTCCCTTTTTTTCGGGATAAAGATCAGCAGTAAATTTGCTCCAGCCACAACCTGGACTGTTGAGACTGTTATACAAAATATTCAACCTTGAAGAGACACGGTTGTTGATTGTTCTATGATCATCCAAGTACATAGCTGCAGAAACAGAGTTAATAGATTTCCACCAAACACTCTTTCTCTGCATTCACATTACCCGCCTTAAATCCTGATAAATGAAAAATCATAGAGATTAAAAAAAATTAAGAACTCAAAATCGAAAGTACCGAGTCTATTACCATAATTCCAGCACATGAGCACGACTCTTTCGCTGCTCCATGATGATGCTCGAAATGCCTATTACAAATCCTTGAAATCATTCCAACAGAAAAAAGATGTTATTCAGACGAGTGAAAAATACGTCCAATAATTAAGACATCTTCCAACTACGTCTAAAATAACTCCGTATGCTTTTTCATCCATCATCAGTTGCTAGTCTCTCATTTAACATTCATACGGATATGCCATTGTTTTTCGTTAAGCATGTTAAATCTTTGGCAAGAAGATTTGGTGGCTACTTCCGTTGGGATATGAAATTCACAATCGTCTTTCCTGCTTCACTTCAATCCAAGAAATAATGCAACTAGATAACACTTCCAATCACTGTTATGTCAAATGGTTCTCCAATCATAAGAAGATTTACAAATCACATCAAGGAGGTCTTTAGAATGAACCCCTACATCATCACACGACAGACACCACTTAACAATAGATCATTTTTCATATTTCTTCACATCATAAATATGTCTCGTTCCTGACTTCTCATCCGTACTAGATTTCGTTTACAAAACCATTTTCCTCCGAAATTTGAATCAATTTTGTTTGTACTCATGGCGGAGCTTTGTTTTAACCCATAGAGGGCTTTCCTCACATGTATACTTTGTTATTCTCTCCTTTTTCCAATAATCCTGCTGGATGTGTTACTATCAATCCTTATTCAAAATCAACCATTAAGGAATGGCATACTTAAACATCAACACTGATAAAACTTTCATTTTATCTGTCCAGCCAAGCTAAAGATTCTTACTTGTCTATCAAATAGACGAACTAGAGACAACGGTAGTCAAATCAATCACCTAATTGTGCGGATATCCGTTTTGTGACCAATCTGCTTGTGTATCAAACACTTCCATCAACATGGTACTTGTCTTGAACACCAAGTTTTACTCTGATAATAGTTTGTATGTGCATCTGCAGGATCGCATCAAGTACCATGTCCCACTCTTTTCCTTGTTTTTGACATAACTCTGTGTCCCATATCCCACCTACTTTCCTTTTTTCTCGAGCTTCCTGAAAGCTAGTTGGGTCTGCACCAAATAGAGTAAAGGTCCTGTTTTTCATAAATATCTGAAAGTGAATCTAAACTTCGTGGATAGTTTTCATCAACTAGAACCTTCTGAGTTAGGGACTATAAGTTGGATCATGTTGGCTGTTCATACATCTTGGACTTTGTGTCGCTGGATGTTTCCAAAGAGTGTCTATCGTTGGTGGATTAGTAACAGACTTACTATAAGCAATAGATTGACTATAACTGTCTTCACAGTGAAAGAAACTATCTCCTTTGTAACTTTTCCAACTTTTTTTTTACATTGTTGTTGTAAGATTTGTAACACCATTGTCAATAGTGTTTTCATCAAATACAAAAGAATGTCTCCCTCCTGTAATCAACCTTACCATTCATACGGAATTAGTAACAATCTAAACACCATAAATTCAAGAAATCCGGAACAGATGCCATTTTCACACTTTCATTAGGTTTTTATGATGCGTTTAGGGAAATTGCTTAAGCACATGCACATACACAAAAATAATCTCAAATGACATACCCACCCACAGGACTTTTACTCCTTTCCAAATTTTCAAAAGGTCTCGCGACCAAATGAATGCTCCTAGTCAGATAGAGGTAATGGAGCAGAAACCCTGCAGTAAGTCCGACCCAATGAATTTTACTTTTTGTTTGAAAGAGATGTTAAGCAGATAAACACAAGTATGAACATTCTTAGCCTAAAACTGATTTTGAAGATCTTTACTCTTTGGCATTATCCCGGACATCTCCGATACAGTTTGATTATTCTGCTCAGTAATCTTGTTTTTCTCTGGAGTGTAGGTTCCAGTCTATTAAAGTCGTTCAACATCAAATAATTTTTCTAGTCTTACTAAGTCTGTGCAGTAGCTATTTTATAGTTAGTTATTATTATATTGTTTTGTTAGACACTATGGATTGGCTTTTCCTAAGTTTGGTAGTATTGAAATTTCTTATTCCTAGAGTTTTAGGTGATTGGGGTTCTGATAGTGCTGCAATCAGGTTGTTTATGGGGTTGGATACCATAAATTAGTTAAGGCTATATTAGCTACTTAGGGGTACCTTAGAAGGGGAGGCATCGATTTTGGCGCAAAAAGCTGGGCCCCCCGGCCACCCTGATTGTTTTTCGGGGGGCTGTCCGGGGGGGGGTTCGCGGCCTTTCTGTCCATGTTATTGAATCTTGTGATTCTGAGCGGGACAAGCGTGGGAAGGGGCAAGACGGGGGATCAGCAGAAGAGGCATAGGATGCAAATGGAACATAGAGAAAGTGGAAGATCAAAGTAGGAAAAGCGATGTTTTGCGCTTAAAACAATAATCGATGAGGATGTGTTGGAACATGTCTATGATGCAATAAATCACCAAAAGAAGCATAGGACCTACTTGTTGTAGTTTTCTCAAAGAAGAAATATGCCGACACCAACTTTTGACAAGAATGAAATTTTACATCAGTAACGTGATTTAACGTTTTTCACAACACTCACAAACTTCCAACAAGAGTAACATATATACCGTGAATTTAATATTGGAATCCTAACTGCTCACCACTGCACCATTTAGAGAAACTAGGGTTCTGCCGATTTATTATTCATGGTTTGAAACCTAAAACTTCCTATGATTTGGATACTGTTATACTGGAATAGCCAACACCAACCATCATTTGTGGAATTTTTAGATATGTAGTTGAAAGAAGCCATGCAAAACAAAATGGTCGACTGGTCGGTGAAGATGAGGAAGAAGCGTCTACCACAACCATAAGTAGGAACATCAAAGAATCAAGATGTTAGTTGTCTAAAAGAAAAGTTTAATATAGATAAAAAAATTCGCTCAAAGGGAGTTCGAAGAATCAAAGGAACGATAAATGATTTCGATGGGAGTGTTACAATTAGGGAAGAAGGGTTATATGGTAAAAGGACTATTGTTTTAAGAACTCTAAGGCGAATGTAACATCACTACCGGTGTTTGTTGGTTGGTGGTTTTGTTTTCTGGATATATCCAAACGAGAATAGTGTTGGTGATGTTGAATCCTTTTTTGCTATTAAAGAGGAGCATTTAGTACTTACAAAGACACATCTAAATCAATTTATCATGAGAATGACTGGATCGTTTATTCGGGTTGTGCAAATCATATGACACGCGATAAGCAAGAGTTGCACAACCCATCAATGTACAAGGGTAGTCGAGTTGTGGTGAAAACCAACAATTCAAGACTACCGATATCTCATATTGGTAAGATGTTAGTTTTTCTTCAACATGGGGCCAACCAGATGTCACTTGAAAATAACTACCATGTTCCTAGTATGAAGAAAAACTTGCTTTCAATGTCACCATTAACAAAATGTGGAAACTATGTTCTATTTCTTCCTAATGACATGAGAATATATCAAGATCTCAAGAACCTGGAAAAGCCAATTATGAAAGGGAGAAGATTATAATCAAGTTATGTGATGTCCGTAGAGTCTGCATATGTATAGAGCACAAAAAATAATGACATTGCAGATTTGTAGCACATGAGATTTGCTCATCTGAGGTATTCCAAGTAAATTTATGTCTGTAAAGTCTGCATATGCAGAGAGGACAAAAAATAATGACACTTCAGATTTGTGGCACATTAGATTGACTCATTTGAGGTATTCCAAGCTAGTTTTGATGATGAATAATTCTATGGTTAAGGGTCTTCCCAAACTTTAAGTTAAACAAGACGTAGTTTGTGCAGGATGTCAGTACGGTAAAGCTAACCATCCGTCGTTTGAAAAATTGAAATTTAAAGCCGATGAACCACTACAATTAGTTCATTAGTATGTGGTTGGACCGGTAAAACAATCATCAATTCGTGGAATGAAGTAAATGGTGAACTTTATTGATGATTTCTCTAGGTATGTTAGGGTTTTCTTTATGAATGAAAAATCTTATTCTTTTTTTAAATTTAAATAGTTCAAGGGAAGTGTTTAGGGAGAAGTCAGCAAGAAAATTTGTTGTTTAAGAACAGATAATTGAGGGTAATACAACTCAGTTGAGTTCTCTCAATACCTAAGGGTATTCGGAGTTCTCTATCAATATAGTTGTGCCTGCATGCCATTGAAAAATGGCATTGTAGAGAGGAAGATTAATAGGCATTTAGTAGAAATATGCCACACTATGTTACATTCCAAGAATGTCCCAAGAAGATTTTGGGCAGAAGAAATGAGGATTGCATCATATGTCATGAATAGACTTCCTCAACAAAGGTTAGGTTCTCCACATTTTGAAAAGTTGTGGAATATGAAAGCTAATGTTAACTATTTGCGAGTATTTGGATGTGTATGCAATGGTTTTATACCTGATCAGTTATGTAACAAATCAGACATGAAAGTTGTTCAATAAATTTTTTTAGGCTATGATAATCAATGAAAAGGGTGGAAATGTAGTGACCCTACAACTTGAAGGTGTTATACATCACCACATGTTGTATTTAATGATTTCTCTTCATAGTGGTCTGTGGAAAAAGAGATATTACCAGACCTGGTAGATCTAAAAAATAAGTTGCAAATCGCGTTATTTTCGATTAAGTGAAGATGCAGATGTTGAACAAGGCGCAACTCATAACTTTGAGAAATCAATTGTTCACCATCCAACATATTAAGGCAGTGAAACTAATGAAGGAGAAGTACCCGTAGTTCCACATTCTGACACAAGAAGGTAATAACGAATTCTAAGGCAAAACGCCAAATATGCCAATGCACCAATAACAGAAGACGAATCAGGAAAAAAAACAAAAGCTTTGAAGAAGAAGCTCAAAACGTAGCGTGGAATAGAGAAATGGAGGAAGATATTATTGCATTAGAACAACATCAAACTTCGGAAATTGTACCGGAGCTAAAAGATGTGAAACCTATATCATGCAGATGGGTTTATAAAATAAAACGCCGCACAGATGGATTGATTGAGAGGCATAAAGCTCGTTTGGTAGATTGGAGATTTACTCAAGAATATGGTTTGGATTATGATGAAACCTTAAGTCGGTGGCAAAGTATAAAATTGTGCAAATCTTAATTGCACTTGCCGTGAGCAAAGATAGGAATCTGTGGTAGATGAATTTCAAAAATGCATTTTAACATGGGGAGATGGATCGGGAGATTTACACGTCTCAAGCAATGGGCTTCCAGAATCAAAAGCACTTTGAGTATGTTTGTAAGCTGCGAAAGGCGCTCTATGGATTGAAGAAATCGCCAAAGCACTGTTACGTAAAATTGTTGAATTTTTAACTCAAGATTGCATCTGTAGATTCAAGCTTGTTTGTCAAGTTCGATGTAGGGAAGCTCTCCATAGTACTAGTGTATGTCGATGATTTCATTGTAACTGGTGAGAATGAAGAAGAAATTGTTCAAATGAAGGAAAATTTATCTTTGCTATTTCATATGAAAGAACTTGGACAGCTAAATTTATTTTATTGGTATCGAGGTTGATCGTACTCAAGAAGGAACTCTTTTATAGTAGTTGTTACAATATTGTTTTGTTAGCACATGATTGTTTTTCCTACTTTGTAGTAGTGCAGATTTCATTGTCTAGAGTTTAGGGAAATTGGTTTACTGAAACTAATTAGTGGTTAGTGGGGTTAATATTCAACACACTCAAATTCTGTAAGTCTATATTAGGCTACTTAGTATTCAATAATGAACTCAGAAACTTCTCTGCACGCTGTTTTTCAGTTTCAATTCTCTTCCATTCTTTCCATGTTATTTGTCTTGTGATTTCTAAGTTTTCAATCGTGTTAAGTTCAACACAGTCAATTCCCTGTGAATTCCCCTTCTTCAAAAAATAACTTAACTTTTTTTTATAGAACTCACCTCTTCTATCGGTACACATAACCTTAACTTTGTTGCAAACTTTGTTTTCAACCAACGCCTTGAATTTTTTGAAGCTTGCAGAACTTTCTGATTTGTGCTTCAACAAATTTACTCAACTCATCCGACTGTAATTATCAGTTAGTTATAGAAAATATCAATAACCAACAAGAGATTTTGTGGTCATTGTACCACATAAATATGCATGAACAATTTCAAGACAGCTAATAGCTCTTAAGGATCGTCCAACAGGAAAAGTGTTTCTATATTGTTTGCCTATATACAACATTCACATGTATTTTCAATAGATCATATATTTGGCAAAACCGTGAACCATCTAATTTTGAATTAGTAATAATAATCCATTCATATTCAAGTGTCCATGTCACAAATGTCACAACTTAGATTCGTCACGATTTTTCTCTTTAATAATCAAGGCTTGTTCAATTTTGAAACTTCAAAAGAAAACATTTTACTATTTGTCATGATAATATTCTCTAAGATTTGAATAGATTTCTTAGTCTTAATAACTCAGGAGTTATCATCAACAAGACAGAGAATCCACAACTCAACAATTGTCACTTCGTAAGTTATGTGCCAAACTAGAAGCAAATAACAGATTTTAAATAAGTTTCACTTTACCTTGACTAGTCTATACAGCAATAGTACCTTCACCTTAGACTTGAATTCTCTTGTTATCACCAAGCCAATCTCGTCTCTTTTTTTGTCTCATCTAATGTTTTTTAATCCTTTTAAGTAACAAAACCAAAAATTCAGTCTTGTAACAATGGTGGTAGAGTGAGCCATGAAAAGAACATTTATTTACTCTTCCACGACATAAATCTTTGATCCTTTTATACCAATAGTGGCTTCTATATGGACAAAACCCTATGACAATGGTAAACACTGCACACACTTCTACGGCTATTTGTTCACCACAGATGGATTCTGCCGCTACCGCGTCCTCTACTCTTTTAAAAAAAAAAAAAAAAAAAGAGCCTCTGATGTCCTGTGCTCTTTGTTTTTCTAACGACATCAATTTGAATGGATGATTTCCTCACTAGAAAAGCTTTTTCTTCAGTTCAATTGATGACTTATTGATTAGCTCGTGGATTGCAAAGAGCTATTAGTTTATCAAAATGAAACATAGATGATAGTCGTTTGATTCCTCTTTGGTTGCAACCGCATGATCAAACTTTGAGGTAAACTTCTTACTTTTGAAAACTACAATTTTATCACCTGTCCTTCACAATCATGATTTGTTGACTTACAACTTATACTAACTCTTTCTAAAAAAGTCTTGCAACGATCATTGATTCATGAACAATGATTTCAAAATCACGATTGAAAATATGTAGTTTCACAAAATTAAAATCCGGGAAGGAATCTGAAACACAGTTTTCAAAATCACCAAGCATGTCTTGAGGTAGTAGTGTGATACACTCCAATTTTACTTTCTCGAAAGAAGTATAAGGATATCAAATTTTGGGCACAGTTTGATAAACTGTTGTTCACGGTATTTTTAAGGTTGTTTTCTAAGTTTATTGTTGTCAAAAAACTTTTGGGTATTAATTCTTGTGTAAGTTTCTCTTTATTTGCAGGCAAAACTATCTAAAAGAAGAATGAGGAGGTTTTGAGCAAGAAAGCAAAAAAAGTACCACCTACAGAGGCTGTACGGTAGTATGTCGTGCCCGTGACGGTCCGTAGGTGGCATCGATAGCGAAGATGCTGAAGGAAGATGGGGAAATTTTTAACCAAGTGGGGGGTTAGGGGAGTGCGTGACGAACCGTCGTAGCCATGACTGTCATCCTGCTTGGTTCGTCCTGGAGATCAGAGAGTAGTCCTGTAACCAAATTCCAAGAGTTCAAGTGTTATGGAAATGAAACCCTTTACGGACCGGTCTTGTGCCGTGTGATGATCCGTCATACCTGTCGTCAGAGGATAATGAAGAGTTGCAGCACAAGATTTGCAATGTTATGGGGACGACGGAAGTCCATGACAGCCAATCGTGCCATGAAGACCAGTGCGAGGTCCGTTCGACACAGTCATGTTTTGACAGGATTTCCAAGCAAATAGAGTCCTTGTTTTGTTAAGTTTTTGTTTTTTTTTGAAATAGTTCAAAAACCTCATTTTGCGATTAGACTCTTGGGTATTAGCACTCTTATAGTTAGACACTTGATTATTTTAGTGTCTTTTCGTGGAGAGAACATGGTGATTATTATTACCTTTGGTTGATTTACAACTTTCTCTTGGAGTTGATTGTTGGTGATTTTGTCGATTAATCAAGTTTAAATTTCTGGATTTTATTTTTTTCATTTGAAGTAAGTGATAAATTCTTGATACTACATATGTGAGATTGGGTTTATGACTAGGAGTAACTAAACTCATACCTTAGGGGTTGTGGGACCATAGGATAAGATGTGGAAAACGTAACTAAATAACAATTCTAAATAGTGTCTTGCTGTATTGGATGAATTCTTTCGTTAGAAGTTTTTTAAGGATGGCCAACGTTAGAACTCGCCTTAATGCTACTTGTCGGACAAGAAGGTAGATTATAGGAAAAGAATTATCAACATAGATTTAGTGTTACGGATCTAATAGGTATTGATTGGTACGAGGGTAATACTTAGTCAAAACGAATACAATGCTGAATATGAGGTAAGAATAAGGGTTAGTTATCAGCAAACAGTAGCGGACCAAGGTGCGGTAGTGAAAAAAATATTCTAGATGACGTACCAAAAGATTTACGAAATACATAATTATGACTTTTCATGACCAAGAGAATAGGAAAGAATTGTTTATAATAGAATTATATCAGTAGAACCTGTGGGGAAACATAAACTTAGTACTTTATAATATTGTTAAAAATACACATGTTGAATATGTTAGTTGTTCGAATTTTATGTAGCTAATTATTTCATTCATCGAAGAACACCCCCTCCCCCTTTATTGTCTTTTATTTCCAAACCCCCCCCCCTCTGTTATTGTCTTTATTTTCCAAAGAAATAATTATAAATAGTAGTAAGAATAGATTGAAGTTAAGTCTAAACTATTTTCCTGTGGAACAGCTCCCATTCTGTTAGTGGGTTCTTTAACTTTGTTATACACCGCTTTACTCTTATTTGAGGAAGTCAGTTTGAGCGTCGTATCAAATTTTGTCGCCATTGCAGGAAAAATAGCTTTGAGATTAAACTTAAACTTAATACTATAGTTTAGTCAATATTTTCTGATTTTTAGTTGTTCATGTTTTTGTTCTTGCATAACTATCTCCTGTATGCAAATACACAGGAGGAAGGAGAACACTTGTTCCCTCGATCACGATTAGAGGTACAATAGGTAAAACATGAAGCGCAACTGGGTATAATGATGATGATCCAAACCAGAAAAAAACATACCCAGCTCCGGTTGATGTCATGCGTCAGTTGTTACAGCATGCTCCGGGTGATGAAAGCCAACAGAGGGACGAAATCAAGCTCCACGGCCCCAAAAATACTAAGTAGGCTATGGATTATATAGCAGACTCGAGGGACAGTGTTTTCCCCCGATACAACCAAGGCACACCTTTTGTGGTAACTAGTGGTCTTATGCAAAGCTCATGCTAGATAGTTTTTTTCAGGGCTTACCTTCTGAGGCATCCAAATGCCCATATAGCTCTAAGGTAAGGGCAATGTGTAAGTTGTGTATGGGAGGGCCTGAATTGGACTTGGATGTAATAGGGCTAAGAGTTTTCCCTCTCTCACTAACGGAGAGGCTACTATTTGGTGCACTAAGCATCCGTACAAACTTCTCAACCTTTCACTGGAACCAATTAAGGGACGTTTTATTAGCACGCCTACTACCGGTCTCCAAGAAACTTAACCACAAAAAACAGAGTGGAAACAACTTGTGGCACTACAAGGAGAGTCAGTTAGTTAGTTCTTGGGATAGATACACCTCAATTTAAAAACGTCCAAATCACCGCATAGATGATGAGTCACAGAAGATTCTTCTATCGGGGACAGGATATAATAATGAAGCGGGTTGGATTACTATAGCGGTGGTTCTTATGGGGAGTGTCCTTATGCTCGAGATGCTGAAAAGTTAGAAAAATCACCCGGAACAATAAAGCTTGGAGATAGGAAGTCAGGACTGGGATAAACACCTTCGCAGTGCAATCCACTAAAAAACCGCATAGATGAGATTCGTGAAGAGATGTCTCAAATGAGAAACACTGAGCATGGTTGGTATTAAAAACCGTATAATTGGGGTGAAGAAAGATAATGCCAGTTAACTACTTGTCTAAAGCACACTCAATGATGAATGATTTATGCGGAGGATTCCTATGCAGTAAATGAGCAGCGGGGTATTCGCCCGAGTGCCATCGACTCAAATAAGGATAATTGCGGTCAGTCAAGGAACAAGGTCGAAATCTATGGAAACCCAAAATCTGAGGGTCATGATGTACGAAGATGGAAAACTACAACGCCGAAAAACAACTTCAAACAGGGGTAACTATGGTAAACAATAATAGGAATTGGGCCCTATGTCCTCCTCAAATTGTGAGATACTCCTAGGGAAGGTGAATATAGTATGGATGTGAGTTGAGGATGTGGCACAAATTGGATTGGGAGGTTTGATAGCTTAATGATGAGCACAGTTAAAGCGTTAGGCGTGAGTGAGAGTTGATTTAGTGGGTATTGGGAGAAAGTCGATACACAAGGCAATATCGATAAGCCGATCGAGTTGCAAAAATAGGCCCCATGATGTCAGTTGTGCGCACCGGCAACCGAGAGCACTCTTCATGCATCACTGTCCATAAACCAAAAAAGAGGCACACTGTATGGCCAATCACCTATCAGGTTGGTAAGCAAACCATTGAACCACCTATAATGTCTAATGAGGAAAAGGTTGAGATAGAAAAGGGACAATGATAAAGGTGGTAGAGGTTAGTGGTTTTAAAGCAGAAGATACGCACTGGAAAGATGTAGCACCCAAAGTCGCTTATAAAGGTGACATTCCCATGCCTTACCACCCACCACCCTTTCCTCAACGATAATGGAAAAAAGACGAGGATGGGTAACTTTCGCGTTTTATAACAATGTTGAAGCAGTTTTCTGTCAAATGTACCTTTGGTAGAAGCGCTGAACAAATGCCGATTTTGCCAAATTTACTGAAAGACCTGGTTACAAAGAAAGATCGGTGCACTTTCGAGGATGAGATAGACGAGCATTGTAGTTCTATTTCTACAAGATCTCATACAAAAGAAAGAAGATCCGGGGTGCGTTCACTATTCCTTGTACAATTGGTTCATTACATTGGCGAAACATTATGTGATCTGGGAAAAGAAAAAAAAGCAATAATAAATTATATGCCAGTCTCAATTACAAGAAGTTGGGTTTGGGTGAACCAAAGCATAGATGCGACGCGATTCGAACAGTCATAAAGTCCTATATAGGGATACTCCAGATGATGCTAGAAAAAGTGAGTGTTCATATTTCTAGCAGATTTTGATTTCTTGATTGTGAAGTCGGTTTGAAGTGACTTATTCTTGAGGCCATTCCTTGCCTAGGTAGAAGCCTAGTGATATCGGCAAAAAGGGGCCGATAAAAATTTTGGTTCAACAATGAGGAAGCGTCCTTCAACATTTGGAGGTTCCATGAGGCAGAGTGGTGATCTCCAATCGGTATATTCTAGATCTGCAAAGAAAAGATGAAGAAGGATTAATGTACCTACAAAAGTGGAAAACGAGAGTTATGGTTGGGGTTCGGTGCTTTTAGGACAGTTCTAGTGGGTGTTGGTTCGGGGCAAGCTCAATCCCCAACGGACCTGGCCCTTACTGATTATTTTTTTTTCCACAATTATACCTCAGGAGCGTTAGTTGAGTTTAGGAAAACCAAGGAGGTGGGAGGTGGTTGTTTTGTTTTAAGGCGTGAATGGAGGAGACAAATTTTTATAGGTAAACCCTGATTTTGGGCCATATGAATCGGCAAATGGAAGGATATAGAGGGCATACATTCTTGATGAAGGCTGAGTAATCAAGCATCCTCAGTCATGCCGCGACGTTAAATCAAGGCTTGTTGGAAGGCAACCCAATACTATAGTTTTATTTCTAGTAATGGTAGCATTTTATACTAATGGGTTTTAAATTAGTAGGCACATCACCAGGAAATTCTGTAGAAAATCACACTACAACATTCACTGACGGACATATCGACGGACCGTCACGCACGCGACGGACTGTCGCATGAATCCGTCGTACCAGGTACGTCTTTCAGTTATTTTCAAAACTAGGGCACACGCGATGGAACCAATGACGGACCATCACAAATATGATGGACCATCATCTGGGACTCGTCACGTCATTAATGAAGCATACCCGACCCGACCCTGCTATGGTTTTTTAAAAATTCTTAACATTGAAAAAACCCACCCTGCATTGCATCATTTCCTCCCTCTTCCTCCCAGTTTCCCGACCTTTTCTTCAAATTCCAATTTCTAAATCTCTGTCAACCGATCATTTTCCCCAATTCCCAAATCCCTAAAAATCCATTCTTTACATAGTGGAGTCTGCTGCCGTGGTTCTTTACTTCATCACCAAGTACCTCTCAGCTTGTTTTTCTCAATCTCAGGTATGTGTCTCTGCTTCTACCATGTACATTGCATTTTTGTTTAATCAATTAGTAGTGCCTATTTCTTATTATGCTCATTCTTTATACATATTCTTCTGGACCTAGGTTTAGAATCCATCAAAATGCCTTGTTACTAAAATACTAGAAAGAAAATAGATGCTGTAGCCCTTGCAGTTTACTAGGTATTTGGATTAGACAATGTCAGCTTAAAAACACTAAAAATTCAATTTGGGTCATACGGATGATGTGGCATCCCAAATTCTGTCATTGAAGACAAATGAGACCATGATGACGGGACCGTCGTACCCATGATGGACAGTCATCGGGTCCGTCCCAAAAATCCCCAACCTCCCACTGTCCAATTTCACCAACGTGTCCACCAACGGGGACACATGACGACAGACCGTCATTCCTACGGACAGTCCATCTGCACAACTGTTTTGAGTGTTGTCAGAGACCCTATTCCTAAGGGTCCTAACTTTTTCTAAGGGTCCTCAAACGTAAACTGGATGGACTGTCTTCCCATGACCAGTCCAACTGACAAAAAACCGTTCTGGTTCTCAAAGACCCTTCCTAAGGGTCTCTAATTTTTTCGAGTGTAATCTTACGGACATATTACGATGGACAGTGCTTCCTCTTGTTCAGCTTTAAACCCTTATCCCCATTTTGCCCATCATTTTTTGCACAGTACTGTTTATACCATTTTCCATTACCCTCAACGGTCCATCTGGCATTAACCTTATGACGGTAGGACCCCTCGCCTAAGGGTTCCATAATTTTTCTAAGTGTTCCCGACGGACATGATAGGACGGACCGTATCATAATCACAACGGTCCATCTTTCTTTGTCCGTCAACGTGTCAGGAAACTTCCTTAGGTTCTCCTTATAAACATAGTTTAAAGTAATACATGACGAACCCCATGACGGTCCGTCGATACTAACGACGAGTCGGCACAGGGTCCTTCGGGCGTCACTTTAACTATTAATGTCATAAACAATCTTGACTCATTTTATTATTTTGTGTCGTTTGTTGCTTATGATTGCTCTCTCTAGTAATAAATAGTATTGTTTATAGGTATTATCTATTATGGCACCCCAAAACGAGAGAGTTACAGCACGTGGCATTTCGAAGCTATCACCCCGTCTACTCGCCAGGTCATTGGATCTGATGATGGGCATGAACCCGAGTACGTGCCCCCAGGAACTTCAACCCCATCCCGAGATGCACGTGTTTCCAGAGCCACAGCCAAAAAGGTTGCGTCCGGCGTAGTCACTACCTCCTAGTCTGATGAGGAGCGCACACTGAGCGTCAAACACAATGGGTCAGCTACTAATGAAGAAGGAGCGTCAAGCTCCTTAGGAGTTTCGTGGTAGGAGGAATCCCCCGGATCTGCTGAGGTCCCTGCACCCGCCACAGCTGCACAATCTGCCTTGTCTGATGAGGCTGACAGTTCTGCATCCACACCCGGCTCAACGACTCGTGCTCTCACCCAGGTTGGCGACCAGCCCAACTGATGGTGTCGCGACGGGCAGTATCAAGTTTATTAAGATGCAATGTTTCTGAATGAAAAAGGATTCATGACACAGACCCTTACATTGGAGAGGCGGGTCCTTACGAGAAGTCTCCCAACTATGCAAGAGATCCACAATATCTTCACCAGACATTGACTCTAGTAGACAGCGCGTTCGGTTGGCCGTTATAGTGAACAGTTGGTCCGAGAGTTCTACGCCTCCTACGTGGCTACTCTCAGATCACATATTGATAGGCGGGCTTCCCCCACCAAACAGGCCCCACTGAAGCATGTCTGAGTACATGGCATTCAGGTTGATATCTTCCTGCCTACCATCCGTCGGTATCTATATGGCGACGATGTTAATACCAACCATACCCCTCTCACCGCCGAGTTTGACTACCGGTGGCAAATTGTCAAAGATGGCCAATTCTTGCATGAGCTATCGCTGAGAGAGACCACCAAGAGGTGGATGGCCCTAGACTTTTCTGTTGATGGAGAGGGTGATGACTGGGTAACCGAGCCGAATGAAGCAATGAAGAGGACTAACCTCAACTTCACGGCGAAGTTCTTATGGTAGATCGTCCGCCACTGACTTTCCCCCACAACTGCTGATGATATACTTACATGGGATCGTGAAGTACTGATGGGGCGATGATATCCGGGTTTGAGGTGGATTTTGCTGGATTTTACAGGCGGTCATGCATGAGAGGGATTTTAAGGTTACAACTACTTACCCTTTCCCGTGCATGATATTTTCTTTATGATGGTCTGCAGGTGTGCCCATCTGGCGCATTGATCAACTCAAGACCCCGCTGGGCACTGTTGATATCGGCCTCATCAGGGATGCGGACCCATGAGTTGGCCACCCCACGAAGAGGGGGCCCCAATCCAGAGTTGCCTCACTTGTTGCCAATACAGAATGATTACGGTTAGCCCAGGCTCGAAAGGCTACGCATGTTGATTCCAACTAACACTTACACGATCGAGTTCTATCCGGGTATTAGCAATGACCCGAGGGTTTTTTTCGATCAGCCCCTTTATCTGCTTGTCCCGCTTGCTAGTGGTCAGAAACTAGAGGACACGGATGGATTTTACACTTCTGCATCACATCCAGTCTTGGATGCAGAGGTCTATTGCTGAGGTAGAAGAGAGCTTGGAGCGGAGAATGGTCCAGCACACAAAGCAGAAGATCGCTGAGGTTCATCAGCACTTGGACGCTTTTGAGTTGCGGGTGCTAGCCCGGGCAGACCCTCAGGTGGTTGTATCGACCCTTAAGGCTGCGGTCGAGAGTCTTCGCGCAGACATTGATATGATCTTAGAGGCTACGATTCCAGAGTCTGAGGCCTAAACTACAGAGCCTACTGAGGATACAGTGGTGGCGGCCTTATTCACCACTTCAGAGATTCTGCCACTTCCCCCTCGAGAGCATTACAAGAGGGGTAGGGGTCGAGAGGAGGATGAGGCTAGATAACGGAAGAAGGAGCATCGTGGGATGGAGGATGCAGAGGCCTCGCTTGCTGTGATGAGAGGGCGTCGGATGGGGCCAAAGATTCAACTGCTTAGCTTAGACATGGAGATAGCGAGCAGGGCACTGGCTGATTAATGTTGTTGTTGCTGGGACACTAATAAGGTTGTCCAGATAAGAGGTGGTAGTGGGTTTCGGGGAAACCGAACCCACAAGCTTGCTGATCTTCGGCGCTGTGCGCCCCAGGTTTCTTTACCTACCAGTCTTGTATTTAAGTTTTTTTATGCATTTGGGACAGTTTTAGGATCGAATCGACGCACACACAATAGATGAATGAAGAATTAAAGAACTTTCAAGAGAAAGAGATGAGAGATCTAGATGATAGAGAAAGGATGAAACCCAATATTTCGTGGTAACACCCCATCAAAATACCCCAAAAAAAAAAATGCGAAGCATCTATGGAACAAGGTAAGTGATCCGCTCCTCGGAGTTTGGGTGATTGCCCATTGCCAATTTAAAGTGATTTGACAATGGGAGTATTCTTGGGTGAGATAATTAACCCTGAATTTGAATAGCATCAGCACCTTACTCAGTGTACAACTCCTGATATAGATTTAAATGCCAGCAGATCTATCCCAATAGAAATCTTCATCCCAAAATCTATATGTTTTGCTAAACCCCAAATCTTTCGTCAAGGTTGCAGACAACTGGTAAAGATTGTTAATCTCCCTCATCCTAAGAGCTGCAATCAACCATATCATTCCACATAAAGGAGGAGAAATAAAGATGAATCAAGTATGTCTTAAAGTAACAACAAGGAGACTTTTAGCTTTGCAGGAATCCACTCTTGGTCATGAAGGAGTCAAACTATGTACCACTGCCTTGGTGCTTGCTTTAGTCATACAAGCTCCTAGTGAGCCTGCACCACCATGTGTTCTTGAACTGGAACTACCAAATCCCTTTACGGTTGCGCATATAGATCTCATTGTCCAGATATCCAGTAAAAACGCTTGTTTTTACATCCAGATTGCTCTAGAAGACAATTCTCCGAGGCAAAACACTCCAAAGAGTTTCCAAATAGAGGGAACTTCACAACATGAGAGAATATTTCAGCATAAGCAATACATTTCCTTTGGGAATATCCTTTAACCACGAAACGACGCCTGACCATTTTGTAGCCATCGTGGTTCATATTGATTTCTGAAAACCACTGTTAAGCAAAGCTCTATTCCTGCAGAAGTAGCTCAGGTCAAAACCAGGTGTAGTTCTTATCAAGTGGACCTATTCTCATTTTCATCCATGGCTTCCTCGCCACTTGATCGAATCCCTCCACCAGTAGGGCCTCAGATAAAAGACGCTATTTCCACCTCATCAGTCAACAATATATAGTGTAATGAAGGTGAATAACCATATCTGGTGCGCTGAGGGTTCTGGATGATCTGCTTCACACTATCAGGTGAACTTGTCCATTCAGATTCTTCAGTAGAGTTGCGTTGAGTATCGCTTCGACATCTCTGGGTTATCTCTCCAACTCAACCTCAACTCCCACTTGACTTTGTAATCTATGAACCTTATTCTCTTCTGTCCTTGTACAGGACAGGGACTCATCAAATGTCACGTCACAATCCCGTTTCAGGATCTTTCTGTTCTTGTCATCCTGATGAGAACATGTATAAACAATCAAATCAGAACCATTAGACTATGAAGCTAACCACCTTCAATCCTGGCATCAAGTTGTCTCTCGTTTCGGATCACATGAACATAAGCAAATGAACCCAAAAGTCCTCAAGTGTGAGTACTGAGTCCTTTTACTGTCACACCTCCTCGGAATCTTGACCCTAAGGAACTGATGGTCACCTGTGATTCAAGTAGCAAATGTGCTGCTTAGCATCCGTCTATCTTTATCCTAATTGTTTTGGCAGCCCACAGTGTATCCTAATCACTCCTGCCCGCTATCTAAATGTTATGTATCCTCTCAGCAATCCATTCGCCTTGCCTTACCAGGAATGTTCTCATCAATCTGATTCGCTTCACCTGCACGAATGCCTTGGAACTCGGAGTTGTCATACTCTCCTCCATTTTCAAGACCTTAGGACATTTGACTTTCAAAAACGATCTTATTCTCAACTTTAGCTTTCCACTTCTTGAAAGTTGCAAACACCATCTGACTTATGCTTCAGAGTAAACCCATACCTTTCTGTTGAAATCATCAATAAAGGTAACTATAGAATCTAGATTCCTCCAAGTGATAATAAGGAGCATGTCCCTAAACATCTGTGTATGGACATTCCAACTGCACTCTTTGCTCTCTAGGAACTTTGTAATCTTATCTTTTCTATTTGCCCATAACACAGCTCCTAACAAAGGAACAATAACAACAAATTCAGACCCTCTAATGCTCCTTTTGGAACAAGCATCGTATCCTTTAGCCCTCATGTGTGTCCCACGTGTGGTTGTGCCACAGAATGAAACGAAGCACCTTCAGCAAACAGCGGCCCATTGTTTATTACACCACTGCAGTGTTGTACAAAGGTTCTAAGATTCGCTACAGATCAGTGCTATCCAACTGACCAACAAAGATCAGCATTTTCGTGATCCAAGAGACTGCTGGACCTCCCCTTTAATGTCCACTGGTGTCCTGAGGTGGGTTTATGGTAAACAACCTCCCTTTCTTCAATCTCGAAGGCCCTTTAATTGTCACCAAAGATATACTTTCCAAAATATCCAGATTTGAAATTTTGAAAACAACTCCTTGCTGGAGACTAATGGAAAGAGCACAGAATCCAAAATCCATGATCAACCGGCTGCTCACACTAAGGATTAGAGCATCCCTTAATGTTCATCTGCTATTTTACACGAATATGGTCATCTCCAAATTTTCATGTCTGCTTCTTCTTTGGCTTGTTACAGTTCGTCTGAAAATTTCCCTTTGTCGCCAAGTTACAAACAATTCACGTTTGATCTAGTTCGGGATTTCTCGATTCTTTGATTGTGATTGACCATGTTGATTTGGCCTTTCATCTTATTATTTCTCCCCTTCCGATCAATGCGGAGATCAAAAGCCCGAGAATCTCCCACTTCTCGTGTTCATATACTATTGGTAAGAACACAACCATCACGCATTTTATCAAACTTCAGTTTTCAGATCCCGAGAACTACTAATCGCAAGCAGCAAACAAACAGTATCCCAAGACTCAGGCAGAGATTACATCAAAATAAGGCATTAATTTCATCTTCGAAATAAAATCCACAGAATTGAGGTGACTCCACAATCTATTGAATGGTTACATTATCAGAAAACGGATCCATTTTCAGACATCTTGTAAATTGAACTATCTACGCATCAAATATACCTTGTCTAGCCGAGGGTTTTGTCCATACATGTTTGGACAGTGCCTTCAATAGACGGACGTAGTCTCTCCTCACGATGTTGAACGCCACATTTCTTTACAAAGTCGACTAGCTCAACCCTAGAGCTTGGCGATGCCTTCAGTTTACCACTTCTCCTCCGTCATGGATTATTGGCTTCACCCCGGTTCAGCGTCAATGGTTCATGAAGATCTTTTGGTTACAGATAATCTTGATTTGCATCTCTAACAATAAAAATTGGACCATCAAACTTCTCGATCCAAGCTTTGAACATCCATCTTCACTGATAATGTTGAATACTCTCCTTAGCTCTGATACCAGTTGTTAGGATCGAATACACGCCACACACTAGATGAATGAAGAACACAAGAACTGTCAAGAGAAAGAGATGAGAGAATCTAGAGAGAAGAAAGGAAAACCCAGGATGTCGTTGGGTGGTAAACACCACGTGAGTAAACTTCACGGCCGGGGTGGTAAGGATATTTAATATTAATAAATCAGAGATTGCTTGTTAAGAGAATAAATAGAGAATAAATAGGAAAGCCTAAATGAGAAAATAAAATCGAAAGCCTAAAAAGAGAAAAATAGGAAATCCTAAAATTAATCAGGCTCCACTACCTAAAACAAATTGCATGTATTTTGGTTGGGGGTGGGATAAATGAAAGTGAGTGCTAGGGTGAAGTCGGAGTAGCCCAATTGACTATCCTCTTTTGGGGTGTTCTGCGCGTGTTCTTTTCCCCAACGAGACTGATTATTTTAGTTGAACCGGCATGTCTAAATTTGTGTAAATAGTTAAGTCTGGAAGCATGAGTCTAAAATGATATCTGTGATGAAAATAAAATGTGATGATGACTAGGCATGTATTATAAATGTTGGCTCTAAGCATGACCATAGAAGGTACACATTGCATGAACCTAAGTCTAAATTCAAAATAGTGTTGAGAATCTAGGTAGAGTTAATGATAGGTCAAGTGAGTGTGAGGAATATTTTGAATAGTCCACTATTTGTACTTGAGCTAAGAGAAAACTTAGGAGAGGAACTTGCCTGGTTAGTCCTTCTAAAGTGAGATGTAATTGGGGGACAATTAGGAAGGACGTAGGCCCTTTTAAGATATCAATTTGTTAGCATAAATAAAATAAAAAACCAATATGAATTAACCATTATTTATCCAAGATGATTGAGTTAAAATAGACCTTTCTTGTTCACCCCAACTAATCTTTTCTGGGAATAATGAGTGGTCATGGTCCCTCCTTGGAAATGTTGCACCTAGCTTATGCCAAAGCATAAGTGAGGGATGGCTAATGCAATAAACAACCTTTTATGTCCTGTACTTTGACTCATGGCAGAGCCATGAGTGGAGTGGGCTATTATGAGGAATGCTCTGGAAGGTGGAGTCGAAAGAACAAAAGTTAAAGGATCCAGAAACCAATTCGAAGAAAACTGAATTAAAAAAAAAACATAATACAATAAATACAAGAAAGAAAAGAAAGAGAGTAACTTACACAAATGAAGAAAAAGAAGGGAAAATAGCAGGTAAAAGAATAATATGGAAAATGGGAGAAGTAAAGTGATGAAAAGAGGTATGTGTAGCCGATATGTCAGGATGGCCAAAAAGGCAGTAAAGTATACCTAAATATACCCTACCTGACCTGAGCCTATGATACAAAGGTAAGAAGTCCTATCGTGATTCTTATCTCCTAACTTACTTTAAAAAAGTTTATAGCAAAACTTAAAAGCAGTGGAAAATAAGGCAAGCTTATGGCAATATGTATGAATGAGTTGCGAATCTGTTTGAGCAGAGGAGAGAGTGTTGAAAAGTAATCCTTATACGAAGAAAACTAAAAATCATTGTGGGAAAAGGAGGATATTGTTTTGAAGTACAGTTAAGACACCAGTTGCAATATCGAAATATTAACACCTCGGTGAGAATTGAGAGGATAGGTATAGCTGCGGGGGAGACTCTGTGTCATGGTCTGATTCCAATAATTCAGCTAATAGTGATAAGCATTGCATAAAAAATGATGAGACAGATTCGGGATTGATATCCAAAATAATGTGAAAGATAATACATGAGATACTATTGTACAAAGATTTTTATTGAGTCATAGTGTGTCGCGTGAGACAAAACAAGAATTTAAGTTGCGGGTATTGGATATACCGTGGTTTCATGGTATTTTTAATACTTTTTCCTTAAGAGTAGTGAGATCCAAAAGCCTTTGTATTAATTTTTATGTAAGTTTCGCTTTATTGCAGGAAGGAAAATCTGTCTATAAGATGAATTGCGGAAATTTATTTTGCAAGAAAGGCAGAAAAGTAACACATATAGAGCTGTGTGATGGTCCGTCGTGAACCGTGACGGTCCGTACGGTGGCGTCGTAGGAAGCTGCTGCAGGAATATGGGGAGTCGGACCAGTGTGGGGTTTAAAGAGTGCGTGCAGCCAGTCCATTGCACCATGACGGTCCGTCTTGATGGTTAGTCATAAAAGATTAGAGACGTAGGCAAAGTACCCTTCAACGGACCTTCATTACCTGCCGACGAGGGATAATGAAAAGAGCAGCAGAAGAATTTGCAAAGTATGGGACGACGAAATCCATGACGGCCCATCGTGACCACGATGACCCGTAGCGAGGTTCGTCGACAGAGCCGCGTTTTGACAGATTTCCAGCAAATAAAGTCCTTTTTTATTAGGTTTTGGTTATTATACTCTCTTATAGTTAGACACATGATTATTTTAGTTTCTTTTGTGAATTAGACTTGGTGTTATTATTACATTTTGGTTTATTACACTTTTCTCTGGGCGTGATGGTGTGTGATTGTATCGTAATCAAGTAAAATTTTCTGGATTTTATTCTTTGTCATGGAGTAAGGAATGAATTTCTTATTATTTACATATTTAAATAATTGTGATTATGACTATGGGAACTAAACCCCATAACTAGGGTTGTGGGAACACATAGCAAAGAATGAGGTAAAACCTGACCTAAAATAACAATTCTAAGAATAGTGTATGGCATTGTATTGAAATTCGTTCGCTTTGTTTTTTTATTGAAGTCTATTTAACGGGTGATGGAAAAACTAGTGAAACTCTCCTTAAGTAACTTGCCGCCCCAAGGAGGTAGAATATAGGAAAAGAATTATCAACATAAGATTTTAGTGTGCTATACTATTCTAATAGGCTCCTAGGTATTGATATGGTAATATTTAATAACTTAGTCAAATATCGAATACAAATGCTAATATTGAGGTAACTGTAAGGGTTAGGAAGGGCAACACAGTAGCCGGACCAAGGTGCGCAGTTGAAATTTTCTCGAGCCAGGCAAGATTTAGAATACATAACTTATCACTGTGCGTATGCAAGATACTAGGAAAAACATGGTATAGTTAGAATGATCCAGTTAGGACCTGTGGGAATACATAAACTTAGTTACTTTTTAATTGAGTAGTTAAACTCTCAAATTTGAATCTGTTAGCTATCTACTTTGATTAGCAAATTATTTCATTCATTCAGAAATAAAAAAAAAAAAATTTTATTGTCTTGTTTTCCAAGAAATTGATTGGACTAAAAGTAGTAATAAGAGATTGAAGTTACGTCTGAACTATTTTCCTCGTGGGAACGATCCCAACCTCATTAGTTTGTTCTTTATTGATATGACCCTTACTCTTTTTGAGAAGTAAGTTGAGGTATAACCGTGCCGGAGAAAGAAAAGTGACTTTTAGACTAACTTTAAGCACATACCGAAGTTTAGTTAATAATTTCATATTTTACTTTTTCTCTTTGTTTCTGTCTCTTGCAGAGATCTAACTTCAGTGTATTGACCAAGCACACGGTGTACGGGATTGAAACCTATACTCCACCGAACCTAAATGAAATGCGTTACACTGGCAGCATGAATCAAAATCTGGGTAATCTTGAGGATGAGTTCAACCGGTAAATTCCACCACCGATTGAAGCTCATGATCAATTATTTGCTGAAAATCATGGGGAAGGTGAAATAAGGACTGGTCCCTATTTTATCACCCAACTATTCCCTCATGGTGCGGTTGAGTTGGAGAACAAGGAGGATGTAAGGTTCAAGGTGAACGGGCAACGAATCAAAATCTATCTAGGGCATGTTGAAATAGGGAATATAGTGATAGAGGCATAGCATCTTGATGAAGTCTGACTAATCAAGAGTCCTCCGTCGTGTCGTGACGTTAAATCAAGCGTTGATTGGGAGGCAATCCAATATGTATCCTCTATCCAACTATAGATTTTTCATGATTTTCTAGGCATAGTTGCTTTATTTTCACTTTGTTACTTATGTCACGTCTTAATATTCTTTTATTTTTCTTTAGAAGTGTTGGCTAGAGTGTAGAGTTGGGTCTGTTTCCCAAAAAAATGTCCATAAAACACAAAAAGATTAGCTTAATGGGTGTTAAATGAGCAGGGAGAAAATCAGCAGAAATCTACACAAAATTGATCTGGTGCACCCATCGATAGAACCACTGATGGACCGTCGTCCCTTTGATGGTCTATACTGCACAATAGTTGACACTATCAGAACCTTTGTTTCAAATTCTTAAAAAATAAATATTCTAAGTGTCCTTCGACGGACCCCACTAACGGACCATTGTCCCTTTGATGATCTGTCTTGCATAACCGTCGACACAATCAAAACCTTTGTTTCTGATTTTTTTCAAAAATTCTTCTAAGTGTCCCTCGACAGACCCCAATGACGGACCGTCGATGTATTTGTCAGGCAGTGCTGCACTTCTGCACTGCCATTCCATTATGTGTTTTACTTTTGTGTTTGATGCTTTTAAATGTGTTACAGGCTTCTAGTGGTACTAATAACTTATCTTTGTAGGTACATTTGGAACCTAAGCAAGACTGTGCCTACTCGAGAAGACGTTCCAAGTCTGTAGCCCCATCGAATCGGATGGTCATAGGCTCAGACATGAGCATGACCAGGAGTACGTGACACCATGCACACTCACTCCTACCCGTCCTGCCCCGACCACCAGAGTCGTGCCCACAAAGGTGGCGTTTAGCAGAGTCACTGCCTCCCTGTCGGAAGAAGAGCGCATACTGACCGGCACACCTTCTGGGTCGGCTGCACAATTTGAGGGAGCATCTGGTTCCGAGGAGGCTTCCGGTTCTGAGGAAGCGTCTGGCGTTGTCGAGGTACCTAGTAAGAGATAAGGATGAGTCTAGGGCACGGAAGAAAGAGCGCAATGAGTTGGAGGCCGCGAGGAGAGCCTCGCTGATTGATTAGGAGGCCCAAATGTTGAGGGTTATAGAAGTGGTTGCTGGGGCGTCTAGCTCCAGAATTTTTGAGGCTGAGAGGAGCACTACTAATGGTGTAGTTATTGAAATTGGACCCATCAACATATTGATCGTTGGCTCTTTGCTCTTCGGGTTAACTTCACCTAGCACCTTAATAATTTTATGCATTGGGGACAATTTCATGTACTTTTGTTAGGTGTGGGGTTAAAGGGCAGTGAGTGCTAGGGTGAAGTCTGAGTATCCCAACTCATGATCCTCTCTTGGGGTTTTCTTGTCTTTGTTCTTTTTCTCCAAGAGACTGGTTATTTTATTGTTCAACCGCCATGTTGGTATCTTTTGTAAATAGTATATAAATGGAGCGAATCATGATGGCTAAAAAAAATGATATCCTGATTTAAAAAATATGTTGCATGACTAGGCATAGTAACTAATGAATGTGTGGCTCTAAGCATGACATAGAGATACACCACGGCATGACCTTAAATCTAAAACTTGAAGAGTCTGATAATCTGGTAGAGTAATGAAATGTCAAGTGAGTGTGAGGAAAATTTGAATAGTCCACCATTCGTATGAGCTAGAACTTGCCTGGTTAGTCCTACTAAAAGTAAATCGTGATAGACAATTAGGAAAGGATCATAGACCCTTGTTCAAGATAGACAATCTTTAGCCTATATAACAGAAAACTGAATGAAATTAATCCCTTCTTGATTCAAATGATTTGAGCTTAAAATAGACCTTTCTTTTTCACCCCAACTGATCTTTTCTGGGAACGATGTGTTGGTCCTGGTCCTTCCTTGGACATGTGCACCTCCGCTTATGCCAAAAGCATAAGTTGAAGGTGGATAATGCACAAAACAACCTTATCGTGGCCTTGACCCAACCTTGGGTATTGTGTAGCTTGAGTCATTGCAAAACCATGAGTTGAGGGTGGCTAGTTTGAGAAAGCTCCGGAAAGTGGGGTTGAAATAATAAAGAAAGAGAAAAAACAAAAGAAAAGTGATTCAAGAAAATTTGAAATCAAAGTGAAAAATTTAAAACAAAAAAAATTACTTACCCAAAAGGAAAAAGAAAGGAGAAAAGTAAGTCGAAAGAATATAAAAAAATTAAGAAATGGGGTGGAATATAACGATGAAAAGGTAGGACACTTAGCCGTTATGTCAAGAAGGAAAATAAGTCACTAAAATACATCCAAATGTACCCTACCTTACCCTGAACCTAAGTTACAATCTAAGAAAGTCCTGTCGTGATTCTAAAAGTCTATTATGGTGAACTTAAAGCAGTGAAAATAAGGGAAAGCCTATGGCAACAATTATAAATGAGGTGTGAAGTTGTTCTGAGAGCAAATGTTGAAAAAATAATAATTTCTTATACTCAAATTGAAATCATTGTGTGAGAAATGAGATTGTTGTTTTGAAGCGAGGACACTAGTTGCAATAACGGAAAATCGATACCTTTGTGAGAGGTCAAAGAGGATAGGTGTCGGTGTGCAGTGAGTCTGTGTCATGGTCTGATCCACATGAGCGAGCCTAATAGTGAGAGCATGCATAAACATAATGAAAATAATTGGGATTGATAGCCAGATGATTACGAAAGCTAAAATGAGGATACTCTTGTACAATGGTTTTGTGGTGAGTCAGAGTGCGACGGCTTGAGGACAAACAACGAATTTATGTTGAGGGTGTTGATGTATCGTGGTTTCACAGTACTTTAAATGATTTTTTCTTAAGTTTAGTGTGTGTCTAAGGCCTTTTTGTAATAGTTTTAATGTGTTTTCTCTTGTTGCATTGGAAAACTATCAGAAGAAACGCGAAAGAAATGTGCGAAATTACAGAAGTGGGATGGACCTACAGGAGCAGCCATCGACGTATCATTGCGACTCCTCGGTGATTGATATGTAGGTGGACAAAACCGCGTTGGAAGAAATGTTGCTGAAGAAAGATCGGGGAATTCGTACCAAATGTGGGGATACGGAAGCTGTCAACGTACTTTCATCTCCACGATGAACTGTCCTGCACATCCGTCATTGCTAACGGAAACTATCCGCAGTACCTATCTTGAAAATATTTTAAGTGTGGAGAAATGGAAGCCATTGACGGACCATTGTGCACTCAACAGACCGCCATCCTTGTCTGTCGATGATAACAGTGAGTTGGAAAAGAGAGCAGCTGAAAAAGATTCTTAAGTGTGAAACGACGTGAGGCCTCGACAGTCCATTGTGGCCTCCACGATCCATCAGCTCGGTCGTCGACTCTGACGCATTTTTGGGCAGATTTTCCTTAAATAGATTTTCCAAAATTTGTTACGCTCAAATTTATCTCAAAAAGAAGTATAAGCGGTCATATCAAGTAAACAACCCAACTATGAGGTTGGGGTCGATCCCACAATAAAAATAATTTAGACTTAACATTAATGTACAATTACTTTTATTTAATCAAGTCCTTTCCAAAAACAGGTAATATAAGGGGGGTTTTATATAAAAAAAGGAATTAAATATTTCAGAGTAACCAAGTATCAAGTTTGAATGTTGATATGTTCAAGTGATGAGGTAACTAGGAATTGTTTTTCCCCCACAGTCATACGCGTTAATTCTAGCTATAACAATCCTTTCCTAGTATCTGCATTGCAAAGTGGTAAGTATATATCATAATCCCATGTACGGACCAACTAAAGAATTTTACTCCGCACTTGGTCCGGCTACGCTGTGTATGTTTTACTAAACCTTACATTACCTATATTAAGCCATCTAATCGAGTTATGTATTAGTTGTTAATTCGCCCACCAATCGACAATAGTTATTTAGATAGTGTATAACTAAAATATTATGTTGATAAATTCTTTTTGATTATGTACCCTTTTTGTCCAGCAAGTAGGAAAGAGACGATTTTAACACGTGCATTCGGTTTTTATTAAAAAGACTTCTAAACGAAAAAATATCATAACATGCAAGACACATTCTAGAACTGTTATTTTGGTTAATTTTGACTTTTTTATTACCATGGTGTTCCGCAAACTCTAGGTATGAATTTAGTTACAATGTTCATAATTTACAAAATTGATATCAGTAGACAAGCTTCATGTTAATTTGATGAGATTTAAGAAAATCCAGAAAAATCAATTGCTTGAATCGAGAGAAAATACTTTAATAAAAGATTACGAAAAATTAACTATTTTCAAAAACCAATATTAAAACAAACAATTTACAAATAGTAAAATAACGCAAGATTTACCCCAAAAATGAGATTTTTACAAGTATTTCTAATAAAGAAATCCTAACATAAAAAGGAAATCTTTTTAATGAAAAAATTCTAACATAAAAAAGGAAATATTAAGGAAATCACGAGGGACAACCGGATTGACGGACCGTCGAGAGATCACGGAGAGACCGCCGAGGCTACGACGGACCACGAGGCTTCCCGTCGTTTCACACATAGATCTTTTCAGCCTGCGTTTCTTCAACTAACTGTTACATAGACGGGATTGATGCCGGTCCGTTGAGTTAACGACGTCCATCGAGGGCCTTCGTTTCTCTAATACTTAGAATCCTTTTAAGTCTGGTATAGGGCTACTTTCTTTTAGCAATGCACGGATGTGTAGGACAGCCGTCAGTGAGAGCGGTTCGTCGAGAGCTTCCTTTAACCCCACACTTGGTAATTAATCCCTGATCTTCATCAGCAAATTGTTTCTTAAGACGAAAGTGCACACCTACGGACCATCGAGTGATCGAGGACCGTCGATGGCTCCCATAGGTCATCCTTCTGGAAATTTCAGCCACAATTCTTCCATGTTCATTTGGACAGTTTTCATGCACACGAAGAGAAAAATACATTAAAACTAGAACAAAGTCCTCACACACAACTCATTTAAGGAACAAAAAGCATTGAAGGTAACTTAAAACAAAGGTATTCAAAGCTAATGCAATTCTTGAGAAGTTTCCTCATGAACGGTCTATAAATTAAACCTGAAAGTTGGCATCCTTCTTTCTGATTTATGTTAATATCTTTTCAATTCCTCTGCATCCGGATCTGCTACATCAGTGAACTCATCTTTGATCAAGTCCAACAATTCTTGAGACCTCAACAAGATTTTCATCCTTATGCTCCAAAACTCATACTTCTCACCATTGAAGACGGTACGAGGGGTTATTAAGAAAAAGATATACCATTTGTTTCTATTACCTTTTTCTTCTTCTTATATTTCACTATTTGTTTGTTTCAATCTATTTATCACCCAGGTCAAACGCTTGCTCTGATACAACAATGTAGAACAAACAAAGAATAACTACAAAACTAAGAGCTGCACAAAGAAGATAAAAAAATAATTTTTAGAAGTGCTTTCTTAATTAACTGGAAATATCTCCCTTTATAGGCTAACAGACTTCCACTTGACTAAAAACTAGAAAGATGTCAGAAAAATAGCAATCAAATAACAACGTAACAAAGAATCCTTTAACTCTAGTAAAGACTTATTCAAACTCATAATAAATATTGAGTAACTTAGTAACTTATACTATTCTTTGAATCAATTTTCAACAGTTGCATCCCAAATATATTAACATTAAAGAGGAGAAAATATAAATCTCGACTGAGAATTATCCATGATATTTCTTGATATAGGATTATTCCGTACCAAATGCATCACCTAGGACATTGATAGACGGAATGGTAATTACATTGGTTTACGTTGAGGACCTCACAAATCCTCCCAGGGATCCCGACAATCCGGTATAATAAGAAGGTATTAATAGATTTCAGCTATGTAGGATTCGTTACATCATTCTCGAATTTTTATTCATTGAAGATATATGGCGCTATGGCATTGGGATAGACTCACAATGTGGTGTGTTTTCTTCCTTGTGGTTTGATTTTATTTAACATTGTTCCTAAATTATAAAAATATTCTATTAGTTCTAGTAAAGGTTCATTCCAAAAGTTTGTTATACGTATGTTATTGGGTATTCAATAGGGTAGTATATGACCAACCCTTGTGTTGCGGTCTAATCGCATATGCAAGTGCACGTGATCATACAAGTAAAACTAGAATTTATCGATTAAGTTTCAAACAATGGTTTTGCAAAGATCCAGGGCTTCAACTTTTACCAGGAATCATGTGATCAATATCATTTAATAAGGTTTTTTTTGAATTATCTCATCACTGAATCACAGGGTTAGATGTATGATGATGGTGTCCCGACATCTAATTGCCTTCAATATATAACACCCTAACTACATCATTGAGCAGGGATAGAGTCATTAAAAATTGAACATTAAGATATCTTCCTATATGGTGACCCAAGCAAGTTTTATAGGTATATCCCTATCCTAGAAATGAATCAACCCTAGATATTTAGAGGTAAACAAGCTCCTTATGCTCCACGTTCTATCCTTCTAGACCTCTCTTGAGTTCAATTCGGACAATAGATTTATTTCTATGGTGATTAAAATTAAATACCAAAATCGAGAACATAAGAGAGATTCATATGATAATTCATAAAGAAATCCAATATCAAATTCAAAGGATTACATTCATCCTGTAGCCACAACGCTAGAACTAGGGTATTTAGCTACTCATAACATTATAATCAAACTTACAATGTTTATGAATCATCACAATAACATTGAAAGGAATATAGATAGTGACTGGACCCTAAAAACTTAAAGGTTTCGTTCTACTAGTGTTTCCATTTGAAATTAGAAAAACAATAATAATAAAACTAAAATAAAACCCTATTTATACTAAAAGTCAAAGTGGTCGATTCAGGGCCTCAAGCGCGCGACACCAACTATCTTGAAATCCCATGTCACACTAGCAAACAATGTCTCCTGACTCGAGGGTTTAACTAGGTGTTCTGCCTCGAAATTAATTCCTCCATGGATTTTTCATTCTCTTCTACGTGACGCGGACTTGTCATGCAACAACCTTAGATCGTTTCTTCAAGTTTTTAATTGCTCTCTCTGACTGGAATATTACGATAACACCCTTTTTTTTTGTACATTTGTGACATTATTCCACATAGCTTCCCTACACAACTAATCATGTCGGTTAGCTGAGAAACATAAAATTAGCTCAATAGGACATAAAACACAACTTTGAGACTTCAAACTAAAAAAAAATGTGGACATCTTTGGCATTCTGAACATATAAATATGCCCAAGATCACTACCCCACCCTTGATGTTTTGTTCGTCCTCGAACAACTACTTACTACTTCTATACCTAGAACCTAGACTTGATTGTGCTTCCACCTTATTCCCACAATTCTGCTTGATTCGCTCACATATTTCACCTTATGATATGCTTATCTTACGGGCATGCTTTGATAACTTTTAGTAACCAACGCTGTTAACGAACATGTGCACCACTACTTATCCTTTTGCTTCATAAAACATGAGCCCCTTACGCCAATAAATAGTCCCTACGCCCAAGCTCCAATTTTAGATAGTTTAAACTTAACATCAAAAACTACTCGCACTCAAGAAAAGAATTCACATGCATGCATTGAGAATCATAATCTTTCCCATTATGTACATCTCTACTAATGAAGTGTATTCTCAAAATCAAATAGAACTTTTTCGGCTTGTAATGTAGGCTTAGGGTAAAGGAGGATTCATTTAGATGATAATAGTGACTTGTTCTCCCTATTTCACTATGTTCAATTATTACTCTACAATCACAACTTTTATAACTCATTCCCCCGCTTCTTTTTCAGCTATAACCTTCTTTTACATTTGATTTTTCCCCTTTTATTGACTTTTTTAACACTTGATGAAAGCTACCCGTGACTTAAAGATCTTACTGGAGTTTAAGTGTATACGCTCTTGTTAGGGTCAAGCCTATCATCAAGGTAATCACTTAACTTCTTATTCATGGGGCATTCCCTTACCATTTTCTTTCCTTTACCCTCACAACTACGCTTCATCACCTTCTTTATAATTATTTCCTTTGCTTCTACCTTTTAGCCTAACACAGTGCGTTAGGGATCATATCAAAATCATGGATAAATGAAAGGGATTTGGCTTATTCTATAGGGTCCACCAAAGTTACGGTTAAAGAGTCAAGTGGGCTAACTAAGGATAATGAACAAGCTCAATTTCTGAACAATTTCCAAAGAAAGTCTGCTATCATCTTTCTAACCACAATAACACCTACATTTCCCTTCAATAACAATTTGGACAAGTTCTAGAATCAAAATCATGTCAAGGATTATATCAAACATGTCACCACTCATGGCACACGTTGCATTGAGAAGGTTAATTTCAGCACACAATCATGTTACACGAAGGTTCATTTAAGCTTAAGTTCAAAAGACTCACCAAAGATCGAGAAGTCATCCATAAATACTTCCACAAAGTCTTCTACCATATCATTAAAAATTTCCTTCATGCATATCTAAAAAGTAGTTGGGGCCCCCCCCCCATTATATAACGAAAGGCATGAGTTTGGAACTCTACGTGCCATATGCCAGTGATGTGGTATTCTGCTTAATACTTGGGTTGCATGGAATCTTATTATAACCTGAATACCCATCAAGAAAATAGCAATACTCTTGGCCAGTCAACTTGTCCAACATCTGACAATGAAGGGTACCGGATAGTGGTCCTTTCTGGTAGCTTCATTGAGTTTCTTGTAGTCCATGCATATCCTCAACCCAGTCACTGTTCTTGTGGAGATCATTTTATTCTTATCATTTTTCACCACTGTCATTCCACCCTTTTTGGGATATACTGCACTTGACTTACAAATTTACTCTCAGATATAGGGTATACTATCCCTGCATCTAACCACTTAATCACTTCTTTTCTAACCAGATCCTTCATCAAAGGAGTGAATCTCTGCTGATGTTGTGCATAAAACGCTCAAACTTACTTCTCAAATAAGAAGTAAAGCGGTCGTATCAATTAAAGAATCCAACTAATGAGGTTGGGATTGTTCGCACGAGGAAAATAGTCCAGACTTAACTTTAATCTATTATTATCATAAATGGGGGGTTTATTATAATGCATGAAACTAAACTAACAAAAATTACAACTAAACAAAGAACAGATTCAAATTTAGATTTAATCAATTATTAATAAATAAGTACACTAAGGTTTAAGTGTCACCAAGGTTCTTAATTGATAATTCTAACAATAACAATTCTTTCATAGTATCTTGCATGGCAAAGTCAATAAGTTATGTATTTTAAATCCTGTTTGGTCCGGCATCCATCTAAGAAAATCTAACTCCGCAACTTCGGTCCGGCTACAGTGTGCATATTAACTTACTTTTCCTTATATGAAAGCCTTGTATTCTATATTTGACTAAAGTTATTACTCGTTACAAACGACACTAGCCTATAAGAGAGTATACACTAAATCTATGTTAATATTTTTTTCCTATTATATACCTCCTTGGTCTAGGCAAGTATTCATTAAGGTGAATTCTAATGTTGGTCGTCTATTAAACAGGATCTAAATGAAAGGGAATTATCAAAATACATGCAAGACATTATTATGGAATTGTGTTTTTAGTTCGAATTTTGACCTCATTGTTCACCATGAGGTCCACAACCCTAGTTATGGAGTTTAGTTACCCATCGTCATATCACAATATTCAATATTGATATAAGAATTTATGCACTTACTTGATGAGAAAGAAGTAAAAATCCAGGAACGAAAATTACATTGATTAATACAAAGAGTTTACTAACAATAGTCAACACCCAAACGTCTAACAACCAAAATTATAACCCCAAAAAAACGAGGTTTTCAAACTCATTTACAAAAAAAAAAAAACTAATAAAAAGAAGGACTCTATATGTGAAAATCTAATCAAAACTCCGCTGGGTCGACGGACCTCGTGACGGACTATCGTGGGTAACGAGGCCGTCATGGCCTCCGTCCGTCCCATACTTCACAAAGTCTTCTGCGTGCTCTTTCATCACCCTCAAAGGCACACAAGGAGTAAGACGGACCATTCCAAGCACGAAAGGTCAGCGAGGGTTCTCTGTTCCATAACACTTAAACGTCTTGGAAATCGGAGTACTGGCATCTGATCCATTGCGAAGAACCAGTAGGAGGACCATCGTGTCTTGACAGCCAGTTCATGAACATTAATAATCACACACTGATCGACTCCCCATCTTCCTTCGCATCTTCACTACATTGCACCTACGGACCATCGAAAGCCGACGAACCATCCTAAGCTCAATAGGTGGAAATTTTCTGCATTTCTTGCCGCAAAAAATTCAGTTCATCTTTGGCACAAGATTTCTGCAAATAAAGAGAACTTACATATAAAAATCAATACAAAAGGCTTTTTAACAACACACTAACTTAAGGGAAAAGCATAAAAATACCGTGAAACCACGGTTATATCAACACCTCAACTTAATTCGTGTTTGTACATCAAGCGACGCACTATGACGCGCTACCAAAATTTTGTTACAATAGTATCATATTTTACCTTCGCCATATTTGACTATTTATCCCGATTAAAGTCATCATGGTTTAGAATTTTATCAGTATTAGGCTTGATTATGTGGTATACGACCATGATACAGATCACCATGCACATGATAACCGATACTATTCAATTTCTCACGAGGCAGTGCTAATATTTCTGGATTGCATTAGGTCCTCAATTCAAAACAACCATCCTCATTTTCACATAATGATTTCAGGTGAGTATAAGATCTGTTAACACTCACTGTCAGAACAAATTCACAAATCATATTACATATGCCATGAAGCTGCCCTTATTTTCACTACTTTAAGTTCGCCAACAACTCTTTAGGATCCCGATGGATTTCTTCAGCGCTTGTTAGCATAGGCTCTCAGGGGTAGGTAAGTAAAGGTATATTAGGTATATTTAGTGACTTTTTTCCCCTCCTTGACATATAGGCTAAACATACAATTTTTATCATTTTTTTTCTTCCTAATTTCGCATATTCTTTCACCTCGCTATTTTCTCTTCCTTTGGTTCCATTTGGTAAGTGACTCTCTTCTTTATTGCTTGTATTTATTATATATATTTTTTATTTTTTTATTTCATGTTCTTTCAACTGGGTCTTGACTCACTTTACTTTTGTTCTTTCTCTATCTTGTTCTTTAACCCCACTTTCCAGAGCATATCATAATGCCCCCCTCAACCCATGGCTTTGCCATGAGTCAAGTATACAATACCCCAAAGTTGGGTCAGGGCAATAAAAAGTTTGTTCTACAACATTAGACACCCTCAACTTATGCTTTTGGCATAAGCTGAGGTGCACATGTCCAAGGAGGGGGACCATGGCCAAAACATTATTTCAAACAGATCAGTTGGCGTTGAAAAAAGAAAGGTCTAGTTCAATCTCAAGTCATTTGGATCAAAGACGGGTATTTTCATTTGGTTTTATTTGTAGGCCTAAAAATAGGTTATATTGAACAAGGGCCTATGATCCTTCCTAATGTCTATTACAACTTACTTTTAGCAAGATCACCACGCAAGTCTAGCTCAGTACAAATACGTGGACTATAAATCTTCTACACTCACTTGACATCTCATTACTCTACCAGATGATCAAAAACCTTATTCGAAGTTTAGGACTTAGGGTCATGCAGTGGTGTACCTAATTTCAATTAGGGCCCAAACATTCTCAATTAATTATGGCCTAGCATGCGTTATTTTCATTTAATCAAGATATCATTTTAGCCATCATGCTTCATAATTAAACTATGTACACAAGATATGGACATGCCAGTTCAACAATAAAAATAATCAATCTCTTGGGGAAAAAGAACACAAGCCAGAAAACCTCAAAAGAGGATCGTGAATTGGGCTACTCAGACTTTACCCTAGCACTCACTTTCCATTCACCCCACCACCAACAAAAATATATGAAATTTTCCCCAATGCATAAAAAAACAAAAATACGAGAGTGGTAGGTGAAGCAAACCTTGGGCGCAAAGCGCCGACGATCAGCAAGCTGGTGGGTTCGGTTCCCTAGAACACACTACCTCTGTAGTCTAGACACCCTCAGTAGTGTCCTCATCAGCAAAAGCACTATTACTAGTGCCTCCCGCAGTATCCACATCTCTTGAGCTAGATTCCCCAACAAATGACTCGACAGCCCTGATCCGACGCGCCTCCTCATTAGCAAGCGATGCTCTCCTCGCAGCCTCCATCTCACGGCTCTCTTTCTTCTGTGCTCTAGCCTCATCCTCCTCTTGACCCTTGCACCTCTTGGAATTATCTTGAGGGGGAGGTGGTGGAATCTCAAAAATGGAGAATAAGGCAGCCATTACTATGTCCTTAGCAGGTTCTGCAGAAGGGTCCTCAGACTCAGGCACCCTAGCCTCTAGGATCATGTCAATATCCACTCGCAGAATCTCAACCGCAGCCTGAAGGGTCGACACGTCCACCTGAGGGGCTGGTCGGGCTAGCATCCGCAACTCAAAAGCGTCCAAGCGTTGATGAACCTCAGCGATCTTTCGCTCTCTGTATTGGACCATTTTACGCTTCAAGCGTCATACGCCTTTAGCAAATAGACTCTGCAATCAACGGCTGAGTGATGTAGAAGGGTGGCCATCTGAGCTTCTAGTTGTGGACCCAGCAAGGCGGGACCAGAGCGGGGGAGGGAAACGGGGATTAGCGAGAGGGGTAGGGGCCCAGTAGGCTAACTACGCGGATAGACTTGACCGGGTAGTGGTCACGGTTTCAGAAGCAGCCTGCGTAGCCGTTTGAACATGTGCTACCGTATCAGCCAGATTTTTACTAAATGGAGGCAACTCTGGAAGGGGTCGTCTGCGTGGAGCCAACTCATTGGCCTCATCCCTGATGAGGGCGATATCAACAGTGCCTAATGAAGTCTTGAGTTGATCAATGTGCCAGATGGGCACACTTGCGGACCTGCATAAGGAAAATATCGTACACTGAAAAAGGGTAAGTACTTGTGACCTTGAAAGCCCTCTCGTGCATGACATCCTTTAGAAGCCAAGCGAAGTCCACCACAAACGGGGCTATCATCGCCTCCATCAGAACTGCGCGATCCCATGTGACTATTTTATCAGTAGCCGTGGGGGAAAGGAAGTGGCGGACAATCAACCATAACAACTTAGCCGTGAAGGTCAAGTTAGCCTTCTTGATAGCTCCCTTCGGCTCCATTACCCAGTCGGCACCCTCTCCATCAATAGACAAGTGCAGGGCCATCCTTCTCTTGGTGGTCTCTGTCAGCGATAGCTCACGCCAGAAGTGGCCATCTTTTACATTTTCCAAAGATAGTCGAATTGGCGGTGGAGAGGGGTCCTGTTGGCTCAACATCCCACCGGAAACCCGATAACCGGAGATGGCGGGCAGGGAGATTTAAACATGTATGCCGCGTAGTCGCAAAGTGATCAAGTGTGGCCTGTTTGGCGGGGAAGCCCGCCTAGGTATTTTGATTGGAGAGTTGACACTAAGAGGATAAAACTCTCGGGACAAACTCCTACTTAAGGCTAAAGAAAAGATTTGTCACTCTAGTTGGTGTTTGGTGAAGAGATTGTGGGATCGCTGGCATGGTGGGGAGGAACATTCCAGTAAGACCCGACTCTCCAGTGTAAGGGTCCGTTGTTTTTGTTCATACGCCTTTTAATTTATAAACTTGGCGTCGGAATACTTGGTATGCTTAGTCGAACACACCACCGGTTGGGCTGGTCAACAACCTGGGTGACGGTGAGCGTGAGAGTCCAGCTCAGTGAGCGTGGAGAGTTGAATCGGATGTCGAATTCAATCAAGACTAGGCAGAAGGTGCAGTTTGTGGCGGGTGCAGGGACTTATGCAGAACCGGCGAGTCTTCCCTCACCAAGAAACTCCTATGGAGTCAGACGCTCCCTTCATGGGTGCTGACCAAGAAGTGTGCCGACCATGTTTGCGCTCCTTCATTAGACTAGGACGCAGAGAGTGAACTACGCGGACGCACCTATTGGGAATAGCTCTGGTTGAACGTAATCTCGTGATGGAGTGAAGTGCTGGGGTGTCACGTACTCGGATCATGGGTTCATCAATCAGCGACCTATAACCAGTCAGGAGATGGGGCGGGACACACTTGAAAGCCCACGTGCGTAAACTCTATCTGTTTTTGTGCATTAGATATAGACCTGTAAAGAACCCAATTCAATATTGGTACTAGAAGGAGCAAACAAGACAACGAAAAATGACACAAAATAAATATAAGAGACCCAAAGCTGTAATGACATTTATGAAGTAACAGTGAAAAGACAGGGACCAGGAGACAATTCGTCGTGGAGTACGAGGACTGCCCAAGGGGTCCGTAGCGACTACTTAAAATACGTTTACGTGGATACCTAAAGGAAGTCTCTAACAGTTATGAAGGTTTTAAGCAGGACAGGACAGCATTAGAGTCCGTAAGAGGACACTTGGAAAAAAATGGAGACCATTAGGGACAGGGTCTCTGACAGTCCATGACGGTTGTGCAGGAACGGACCGTAAAGAGTATGACGGTCGTGGTAGATGCCGTCATAGGGACACTTAGAAAACGTTGCGAGGACTCTTATGAATAGGTCTCGACAACAAAAATGGTTGGGCAGGACGGACTCCGTCGCCATATATACGTTGGTGGACAATTAGAGAAAATGAAACACGTGGCTGTTGGGTTGTTTTGAACAGACCATAGATTGGTCAATCGTGGCGTTACGCCCAGTCCGTCTCTTCGGGGTCTAGTCTGTCAATTCAGTGCAGATAATGAGGCTTCCACATGAATCCTCTGTGACTCACATGGAATACTTAGTGTAAACCCTATATGTCCGAACCCAAATGCCTAGCAAACTGCAATCAAATAAACCTATTTCTGAGTTTTAACAAGGCAATTTGACGGATTGTCAACTAGTAAGATCAAAATTGGAACAAAGAACGAAGGGCGCCAAAAAAAAGAAATGGGCTATACTAACTAAACAAAATTAACTTGGAAGGGGTAGGAGATCAGAAGACAATACCGTAGAAGAGAGACAAAAAAACAAGCAAGGAGACACTTGGTGGGCAAGAACAGAACCACGGCAACAGGACTCCGACTAGTAGAAAGGAGGGGGGGGGAATTTTTTTTGTTAGCCGGAATTGAGGATTTGGGGAGTGATCAGTTGAAGAGAGATAGGAAATTGGAAGTTGGAAAGGGAGGGAATAGGAGAAAGAGGGAAAGAAATCGTTCAAATGAAGGGGTGGGGTTTTTTAAATGTTGACATTTTTTAAAATACCCCAATCGGGTCGGGTATGCTGGTTAATGACGCAACGAGTCCCCGATGACGATGGATTCTGTTGCGTGTGCCATAATTTTGAAAGATAATGAAAGACATACCTGGCACAAATGTGTACATGTTAGGCACAAATGTGTACATGTTTGGCATTCGGACATATAAATCACTTTTTCATTATTTCATGTTAGGCTAGTCAACATATTTTCATATTTACCTTTGCATTTTTCTTCACCTCGATGTATAGGTGATGAGTGACAAGTCATTCTTCAAGTCTTATTCTTTTATCTTTTATTTTCTGCTGCATTTATCAAACAATATAAAAATGATATGTTTTACTCTATTTTCTTTGACTTCCTTTAAAAGACAAAAGGTTTATAAGGTTTAGGCCCATTTAGGCAACTAATTAATAACGGTCAAATTAATAAATTCGATTCCGAAACTAATTAGGAATTATAGTTATTACCTGTTCAAATGCACTAGGAAATATGGTAGGCTATCTTTGTATAAATCATATTGTCTATATATCTGCATAAAAAAAATTAGTACTGCAATTTATTAATTTTCCAAATGAACAACAAATACAATTTATTAATTTTTCAAATATAATGAACTAGAATACAACAATTTATTAATATCACAGATATAATAAACTAGAAATATAATTTACTAAATTTCCAATTATAATGAACTAGGAAAACAATTTATTAATTATCCAAATGAAATAATAAATATGGTAGGTCATCCTTGATCCTATACTTTTGTCTTGTCAAGAACATTGATTCCAATACAATATAGGAATAAAAACTCATAATTCCACAATTAAAGATTGGCAGGTCACCAATATATTTACTTCATTTTCCAGTCAAAGCTATTATAGATTATATTTTTATACGTGTTCCTCTTACAAACTCAAGGAAAATTCCAACATTGGTTTTTTGCTATTCGATACGTATTAGTTGATATTGAATTTTAACAACTCTCATTCTCATTCTTCTATTGTTGATATTTTTAATATGACTGAGCGTATCAGAATATATATAGCTTTCTACGAACCGGTATTGTAGCAGTAATCTTCTAGACCAATTCTCAAAAAATTGGAGAAATCCTCCAACAACTGATCGGGATAATCAAGTTGCTTACGTGGAGGAGACTGCGGAGGATGTTACATTGAGGTATCTTTAAACAAGAACTCATCATATTGATGCTGCAATAGACGGAGTAGATAATCCAATAAAAACGAAAGAGATTTGTGTCATATGTCATGACAAATTTGAGCAAGAAGAGAATATTGGGACAGTTGGGTGCGGGCATGAATATCATGCTAGATGCGTCAAACAATGGCTGGTGATAAAAAAAATGATTGCCCCATATAGAGAGCTTCAATTTTGCCGTTCAAATCAACAAAAAACTATTCAAATGTGTAGACTCTAGAGATTTTTTTTATTTTTCTATTGTTCTAGTCTAAAGTTGTTTTCCCCTATGTTTACAAGAAAATTAGTTGTGTACGTAAATTATATTTAAAACACATATCATCAAACTTAGTAATTAAGACAAATAATTTTTAAAAGACTTGTGAGTGCTGACTGACCTTATATTACAAAAAAATATTTTATCAATCATTGATTAGGTACCAATTTCGATCGTTGATTTTACTAGTATAAGTATAATTGTTTTGCCTTTCTTAAACTCCCTCTTCATCTGTCCAGGTGCCTAGGAGATAACTCCCCTTCTCTACTAATTTTCTGAATAAATTCTTCAATTTCTCGTCCTCATCAAGATACTGCCTTTGATTCTTCGCTAACTCCCTTAAGGTTGTAGTTAAATGTTCAAGAATTATTTGAATGCATGGAGGAGTATGTACTCCTTCTTCATCGTCTTCTAGTGTTCACATTTTTTTGCCCTTCATCGCCTCCAACCTACATGTTTCATTTAATGAATCAAACTTGTTTGTGGTAATAACTCCACCACTTGATTTATTGTCTTCTTGCTTGTGCCCACTTTATTATGTTTCCCTTCCTGTAATTTCTCTTCTTTATTTTGCTCCTATTTTTCTTACCGTCTTTTGCCGTCGTTGTTTCTTCATTTTTATCCTCTTGTACGTGGTTTTGCATTTCAGTGTTCCCTATGCTCCCTTTCTGCCTAGCTGGGTGAAGTTCTGGATTCTCAACATAAAACTGTTTTTCATCATATGCCCGCCGTTGGATCTTTTAAATCCAATGTTAATTCGCTTAGGAAACTGCTTAAGAACATCCATCTCAACCCTAATCCTAGCACAACTAGGTCTAGTTTGATTTCTTTCCCAAAGAAGTTTGGGCGCAGTGAAGGAAAGGAAACACATGCTATAGTCATTGATGTGTCCTCTGGGTTAAATAATGGATCCCACTTTAGGATAGGAACAATTTTGATGTATTAAATAGAAAACTGGTTTAGAGTGCAGATTAACATAATCTTCCAAGAGCTGTACCCTGACAACACCATATTTTTGTTAGCATCCAATTTGTATACACTTCAATCTTACACATTGCTCGGTTATTATTTTGCGATGTTCTTGTATATCTGGTCAACCATAAAAAAAAACTTTCCAACCACTACATATTGGAGATCCTCATTGACTGTCATCTGCTATATCAACTTGATCCCATATAATTCTTGGATCTCCATGAAAGTACGATATTGGTTTTTAAGGTAGAGGTATCGTCTCCCCTAATGTCTCCCTGAATAAACTTGCAAAAGTCTATAGACATGACTCCGATCGAGGCTGGCCAGCAGTAATGGTGATCATGAAAAAAGCGGTGACTTCCTCTTTTCTGTATTCGTATTAGTGTGTTGGAAGACAACTTATTTGTTCTTTTGCTTTTTCTCAAGCTTCATTTGATAAAAGAACTTTAAAGAATGAGAAGATTTTGAAAGTTAGATCAAAACAAGCTTTGAATTAATATATTAAATTAATTCAGTAACTATCGTTTCCTTGATTATCACATCATAGAAGACCACACATTGCTATAATGAATCTAATTAATTTCTATAAATTCCAGACACTTTACATCGGTAATTTGTTTTATACTGAAGAACAAAATTTATATGTCCTTCCCTATAAAAAGGGAGAAAATTAGTGGAGGATGTATTACTCTATTTTCTTTTACTTCCTTTCCTCACAAATTTAAAAAGACATAATACATAACATGAAACTTAATTTGATGTCAGCTGAAAACTATCACTTTTAACTTTCGTCGTGCACATATAAATATTTAAACTTACATCAAATTGAACAAGCGAATACAATCGTCCTAAATGGCACTCTACATGACAATTTTATAACCTTCATGGCATCCTAAGTGTCTCACAGGCGGAGCCACAACCAATTAAAGTTGTGCATCTGAACAACCTTGTCGAGAGATTATATTATATATGTATGTTTAAATTTATGGAATTTCATATTATTTATATATTTAAATTTGCCAAAACTGACCGTAGTGCAAGCCTTTCCATACTGGTAAAGGTGGTACAATATTTTCTTGCTTTTTAACCTCATGATTCAAGATTTTTTTTGGTGGTGTCTGTACAATTTACTTTCTTTTCGTCATTAGAAAATTAAAACTAATAGATATTATTTCCGTATGACATTTAATTAATTACTTATGTAGTTACCATTTACTTTTCATGATAAAGAAAGATAATTTAAAATTTAAAATCAGGTATAGTTTAAGTTAAAGGATTTCTAATTGTAGACAACTTCCATTTTTGAGGATATACAAAAATTAAAAACAACGGTAGGGCCTTTAGTATGTTTAAGAAATTATGATAAATAAATATTTATTAATAACAAATTTAATGAAAATTTCATATGGATATTTTTATTTTAGTAAATATTAAATAGTGTTACAAATAAGTATTATATTTAATAAATAAATTAGAAGAAAAAAGAGTATCCTGCTTATTATCCAATATTGTTTTTAATTCTTTACTCATCTTCTTTTTTATAATATGCCTAATTTCTTTCAATGATTTATAGGCGAATCAATAGAATAAACGGGTTAACACTTGTGTGTATGATTATTCAAATATTCTTTACCAAAGCCACTATAAATTTAATATTCATTAAATTAAGAAGTCGCAAAACTCATAACAAAAATAATTTTGATTTAAGTAAAAATCGATAAAATTAATGTTATGTTTTCTTGAATGTGTGGTATGTGTTTAATAGAATCTTGATTCGCAGATAATAAATTATTATTTCAACCAATATACTTTATGGTGCCTTTTTATAACTACAAGCAATCTAAACTGAAGATAAAAAGATATTATGAATTGTATTAGTTGAAAACAAATTAGGGACGTTATTGTGATCGATTTAAAGGTACACTCTTAAAGAGAAGTAGGATGTGGACTTACTCGATAAATTTTTTGTTAGGGACTTCTTATATTTTGCACAAACGTAATAAAAGTCTGGCTCCGCCACTGATGTGTTTTATGCATACTAACATATGTTTGTCTACTTAATCAACTTATACAAGTTAAGAGTGGTTGTGTGGCATTCAAGTTGAAGGGAATAATTTTCATAACAACTCGTAACTGAAATAACTAATAATAAGTAATAAAATCAAGCATAGTCATTTGTGGAAATAACTAAGGAAAATATAGAAAATGATTCTAAGTATACAGTGTGAGTTTTGGTCATTCAAATAGCCATTAACTACCAGCTCAGGAGAGCTTAGGGTGAGTTTTATATGGTTGGAAGCTCGTTTGGAATATCTTTTCAACGGTGTTGGGTGTTTTGTGCATTTTGGATTTCATAGAGGGAGATATGTCTTTCGAAAGTAGGTTGTTGACGGAGGAAAGTCCAATTGGCTTGAGTAAGGGAAAAATAGTCTGTCACCCTAGTATTTCCTACTTCGTTTTAGAGACATTTATTAGGGGTAAAACAAAGTCCATTAATCCAATTTGGAAAAGTTAGAACGCGTAGGGGCCTTGAAAAAAGAGAGAGAGAGGAAGATAAAGAATTCTGCAAGAATGCTAAGATTTCGCTAGTGGAATTCGTCGGGGGGGATTCCTGTCGAGGTATATGAGATCTTTCTGTGTGGATTTATTCATCCAAACACCAATATGTTTAATTAAGCAAGTTATGTATTGATTAATTGATGAATCTTGAAGTTCTTGATCAACAATTATTGAAATCATTTTGGTAGAATCATAGTGTACTTTTAGTAGTTTCTTATTCTTGTTTCGGGCTGTGTCACGAGTCTAATCTATTGGTTATTGAGTATATTAGTGATCCTAAGTGTTTAGGGGAAGATCCATGAAAGTTTGGGAGGTTTAGAGTTGTAAATCAGAGAAGAAAATTTGGAAAACCATCTGATAGTCCCTGGGGCGTCGTGCCTACCAGAGCCCCTCAGGACAGACTATATCCGTCAGGATCTGGCGCTCACGCCTCTATCAACGCCATGGTCACCCGAAGGTCCCATTTCTCCCTCATCTTTTCGTACTAGTTTCTAAGAGATGTACCTATTATTCCTAGTTGGTTCCAACACTCAAAAGTACATCTAAACATCATGACATCGTCCATAAACATGAGATCATGAACCTTGAATTCATAATCCAATTCAGGGGAAGTTAAAATCAAAATCACAGAATATAATAGTCAAGTCTAAAAGATAAGAGGCAAGTCAAAGTAAGTTCCTAAAGCATTAAAGAATATTTAACAAACATTTTAACTTTGTTTTAAGGTTCAAGAAATGATTTGAGCTAAGATTAAAAGAGTTGAGTCTCAAAAGCTATAAGAGAACTAAGAATTCTCGAAGAGTTAAGTTTCAAGCTAAGCAAAGAGTAACAAGTTGAGTTCACTTTTCAACAGTTATAGGGGGATTAAGTAGTCCCTAAGAGTATAAATAAAAAAATTTCAAAATTTTTGGAAAGAAACGAAGCTAGACTTTCTTAGAGCCTATGGCTAGTTATAGTAAAAGAGAAAGGAAACTATCATTACCAAGAAAGCTTTTGAACCTAAGTTTGATCAATTATCTCAAACTAGAGAAGAAGTTGTTTAAAAAAAACATATGAGCTAAGTATTTTGGGAGTAGTATTGAGCGTCTATACGAGTGAGTTCATATTAACTCATGTCTCCATAAACCATGTAGCCAACATGGAGAGATAAAGGATCATACTTTATGAATGATTCCTTAGTGCTTTTAGCATAGACAGGTGGATCCACTAAGTAGTTCAGGTTCTATACAGATGACAAGGTATAGAGCGATCCTCTTGCAACATGAGGTAATACGTTGTATAATCACTTAGGCACATAGTGATGGTTGTCGGTTAGAGCATCTCCCACATATATTATATTACTTTCATGTATAAGTAAAGTAGTTTTTTATTTTTTATCTTTAATGAACTTAGTGTTTACACTATTTTATGAGTTTTCCTTATATCCCATATGTCTTTGTTGCTTTATATTGAGTTATGGCTTCATGAGTTGAGCAGAGCCAGGTAAGTTCATTCTTACTCCGTGCAAGCCTTATAAGTGTGTTTAGCATTCCAGCTCGCATACTCGTATATTCAATGAACTGATGTCAGTTGGCTTGCATCATCTTATAATACAAACGCCGATAACCAGGATTAGCACACAACGCTTCGTTGATCCAGTTTGAGCTCCAGAGTCAGTGGTGAGCCTCCTTGCATTTCAGAGTGTCGTTTTATTCCTCTCTAGTTAGTTCAATAGAATGTTGTGGGGTTTGTCCCAACGTTCATCTCAGTCAATTAAGAGGCTTCATAGGCAGATAGTCAATTAGATTGTTCAGTTTGATGTCTCCTTTATCTTATATTTCAGATGCTTTAACTTTGAGACTCAAGTGCCATTTTGGCAAGATTATTATATTTTGAGTATTTTCTCTTGAAAATGTCCTTTACTATTATATTAAGTTAAGTTAAATCTTCCGCTGAGTAAACTAAGTCAGATCAAGGATTCGCTCGAGGCCGACAATATTCAACGAGTGCTAGTCCACCCCCGGTTGTAGACTCGGAGAGTGATATAATTATTCGTCTAAGTGAAGTTAAGGGTCATGTTTATTTAATATGACTTTAAAAACAAGTCTTATAATATTAGCCCATTTGGGCAAGTAATTATTAACGGTCAAAGCAATAAATTGGATTTCAAAACAAATTAGGAGTACACATTATTAACTTCCCAAATGATTTAAAAAATTATGGTACGTCATATGTTTATATATCATATTGTCAATAATTCTAGTTTAAAAAATTACTAATGCAATTTATTAATTTTCCAAATGACCAAGGTATACAATTTATTAATTTTTCAAATATAATGAACCGGGAATACAGTTTATTAATTTCCATAATAGGTTAGGAATATAATTTACTAAATTTTCAATTATACTGAACTAGAAAAACAATTTATTAATTTTCCAAATAAACTAGAAAATATGATAGGCCATATATATCTATGTATTTTGTACTGTCAATGAAACTTATTTCAACACAAAATAGGTATAAAACTTAATAAATTCCCAAATAAAGATATGGCAGGTCATCACTATATTTACTTCATTTTCCAGTCAAACTTATTATACATTATATTTTTCTACTTATGTTCCTTTTAAAAACTCAAGGAAATTCCAACATTGTTTTTGTTTAATTCGATTTGTATTAGTGATATTGAAAAATTAGCAACTCTCATTCTCATTCTTCTGTTGTTTATTTTTTTTAGCATGAGTGATCGTAATTCAGTGGATATATATAGTTTCTTAAGAACAGGTGTAGCAGTAAATCTGCTAGACCAATCCTTGCAAAATCAAACAAATCCTCCAACAAGTGATCAGGATAATCAAGTTGCTTACGTAGAGGAGATTGTGGAGGATGTTACGTTGAGGTATCTTAAAACAAGAACTCATCATGTTGATGATCCAATAAACGGAGAAGATAATCCAATAAAAATGGAAGAGATCTGTGTCATATGTCATGACAAATTTGAGCATGAAGAAAACATTGGGACACTCGGGTGCGGGCATGAATATCATGCCAGATGCATCAAACAATGGCTAGTGATAAAAAAAGATTGCCCTATATGTAGAGCTTCAGTTTTGCAGTTCAGATCAACAAAAGCTATACAAATGCATAGACACTAGTGATTTGTTTATTTTGATATTGTGCTAGTCGAATGTTTATTTTCCCCTATGTTTACAATAAAAATAGTTGTGTACGTAAATTATATTTAAAGCTCATATCATCGACCTTAGTAATTAAGACAAATGATTTTTAAATTGTTGATATCTCTCACAATATATCTTTGTTACAAACAAGAACAATTTATTTCCTGCCCTAATTATTGCTAAGAGACAACTAATTAAAATATCACTGTAGACACTAGCCTAAACACATACTAGACAAAACATAAATGGTAGTAATATTGTTTGTTTTCCCCACAACTCTAGTAATTACATTGATTTTTGAATTTCTTCTAATGTTGTAACTTAACATCACACACCAGTTTAAGACACAAAAGAATTCAAACACAGAATACACATGCTGTATAACCAACTTTGTCCCAATCAATCTAATAAAAGAAAAAATAATATGAAACATGATAAAGAAATAGATCTTTGTTTAAGAAATTTGGCACCATTTTAATTTTTATAATATTTGATATTAGAAAAAGATTAGTGTACAATGATATTTTAATGATGGCACGATAAATTCAACGGTTAATTAAGAGGAGAGTAATTAAGGTGAACATCAATAACATCATAATTTTCCCATGTAACCATGTTTACCAAAAATTGCTTATACAGTTTTTGTACTGTAAATGGAGATGTTTCTCCATTTTCAAAATCAACAATGACAAATGTTTGTCAACAACACGACCCTTCAATTATAGGGAAGCACTATACATAGTCTTACCATTTGGCCAAATCGAATAGTAAAACATGTTGTCTGAATTAGATAATACGAGAAAATTAAAAAATTAAACGCGAAAAAACGACAACGATTACGTGGTTCACCAATACTTGGCTACGTCCACGAAGAAGGGGAGCAGTTTATTATGGATAGGCAAAAACAAGAATTACAAAATAGTTTTTGGCATACTAGCTGTCTATATATAGTGCTAAGCTACGCCCTACCAGGCCTTGTCCCACCATACAGAATTGACGAAAATTAGGGCCATTCAAGGCATTCAACAATCTCCACCGTGACTGATCGCCAAACAGATTCTCAGACGCACTATGATAAAAAAAGCCCGGCCGCCCCTTCTTCCCGCTTTTCCTCAGAATGCCCCTCAGGCCATTCACATACAAAGTCCACTATGTGCGAGTGGGTATCTAACTAAGATAAGCTTCTGATGTTTGGAGCAGTCACAAACATTGTTGTAACATACTTGCTCTGTGGAACCGGCTTTGTGAACATTCACAGGAGTAATCAACATGCCTACTTTCTTCCTACTTTCTTCACCTTGATTCTCTTCTCACTTCTCAGAAAATGCTACCTCATCGTCAAGCTGCTTTGGTTCTCTTCTGCTGGACTTGATCCTTGGCTCACAAATTGCGCTCAATACAACGTCACAAACAACCGTAGCCTGATCATGATGCATGACCAAGATCACTAACCAGCAGGCCCTTTCATCCAAATCCTTCTTTTGCAGCCTCTGTCAAGAAAGGCCATGTACTCCTCTTCCGTAGTCGACAAAGTCACGTAGGTTCAAGTTGCCTTCCAACTGACGACAGATCTCCAGGGTAAACACCATTATAGCCAGTCATCGATCTTCTTGTGTTCAACATCTCCAGCAATGTCCGAATCAGAATAGCCAGTAACCAAGCACTGATATCACCTCCCTAAATGATACCAACGTCGATTACCTCTAAGGTAAACGAAAAATTCTCTTCACAAGCCCTGCCCATGTTTCTCTCCCTGGTTTTCCCATGAATCTTCCACTACACTGCCTAGCGTGTGCTAAATCGGCCTTGTCAGACCATAGCATACATCAAACTTTCCTACGGCAACTGGCATAAAGGGACCGTGACCTATACTCCCTTCTTCTTCTCTGACTGTGGAGCGAAAATGGCAGTGAGATTGATATGGCAGCACTGGGGGTAATCAATGGCTTAGATGAGACATGCCAAACCTCGCTAAGACCTTCTGAATGTAGCTTCCTCATCTGTGACAGGACGAATAAGTTTCCTTCTCTCTCTGTCTCTAATGATCTCCATCCCTAAAATCGTCCAGCGGCTCCCAGATCCTTTCATCTCAGACTGCAGCACTAAGTAAAACCCTTTCACTTCTAATGTCCTACTTCTTCTTTGCAGCTATCAACCATAATCATCTACATAAGCACCAGATAATGAATAATCATCCTTGAGCCTAAATTGTAGTAGACACAACATCATCTGAGCTCCTAGTATAGCCCAACTTCACATATAGCTGTCCAAAAACCTTTTATTAACCACTCGCTTGAGACTGCTTATTCATATAAGGGACTTCTTCCATCAACTTGCAGACATGATTTTTCCTTCCCTGGAACTTTGGGAAACCATCCGGCCTGAGCATGTATATCTCTATTCTCTTCCTCCAATCTCCATGTAGAAACGCTGTCTTCACATCAAGTTGGTTCAAGCTCTAGATTCTGATGTGTAACTATCGCTAGTAACACTCGGACTCGAAGTATGTCTGACCACTGGGAAAGATCTCAATTGTAGTCCATCCCTCTCTTTGGTTGAAACCTCTGCAACAACCCGGGCTTTATACTTTGACTCCTTCTGCTGGTGATATCCTTCCTTCTTCTTGAAAACCCCCATTTGCAAGTATAATCTTTCTCCCCAAAGGCGGTATGACCAGATCCCATGTCTGATTCCTTGTGTAGGGGACTCCATCTCATCTCCCATACGGCCACAACCAGGTTTCAGAATCAGAACTTAAAATTGCGTTGCCTGTAAGGAGACCGGCTCCAATGGAGCTACCTTCGTCAGCAACCTGCAGTGCATAACCCCCATGTCCTCAAAACCTACCGCGTAGGTGGCCGAACTCCACCCTCCGTGGCCGCTCTTGATCTATACTCCGATGGATATCTGATGGCATGATCTGGAATATCAATTTCGTCGTGGCCTTGATCCTCCTCTCATGTTCTTTCAAATCGCTCTCGTTCGAATGACTTGAACTCCACCTGTTTATCAGACTCCCAGTTTCTGACGTATTTGTAGGCTTCACAATGGGTCTAGCAGAGACCTTTCATCAAAGACATAACCGTTCCTGCTCATAATACCCCCTCTTTTTTGCTGCTGGAGACCAGATTCTGAAACCTTTCAAAACTCCTCATCCGTGCCCACAAATACATCTCCCTTTTTAGCTCTTGGTTCTAGACTTATTTACCTTCACTGACGTGATAGTAAGGCCGTACACCTACCAAAAGCTTTCGATTTGAATAATCCACCAGCTTTTCCTGACCACATCTCATAGGTTCTTTGCATGTAATGCCTTATGTGGTCCGCGGTTAATCACAGTAGCAAGCTGTAAGCTAACCGCTCTGCCCAGATCTTTCTATCTAATCTAGCCAGCATTAGAGAGCTGCAACCTTGCTCTCTCCAGAAGTGTAATTTATTCAATCCGCTCAGCTATACAACAACGCGTTCTGCTGTGGTGTATTCTGACTGTAACGATGTCTAGCAAATCCCTTCATCCTACAGAATATCAAATTCAGCCAAACGAATTCCAGCCCATTATCAGTTCTCAACTCTTGATCTTTCTCTTCCCGTTTGATTTTCCATCAAAATTTTCCACCCTTGAACTTCTGGAAAGCTTCACTTTATGCTTCATCATGTTACCCCAAGTCATCCTATGGTAGTCATCATAATGGACACAAAAAATCTGCCCAGCCTCCCAAAGACTCAACACGGCATGGGACCCCCACTCCCACCCCCCAGCATCAGAATGGTATAATCAGTGGTGCCCTTTGTGTTCTAATGAATGGGCCTTGGAAACTTGTTGCGTGTATTTTTCCAAAACCCAATGTTCACAAACTCTAGGCTCTTAACCTTATGACCAGCAGAAAAGATCCTCCCTTTGACAGAATTTGCATCCCTCTTTCACCCATATGCCAGTCTCATGTGCCAGACCTTAGTCATATACCTTCTTTGTGAAATTCTGACGATGCAACAGGGGCTGAACCTGTAACCGTGGAACCTTTTATAAATACAAAGTACCCACGCATGACACCTTTCAGAATCAATTTTGAACGCCTTCCAGACCCGCAAGACTCCTCTTTTCCCCGACCGCTGAATCCCTTGCTGTCCAAAAGACTGCGAGATATCAGATTTTTCGTCATCAATGGAACGGCCTGACCTCGTTCAATGTGCAAAAGCTACCGTCATGTGTCCCTTATCTTGATCGAGCCTGTCCGCAACCACCTTGCATACAGAACTGTTGGCCATCGAGATGGTGCCCTCCGTCTTACCTGCTCAAAGTCGTGTAACACTCTCATCCTAGACAGCTGGATAGGATGCCCCAGAATCGGAGAACACACACACAATCTGAATGATGAGTGTGCTATCCGCACTATGGCAATATCTTCTTCCGAATTGGTGCTTCTTCAGCAACAGCAAGCAGACACTGATTGTTTTTTTTTTCCGATTGCTATCGTCTTCTTCGGACAATCAAATTTCAATGTCCCCTTCTCCTTGCAGTACTTACAAACATCCATCCGGCTTTGCACCCTTCCGACACGGCTTTATTTTTTCTTTTTTCCGCCGTTTTTCCTTCCCTTTCCGCTACTTGGTGAACACAGACCGGAAGGCTGTATGTCCGTACTTATGCGTTCCTTATGCCGTAATTCCCTGCTAATGAAGGCCGATCTACTTCTCCAGTGCACAGTATCTTTCCCAAACAATGACCTATTGAACAAAATTCTCAAACGACATTGGAAGAGATACTACTAGATCAGGCAGATCTTCATCCTCGATCTTCACATCGAATTACGCAATTTCTAATAACAAAGTATTCAATTGCTCTAAGTTGTTCCCTGAGTTGTACCTTCAGCCCATTCGTAAACCGAATGACGTTGTTTCATAAGCAGCTTGTTTGTAGAGATTTTGTCATGTACAAACTCTCCAGCTTCACCACAGACCAGCAAGCATTCTCTTCATCCGAAGACCATCTGTGATACGCAAATCCGCGAGACAGCAGTCATGACGTCGCGGGCGCTTTTCCTCCAGAATCGCCCTCTCAGAGTAACGACGGCGTTCTTGTCTTTCGACAACACGGCGCCAGAAGCCTGCTGTTTAACAAAGCCCGCATCTTGATCTGCCATAAACTGAACGGTTCCTCCCTGTGAATTTGTCGATTTCACGTTAAAGCAGACATGTCTTCGAATTCTTTCTCCAAGAACACCGATTACCGAGAGGGCTCTGATACCAATTTTGTTGTGCCGAATTTTGAGATAATACGATAAAATATTAACGGCGAAAAAACAAGAAAACAGAGTTAACGTGTTCACCAATAAATTGGCTACAGTCCACGGAAGAGCGGGAAGCAGTTTTAGTATGGCAGAGGCAAAAACAGAATGACAAAAAGGAGGGTTGTTCATGCGTCTATAATAGTGCTAAGCTACTCCCTAACAGGCTTGGGCCCACATAAGATTGACAAAGAAAATTAATGGCCCAATCAAGGCATTCACAAACTAAAATCAAATAAAACAAAATATGTAAAATGACTCGCAGATCATTTTTATGTTTTCAACATATTTCCCCTGTTTGACCCCACTTGAGTTTTATTAGTATTTAAAAAAATTTGAAAGAAAGATGACAGACTAAGGAGATCATATGCTCAAGGTAAAACAATTCAATTTTGGATGTTGAGAAATGTAATGACCCTCTTGCAACGTGAAGTTATATGTTATATCATCACTTAGGCTCATAATGATGGTTGTCAATTAGAGTATCTCCCATATATATTATATTATTTTCATGTATATGTAAAGTTGAGTTTATTATTTTTTTTGTTTAAAGAACTTAGTGTTTACATTGTTTTATGACTTTTCCTTATATCCCATTTGTCTTTGTTGCTTTATATTGAGTTATGACTTCATGAGTTGAGCAAAGTAGGGTAAGTTCATTCTTACTCCTTGCAAGTCTTATAGGTGTATTTAGCATTCCAACTCACATACTCGTACATTCAATGTACTGATATCAATTGGCATGCATATTCTTATAATACAGACGTAGGTAACCAGGATCAGCACACAGCACTTCGTTGATCCAGTTTGAGCTCTAGAGTCAGTGGTGAGCCTCGTTGCATTCTTGAGTGTCATTTTATTGCTTTCTAGTTAGTTCAATAGAATGTTGTGGGGTTTGTCCCAACGTTTATATCAGTCAGTTTAGAGGCTTCATAGACAGATAGTCAGTTAGATTGTTCAGTTTGATGTCTCTTTTATCTTATATTTCAGATGCTATAACTTTGAGACTAAAGTGCCATTTTGGCTAGATTATTACATTTTGAGTATTTTCTCTTGAAAATATCCTTTACTGTTATATTAAGTTAAGTTAAGTCTTCCGCTGAGTTAAGTAAGTCAGGCTAAGGATTCTCTCAAGGCCGACAATAATCACCGAGTGTCAGTACCACTCAGGGTGTAGGCTCGGAGTGTGACATAATTATTCGTTTAAATGAAGTTAAGTGTCATGTTTATATATTATGCCTTGAAAAACAAAAGGCTTATAATAGTAGCCCATTTGGGCAAGTAATTATTAACGGTCAAAGCAATAAATTTGATTTAGAAACAAATTAGGAGTACACATTATTAACTTCATCAAATAATTTAAAAAATATGGTAGGCCATATGTTTATATTACCAAGGTATACAATTTATTTAATTTTCAAATTAATGAACGGGGATCCAATTATAATTTTCTTATAAGTTTAGGATCTAATTTACTACATTCCATTATACTGAACTAGAAAAACAATTTATTAATTTTCCAATAAATAGAAAATAATTGTAGGCCCTATTATATCTTATATATTTGTATTGTCAAGAAATTAATTTCAATACAAAATAGGAATAAAACTTATTAAATTCCCAATAAAAATATTGCAGTCCACACTATATTTACTTCATTTTTCCAGTCAAATTTAATTATACATTATATTTTCAGCTTATGTTCATTTTAAAACTCAAGGAAATTCCAACATTGATTTTGTTTAATTAATTCGATCTGTATTAGTGATATTGAAAAATTATGCAACTCTCATTCTCATTGTCTTCTGTTGTTTATTTTTTTTAACATGAGTGATCGTAAAGTCAGTTGATATAGTTTCTTAAGAACATGTGTAGCAGTAAATCTGCATAGACCAATCTTTGCAAATCGACGAATTTTCCCCACAATCAGATAATCCATTTGCTTAGTGGAGGAGACTGTGGGGATGTTCCGTTGACGTATCTTAAACAGTTCAGTCATGTTGATGATCCAATAGACGGAGTTAAGATAATCCAATCCAAATTGAAGAGATTTGTGTCATATGTCATGACAACTTGAGCATCAAGAAAACTTTGGGACACTACGGGTGCGGGCTATATCATGCGAGATGCCTCAAACAATGGCTAGTGATAAAAAAAAAAGATTGCCCTATAATGTAGAGCTTCGTTTTGCCGTTCATCTCAACAAAGGTATAAAAATGCACAGATACTAGAGATTTGTTTAGTTTGATTATTGTGCTAGTCGCGAGGTTGGTTTTCCCTATTTTACAGTAACCAATAGTTGTGTGTACTTATATTCTATTTAAAGTTCAATCATCGAACTTAGTAATTAGACAAATGATTTTTTAAATTTGTGATATCTCGCTCTATATTATCTTTGTTACGACAGAACATTTTATTTCCTAGCCCTACACTTCCTCGTATTTTTGATAACGGGAAGGATGACATTTTGAGGTCTCGAATTAATATTGGATGATATTTTTGACTTTGAAGGTTTGAAGTTGATCAAGTCCAAGTCTTAGTTATGATCTCAAATGAGAACACTTTGTCATTATTTATGTCCTAAAAGACGATTTTTTGTTTTTGGGTGTGGTTGTATGAATATTCGAGGTGTTTGGAGTGACGCGAGTCCGTGGTTGTATTTTTTAGTTTTAATCAAATCTAATTTTTGTCAAAGTTTGATCAAGATGACCTCGTATAATGATTGATAAATCCTATTATCAAAATGTGTTTCATCATTTATTTTGCAATATTGATTTGTCGTCATGAGTTTTTCTGAATGAGTTTTAACGACCTCAAGTTTGTGCTTCTAGTAGAATTTAAAAGTAAGAGCTTGACCTATGAAATCAATAGTTGACAACACGAGCTCGGATTGATGAGTTGAAAGTTCCATATCATTTTATTACTTATGTTTATGAAATTCAATATGGATTTTGAATCTTTTGAATGGCTTTACATAAATGGTGATGATTCAAAGTTCAAATTTTACTGTTTTGAGATCACAATGTATCTAGATTAATGAAACTTCAAGCATGAACATAGGATGAATCCTGTAAAATTTTTGAATAATTTTGGTAAGTCCATATGAAAATTTTATTTTGAAACATAAAATTAGTATGCGCTTGTGAATAGACTGGGTTTGGCAAGGCAAATGGAACACGATATTCAATTTTGATTGAACAGTAGATTTCTATCATTATTGAAGAAAAATATAGTATTTAATAAACTCAAAGGTTCTTGGAAATCTTAAATTCCATTGTCTATCATTCTGTATATTTTGTATGTTTTCTTGTATTTTCTATCTATTTGAAAATAACAAGTAATATTCCTATTTATAAGTAAAAATCAAATAAACTTAGTCTCAGACCTACTTCTAATGAACAAAAACAGAAGAAGTAAATATCATAAATAACAATCTTAATGCAACTTAAAATTCCTACTCACACATTGAATATTTATTTCTAAAGTATTGTATACTCTTGTCTTTTTCTCTTTTTAGCATTGTGTATGAGTACTTCTTTGGATCTCCAGTTTTAGAGTACTTATTCAATCTTCAGTTACTATCTCGTCAATCTTCAATTTTAATTGGGAATCGTAAGAAACTATCAAACAATAATTTAATGGATTTGGTCCTTTTCCTATATATTTAGTTTCCTATTATAACCCTATTAAACTAAGTCCCTATAACTACCTTTATATCCTACACGTAACCCCAACGTTCTCATTCACGTCAAATCACCAAAACCCAACCTACTCCATCCCCTTCACGTCTCTGTCAGAAGCGGATAGGGTTTCCAAGCACGCCAGTCTTTCTATTCATTCCATTTTTTGGGGCTTGTAGGGATTCATCATGGGTTCCATTTCACTCATTTCAACCCCCCAGGTTCTCTTTGATTTTCTAATCCGATTTCAATCAAATAATTAGGTTTTATATTCAATTCTTCATGGATTCTAAATTTTGTGATTCCACTGCTTAAATTTGATCTTATTTTGAAAAATTGTTTGGACTCAATAACATGCACTTAAATTGAAATCACATGAACACACGATCATACTCATGGTTTTTTAGATTCTATAATCCAAAAGATATGAATTTTACGAAGAATTTATGAATCTAGATTTAATGTTTCAAAAGTTATGCATGATTTATAAAAATAATATTTATTGAATTATGGTTCGTTACGAATGAGAATCAATTCAATTGTGAAAGGTTTTCTTACCAAAGAACCAATAAGATTTTCTCACCAAAGGAACAATACTAGTGTCTCTCACACATTTTGGATTGACGATTTAATGAACTAGCTTATGACTATTTTAAACTTGAACTAGTATTAGAATTTTACTTTTTCATTGATGATGATATGTTTATGAAATTGACTACTTTGTTGAGATTTCACTTAGCACATAGAGAACTTTGAGGTGGAGACTCAAATAGGGTAGTCTCAAGTAGCAACTCTAGTTCCAAACTACATGTCTCCATAGGTTTGCCTTAAATGGCCTAGATTGTAATCCATATATAGAATATAATAAGATACAAAGTTCTAGCTTAGTAAGTAGACTTTCCAGAGTTACATTGGTTTCCATGTTATAGCTCGCAACGTCTATTGTTGATTAAAGTCAATATCCCACCAAATAATCTATGGTTTCTGTAAAGGTTTAAATGAAGCTTTCTTGATGATTTTAAGATGCATTGACTGGGTTCACGATTTACGATTCTACTTCACATGATTTCTATAAAAAAAAGTTTCTTGGTCATGCATATCATGTTTTTGATTATGTCCTCTATGATCACATTTTCATGTTTTCATGTACATCCCTCTTACTTTGTACATTTCATGTACTATTTCATTATGCAAAACTATTTACTGTATGGGCTTTCTATTTTGCCTCTATTATATATGTTTTTGTATTCGTATGTCCCACTGCTGTGTAGAGTCTCTCGAGATCTTTACGTCCTACGAACCGGATGTGACTTTGGATCGTCACTATATCATACTACACTACACCTTTCTGGGCCGGGCATATCATAGTCATAAGCTCTTAGCATTGACGTGACCTCATGCATAACCAGCTATCTTTAAATATATAAGGTGAGCTCCTAGTGTTATGATTTTCCAATCTCTCTCTACTTTGACTATACCGATCTTTATTTTGTATTCCTAACAATTTTCTATCATTTTATTTTCTTGCACTCCTTTGTAAATAAATACCTTGACTATAACCACATTGTGGGGTGTTATATGAATATCTTGTTATTCTCTTTCTTTCTCTATTTTTTAGTCTTCTTCTCCACATTCTTCTCTTTCATCACGTGTTGCTCGCTTTCTTCTACTGATTATGTTTTGGGTGGGACTGACCTACAAGTGGGTTGTTTATCAGTTCTCATGCTTGAATTCTTGATACTTTGAGTCGTGACAATTCTAAGCTTAATATTGAATCATAATGGACTTCTTCATGACTTATACTTGGATTCAAAGGCTTTCGAACTTGATCTTTACTTCAAAGTCATTCGAGTTTATTCTTGAATCCGACGATCTTGTTCTTTAGTTGTTTTGTTGAACTTGAGTGTTAGTATAATTGAACTTGTAGGTTATTAGAGAAATTTGTACTGTTTGATCCACAAGCTCTCTCTCTCTATCTACTTGTTGAAATGATGGTATCTTTTCTTTACAACATGGACCCCTATTTATGTTATAGAATGAAATTAGTTGTGATGAGGAGACACTCCCTTTGACCAATTTGATTAGTGCTATAATGAATATTGGAATTAGTCAAAACATTCACTTGGCACTCATGTGACATACAATTTTTTTTGTTTTTGATTGGGCAGGCAGTTATGACCTGATACTCACATAATCGTATGGGCTCCTTCGCTTTACTTTGTAAGATACATCATATTTGATGACCCATGACACCAAATTGGTCTTGTAGAACGAGATGTATATTGGAATTTGGCAACGTAGAACTTACACTTATTATTATTTACAGCTACCCCAATAAAATTTAACTTTGATTAAATATTTAATATTGAACTTAAATAAATTAACAAATCATACTTAGCCATAGTATTTATTTGGACTGATGTATCTCGCATTTAATATACTCAATAAATTCCTAACGGATTTAAATCTAATAAAACTCATTATCCCCACAAAGACATTGAGATTAAACATGGTTCAATATTTATTGAAAAAAAGTAAACTAACCATATGAAAAATATCTGAAATAATCTTGTTTTAATCAACAAGAAATTTATTACAAGTAAAGATTCATAGCAAGAATAAAACATTTTCAAGGGAATTGTCATCTTGTTGAAATTAAAAATTTTGTACCAGAATTCAAACAAGTCCACACACCATTATAAAATAATGTGGATCTTTCCCCAATCATAGTTAGAGGAACTGGATCTTAGGCTCAGATTAGTTTATGTTGCTTCGATTGATGTTTTGGGTCTCATTACTATGAACTTGGTTTTCTGTTTGCGGGAAGAGAGGGGCTCATTTTAAAAAGTAATTAAGTCATTTTCATTATTTTATTGTTGTTTGTTACATTTATAATATTGATCCTTTGGACCCACACATTTATGTATACAAAATAAAGTGGAGGATTGATAACCAGACTATAATTCGTAAAACCTTAACAAAAAAGAGAGAATCTTTTAATTTAAAGATAATGGAAAAATTACTTTAAAAAAATCATTTGATTACAAAACCAATGAGAAACCTATGAAAGACTCAAAATATGTATGTTTACTATCAAATTATCAACTTTTTTGTACAAAATAATACAACCAATAATAATAATTCCGAAATTCTATATGTATACAACAAATACATTGCATATTCTTAGACAAAATTAAGAGATTGTGTGCTAATACTAGGATAGCTTAGAGATAGTTAATTGAGATATCTTTTATATTAGTACTACCAGTGTATTTAGGAATAATAGCATATGTTTCATTGGTTTTTGGTCTTATAATATATTTCCTCATTATTTTCTATTCGAAAAGTCCTACAGCCGATTTTTGTGGCATGATTTACCCAAAAATAATTATACTAATAGTCACGAATTGAATAACTGTATGCATTGAATGAATAGAGGAAGTTTAGAGGGATTCGTATGTGTATAGCAGTGCTTCTTTCTTGAAACGACCCACGAAGGTTCATGCTATGATTTAAATTTTTTAATTTTATTCATGACGAAGAGGTTGAAACATTTCAGGTCGTCGTCCTAGTTCCTGCTCTGCAAGAGGTAGTGCCGTTCTCTCCTCTCTTACTTATTTTATTTTATATTGCTTAAGCAGATTTTACTTTTTTTTTGAGTTTTAAGTTTTTCTTCATGTTTTTGTTTTGTGTAAGTTCCTTTTATTTTTGTGCTTCAATAGATTCATTTCTTACTTTATTTTATTTTATATTGTTAGAGCGATTTATTTTTTTATTTGGGAAAGGTTTTTAGTTTTTTTCTTCTGTTTTTTGTTGTGTAAGTTCCTTTTTATTTATTTTGGCTTCAATAGATTCATTTCTTAAATGAGTTTCATTTTACAGTATTAGTTTTTGTGCATAGGGTAAATTTTAGATTGATTCATTGTATTTCTTTGTTTATCTTTCACTTCTTGAACTATTGTTTCGCTGATATGTGAATGGTTATCATGTTTGAAGAGCTACATCCATTCCCCATTAACATATGGTCATGAATAAAGAAACTCTTATTATTGAGTTCAAATAATACTACATTAAGGCCTATTTCTCGAAATTTCGCTTTTTTTCATGTTTTGTTGATTTTTTTTAAAACAATTTTATAGTTAGACTTCTATCAGATGACAATAAAAGTAGTCATCTCTTCCTATTTCTCTCCATTAATTATTTACACAATATATTTTATTTGGAGAGTATTTTTAATTGATATAACTATATATAGCTTATAGTTTGAAAAGATTTTAATTTCTTAAGTGCTATCAAATTTGACAATGGCCTAAACTAATTTTTATAAATTCTAATGGTTATATATTTTTACTACTTCTGTAAGTTTGGGCTCCCCACTTATCATATCATTTTGAGATAAAGATGGTACAGTTTGGTTGCCAGTTTAATTGCCTCTGCTTAATTCTACAAGCCTAAGAGTTAAAGATGATTGTCTTGGGAGATCATGATTGCCCCCTTTCTCTTCTATTTGTTCGTTTTTTTATAATTCGTTAATCTCTTTTTATTTAAGTAAAATAAAAATTTAGCGACGAAGAAGGTAATTAATATATTCTTTTGCTTAATTATTATGATATATGATTATCTATTTCAAGAATTTCATTTCTTACTTTTTGGATTAAAATTATGTAAAACAAATTTGACCAGTCTCCGCATTATTTTTATCAATAATTTTTTTTTTTCTATAAGTAAGTTCTAGCAATGTTTTTTTATAATACGAAAATAATCTATATATATTTTTTAAAAATCATCATGTAAAATGTCACTGAATTAAAAATCTACATGAGTGTAACTCTCTGATTCCTATCATGTAAGATAAAGAATAATCATAATCAATGTCACACGGTAAGTAATACTTTACACTAATTTAGGAGGTTTGAAAAATAACGACTTTAGAATATTATTTAAAATTATATTAATCATTATAAATGACTAAATTCAATAAGTTCGAATAAGTATTATCTACTCAATTTCGTTTTTGTTTTTTTTTTTTTTGCGAAATAAAATAAATGCACAGGTGAATAATTAAAAAAATTTAAAAAGTAGTCATCGTATTTTTATAACATCTAGCCTCAATCAAGTTAAAATGGTCTCCACCGTGCCTCTTTTCTCTATATTATTTTGTTTTCTTCTTTATTATACCTGTCATTCTCTCTTAGACGATAAACATTGAAACCAAACAAAAATATTTGTAAACCAAAAACATTGTATGTTGATGTACGACTCCTAATTTTATAATAATGAATATTTTTCTCTTAACCCAATGTTGATGTACTAATCCATATGTTTAAATAATGAGAATATTTTCTTTACCCCATGTTAAGCATCACATACAGGAGTGATTTCTAGAAATTGTTTTAGGTTTAAAAAAACAGCCAAGCAAGTGTTTTTGGTTTATTTTCAAGTCCAACAATGGACAATTGGTTTCTACTACTTGCGCACCATTCCTAGCACATACAGTAGGTTTTCTTTCTGCAACAACATCAAATTTTATTGAGCAATGATCTCTTTCATTGTCAGTATCCCTTTTTTCTAACACATTGACCATAGCCCACTAGTCATCTTTGAGGATTGTTATATGAAACTTTATCCATGGTCCAGAATTATCAATGAGTAAGAAAATCAGTTTTGATAGCAAGAGACTTATCATTGATGTTGTCCCCTTAATTGACTCCTTGTATGGCTAATATAATACCTTTGCTTGAAGAAAAGGTCTTTCACCACAAATCCGAGTATATTTTCCATTTTGTCCCTACAATTTGTGTTATTTCAGTATCATCACTTAACGAGAGAAGGAGGAGGAGTTTAAATGTAATATTAAGAAAAAACAAAGAATAAAAAGGGGGAGTTTGGGGTTCAGAGACAACTTTCATTCATAAATGATGTATAAAAAAAAAGATAATTGTGTGTTTTTTAGTTTATTTTTTTATTCCCATTACATTTAAAATATGAATAAAAGCTTAATGTTTTGACCCAATATCTTACCATATATCTCTCTATATGTTTTCCTTTATTATAACTCCCATCCTCTCTTTAAAAAATGATATGAAAATAAAAAAAGTAGCCACTACATATACACATACAAGGACTCATTTACGAATGGTTTGGGGTTAAAGGAAATCCAAAATAACATATCTTCTTAAAATAAATATTATAAGAAAGTAATTTATTTATTTTTTTAAATTAATTATTTTTTCTTAAAATTTAATCATTAAATTAAAAATACAAAATTTTTAGAACATCATCAACACATTTTGGACACAAAAATTAATAGTATAAATATAACTTCATAAATCATAAATATATTTGACATAATATGAACTTATCATATCTAACTTTAAAAATAGTCTGTAATTAAAACATCTATTTATACTCCTAAAAAACAAATGATTTAAATATACATAAGTCTAATTAAAATAAATGTACATAATACCTTTTGATATATCAAATATCAACATACATCCATAGAACGGATTTAATATAAAAGAAAAAATAGCCCATAAGATCATGACTTGTTCCATAATAAATTTTGCTTTTAAATTTAAAACTAGTAAATGCAGCGCAATTATAAATATATTTTAAAAAATATTAAAAAAGACAGGGCTCTTTTCTTACGAATCAGAATCTTGTGGCTAAATTTTTTTAGTATTTGTACGTTACGATTTCTTTTTTGATATTTTATTAGATAGATCTTAAGAATTAAATATTTAATTAATTAAAGTTCATTGAAATGATAAAACTAATTTTTTAAAAAAAATTCATATTATGATGTCAATACAATATATAATTTTTTAAATTATTTTTAATGTTGAATTTTTTATATATTTTATACATTTCTAATTTGTTCATATATATAGATCCTATTATGTGTGTGTGCGGCATGTGTGCGCGCAACACTTGTGTTTTTCTTTTCATGAAATTTTTCAGTAAGTTTTAATGAATTTCTATTGTCGAAATATGAATCTTTGTTAGTTATGAAATTATTATTGTAATTTTATCTGGAATATGATAATTACTAACTTATTTCAAATAATATTATTGATAATTTAACAGATATTTTAATGTTGGAATATATCTCTTTTATATGGCTTGTCTAATGGTAATAAGTATCATTTATGTTTTCTTTGATTTGTTCATTTTTGTAGCTTTAAAAATCAACAACAATGAATTAATTAATGCATTACTTTTCTATCTATTTTGTTTCTTTTAATTCTTCGTTAAGGTTAACCAAATGCATATTCTTTACTATAAAATTTTTTTTTAGTAAGTAAGTGTGTATATATGCATCTTTCTTAAACTTTAATAGTGAGAATTAAAGAAACAAAAAAGATACAAATTATTGCAACAATTTCTTATTATTGTTGTTGTTTTTATAAAGTAAATAAATGATCACAAATCAAAAGAAAACATAAATGATACTAACTTATTACGTTAGACACACCATAAAAAAGAGATATCTATCCAAAATTTAAATATATGTTTTAATTTATCAATAATATTGTCTGAACATATGTGAGTAATTATCATATTCCAAATAAAATTACAATAATCAATTTGCATCTAACAAAGATACATATTTGTGACATAAGAAATTCATAAAATTCACNGCGAAAACAGAAATTAGTCAGTTGTCTTGGAAAAGGTGCTGGATTGTCGTGCTAGCTTTGAGCCAGAAAGTTCCCTGTGAAATTCAAAGGTTGGATCCTAACGCCACTGAGTGTTTTAGGAACTCTTGCCTCGACCTATTTCAATAGTTTGCTTCTGTGAGTTCCTTTAAAGTATGCCTTCACTTCTTCCTGATTCTAACTACTCTAAACGACATCTAAACATTAATTTCTCGTAACTTGAAATAAAAAAATGATAATCTAAGAAAACAAGAATAATAATTTTTGGAAATAAATATGGAAATCTGATAATTTTCCAGCTTTTAAAAGTGAGATTTAGTCATTTTCAAACGGCCATAACATCTATCTCAAGAGAAGTTAGGGTGAGGTCTTTATATGGATGGAACACTCTTGGAAATATCTTTGAAACAATGCCGAGTTTGCAAAATTTCGATGTCGTATGTGAGAAATATGACTTTCAGAAGTAGGGTTATTGGATTGAGGAAAGTCCAATTCGGATTTCAGTAAGGGAAACATTTTCTTTTCATCCTAGGATTTCCCAATTTGTTTTAAGGATTATTTCAGTGGTAAAAAAAAACCAAGTCGTAATTTCAGTTCACAAAATCAAGAACGTTGTAGGGTTGGGGAGAAACGAGAATAAGAAGAGGAAGATAAAGAATATCCAGAACACCTAGAGGTTGCAGGATTCGTTTAGGGTGGTTGATTATCTCTCGTAGATTTGATTTATGTTTTTGGAATGTTTTTGGGTTTAATCTTTTGGGTAATGAATTATTTAGTGATATTATGTATTTGGTGTCGGATCTATTGAAGATTGGGAGGTTTAGAATTGAAATCAGAGAAAAGAAGCCATAATACCCGTCTGATAGACCCAGCCGCACTACACTAGCCATAGCTCCTGAGGATAGCCTCTGCCCGCCAGAATCGGGGACTCTGCGCCTCTCAGAGCGCCAAGGACACCTGGGGACCCCTTTCTTTCCCTATATTTTCACACAAGTTCCTAAGTGATGTACATATCATTTCTAGTTGATTCCAACACCATATAGTACATCTTAACATCATGAAATCATCCATAAACATGATCATGATCCTTGAATCTGTAATTCAATTCAAGGTAAGATAAGAACAAGGTCAAAGTAGTTCTGAGTCAAGTTTGAAATTTAAGAAGTCAAAGTAAGTTCTTAAACTAAGTATCAAAATCTATAAGGGAACTAAGTATTCCCTAGAAGTTAAGTTTCAAATGAAGTAAAGAGTAAGATTTGAGTTCATCTCTCAAGAAAACATCAGAAATATAAGTAATTTCCTAAGGTTTATAATAAGGTGTTTCACATTTGAGTTAAGAGGAAACTAAGAGTTCCAAAAGAGCTTTGAGTAAGAAAATAAATATTGGTTCCAAGAGATCTTTTGAAGCTAAAACGAGTTCAACAAATTATCTCAACCCAAAGGAAGGAAGTTTTGCAAAAAGCATGAGCTAATGTATATTTTGAGAGTACTATTGAGCACCGATGTGGGAATGATAGTTCATATTAATTCAAGTATTTATGTAAACCATGAAACCATCATAGGTGTTAACGACTCATATTTTTTAGATCATCACGTAAGTTAAGCTAGTGGATCCACTAAGTTAAGTAAGGTCCTATACCGATGGAAAGGTATAGGATGGTCCTCGACAACGTGAAGTAAAATGTTATATCATCACTCAGGCTCAAGTGATGTTTTTCAGTTAGAGAATCTTTCACAAAAGTTATGTTACTTTCATATATAAGTAAAGTTGAGTTTGTTATTGCATTTCTTTACAGAACAAAGTTGTTTTATGGTTTTACAAGTTTTATATATATCACATGTGTTTAAATTGCTTTATACATACTTTGAGTTGATCATAATCTTTATTTGGGCAAAGCCAAGGTAAGTTCATCTTATTTCCCTCAAGCTTAAGTCATGTCTAGCATTCCAACTCACATACTCATAAATTCAATATACTGATGCCAGTTGCGCTTCATCATTTTATGATGCAGACACAAGTAACTTGGATCCGCATGCAACACATCGTTGAGCACTCCAGAGTCAGTTGGTGAGCATCCTCGCATTCTGGAGGACATCCTTTTAAATGCTTTACTGTTTTAGTTGTCAATTAGCGTTGTCTGGGAACTAAGTCGGTTCCAACTGTTCAATTCAGGTCAGTTCAGTGCTTCGTGTAGACAGTTAGTAGTTCAGTTCTGGAGTCTCTTTTCTTTTATTATTTAATATGTTCAAATGTTGAGACTTAAGTGCCATTTTGAATAAGACAATTATCTTGAACAAAATTCTTTTAATTAATTATCAGAGATATGTATAGTCTTCCACTGATCTAAGTAAGATAGGGCAAGGGTTCGCTCACGACCATCAATAGTAATCGTGTGTCAGTCCAGCCCAGGGTGTAGGCTCTGGGCTTCAGAAACATAGTATTAGAGCATATAGTTCAAGAGTCCTAGGGAGTCTATGAAGACGGGTCTGTAAAAAGTCTTAGTCATTGGTTTGAAGCGTGCCACATCTATGATTAGGAGGTTACAACATTTAGGAATTCCTGTCTTCTTTCATACTTATTTCGTGTGTTGGAGATTATCTCTAAAAGTTTCCCTCTAATTCGGGCTTACGCCTGTTTCAGATACCAATGCCTTCACAAAGAGAAGTAAGAGATAACCCGTTAGGAGAAAGGTTGAAGCTCACAAATAGGAGTTACCTAATGCACCGATGTGAAACCCCAATGAGAGGTTACCAATAACGAATTCTGGGAAGCTATCCAGATGTTAAGTTAAGTAGTAACCAACCAAGGGTGGAAACGAGAGAAGCTAAACAAGAGAGGTCTTACATATCGAGAGTTTGTGAGTTTTAGAGAATCAATCCTCCCAGCTACACCGGATCAAACACTATTGAGGATTCGGAGAACTTTGTGGAAGAATTAAGGAAAGTGTTTGATGTAATTAACGTGGTTAATGCTGAGAGAGTTTAATTAGTTGCATTACAAATGAAGAGTGTTTCTAGAACTTCGTTCGACCAATGTAAGGAGGCCGAGTTAAGGATGCACCACCTCCAATTTCGGCTTTTCGCGAAGAAGCGTTCTTGGGGAGGTTATTTCCTCGAGATCTAAAGGAATCAAAGGAATGGGAGTTCCTCACTTTGAAACACGACTCCATGAGTGTTCATAAGTATAAGTTGAATTTCACCTAACTGTTTCGCTATTAATAAGAGATGGTGAAGGACATGAGGAGCAGAATGAGCTTATTTGTTGCTGATTTGGGTCGTGCTTCAAGCAAAGAAGGCAGGGCTGCAATGTTGATTTGCAACATCGACATATATAGGCTGATGGTCTATGTGGAACAAGTTGAAGAGGAAAAGCTGAGGAACAAATAGGAGAACCGAAACAACAAAGCTAAGACTGGGAATGATTCTAGTCAAATAAAAAGTGGTTCAAGTCGACCTCAATTTCATAAATCAAAGGGGCATGCACCATCATCAGCTAGTGCACCAACTCCTAGAAATAGAGGTGAGTATGATGGACAAAATTCGCAGAACTTCAAGGCTAGGCCAATCTTGTCCCAAGGTAGTGTGAAAAAAGGATTGGTAGTTGGGCTCCTTCTAGTGGTAGTGTTGGTTGAACCACACTCGCTAAAGTCATGATGGCCCGAAAGGTCTGCTTCAAGTTGTGGCCAAGGAGGGTACTTCATGATTGCGAGTGTTGAGTATAGAAGCAAAGTTGGTGGAAAAAATCCGGTACTAAACAAAATTTGATTATAGGGATAAATAATTTTGTTCATTATAAATCAGTATTCGTCACTAAAAACAGGTATGATTAAAAAATCTTCGTCACTCACTCATCACTAAAAGGATTGGTATTAACTGACACAAATATAAACCATCCAAAATTGCTTAAACATTTGTGTAAAAATTATTGTGGTAAAAAAGTATGATAATTTGTTGATAGTTAAAGTATGCTTTATCACTGAAAAAGGTTATTATACCGATGCAAAATTATTTGTCGCTGAGTTATTTTATTCAAGATATGACGAAATCACTTGTCTCTAAATAAGATATATTTCCGTAGTGACAAAAAAAATCTAAGTTCGTTACTGCTTTGTCCATTCAGACCCAACTTTGTCTTCTAGTTCATTTTTATGTTTTATTTTTATATTTGTTTCCACTCTTTTTGAAATTCATACTCAGCAAAAATGCCATTGAAATTTATCACTCGCATTTCATTGGAAAGTTACATTCATATTGAATTAACACCGTGTTTTTTATATTGTTTAAGAATATATTCATAGAATCTTTGGTTTTATTGGATTGTTTTTGTAAGACGTTTTTCTATTATCAGTTAAATAATAATTTAATTTATAAATTTAACTTTTGTTTATTAAAATAAAATGAATATGTGGGGTTTCAAGGTGAACATCGATACCAATCAACTATAGTACTTCATACTAAATATTTGAAATCCTCGTCGTTTAAGTTTTTTTTTTGATTTGGCTTTAATTTTTTAGTTTGTTCAATTTTCACACTGATGAAAAACATAATAGGAATTCAGAAATATTATTGCACCTTTGCAATTGTACTAAGAAGTTTGTTAAGTCGAGTTATATTTTGTATAGTTACTCTACGTACGTATGTGGATTTATTACTATAAAAGAGTACATATTTATATGAAAAAGACAAATAATGCCTTACTCTATATAGTTTATCAACACACATAAAGGACATGCCACAAAATTAGCACAAAGACTTGACCTAATAATATCCTTTTGTTACGTTGCTGATCAAGTTAAAAAAAGTAGTTGTATCAAATAATTTTAAAATAAAAGTGCTAAACAAACAAATATAAGGATATAGTGGTAGAAAGTTTCCCACTTACGGTACCCTATAACCTGAATGTATTTTTCAAAGGATGCAGTTATAATGTGTAATTAAGAAATTGATGTATTGACTTTTTATTTAAAATTGACCGACCGAATTTATTGGTTTCATATGTCACTTGTCAAGTAACGAAGGGGACTCTGAGCTATTATTATCAAGCAATTGTATTACTTTTTTGTTAATTATTCTGTTGTCACTTGTAATTAAACAAAAATGGTAGAATTTTTTTTTATTTAGCTATGAATTTTGTTTATCAGTTAGCAAAAAAAATTTAATTATTCAGACTAAACACATTTTATGTCGTCACTATTTAACACCTGGCACAGTTTGTGATAATTTTGTGTGGTTTAATTAAGCTCCATTGATGATTGATAACAATTTTAAATAGTTTTTCACCAATTATTTTATATTATTTAGTGACAAAATATTATGTCATTAATAAAATAGAAATTTTCATGGCTAAAAGTTATAAGAATCTAACTACGAATTCTAATTTGTCAATGTTGTAAGACATATTTTTTTAGATGGAATTTTCTTTGTGCTGTCAAAATTTAATAGTTTAATATATATACAACAAATTATTTTTTTTATTGAAATAATTGACTGTGGTTTGAATAAATAATTTGTCATCTGATACTTACAATTTGTGAGTGAACATCTACCTTAAAAAGGACTCAATAATTTGTTGGTGGAAAAACGTCAGGGATAAAACATTGCTACGGATTTTTATGTTTCATTAGAATGTAAAAAGAATTTGTCTCCGATTTAAGCACGAAGGTAAAGGTAAAATTTTGTCACCTAACGCAAATAAATTAGTGAAGAATTTGATGTGTGTTAGTTTGTCTAAATTACACAATATTAAATGACGAAATCATATGTCAACATATAACTTTAAATTTATGGGGACTGAAACACTACTTAGTACACATGTCGACGCCAAATTAATTTTTTGGGGGAAAAACATTAGTGGACGGAAAAAATTGCGAAGAATTCTTTATGTTTCGTCACTAAATGTTATGTGTCTTATTAGATTTAAGCTACGAAAGTAAATTTTTGTTACTAAAAGCGAATAATAGTGACGAATTTGATGTCGATATAATTCGGGCTGTATATTCATAGTTGGTGTAGTGCAGGCAATAGAACCAATATTCATCAGTTGCTCCACCAGACAGGGCTGCACCAAGAGGAGACACTGTTTTCTCTTGGTTTTGGATACTGGCAGAGGGGCAACTGTCTCTATTGCAAAATCACTAGCACTCCAAGAGCAATATAACTCTCCACATGTGTTAACGGGGATGATAAAGTATATTTACTTTTTTGATGTTTATGCTTTGTTTTAGGACGCAAGAGAGTTTGTACTTCGTAACTCCTTATGTCGTCGAACTAGTTTCAGGATTCTTCCTGAAAACTTTGTGACCCTTTTGTGTTTTATACACGTATGGAGTATTTCTAGCGGAAAGAGTCTTATCCTGTGATTATCATTTGTTTCCATCTTAATCACAAGATACACAATGACTGATCTAGTAGAAAAAGTTAGACAGGTAAATTTTTATGTCATTGAAGGTATCGACTAAATTAATTGTCTGTATGCGTCAATAGATTACTAGAACTCTAGTGTCCAAGTTCCGATCTAATGAGCCAGTCATAGAGTGGACTAGTAGTTCAACTGTGCTTTAAGGGTCGTTTCATTTTTGTAGATAAATATTGGCGAGAAAGTTAGTCTTATAGGGGTGTATCTATCACTTAGTCAAAGTTAAGAACTCGAGTGTTAAGGTAACTTCCCTTCAGTTAGTCCAATAGTCAGTAAGCTTGTAGAAGTTTTGTTATGATGATCTACCCAGAGTCCCTCCTGAAAGAGAATTAGACTTCGGCATAAACATCATTCCATATACTCGTCCTATATCTATTCCACCATACTGAATGTCACCAGTAGAGTTAAAAGACTTGAAAGAACAATTGAAATATCTATTAGATAAAGGTTTCATTCGACCAAGTGTCTCACCTTGGGCGCTCCGGTCTTGTTTGTAAGGAAGAATGATGGTTCCCTTAGTATGTGTATTGATTACCACCAATTGAATAAGGTGACTATAAAGAAAAAATATCCTCTTCCAAAGATAGATGATCTTCTCTAGCAACTCCAGGGTACTTCATGCTTGTCGAAAATCGATCTCAGAACAAATTACCATCAGTTGAAAGATAATGAATGTGAAATTCCAAAGATAAATTTTAGAACAAGATATGGGCATTACGAATTTCTGGTTATGTCCTTTGGTTTGACAAATGCAACTGTAGCATTCATGGATCTTATGAACAGAGTATTCAATCCTTATTTAGATCTGTTTATCATCATCTTCATTGATTACATACTGGTTTACATAAGGAGTGAATAAGATCATGCTAGTTAGCTCAGGGTAGTTCTTCAAACATTAAAAGATAAGGATCTATATGTCAAGTTCTCCAAGTGTGAGTTTTCTCTTAAGTCTGTTGCATTCTTGGGCCATATTATTTCTAATAATGGGATTCAAATTGACACTCATAATGTAGAGATAGTTATGAGTTGGACTAGACCCACATCTCCAACGGATATAAAGAATTTGTTTTTGGTTTGGTTTGTTATTATAGGAGATTTGTTGAAAGGTTTTCATCTATCTCGTTTCCTTTGACCGTGCAAACTCAGAAGGGAGTCAAGTTTCAATGGTTTGAATATTGTGAGAAAAGCTTTCAGGAGTTGAAAAAAAGATTGACTACCACTATGATTTTGACCTTACCAGAGGGTATTTAAGCTTTTGTGGTGTATTATGCATAAAGAGTTCGTTTGGGTTGTGTGTTGATGAAGAATGACAAAGTTATTGATTATACCTCTAGAAATTTGAAGGTCATGAGAATAATTATTCAACTCATGATTTAGAATTAGCTGCAGTAGTATTTGCTTTGAAGATATGGAACCACTACTTGTATGGTGTACATTTTGACATATTCACTGACCACAAGAGCCTCCAATATGTGTTCACTAAGAAAGTACTCAATCTCATATAATGGAAGTACTTGGAAATACTCAAGGATTATTACATGAGTATTCTATACCACCCAGGTAAGGCCAATGTGGTTGATGATGCCTTAACCAGATTGTCTATGGCAAGTACTTCCTATGTTGAAGAAGGAAAGAGGGAGTTAGCAAAAGATGTGCACAGACTTACACGTTTGGGGCGATACTTATTAATTCCACAGAAGGAGGCATAGTGGTGACCAATTGGGTTGAGTCATCATTAGTGTCAGAGGTAAAAGGGAAGCATGACCCAGACCCACCATTTTTCTTGACTTAAAGGTGAATGTTCAAAAGAAAAGAGTATTTTCTTTTGAACAAGAGGGAGATGGTGTGCTAAAGTATCAAGGTAGATTTTGTGTACGAAGGGTGTATGAACTCGAAGAAAGGATCATAAAGAAAGCTCATATCTCAATATACTCCATTCATCCGGGTTCCACCAAGATGTACCACGACTTGAGAGAAGTATATTGGTGGAAGACATGAAGAAATATATTATTGAGTTTGTTGCCAAGTGACCAAATTGCCAGAAAATTAAAGTAGAACACCAAAGAACTGGAGGTTTTGCTCAGAATATAGAACTTACGGAATAGAAGTGGGAGATGATTATATGGACTTCATCATAGGATTTCCAAGACCTCGAAGGCAACATGATTCTATTTGGATGATTGTTTATAGAATGAGAAAATCAGTCCATTTCTTGCCGGTAAATACTACCTATTCGGCAGAGGATCATGCTATGTTATACCTTAAAGAAGTGGTAAGACTCCATGTAGTTCTAGTCTCCATTATTATAGATAGAGGTGCACAATTTACTATATAAATCTGGAAATCTTTCCAAAAAGGTTTGGATTAAAAGGTGAACTTGAGCACTACATTTCAAACTCAGACATATGGGCAAGTAGAGTGTACTATCCAGACCTTAAAAAATATGTTGAGAGATTATGGATCGACTTCAAGGGAAATTGGGATGATCACATACCTCTCATTGAGTTTTCTTAGAACAATAGTTACTATTCAAACATCCACATGGCTCCATATGAAGCTCTTTATAGTAGAAGATGTCGATCTTCTATTGGGTGGTTCGAAGTTGGTGAAGCAGGGTTGATAAGAATAGATCTAGTTCACAAAGCTATGGATAATTTGAAAGTGATTCAAGAAAGATTGAAGACGACACAAAGTTTCCAAAAGTCCTACACAAATGATAGGAGAGGCCATTAAAGTTTCAGGTGGATGATTAGGAGTATCTTAAAGTTTCACCAATGAAAGGTATTATGAGGTTTGGTAAGAAGGGGAAACTTAGTCCCAGTTATACTGGACCCTATAAAATCTCCAAGAGAGTGGTCAATGTGTCTTATAAGTTGGAGTTACCTCAAGAGTAGCCAGTGGTTGGTGCATCAGGAAATCCAAATTTCAATGATGAAGAAGTGATTGGGTGATCCTTCATGCAGTACCAACTGAGGGGAAGTGTTTGATATTAATGGAAATTATCCTATGAGAAGTTCCGATTCATATCTTGGATCTCAAGTACAACGCTGAGACAAAGATAGTTGCTTCAGTCATAGGTCATTTGGAGAACCAATTCATGAGGACCGGAGCCCCGACTTGCTTGGGAAGCTGAGGAGCAAATAAAGAGATACTCTCTACATCTTATTGAATCAAAGAGAAATGCGAATCAAGGTGTTAAATTTCTTATTCACTAGCACTTTATTAATTAAGTGTAAGCATGTATGATCTTGTTTGGTGTTGAGTGCGAATGAAGTGATGTTACACACTTCAACCTAGTTAAAGAATTCACAATTGAGGACGATGTTCCACAGGGGGGGGGGGATTATTGTAACATCGTGTAATTGAAATCTAAAGGATAAGATAAAAGAAACCAGACTAATCATTTTTTTGAAAATTTAAAATAGGAAATCGGGAAAATTTACAAGCTATTAATGTGAGTTTTGTAGTTTCGATTATCATAACTTCAATCTCAAGAAGAGTTAGGGTTAGATATTTATATTGATGGAGAAATCTTGGAAATATCTTTCCAGCGGCGCCAAGTTTGTGAATTTCGAGGTTCCGGTTGTATGAGGGCATATATGATTTTCGATCCAGTAGGCAGTAGGGTGTTGGTAGAGGAAAGTCCAACTCCGGATTTCAGTAAGAGCAAAATGGTATTTTCACTTCCTAGTATTACGAATTCGTTTAACGGTCTATTAGGTGGTTAAAAACCACCCCAGTCTAATCATTTTAGCATAAATTTTGAACGTTAGGGTTTTGGGTTAGAAAAAGGAGACAAGAAGAGAAAGATCTAGATATTGTCCAAGAATGTTAAGATCATTGCATGGATTTCATCAGGGATGATGCCTATCGAAGTATCTGAGATCATTTAGTGTTGGGTCCTTTCACCCATACCCCCAATTTGATTCAATTCAGAAAGTTAGAGCTTATTGAATGATGAGCAGGGAAGTTCTTGCCGAAACAATTATGAGAATTTCAGTGGGTTTGAATTCTAGCTTTATATCTGTAGATTTGATTCATGTTCACAGACTTTTTGGGTTTGATATATTGGGTCTACTGAGTTGGGGTTTTATATGATCCTCGTGGTTTCGTGGGATACATGGCAGTTAGGAGGTTTTAGAATTGAAAATCGGAGAAAGCAAATCGGAAAAAAACGTCCCTAATGGCCCTAGGGCGCGCTCTCTCTAGAGCCCCTCAATGACAGACTCTGTCAGTTCAAGATCCTGGTTGTGCCGACAAAAATATAGCCTCCTGCGGAAAGCCTTTGGTCGTTATGATCTGTTGCTACGCTGCCTCTCGAGCACCGAAGGTCCCACTGGTTTTACACCGTTCCTTTCCCCTCTCTTTTCGTAGTTGTTTCCTAGTGATATTGTTACCTATCATCCTTGTTTTTATTACAACACTTTAAAGCCTATCTTAAAATATGATTAAACTAACTCAACAACAAATTAGATCACATGATCACTTGAATTTCATAATCCCAATTGAAAGCGGGAGCTAAGAACCAAGGTTCTCCACGATCGGCCTTAGACCCAGATAAGGTCCGGCGCATTGACCTCTCCGGGGCGCCCGCAGAAAACCTACATACGTCATTCTGACTTCATGTAGGTTAATTAGCGGAAATATTAAACGTTTTGGTTCTTAAAATGCTTACTAAACATTCTGCAACATACGACTGTTCAAGGTAACAAACCATCGAACATTAACGCTCCTCAACTGAACGAAACATTTATTATAAAGATAACGATGAACTTGCAAAAATGGCACCAATCCAATGGTATGAACGAAATGGGAAAGAAATGTAGTGGAACTACTCCACAAGATCAATCTACAACTAAAGCCATAGTGAAATGGGATGAAAGCAATCCTCAAAAGAATGGAGGGCCTATCAAAGCCGGGATGACTGCTAGACGTCTGGATAACTGCAGTGTGATTTCTGTAGCTCTAGCGTTCACTAACGCCTGCACCTAAAACCAATTAGAGTTGTATTGGGTTTCTCGCACTTTATACGTATGGGTCTATTGCAAGCACCAAACAAGGACAGGAAATGATTAAGATTATCTCTTTCCTAAAAATATATAGAAGGTCAAGTCAGTCAGACTTCCCAACTTGAAGCGATTGAAAGTGAGTGAGCTTTCTACATGTGAATTCGTTAACTTTTTGAGCTTTCCTCCCCAAAATTTGATTAGGAAAGGTCCTTTTATGCCATGAGAGTAACGCATTCATCATAGTTAACATTTTGCACACATAACACAACAGCGTACCACGTAGTTCAGCTAAATAATTCTATTAACTACCTTTGCTTCATCTAATCTCATCAGTCTGCCATGAGACTTTGGAAGCATAGATGTTGACATTCAGCTATTACCGACAATGACGATCTCTCATATGGTTGACCTAAGTCGGACTCTCTTTTCTTTAGGGAACACAAACCCCTCTGCTTGTTCTTATAATTACTTCATTTCATTTAATTTATTCCTGGGCCACTGCAATAAACCCAGCTATACCTAGGATGTAGTTTTAAGACATTATCGGGGTTAGTTGTCCAATCGTACAAACATGACACCTAATGTCAACTAACCTTGAATCAAACTAACCTGTTGATTTATCCCTATCCTAACAGCTTTGGTATCATTCGTTTCATTAGATGCATCCATTTGCGGCTGGCCTTCATTCATCACCCGCGAAATTAACTTTAACTGACATAGATCATGAGAGCTTATTGAAACTCCAGGTATAATGAAAACCCCACACTAAAAAGATCGGTGGATCACAGGGCAAAGTGACCCAAAAGTATGCCTAGCGACTATGGGACTTGAACACCCCTTCACGACTCCTTAATTAGCAGTAAGGTTCGACAACTTCTCTAAGGAGGATAACGAGACCCATTACCGAACTAATAAATGACAGTCTCATCTCATGAGAGTTATGTGAACCTCGCCCTTCTCGAATAAGGCATCAACACTAAGAGTCAGTCAGCAGGTTGCTCACGTATTAAATTCCATATATTCAACTTTACCGCGCATGAGAAGCTGGCTCTCTAGCATGAGAAAAATAGCCCTCAATAGATTGATACGTCCTTATTCATTACTTGTACTTACGGTGTGTTTTAACTCTCCACATCCTTTAATCATTAGAGTGTTTAGCTGACTAATGAGTCTCTTCATTACTTTCACACATTTACACACATCCTGTATAAGGCTGCAGTCCTCGCTGCTCTCTCTCCTCCCCCCGGTCACATGACTCTAGGTCATTGAGATTGGTTGCCTAATCTTTTACATCTACACACCTTTTCACTCTAATGATGTCATTAAACACGTCGCATTAAATACCTCCCGCGCAACATTTTCCTATTCATCAATTAGCTACCCCTTCTTTATATGTGCCCTGTACATTTCTTCATTATTGCCACAATGCAATTGCAATGCGTGTGCCTGTTCACACTTGCTTAATTAACCCTTAGGGTTTATCCTAGTATTTAAAATGTATGCATTTATCTATGCAATGCACTGGCCATCTTAGTGGTGTTTTACAATCTTATTAAAACTCTCTAGGGTTTATTCCATTTCATTCATCTTACATGTTTAGGTTTCACTGTTTTAAAGTACTGCTTAACTTATGGGTTCCTATACCAAAAGCAAGTAAGAATTCATTACATAGTTTGTTTAACGATGACCATATCTTCCTAAAATTATGTAGTTATACAAGACTATGCTCTTGGTGTATGTCAAGATACGATTTCGATATCTAAGTAGCAGAATTTAGTGTTGAAGATTTATTTTACGTATGATGACTTATGCCTCTAAATGAATGGGCCAGGGAAACCCAATTTCGAAATCCACTTAGACAACACTGTACATTTTTTAATTTATTTCTATTTGTGTCCACATGACATTGGTACCGTCGATTACATCCATAAATCAACGTTTCCCAAGTTATTTTTTCTTAATTTCCTGTAACTTGGCGGGCGGTTGTGGATCAAACCACCCACAACTCCTTTCTTTATTTTTTATCTATTTTCCTTGTCAGTTTCGAGTTTGTCTATGCAGGTGAGGGATCATCAACCCCCATACCCCAATAGCCCTCTCTTATTTTTTCTTTTACTTCCTCCGTCCTAAATATTATAAAGAGGTGTGGGTTACGATCCACCAGACATACCCTTATTTTTATTTTATTATCATCCAATGCTAAGAGGTCGTGGGTTTGATTCCCAAATGCCCTCCGTTTTTACTTTTACTTTTATACACCTCCTTAGTTGCCTCAGAGGTCACTGGGTCATGATTCCCACCACAGTCCCTTTAGTTGCTTCTTATTCTCCTCCTTAATCACCATAGAGGTCGTGGTTCGATTCCACATGCCTCCCTAAGAATTTATTTTTTATTTATCTCCTCCTTAAATGACTGAGGGTGGTGCGGATTTAATCCCACTCATCCTTCGATTTCTTATTTTTTTCTTTAAGTTACATTCTCGAGCCAATACCAGGTTCCCATTCCCATACACAACCATTTCTTTTAATTCTCTTATTTTTCAGCGTTTGAAATGGAGCATGGTCACGGGTTCATCCCCATGACCCCCACCTGTTTCTATCATTTTTCAAAAACAATTTGAACCCTCTTTGCTACGAAATTCATCCAAGAAGCTTTGGAACTTTTCTTTTAATTTTTCAGGCATCCGTCATCAAGTTACACCTTAGTTCTTTTAGGGGAAATATGTGCATGTAGAAAGTTTTAGGTGCATTTTCCAGGGCATCTCGTTTAGACGGGATTATCCTCAATGAAGCCACATTTCAGTACTCATAGACACTCACATTTACATCAATATGTGTCTTTGTACAGAAATTTATAAAGAAATATCGCCCATTTAAAGTCCTAACCTATGAACAAACCCGGAAACACAAATATACGCTTAGTACATTTTCGGAATCAAAATCAAACAAAGTCACATAATTCCAAACATGACATCTAACACATAATCATTACGAAACCATGTGTCATCCCCTAGTTTCACCAGCAAACATAAACCTACACCGATGAGTCAATGGGCATAAGTGACAGGGACATGCAACGGGGCACAATCCTAGTTTTTTGGGTAAGCCCCTACACCTTATAATTAAAATAATAATTATATATTTGAGGGTAAGGATACTACCCTTAGCCTGGGAAAAAAAAGCATCATTTTACCCTCCCAAAGCTCTAGGATTCCTCTTTTTAAATATTGGTAAGACTCGTTGAGACCAGTAAATCTTCGTACTTTAAGCGCCCCTCAGGTTTGGACCCAACCTGTGCTAGCCTCAACTAATCCCCAGTTAGTTGGCTTTTATATGAAAGGGTTCTGAGGTCTTGTTCCCTACGTCACAATCGTGTCAACACCGGGTATAATCGTTGGCAATAGATATATTAAGAATTACTTAGTTATCCATTTTAGGGCGTGGTAAACAAGGTAAAGAAATTATTGAGTCAACATTTCCAAGTGAAAAAAGTAATTCTATAACTTCTTCGAGTTTTGAAGGTCTTAACAATCATTTTAACTTTGTTTTAAGTCTCAAGTTAACTCCACCGTTGAGAAAAGAGTAAAGAGTTTATTACCATCTCAAAGCTCTTAATGGGAATAAGATTCCTAGGATTTAAGTTTCAAAGTAAGGAAAGCTCGAAGCGTTTGGAGTTCATTCTTAAACCACTATTAAAAGAGACTAAGTATTCCCTAAAAGTTTATACATGTTTTTGACATGCTGCATTAGAGGACCTAAGCGTCCAAACAGTTTTGCGTAGACGAGGGAATATTTATTCCAAGAGGGATTTAACGCTAAAACACGTTCATCCAATTCATCTCAATCTAAGGAAGGCCGTTTTTGCGATCCCAGTCCGAGCTCCCTTTTCTTTTGGAGTATTCTGCGGCACCATGTGGGGATGCGAGGGCAGTTCATCATTTACTCCAAGTATCCATGCTACTACCATGAGCCATCATGGTTCATTAACGGTCATACTTTTAGATGATCACCTCAAGTTCCGCTTTTGGAATCCATAAGTTGAGAAAGTTCCCTAACCTATGGCAAGGGCTAGCATGGTCCTCCAGGTACCGGTCGAATGAGGTAAAACATTGCTAATCATCACTTCTAGGCTAAAGTGGACTGATGTCGGTTATAGATAAAATCCCATAAAAGTTTAGATTACTGTATCTATAAGTACATAGGTAAGTTTGTCTATTCGCACATTTCTTTAATGCAACAATGTTCTATTGGTTACAAGGATTGACATATATCTAATGTTGTTTTCTAAATGGCCTTTATATACACTACTTTGAATCAAACCCATATCTCTTGAGTTGCAACAGACCCCAACGGGTAAGTTCATCTATTCCATAAAGCTTACGTCGTTGCTCTAGTATTCCAACTAACCATGCCTCGTACATTCTAATTGTACTGATGCCAGTTGGCGTGCACTTTGTTGTATGATACGGACGCAAAGTAACGTAACTAGGATATCCATGCAACACATGGTCTATCCATACCGAATTTTCACTCTAGAGTTATGTTGTGTTCGAGTTACTTCTCATCCGAAGACAACCGTTTTATTGTTGACGAGTTATTTAATCTAGGATGCTGGGGGTCTGTACCACCATCCATATAGATAGTGTTAGAGACTTCGTAGATCGTCAGTAATTCAGTTTTCGGCTAGTCCTCTTTTCATTCTATAAGTCATTATATGTTTCACATGTTGAGACGTAAGTGCCACTTCTTCGGCCAAGGCAGCTATCTAAGTTATTTTATAAGCAATACTTTTATTTTATATCTGATGATGAGTTAAGTATTACGCTGAGTTCAAGTCGCTCAGGCCACTAGCTTCACTCACGGGACCAATATGGTAACCGAGTGCCCATTTCCGCCCAGGTGGTAGGATTAAGAGCGTTACATAAATATAGAGACATCCTTCATAACATGGATTATAACCATTGAATTCATAATTCATCTCCAAGGTTAATTATGGAAATTCATTGAGAGGTTATTTCCAGTCATTTGATGTAAGAAGACTTCTGTAAACTTTTTAAACTTGTTTTTATGACTTTAGTTCTTGAGTATGGGGATGAGTAAAGTTGAGTTTCATTTTTCAAAATGATTATATGGGTTCTAAGTATTCCCAAGAGTAAATGTTCAACATATAAATGCAAGAAGAAACTTGATTTCAAATGAGTTCATGAAGATTTTTAAGTATAATCTTTTTAAGGAGAATCTTTTTGATAATATCTGAATTTGAGGACTAGGAAAATATTTTTAAATATATGAAAATCGGTATATTTTTTTGGACATAGTGTTGCACCTACATACTTGTGGATGAGTTCATACAACTCAAAGTATGATAACAATGTAGCCCAAAGTAGGGCAGAAAATGGGTCATACTTTTTACAGAACTCCTAGTGCGTTGTAACACATAACTTAGTGGATACACTTAGTTGAGGAGTTTCCGATACGCTTGCACGGTATTAGGATAGTTGTGCGTCAGCTGTGTCAGGACTGTTATATAAGACCACATCTTCATAGTCGATAGTTGTCGCTCAGAGAATATCCCCCAAACTGAGTGGATTTGTTGCTATTGTATCTATGAAAACATTGAGGTGGAAATACTATTAAAGCTATATATTAGAGGGCATCACTGTCATTGATATTTATATAAAATTATGCGGTGAACTTGCATGAAGGCAGTTATGTTTTTCTTTGTTTGAGTTCAAGTTATGTTTATCTATTTTCATTTCCTTACAACGATATCTCATTCAATGTAATGATGTAATTTGGACTGTACTGGTTTCATGAGCCAAATTAGAGGTACTCAAGATAAACAACTAATTTTTGTTGATTCAATTTGAGTCTAGCTAGATTGGGTGAGGCCTGCTTCTTTGAGAGGTTCTTAATGAGTCTACACCCATTGATTTGGTTAGTACGGATTTCGTGGGGAAAACTCTGGATCGTCCATCTTAGTTAATAGAGGCTTCATAGACAATAGAGGTTTATTAAATATATTTCACTTTAATTGTTGATGTTCTAGACTTGAGTTGCCTCTTCTAGCCACTTATTTTTTATTAAAAATATTCTTAGTATAAATTTTTAGAATTTTTGTATAGTTTTACTTTTGAGTTCATATGTTGTTGAGTAAATCTTCAACTTAGAGTTAAACAAGGTTAAGGGTTAACTTGGGGCCAACAATGTTCTTACGTGCCAGTCACAACAAGTGTGTAGGCTCGACGCTTGAGAAACTTGGTATTATTGAACCAATTTCAATAGTCATAGGGTGTCTATGAAATCGTGTTTGTTGATTCCCTATTATCAGTGTAAAGTGCACAACATCTATATTTTGGAGGCTGAAACATTTTGGAACTATTTCAGTTATTGCACACTCTTACATCTAATAGATCTTTACTCTATAAAGTTTCTTCCTTATTTGTGCTTCTGCATATATATCACTTCATGCCCCCACGAAGTACTTTTCAAGGTCATCCCACTAGGAGGTTTGCTAATCACCAATATCAAGGGGTATCTAATGCAACCCAAAAGAGATCACTAACGCTGAGTTTCGGGATGCTATTTGGATGTTAACCAAGCTGGACAACAAAGAGGAATCGACAAGATGTGGCTGATATATCAAGAATGCAGGAATTTTCAAGTATGAATCCTCAAGATTTCACCACTTCAAGTGTTATTGATGATCCAGAGATCTTTGTGGCGGAGTTATACAGTGTTTTTGAGGTGATGCATGTTCCAGATGTTGAGTGTGTTGAGCTTGTTGTACCAACTTAAGGGTGTTGCTAGATTATAGTATGGTCAATGGAAGAAGAGTACGGTTTAGAATGCACTAATTGTGAGCTGGGTTGTGTTCGAAGAGGCCTTCTTGAGGATTTTCTTTCCGCATGTGCTAAGGGAGGCGTAGGTAGTAGAATTCATCACTCTTAAGAAGGAATCCATAAGTCTGCATGAGTACAACCTCAAGTTCACCCAATTGTCTCATCATTCTTTAAAAATAATTGCTGATATGAGGAGCAGGATAAGCTTGTTTGTGTTTGCGTTGTCACATTTGTCCACCAAAGAGGATAAGGATGTGATTTTTATACGGGACATGGACATAGAAAAGTTAATGATCCATGTGCAACAAGTTGAGGAAGACATGTTTAGAGATAGAGATGAGATCCGTAAGAAGAAGTCTAAGAAAACAGGAAATGATTCCAGGAAATAGAAGAATAATGCAAACCAATCATGCTTTCAACAAAATACAAATGGACATGCTCCATCATCTACTAGAGCATCTGTACCAAGGAACAGAGGTGAGTTTAAAAATTAAAATTCACAGAATATCATAGTTAGACCTGCACAGTTTCAAGGTAGTGTGGCACAAAGAAGTATGTGGTTGGAAAAACCAAGGAGCCTATCGGGATGGCTCCACCAGTTTCTTATATGTGGTCAGAATGGTCACTTCGTGAAACAGTGCCCTAGGAGGATGGTGGTAATGAGGGACATAGAGCTCAATCTACTTCAGCGACTATAGTAGGTAGAGTTGCACCTTGAGGATATACTTCAAGGACAAGGGGAAGAGCAAACCATCTGTATTCTATCAGCATTCAAAAAGAGCAAGAAAATTTTCCAAATGTTTTTATTGGCATGATCAAAGTCTTTGATTTTGATGTATATGCATTGCTTAATCGAGGAGGGAGTCTATCTTTCATGACTACATATATTGTTATGAATTTTAATATTAATACTGAGCAACTTCTTGAGACCTTCAGCATTTCCACAACTTTTGTTGAGTCTATTCTAGCTTAGAGATTTTATTGTGATTGTTTCATTTCATCAATCACAAGGACACCATGGCTGACGTAGTTGAGCAAGATATGATGGAATTTGATTAAATTCTAGGTATAGATTGACTTCATGCTTGTTTGCCCTAGTTGATTGTAGATATCGAGTAGTTAAATTCCAATTTCCTAGTTAGTTAGTTAAAGAGTGGAAGAGTAGTCGACAATGCCTAAGGGCCGTTTTATTTCATACCTTTTGGTGAGAAAGTTAGTTCCAAGGGGTGCATTTATCACTTAGTCCAAGTTAAATTACACTAATATTGAAACACCACCTATTCAGTCAGTTCCAGTCATGAGTGAGCTTCCAAAGGTCTTTTTAGATTATCTTCCTAGAGTCTCCCTAAGAGAGATAGACTTTGTTATTGATACTAATACTCGTCCTATCTATATTTTCATATTAAATTGGCTCTTCAATTAGTTGAATGAAAGTCTTTAAAACCGATGTTGAAATACTTCTGTTAAAAGTATTATTCGACCAATGTCTCATCTTTACGGCTCCCGTCTTAATCTGCTGGAAGACACTCCTGTTTCACTTAGGATGTATATTATTAAACACCCCCTTGCACCCAGTCCCCTACAGAAAATAAGTATCATTTTCAAGGATGGATGATCCTCTTGATTAAGTTGAGGGTGCCACTTGTTTTTTAAGATATTTTCAAAGCAGGCTATCATCAGTTGAGTGTAAGAGAAAGTGAAATCCCTAAGACAACTTTCAGTACCCCTTACAGTCATTATGAATTTATTATCATGTCATTTGGTTTGACTAATTCTCCATGCAACTTTTGTGATTTTTATGAACAAAGTGTTTAACCATTATCTTGATATGTTCGTTCCGGAATTCATTGATGGAATTCTAATTTATTCGAGGAATGGTGAAGAGCATACTATCCATCTTAGGGTTTTTCTAGAAACCCTCAGGGATAGGGAGTTGAATGTTGAATTATGTAAGTGTGAGCTTTGCTTGAGTATATGGCGTTTGTAGCGTGATTGTATCTAGTGATGGGATCCGATTAGACACTCGAAAGATATAGGGATTTCACGTCACGATCCGAGAGCACCCCTAGTCCTAACACGGTGTACTTAACCGTGAAGGGGTCTGGTACAAGCCTCTTAGCATTCATTCATCACATAGATAATAAAAATAATGCATAATTAAAACTTTTCTCAAAAAAACCAACAATCAAAAACTCATTTATAAAGCAGTGAAATACTAAAGTATCAGATGGCAATCTTAGATACAATCTCAAAACATCATAGGGGACATGACCCTTTACAATTGAAAAAGAAACTACTAAATGTCTATTACATAAAAAAATTAAATATACAAGTTATCTGCCCGAATCATTGAGGACATACCAAATCTGAGGAATAGAGATTGGCAAGCCTCATATATAGAGGCAACTATAAGTCACAACAAAAATACAAGTCACATGTTTCACCATTTGAACTCAATTTTATATATATATGAGATATAGAGATATATATATAGAGAGATAAGATAGAGATAGTTAGAGATATAGATATATAGTATTATATTAAGTATTAGACTATATATATAATAGAATATATTAATGATATAATATATATATATATATATATATATAATATATCTCATATAACTATCCCTCGGTGCATAGAATTATTTTCTTACTGAGTATTTGGGACATTCATTACATTGGTTATTATGGGATACGATATTGTTCAATACCCCCCTCAACTGACGTATGGATATCCATCTCAAACTTACCATTCATTAAAAAGGATAGCGATTGCTATTAAATACCTACATCAACTAACATATTCGTATCATCCCAACCCAATATCCATTCATTCATTGGGAAGATAAAGATACATTGAGATTGTTACTAGACACCCAACCTCGACTAACTTATGAGTATCCATCTCAAATCCAATATTTATTTTTTGAAAAGGGACACAAAGATTGTTACTAGATACTGTCTAAACTTGCGTGAGGTCAACCATTTTGAACCCCACATTTATTAATTAGTGAACAATTGAGAAAATATTTTCAATTAACACTTATTCATTGACATTAGTATAGAACTTCATTCATTATTCATTCATGAGTGTGTGTGTATATGTGAGAATTTACTTTTATGCACAACACCTTGACATTCCATGCAAGATGATCATTCCATGATAGAACTCACATGTATATATACTTCAAGACTTGAAAACTTTAACTTCATTGAATTCACATTTACATAACTAGTAAATAAGAACCTCCACTTTTCATGTGGATCAACATCACATTCACAATTCTAATTCAACAAGAGATTGATTACAATTTTCCTTCAAGGCCTTAAATCTCAACCCACCAACACACCAATACATCAGTACATCAATACAACAATAACTATCCATGATTACACATAGATGATGATACAATTCAATAATTTAAATCAATTTAGGCCTAATTCATAAATATTCATTCACGATAAATAACCCATTTCATAAAGGAATAATTTAAAATTTAGAGGAATCATGGGTTCATAGATTTTTTCATCTTAAATCATCAATAAAAATACTAATTCAATCATACAATGCCATTAAAAATATTTGAAATCGTTTGATGGAGGAACCTACAAGATTGAGAAAAATTGGTGTTACTCTTAAACTTGAATACATTGGAAATTTACTCTAGGGATGGATTATATCCCTAGATGAAGGATCACCGTTCCTTATACTTTAAGATTCCACGAAAATCCCTTTAAACTTGAGGAATTGGAACATTGAGTTCTTCACCTCTAATGGAGCTTCCTTTAGAGAGAATTTTGGAGAAGAGAGGTATCTAACTTTGGGGTTTTGAAATAATTCAAGTATAAAAAGTAGTTTTAACACTTTTTTCACCCACTATTGAAAAATATAAAAATAACATGATACACAATAGGATTTGGGGGGAATTAACAATTAAACCCTAGCTTGGTCTAGGACCACCAATAAATTAGTGTCAAATGGGGGCTACGCAATCCACGGACTATTGGAAGGTGATTCTTGTGTTGTGCATCCAATAGTTGGTTCTGATGTGTGGTTTGTGGGTCCTTGACCCATGGATCAAGACCACGAGCCGATGATCAATCTACTACCCGTGGTTCACTAGTTTCTACCAACTTGGTGGTTTCCATCTTGGTCTTCGGGTTTAGACTTAGGGTCCTCCTTAAGGACCCTCGGGGTGTTCCTTGGGGGTTCTTACCTTGACTTCTCACCATTAAAAACCTCAACCATGGATCGTGATAACATACAACAACATCAAACACCGCCAAATTTCACACTAAACTCAAATGCACACACGTTGCGCTCTAGTTTCACTATTTTATTTTTAGGGTTGTTATATTGCAGATTGCGCCCACACCCACTTATATTAATAGTTTATTGGGATTGTCTTGTTACTATAGGAGGTTTGTCTAGGGTTTTTCATCTATTTCATCTCCATTGACTAAGTTTACTTAGAAAACAACAAAGTTTCAATATTCGTAATATTGTGTGAAGGGAATTCTGGAATCAAAAATTAAGTTGACTACTGCCCTACTGTTCACCTTGCCAGAGGGTACACAAGGCCTTATGGTATATTGTGATGCGTGAAAAGTTGGAGTGAGTTGTGTATTGATGCATAATGGAAAATTTACATCTTATGCCTTAAGAAAACTTAAGATTCAAAAAGAGGAATTACCCAACTCATGATCTAGAGTTTATTGCTCTAATATATTTATGGTGTTCAAACAAATATGTTCACCGTTCATAAGAGTCTTTAGTATGTGTTTAGTTATATATAGCTTAATCTCAGACAGAGAAGATGGTTGGATTTACTCAAGGACTATGACATGAAAATTCTATATCACCCAGAAATGCTAATGTTGTTGCTGATGCATTGAGAATGTTATCTATCGGAAGTATAACCCTTTTTGAGAAAGAAAAGAAGGGATTAGCCAAGGACGTGCACAAAGCTCACTTCTGAGTCTATTTTTTGGATTTAATTGAAGGTGAAGTAGTGATGATGAATAGGGGTGAATCATAAATAGTTTGTAAAGTGAAAAGAACCAATAGAAAGACCCGATTATGCTTGATTTCATGCCAAATGTTCATACGCAAAATAATGATGGCTTTTAACAGGGGGAGATGATGTATTGAGGCACCAAGGTAGATTTTCTGTACCAAAGGTGGATGAACTTCAATAGAGGATCATGAAAAAACCTCATAGATAATAATATTTGATTCACCCTAGTTAAAAAGAACGTATCACGACTTGAGAGAATTCTGTTTGTGAAGTAGCATGAAGAAATGTGTTGCAGATTTCGCTGGTAAATGCCTGAATTTTAAACAAGGTAAGGTAAAGCACCAAAGGCCCATGGTATGTCATAGAATATAGATATTCCAAATTAGAAGTGGGAGATGATCAATTTGGATTTCACTGCTGGTTTTGCCACGGTCTTGCATGAAAAATGATTCTATTTGGGTGACTGTAGATCGGATGACTAAATCATTGCAATTTTTGCGGGTAAATACAACCTATTGATCATAGGATTATTCCATGTTATATATTAAAGATTTGGTTAGACTTCATGGAGTTCCAGTTTCAATCATTTGAGATAAGGGTGTGCAATTGCCTACTCAAATTTACAAGTCTTTCCAAAACGGTTTGGGTTCCAAGATAACCTTGAATATTGTTTTCCATCGTCAAACTGATGGTAAAATTTAGAGCACGATTGAAACTTAAGAGTATATGTTGGGGGATTGTTTGATTGATTTAAAAGGTAATTGGGATGATCAATGACCTCTCATAGAGTTTTCGTACAAAAAACAGTTATCACTCTATCTTCCAAATGACTCTGTATGATGCTCTTTGTGGGAAAAGAAACAGATCTCCTATTGGATTGTCCAAGGTTGGTGAAGCTTGTTCGATTGGACAAGATTTAGTTCATCAAGCTATGAAGAAAGTAATATTATTCATGAGAGGTCAAAAATAGTGTATTGTTATGATTTTAGGAGATGATTCTTAGATTTCCAGGTGGATGATTGGGTTTATTTGAAGGTTTCACCCACGTAGAGTGTTATGAAATTTTGTAAGAAGAGGAATCTTAGTTCCTGGTATATTGGTCCTTATAGGATATACAAGATAATTAGAAATGTAGCTTATGAGTTAGAACTACCGCTAGTGTTAGCAACAATACATCTTGTGTTTCACATGTCAATGTTGAAGAAGTGTATCGACATTCAATCAAGTATAGTACTGACTGAAAATATTGGTACTACGGAAAACCTATCTTATGAGGATGCACTTGTTCAGATCCTAGGTTGTCAGGTTCACGAGTTGAGTATCAAGGAGGTCGCATCAGTCACGATCTTATTGTGGAATGATTCTTTTGAGGAGGTTATTTGGGAGGCCGAGGAGGATATGAAAAAGAGATACCCACATCTCTTTGCTTTTGGAGAAGCGTCAAACCGAGGTACTAATTCTTTTGTTAGTAGCCTTTAAGTTGAAATGTTAATTTATTTTTCCTTTATAGGGTTTTGCACCGTGGGTGTAGATACTTACCACCCTCTTATTACAGAGTAAATCTTATTCGGAGGAGCGGGAAAATTACCAAGGTTTTGGGTTAGGGGGGGCATTATTGTAGATAACACTTAGGGGAGTGCTTAAATTTAGAAAGAGCTAATTGAGAAATTTTGCGAGTTAGTTAAACTTAAGTTAGAGTTTGGGTTAACTTCAAACGACCATAACTTTCAGTACAAAATGTGTGAGGTGACCTATAAGATATCAAATAAAAGGACGTGATATCTTTATTCCAACACCGCCGTTTTTTTTTTTTAAAAGACTCAAGTTTGGAAGAGGGAGATATCCTCGTTCGAAGTCAACCTATCTAGTTAAGGGAAGTAACCTGTATTTATGAGGGTTATTTTTGTCTTTTCCTTACCCCTTCAGCTTCAAACGTTTTTTTATTAATAATTTAGGGGTTTGTACTTACTTGATTTAGTTTTCATAATCCTAAATTACGCTTAGGGCTTTAGGAGAAAATTAAAAATTTTAAAAGAGGGGAAAAGGAAGAACAATCAAGATTATTTCGCGAATTTAGGATTCTTTTCTCTAAATAGAGATATGTAAGTTTTCACAGTACTGGGTCATTAACCAACACGCTGAACATTTAAATTTCATCCACTTTTTTTCTTGAGGTTTCTTTCTTATTGCTTTGTTTATGAAGTTTGATGAACATTGATATGATGATTTCTATAGTTAAACGTGTTTTTAGATTCTTGTGTACTTAAATTAGGTAACTTAATATATGGAAAATCTCAGGAAAACAATCGATTCTAGGCAAATTAAGGTAAAAAAATGAGAAATAAATTACACCGGTAGGCAGGATGTTGGCGCGCCGTGACAAAGTGCACCATAAAGTTCCCTCTGAAGCTTCGACCTTTTTTAGTTGTTTCCTCCATCTGAGTTCTTATAAAGTGTACCTTTACTACTTTATTTTTCTAACTACTCTAAACTACATCTAAATATAGATGAATCCTTCTTAACATGAATTATAACCCTTAACTTTATAATTCACTTTCAATGTAGAACTACGACTAAAGTCTTGAGAATTCTAAAGAGTCATTAAGTCTTTTGAAAACTTTGATAAACTTTTGAAGACTTGAGTATATGGCCGAGTAAGTTGAGATTTGTCAAAGAATATATCGAGAAACTATGTATTCAAAGATAAAGGTTTCACATTAAAATGAGGAGGAAACCCTGATTTCCAGATGAGTTCATGAGAAGTTTGAGTATAAATATATTTTAAGAGAATATTTTGGGTTATAATATCAAGGTTTGAGGATGAGAAAATATTTTTAACCATATGAGTTGAGTATATTTTTGGGAGTATTATTAAGCACCGTTATATAGGCGAGTTCAAACAACTTTAAGTCCTCATAAACCATATAGTAAACGTGGGTAGAAAGGGTCATACTTTTTAGATGATTTCTTATTGATTTTTAAGAATACATTATCGTATCAACATAGGTGAGGATGTCTTATACTCCGGCAAAGTATAGGAAAATTATGGAAGCATGATCGAGATACTGATTCATCACAAAACTCAAAGTAATGGTTGTCGATTTGAGAATCTCCAAAATTGAGTTATTTTGTATTTTTTTTTTACAAACAACAAAACCAACAAAAAAAAAACAAAGTTATTATTATATTTTTCAACACATTAGGTTGTTATCTACTGCTTTAAAAACTTTTATTCAGATCGCCTCATTGTCATTGCTTTCGAATTGAAATGAGTTGAGGTTGAGGTTATGTTGAGATGAAATGAGATGAGGTAAGTATGTTTCTCCAATTACTGTTAAAACTTATGCATGTTTGAGATTTCATCTTACATTCTCGGACATTCAATGTACTGATGTTATTTAACCTGCATTGTTTCGTGAGGCATATTTTTTGAACTTTTTGCATTTTGGAGGGCTTCAGATTGAGTTATTTTATCAATTTTTGTAATTAGGATGTTGTGGTCTTGAACGGACGCTCATCTATGTTAGTAGAGTCTTTATATATAGTAGAGGTTTGAGTAGTCTGTTTCATTTTCATTGTTAATGTCTATACTTGAGTTTCCTTTTTTGGCTAATCCAATGTTTCTTTTAAAATATTCTCAGTATCTATTTTGATATTTTGAGTAAGGTTTTACTTTTGAGTTCATATGTTTTTGACCAAGTCGTCCTCGGAGAGTTTTAGAAAGGCCAAGGTTCATTGGGGTCATGAATGGTTATCAAGTGTCAGTTGCATCCAGAATGTTGGCTCGAAGCGTGACTCCGTTGATGTGAGTACTTGGTTCAAATCAAGCGTATTGCGAATAACAGGTATAATCTAGTGTTTATGTCCAAGTATTTTCAGCCCAGGGTACCAACACCCTACTATAATAACGTAGCATACTTGACCCCGAAGGGGGTCCTTTACAATCCCTTAGCATATCATGACATAATATAATTGAAAAGTAAGGACATTTTAAATCTGTATCCATTAAGCAGAAGTACATAACACTTCTTCTCAGATCATTTATAACCATCTTGAATAAATTTGTTAGACAAAACCCATACAAAAGTCGAAGAATAAAAGAAACACATAAAGGAAATTATGGCTTTATACTCGACGCTCTAAAGACTAACTAATCTTAAAACCTTCGATCCTTACTAAGAAACCTAGCCGTAAAAGGGGGACTGAAATCGGCGAAACCCTACATTGATGAGATCTTAGCAGAGTATGCGTTATACAAAAGTTAATCAAAATATGATATATAGTATAAGAAAACATAACATAGGGTTAGTCAACAAACAACAATACCATAAATCATAAAAGACACAACATATTCATAGTATAGTCTCCAACCTAGAAATAATGTAAGCATTAGTCATCATAAATCTTAGTCCATATACATAGTCAACATTTATACCTTTACATAATCATTATTACCATCTTTGTATTTCATCCTTCACATAATTCTCATAGAGAAGGAACCTCCACCGTTAGTCAAATGTGTATAGGTAGGCCTTTCAAGCTAAAATCAAAACTAAGCATATATTATACAAGTAGTCCTCATATTAAACATCTTTAACAGCATAGTTGTACCATATTCTTTACATAGATAATCATAACATAAAAGAACATACCATGACTACCCTCATGGCACGACTCAAACCATCGAGCCGTGCGGGCAACTACTCTAACACCTACGTAGGAGAAACCTCATAACCCAATAACTAGAAAACATGCAGAATTCAAAGAAAATGAAGGCATGCTAAGGAAGTTTATGAGTTACCCAATTTGAAATACAACTTTACTAAATTATACAAAATAGTTTACCAATTCCCAACGACCTAGTCTGACAAGTACAAGAACCACTAAGAGAATGATAGATCATATTAAACAAATGACACAACTTCCGACATGCAGAATGAAAAGTCAACGCTGTTGGAGGACTTCTTCATATTCACCTAAGGAAACATCATCAATCCTGCATTCAGACTATGTCAAAATACATATAAAGAGTATCATTAGTACAACCACACGTACTGGTAGGAATCATCAATCAACCAAACGTGCGCCTCATAATATATGAACTGAACAATAAAAGATCATGTCTAGACCCCTCGCTTCTCCACCCTTAGACTTTAGTTAGAATGCCTTTTAATTACCACCGATCTTTTTCCTACGAGGCTACAACTTAAATACACTAACCACCTTGTATACTACAAATACCCCTACCACACTTTATTCTCCATTAGTTCATAGCTTAACTATGCTAGCCACATTGTATACTACAAGTACCACTATCACTCGTAATGTTCCATTAGATCATAGGTTAAACATACTAGCCACATTGTGTACGGCAAGTACCACTACCACCCTTAAGGTTCCACTAGATTATAGCTTAAACATACTAGTCACATTTTATACTAAAAGTACCACTACCCCCTTTAAGGTTCCAAAAGATGATAACTTAAACATACTAACCACACTGTATACTACAAGTACTACTACCATACTTAAGGTTCCATTAGATCATAGCTTAAATATACTAGCCACATTGTATACTACAAGTACCACTACCATACTTAAGGTTCCATTAGATAATAGCTTAAATATACTAACCACATTGTATACTACAAGTACCACTACCACCCTTAAACTTCTATTAAAACATAAATAAGAAACCCCAACATATAGATGCATATACACACCTCATCATATTGAGTATAACATATTTCACCCTACGCATTTTATCACAAGTAGTTGGCCCTCTCCAGACCAAAGCAAACTTACCATGTCAAAACGTGGTATCGATCCAATTTTTATGGTAGACGTGGCAATTCCAAAAAAATTTATGTCAGGAACATGGCAACTACGAAGTTAGTATGCCACAAATATGGCAATAGTTCCAAGTTAGTATGCAGAAACATGGAAATCCGATAAAAATAAACAAAATCACATAACACATCAGATCACACATCTCATTTTTTTTTCTCCTTTTTTTTTTCAAAAATTTATAGTATGATCATTCACATATCTATTTTTCCAACATATTGACTATTATTGCAACATGTATACATAACAAGTATCATAACAGAACAAATAAGGTATATCACACCATCTAGATTCACTACCATCACCTAGAACATGATGAATTACGCATGGGTTCCCTCAATTTCTTATTCCGTAAATACACAACTCAAATCCTAGTTCTTCGTTAAATTTCGTTACTAGTTTTTTTTAATCTAACTACTACTCTTTATCACAATCATCACTACAACGTTAAAAATAATATATTTCAAAATCTTTTATCTTATCGGTACCATAACATAACAAGAAACCCATTCAAGAACCAAATAAGCACCTCGATCAGATATAGTCTCAACACGACACTGACCCCATAAATGTTAAATTATAGCAAGTTTCCATGGAATTTACTCTGTGTACGAGGGTCTACACATACCTCATAGTGTTGAACTCATATATTACATGGTAAGCATGAATATACAACTACTCAATGTATAAAACCTAACCTACCTGGGAGCCAAGCAATTTGTATGGAGTTTTGATTTGTCTAGCTTCTCCGAATTCGCTATGTTGAATTTGTCCAAGATTTCACAAGATTCTGCCATCGCAATGCTAAAATGCTCCCTCTGCTCCTTTTCCTAACTTGAAATAACTTTTTTAGGTTTTTAGGGCAATTTACGACCTATAGCTTATTTTTGGAAAGATGGAAAATACAGATTTCTTGAAAATTGGCATTCTTTCTCGCCAATCCCACTTTAGCAGGGTAATTTGTCGTTACAGTGATACTGCACCGGCTACATCATTCCCTTTATAGCGGGACAGTGTTCATAATTTTTATGCCTCCTTACCCTTTCTAATAACGACGATTTGGGTCGTTACACCTTAATTATTGACTTAAGTTCATATTCATGGGGAAAATGTCTTGACACTCAATCCAACACAACTCGTGCTATAGCTCCTAGTTTCAATAGGGGAGAATAGACTTCCAACCTTAGAATCATCATATTCATGTATAGGTGTATAGGAAGATCTTTCAACAACACAACAACTACGTCATAACCATACATAATTCTCATACTTACCCTTAAAGGATAAAGGATCACATTCAATCAACCACCTCTAGGATTACTACAATAGACGTGGATAATAATATTATTCAAATAACTCAACTACTACAAGCATAAGCTCATAAATATCCCTTTACATTTCACCCACATCAGAGACATATAAATTGAGAATATGGGGATTATAATGGATTCATGGGAAATTTCATCATAATACCATAATAAAAAATCAAAAATTAAGTCAAAATTTAAAGTAATTAAATCATTTAAATCAATTTTAAGAAGAATTCATGACTTCGAGTCTGAACCGTAGCTTTTAGGGATGTCTAACTGATAAATTGAGAGTGTAAGGGGCTCCATGGGAGAAGGTATTCCATGGATTAAGGAATGAAAATACCTTGATTATAAATCCTTACAAAATATTGCAACAATGGAGGAATTTAAGTTAGTTTGACCCTTCTTAATTTTAGAATTTTCAAGAGAGAGTATTTTTTAGAGGGAAATTTGGTTTCTTTTGGAGAATTAGATAAACGATTTAGGATGAATGAAGTAAGGATCTGAAGTCCTTATGTATTTGGTCTAAACTAAGTTAAAATGACACCACTTAACCAATCACTTGACTAACTTAAGCCCCCCCCACTGCCTCAACCAACGAGACCACACTAACGGGTCGTGGGTCCACCTAGGATCCTTGTGGGTCAAGCGTGGGTGAGGTTCTGCATGTATTTTTCTTGGGGTCCTGACCCACGAGGTGCGGAATCCCCTACGGGGCATGAGTCCCCTTGTGGGTATGCTACCTTGGGATAGATTATACGGTAGTTTTCTAGGGAATCTTCAAGGACCCTTGGGTGGTCCTTGGGGAGTCAGGCCTTGATGTTTTAATCCTAAACCATTCATTATAAGTACGGGAAGTCATTCCAATGACTCTAACCCTCACGTCAAGCTCTAGAACCCTCACATAAAGCTCAAGTTTAGCCTAATAGATTCTGGGGGTTACGATATAAAATGCTACAATATTGGCCATTTTCCGAAATGGATATTATCGTTTGGGTTTCTCTATAAAACCTCATGCTCTTTTCGTTCAAATACATCATTCATATGGGAGTGATGAGTCAAGGATCTTCACTCATTTAGGGCTTGATATTAATAGTTTTAATGTCCTCAATGCCTAATTTATGCTCTAAATTGATATTAAAGTACTGATTTGCAACAATAAACAAAAAAGAGCAAAGCAAGGACATCACCGGGCAAATAGGAGTGAAAAAGCAGAAGAAGTTGAAGGAAGGCTATTCTGGTGACCACCAAGACCACTCGGCGAACCGCCGAGTGATCCTTCATCTCGCCAAATGTTACAGTATGCCAGCCCTGGGAAAAATAGACAACTTGGTGATGGAAAAAGACCACCGGTGAACCGTCAAATGGACCACGACAATGTTGTGATTGCCTAAAGTTACAAAAGTCCAATGGTGTTTAGGCAAGTCAAGAATGTGATGGAGCGATACACTTGGCGCATCACTAAATTGGTTTGAGATGGACGGCTAATTCTGCTGATTGGCTTACAAGCCAAAAATATGGAAGAGTATCAATGCAAAAATTTTAAATAGTTTAAGTGAGCTTCTAGTTCCGAAAAAATGTGAGCAATTGCTATGAGTGTTTGAGAGTTTTACCTTGCGCTTTTGATTCAAAGAACTACTCTTAGAGTTTTAAGTAGAAATTTCAAGTGGGTTTTGAATTTTAGTTGATTTGAAGCATTTTAAATACTTGGAATTCATTACCTAGCTCATGGAAAACATAGTTGGTAATTTTTTCTTGGTTTTTATAATGTGCGACTAAAACTCTCATTCTTCATGATGTGATGTTGTGATTAATTGTCCGAATTAGCTTATGTGTGGTAGTAGTTACTGATTAAATGTTGTTTTGAAGTGAGTTTGGTTGATAGTTGTGTATCAATCTATGAATTGTAGTTGCATATGCAATACTAACTTCTTATTTTGGGCTTTCTTAGAAATATGTTTATAATTAATGCTATCGATAGATGATTGTTGTAATTGGGTTATCGTTGATTTTTCTAGAGTCAATGAATCAAAATTTGATCCTACCAATCTAGCGATAGAGGATAAAATAATTAAGGTTTTAGGTTGTTTACATTGTTATGTTTGTTGAGGTTCGAGAGAACTCACTTGAATCGTAATGGTCGATCTAGAGATGGTTATTACATCTACAATCTATGTTACTCACTACGACTCAATGAATTTCAGTAATTCATAATCACTCGTATATAGAAATTGGAAATTATTCGATCACATCCCCAAAGATCCCTCTCTACTTGATTAGTACCCTGTTTCAGTAGTTTTCAAAGTTGGTACTTGACAAACCTAATCCCCCCATCTGCCATTTATTGTCGAACCATGGCATTTAATTTAATTGGTTTCAATAGAACACTTTCTTTACTTCGTAATTAAATTATATTTATCACTCCCTGTGAGTTCCGCCTCAACTCTCATTGGATTTATACTGGATTGCGATTGCCTACACTTAGAATTGGATGAAGTGTAGTTGAGCATTATCAGAAGCCCAAAGTTTATTGATCGTCATCAAATATTATATGTATGCCTCAGTTTTCTCTCGAATGAAGTCAGTTCTTCTTCAACTACCTCATAGTCTTAAGATACTTTTCGTATTCTTCACTTTTTCTTATATGAAAATATATCAGAATATGATCAATAAACACAATCACAAATTTGTTCAAAAACAACTTGAAAAGCTTATTTATTAAGCGTAGGACGAATTGTACTTTATGTATATTACCAAAAAAACACTTCACTGTTGTACAAATAATGATCTAAACAAACAAATTAAAAGTGGTTCACATCTGAGAAAAATATTGTCTATTGAAGAGGGTTCAACAGTCTTGGTAGATTGTTGAAGTTAGAGATTAGAATTAGTTCCTAAATGTTTGTAATCTGAATAATTGTTGAGACTTATTGTTTTACTAAATTGAGACAAATCGTAGGTCATGGGTTTTTGTCTTTATGAGGTGTCTATTTTTTTACGAAAAAGAAAATACTATGTTGCTATTTTTATTTTATCTTCACTAAAATTCAATGTAAAACAAATAATTTAACTTAATTCATCACTTGGACAAAAAAACAGCCTAATAACTCACCTCTTGTGTGATAGTTAGTAGTGCATAAAAAAACTTGATAAAATACACATTGAGTAGCTAATTATTTAATACATTTACATTCAGTCATATACTAATGCTTAGACACTTAGTATATATATAGATAGTATTATTTTCGAAAATAATAATTGCATAGAGCATTCAAATTGTACCACGACAATATTTGAGTTGTACATATGAGCGTATCTAGTAGCGTTCCGTGGGTTCACATGATCAACTATTGTAGTTTTGCAATCATGTGCTAAATTCACGAAGTAATCTTGCATGTTAAAAATAATATTTTTTTGTTTTAATTTTGTTTTAATTTACACGATATATTTTTCCTTTTAATCTGTTTAAAAAATATTAATAAATTTTTATTTGATAAATATTTAATAACACTATCATGTTTTATCTATGTTCCAAATTATACAATAAAAAAAAAGTTCATAAGATATACTTTATAGGGAAATAATATTGCAATGCTGATTTATAGATCTTAAAATTTGTGCTACTCTATATACACAATCTGCATTAACAATTATAGTGAAGCTCAAGAAGATTTACATGGTATTCCATTGTTGCTCTATCAAACGGTTCGAAGGCTTCTAGAATGGGTTGGATTCCATGATAACGATTCAAATGATCAATAAAATTTGTAAGCCTTCTTGGAGGATTCTAGGTATCATTAATAAAATAAATAGGGCCAACTCAACAACACTAGGGGCCTAAAGTGAAACTTAGGTGGAATAAAATGGAGGGGTTCTAATATATTTTTTTCATCATATATACTTTTATTGAGAAAATAGTTAAATGCCCCCTCCCCCCCCCCTCCATCGATTTTCAGATTTCAATCTTTACATTTCAATTTCATGGGGGTCCTATCACCCCCTTGAACTGTTTAAATTTTATCTTATTACACCCTTAAAACATCAAAACCACATTAAATGGCTGGTGAAACTCACGTGTTTGACACAGAGAAATTTTAAAAGCATATTTTTATTATTTTCTTTTGTGATCAATTGTTTTAACAACTAGTTATATGTCACAATGTAAAAAAGTACGGATGTATTTTTAATCTTTAAATTTGGAACTTGTTAATTACATAGATAGTTGGTAATTATTTGTAGCAAAATGTCTTGAGTTTGAGTGACTTCATGGCTAAGATTTTTAGATTTGAAGAACTCTCCTTCAAGGGCTTCTTAACAATTTTTGTTTAAAACAACAATAGTGATTACCAAAAACTTTGTAGAAATGCGAAGTTATCAAAGTTTTTCAATGAATCAGTGAAGAATAGAAAAACATAAATTAATTTACTAAAAACCTAAAATCTGTAAAACATACAAGAATCTGGATAAACAAAATGGGAAAAGATTAAGAGAACTAAATGCACATTGTCCCCTTAAGAAAAATTATTCTCCTCTAGTATCTGAGGTTTAATTTGGAATATGTAACTCAATCACCAGCGTATTGAAACCAAAATGCTGGTGTCAGCGATCCATTCAATGACAGTAAAGTAAACGAAGAAACTTTGTGCAGAAGAAAAATAATCCACACAACAAAAGTAACTGATTCCGAAAGATTGCAACCTTTCAGAATCCACGCAACCATTTGAAAGTTTGCAACCTTACAAACGGTTATGGTTGTTAATGAAAGTTGAAACCTTTTAGGAGAATCATCTCTAACAGTGGTGTCACGATCGGGGAGCACCCGCTAGTCGTAATTGGTGTCTTCGTCCTCATGAGGTTACACAATTCATAGGTAGAAAAATATGGATGAATAAAAAATATTACATATTAAAGATAACATAGACTTCCGTTATCCATACTGAAGCCTTACATAGATTCTCATATCAACTAATCAAAGTCATAAACATGGTCATTATTGTATCACGAAACCATCATCAAAGAAGTACAAAATTTTGGAATTATGATTTACATTATTACAATATGTCTCATATAGACTTAACAAAAAATACTCAAAAGATTAGAAATGGACATTGCCTTAGATATAATCAATAGCTAGTAATAGAGTAATAGGTTTCATCTTCAGACTTGAAGACTCACCAACTTGGATATCTTATCCAAGATTCTTTAGAGTGTCCTTGAATATCTTCAACGGCCCAAACCTACATTTTTATAGAAATAGAAAGAATATGGGTTAGAACAAATCATATGTACTAAGTATGAAAATATATGTAATTAAAACATTTAGAAAAATGCTAAAAAGGACATTTTGTTCAAAACATGCTAAGTCACTCTGAAAGCCTTTATGCACATTCCAAACATACATATAAGTCCGACAACACATTATAAGGAAGTCATAATCATCAATTCATGCTTAGAACATATGCCATCACATATAACAATATCTTACTCAAAATCCCAATCCAAGCTAACTAGTAATGCTTATGTAAAACCCCATAACCCCAGATAGACTTAGTCAACTAATAAAGAACCATAAGCATTATATTTACATCATAGAACTTCATGTCAAGTACCTACAATATCATATATAGCAATCTAAACCAACAATACGTATATCAAGTGTATGCAGTATTATATAAAATATACGTAATGCATTTCATTCATAACATAAGTATATAAAAATATTACACTAGGAATTCCCTCAAGGTCTACATGTGCAATATATAGGTAAAGTCTCATACACTTACCTACAGAGGTATACCAATCCAGTCAACCTATTTATTATGCATATTTTACTTTCATTCATGCATTTTACTTTCGGGAAACATCTCCATAATCGATAATAGACCATGTGAGCTAAACATTGATTCCGGTGTCAAAGCCTCCTCCAAACGAAAGGAGAGCATTTACTTGCCAGGTATACAAAACACTCAAATAGTGTCAACTTGATCACTAGCTAGGTTCACAATGAGCACCGTAGATAAAGAACTTTGATTGTGCTAGAAAATCCAGAAGAGTTATGCATATGATCTTTCTGTTTCCCACCTCATGACACTTCGGTGAACCTACCTCCTATTGGACAAAGGACACCTCTACTATCTAGTTCAGTCGGGTCCTACCTAAGCTAGCTAGATATTCCTTTTTGTCATTATTCTAGAATATTTAGAATCGTTGCTTAACATTAGATTATATCAGCATATTAGGATACTAATCATTATATAGATATTAGGTTGCGAGATTGTAACTTCCTTTCATCAAACCCAATAAAAAAGTGAGAAATTAAATCATGAATAACATTTAAGATGCACAAGAACTCCCTGTCAATCCTCCATAACCTACCGTATCATAATCTCACATCATCAACAATCATCTCCTACATCATATAGTGCATTAAATCATCATTTTAAATTCAACATGAATAAAACAACATCAATTATAGGAACAACCTTCAACATAATAAAGTAGCCATAATTTGAAGTTCTTACATATGGATTCAAGAAACTTCATCAAGATCTCACTTCAATTCTGAATACTTATATCTTTAACTCAAACATTGTCATCAAATAATTAAAATTAACCAGAACATGGTCACATTCAAACCTCCCTCAATCATATTAACATAATTTATAAGTAGGGTTAAGGGAAAGCGGTGTTCATGAATCTTTTATGAGATTTATAGAAATAATTAAGTGGATACTCATTCACACTAAAAATAAATCATATGCAAATCAGTCAATAATCGTCCAATTTTAAACCCTACAATTCAAAAAATGACAGAAGTATACGATGAACGGATGAACAACAGGAATTGAAAGATCTTGAAACTATTTTTAAGAGCCGTCTTGGGGAAAAGTCCCAGATGCATAACTCCATAGTTTTAGAGTTATTGCAAAATGATGGAGGTTTAGGAGTAAAAATGAATATATGGCCTAGTATGATCTTGTTCTTCCCCTTCGATGGTGTCTAAGAGTAGTGAGAGAAACTAAAGAGATGTGAGAGTTAATTAGGTTACGGGAATAATGAGGTGTTAGGTTAGTGTAATGACTTAGGGGGATTATATTGTCCTCAACTAAGTAACTAACAAAGTCCCTAACCATTTATTAATTAACAAACTAATTATATAATCACCCCTTACATAACCAAAATTCGGTAGTGAACACAAGATCCAATCGACGAGTCCACGTCGACGGACCGTAGTCCAAACCATGGACCACCCTGGTCATCCGTGGTTTGCTTCAGAGACTTTTTCTTGGGGAATTTTTGTTGGGTTTCTATGAGTGGACCAACGAGACCCAATCACGGAGCTTTATTCAAATGACAACTCCTCGTTTGTCCTCCTGGTTGCACAAAATAATTTGAAAACTTATGAGGTTAAATGTTGCGGGTCCTCTCAAGACCTTAGGATGGTTCCTTGGGGAGTTCGTACCCGACGTTTTGAACATAAATACACCCCCCCTAAGGTACTATTTTTACCTTTCACTTACTTCTGGCTTCTATATGACTCTGAAAACACCTTTAAATACATGAAGTCACACAAGTTCACTTTTACTAGGTTCCGGACGTCGTATTCGTTTCTTGACGTTTTGATCCTAAAACTTCCTATTCAAGTTCATTACTTTATTATGATTAGAAATACTGTTTTAAGTGATAGTTCATCAAGTTAGGCTCTAGACTAGGTCATTGAACTTCAGAAATGTAACAATATCCCACCCTCCCCGGGGAACATTCATCCTCGAATGACACTTTAAAACTTTATTGGATGAATGACTCAAAGATTAGCCGCACCAAACAACACATGATACAGTAATAATGACTCAAAAATCACAATGGAGAAACATTCACTCCATTCTCAAACAACAGGAACATCATAAAAGCGTAAGAACTTCATGATTCAATAAAAATGCAATAGTTCATGATTCATATTATGCCCTCATTTTCATATATTTCAATAATGTCAACCAAGAAGAAACTACATGATTTCAAACTTCATGCTTGACCAATTTCACAGAAATCAACATAACTCGATATACCCAAAACCTGTAATCAAGTTCCTTCATTAGGAAGACACATAATAAGGCACATTGAAAACATGGACCTTTCACAAGAATGTACACTTGAAGGAAAATATAGAAGTTTCAAAGACACTCAAGAAACCTTCGTAACCAAAAACTAGGAGAAGGTACTAACCTCAACCATGACTAGAAGAGCAAGGAAAAAGATGAGGGTATCAGACATCATATCGGCCTCGACCTCCTAAGTAGCATTCTCCATAAGTTGATTCTTCAAAAGAAACTTTACAGAAGCTACTTCAATGTTCCTCAACTCCTTCACTTGTCGGTCTAGAATCTCAATCGGGACCTCCTCGTAAGAAAGGTTAGAATCAACTTTTATGCCTTCTAGAGGTAGGATAGAAACCAGATCACTTATAAACTTTTTGAGCATGGATACATGAAAGACTGGATGGACCGAAGAAAACTCAACATGGATTTTCAACTCATAGGTAACACTTCTAATGTGTTTCACAACCACATATGGTCCCACATATAGGGTAATAAGCTTTCCTTTCTTCTCAAACCTCATCACCCCTTTCATGGGTGATATCTTCAAGGAAACCACATCACCTACCATAAACTCATGGTCCCTTTTCCTATTGGTGGCATAAGATTTTTGTCGACTTTGGGATTTCTTTAAACGATCCCTTATAAGTTGGACTTTCTCTACGGCCTCATATATTTCTTCGGGACCTAATATAGCCAAACTCACAACCGGACCTCAAACCACACCAATATTGGAATATCACATAATCCTCAATATAAAGGGCTTCAAAGGGTGCCATGTCAATACTCGAATAATAGCTATTATTGTAGGATAATTCGATCAATAGTAGATAGTCATCACAATTACCCTTAAAGTCTATAACACAGGCCCTTAACATGTCCTCCAAGGTTTGAACGATTTATTTCGCCAAACCATCCGTTTGTGGATGAAATGCGGTAGTAATTGGGGTTAGTAATTTTACATGTTACTATACACTTTGGATGTTTGCCCAACCCATGAAAGGGAAATAGAGGATCCCTATCCAGAGATCAAAAATTTTGGGTTGCCAAGGGAACCCCATGTCAACTGACAATTTCATCATGATACAGTTTAGCATAATCCTCCACTGTATAAGTAGCTTTGACGGGGCTAAAATTGGAAGATTTTGTTCAATCTATCCACAATAATCCATATTGAGTAATTTTTCATCTGGGTTCGAGGAAACCCAACTACAAAATCCATATTGACATGTTCCCACATTTAAGTAGGAATATCCATTGGTTGAGTTAACCCTCCCGGTCTTAGATGTTCACTCTTGACTTGTTGACACTTAGGACATTTTGAAACAAACTCCGGTATATCAATATTCAAATTATTCCACTAATAGACCTCTTATAGATAGCGATATATTTTGGTGGCACCAGGATGAATATAATATTGTGAACCATGAGATTCTTCCAAAATTTGTCTTCTGAAGTCATTGACATCCAGTAAACACAACCTACCTTGGTACCTAAGTAAAACAACCCCCCCTCCTCAGAGAATGACTTATTGAGCTTTCTAAGTGCCGATTCCTTCAAGTCCATCAATAGAGGATCAAAATAATGCTTATACTTCACCTCAACCACTAAATACGATTGAAGTTATGATGAACCTTGAAAAACCTATTTTAGAGAAATTCTTCGTAACCGAACACCAGTCAGTGCCAATCTATGGAAACATCTTCAACTAGATCTTTCTTACCCTCTTTAAACATAGCCAACATACCCATTAGTCATTCGACTAAAAAAAATCCTCAACAACAATGGATGTTAAGGGTCGGTAAAGGACACTCGTGTCATGAGTTCTTTCAAAAGCCTCTAACACTTCTTTGCGCAGATTCAAATCCTTTTTGAGTAAATACCTATTGGTGGACTCTTTATGGACGGTGAATACGTCTACATGCACACCATATGATAAGGTCTCAATATTTTCAAAGCAAACACACAAGAACCGTTTAATGTAAAGATAATGAGTTTTGCATAGTTCTTCTCATACACATTGAGTGGTCAAAGGCATACACCTATACCTTACCATGTTGCATGAGGACACAACCCAAACCTACTCCAGAAGCATCACAATACACAACAAACCCTTCGGTACCCTCTGGTAGGGTCAATATCAGAGCGGAGGTAAGCTTATTTTTCAACACTTGAAAGACTCTTTCACAAGCCTTAGACAACCCAAACTTAACCTTCTTTTGAGTTAGTTTTATCAACGAAGAAGCAATAAATGCAAAGCCTTCAACAAACCTTATATTGTACCTGGTTAGAACTAAGAAACTTCATATGTAGGTGGGAGATAGTGGTCTAGGCAAATATTTGACTGCTTCCAGTTTCTTCGGATCGACCTCTATACCCTCAATTGAGACATCATGGACAAGAAAAGCAACCAATCTCAACCAAAGTTCACAGTTACTAAATTTAGCAAAGATTTGATCTTCCTTGAGCACTTGAAATACTAGTCTCAAATGAAACCAATGCTCATCCTCACTCTTCTAATATATCAAGATATAATCAATGAAGACAATTGCAAAAGAATAAAGATAATTCTAGAACACTCTATTTATAAGGTCCATAAAATCCGTCGGGGCATTAGTTAACCCAAAAGAATATGAGTTCTAGATAGTCAAGTTACCATTTACTTATTCGGAAAGTCGCTTATGAATGTAACAACCTCTCACCTTAAGTTGATGATACCCAAGCTCAAGGCAAATTTTGAAAGTAACTGCACCATTGGCGCGTTGATACCCAATTAATCATAAATTTTATGAGATGATACTGATTATTCTTAGTGCCTTCTTCAATTGTCGGTAGTCAATTCACATTCTAAGAGACACATCTTTTTTTTTCATAAATAATACCGTAGAGCCCCATGGAGATATGCTTGGTTGTATAATATCCTTCTCAAGATAATCCTTGAGTTGAGCCTCAGCTCTTTCAACCCGGACAAAGCCATCCGATAAGGAGGAATTGAAATCGGTTGAGTATCCAGCAACAAATTTTTACTGAAATCTATTTTCCCGTTTGGGAGGAATTTCAGGTAAGTAATCGGGAAAGTCTTCCAGAAAATCCTTCACTACGAGGACCGACTCTAAAGAAGGAGACTCGGAGTCTAGGTCCCCGAACCTGACAACATGATAGAGACATTCGTTGGCAATCATCATACAAGCTTTTCGACACGAAATGATTTGACCTCTAGAGATTAAGTCCCCCCCCCCCACACTCCAAAATGGGTTCATTAGGAAATTGGAACTTAACTACCCTTGTTCTACAATCAATTGAAGAAAAACTAGCATACAACCAATCCATTCCCAAAATAACATCAATGTCAAACATGTCAAGTTTGACCAAATTCACCAAGATAACTCTATTGGACAACGATATAGGACAATTCTTATAGAAGCTTTTAGCAACCACGGAGTCACCTACCGGGGTAGAAACAGAAAAAGGTTCAACTCAGTCATCAGGAAGAACATCAACTTCATAGCCATCAAAGGTGTTACAAAATATAAAGTGGCACCGTAATAAAGCAATGCATACACATTAACTAAAAAGACATGCAACATATCGGTAACAACATTAAGAGAACCCTTTTGATCACCCTTACACTTGAGAGCATAGTAGTGCTTCCTCTTTGGAGAATTGGAACTTGGACCTATTGCTCATGCTTGATTACTCTCCCTATCTTGAATATTGGTCATGGGACAATCTCTATCCATATAATCATTCTTTCAACAACTAAAACAAGTATTCGTACCCATTAAACATTTATCCCCATGATTCTTGCCACATTTGGCACAAGTAGCTTTATCACTTGGTGATCCACCACCTTTTCCTCCTTGAGGCTCAGGGTTAGGAGCCTTATTCTTACTACACTTTGGAAATTTAGAAGAATTTTCGTTGGAGAATCTCTTTTTAAACCTTGTCTTGTCTTGGATTTCAAACCTACCCTTGGAAGTAATTTCATCATGGGTGATTTCCTTATTGGACTATCTGTTCTTTCTCTTAATCCTACTGTCCATAAATTGTTGAGCATACACCATCAACTGAGAAATGTCCATGTTTTCATGAAACATCGCCACACGACATCTTCCACTAGATCACCGGACACTCCCTAATAAAATGGTTCATTTAATCCCTCGGATTTGGCACCAAAGAAGAGGAATACTAAGACAACTTAGTGAATTTCGATAGAAATTTTTAATACAAACTAATTAATTCTCCAGCAACACCAAAGACCAATTTTTTATGAGGCAACATACGATGTTGATTCAATAAATGTTTATCAATTGCCTATGTCTCTCTACTTTTGACTAGCAGATGTCAACCATGGCCCCCTACGAATGATTGAGGTTTGTGATATAAAGACTCGCACTAGGTTCACGGATCATCTTACAAAAAATTATAAAAATTGTCAAAGTGTGTCTTCTCGAAATGAAAATAAATTTTTCCTCATTTTTTTGCTAAGACGAGCCTAGATCCCACATCCTAAATAGAATTTTTATATCAAGTGTCTCAAATGACTTTGATAGGCCCATGGTTGACGTCTACTATTTGATGTTGCAAAAGAGCGCAATTTGTTTTAAATCCAAGTATGTGGAGTTGTTCGAAGAGAAAATAAAAAACCTATGTTAATGTGGATATGGAATATGTTAGTTGATAGTAGAACCCTATTGTTTTTCTTTAATCGAAATGTTCTAGAATTTACTCCTTGTTTGTGTCGCTTACCCTTGGCTTGTAGAAACGTTGTAGACATTTGGATTTTTGTTGGAATCTACAAGCCATGTTCAATTACAGTTGGTACTATACAAGTGTTCATTTTCAATTAGAATTCTTGGAAGCTACTAACCCTAAACTCTAGTTTACGCCTATATAAAGGGTACTATATTCCATTGAAAAGACATCTCAAATATTACACAAAGACACTTGAACTCAAGAACTCAAATAACTTTCCAAGATACTTAAATCTAGAGTAATACTATAGATTACTCGTTATAATCTTGAAAGTATTATGTAGGGCTGTGAGGAACGAATAGCCAACACTATGATAAGTCTTACATACCTGGGAAGAAACACGGTTCTTGAAGATATAACGAAACTTAATTAGAAGCGGTAAAAACTCCTAGCTCGAAGCGAAAATCATGAAATCCTCTTGAGATTACTTGAATTAGAGTCTTGAATTATGATTCTCATTAATGATTCATAATTGTATGAAGAAAGATGAGTTGGAAAGAATGGCAATCTGAGAAAAGGACTTATTTGAAGAAGATTTTTTAAAATAATTGAAATAATCTTGAATGAAGTATTCTACTTTGATTTTTCCCTTATGATTTTGTCTTAGGGTTTGAGAGAAAAGAGATTGGGGGATTAAGATATGAAAATCTGATTTTTTTATCTTTAATTAGTCAAGAAATTACTTTAGGGTTTTCTTAAAAGTAAAAAGACAAAACCAGCCACTTTTAATGATTTTTTCGTCAACTAATTCGTCAAGATTACTAAAATGGTCATAACTTTTTACTTGAAATTAGGATTGACACAAAAATGGTGGAATTGGAAAGAAATTGAAATACCTCTAATTTAATAGGTTACTGTTCATGTAACTTTTCATATTCTAAGAGATATCATCATTTGAAGTTGACCCAAGTAGAGTCTTACATAAAAAAAAAAATTGTTAAGGGAACTTTCAACTCAACTGTTTGCTATGAGATTTTAGTGACCTTAATTCAACAATTTCATTCACATACTAAATAATTCACCATAACACCTAAGAAAATTAAGAGTCTCTTAGTACGACGTTATACACAATTCAAGAATAACATAACAGGTCTTCTTTGAGGTGTTTAGAAGAACTAAGATCTAGTTAAAGTGTAAGTGTAAAGAAATCAAATTGGTGCACTTTAACAAATGAGAGGATTTTTCTCATTAATAGAAAATAAAAAAATGATTGGATTCTGGTGCGTACATATATATATTATATAGGAAACCAAAAATTATTTAAATAAATGATCATATGATATGTTAAATGTACCGATATTGTTAATTTGGGATATTATATACTATATATATATAATATATATTATATCTATAATATATTAGTGAATGAATGTGATATCAATTGCTGAGTGACAGAATATTAAGCTTGCTGCTGTGGACATGCTTTCAATAATAGTTATCGCTGTCTTATTTTATATTTAAGAATTTTCAAATATTTAATTCATATGCTGTTCAAAAATATGTTTTTAAAAAATATTCGCTTCCCTCATAGACACCTTCATAAAACATTTCTTATTCCAAAAGTAGATGATATAATGACTATACATGTACAAAACTAACAAAAGGAAACATTAATTTTGCTTAGTTTAATTCGATCAGTTACCTCAAAATCGACAATAACTAAAATTAACAAAAAAAATAATGTTAATTTGAGTTCGCAGGAGGTAAAAAGGAACACGATTGCTCTTAATTTAATAAGTAATTTACTAGAATTGGAGGGCAATAAAACTCACCAAGAGGAAAATTAATTTGATTAGCTGTAACTTTTTCTTATGCCAAAAATAATAATGACCAAAAATTAGCACTAACGAGATTTAAATTTTTTCTTAATCGTAAAATTAATGAATTAGCGGTAAGTTTGATTCCTTCCCGGTTATTTCCTCAAACAATTAGTTGTTTTCAATTATTTAATTACTATAAATTAATCTTTGAGTAATATTATTTTTTTTAAGTAATCTGTGTCTTTTCATATTCTATACTTGTGTACTTAGATAGATTTGAAGTGTATTTTTTCTTATGTTAGTAGTTTGCTTACAATTTCATATTTCATTTTAATAGATTTGTGGTCTAACATATTTTTTTTCTCTTTCTTTTATTTTCAAGAGTAGGACATTATAAATAGACATGAATTGATGATAAGGACTAACTAAGATTTGCAAGAATGTTGGATGAGCTTTCTTAAAGATAAAGCGAATTGATTAAGAATTTTCACTCTCACATAGGAAACTAAGATGACACTAATACTTATCTTTTATATGTAAATCTCTTATTGACTTTTGATCATCTACTTCCATAATGTATTGAGAATAGTAATATGGATTTTGTTTTGGACCAGCAGAATGGTTTGACAAGTGGACTAACCTATGTGGAACACAAAGTCATCCATGAGACAACTAAAAAACAGATGATTGATGAGAAAATTTGTGGGAGAAAATAGGGATTTTCGGAGTTCAAAGTTTATCTCGATAGTAATTATAAATTATTACAATATTTTGTACATTAGATGTTTGTATGACAATTATAGGACTTCTTTTACGTGGTAAAGTTATTCCTAAATTAATTCTCTTATTGTCATCATTGAAGTGTGTAACTGAGTTTAGACAGCATTAATTATGCAAAATTTTCATAGAACAGGAGTAAGTATAATTTTAAACAGCTACATTATTGTACATTAATCATTTCTTTGAAAAAGAAAAAATTTGTGCTCTTTTGAAATATCGTATCAAAGCTATATCAAATAAGCACGTCATTTGTTGAAAAACTCTTATGTGTTTGTTATGTTTTTATGATTTAGGTATCATGAGGTTTTATTTTAGTTTTTCTTTATTTGAAATGCAAATTTTTAAATGTGGTCATCTAACAACAATAAAAAATGTTATGTTTTTTTAAAAAATAATATAAAAAAACTAAATTTTATCCAATGTATGAATTTATCAAAATCCTATTTTCATTTATTGATTTTTTTTTAATAAATCGCACAAAGCATGTCAAATTTTGCTAGTTTATTATAAAACGGTAAATAAATTGACTCATAACAAAATTGAAAACGTGGTTTTCAAAGAAAAGTACAGAAAATGATCAAATTTCACCCTAACCGTATTCACGATTTTCAACTACACACCAATCATGGGATCACCCTTGAATAGTTTAGAAGTAAAATTGTCTATCTTACCCAAATGCTACCTTGAAAAAGGAAGTTTACTTGAGTGAAGACCAAAAACAAATATGGAAAATAATCTAATATATTTAAAAATATATGTCTTTTTTTCCTGATATTTTTTATTTTTTAATCTTGTTTTCTTATTGTAGTATTATGATACACAAATAAAATGGCAAAAAAGATCCAAATTTCATCATCATTCCACTATTTTGAAAGAAACCACAGCACTAGTCAACCGATTCACGCCACAAATCATTATAGCAATTTCCTCCACCACTCTCCACAATAACAAAAAAAAAATTATGTAAATCTTTTCCAATCAAGCCCAAATTAAGCTTGAAAGGTACCAACTTATTTTCGCCAAAAATTTGACTACTTAAGAAGTTTTTTGATATCTTGATTCAATATCGACAGGACCTATAGAACTTTTCCTCAACTTGATTTTAGTAACTGTCACATTTCTGCAAATCGAAATATGTCTCACCAGTTTTCTCTACATCGTCCAATTAATTGAGAATTTGATGCAAAACACTCTAATTTTTCTAATATTCAACCTAAATTTTAGATATAAGATTTTCTCGGATGTTTTAATTCTTTTGATTATGACCCCACTCAAGTGAAGCTCATTGTAGGAAGTTTGGACCTTTTGAAACTCAATATTTTGAAATATATTTAATATAGGTTTTCCAAATGATGCTTCACATTTTTGAGCTAGGTTGAAGTTTTTAACTGCATTACCACAACTCTTCCAACCATCAAAGAATGGTGCTTCCAATCACGAATAAGATCAATAGATTTCCTATGGAAATCATGTTGATCTATAACCAAGAGTTTATGGAAAATGGAACGGAAAGATGAAGGAGGAAACTAGAAAAGGTTAAAAAACTTGAAGAAGAGTTCTCTTATGTCAAGTAAAAAAAAATATTTTCTCCCTAATCGGGTGGAAAACAATAGAAAGTTTAAAACAGACGGACAAAAACACTTCCATTGATTGTTAAACGGGTGGAAAGGTTGGTTGAAAAGAATGTCCCACCCTCGTGCGTCAATTGTCGCTCACTCGGCGCGACCTTTTATATAAGTTTGTTTTCATTTATTAGAATTTCCCGCCATTGAGATGGCTGTTCTGAAGGTTTGAACTTGCAGGAAACAACCAATGACTGTTAAAAAAGTTTGCAAAGTTTTTCAATGGTTGTGGGTTCTCAAGGTAGCAATCTTTCATAATGAGTTCCCTCTGACTATAAATACTAGGTAATCATCATACTTTTTACTTACGAAAATATCTGATTTCTTCTTCTTCTTTTGCATAAAATTTATTCGTGTACTTTATTGCCGTTAAGTGGCTTGCTGACAACGGCATTTGGTTATCATACACTGGTAATTGATATTATTCGATCCTGGTAGGACATATTTCGAATCAAACAACGGGATATTAGAGTGGAATAATTTCCTTTATGGGACAATGTGCATTCAGTAGACTTGATCTTTTTCTACTCTATTTTTTCAGATTCTAGTATTTTTTTTTTACATATTTTAGTAATTCAGTAAATTAATTTTGTTCTTCTATTCTTCACAAATTCTTTGAAAACTTTGGTAACTTCGTCTTTCCGCAAAGTTTTTGGTAATCAGTACTGTTGTTTTAAACATAAATTGTTAATAATATTAAGGAAATAATATTTTTTTGTTAAATCTGTGTTTATGGTAGCGACGAAAACCTTTGTGGTTTTATACTCATGTTAAGTTTGCTGAGCTATTTGTATCAATTTCCATAGCCATTTGTATCAATTTCTATTTGTTACAAGTTCTGAAATGGAAAACATTAATGTGACGGTAGTTGTTGCTACACCAACCCAAACTGCTGCACCACTTGTCGAGAAACTAGGAAAATTCTTTGGTGTGAATTTAAAAGGATGGTAGCGACGAGTATTTTTCTGGCTTACAATTCTTAGTCTGTAGAAAATTACCAACGAACAAACTCTAGTTCCTGCTGCTGATATGTCAGACAGAGAAAAGTTTATCATTCTTGAATCATGGAAACATGTAGAATTCCTATGTAAATGACAGATTGTAAGTGCTTTAGAGGACGAATCGTATAATGTCTATAGTGTAATTACAACTTCTAAGAAAGTTATGGGATGAACTTCAGAAGAAATATAAGACAGAAGACTCATTCTTGAAAAAGTTTATAATCGCAAAGTTTTTAGACTATAAAATGTCCGATAGTAATATTGTTAGATCACAAGTGCATGAGCTTCAACTTATTTTTCATGAACTGATTGCTGAGGATATGGTAGTTAATGAAGCGTTTCAAGTGGCTGCAATGATTGAGAAGTTACCTCCTTCTGGAACGACTAAAGAATTATCTAAAGCACAAAGCTAAGGAAATGAAGCTTAATGATCTTGTGATTTGACTCAAATTGAGGAAGATAATAAGACCACTAAAAACAAGTCTCGTATAAGTTCGACAATAATTAGAGTTAATATTGTTGAAGAAGCTCCTACCAAAGGCAAGAAAAAAATATATCCGATTGACAGAAGTCATAACATGCAAATAAGAAATTCAAGGGCAAATGTTACAACTGTAGTAAGGCTGCTCACAAGTCCTGTCGTGATCCAAGAAAGGACAAATACAAAGACAAAAGAAAACTCAAGCAAACATCATGAAAGATATGAAAGATGCAGATGACATATGTGCGACAATCTAGGAGTGCAACTTAGTTGGAAATTTCAAGGTGTTGTTTCTTGACTCAGGCGCTACTCGACATATTTTCTCTATTAAATAAGCCTTTGCAACGTACATCCCTGCTGAGTTCGATGAAGATTTGTCTTTGGGGAACACAACACCAACAATGATTGCACGAAGGGGAAAAGTAATATAGAAAGTGACATCCGGCAAAGTGTTGACTTTGAACAATGTTCTACACATTCCTACTATTAGGAAGAACTTAGCTTTTCTGTATCACTGTTCATTAAGAACGGGTTTAAGTTTGTCCTAGTTAGTGACAAGGCTGTAATTAGTAATAATGAGATACTCTTAGGAAAGGGCTACTTCACATAGGATACTTAAAGTTTGTTAAAAATCCTTATAGGTCTGTTGATAGGAATTCAAAATCTTTAGACTTAATGGACACATATGTATGTGACATGAAGTCGACACCATCTCAAGGTGGGAAAATGTATTTTATAACTTTTATTGATGGTTGCACTGAATTTTATATATTTTTGCTTAAAAGTACGAATGAAGCAATTGATGCATTTTAACAATACAAAAATAAAGTAGAGAATAAATTGAATATAAAGAGAAAAATGATTCAGAGTGATAGGATCGGAGAACGCGAATCTCCATTTGCATAGATATGTTTGGAACATGGTATTATTAATCAAAGTATTGCACTCTATAAACCACAATCAAATAGTTTGGAGGAATGGTAGAACAAACCATTTAAGGAAATGATGAATGTCTTGATAATCAGTTCTATTTCACCACAAAACATTTGGGGGAAAGTCATCCTAACAGCTAATAATATACTCAATAGGGTATCACATAGAAAAAAAACAATTTTTGATATGAATTGTTGAATGTACGGAAATCCAACTTGAAAATTTTTAAAGAGTGGAGGTGTGTAGCCAAGGTAGAGGTTCATTTACCCAAAAGGGTGTAAATTGGGCCCAAAATAGTAGATTGTGTATTTATTGGATGCGTTGTGAATAGTAAGGCATGCCGATTTTGTTTCACAAATCTGATAATCACGGGATTCAAGTTAGTACAATAATTGAGTCATATAACACTGAGTTTTTAACACATATATTCTTATAAAACTGAATGTGAGTTGATAAGTGAAAGACCTAAACGACCACGAGAAGAATCAACCAAAAATACACTACATAACGAGGATCACCAACAGAAATCTACTTCTTTCGGACCAAACTTAATGATATTCTTACTTGAAAATGAGCCCCAAACATTTAAAACAACTATGTCTTTCGTCTGAGTCAATATAGTGTAAAGAAGTAGTCAATAGTGAGATCGAATTAATTTTAAGTAACCATAATTGGGAATTAGTTGTTCTTACTCCATGAAATAAACCTTTATGATCAAAGTGACTCTTTGAAAGGAAAATGTAAGCTAATGGGACTATTGACAAATATAAGGATAGACTTGTAGTGAAAGAATACAAAAAAAGGAAGGGCTAAATTACTTTGATACATACTCTCCACTAATAGGATGTACACTTAGGAAATGTTGATAGCAATAGTTACAGTGTATGAATCCTAAATTTCCCCCAATTGAAATTAAATAAAATCTTCTGAAGAGCGAGTTTTGACAAAAGATAAATTTAAATGGAACATCAAACCACTGAAGGATTGTAGTTTCTGGTACAAAATAAAAATTGTGCAAGCTTGTGAAGTCTCTTTTATAGGGAATCAGAAAGACTAAAAACATGCAGCTAATTTGACCAACATGTTGACAAATAAATTCAAGATTAATGAATTTGATAAGTGTGTTACATTAAGAACATTATCAATAATGAAATCACTGTTTGTGTATATGTTGATGAATTGCTTATAATGAGTAAGATATCGGATTGCTATATAATGCGACGAAGCGGCATGCTGTCCAGGAAGTTCAATATGAAGGAGTTAGAACTTGCTGATTTAATCTTAGAAATAAGGTTTCTCAGAACTCCTCAAGGACTAATATTGTCTCAATCTCATTATATTGAAAGAGTGATGGATAAGTTCAAGTATTTGAATTTCAATGTTGTCAAAACTCTAATTGTTTTAAGTTGTACATGTCAAAAGAATGAACGTGAAAGTGACTCTTAATTGGAATATGTCAGAGTGTTGGGAATTTTAATGTATATCATGAATTACAAGCATCCAAATATAGTGTTTTCTATTAAAAACAGATTCAATTCACTAGTAATCCTATTCAAAATAACTTGATGGCAATGAAATGCATTTTGGAATACATGCACAACACTATGCTTTGCATTAAATAAATATTCTGTCGTGATTGAATGATATAGTGATGCAAAGTGGATCATCGGGTCCAACGAAGTTAAACTCACAAGTGATTATGTGTTTACATTGGTGGAGGGGCATTCTCTTTGAAATCATCCAAATAGACATGTATCGTTCGTTCTACAATGTATTCTGAATTCATTGCCTTAGATAAGGCCGTGAAGAAGCTAAATGGCTACTAAATTTCTTAGAGTGTATTCCATTTTTTCCCAAGCCTATGGTACCTATATGCACACATTATGATAATCAATCACCAATAGGTAGGGCAGGGAACGTCATGTACAACGTAAAATCTCATTATATACGACGAAGACATAACATTGTAAGACAACTTCGCTTTTGTGGAATTATCACAATTGAGTATGTGAAGTCAAGTGATAATGTGTCAAATCCATTAACAAAATGCCCAGTGAGAGAGGTAGTTGAAAGATCATCTAAAAAAATGGATTTTGTGGCACAGGATAAGTCATCATGATTGTAACTCTATCTAGCAGACAGGAGATCCCGTGAGCTAGATTCAAGGAGAAAAATAAATTTGTGATTTACGGTTCGACATTCTCAACATCCTCGATCCATTCTCATTAAGATTGATGAAGACAATATTTAGGAACAAGGTTAAGACATTAAGACTTGTTAATGAATTAATAAAGCTTAATGATTTTAATGATTTGATAAGTTTGACAGATTTTGACCAAATAATGTGTCACGAAATGACATTGTTAGAAATCACCTATGTGAATGTCAAGTGTAATTCGCTTCAACTAGAATTTTATGTCAAAAGTCTGTTCTATAACACTCCTCAGATATCAGAAGTGTTCTGGCTGAAACAAATACAACCCGTAAGAACCATAAATGTAAAGGTTAATTGTGTGATATGTTGTCTAGGTATATACACCAAAAACTCGACGTTCAATATGTTCTCTAACCGGATTGACTGAGTATATCCGACATATGTTCAGTACGAAAAATTGAAGGGGAAACCTAGTTATCTAGATAAAATAAATCATTCCTTGTAAAGTACACACTCGTCCGTGAATTCCTTATCTCATAATCATTCCCCATTCATATAGGGATTGCTGGGTATATAGAAAGAGTAAATGGCAAATGGAGGGAAGATGAAGAGATGAACTAGGAAAATTGGGAATTTGAAAAACCTGGGAACTTAAAAAGTCTTCTTATACTTTTGTAGAAAGTCATTTCTCCCTCATCGGTCAAACGATAGAAAATTATAAGAGTTGAAATAAAGTGGCTCGATTTTCGCTTTTTCTTTGTCTTTGAAAAATGATCGATCGAGAGATTACTTTTTGGAAAAAGTTTCATTTTAATTATTTATTTATGTAATTAATTAAATGAAATTAAATGGCCAAAACTTTTAAATTATTTAGTAAATTGACTGACCCCCGAGGTGACCCTTTTGATTTAAATTCGTTCTCGTTTTATTTGAATTTCCCGCTTGTTACATATCGTAAGTTTAATGACCTATTTTAGATCCTCACATCATTAACTATTACTTAAAACAATGTTTTAAAGCTTAAAAAAGGTAATGAACTTAATTAGGAAGTAATAAAATCAAAAGGTCAAGAAACCACCACGACGTCCGAAGAGTACTGAAATTGAACTAGTGTGCCTTCATGTGTTTCAAGGGGTATTAAGAGTTATAAAAGTTAAAATTGGTGAAAAGGTTCAGAATATATCTTAGAGTGTGCTTAGGGTAAAAATTTCTAGGTAAGACTCCCCAAGAACCACCCTAATTGTCCTTGAGGAGGACCCAACATTTAACCTCAAAAGCTGTCAAATTATAGTGTGCAACCAAGATGGACCACGATGAGCCTTCATTTGAACGATGCTCCATCGTTGGGTATAGTTGGTCAAAACTTAGAAACCTCACCAAAATTCCCCAAGAACCAGTTTCTGAACTAAACCACGGATGACCAGGATGGTCTGTGGTTTGGATTATGGTCCATTGACGTGGACTCGCCGTCGACTGGACCTTGTTTTTACTGCCAAATTTTTGTTAAGTTAGGAGTGATTAGATAATTAGTTATTTAATAAATAAATTAGTTATATACTGTTTGAATTTTTTATTTTATGACTATATAAGCCCTTTAAGTCATTAAACTAACCTAACACCTCATAATTAGTTAGTTACTTAATAAATTTTTAGGACAATTTTAATTAGTTAGTTGAGGACTACACATGATCATCCAAGGAAATAAAGTTTCAAGTTTTACTCCATCATTCTTCAGAAACTCTCAAGGTATGGAGGATATTCACTCTTGTTACTTTTCCCCAAGGGGATCTTAAAGTTGGTTTTCAAAGATCTTAAATTTCCATGGTTTCATCCAATTTCGTGGATTTACTTTCCAACATGTTGAATGTGTAATGGTTTTAAATCCGATTAAATGTTGATGATTACTACATATCTTATGTGTGTAGTTAAGGACCCTCAAAATCGTTTTCCCTTAATCTCTATAAAGATTCATGAACGTCTATCTTCCCCTAACCCTACTTTACAAATTTTGTTAATTATGATTTAGGGAGAGTGGAAATGAATTTGTTCTTGTTAATTTACCATTATGTGATGATAAATGCTTGAGTTAAGGGATAAATATTATGGAATTTAGGGTGACATCCTCGATGAAGTTCTTGGAAGCCATAGCTAAGACTTCTAAGATTATGGCTACTCTATTATGTTGATGTTGGCCTATAATTGATGTTGTTATTCAGTTGAAGTTTAAATGATGATTCTTTGCATAGATTATTAGGGTATGATTATGATGAATGTGATATTATGATAAGGTTAGGTTATGGAGGACTGAAAGGATTTTTCTGGTGCATCCCATTAATGTTGTTATGCCGTAATGTTCTCACTTCTTGATTGGGTTTAGATGAAAGGAAGTTCAAATCTTAAAACCTAAAAGCTATGATCAGGTTATACAAGGGCTTAGTCCCTCCTAATATATTGATTAAATATAATGTTAAGGAAGATTTCTAATAGGGATAATGCCCATGTACTCACCCTCAACCTATGCCCGCATCTCAGAGACGTAGTATACTATACTAAGGTCCTTTTATACCCCACCCCCCCTGAACTTATTTTATTCATAATTTCTACCGCTTTCGTTTAACGTGGATGCTATCTTATTGGCTCAATCTGTTTAACTTTTGTCCTTTCAAGCTGTGCCACGTACGGCCAAAAAGGGGTAGAAGTTCTTATAAAATAAGTTTAGGAAGGTAATAGTACCTTATTGTAGTTAGTAAGTGTGTCTCTGAGATTTTCGGGCATAGGTTGAGGGGGTACTTGTGCTGTTGCCTTCTAAATCACTTCTAAAAGGGAAAATCTATTATGGTGAAGTCGATCCACTCAAAATTAACTTCCAACCTCTAAAACCTCTAGAAACATTATTTTCTATAATACAAAAACGATTCACATCCATAACCAGATTTTTGCAAACTTATTTTTGATGAATAGTATTCACTTTGTAAGTAAGGTTACAAAATGGGTATACGTAATATTGGTAGATCCATCATATTACTCATATTAAATGAGTAGTATAAAATATCACTTGAAAATGGTAGAAAATGAGTAATATCCATATTATCCATTTAATGGATAAATGGGTAAAACAAAAACAAAAAAAATGATTTATTTGGGATCGGGGTGGTAGGCCTAGGGTTTGGGGTTTGGGTTTGGGGTCGGGGGGGGGGGGGGGGGCTGGTATGGGTAGAGGTTGGTGGGTCTATAGTAGGGGGATAGGGGTGGGGTATCATTTTTTCGAAATTCTGTTTTAAAAAATATGAATGAAAAATAATAAATAAATTAATTTTGTTGGGGATGGGGTTTGAGGGTGATCGGGGCTGGTATGGGTAGGGGATTGAGTGTAGGGGTGTGTGTGGTAAATTCCTTTCAAAAAATAATGAAATTATTTTTTAAAAAATTCATGAAATTTTTTTTTTTGGATGTGTGTGTGGGGTGGGGGCTGGTAGGGGGTATGTTGGGGTTGGTATGGGTGTGGGGGCGGTAGGGGCCAGGGGTGGGCTGATAATTTTTTTTAAAAACTTATAAAATTCTTGGTTTTTTTTAAAACAATTGTTAACTTTTTTTTATTGGGCTGGTGTGTGGTTGGGCGATGGGGGGGGGGCAGGTACCGGTATGGGTTGGGTGGGATTTTTTTGTTAAATGTTCTTGGGAGGTTGTTGTGGGGTTGGGAGGGTGGGGGTGGGGGCTGTTACTGTGGAGTTAGTTGATCAATATTTTTTCTTGTTAAAGCATTTAACAAGATCTCTAATAGAATATTTGGTAATATGGTTATCCATATTATCCATAAGTGACTATTTTTACCCTTTAAATTGAGTGGAGTCGGGTAACATATTATTTTTTGTTTAATTCATTTTTATCGATTCATATTCGACTCGACTCACTCGTTTGCCACTCCCGCTTGCAAGTTTGATTTATTATTTAACTCACGATTTATGGAGCATAGGAGAGCAATTTGTGATTTTTCAGAGATTATATTGGAGGACAAATCCATAATTTTACAGGTTTTGACTATGATTAGTCTAAATAAGGGGGAATGGGTATGGAGGTCTCGAATAAATGAAATGATGGTTATTTTTGCGGGTAATTGGAGACTTCTTTCCTGAGTTAATGAACTTTGTGACTATCTAATTAATATTGATTTCTTGTATTAGCATTAGTTATATTGTATTTTTTCTCACTTAATATAGCTCAAATAATTTATTGTTCAAGTTTGCTTTTGAAATATGTCTTTGAGTATCGTTAAATTATTTTCCACTTATTGTTGATTAATTTGAACTTATTTATGATTGTTTTTTTTGAGGATTGAATCTGGTGTGTGTGTTGCTGTAGGAAAAACTGAGAATAACTACAAAACTTAGAGCTGCACCAACAAGATTCAAGAAAAACTTTGTAGAAGTGCCTTCTTTATTAACTGGAAAAATCTGCCTTTATAGGCTTACAAAGTCAGGAAGATATATCTCTCCATGACTTCCACTTGACTAGAAACTAGGAAAGTTCCAGAAAAATAGCAACTAAATTAACCAAATAAAGAGTCTTTCAACTATAGTAAAAGACTTATTTAAACTCACAGTAAATAATCGGTAACATAGATCTTTGTTTAATCAATTCTCAACACACCCCCTTGATTCAAAATCACATACTCCAACGCATAACATAAAGTAATTGTTCTTTGCCTGAGAAAATGCTTTAGTAAGAATATGCCTACCTGTTCTTCCGTCCTACAACTCATCAACTCAATCACCACTTCTGCAACCAGGTCACGGATGAAACGATGCCGAATATATATGTCCTTTTATCTTCCATGAAAAACATGATTTTTCAAAAAAACCAAAAAAAAAAAAAACATTGGGGCATTGCTAATAAAATTATCAACAAATTTTTTTTTCTGCTCCCTTTTTCCGTGATGAAGACTCACCAGATTGTGCTCAGGCCACAACACTTGACATGTTGAAGATGCTGCTGCAAAATATTCTACCTTAGAAGAAGACAACACTGTTGTTTATTTTTCTCTGATCTCCAAGTAATAGCTGCAGAAACAAGAGTTAAAAGTTTTCCAGAAACACTCTTTCTTTCATTCACATTCCCTTCCTAATCACTATCTGAAAAATCATAGAGATTAAAATTAGAACTTCAAAAGTAACATAGTCTATATCCCGTAATTCTAGTAACATCGAGTAAGACTCTTAGCTGCTCCAAGATGATGCTTCGAAGGCCTATGGATAAACCTTGAAATTATTCCAACAGAAAATGATATTTCAGGACGAGTGTACGTCAAGTAAATTAAGACTCCAACTAAACTTCTAAAATAACTTCCTTATGCTTTTTCAATACCGTCATCAAGTTGCAGCTTCTCATTTACATTCGTAGGAGATGCCATTGTTTTTCGGTTAAGCATGTTAAATCTTTTGAGAAGACTGGTGGCATACTTCCTTTGAGATATGAAACTTACATCTTATTCCTGCTTCACTTCAAGTCCAAGCATATAATGCAACATACACTCCCAAATCCTTATTTTCAAATGTTCTCATCATAGAAGATTTAAAATCACATAGAAGAGAGTAAGATGAACCCATATCATCAACAAACAGACACACTAACAATAGATCAATTTTTCATATTTCTTCACATATAAAGTTGTCTCATTCTGACTTCGTTTAAAACCATTTTCTCCGAAATGTTAATCAGTTTTGTTGTACCATGCGGAGCTTGTTTTAAGCCATAGAGTGATTTCCTCAACATGTATACTTTGTTCTCCTTTCCTTTTTCCACATAGCCATCTTGATGTGTTACATGCAGTCCTTATTAAAAATCACCATTAAGGAATGCATACTTAACATCAAACTAATAAACCTTTCACTTTTATTGTACATCCAAAGCTAAAAGGATTCTTATTGTTTCAAAGAGACAAACTAGAGAGAAAGTTTTGTCAAAGTCAATACCCTCTTGCTGCGAATATCCTTTTGTGACCAATCTGGCCTTGTTTTATGAACCATTACATCAACATGGTACTTTGTCTTGAACACCTAGTTTACTCTGATAACATTTTTTGCATCTGGAAGGTCCACAAGGTCCCATGTCCACTCTTCCTTATTTCCATAAGCTCTTCTTCCATTTCCCACCTACGTTCTATTTTTCTTTAAGCTTCCTGAAAGCTAGTTGGGTTTGCACCAAATAGAGCAAAGGTACATGTTTCATAAATATCCGAAAGTGATCTAAACTTTCATGGAGGAGTTCACTGGAACTTTCTGTGTTAGGGACCATCAATATTGGGCTGCAACATCTTGGACTTGTGTCGCTGGAGTTTCCTAAAGAGTGGCTTGGTGTATTAGTAAGAGACTGAGTATAAGCAACATATTGACTAACTTCTTCACTAGGAAAGACCTAATCTTCCATTGTAACTTGTCAACTTTTATTATTGTTGTCCCATTTCCAGTAAGTGTTTTCATCAAATACAATGTTTCTCCTGATAATCACCTTACCATCGTGGAATTATACAATCTAAAAACCATAAATTCAGGAAAATATCCAAAAAGATGCATTTTCAGACTTTTCATTAGTTTTTTATGATGTTGAGAATTTCTTAAAGCACATGCAATACAAAAAAAATTCTCAAATGAATTACCCACAACTTTTTACCTTTCCAAATTTCAAAAGGTATCCGACCCATGAATGCTTTGTTCAAAGAGATTCTAAGCAGAAAAACTGCAGTATCCGACCCATGAATGCTTTTCTCAGAAAGATGTTAAGCAGATAAACACAAGTATGAACATTCTTAGCCTAAAACTGATTTGGAACATCTTTACTCTTTGGCATTGTGCTGGCCATCTCCAATACAGTTCGATTATTCTGCTCAGCAATCTTACTTGGGTATGGAGTGTAGGGTCCAGTCTGTTAAAGCCGTGCAACATCAACTTATTTTTCTTGTCTTACTAAGTTTGTGCAGTAGCTATTTTATAGTTAGTTATTATTATATTGTTTTGTTAGCACATGATTGCTTTTCCTAGTTTGTAGTATTGCAAATTTCTTTTCCTAGAGTTAAGGGAAATTGGTTTTCTGAAACTAATCAGTTGTTTAGTGGCGTTAGGATTCCACAAATTATGTAAGGCTATATTAGGATATTTAGAATTTAGTAATAAACTCCGAAAGTTCTCTGCATGCTTTTTTCCAGTTTCATTTCTCTTCCTCTCTTTCCATGTTATTTTTCTTGTTATTTATGAGCTTTACATCGTGTTAAGTTCAACATTTGGTATCAGAGCCAGAAAAATGAATGATCTTCAAGTAGTTGGCAGAATCAAAAAGCTCAATAATAAAAATTATAAAACATAGGAAACTTGTATACTGTCCTATATGAAAGCTCAAGATCTCTAATAAGTGGTGAACATAAGCAAAGTTGCACAACCAGAGGCAAAGGATTCAAACGAAACAATGCGAAAGTTGAAGATCAAAGTAGGAAAAACGATGATTGCGCTGAAATCAACAATTGATGAAGATGTGTTGGAACATGTCTGTGATGCTAAATCACCAAAAGAAACATGGGACCTACTTGTTGTAATTTTCTCAAAGAAGAATAATGCAAGACTGCAACTTTTGGAGAATCCTATATCCTATAATAGCATAAGCATAGCAGAAAGCTTCCAATTAAATGTCTTCATTCAAGTAATTTAACGGTTTCACACACATCCACAGAGTAAAAAATATTGCCGTGAAAGTTAAATTTGGGGGGGGGGGGGGGATCCTACTGCAGTTATTGGAGAAACTGGGTTAAAGAAATTCATATGCATGGTTTGAAACGCCTAAAATTCAGAGGATTTGATACTGTTATAACCGGGTGGGGGGAAAACCCCGCCGGGCCAACACCAACCATCATTTGTGGAATTTTAAAATATGCGTAGCTGTTAAAGAAGACATGGTCAAGCAAATGCCTGAACTGTCGGGGAGAATGAGTAAGAACCCCTCTACAACCCCAACAGAATAGGAACATCAATCATCACGCATGTTAGTTGTCCTAAAAATAAAGTTTCTCAGCTAGATGAAAATTTCACTTCAGAAGGGAGTTCCCCAAAGATCAATGAAACGATAAATGATATCGATGGGAAGTGTTTACAATTGTGTGAAGAAATGTCATATGGAGAACCTTTTTTTGCTATTAAAGATGATCATTTAGCACCTACAACTAGCAACATCCTAATCATTATCATGAAATGAATGGATAATTTATTCGGTTTTGTGGCACATCATTAACAGGCTATAAGCAAAAGTTTTTGCAGAACCCATCAATTTACAAGGTGTCGAGTTGTGGTATACCAACATTCAAGAACTACCGATATCTCATATTATGTAAGATGATGGTTTCTCTTCGACAAGGGGACACCCAATGTCGCTTGAAAATAACACCATGTTACTACTATGAAGAAAAACTTGCTTCAATGTCACAATTAAAAAAATGTGGGAACTAGTTCGATTTGGTCCTAATAGACATGAGTGATTTACACGAGCTCACGACTAGAAAACCAATTATGAAAGGGAGAGATTAGAAATCAATTCAATGTGAATGTCCGTAAGTCCTTCATATGTAGAGAGGAAAAAAAAATCATGACACGCGATTTTGCACATGAGATTGGCTCATCTTAGGTATTCCCAATTAAATTGATGTTCGTAAAGTCTTCATATGTATTGAAATAAAGAACAATGACACTTCAGAGTTGTGGCACCTTGTCTGGATATTTCTCATCTCCAGTATTCCGTGCTAAATTGATGATGACAGAACTCAATGGTCAATGGGACTTGTCCCCAACTTTAAGTAAAATAAACTTGTTTGTGCTCAGGATGTTAGTACGGTAAGCTAAACCAGCTTCGTTGAAAATCCAAATTTTAAAGATCATAATTACTACAATTCATTCATTAATATGTGTTGGACCGGTAAAACAATCATCACTTGGGTGGAATCAGTAAATGGTGACCTTTATTGTATGATTTCTTCTAGGTCTGTTAGGTTTTCTTTATGAAAGAAAAATCATATTCGTTTTCTAAATTTTAAAGATTTAAAGGAAAGTGTTGAGGGAGAAGTCATCAAGAAAATTTGTTCTTTAAGATAGACAAGGGGGGTAATACACCTCATTTGAGTTTTTCTCAATACCTAAGTGAATTCTGGAGTTCTCTATCATATACTTTTGCCGGCATGCCATAGAAAAATTCATTGTAGGAGGACATTAATAGGCATTTAATAGAATTTGTCGCAACTATGTTACATCCAGAATGTCCCAGATGATTTTGGGCAGAATAAATGAGGGATTGCTCATAGTCATGCATATACTTCGCCCAACCAGGTGAGGTTCTCCCCTGTTGAAAGTTGTGGAATATTAACGCTATGTGAATTAATTTTGCGATTTATTGATGTGTATTCTATTTTTTTATACCTGATCAAGTTACGTAGAAAATCGGACAACAAAAGTTGTTATCTGTAATTTTCATATCTCATATAATCCATAGAAAAGGTGGAATGTATGACGCCTATAACTTTGAAGGGGTTTATACATCACGACCTGTTGTATTTGATGATTTCTCCTTCATATTGGTTTGTGAAAAAGAGATATTACCATACCAGTAGATCCTGAAAAATAAGTTGCAAATCGCGTTATTTCGATCAAGTGCAGATGCAGATGTTGAAACAAGGTGGCAACTCTTAACTTTGAAGAAAGCACTTGGTCACCAGCCAACTATAGAAGACCAGTGAAACTAATGAAGGAGAATTGCCAGTTGTTTCAGATATTCGGACGACGATAAGGTAAGAACGAATATAAGGTAAAGCAAATATGCCAAGCAGCAATAAAAGACGAAAAATTAGGAAAAACACAAAAGCTTTGACATAAGCCGATCAAAATGTTCGTGAATAGAGAAATAGAGAAGATTTATTGCATTAAAGAGCAACATCAACTGGAAACTTGACCGAGCCAAAAGAAATGTGAAACTATATCATGCAGATGGGTTTTAATAAAATAAATACGCGCCGCACAGAATGGATGATTGAGAGGCATAAGCTCGTTTGGTTAGATCGGTGATTTACTTAAGGAAATCATTGTTTTGGATTATGATGACACCTTATGGCGGTGGAAATGAGTTACAATTGTGGCAAATCTTAATTTCACTCCCGCGAGAACAGATAGGAATCTGTGGTGATGGAATATATCAAAAATGCATTTAACATGGGGCGATAGACGGTAGATTTACACGTATCAACCATGGGCTACAGACTCAAAAGCACTCTAGGTCTGTTTGTAAGCTGCAAAAGGCGCCTAATGGTTGAAGCAAATCGCAAAGACTGGTACGTTAATTGTTGAATTTTTAACTCACATTACATCTATAGATTCCAAGCTTGTTTGTCAAGTGTCGATGTAGGGAACGCTCTCTATACTAGTAGTATGGTCGATGATTACATTGTAAACTAGTGGAATGATAAGAAATATGTTTTCAATGAAGGAAAAATTTATCTTTCCTATTTCATATAAAATAACTTATGACAGCTAAATAATTTTCTTTGTCTTGATGTTTGCTCGTATTCAAGAAGAAACTCTTTTTATAGTAGTTGTTACATATTATTTTGTTAGCACATGATTGCTTTTCCTACTTTGGTAGTAGTAAATCCAATTTTGTTTTTTTTTTTCTTTCCTTTTCCTAGAGTTTAGGTGAAAGATCGGTTTACTGAAACTAATTAGTGGGTTAGTGGGTTATATTCCACAAACTCAAGTCTGTAAGTCTAGTTAGGCACTTTTGTAGGATAATGAACCTCAAACCTTCTCTCACCCCCCCCCCTGTTATTTCAGTTTCTCTATTCTCTTGCCTGTCTTTCCATTGTTATTTGTCTTGGATTTCTGAGCTTTCCACATGTTATGTTCAGCACAGTCCATTCCACTGCGATTTAACCTTCTTCAGAAAATAACATTATTTTTTGTTGTAGAACTCACCTCCTCTTCGGTACACATAACCTTAACTTTGTTTGTCACTTGGTTTTGGAACCACCGCCTTGAATTTTTTTTGAAGCTTGCATAAGTTTTCTGATTTGAGCTTCAAAAATTTACCCCACTCATCCGACTTTACTTCATCCGTTAGTAATAGAAAATATCGATAACCAACCAGGATCTTGTGGTCATAGGACCATATAATTCTGTCATACATTTTAAGACAATATAGCTTTTTAATGATCTTCCAACAGGAAAAGCATTTCTATGTTGTTTGCCGTATATTCCAACATTCACGATGTATTTTGCACAAATCCATATATTTGGCAAACCGTAACAATCTTAATTTTGACTTAAGTAATCTCAATCCCGTCATATTCAGTGCCTGTCGCAATGTCACAACTGAGATTTCCTCATGATATTTCCTCTTAACAATCAAGGCCTGTTTCAATTTTGAAACTCACATGGAACGATTTTACTATCGTATCTCATGTTAAGTATTTTCTAAGATGTGAGAATAGATTTCTTATCCTTAATAACACAAGATCATCATCAAGAAAGACAGAGAATCCACACTCAACATTTTCATGTCATAAGTTAGGTGCCCAACTAGAAAGCAAATCACGAAAAAATTTGAATAAGTTTCACTTTACCTTGAACATAGTCTAGACAGCATAGCAATAGCAACCTTCAACCTTAGATTTGAATTTACTTGTTATCACCAGTTTCAAACTTTGCCTACTTTTTTTGGTCTCGTGTTCTACCCTTTTTAAAAAATCCTTTCTTTCAACTGGTCATTTGATGGAGTAGCCACTATCAACAAACTAAACTCAGTCTTGTAATCATGGTTGTAGAGAAGAGCCATGAAAAGCACATTTTTCTTTTTTCCTTTTCCACGGCATACCTACTTTGAATCTTTTTTATACCAACATTAGCTTCTAATAATGGACAACCTATGAAAATTGTAACACTTGCACCACACTTCTGCGCTATCTCTTACCCAGATGGGCTTCTGCGTACCACGTCCCTCTGCCTCTAAAGCAGCCTCTGATGTCCCCCCCCCCCCCCCCCCCCTCTTGTTGCTCTTGTTCATAAAAACGACTTCTAATTTTTTAAAATTGTTGCTTTTCCTTCATCTAAAAAACTTGTTTCTTAGTCACTTTTTGACTTATTGATTTATGAACTCGTGAGATGCAAAAAGCTCATAGTTTATCAAAGATGAAAACGTAGCTAAGTCCTTTTTATTCCTCTATTGTGCACCACATGATCAAACTTTGAGGTAAACTTCTTAAAACTTTTTAAACTACAATTTTATCACTATTTGTTCACATATGAGTTTGTTTGACCTTACACTTCTACTATTCCTTTATACAAATGATTTTCAAAGAGTCATTGTTAGTCATGAACCAATCTTTCAAATCAGGCAGGACTAAGAATGACGTTGCACAATAATTACCTGGATCCGTGAATCATGAAACCAGTTTTCAAATCATCCAAGCATCTCTTTAGGTAGTAGTTTGTGATACACTCCAATTTTACCTATCGGAAAAAAGTACAGCGTAATAAAATTTTTTGCTTCGTTGCCGGGACACAGGTCGACTTGTTAGACTACACTTTTAAGCACATTACTACCGAAGTGTAGTCATTAATTTCCTAATTTTTACTTTTTTTGTTTGTGTCTCTTGAGATCTAACTTCAGTGTATGGCCAATTACACGGATTACGGAGAACCCATACTCTCACTATGACCCCAATTGAACTACCCTGCACATAATGATCACATCTGGGTAATCTTGAGGATGATCGCCAGGATTTCCCCACCGGTTGAAGAGCAATCGATCAATTATTTTCTAAAAATTATGGGAAAGGGGTGAAATAGGATTGTTCCCTATTTTATTTTTTCCCAACCCAACTATTCGGTCATGGGTGCGGGTTGAGTTGCGAACAAGGGGGTGTAATGTTCAAGTAAAGGGCAATGACTCAAATATATTAGGCACATTTGAAATTAGGAATGAAATGATCGATGCATACCAAGCGCTGACTTGTTAGCAACCCAATCTGTCTCCTCTAATCACCTATAGGTTTTCATGATTTTGCGAGGCATTGTTGCATTAGTTTTGCTTTGTTACTTATGTCACTATTGAATATTCTTTATTTTTCTTTCTTTAGAAGTGGTTAGCGTACAATTATAAGTAGGCTCCATTTCATTCAAAAAAATTGTTCCCAGAAAAACCAAAAGATGAGCTTAATGGGTGTTGAATGTGCAGGGCCAAATTGGAAGAAATCTACAAAAGAATTGGTCTGGTTCACCCATCGATGGAACCACTTATGGACCATCGTCTTTTTGATGGTCCATCCTCCACAACCGTTGACACTATCAGAACCTTTGTTTATGATATTTTATAAATTTACTATGTGTCCCTCGACGGACCACACTGACGGACCGTCGTCCCTTTGACAATTCGTCCTGAACAACCGTCGATTCTGTCAGAACCATTGTTTCTGATTTTTCTAAAAAAAATATTCTAAGTGTCCTTGACGGACCCCACTAACGGACTGTCGTCCTGTAGACGGTCCGTCTTGTACAACCGTCGACACCATCAGAACCTTTGTTTATGATGTTTTCAAAAAATTCTTCTAAGTGTCCCTGAACATACCCCCATGACGGACTGTTGATGGGTCTGCCATTCCATTATATGTTTTACTCTTGTGTTTGATGCTTTTAAATGTGCTACAGGATTCTAGTGGTACTAATAACTTATATTTGCAAGTACATATCGCACCTAAGCAAGACCATCTCTACTCGAGAGGGCGTTCTAAGTCTGTCGCCCCGTCAAATCAGATTGTCATAGGATCAGACGATGAGCATGACCCGGAGCACGTGACACTAGGCACTCTCACTACTACCCGTGCTACCCAAACCACCAGAACCATGCTAACGAAGGTGGAGCCTATCAGAGTCACTACCTTCCAGTCTGAAGAAGAGTGTATACTAGCTGACACACCTTCTGGGTCGGCCTGCCGCAATTTGTGGAGCATTTAAGCCTCCGAGGAGGCTATTCGTCTAAGAAGCGTCTGATTCAAGAGGCTTCCATTCTGAGAACCTGTCCCGGCTTTGTTAGGCAACCGAGTTAAACTAGGATGAGTCTCGGGCACGAAGAAATGAGCGCAATGATTTGGAGGCCAGCGAGGAGAGATCTCTTGTTGATTGATTAAGGGCCCGCCCCTTGAATAGTATAGAAGTGGCTGCTTGGAGGCGTCTAGCAATCCAGAATTGTTTGGTCGGTCTGAGAGGAGTACTACTGATGTGTTGTTATTGCCTGAGGACACCACTGATGGTGTCCCTACTTCAAAGGGAGCGGGTTTTGGGAAATCGGACCCATGTTCATATTGATTGTTGGCTCTTTGCGCCTCGGATTTTTATGCATTGGGGACAATTTCATGTATTTTTGTTGGGTGTGGGGTTAATGGGAAGTGAGTGTTAGGGTAAAGTCTGAGTAGTCCAACTCACGATCCTCTTTTGGGGTTTTCTTGTGTAGTGCTTTTTTTCCAAGAGAATGGTTATTTTATTATTGAACCGGCATGTTAATTCCTTTTTGTACATAGTATAGAAATGGAATTTGAAGCATGATGGCTAAATAAAATGATGCAATGATTTAAAGAATATGTTGCATGACTAGGCATAGTAACTGATGAATGTGTGGCTCTAAGCATGACATAGAATACAACCATGGCATGATCCCTAAATCTAAAACCAAACTAAACTAGGTTTTCTAATTATCTGGTAGATATGAGATGTCAAGTGATGTGAGAAAATTTGATAGTCCCACATTGTACTAGAGCTAGAACTTACCTGTTAGTCCTACTAAATGAAGTCGTGATATACAATTAGGAAATGATCGTAGACCCAGTTCAGATAGCCAATCTTTTAGCTCCTAATCATAGAAACCAAAGGAAATTAATACTTCTTGATCCAATGATTTGAGCTTAAATGACCTTTATTTTACAACCTCCAACTGTCTTTTCTGGGAACAATGTGGGTTGGCCCTGTCCTTCCTTACACATGTGCACCTCCGCTTATGCCCGAAAGCATCGTTGAAAGGTGGATATGCCGAAAACAAACCTTTGGGGGGACCTAACCCCGACCTTGGGTATTGTGTATCTTTACCATTTAAACACGACTTAGTTGAGGGTGGATAGTTGAGAAAATCTCCGGGAAGAGGGTTGAAAGATAAAGAAAGAGAAGAACAAAAGAAAAGTGATTCAAGAAAAGTTGAAAGCAAAAGTGGAAAATTTTAAACAAAAAAAAATCTTCCCAACAGTCTCAAATACACGAGACAAGTAAGGAGGCGAAAAAATATTAAACTTAACGAAATAGGGCGTAATAAAATGATTAAGAGGTAGGACACTTAGCCGTTATGGTCACGAAGACATACGTCACTAAATACTCAAACTGTACCCTACCTTACCATGAACCTAAGTTACAGCTAAGAAAGTCAGTATCGTGATTCTAAGAGGTCTCTTATGGTGAACTTAAGCATGAAAATAAGGTCAAGCCTATGCACACTTATAAACGCGGTTGAGTTGTTTTAAGCGTGAATGTTAAAAAATATAATCCTAATACTCAAACTGAATTATTTTTGTGAAAAAGTGAGAAAGTTGTTTTGAAGCGAGAACCTGAATTTGCAATACGAAAGTTGGGTACCATGGTGAGATATCAAAGAGGATAGGTGTCGGTGTGAGGCCTGTCTGTGTCCATAGTCTTATCCATTTGAGAGAGCCTAATAGTGATAGCATGCATACATTAATGAAATATCCGGATTGATAGCCAGATGATGTGTGATAGCTAAAATTTAGGATACTCTTTACAAAGGTTTTGGTTAGTCATAGTGTGGTGCTTTGAGGTACAAACAACGAATTTAAGTGAGAGGTGTTGATGTATCGTGTTCACAGTACTTTAAATAAATGCTTTTTTTTCTTTCTTTAGTTTAGTATGTGTCGTAAGGCCCTTATAACCATGGTAGTAGTTTTAATGTTTTTTCTCTTCGTTTGAAGGCAAACTAGCCAGAATGAAAATGGCAAAGAACTGTGCTGAAATTACATACGTGATGACCTACAGAGCCATTGATTGTCCTTCAACTCCTCGACGATACGTAGGTGGAAACCTTCTGTGAAGAAAATGTTGTTCAAGGAAGATTGGGGAATTCTTACCAAGTGTGGGGCTACGGAAGCTATCAATAGACCTTCATCTCCACGACGGACCGTCCTGCACATCCGTTATTGCTAACAGAAACTATCCCAGTACCCGTCTTGAAAAGATTTTAAGTGTGGAGAAATGGAAGCCATTAACGGACCATTGTGCACTCAACGAACAGCCATCCTGTACCGTGGATGATAAAAGTGAGTTGGGGAAGAAAGCAGCTGAAAAAGATTCTAAGTGTGGAACGACGCGAGGCCTCGACGGTCAATCGTGGCCTCCACGATCCATCAGAAAATTTGATACGCTTAAATTTACTTCTAGAAAAGAAGTATAAGCAATCATATCAAGTAAAGAACCTAACTATGAGGTTGGGGTCGATCCCATGTGGAAAATAATTTATACTTTACTTTAACCTACATTACTTCTCTTTAATCAAGATCACTTCCAAAACACTAAAGAAGGGGGGTTTTAAATAACAAGAAGGATCTTAAATTATTTCTGAGAACAGTTTTCAAGTATGAATTTTGATATTTATCAAGTGATGGGAGTAACTCGGGCATACTTGGGTTCTCCACACTCCACAGGTTCATAACGCGTAGATTCTAGCTATAAAAATCCCTACCTTAGTATCTGCAAAGCAAAGTGGTAAGTTCTGATCCCTAATTCCTTGGTCCGGAAACCATAATTTTACTCCGCATATGTCCCGGCTACGTGTCTAATGTTTTACAACCTTACATTTACCTCATATTAAGTCATTATATCGATTGTATGGCTTAGTGTTAATAAGTCCCCCCTCCAATCGAACTAGTCCTATTCGAAGTGTACCTTACATGCTACGTGAGAAGATTCTTTTCTTATTAATCTACCTTTTGGGCTGGCAAGTACAACAAGAACGAGTGTCTACTTGTCACTCGTTAAAAAGACCTTCATGAAAGAATTACATCAATACTGCAAGACAGATCTATTCTAGAATTGTTATTTTTATTATTTAATTTACTTTTTTAATTACCCATGGTTCCGACCCTATCTACAATTTAAGTTTATACCCCTGTTCATAATTACACAATTGATATTAATTAGACAAGATTCATGTACTGTACTTTGATTAGATTGAAGAAATCCAGAAAATCACTTGAATCAAGCACATCATTTAATCAAAATTCCCAAAAATGATGTATTTTCAAAAAATCCCATATTTCAACCACCAATATTAACGACATAAGAAAATAACCAAGAGTCTAACCCCAATAACGAGATTTTTACAGATTTTATATAAAAACTCCTATCATAAAAAGGAAATCAATTTAAGGAAAATCCTAACATAAAAAGGAAATCTAATTAAGGAAAATCTGAGTCTACGACCGGATCGACGGACCGTCAAGACCACGACGGACTGTCGAGGCCATGACGGACCGTCGAGACCATGACGGACCGTCGAGACCATGACGGACCGTCGAGGCCTCCCGTCGTTCCACACTTAGAATTTTTTTCAGTTGATTTCTTCTCCAACTCACTGTTACCATAGATGAACCACGATGACAGTCCGTTGAGTGGCATACGTGTTCGTCGATCTTAGTTTCTCAAACTCAGATCTTCCTAATACTGCACTAGGGCTAACTTAGTACGTAATGACGGATGTGCAGGACGGACCGTCGTGGAGATGAACGTCTGTCGGTATCTTTCTTAGCCCCACACTTGGCAGAATTCCATGATCTTCCTTAAGCAGCATTTTCTTCAAACAATGGTTGCCACCTACGGACTGCCGATGGCTCTATAGGTCATCACTTCTGCAATTTCAGCACAATTCTTCCATGTTTTCATTCTAGACATTTTCCTGCAAACGAAGATAAAAAATACATTAAATCTAGTACAAAAAGGCCTTAGACACACACTCATCTTCACGAAAAAGCATTGAAAGTACCGGTGAAACCACGGACATCAGCTCTGCATTCTTGAGAAGATGTTTCCTCATGAACTCTTGTTAATATAAAATAAAGCTTTTGCAATCCTCCTTTCAGATTTTATTTAATATCTCTTCAATTCCTCTTCCTCTCGGCTCTGTCTACAATCAGTGAACTTATCTTTGATCAAGTCCAACAATTCTTGAGACCTCAACAAGATTTTCATCATGATGCTCCAAAACTCATACTTCTCACCATTAAAGACGGGTACGAGGGATTTTGAAGAAAAGGATATACCATTTGTTGCTATTACCTTTTTTTTCTTCTTATATTTCACTATTTGGTTGTTTCGTATCTATTTATCACACAGGTCAAACACTTGCGCTGATACACAAACAATGTAGACCAACAAAGATACTATAAAACTAAAGTAGCTGCACCAGAAGATTAAGAAAATAATGTGGAAAGTGCTTCTTTCTTAATTAACTGAAATATCTCCCTTTACAGGCTAATAAGGTTCAAGGCTGACTAGAACTAGACAGATGCCCGAAAAATAGCAACAAAATAACACCTAAACAAAGAATCTTTTTAACTCAGTAAAAGACTTTTTGGCAAACTCATAATAAATATTGAGTAACTTAGTACCTTATACTCTTCTTTGAATCAATTTCAACAGTTGCATCCCATATATATTAACATTAAAGGGGAGAAACGATAAATCTCGACTGAGAATTATCCATGATATTTCTTGATATAGGATTACTCGGTACCAAATGCATCACCTAGGACATTTCATAATATAGGAATGTTCATTACATGTTACGTATGAGGACCTCACGAATCCTTCCACGGATCCCGACAATCAGGAATAGTAAGAACGTATTAATAGATTCTAGCTATGTAGGATTCCTTACATCATTCTTATAATTTAATGTCGTTTAAGATATATGGTGCATTGGCATTTGTCTAGCTACAAATTGGTTGGTTTTCTTCTTTTTCTCCTGGTCTTTTGATTTTTATTCTACCCATTGTTCTCAATTAATAAATAGTGTCTTAATCTCGTAAAGTTCATTACATAAAGTTTTGTTATACATATTGTGGGTATTCAACAGGGTAGTATATGACCAACCTTTGTGTTGCGGTCTAATCGCACATGCAAGTGCACATGATCATACAAGTAAGAATAGAATTTATGGATTAAGTTTCAAATAATCGTTTTTGAAAGATCCAAGGAAGCAACTTTTACCAGGAATCATGTGATCAATATCATTTAATAAGGTTTTCGTTGAATTATCTCATTAACGAATCACAGGGTTAGATGTATGAAGATTGTGTCTCGACATCTAATTGCCTTCAATGTATAACAACCTAACTACATCGTTAAGCGGGGATAGAGTCATTGAAAATTGAACATTAAGATATTTTCCTGTATGGTGACCCAAGCAAGGTTTCTAGGTATATCCCTATCCTAGAAATGAATCAACCCTAGCTATTTAGAGGTAAACAAGATCCTTATGCTCCACGTTCTATTCTTTTAGACGTCTCTTATGTTCTATTCTGACTATAGATTTATTTCTATGGTGATAAAAAATTAAATACGAAAATCAAGAACATAAGAGAGATTCATATGATAATTAATGATAACATTCAATATCAAATTCAAAGGAATACATTCATCCTGTAACCACAACGCTAGAAGTAGGGTATTAGCTATCATTAAGCCTTATAATAAAACTTACATATTTATGAATCATCACAACTAATATTGAAAAGAAATAGATAGGAATGAAACCTAAAACATCAAGGTTTCATTCTAAACCAAATGTTTCCTTTAATTAAAAATACTAAAATATAAACTGAAATAAAACCCTTTTATACAAAAGATTCAAAGTGCCGAATTCGGGGCTCAGCGCGCGACACCATCAATCTTGAAATCCCATGTCACACTAAAAACCCTGTCTCTGGACGTCGAGGGTGTACCAAGGTGTTCTGGCCAAAAAAAAAATACTCAAATTATTCCATCAACTCATAAAATTTTTCATTCTCTTCTACGTGACGCCGACTTGTCATGCAACAACCTTAGATCGTTTCTTCAAGTTCTTACTTGCTCTCCTCTTGATTGGAATCTTCATATTACTCCTTTTGTCCATTTTTGTGCACATTTCTTCCAAATAGCTTCCCTACACGACTAATCATGTCGGTTAGGTGAGAAACATAAATTTAGCTCAATAAGACATAAAAAAAACTTTGAGACTTCAAACGAAGCACAAATTTCGACATCTTTGGCATTCCGAACATATAAATATGCCCAAGATCACTAACCCCACACTTAAAAAAAAAAAAAAAAAAAAAAAAAAAAAAAAAAGAGAAAACAAAAAAACGAGGAGGAAAAAAAAAAAGATTAAGGAAAGTTTTTTTTTCGCCCTCGAACAACTACTTACTACCTCTATACCTAGAACCTAGACTTGATTGTGCTTCCCCATCATTCCCACAATTTTGCGTGATTCACTCACATATTTCACCTTATGATATGCATATCTTACGGGCATGCTTTGACAACTTTTAGCAGCCAACGGTGTTAACAAACCTGTGCACCACTACTTATCCTTTTGCTTCATACAACATGTGTCCCTTACGCCAATAAATAGTCCCTACGCCCAAGCTCCAGTTGTAGATAGTTTAAAATTAACATTAAAAACTACTCGCACTCAAGAAAAGAATTCACATGCATGCATTGAGAATCATAAATTTTTCCCATTATGTACATCTCTACTAATGAAGTGTATGCTCAAAATAAAATAGAACTTGTTTGGCTTTTAATGTAGGCTTAGGGTAAAGGAAGATTCATTTAGATGATAATAGTGACTTGTTCTCCCTATTTCACTATGTTCAACTATTACTCTACAATCACAACTTTTATAACTCATATGCCTGCTTCATTTTTAACTATAGCCTGCATTTACATTTTGTTTTTTCCCCTTTATTGACTTTTTTAACACTTGATGCAATCTACCCGTGACTTAAAGATCTCTCTGGAGTTTAAGTGTATACCCTCTTGTTAGGGTCAACTCTATCATCAAGGTAATCACTTATATTCTTATTCATGGGGCATTCCCTTACCATTTTCTTTCCTTTACTCTCACAACTACGCTTCATCACCTTCTATATAATTCTTTCCTTTGCTTCTACCTTTCAGCCTAACACAGTGCGTTAGAGATCACATCAAAATTATGAATTAATTAAAGGGATTTGTCTTATTCTATGGGTTCCAACAAAATTATGGTTTAAGGCTCAAGTGGGCTAATTAGGGATAATGAACAAGCTCAATTTCTGAACAATTTCCAAAGAATGTCTGCTATCATCTTTCTAAGCACAATAACACCTACATTTCCCTTCAATAATAATTTGGACAAGTTCTACACTCAAAAGCATGTCAAGGATTGTATCAAACATATCACCACTCATGGCACACTTTGCATTCAGAAAGTTAATTTCAACACACATTCATGTTACACGAAGGTTCATTTAAGATTAAGTTGTACATTTCCATATAATGACATAAAATTCATTGCATTCATAAATAATTTTTAATATTCTCTTTCATACATGTTATTTTCATAGAATTATATATTTAGAACAATCCAACCTACGACTAAACTGACGAAATTTAGCTTACAACGGTCTTATGCAATCTATCATTAGGCAGCTTTGACTCATCTATGATTACGACTAATCTACTAAAAAAGTCATAGACTGTTCAAGATACCATCCTTGGATAAAGAACCGTAAAAAACTACCAAGGAACCAAAAATCAAAACAAAACATAGAAATCAAAACATCCAGATCAACCAATGTTTCACCCCACCCCACACTTATACACAAGCACTGTCGCTCGTGCAGTTATATAAAATATTAGCTCAGTTCAAAGGTTAAGGTAAACAACTCCGTGATCAATCCTCCATGGCATCGTTACTGGTAGCACCGTCATCGACTTGTATAGGGTCCAACTCGTTATCAAAATTGTAATTGACTTCTAAAATGGTGCATAAATTCTCCTCATCCGTCAGGATATCATCGTCAAACGGCTTTGTTAACTCCAAGACAATGCCCAACAACGCCTCTTGTTCATTTAATGGATAGCGTCTGTTCATCTCTAAGATCTTGATCACATTGGATGGGCGACCACCAATACTATGTCGCAGCATCTCCAAGCCATACATCTGCACCATGATTAACTCATCTCGTCTGTGACGCTTTGCAGTGGTAAAAGTGGGGCCTATGTCAGTGTCAGGCCCTTTGGTCTGTGTAATATCCACAACTTCTAGGTAAAATAGGGTCATATTGTCTAGGATGTCCTCTAGAACAACTGCAAGGCGTCACATCTTCGTAATAAGTGTCCCAAATGCATATATGTTGCCCTTGTGTACCCGAGCCTTCCGCATAGTTGATTTAATAATAGCACCAATGTTAAGCTCCGTGTCTGTCATCAAAGGATACAACAAATACAGCCTCTTATGTGTAATATCCGTCTAGTGCAGGTTAGGAATCAATAAGTTCATCACGATCTTCGACCACACCCTACATTCTCTGAGCATTTGAGGATATGAAAGAGATTTGTGATATCTCTTGTTGCTATGTTTGGGCCACTGATTGTGGTCCGCAAAGAGTGTAACGACCTGTTTAGTCGTTTTGAGCAACAGATTTTATTCTGGAAAAATTGGCAGATGAGACGGAGGCCACGACGGACCGTCAAGGGCACGACGACCGTCTGGAGGTGTCGTTTCAAAACACTTAGAAAGAAAACTGAAATTGGTACTGAAAATCGACTCTCTGAACGTCGTGACGTAGTGGATGGACGGACCGTCGCATGCTCGACGGCCCGTCACAGGCATCCACTTGAAACAGTCCTCTGTTCAATATCGAGTACAGCAGGACGGACCGTCCGCAGGCGCGGACTGCCCGTCACGGTCTAACGCAATCCCGTTCGGGTCTGATTTCTTTACACGTTTTAAGGGACGTTTTTGACTATTTCTGCTTTAATTATAAAGTTAGAGGTTAAATGTTAATAGTCTCATTATTGGGGGTAAAAGAGGAACCTTAAGTTATTAGTGGGTTATTATTGCCTCTTTCATTCTTAATTATAATACTACTTAGGGTAAAAAGAGGGTTTGAATATACAAATGAAAGAACAAAGACAGAAAGAACAAGAGAGGAGAACCGAGTAGAAAGAGAGAGAAAACGAGAGGACAACAAGAATTGAGGAATTGCCCTTGCTTGATCACTCAATCTTCGGTGAGGTAGGTATGTTTTTTTTACAACTATTCGTATTAAACTCTACTAGCGAATGAGTTATGTGTTGAGTAGTATATTACGGTCTTCTATAGCTTAATTGCGGTATGCATGATGTTGAATCTTTAATTATAATACATGATTGTGATAAAATCAGCATGATAAAGCTATTGAATCTTAAACTCTGACGAAACCTAATCTACTTTGTATAATGACGATGCTTGGTATAAAGAGGCTTAATAAAGAAAGTCATTGAGATTAGGGGATCGGGTGCCCCTTTCCGGTACCAGGATAGAATACTGAGGATCGGAGTTTCCCGTTTCGACACCAGGATAGTATCTGGATCGGGTGCCACGTTCGCTGTACCAGGATAGAATATAGGATCGGTAGTGTCCACGTTCCGACATCAGATAGTATATGGATCGGTTGCCCACGTTCCGTACCGAGGATAGAATATAGGATCGAGCTTGTCACCGTTCCGACACCAGTATAGTATATGGATTGGGTGCCACGTTTCCTACCAGGATAGAATATGAGTATCGGAGGTCACGTTCCGACACCATTATATTATATGATTCGGGTGCGTCAAAAAAAAAAAAACAAAGCAATTCCGGTACCAGGATATAATATGAGGATCGGAATGTCACTTCGACACCAGATAGTATTATTGGATCGTGTGCCACTTTCCGGTACCATGATAGAATAATGAGGATCGGAGTGTCGACGTTCCGACACCATGATAGAAGATGAGGATCGGAGTGTCACGTTCCTACCCAGGATAGAATGAGAGCGGATTGTCACTTAACCGACACGAGAGTAAATAATATAATGATCTTGAAATGATACTAATATACTCAATCTACTAAAGAACATGTTTCCCACACGAGTATGATGAGGAGGCGTGAGTCCTCATTGATGTGCTTGGTGTTGTAACCGGATTATGGGTATTATAAATGCTGCATGCTAAGGATATTAGTTGATTTTTATGATGTTACTGATATCTACTGTTTTTCTATTTTGAGTTGGCCATGATACGTACTCAGTACTTGTGGTTGTACTGACCCCCTACTTTTTGTTTTTCCTTTTGTTTATTGTGGAGTGCAGCAAACGCCGTCACTGTCGCCTCACAGTAGTTCAAGCCATTCTTTCGTCACACAAAACAGCTCCAGGATCTTCAGGGTGAGCTAATGCTTCTAGCTTGGACTGGATCTCTCCTTCCTTCAGTCTTGATGCCTGAAGTTTCGGCATAGACTAGCTTGTTTATTTGTTTGCTTCTTAGATACTACTCCTAGTTGTAGTAATTTGATCATCGATGTTCTTGTGTGATGACTTCCATCTTTTTGGGGTAATTAAAGAAGTTGCATTTATAAGTTTATTGAATTGTCTTTATTTATGAGTTTAGATCTTCCGCATTACTTATGTTGATATTAACTTGGAAATGATAAGGTTTAGATTTGTTAGTTCGCGCCATAGAGGGTAAATGTGGGTGCCAAGTCGCGGCTTTCGGTTTTGGGTCGTGACAAACTTGGTATCAGAGCATTAGGTTCGTTGGTCTCATCACACAAGAACAGGTGTAAGTAGGGTCTTAAGAACGGTAGGGGGACGCCTTACTTTCTTTGAGAGGCTATAAGACTTTAAGGAAAATCCATTCTTTCTTTCTTTTCGTTTCGTGCTATTAACTTGGATCCAATTTGGGATCTATGTGTATACAATTGGGTATCTGACCTCTTCACTCTATTTTCCGCAGATGGTTAGAACTAAGCAATGACACGCAACATCAACATCAGCAATACAAGATGCATCTGACACCAGCCACTGTGGGCTTAGCTCGGGTGCAACAGTGGCAAAGAGGCCGCGGTAGAGGTCGTGGGAGGGGGACTTCCTCTAGAGGGAGATGACGAGCCAACCTAGCCATCTGGTGCTAGGGCGGTGACTCCTCACCACTGAGGAGGTAATAGAGAATGGGAGTGGAAGAATGAACAAGTACAGAACGAGGAAATGCCACCACCAACCTACCCCAGAGATGACAATCAGTGCTCGCTTATCTTAGTGGGTTGTCCTGATCAGGGACAGCCCCAAACCATTTTTTCTGCAACAAGAACATCAAACCCACACCTCCCGGTTCAAAGGTACAACAATGCAGCCCTCTATGGCCCCTCGTATGGATGCCTCATTGGACATAGGCACGTTTCCCCTTAACGTCTGACTACTGGCCTATAATGACAAATGATCAGCATGAACTTTTTATTAAGTTCTTGAAATTGAAACCTCCAGGTCTTCAAGGGTTCAGAATCTGAGTATGCTTAACGATTTTCTGGTTGACTGTCAGAGCTACTTACCAATATGGGGTATGTAGAACGGATTTGGTGTTTGAGTTCGTGAGTTATCAGTTTCAGGGAACGCCAAATGTGGTGCGGTCCCATGTTGAATGTCACCAACAGAGGCACACCTATGACTTGGGCCTCATTCTCTATTTTGTTTTATGGAAAGTATATCCCCCGTACTTTGAGGATAGGAAAGGGATGAGTTTTGTGAGCCTAGAGCAAGTATGTGGAATGTCGGTCATCTATTAGGCTAGTTTCGGCAACTATCCAGATATGCCACACCCAACGAGTTTCAGTCCACAAGAGCGGATTCGCCGTTTTATGAATGGTTGAGATCAGGAGTTGGCGAATTTCAGCCTACAAGGTAGCGACTACGGCAAAAATCCTCCAAGAAGTGGTAATTTCGTGGTAGGGTGAAGGAGTGCAAGCCCGATGAATTCAACCATGGCAATCGCTCAAGAGGGTTTCGAAGGGGGTGAGTTTAATACTGGTTCTTACCTGAGGACTATGGTTTCCGGAGGTTCCTCAGTTCGCATCCCTCATCTTCACGACAGACTGTAGTTGGTGTCCACCTCAGACCGGTCAACATGTGGCTGTATAATTTCTTACGATTCAGTACAGGAACTGAATATTCATCAACAAGACATGGATGGTGTGCATACACCACCCCACACTTAGTTCATATTGCTACCAACTTAGGTACTCAGACTTCCCACAAGTTGTAGCATGGTGTAGTCAGACAATCGGGGAGTGAAACATTTGATTAGACATCAAAACATACAACACCCACACACTTAATTATCAAGTGCTGTATCCGAAAAACCCAATTATAACTGAACATCAAATATATCATTTGATTGTGTCCAATAGTCAGGAATTCAACAATAACACTCATTACAGACTCCTATTTCACATCACCCTAACAATGTAACACAATAGTTCATGACTTCACACCCTCACAAACCCTAATCACCACATGTATTCCTCCCCACAAAGAAAAATCCATGTCGTTTACTCAAGAATTCAAAACACATGCACTTGCAAGCAATTTTGACTTAGAACTAACATCATCCCTTCTTCCAATTACCCACAATACCCTAACAATCAATACCCTTAATCCATACCTGAAACACCATGAAGATAAGAAGACAACATACCTGGGTGACGCTTGAAAGCACACAATAAATGAGTGACAAACCCTCCCTAGATTTGTGATACGTGAGGGACCAATAAAATGGGGAAAATTTAGGTAGAAAAGAGAAGGAAGTTACACGATAAAAGAAGAGAGAATGGGGAAAATTGGGGAGAAAATTGAGGTTTAATCTAGGAAAGTGAGGGAGTGGGTTGGTTATTTAATTTTAAAATGGGTGAAATTTAATGAAATTTCTAAAAGTCATACATGTTTCGCGTGATGTCGCGACCTTCACGAGGTCTTCTAGTATTTTATTCTAGTTTAACCCCAATTGTGAACTTGATCAGACGACATGTGGCTGTCACTCGATAGTTATTTCTTGTGACGTAAAAGAACCATTTACAGTCTAACTCACATTTTGACTTTAGTACACGGCGTGTGCGTGTTAGGAGGCACCTTTCCTCAAATCTCTTTAGTGAGGTAGGATCTACAACCTTCTTCACAATGCGGTGCGAACATTAGGCTTACTGCCTCAAAGTTCTTCAGTGATGTAGGATTTGGAACCTTCCTCGCGACCTCCTTTTGATACGGATTTCCCTTGGCATCTTTTTCTGCATCTCTACATTAACAACTCATTAATTTACCCATGATGAGTTTCCTCCGATCCATCACCTTAGTTAGAGTCATGGTATAACTCATATTTTTGTGTATGTTTTTTTTTAAATTGTTTAAACAAAGTACTCCTAAATTATTACAATGGTTCACGGTTGCCTCCTGTGTAGCGCCTAATTTAACGTCGTGACACGATCCATATCATGCCTCACTCATCATCTAGTGTGAGTGCTTCGACCTCACGATCCACATCCTTGCCAAAATAATGTCTAACCCTTTTATCATTTAAAAGTATTGTGGGATTGTATTCATTGTTTCTTAATTCAACAACACCATATTGGGTCATTCGGACTACTTCGAATGTACCACTCCATGTAGATTGGATCTTTCCTTGGAACATCTTCAACCTAGAATTGAAAAACAACACTAGTTGACAAGGCTGGTAGGTCGGTAACACAATATGCTTGTGTTGCTACCTTTTAGTGTTCTCTTTGTATACCTTTTCATTCTCAAATACATGAAGCCTAAACTCTTCTAGATCATGCAATTGTGTAACCCTTTTTGTTCTTGCTTACTCGGCATCTAGATTCATCTTCTTTAAAAATCAATATGCCTTATGTTCCAATTTGGTCGGTAGGTGACAAGTTTTTCAAAACACCATTTGATAAGGAGAAGTCCCTATTGGTGTCTTATATGCAATCTGATACGCCCATAGCCGTCATCTAGATTGTAAGCCCAATCCTTTCTCAGGGCATTCACAGTCTTTTGAAGGATCTTCTTTACCTCCTTGTTTGATACCTCCACTTGACCACTAGTTTGGGGATTCTAAGTCGTTTACCCTTTATGCCTCACCCCATACATAGACAAAATATTATGAATCGAGTTATTGATAAAATTCGTACCTCCATCGCTGATTATGTCCCTTGGCGGTCTAAATCTGGTGAAGATGTGTTTTATGATGAACTTCACAACTACTTTGGAATCATTTATTGGTAATGCAACATCTTCCACCCACTTGGACACGTAGTCCACCGCGACTAGAATATATTGATTACCGTGGGACGCTGGAAATGATCCCATAAAATCTATTCCCCACACATCGAAGATTTCTACCTCTAGAATATTTTTCAATGGCACCTCATGCCCCTTAAAATGAAGACTATCCTTTGGCACTAATCACAACCTTTCACAAATAAATCAACATCTTTTAAAAAACAATTAGGCCAAAAGAAACCATATTACAATACCTTTTGTGCCGTTCTTTCACCCCTACGATTCAGCCATAAGTTTTTTTGTGGCAGCTCTCCAGCACTTGTGGTGCCTCCTGCTCAGCTATGCACCTCCTCATCTTTTGGATAGGACCCTACATAAACAATTACAACTCATCGCATATATAAAAAAACAAGCATCATACTGCATTCTCTACTTCTGGTGTGTTAATGCCTTAGGTGGGAATAACCCACTCGCCAAAAAGTTTACAGTCTTTGTGTACTATGTACCTATGAAATGTCTAGTGCCAAAAGCTTTTATCAAGGGAATTCTTGATGAAATTGACGTGCATTCGCCATATGAGATGAGTCCTCAAATCTGGATAGATGATTGAGTATTTAGTTCTTTTGTTCCCTTCCTATCTTAGATCAAACTCTTGAAGTTGCAACATCCACCTGATTAGTGTAGGTTTTGCATCCTTCTTGTTAAAGAGATACTTGATAGTCATATGATCAGTGTAGACTATCACCTTTGTGCCCACTAGATATGACCTAAATTTGTCAAATGCATACACCAAAAACATCTCCTTCTCAATCACATTGTATTTTGCTTGGGCTGCATCTAGTGTTTTACTCGCATAGTATATGGTGTGAAACATCTTGTTCTTTATTTCCTCCAATACTGCTCAAACAGCTATATCACTAGTATCACATATCATCTCAAATGGAATCTCCTAGTGGGGCAATAAGGATAGTATCCTTAATTAGTTTACGCTTTAACATTTCGAATGTTGCCAAACACTTCTCATCAAGCACAAATTTCATCTATTTATCTAATAAACTACACATGGGTCTTCTAGTTTTAGAAAAGTCCTTGCTGAACCTCTTGTAGAAGCCAGCATGGCCAAGAAAACTTCATACTCCTTTCACAGATATTGGAGGTGGAAAGTTCTTATTCACTTCTATTTTTTCCTTATCCACCTCCATCCCACATTAAGATTCTTTGTGTCCCAGCACAATTCCTTCTCTCACCCAAAAATGACACTTCTCCCAGTTTAGCACAAGGTTGGTTTCCTCACACCTCGCAAGGACTCTATCAAGGTTAGTTAGACACAGCTCAAAAGAAACACCAAAGATCGAGAAGTCATCCATAAATACTTCCAATAAGTCTTTCGATCTACCATATCTGGAAAAATTTCCTTTCAATGCATTCTAAAGTTCTAGGGCATACTAAACCAAATGGTATGCGTTTGAACGCCTACGTGCCATATGGACATCTTAATGTTGTCTTCTCTTAATACTTGGGTGAAATGACAATCTGATTATAATCTAAATACCCATAAAAAAATAGTAATACTCTTGGCCAATCAACCTGTCTAACATCTGACAATGAAGGGTACTGGATAGTGGTCCTTTCTGGTAGCTTCATTGAGTTTCCTGTAGTCCATGCATATCCTCAACCAAGTCACTGTTCTTATGGGGATCAATTCATTCTTATCATTTGTCACCACTGTCATTCCACCATTTTTGGGATATACTGCACTTGACTTACCATTTTACTCTCAGATATAGGGTATACTATCCCTGCATCTAACCACTTAATCACTTCTTTTCTAACCACATCCTTCATCAAAGAAGTTAGTATTTGCTGATTCCGTGTCTGATACGCTCAAAACTTACTTCTCAAAACTAAAGTAAAGCGGTCCGTATCAAGTAAAAACCCTGAGATGTTTGGATCATTCCATGAGGAAAATAGTCAGACTTAACTTACAATCTATCTTACTATTATTTAGGTCATTATTTCTAGAAAACAAAAGACAATAAAAAGGGGTTTTTTATTTCTAAATGAATGAAAATAACTAACTAAATTAAATAACAACACAGATTGCAAATCTTGTAGTTTACTCAATTAATAAAGTAAGTAGTGTTTAAGTGTTTCCCACAGGTTTTTAAGTAGATATTCTACCTATAAACAACTCTCTTTCTAGTATCCTGCATACAAAGTGATAATTTTTTGTTTTTATGTTTTCTAAATCCCCTTTAGTCCGTCATCTAGAATATCTCACCTTCCGCATTGTGGTTCGGGGGGGCTACTTGTTTGTTATAACTAACCCTTGACCTTTAACCTCATATTTATCATTGTATTCAATCTTGACCTAAGTTCTTACCTCGTACCAATCAACACTACCTATTGAATATATATACTACATCATTTAATATTTCTTTTCTATGATCTACCCCTCCTTGGTCCGCAAGTAGAATTATGGTGAATTCTAACATTGGTCATCTATTAAAAATACTTCTAAACGCAAGAATTATATCACATCCATGCAAGACACTATACTGAATTGTTATTAAGTATATTTTACCTCATGTTCACCCATGGTTCCCCACAACCCTAGTTTATGGAGTTTAGTTACCTATAGTCTAATAACAATATTCATTATTTAATATAAGACTCATGCAACTTACTACTTTGGGTGAGAAAGAATACAATACCAAATTCACTGGTTAGGAAGACAGAACCACAAGCAACACAGACTCCGATTAGTAAGACAAGGACATATTTGGCATTAGGGATATGGGGATGTGATCATTTGAAAAGAGAGGTTAGAAAATTGGAATTTGGAAAGGAGGGATTTGGAAAAGAGAAATCAATCGTTCAAACGAAGGGGTTGGGGGTTTTAAATGTTACATTTTTAAAAATATCCTGGTCGGGTCGGGTCTATATGCTGGTTAAAGACTTCAACGAGTCCCCACAACGGTCTGTTTACAGATGCAACGGTCATCGAGGGTTTCTGTTGCATATGCCCCTAATTTTTAAAGTGTTAATGATGACATACTGGCCCGAAAGAATTCATCGCGGCGGTCCATCGCAGTTTAACAGTCCGTCTATGTATCCGTCATGAGTGTTGCGTGAATGATTTTCTACAGAATTCTCCTGTTGATGGCCTGCGTTTAAAAAAAAACCCATTAGTAAAAGTTCTACCATTACTAGAAACAAACTATAAGTATTGGGGTTGTCCTCCCACAAGCGCCTGATTTAACGTCGCTGCACGACGGAAGACATTGATTACTCCTGTCTTCATCAAGATGGATGCCTCGATTACTACTTCATTTGCTTATTCAACATCCCGGAATAGGTTTTTATTCGTTGTCCTTACCTCCTTAAACGGCAACATCCCTCCTTGGGTTAATAAATTAAACTTCTTCATGAGGGAATAGTTTGGGTAACCAGTAGGCCAGTCCATTTTGGACTTAGCTGCCCGGGAAACAAATGCAACCTATAATTGATAAAAGAACCATCCCCATCCATAAACTCTTTTTTTTTTAATTATTAGGTCATCGGTGGCTCTTCTTCATCTTCCTCTTTTTTTAATTTGTAGTAATAGCAATACCGATTGGAAGTTCACACTCTTCCTTAGACCTACAAATGTTGAAGGGCGCTTTTTTCATTGTTATAACAAATTTCATCCTGCCCCTTTTCCATATCAACTAAGGCTCTACCCATCGCAGACTGACTTTCCAAGAATAATAAGAACTTCAAAACGACTTCACAATCAAGAATAACAAAATCTTCCAGAAATATGAACAAATTCACTTTTCCTAGCACATCTGAGTATCCCTATAGGCCTTGTGCTATTCGATTGGCCATCAGTAGCCGCATCGCAATGGGCTGTGGGATACCAAACCCACTTCTTGTAAATCGAGAGGGGCATGAAATTTATGCTTGCCCCCAGAGACACATAAATGCTTTTGAAAATGTAATGGACCCGACTTACAAGGAATAGTTAACTCACCGGGATCTACTTCTATCTTCTTTCTTTTGTACATAGTCTTGTAGCAATATCCACTACAAGTTTATTCTATCATCACCTCAAAAGTGACCCGATCTTTCTTTGTAACTCGATATTTCAATAACGTGGATAACCGGCATTTGTTTCCAAATCTTCTACCAAAGGGACATAGACAGGAAGCTTTCTTCAACACTTGTTATAAAATCCGAATATTTACGCAGCCTCGTTCTTTTCACTACTCTTTGAAGAAAAGGGGGTCTATGCATGGAATTAACCTTTGTGGCACTTCAACATCTTTTCCAGTGTTAACTTCTACTTTACCACTAACATCTCTACTATTCATTAATCGTTTATCACCTTTTCTTCATCATTAGACGGCATATCTGGGTAAATGGTTTGGGGGGGGGCTTACCTACCACCCTGAGTTTAGTGATTTCCATATAGTGTCCATCATTTTTTTTAGATTTTGGACAGTGTTTTTCTAGGATAGTCCGATTGCCGTGTGTTCCCATCGCAGATAATTGGGTCCTTTGCAACTCAAGCTCTTAATCGATATGCATGTGTTTCGACTTTATGCCCAATACCCTACCCGCTAAATCACTCCTGACTCTTAATATGCTCATCAACTAGCATCGAACTTCCTCAATCATTTTGTGGGCAACATAATCCTCATCTTCATCGGCCACACTATCTCCACCTCCTAAAAGAACTTCACGATTTTGAGGTGGGATATAGGGCTCATTCCTATCATGTTTGTTACCATAGGTTTTTACCCCTGTTGAAGTGGTTTGTCACAGTTGTAGTTTCCATCCGCACCTCAGACATAGTGACCCTCACGTTAAAGTTTTAACCATAAATCCGACCTTGTTTTTCCTTTACCATTGGCTAAAGTCTCCGGATTTGAGCCTTGGGCCACTCGGATCCGAAACCCTTGTCCTACTCATTTACCGCATAGAAATTATCCCCATAAATACTTCATCATTTGTGGTGGTGTTTACACAAGTATTTTAACTACCTTTATCTTTTCTGTCACCCCTAAAGTGACATGTTTGTAATACTCAACGCAAGCTCAGTTCTCCATCTAGCCATTCTTTCACCGTCTCATTTGTGGTTTGGTTTGTATTGCATGCACCTGCGAAGGTATGTCTCCCATATCTTGACTTCCTAGTACTTCCAGCTTTTCTTATTGTAGTAGATTTTCGCTCTCTACACGTCTTCTCGGCAATCTCAAGCAAAAAGACACTATCCCCATAAGAAACCACCTGTTATATACCAATCCGCTTTATTAATTTTTCATCAATCCTGTTCGCCCGAGAGAAGTATTCGTTCATTGACTCATCATCTATGCGGTAATTGGGGGGAGACTTCTTCAAAAATGGAAAGTTAATTATCCCAAAAACTATACTGACTCTCCTGGGAAGTTCCACAAAGTTTTTTCAGTGTGCTTTGGTTTAGTTTCGTTGAGACCAGGTAGTAAACGGTGCTAAGAAAACGTCCCGCTTAGTTGGGTTTCCAAATTCAAAATTGAGTTATAAGGAGATCAGTGAACCCAAATAGCAAGGCCTCGCCTCATCAGTGGCGAGGAAATACTCTTACCCCTATTATACATCCAAATCCAAATCAGGTCTCCCTTCACACTTTACACACTACCTTACCTATATGGGCATGTGGGTCCTCAGAAGGTAGCCCTGAAACAAACCTCTAGCAGTGAGCATTTCCATCAGACTACAAGTTACCCACAAATATTCAAATTTTTCTTAGCAGACACTAATTTAAACGAGAAACTAAATTCATTTCAAATATTGTTAGGAGACAACATTTTAATTAAAGTGTCCATCGTTGTCTTTATGCCACAAAATAACTCTCTCATTAATAAGAAATTGAAGGTGCAATGCTGGAATGCACTTGGGAAAAAATATCAATTAATCAGACCCATCCGTGAAACTTTACTACAGAAAATATAGTAAAAACATATTAAAGTAGACAAAAAAATTCCATCTCAACGCTCTTTTTATCATCTATAATAAAATTTTTTTTTCTCTTCTTATTTTTTAAAAAGATAAAGAAATAGAAGTAGTTTTCATACCATAGAAAATACCCTCACTTTTAAAATTTTTAAGCTTGTTATCTCTACATTTCAACTAGAAAACCAAAAAAAATAAAGATGGAAAGAAAAAAACACAAAAAATATCCGAGTCTACACATTACCCACTGTATCCTAAAATTTTTATTCCATAAATTTGATTCTTACCTAAATAATCAAACGGCAGTAACCATTAAAGAAGTAGTGATACCGATAATACACCTCAATTTCAATAAATTTTAAATGAAATCAAAATGATGCAAAAGTCACACTCAAAGACACAACGATCATCTATTTGTTTTGTAAGATGTATGCAAAGAACGGAAAAATTCACTCCTGACTAATGAGAGACAACCTTTCCAAAATTTATAACACAAGGTAAATGTCACAACTCTTTGAAAAGAAAGACAACCTTCATAAAGTCACAAACATTGGAAAAGACACAACCTTTTGAAAACAACAGAATCTTTTTAGAAACAACACACTTCATTCATAATTATCACAGACCTTTTGGCGATAACAAACTTAGGAAGTCACACCCTTCATTTCCTTGTTCATATCATAAATTCCAACAAATAATAATATATAAATTGTGGCAACGATTTTTGTTACTCGTATTTGACCACCCTTTTTGACAAATTATTAACATCCAGAGCCTTCTTTTGTTGAGTTATGCCAAAAAAACAATTGATCCTATAATAATAACATGAATTAACAAAATACATCAAGTTATATAGAGAGAACACACCTTAAACACAAAAATATCATAAATAGATATAAAATTAGTGCAAATTTTGAAATTCTTGTTCGATACCCTTTTGACAAACTATCCAATTCAAATAGCCTTCTTCATCAATTTATGCTAACGATTAATATATCTTATAATATAATAATATAAATCAAAATTAATAATTTTAATTTTAATGTGTTCCACGAGACAAATATTATGAATTTATCGAGATATAATGTGAAAAATTCATTAATTCTTAAAGTTTAATTAAAGTAATTGGGGGTTTAGAATATGAAAATCTAAAATGAAGGAGTTGCATGATGTTCTTAAATGTAAAGTCTAAGGTATAAGTTATGAATAATGAAACTTAAAAACAAATAAAAGAGAATAAAATAATCATAAAAAACTAATACAGGACATAAAAGAAATAAATTTAATATTGTAAATAACTATAATTTTTTTGATTGAATTAGTAAATAACATTTTTCAACAAAGCATAATGTGTATTTGAATGAACGACTATAAATGTGTTCCATAAGGAATGAAAATGATTTTTTTATTACCTCCTTAATTTTTAATAGCTGGGTACTTTTTTTTAAATATTTTGATTTCAAAATTATAAATATGATAAGGAGACGTTATGTTTAGTGAGGAGATTTTAATGATTTGGGATGCACGTTTGGGGGATCAATGAGCAAGTAATTATTCATATTTAGAGGATTTTTATGTCCATTATTATGTATTTTTTTGAGGTAAAAATATTTTTAAGGAGGGTTGGGGTTTAGACGGGTGTGTACGAGAAAGTGTTGAATGGAGTTTGGAGGACCGGTGGATTGCGAGTGGTAGGATGCGAATGGGTAGGGTGGGAATTAAGGTTTTGCGCGGTGTGTTGTGTGGGTAATTTAAAGAGGTGGAAATTGGAGTGGGGGGTGGGGTGGGTCGTGGGGATCTTAGGTAGCTTTAGAGAATAAAGTGTCTAAAGGAGTTGTGAAGTGGTGTGGGAGTAGGAGGGAAACGGTGGGTGTTGTTGGGATGTTTGGTAGTGGTAGGGGTGTTGGGGATAAATAATTCAGAAAATGAAAAAAAATAAATATAGCTAATTGGACCATTGGAGGCGCCAATGAAAAAATTTAAAGTCCATTATTTACACTAGACCCTCACTAAAGACTAAGTCCTAAACAGTGATTCCTAGAGCCCTAACTAATGCAATAAAACGTATTAGGAAGTGTTAGAACATGTTAACAAACGACCATGACGTCAGAAGATTTGTGACATTTGAGATAGTGTGGCCTTGGTATGTTTCAAAGGTTTTTTAAGAGGTCTGAATTTGGTAACCATTTAAGTAGAAATATTAGGTGCGTTAGGGTTGAACTGTCCGTGTATGAATCCCCAAGGAACACCCTAAGGGTCCTTGAAGAGGACCCTAACAATTTACCCTAAAAGTTGTCATTCGACAGTGGCTATTGACGAACCAAACGATGAGCCGCCGATTGGTCAATGTCCCTTTGATGGCTCCTGTTTGTTCATACTTAGACATCTCCAAAAAATCACCAAAAATCCTGGTCTTTGACAGAAACCACGAATGACTAGTATGTGGCCGTGGTTTTGGTCAACGTTCCATTGACTTGAACTCGTCGATTGGAGGCTTGGTTAATTGCCAAGTTTAGGTCAAGGTAAGGTTAACTAGATAATTAGTTACTAAATTGATTTTTGTTTAAGGGGTGGAAAATAAAGTTTTTTGGGGACGATAAAATATTTATAAGTTATTAAAGTAACCTAACACCCCATTATTTCCCAAAACCAATTCTCTAACTTCTCTCTCTTTTCTCTTCTCTATTTTCGAAAGACCACCATTGAAGACAAGGTCCAGTAATTTATTAGGGGATACAATACTCGTGTTTTATCCATCATTCTTCGAGAAATCTTAAGGCATCAAAAGTTATTCACTCTTGGAATCTCTTTCCCCAAGAGGCACTTCCAACATTTGGTTTTCCCTCCAAGATGTTTCTAATACTTGGGGGACTTAGCCTCCAATTTCGTGTAATTGTCTTTAATATTGATGTAATGTGGAATTCTTGCTTTGTTATATTGATATATCATTATTGATTATCGCTTAGTTACTGTAGTTCTTAGTCTTTGACCTGTTTCCTATGAAAGAATCCATGAATGAACTTTTTTCTACCATAGCTTATGAATGGAACTTATAGATTATTAAGATTGTTGTAATTGAATTTGTTATTGTTTTAATACCTCTTATATGATGATGATGAGTGAAATGGATGATGAATCTTTTTGGACTTGATTGTACACTCTTTGTAGAGTTGTGGAATTGTTGGTAAGACTATCTAGTGACTATTGAGTTGACTTCAATAATGAATGGTTTATTTCTTGATTATGATGTTCAATTGAATTATTATAATATGATATAATAGTCATGCTGATCTGATGTCATGTTATGGAAATTTTTGAATTGTCAGATCATTACAGGGTATGATCATGGCAATGTTGAATTGATTCTCTGTTTGCCTTATTGTTATCTGATATGAGTGAGATCCACTAACAATGATTGGTTTAATGAAGGAAGTTCTCATGCAATACCATATATATAATGATATTATTATATAAAGGGTTATTCTCCTATGGCCTATATTATATTTGATATTAAGAAGGCTTAAAACATTTTTAAAAAAAAGACTTAGCCTACAACCGCAACTAGTATAAAGTTTTCCCTTCCAATGAGGGTAGGTAGGATCCCACAATGTTTCCCATAATATGGGCTATAATTCAATTGTTCATAAAGAGGTTTTTCCTACATATCTCCTAATCCTTAACTAATGTCCCCCCATAAGAACAATAGCTATTGGATCTCCCTAGAAAAGGTTATGTTCATACTTCTTTTCGACTTGGCAAGTAGAGCACCTTCATTAGGTGTAGGGTTTCATGACATCGGATTCCATGTTTAGCTCATATGGTCGAATGTCAGTTAAGGCTATTTGTCCGAAAGTAAAATGAATGAATGAAGCAATAAACATGAACTCTAACTAGGTGACTTAACGGGTTCTACTTAGTGTACGTAAGGGTATGGGACTTTACTAAGCATCAACAAGTTGACCTTGAAGTGAGTCCTAGGAGGGTGTATTCACGTGCTTATACTATGAGTGAAATGCAAATGTTAACTTTACATGATGATGATCTTATATAATATTGACTTCATTGATGAACATGATATGGCTATAAATTTCTATATATATGATGATGAATATACATGATATGATGTTATACGAAATGTAGATATTGCTTATAGTCTATTTTCTAGTTTACTTGATTATGTGGGGTTATGGGGCTACCCATGAGCATTGCACTTGTAGTCTTGGGATGGGATTGTGAGTAAGGGTATTGTATGCTTTGATGTTGTGTACTCTAGTACATGAATTGTTGTTATGACTTTATGATGAAGCTATTCATGTTGATATAACTCTATGATGATTTTATTCATGTTGATATGACTTTATGATGATGTTGATCTTGTGTTGGATATGACTTCTCTAACTGAGTGATGATATTGACTTTATAGCCTCTTATGTGTGCATAAAGGATTTCAAAGCAACTTAGCATTGTTTTCAACAAAATGTCCCTTTAAGCTGATTCATCATGTCTACTTGCATATTTTCACAAGGTACATGTTGATTTGTACTAATCGATATTCTTTATATTTCTACAAATATTTTGGTTCGGGGCCATTGCAAAGCATTAGTCCATTACCATGTGAAGACTTGGACATCTTTCGAATTGTTGGTGGTCCTCAAAGTTTAGATGATGCCTTTTCTATCTTAATTAATAGTGTCTATGTCTATGACCTTGTTCTTTCCTTATGTTTGAGAATTGTTGTAATCCTATAGGTTGTGTATTGACTAGTGTAAGGGCTATGTCAAACGCTGTAAATCTCATTAGATTGTTATATGTGAAACTAGTATTAGCTACTTTATGAATTAGCTATATTTCATAAAAGAGACGTTTATAACTTTCATAACCTAATAGTCTATGTAAACTCCAATATTATAAGTGAGACGTTTTCTAAGTATACTTCACTATGTAAAAAATTTTCAATTTTCTGCTTTTGCCTCGAGCTATGTGATGATGTCTCCAAGGCTAGTCTTAGGGCCTCTTTAAGGACTAAGACTCCGATTACGTCAGGGTGCTCCCCAGTCGTGAATAAACCTAGTTCTGTGACAGGGTTTAGTACTCTTTTAGGGATGGATGTCTCACCAACCATGTCTGTTAAGATCTTGTTCCTAATTGTGAAGCGCTCCACACTGATTGAATAAGGTTGTGTGATGCTTAGAAAATTCTCAAGGTCTTTTGTAGTCATGAAATTCATGCTCAGTGGTACTCCTATGTTTCCTTTTATTCTAACCCTTTTCTTGTGTTATTGCTATGACTCTAAAGGGCCGGCCTCAAGAATAGTTGAAGAAAATTGATAATATAGGAGCTTACTCCCCCAAGATATCAAGCTCCTCCTCAAGAAAGCTCCAAAAGGTGACCACTCACTGTTAATCTCAACCAATGACGGATGAAGAGATAAGGTGGGATATATCCACTTGGCGTGCATGACTACTCAACTCAGTCATAGCTACTAAATATCAGCCTGACGGCTCATAAAAAGGAAATTGGACCTCGTGTGAAACGCAAAATGCTAGTACACGGATTTTCGCTAGAGGGAACTCACAAAAATTAACCCTCCAATTTTCTTTGGGTCCGAAGGTGAATAAGGTCTCCGCCAAGACTTTCGTGATGAGGTCCTTTCAAGATTTGTAAGCTTTGGAGTGATTCAAATGAAAGCCAAATAGTTTTTCTCACAGGATGGTGGCTCAAACTTTTGTATAGCCCCAATAAGGTACAATAGGTATTTTCAGAGCAGTCCATAATTGGGAATTTTTTTAGAGGACATTTCATGATAGGTTCTTCCTAAGGGATAAAAAAAGGCAAAAGTGGAAGAATTCATCAACTTTCTTAAGGAGGTATGGGTGTTCACGAATACTCCTTTTAAAGTTCACTAATTGTTGTCCAAATATGCCTCTTCTTTGGTGTCTAATCCTAGAGAAGAAATGAGACATTTTATCAATGGGTGTGTCCGATGATCTTATGAAGAGTTTTTTTGACGATGCTTGCTAACAACATGGACATGGTTCATTTGATTATGCATGCTCAACAAGATGAGGAGAGTAAGGGTCAAGAGGAAGAATAGGATTCAAGAGGGAAAACCTTATGAAGAAGGTACATAAGGGAACTTTGAAATTCAAGACAAGCCTATATTCAAGTAAAGGTCTCCTAGCAAGTTCTTCTTTTCCATTTCCCAAGGTGATCAAGATAAAGGGTGGCCATAAGGTAGGGATTGGGTTCCTATGATAAAGGCCTAGTAGGAAAGAAGAGTATCAACTCAGCCCGCAGTCCTAGTTTGGATGTTCCTAAAAACCCGCTTATATATCTTAGCTATAGGGGTGATCAGAGTTCTCCCAATGTTGTCACTTGTATGTTTAAAGTTTTTTCCATTAATGTCTATGCCTTACTAGATCCTGTTCACAGTAGTGATTGTAATTTCTTGAGAGACAAATGAAGTTTTAATGTGTTTAACCAATGGTGTTCATTGAATCTTTTTGGTTATACTACCGTGACTCAGTTGTGTCTATAAGAGTCTTTACGAGTTGTCCTATGTCATTTCCTAATATATTTATGTTTGCTGATTTGGTAGAACTTGATATGTAGATTTTGATATCTTATTGGTATGGAGTTTTCACCCTTATTTTGGTTCGATTGATGTATAAAAGGTAGTTATGTTACAATTTACTAATGAACCTTTTTAGAATGAAGGGAGAACTCATTCCTATAAGGTCGAATTAGTTTCGTCTCTAAAGCTTTCAGATATGTCTGTAAGACCCCTAAATTAACTTTATAAATCACAGTCACAAAGAAAATCGTCAATTTTTGTTTCGTAAGACATATGCAAAGAAGGGAAGAATTAATCACAAGAAAATGGAGAAAGTCTATGAATTTATAGACAAAATAGAGAGTAAATGTCACAAAGTTTTTGAAAAAAGACAACCTTTCAAAAAGGTCACAACACTGTGTAAAGCGCAAATCGTCAAATTATCACAATCTTTAGAAAGAAACATCCTTTCAATTAAGGTCACGATCCTTTGCATCAGTCACAACCATTTAGGGAGTGACAAACATCATTTCTTGTTCACACAAAAAAGCCTGTAAATCTAACATCAGCCCCACATGAATATAGGGAATGACTAATTTAAAACATAAGATATGAAAACTATGTTGATTCGTAAGTAGTATTGTTGCTCTATATAGTAGGTTTTCCTTTGAACTTTCCCTGGTCAACAATAGTTTCTAATGTAGGTGAATCGTAGATTTGATATTGAACTGTGAGATTTGGTGTAACACTCGACAAGATAAGTCATATAATAAACCCTTAAACTGTTTTTTTTCTTAATTGTTTTGTTCTTTCAGCCCTGAACACGTTTGTCACGCTCCTTACCTACACCCTTGCGGGATTGACACTCAAACAACCCATTTTCTTTTCTCTTGTCTCGCCTTCAAGCGACCCCCTGACCTGACTTACTTAACTCAGTGCTATAATAATCATATTCATGAACTAATTAAAATGAAAAAGAATATAAAACTAATAGTGTTTAAAACTAAAACATTCAATACTGGCAAATCTTCAAAAAGAAAACAAGTTTTTAACTAAAAGATAAAATACTTACAATCATCACTAACATCTGACTGTCTATGAAGCCTCTACCATGACTAGATGGATGTTAGGAAAGATTTCCCCCCAAACAAATAACAATTCTAATGATCTAGTACTAGGCAATTTAAAAGAGTCCTCCAAACAAAAATTCAATTAGGTTCCCCAACTGAATCTGGAGTTCTTCAACTCGATCAACAGTGCACTGGATGTTGATCTTGTTACCGATGCGTCTTCTCATGATACATGCAAGCCAACTGAGTCCATTACATTGATGTAAAAGTAAGGGCCCTTGAATTCAAACAATAGTACCATAGACTTGAAAGGAGAATCTGAAGAAATTTCCATGCTCATCTCAACTTTAAAAAACTAAAATTATTTCATATTACAAATTAAATATGCAATTCTAAGAAAAATTGTTAAAAGAATGATGTCAACTCTTCAATGTATTCAAGATCCATATAATTCTGAAAATGTATGTAAAAAATATAATAACTGTGTATAATAAAATACATTTAACTTCAGTGGGGGTTCCTCTAACCGACAACCATCACTTAAGAGCTATAGTGATGATACACACCAATTTTTGCTCAACATTGTCCCAGACCGTCTTATAACCACCACGTGACAACAATATAGAACTTGAACTACTTAGTGGATTCGCTAGATCTCTGCTAAAAAGCACCAAAGGACCATCTAAAAGTATCTATTTCCTACCCATGGTGGTATATGGTTTATAGGGGATACAAGTTATTTTGAACCTCTCCCCATATTCGTGGCCCAATACTAACTACTCCCACAATATTATTTATTAGCTCTTAATGTTTTTAAATATAACTTACTTTTGTGTATGAGATTAGTACTCAAAACCTTAGCTCAAATTCTATCTTGGAAATCATAATTTCCGTGGTTGCTTCAGTTAGAAAGTTATTACTCTTTTTTTGATAACTAGCTTGAACCATCTTTGAAATTTCCCGTTGTCATTCTATTAAAAATGTGAAAATATTTTTCCTGCTTTGGAATACTTAGTCACCATATACTTTGATTTGAAGAACAACTTCACTTACTCTTAACGAACTCAAACTTAGTCTTAAAACGAAGTTAAAATGTTTGTAAAAGACTTATGAAACTCCAAATGAAGTTTCTTCTCCTTATCTTTACTCTTCGCTCAAGTTGATCTTAAGTCTTAGAACAAAGTTAAAACCCTTCAAAAGACTTATTGAAGAAGACTCTCAAGAATATCTAGACTAGGAATCTTAACTTTCTTGAATTTTTAAAGTTATTATTCAAGTTGTAATTCATGTTTCTTCTGGCATGATTTCTATATGTTCAGCAGATATTTTAGAGTAGCTAGAATCATTAGAAGTGTTAAAATGCTTTAGAACGTCTTGAATTGACTAAAGAACAAAAACTAGGTGCAAATGGCCGATTTGGCCATCTGGGGTGCGCCACACCCACCCCCAAACTTAGAGGCCACATTGGCCAAAGGTGCGCCTCCTAACCCATTGGCGTAGAATGGCGCGCCCGCGCCCTACCTCCCAATATGATGCGTGCTGAAATTATCATTTTATTTTCTACTGTTAAATAGTTTTCATTTGATTTCGTTTCTCAATTGACCTTAATTCCATGTTCCCACATCATATACCAACGATCTAGCCCAATGGACGCAAAAATAACAGTTTCAATCACAAATCAATTCAATAAACTTCAACTCATATTCAAGAATGAATGAAATTCAAGAACAACATTCAAAATCCAATTTTTGTAGGATAAAATCACCTCAAACGTGATGACACGTGGGCAATGAATTAAATGTTAGATAGACTCACATACTTGGTAAAAGAAAATCCTTTGGCCAAAACACTAATTTCGAGTTTAATTTTGATGATTTTTCCCTTATTCTCTCTTCTTGAGGCGTGAAAATTTCAAATTTTAAATTATTAAGTTCAGTCTTGCCTCTGTTAAACTCTTAAGATTAATTAAAATAATAGGATGAGGAAAGAAGACAATAACCCTTAAAAATATTGATGTCCAACAACCAACTTTCAAAGACATAATTTGGAATGCAAAGCTCGGTGATGCTGGAAATATAACTCCAAGGAATTTCAAACATATCTAGAACTACAACCTAATTCATCCTTGCTAGATATGACCGTTCGGAGTTGACAAACGAACTTCAATTTTCATTATATCCTTTAAAAAATAAGTTTTCCAGAATTTTAAATCCTTTTCTATTTAGTTCAGTTTAGTTGCTTCTATGACAACGTCTTGGTTTAATAAAGTGCGTAAAAACCCTTACTACATTATCCTTGAAGTAGCTTACACTGTGCACCTATATAGGGATTTCTAAATGTGTTTTTATCTCGTAGATACCACCATTTGATATACCATGTATCACACTTAGAAACCATTAAAATCTACTGCAATATCCTTGTATTGAACACTGTCTTATTGTGAAATGAAGCCATAACAAATCTTTGGACAATGTTGAATCGTCATTAATGACTTTATGTCAATCTCTTTGAACCAGATATTGGGGGATCTCCCTGTTTTCTAGGTAGATTACGCCATAATGAGTTGTCTTGTCCATCAACTATTCCCTTTATAATCTATCACTCTTCTAGTTAGACTTTTAATTGAGGAGTGATCCGACACATTATCCTTTGACTTTAAATAGCAATTACGAGAATTCCCTGAGAGTATTCTCTAACGATATTCTGTCCAAATTAAAAACATAATGAATTAGACTTTCCGTTATACATCAATGCTCCATGCCCTACTATTGCAAATTAACTCACAAAGTGTATGCATAATGGAGCTAAAAGGTTTGGGAGCCAAAAATCTTAAAGAATTTTTGGAGTCATTCAACTCTTTTACAGGCCTATGTATAGTTTAATAGGATTCATAGTAATCGAACATACATTTCTGTTGGAAGATTTCCAAGAGAATGCTCCACCAACAAAATACATCCCAACTTGTGTCATTAGTATAATGGCAAAACCATGGTTTTTAAGTATGTTTTCAAATACTCAACAACTATTTTCATTGTCATCCAACCCTGAGTTTGGATTGATATTGCTTCTGAACTTACTCATTACTAACAGAACATGTTATATCTATTGTTTACACTTCATGACATATATCATACTTCTCAATACTCTAAATAATTAATTGTGAGTTACTTTTGATTCCTTCTTTGAAGTACAACGTCTCCATTTATTATAGTCTGGTCATACTGAAATCAACTACTTAAACTTGTCAGTATCTTTTCAATCACCTTAGTATTTATTTCTTTCATATCGAGTTACCTTTCTAGCATAGCTTATTAGAATTTAGTCCAAATTGTAAGCTTTGGCTTTAGAGTTTTGATAATCAACATTTATCACCAATAAAAACATACAAACACTGCATGGTGATTGAATGTATTTAATGTCTAACATTTTATCACATTCATTTAATCTAGAATTTCGTTTCCAATATATTTGGTCAAACATCACAGTCATTATTTTTGGGAGCTTGTTTGTAGTCCATCACCAGGGCTTATATGTTTAAATTTTGTTTACAAGGAACGACAAATCCCTCTAATTGTTCCATGTAAATTACTTCCTCCTCAAAAAAAGTGTTTGACATCCATATGACAAATTCGCAACTAGTGCAATTAAAACATCTTAATTTATATAATCCTTGTAGGTTATTATACGTCAAAAATAAATCAGAAGGCTTGTTATTGTATAAAGCCTATAACAACAAGTCTTTCATAGTCTTTTTCAATAGTTTTATCAGCCTTCTTTTGTCATTTTTAAATCAATTTTAAACCAAACATTATTTCCCTGGATGAAGTTCAACCAACTCTAATATGGTTACTCAATATTGCATCCTATTTAATATTGATAGACTCTTCTAAAAAACAGAGGAGTCCACAAAGACCTTCTTCTTTGACTATATAAGGACTCATTTTCAAAAATAAATTTACAAATAAATGTCACGGCCCAGACTATACGCGAAACGTGACTAGCAACTCGGTGACCATAGCTAATCTCTAGTGAACCCTTAGCCTGACTTATACTCAGGCGGAAACAACAATCACATTTACAGGATAAAAGAGATGAATCTAACTGTTAGTAATATACTATTTGGAATGTTTTAAAAAGTTTCAAACATTAAACTTGGCCAAATGGCAACACAAGTCTTTAAAATTAAGAACGGACAATGCCCAAGACTACTAAACTACTCTGTCTATTAAAGCCTTTACCTAACTGAAAATGAATGTTGGGGAACACCCCAACAACATTCTATTGAACTAATAGAAACATAAAATAGGTCATTAGGATTGCCAGGATATCATCAGGGTCCTCGGAATTCCTCGACTGGATCAACGGTGCATTGGATTCGATCCTCATTAAAACCTCGAACTGCATCATGGTACAATGCAAGCCAACTGCATCAGTACATTTTAATGCACATGAGTGCCCGATTTTGAATTACTAAAGCGACACTTAGGCTGAAAGGATTAAGACGAAAACACTTACCTCTGTCTTATTTAACTCATGATTGACTAACTCTTATTAATATATGAAAACTTAAAGGTAATACAATATAAAGAAAAACTGACTAAAACATATTATTAAACTCCTGAATGTCTAAAAGTATAAAAATATAGCTGAGATGTATGTAAAAATATACATCACTAATGTCTATCAATACAATACTACTTCTACTTCTGCAGAGCTGCTCTAACCGACAACCAAATCACTCAGATCTATATTGATGATACATCATTACTCGGCCCATGCTGCCCCCCGCGACAATCCTAAACCTTGACAAGTCTAGGACCATTGTTTATTAGAATCCACTATTAAACTGGCAAAGTTGTCATCTAAAAACTATGACCTCTTCATTGACCCTCTTCCACATGATGGACACAGTTTTTATGGAGAATTTAGTCAATTCTGAAACTCCAATCCCCACATAAGTGCTCATTACTACTCCTAAAATTTACTTATCTCTTATGTTTTAAAATATACTGATTTAGTGGGTTACATTAGTTGTTCACACCTAGTCTTTACATAGAATCTCTCGTGGTAAATTCTAGTTTCCTGCATTTTTTCATTTCATAAAGCTATTACTGCTGTCCAACACCTTAGGTGAACCGGCTCTTACTTGTTTAATGTGAAAAAACATTTATAGCCCTTAGGGAATCACTTATTCCCTTACACTTCATTGTAGTAAAGACTTTTTGACTTTTACGCTTTCCTTAATTCGAACATATTTACTTGAGCGGAGTTAAAACATTCAAGACAGACTCTTTGGCAGCTGTAATAAACTTTACGTTAACTACTTCAAACCTTGAACTAAAGTACTCAACTTTCTTACTTAGATCTAACATTCTTATGGAATAAAGGTTTCTATTTGCTTCTTTGCCGTTTCTAATATTTAGAAATCATTTGAAGTAATAGAATCATTAGAAGATGTTTAATGTACTTGGAAGGACTTAAAAAACTATACTGAAAACTGGATGAAAAACGTCGGGTTGGGCGTAGGGTGGCGCTACGCCTGGCATACGTGGCGGTGCCCTTACCATGCGTTATTGGCTGAGGCCAATTCTGGCGCACTGTATGCACGCTGCGCCGGCGCCTTCTCGCCTACCTAGTTACTTTGACAAATCTTTCATCTAGTTTTTGATCTCCAAATTCTCAAACCATCCTAATTTCTTTCTCAAATGATTTGAACTAATTGATTACTATCAAAACTAGTGATTCAATCAATAACAAGAATCTAACACAATGGGCAGCAAACCGTCCAAACCAACAGAAATCAAAACTTTCCTTCACATAACTTAGACTTCTAACCATTATGGAGAATAAAATTCATATAGTCACTTAATTGCAACAATGTTGTTGTGTGGATGAATATCACCAACACGAAATATCAACATACCTGAATAGGGTCACACTCGACAAATTCCACTAGAATCTCTTGGCAGTTCTTGGCGGAATCTCCTCTTTCTCCTCTCTTCTTCTTCTCCTTCGTTCTTTCTCCCCAAACCCTAAGCGTAAAAATTCTTTTTTTTAATCTGAACCAAAATTTTGGTTTTTTGACCCTAATTAGATCCTAAACGATTTCAAATTATTAGGGCAAAAAAAGAACTACCTTTTGTTTTACCCTTCTAACATTCGGATTAGATTTCCTTGCCCAATAATAACTTCTGAAAGGCAGAAATCTAGTCCTCATAATTTTACTTAACATTGACTATTTGCACGAACTTGGTGCGTTTGAAAAGATCTTCCCCAGACAATTTTCATCCCATATAATAGAACTTCGCCAAATTCTCCCGACTGAAGTTTGGCCACTTGAAAATGACCAAAACTCCTTTCCATACTTAAGAAGTTTCTAGATTTTTTCTTATTCTTTCCAAAAAATAACTATTTTTTGGTTTATTTTTGTTTACTCCACTACTTAGGATTACTAGATGTAGAGATCTCCCCTTGGTATATTTTGTCCAGAATGAGATAATTGTGTTACTCCAGCTAAGGAGAGTAACTTCACTGTTAGCCACTCAGAACAAAAGCAAGTAATAACATGCTTAAAACCGATACTCATCTGAAGGTGTCAGAAGAGAACTTTAGTACATTATCTGCATTGTATCTCTCCCGGTTCAAAGAGATGTAGCTAAATCTTTTTGATATCCTCCCCATCTTCACAAGTGCCTTCTTCAATAACTTTGTTCCTCTCCAAGGACCTTGACTTATGAAACTTTCCTTCAGTTCTTCACTTTTTTTAATTGACAATCTACCAATCTGACTGGAATCTCTTAATACGCACAAGTAATCCTTAGGTCCAACATTCTTAATTGGACAATCAATGAAGGATCACCAGCCAGTTCTTCAACATAAGAAAAATGGCTTCCTCTGGGGTAAGGCTCCAACTCATATGCTACATTATAAACCCGTCTTGACAATATACGGAGGACAAAGTTTTCCCTTCTGACAAAATCTCATAACCCGTTTCATGGGGTGAAACATTCAAATACACTCATCATCATCATCATCTCAAACTTCTGCGGTCCTTCTCCTTGCAAAGCTGTCTATACCTTTTGGAAGCGACTCTATTCTGTTCTCAATCTCTCTTGAATAACCTTCCCCTTCTCCATAGCCTTGTTAAGATCGATCTGGTTCTATTATATCCTGCTTTGAGACATACTTGACACCACCCAATAGGAATATACATCTTCTCCCATAAATGCCTTATCTGGAGCCATCTGGATGCTCGTGACATGCAACGGTGGTTGTTAGAGCGGAACCTCACTGAAAGGTGTATATGTTTCATCCAATTCCTTTGAATTTTTATCACAAAATATCTCAACATATATTCTAATGTCTTGGATCGCACGCTTCCTCTTGTCCATCTATCTAGGATTGAAGCAGTTGCTCAAGTTCTCCTTGGAAATTCAAACCGTCTTGATTGTGCAGTCAATTGTGGACCTCTATTCTAACAATGGAGACCGGAACTCCACGAAGTCTCATCACCACCTCTCGATTGTCACAGAACTTATCATAATCCTTATAGCCGAATTGTAGTCTTTTCCCCGGCGAAAAATGTCTTTAATCGTATCACCCTAATAAGCATGCTGCATGGGAATCTTGGCAAGCCTATGAATAAGTCTATAGTAATCATCTCCCCCTTGCCCTTTTTGGAAATTCTATTGTCTGAGCTAATCCTCCAATCCTCCCAGGTTGTTGGGCTCTACTTTCATTTGTTGGAAATTTTGTCACTTGGCAACAAACTTCATCAATCCTTTCTTCATTCCTTCTCACCAATATACCTCTCTCAAATCGTGGTACATCTTGGGTGGAACCCTCGATGAGTGGATATCTGGAGCTATTCCTCTTCTAGGATCCTCATATTTGGAGTCCAGTCACCCTAGTACCAAAATCTACCTTGGTACTTGGTACTTCAGTACACCATCATCTCCCCATTTTCAAAGTCATACTCTTTCTTATTAACATTTGCCTTCAATTAATTAAAATCGGGGTCTTGGTCTTTGATTATGAACATTTTGGCATTCAAGTCAAGTAAAATTGGGTCGTTGGATCTGTTTCTCATCTTTCACCTCTACCATAGTGACATGATTCAGCCCCATTAGTCCCCTACTATACCTCATTTTGTTGATCCATAAGTCTGACTTTCAGTGTGTGAGTCCGTGCACATCTTTTGTACTTCCTCTTTCTTCTTAACATGGGCGGTACTCCCAGGATAACCTTCCAAGGTATCGACAACTGAAATTAACCTTACTTGGTGGTAGAGATACTCATGTCATATCCTTGAGTATTCTAACCACCTCCTTTCCTGAGGTTTGTTTTGTGAACATACATGCTGTTGTGATCAGAGAATCTGTCAAAAATTACCACCAAACAAGTAAGTGATCCATATCTTCAAAGTAAACACTACTGCAGCCAAAACTCACAATTTCGAGAACTTGGCATATAACCCTTATCTTCACGTTTCCTGCAAAACACTTAGTGTGCACTATCTCTTTCTTCTTCATTCGTTTTCTAATCAGTAATGTATCAATGAACAAAATGACAAATAGATTTAAATAATGTTTGAAAGACTTATTTTCATAAGATCCATTGAATGTTTGCTGGTGCATTTGTCCAAACCCAAAGGACATAACTAAAAACTCATTATTACCAAATCTTGTTCTAATGTCTCTGGAATATCATGATTCCCTAAATTTCAACTGCGGTAGCCTGATTTGTGTCGCTCCTCTCAGGGCCTTGGTTGACTAAGGCCAATTCTAAGCGCACTCCAAGGTACGCCACGCGTTCCCCTACCAACGCATGTGAGACGAAATTATTCAACTCATTTTTCTCTCCAAGATTTACTGTTTCATTTCACCACACGATGGAGATTTATTGGGTACATCAATAACTATCTGAATGAACTCAAAATAACTAGGAGAAACAAGAAATCGGACCACCAATGGCAGCCAACAACCCAACCAACATGAAATCAATTTTCCCTTAAAAAAACTAACTTCTAACATTAAATGAATTCAATAAATTTCACTGATTGCAACAATATGGTGTGTGGGTTCTTCGACCACACAAATACCCCACAATCGTGAAATAGGGATCATCCCGACAATTCACTAGAATCGCTTGGCGTTCTGGGGAATTTTCCATGCTTTTTCATTTCTTCTTCTCTTCTTCTCTTCTCCTCTCTCGATCTCCAAATCCTTAGCGTAAAAAGACTTTTTTAAGTCTGGGACTAAAAAATTGGTTTTACAATAATTAGACCCCTTAAAACGAATTAGGAATTAGTAGGATTAAAATACTACTTTACCATTACAAAATACATTACTGGATGTTCCTCAACCCACAACTTAACTTTCAAAAGGAATATCACCCTCATCCAGACATAAAAAATGAGTAAAGTTGGCAACTTTGGAAACATTTTCCCAAGGGATTTTTCACTCCATATAATGAATTGCGCTTAAATCCCTCCGGATCTAGAAGTTATGAAACCTTCAACAAATGGAACTAAACTCACTTTTAAGACTTAGGAAATTTCCAGACTTTTCCTATTATTTCCAAAAAAAACTGTTTTTCTTAGTTTAATCGTTGCTACTTGCTTATTACGAAAGTACAATAACTTTGGGAATGAATTTGTTTCATTGAAATTTATCACGCCTCTCATCTCTTTATCATGTATAATACCTTTAACCTTGTTCTTTTTCCCGAGGTCGTTAGAAACTTACTTGAACTAGCCGACGGTAAGACTTACAACCATAATAAATAACATGTTTTACTAGTTTAGAATAGCAAATAACATATATACAACAGTCTTAGGTCCGACTTTTTACCTTTTTGGGATAGTTCCATCATTTTCCATTTCTCATATGTAAGAGATTGGTAGTGGAATTGTAAAATCACTATCTTTTCAAGAGTTTTTTACTTGTATATCTTTATGGAATTACAAGCAATTATCTAAGCAAGATACAAAATGTTTGAACGAACAAACTTTTTTCTGCTCCCTTTCAAAGTTTCTATTTGTTGGCTCTCTTTTATTACAAATAAACTTTTTTGTTTCTGCTCTGTTCTGCACAGGCGACTTTTTTATTGTTTCTCTTTTGCTATTATGATACCATCTCCAAAAATTTTGTAGTAAACGTGAACCTATAAGTGGACATTCAACCATTTTCCTTCAAAGTTAATTTTTCCCTGTTCACATTTAAATAGATTGAGTGAATATGGTGGCTGTAATTTAATGAGTCATTACATTTTCTGAATATATTTCTGGCAAAAGAATATTCAATCTCCACATCTACCCTTTTTTTTAATCATGAAATATTTTTATTATTCCAACTAATTTTAACTTCGTTTTAATATTCCCATATTTTTTAAGTGTTTCATCCTTCTCTTTCGCAAATAGACATAACAATAGGTAATTGTCAATAAAATTTCGAAGCATTTTGTTCTACCGACGAGGATTGTGTTATCTTCATGCACAAATGACATGTACATCAATTCTAAAGGGATTAAATTTCCTGTTCAACAACACATACTTGACATTTTTAATTCTTTTTTAATTTTTGCAGGTAGAAGTTAGACAAATTTCTTAAATTGATTGTTTTTGCAAGATTTTGTAATTGGGACATGTCTTTCAAGCGTTCATGTCAGCAAGCATTTTGATACAAGCAGTAAGAATACAAAAATACTGATTTTTAAAAGAACCTCCATGAGGTAACTTTCTTGAGAACTATTTTGTTTTTACTTTTATAATTTGTCAATACAAACATTGTTTCAAAATCATCTTGTCAGGATAGCCTTTTCAAAGTGATCTTTCCATACCATCATTTTTTAAGAAAATAATCATGTCCACAGTCTTATATTTCTTATAGGGAAATATGACCAAATGTTGCTTTAACACACAACTAAAAGATCACTTTTCACCAATGTTTCATAATCAATATAATTAAATGATTTTAATAGACGTATTTTTTCATGAAAAAATCACAATATTTTAAGTGACTCTTTTCATCAAATACTAAAAAAATTTGAACGATAAATTAATTTTTTGATTCCTTTTTCAAGTCATATTATCATATATCTATAAAGACATCAACACCAACGACCACAATAGCAAATTACCTCCAAGAATTTGTGTGCCTAACATAATACCAGAATGTCATAATATTCATATTTTGTTCTTTCTTTCAATAATGATCAAATAATTAAGTCTGATTTTAATCTTTTATCACAAGTAAAAGAGCCTCCACATTTTAAATATGTTTTCAAAAATATTTTCAAGTATTTGTAACTACACTTTTCACGATATTGTTTTTCAGTTCTTCCACTTTTTATACCATCAAAAAAAATAATTGGCAACTCACGTAGCCTCTTTTGGAGATTTGAATCCACAAACACTGTTACATACAAAAAATCACTATTTTTTGTCAGTCACGTGTTTTCCCCTAAATAATTTATAAATTTGGAGGGGGGGAGGAGGTTGTCTTCTATAGCTACAAACCGATTGAACCTGCAAATTCGGATGAAGTTTTTATATTTTTTAAAAAGTCAGTTTTCACATTAAACATAGTAGATAAAAACATGTTTTAATCTCCAGAAACTCAATACAACTACTGTGTCTAGCTAAACACAAGATGTTTATCATTTTCGCATCCTTTAACTAATATATCTAACGATATTTTGTCAATCTTCAAGTCAGAAAATTCTTCCAAACAGTGTATTTACCAATTGGTGCAAAAGTTTTGTACATTTTTGTTCGAACCATTGCACAATTGGATTTGTCCACGAAGTTCTTATATTCTTCGTACAACGAGTAAAAAAATAGAAGACTTATTCTCTAAAAGTAAGACACCAATCAAATTTCACAAGAGTAGAAAACTACAATATTCGCTCATCTCTCTGTAAACGAGATACATATTAATAATAATAGATCTATCGCATAATCTCAAATAATGAACAACCTATCCTAACATTTATTAATAAATCTGCATAGCTTTATAAGGATAAAGAAATATAATGCACAAGGGAAAGCAAAAAATAAACCTGATTTTCCTCACACTATTGACATATTACATATTTTGTCAGCAATGATTTTTAGCAAAGCACTTTTTGCAACATTATTATTTCTATTCTCAGTTGTCCATCATATTCAAAGTGTCTTAGAAGACACTGAATTCAACAGAAACTAAAGTTCAGGTTCAAATATTGTATAGAGACACATATGTTAATTAAAGTGTTCTCATTTGTCTTTATGCACAAAAAACTCTCTCATAAAAGAAAAATTGAAGGGATGGCAATCTTGGAATGCACTTGGGAAAAAAATAAAGATTATCCATACCCATTCCAAGTGAAACTTAACTACAGAAAATATCGTCAAACCAATACAGTGTACGAAATTCACATCTCAAATCTCTTTTATCATCTGACAATAATTTTTTTCTTCTTTTCAAAAAAAAAAAAGTAAAGAAATGCAGTAGTTTTCATACCATAGACTAAATACCATAATTTTTAAAATTTTTAGACTTGTTTATCCCTACATTCAAACTAGAAAACCAGAAAAAACTATAAAGATGAAAAGAACAACACAAATAATATTTCGAGTCTACAGTTTACCCACTGTTCCATTAAAAACTGTAATATTCCATAATTTAATTCCTCCCATAAATAATAAACGGATTAACCGTAAAGACAAAACAGTGGTACACCTCAAAGTTCAATAATTTAATGAAATCAAAATGAATAGCAACCAAGCGTCCACTCATAAATCACGCTCAATCGATTCCTGTTTTTGTAAGAAATGTACTCAAAAGAAGGAAAATTCATCCTGACTAACGACGAGACAACCTTTACCAATTTTCATACCACAAAGGGTAAACTGTCACATGCAACTTTTTGAAAAGAAGAACAACCTTGTCATAAGGTCCACCTTTGAAAAGACACAACCTTGAAACAAACCAGAATTTTCTAGAAACAACCATCCTTTCATAATGATCACAACCTTTGGGTTAATAACAACCCTTCCGGAGAGTCACACCTTTCTATTTCTTGTTTCATATCATTAAATTCAAACAAATAAATATTAAATTGTTGCACAGTGTGTTGTTACGCCGTATTTGCGACACCCTTTGTGTCAATACTATTTAACATCCACTAGCCTCATTCTGTTGACAGCTTATGCACAAAAAAAACATGAAAATAGAAATATAAAATTTAGTGCAAATTTTGATTCTTGTTCATATCCCTTATGGCCAACTAATCAAATTCATCAGCCCTTCTTCCATCCAAGCTTATGTTAAAAGATGACTATAATCTTATATCACTAAATATAGATAATATTAATAATTTTTAATGGGGTTCCACGATATAACATATTATGAATTTATCGAGATATATTCGAAAAATAAGGCATTAAGTATCGTAAATATTGTAATTTAAGTAATATTGGGGTTGGAATATGAAGTCATTTCAAAATTGACAAGGAGTTAAATGATGTATTATAAATGTAGAACTCAATTAGGGTAATATTATGATATTAACTTTTAAAAACAAATAAAAGAGAATAAAATACCATAAAAATAAATAAAGGACATAAAAGAAATTAATTTTATATTTGTTATAACTATAATTTTTGGATTGAATTAGTAAAACATTTCACCAAAACATAATGTGTATTTGAATTGAAACGACTTAAATGTTACCATAAAGGAAGGAAATGATTTTTTATTACCCTCCTTTAATTTTAATGACTGCGGTGTAATTTTTTTAAATAATTTGATCTTCAAAATTTAAATATGATAAGGAGACGTGATGTTAGTAGGAGAGTTTTTAAACGTTTGGGAGCAATATTTTAGGGATACAATGACAATAATTATTCATATTTAAGGATATTTTATCCTTTATGTTTTGGTTTGAGGTTAAAAATAGAAATAATTCAGAATTATAAAATAATAATAGCTAAATGCTGACCATTGGAGGGCGCCAATGTAACCAATATGAAATCCATGAATTACTCAGACCCTCACTTGAAGAAACTAGTCCCTAAACCAGTGTTTCTACGCCTAAACTAATTTTAATCACCTAGTTAGGAGGTTTTGAACCAAAATATTAAACAAACGACCTGGTCTCGTCAGAAGATTTGTGAATTTTGACACAGTGTGCCTTGGTATGTTTTCAAAGGGTTTAAGAGTCGGAATTTGGTAAAATTTAGTAGAAATATTAGAGTGTGTTTAGGGTTGAAATGTCTGTGTATGAATCCCCAAGGAACACCCTAAGGGTCCTTGAAGAGGACCCTAACAATTTACCCTAAAAGCTGTCATTCGACAGTGGCTATTGACGAACCAAACGATGTGAGGACCCCGATGGGTCAATGTGCCTTTGATGGAGCTTGTTTCTTCATACTTAGACATCTCCAAAAAATCACCAAAAATCCGGTCTTTTTGACAGACCACGAATGACTAGTACGGTCCGTGGTTTTTGTCCACGTTGCCATTGACTTGAACTCGTTCATTTGACATAGCTTGGTTATTACCAACTTGTTTATTAAGTAGGCGTTAACTAGTAATTCATGTTACTAATTAAATTTTTGTTTAAGGGCTTGGACAATAATTTTTTGGGGACTATAACATATTTTATAAGTTACTAAACTAACCTAACACCCCATTATTTCCCAAAACCATTCTCTAACTTCTCTCTTCTTTCTCTCTCTATTCGACAAGACCACCATTGAATACCAGGCTCCAATATTAATTAGGGATACAATACTCGTGTTTTATCCATCATTCTACTCAGAAATCCGTAAGGCATACAAATTTATTCACTCGTGAGAATCTTCTTTCCCCAAGGTCAACTCGATATGGGTTTCCAAAGATGTCCTAAAACTTGACTTATCCTCCAATTTCGTAATTGTCTTTAATATGATGGAATGTTGCATTTCATTGGTTTATATGATTTACATTATTGATTATCAGCTTAGTTACTGTAGTTCTTAGTCTTTGACTAGGTTCTATGAAAGAATCATGAAGGAACTTTTTTCTCTAACCATAGCTATGAATTGAACTTATAGATTTATTCTCATTGTTGTACAATTGAATTTGTTATTGTTTACTACACTATTATATTGGAATGATTGATGAGGTGGAAATTGATTGATTGATATTTTTGAACTGATGGTAGCAATCTTGAGGAGGTTTTGGAATTGTTTGGTAAACTATCTATGACTATGATTTCAAGTACTTCAGTAATGATGTTTATTCTCTGATTATGATGTTCAATTGAATTTGATAATATGAATATAAGATTAAATTATGATATGGATGAATATATTTGATGTATTAGAAATTTTGAATTGTCGATCCTGACAGGGGTATATCAGCAATGTTAGATGTGATTCTCTGGTGTTCCTTATTGTGATTACTATATGTGATGATCTCACTAAAGATTTGGTCTGTATAATGACGGAAGTTGCATTCAATACCTAATGAATATAATGATATTATTATATAAAGGTTATTCTCCTATGGTCGTATATTAATATTTAATATAAGAAGGCTTAAAAAAAATTAAAAAAATACTTTAAGCATCACCACGAGCGAACTAGATATGAATTTTTTCCCTTTCAATGAGGGTAGGTAGGTTCACAATGTGTCCCATAATATTGGGGATACTATAATGCAATTGTTCATAAAGAGGTTTTTCCAATACATATCCCAAATTCTAACTATGTCGCCTCCATAAGAAAAAATAGCTAGTCTGGATCTACCTAATGTTATGTTCATATTCTGGTTCTATCTACCTGGCAGTAGAGCACCTTCTTTAGGGGTGTAGGGTTTGCATGACATCGGAATTCCATGTTTAGCTCAGATGTTCTACTGCATATTTTCCCATATACGTACTCATGTGAGTTGTACTAAATTCTATATTCTTGTGAATATTATCTACCAATATGTGGTTTCGGGCCATTGCAAAACATTAGAGGCCAGTTACAAGGATAGACTGGACATCTTTCCCAAGTTTGCTGTTTCGTCCTCAAGTTTGAGATTATGCTTTTCTAGTCTTCCATTAATATGGTCCTAGTCTATAGACACTTGTTTCTTTCCTTAGTTGTGAGAATTATTGTATTCTCGAGATGTTGGTTTGGTACTAGTGTAAGGGCTATGTCAAACTCTGTAAATCTCTCTTCTGATAAGTTATTGTGATTACTATTAACTTAGACTCCGTTTGAATTATCATATATTTACATAAAAGCGAAGTCTCTTAACATTCATACTAAGGAGTCTATGTAAACTCTATATATGATAAGGAGAAGGTCTAGTATAGCTTCACTTTTTAAAAAGTTTTACCAATTTTTCTTGCATTTGCTCGAGCTATGTGATGATGCTAGCCAAAGGCTAAGTCTAGGCATCTTTAATGACGAAAGACGTCGATTACGTCTAGGGGTGCTCCCAGTCGTGATTCAACTTAGTATCATGGACATGTTGAGTATATCTTAGATGGATGTCTCAACCAAACTCATTCTATGTTAGACGTTCTTGTTCATAATTGTGAAGCGCTCCAAAACTTATGAATGAAGGATGTGTGGATGCTTAAGAAATTCTCAGGCTTTTGTATTATGAAATTCGTTGCCATCAGATGTAACTCTACATTGTTTCCTTTTCTTCGAACCCTTTTCTTGGGTTAATTGTCTTGACTCTAAAGGGCTAGCCTCAAGAAATGTTTGAAGAAGAGATTCTAAATAGGAAGTTCCTTTCCCCAAATAATCGCAAGCTCTCCTCAATGCCAAATGCTCCCAAGGCGACCAATGCTCCATTCAATCCTGCAGCCATGACGGATGAAGAGATAAGGTTGGATACAATCAACTTGGATCATGACTAACTCAATCTCAATGTCATAGCTACTTCAATATCAAAAGCCATGACGCTCAAGAAAATTAGGGAATTGGACCCTCGTGTGAACCAAATTCTAGTACCATGGATTCTCGCTAGAGGACTTACAAAATGACCCTCCAATGTTTCTTTGGGGTCGAAGGTTAATAAAGTTCCTCCAGACTTTCTTGATGAAGTCCTTCAAGATTGTAAGCTATAATGAGTTCAAAGAGAAAGCCAGATATTTTTTCTCAAAGTGGTGCTTAAACAAAACTTGGGTATTGATGTGGTATCCAATGAAGTACAATAGGGATATCAGAACAGGTCCCATAAGTTTTGGATGTTTTTACGAGGACGCTTTCTTGGAGGTTCTCTAATGGAAAAAAAAGCAAAGTGGAAGAATTCCTCAACTTTTTCTTCAAGTAGGTATAGTGTTCACTATACTCTTTTAAGTTCACTAAGTTGTCCAAATATGCCTCTTCTTTGGTTGTCTAATCCAGAGAACAAATTGAGACATTTTATATGGGTTGTGTCCGATGAATCTTATGGAAGAGTGTTGTTTGACGATGCTTGATGACAACATGTACATTTAATCATTGTATTATGCATGCTCAACAAGATGATGGAGAGTAGGGTCCATGGAAGAATAGGGAGTCAAGAGGGTGAAAACATTATGAAGGGGTACTATACAGGAAATTTGGAAATTCAAGAGCAAGCGTAGATTCAGTAGTAAGTTCTCCTGACCAAGTTTCTTCAAATTTCCCCCAAGGTCAGCAAGTATACAGTGTGCCATAAGGTGAGGGATTGTCCTATGATAAAGGCTAGACAAAAGGGAGAGTAATCACACTCAGCAAGCAGTCCTAGTTTGGGATGTTCCTAGAAGAACCGCTTATATGCAGCGTAGTTATAGGGGTGATCAAGAGAATTTTTCTCCAGTGTTGTACTGTGTATTTTACAGTAGTTTCCATTAATGTCTATGCTTTGACTATATTCCTGTTTCATCATTCACTAGTTTCACTTTATCCATTTGTAACTTCCTTAGTGACCATGAGTTTAATGTGTTAACCAATTGTTCATGAACGTTTTTTGGTCTACTCCCTCACCCACCTGTAGGTGACTCCGGGTGTCTTATATAGTCTTTACGCGTTGGTCTATATATCATTTCCTAATAATTATGGTTGTTGATTTGTAGAGGCCTTGGCAGAATGTTGATTTGGGACTTCTGATTGAGTATGGATTTGTTTTTCATTACTTGTTTTTGGTTCCTATTGAATGTATTAAAAAGGGTATGTTATGCTTACATTTACTAATGAACCCGTTTATAATTGAAGGGGAGAAACTCAAGTTTGCTAAGAGGGTCGAATTAATTTCGTCTCTAACAGCTGTTAAATATTTCGGTAAAGACCCTAAATAACTTATAAATCGAGATTAAAATGTTGGTAATGATGTTTGTAAGGTCCTAAATAAGTATTTTATGGTATTGAGGCATATGTCCCAGAGTTTAGGTCATTTGAAAGTCAAACGTCAAGGGACACCAGACGTTCGAGTGATTTACGTCATATATATGTGCCTCAATATGGGTTTTGGGTATATGTGTTTTAATGGTGTGATTCATGAGGTTTTTAATGTATTTAAATGATTATTATAGCATATATAGGTTAGTGTGGGTCCTGTTTCGTGGAATTTGGATGTCCAAATATCGAAGAATGTCCATGACGTTCGAAAGTGTTGCCTTGAAATGACCTTGTGTGTCTAGGCATGTTTTATCGATTTTTATGTGTTTGTTTTGCATGAAAATCATGTGAGAGGTGCTAAAATTGTATACAATTGTGTTTGGGTTGAAAAGGTCCAGGAAAACATTCCCTAGGATCAACCAAGGGTCCTTAAGGAAGGACCCAAACTTGGTGTAAAGGCTGCCCAACACAGCCCAAACCAAGGAGGCAGTCGATGCCCAGTTGGTCAATCGATGCCCCGTTAGTTTGGAATCGTCGACTGGGAGTTAGTCTTGGGATAGGAGATGTCAAATACAAGCCTAAGTCCTACACCACAGACCAATAACACGGTCCGTTGGTGAAGGGATGAGTCATCGATAGCCCTCTCGTCTGTGAAGTTACGCAGCTTCATTGTTAAGTGAGGGGTGATGTTGTAATTTCACCCCACTTCCAAATAAGAGGTTTCGCTTTTTTTAAGTGGTAGGATATATTAAACATGAATATAACTGTTTAACACTTAGAAGATTTCATTCTTCCAATCAAAAATCCCAAATCCCTTAGAATTCTCTCTAAGACTCCATTGAAGTTCAAACTCAAGGAAGGGCTTTAAGTGACGAATTGAGTGGAGATTCTTCATCAAAGTAAAGAATTAGCTTCATCAAGATATGTATTGTGATCCTTGAAACACTCTTCATCAAGGATCCTCAATTCTCAAGATGTTTTCTAAAGTTTTAAAGTTGAATTGTCCAATTTCATAATTCATCCAGGGTTCTGGCATAATATTTTAAAACATTGAATAATGATTTAATTAATATTGTATTTGATTTAATTTTAACTAAAATACCTATGAACCCATGAATTGGGGAACCTAGATTTTGTCTAAGTAGAGGTTAATTGATTTGAGTTATTTGATGAATTGTGGTGTATTTGTAGATTTCTATAAGCTTCTAATGAATAAAAAATTGTTTTCAATTGAATAGTAGGTAATCTTAGATTGGGAATATCCAATGATCCTATTTCATTTATGATTATAGTTTGTTATGTTGATATTGTAAATTGTCAGCGTGGTAAGGGCCTTAGTATTGAAGTGGATGATTAAGCATCGAATTAAGGTGTTGAGGATGGAAGTGGGGTTGGGTACCTGCCCTTATCATTTATTTCTGAGTTTTTTATACATCAATTATATTATGATTGGTATGTCAATATGGGTGGCGGTGTTATGTGATTTATTGCAATTGATGTGGCCTTGTCGGCAGTTTACTTTACTGCAAGATTGATGATCATGCATGGGTCTTGTCGACACTACTTGAAGTAATGTGAATATTTTTAGTTATATGTGAAAAAAATGCTTATATTCTTATTACATGTTAAGAAATGTGATAGTAGCTGGGTTCAATTGATGTTATGTAAGGTGATCTGTTAGACTATAACTCATATATAATATGTTAGTCTTCGAGTTGTGCTTTATGATTATGCTACTTTTACTATAGGATTCTATAATCATTATATTTATGATGTTGAGTAGTAATGTATAGGCTGCGTAAATTAAAAATACGAAGGAGTATCCTAAATGCTTTAAGAATGTATATTGTGATAGGTAAAGAAGTAGGGTAGTGTCTTGTTTAGTTAGACTTTGGGTCCCGTACTGATATATGAATGACTGTTAGAGATTATGATATAACTTGACTAGATAGGATTTACACCTTTCAGGTATGAATAAAAAATATGTGAGGACCTTAGAGGATCTAAGAAGGTCATGACGTGGTAAGGTTGTATTATGCATGTGATTGAGAGTCGTATAGTATCCTTCCTGTAGGGAATCGTGTGGACTAAGGTAATTAGGCGGAAAGGCATCATAGGGATTCTTAGTATTAGTCATAATGAGCTATCTTAGTTGCCATATAAAGGTAGCCCTAAAGGAACCTCTTTGGTTGGGTGAATGTGATTGGTTGTGAAGTAGATTAAGGAAACCATATTATGTGATCGCTTTAATATCATTACTCACGAGGAGCCAAGGCTGGCACCGAGTCGATGTGTAATGTTATAGGATAGTAGGACTCTACTTGATAATGATACTAGAAGTACAAGACTCTTACTTGAGAATGATACGAGAGTGCGTAAAGCCTTTCATATTCATTAAGATTATGGCCTACATTGGATTTGTTAGTTATACTTGTAAGTAGCAACACCTATATCGAGTAGGTTAGAACTCGGATCCATGTTGCGATTTATGGTCTATATCAGGTATGCCTATATCATATAAAAAGAACTTAGTAGCATTGAGAAGTTCTGAAGTGTAGGTGGTTTGGTATGGGGAGGACAGCTATCTTAGACATTGCACAATAGGCTTTTGAGACCTAGTTAGAGTCACAGGTCTGTCTCAGACATACTGAATGGTCATTTATGTGATGTATGAGTTTCTAAATGAACTAATGGACTTAGTAATGAAGTTGTAAATGGAATAAGTACTTATCTAGAGTAGTTAAGGGTTGTCTAGTTATGGGTGTGAAGGGGGAATAGGGAATGCGTCCACTTTGTATTTTGTACCTAGATGAGTCTAGAAGACTTAGTCATGGAAGATTAGGCATGTGGACATGATCCAACCATAGGAAGTCTTAAGGATATGGCTAGTCTTGAAGAGGTCAATCAGTGGAAGTTATATTCTCTAATCGACATAAGTAAGTCTTTGTTAGCCTTTGATGATGAAAGGTAATATTATCTATATGTTATATATTGATGTTTGAAGTGTGTCGGTGACTTAGAATAAGTGTCTGAGGTCATTTAGGTATTCTTAGGAGGTGTATGGGTGGTCTCGCTTTTTGTTGCTGTAAGTGGTCGTAGGAACCTTAGTGAGGAGGACACATGCTTAGAACAAGTTAAAGTGAAGAGAAAGTACTTTCCCTGTAATGTGAAGGGGACTGCTTGTACAACTGAAAGTGAAGCTACTGTAAAAGTGCTTACAAAAATATGTTAAATTTCTAAATGTTATCTTATATGTTTCTAAGCGTTGAATGTTTTTGCTGATTATAATATTAAGTTTTTACTGAAAAAAAGAGTATTCGAATAAATGTTTGTTTTTAAGATTTCTTATTAATGATGTCTACTTAGTCCTGTTGTTGTACTACTCCATCCTGATCTCTATTCTATATTGTTGGTGGTGAGGAGCATTTGGAAGGAAAGACTTCAACCGTAGCCATCCATTCAAGAGACTTGAGTATGTCATATTTGCACTCGAGGGAATATAGTTTGATGAAATTGAGATTAGTTATTTCCTGACTTTATATGAAGAGATTTTTAAAGTGGACTATGATATGTTTGTGAAAAGTTGTAATTTGCACTAGTTTTCACATGTTCTATTCTATAAACGATGGTAAGGATTGTTCAAGGATTCAGAGGTCAAAAAAAACAAAAAGGGGGTAACGCCGGTTTTGCAAAATCCGAGATTTCCCTAGCTTCTTGTTGGTGGTTTCGGGATGTTGAAAAACTTGTATCAGAGCATAGGGTGAAATCAGCTATTAGGAATCAAAAAGTCTCGTCAGCACGTCTAGTAACGTTGTGACCTCGGGGTTTGTGAGGTCGTTGAACACACTATGGGCGAGAGCGCAATATGAGAATGAGCAGTTTCACTTCTCTTTCTACTTCTATGTAGTGCGTTAGATAGAAGTATAAGGTATGAATAATTATTTTCTACTATGGTTCTCCTTATGTTCTAGGAAGATGAATACGAGTTAGACACCTGCTAGGAGAGTTGAAAAGAATGAGGTGCAAGGGGAGATTCCGCCTCACGTTGAGGAAGTTAAGCAAGTTCCTCAAGGTGCTCAAGGTGATCAAGTCCCTATTGTGAGTGAAGGTGATGTTGTCTCGTAGTTGAGTAATAGGAATATTAGAGAGGCTTTGCTTGCTTTAGCCCGAGCCATGACTATTCAAGTAAATCTAAGTATGGTGCCTAGGGAAACTGTGGTGGAGAGCATTATGACCTCTAGGTTGAGATATTTTTTGAGGATGAATCCTCCTATATTTTTTGTATCTAAGGTAGGAAAGGATCCGCAAGAGTTTATAGATGAGGTGTACACAGAGTGCAGGCTATGGTAGTTGAAATCTAGGGAGTAAGTGGAGTATCTTTGTATCAACTGAACGATGTGGCTCAAGTGTGGCACCACAAATGGAAAAGGAAATAGGCGGGAGGAGGCGGGGTCCTAGTAAAGTGGGGATAGAATTTAAGATAGTTTTTTGGTAAGTACTTTCCCTTGATAGGAGGGAAGTTAGCGGAGATATGTTTATCATATCAAGCAAGAGTAATATGAGTGTGAGGAATACTCTTTGAAGTTCTCTAAGCTGTCCAAATATTCTCGCTCTCTTGTGTCAAATCCAAGGGATCAAATGAGTCATTTTGTGACGGGTGTTGCCTAATTAGTAAGGGAAGAATGTCGTACGACAATGTTACATGATGATAAAAATATTATCGTAGATAGACTCATGGTGTATGCACAATCAATTGAAGAGTCTAAACTTAAGAGGATGAATTGTAACTTTAAAAGGGGTGGTTTAAAAAACTAGGGTTAAGAAGAGGGATCAAACTCAAAAAGAACCTAGGAGTGCTAAGGTGAAATTTGAGAAGGGGGTGGTTCTCAAAATGAAAATCCTTCATGTGTGAGAGATTGTCCTATCGTTGTGGCTAGAGGAAGAGAGAGTAAGCAAGTTGCTAATAATTCTCCAAACGATGACGTTTAAGCAACGAGGCATTTCTATGCACTCCGGGAGAGAGGATCAAAGCCGGATGAGAATGATGAGGGTAAATCCCTTGTTTTCTTTCTAGAGATATGAGTTCCTTCTAAGTGGGGGATTATGGTTAGAAGTTGGGTAGAATGATATAGAAGCATGTGTATCTGCATGGTTGAGGAGTTTTGTGAAATAAATTTCGTAACTTCTGCGTGTTGTATTTTATGAAGGCTAGAGTATGTTGTAAGAAGTGTTTATATGGTGTACCTTTGCCTATTAGCAAGTTATATCATGAATTGCGTAAAGATGGATTTTTGGAGCAAATGACCTAAATCATGTAATGTTTTTTCTCCATGCTAACTGTTAAAATATTTGAAAAATTGACGAATGATTCTTTTTCTAAAATTGTTAATTGGTACGAACTGATTGTATAGGATTATATGATATAACATGAGTTTTTTTTTTTTTTAATTAGAGTGAAGCATGTAGTTTGTAGCAAATAAGTTATAGAATTGTTCTGCTAGTTCGTGTTGTGTTAAGAATATCTTGGATATGTGAAATTTATGTTTTCTCTATGGTTATGTGTATATGGTTTGATTGGTCATGAGGGCTAGCTACATCATATTCTGCAAGGGTTCGGAGAGTGGCAAGTGTCATCGGAGGACGAATATTGTCCAAGTAGGGGAGATTGTAAGACCCCGAAAAGTGACTTAGCTTACTCGAGTCTACGTGTGGTCATGATGGGTTTTTAAGTCCTAAATAGGTCTATTAGCTGGTATGTGAGGAAGCGTATAAGAGTTAAGTGTGTATGAGAAGTCAAAACTTCAAGGACGACAACTAACGTCGACGATTACATAACGTTGTGCATCCGCTTGGTATTCTATGTTATGTGTGATTCAAGAGAAGGACCAAAACTGGTATCAAGGCTGCCAAGACAGCCAAACCATGGATGGTAGTCGATGCCCGTGGCGTAAATCGGATGCCACGTTGGTTGGGTATCATCGAATGGGAGTTTAGTTAGTAGGGGACGAGGAGAGGCCAAAGACCAGACCCACTCCTAGACCCACGACCCTACAGGACGGTTCTGTGTCAAGGTACGGGACATCGATGGCGGCTTCCGTCTGTGAAGTTGGGGTGTTCTATGACAGCTCACTGTTATGTGAGAGGTGAAGTTGACATTTGACCCCATTTCCACATCAGTGTTGGAGGTTTCAGGGTTACTGGGTATTTTACACATGAAGATGTGGTTTAAACTAGGAATTTCATTTCCCAAATCAAAAATACCAATTCCTAGAATCTCTCTTAGACTTGTTGTTGAAGTCAAAAATCAAGGTTATTAAAGTGCGAATAGAGGGAGATTCTTCATCAAAGTAAAGAATTTAGATGTAAAGGTATGGAATTTTTATCCTTTGCACTCTCTTCATCAAGGAGCCCGATTTTGAAGATGTTTTCTAAAGTGTTCAAGTTTTAAATTGTTCAATTTCATGATTCTACCATGGGCTTGCATTAATGATTTCTAAACATTGAAACAACTAAATTACCTATGAAATTGGATGAACCTTAGATTTTGACTATGTTTGTAACAACCCCTGAACAAATGGATAGCTAAGTAACTGATTAATGGTCTGCATACATGATTAGAGTGAGTTCACCAGATTGATGCGCGTTGTAGAACTAGACGTTGAAACCCTTGATACACCCAAGCCAACTAACTTTGGAGTTATTTAAGCTAGGAAGAATTGGTCAATCCAGTAGGCATCCCGAATATGAAGATATAGTCGGGATGAGTCGTCAATGGACTTTAACAAGGGAAAAAGCTTAAGTTGGACGGTGAGGGGTAAATTGTCTTTTTCTAGGGATAAGGTAGTACTTAATACCCTAAATATGTAAGTATTATTTAAGTAATAAGGGTGCGTGGTGGTATTTCGATACAAAGGGCCAAAATTGCTCATTGAGAATAAATCGCTCCACCCAGGTTCGAAACTTTGTCGGCATGCACTGCTTTATTTAACTTGATTATTTAAGTGGTGAATTAATTTAATAATAATATTTAAATTACTGATTTAATAAAAGGAAAATAGATTATTTATTAATCAATTAATTAATTAATGGGCAGTTTGGGTTGGGGCGAGCCGGAGGGACCCGTTCGTGTGGATAGGACGTCACCGATAGGAACCTCGACATAATCAAGCATTTAAGTAATTAGATTGACGTTATAAGCTGAATTTTTTTACAGGAATTATGGTCATTACACTATAAATTATTAAATCAGATTTGAAAAGTGTGAAAATAGTCCTAGTGGACTAATGTTTCTTAAACTCCTTCATCTAATCTAGGTCACTACGCTTTCACTTTTATTTTCTCTCCTGCAGTATAGTCTCTCTTTCATTTTCACACTTTCTTTCTGGCATGCAAACGTGGGGAAAAAATAATAAAATCAAAAAGTCTGCACACTGACGAACTTGCACGCAAAACACAAACGAAAAGAAATTCCGAAAACGTTTAAGACAAATGTAATACGCTAATCGGGTAAGGGGTGTGCGTTTTTCAGGATTGGATTGTGAATTTGGAGACGTCGTGGCAGCAAGTTCAAGGGTTGAATAAACTACAATTAGGTATGAGTGTTCTTATTCTTGAGTCCCTTTCCCAAGAGACCTTAAGTCAGACTTCCCTTCCGAAAAACTAGATTGTTCCCCATTACATGTTTCCCTGTCATGAGTCCTAGAACTTATCTGGGTGGATGTTTGCTGGCGATCAGGTATGAAGTGTGGATTTTCATGATAATGAGTTAGAAAATTGTCATGCACGACGCGTATGCTGCCGAAATTTGGTGAAAAATGTATGTGGTATGTGTGACTTGATTTTGGATTTAAGCCTTAAAAAGTCTTATGTTTTTAGATTGAATTTGATGTGCAGATGTTTTGTGGAAATTCATGAGATGTAAAGTTGTGTAAGTTGTGGATTTAATGGAATTTTGTCTAATATAATAATAAAAATATTACCACATAAATAGCACCAATGACACCACGAAATACATTGAAAAAGTAACGTTATGAATAATTATAAAGAGAACCCTGAACAATAGGAAACCAAATCCAGCATTGTGTAGGTTGGGTTCGGCACGAAAAAAAGGTACAATATGAATGACAAATAATTTTGGAAAAATTTCTGGTTTGTTAAAAAAAAATAAGGTATAACTGAGGAGAGAAACCCAATACAATCATTGACCTGAACCAAACAAAATTACAAAAGATTGAGAGGAAAAATGGATTGGACGACGGACCAAATTCGAGCTTGCTAGAAATTTCTTGCAAATTAGGAGTCTCGACCGAGTCTGAGGCAAAATTAGCTGTATGTGTTAAAAAAAAAATAGAGGTGAGGTCATTGGGTATTGAACCCTGACTAGCAGCAAATGAAAATTACATAAAAAATTTACTGATACAGAAAGGAAATTATGTGTGGTGGGGGCATGCAACCCACCACATCTTGAATGGATGAGAGGTAGGAGAAAAATAAAGGAGAAAATGAAATATGGAGAGTGGGGAATGGAACCCACAACTAGAATGGATGAGCGAGTTAGGAGAAAATACAGGAGAAAAAAAAATGTGGAGATTGGATTGAACACAACCTCTGAATGGTGAGAGAGTTAGGAGAAAAATAACATAGAATAATAATTGGGGAGAGTGGGGATAACCCAAACCTCATGGTAGGTTTAGAATGTTTATGACATAAAATTCAAAGAAAAATAATGATTTGTGGTGATTGAACCACCACCTCCTTCCTTAAAACGGAAAAAAGGAGAGGGAGAACAAGAAAGAAGATAGAGGGTTGATGGTAATCAAACTAGGGTATCCCCAATTTGAAACATGCAATTATCAAGATTAAAATAAGATTAAGTGTTGTTCAAGGGATTCGAAATGGGGTGCCCTTGCCGAATTTCGTTTTGAGACATAAGTAAATACGTGAAAAAATATTTCATGAATGTTGCCTCTAATGATCGAAATCAATACCTTAACATATCTACAAGATGCATAAGTCTTGTACCACATAACTTGGGTTAAACCTGAACTCATCTAGACAAACTATGAATGAAGCCTCATGACTTGTATATGTGGACTCATGAGTCTGAGGCAACGTTTAAAGTTGAAAGTAAGGAGCTAGATGTATGTGATAAAATGAGGTAACCCTAGAAGGGTTAAGTAAGAGTGCTGAAACACAATAAAATGGCAAGTGGCATTGCATAGATCAGATGAAGTGACAATTCACGTGAAGGGATGAGTATTATGAAAAGCAAATGTTTTAAGTTTGCTGAATGAGTGAAAATTGATTAGAGGCTAAGTGAGGAAAGATAAGAGCAATCTTCAATGAGACTAAGTTAATTTTAAAAAAAAGGGTATACCTTATGAGAGTGAAGCTAATGAAAAGACCAGTACATTGGAAACACTGTTGATTGAAAGTATTGAAGTAATGCCATACTTAATACTAAGACGAATGAGAAATCATCTAATAAAGCTATAAATCCTCAATGCTCGAGCCAGACTCAATTAAGTATGAGTTGAAGTAATGGAACTTTATACTGAGCACCGAAGGCTCTGGTTATGAGCGGTGAGCCTTTTTCGGGAAGGCTGGACGAGGGTAGAAACTTCTCATGAGATGAGACTAAGAAATGTACTCCTTATATCTTTAGTCTTGAAATATATTGACCATATATGGATCTACCAGGGTTTAATCCCTATATAAGCTTAGCAGTGTGGTTCACTTTGGGCGGTGTTTTCAAATCTTGCGTTGTGGGATTAAACACCGGATTGCATGATACTCACGTGCTCTATGCCGGTTAAGGTTTAAATTCACAACGCAAGAATGAGGGCAGCGCTCAACGAATGCACATAATGAAATGAATGAGACCTAAGGTGTAGGATCAGGAAATAAAGACGGTGAGCTAGACTTATGTAATAACCTCTGTCATTCTGGTTCATTTCCCAGCAAGAACCGATGATAGTGTAAACTACATCAAGGTATGACTGGTGGTGGCACTTAGTATATGAAAGAGAAGAAGAGAGAAAAAAAGTTATGTATGAAGAATGAACTTGAATCTATGTTGGTAAAAAGGCTCCCTAGTTGGGCCAAATGTGAGCCCTCATTTGGGAATCCTAATGTCAAGTCCATGATTCGAATGGTCTCAGGCCTATGAAAGAATGACCCTATGAACTATGTGATATTATACTGTGTAATATTTTAGGTGCTATTTGGCAAAATGTAAGCTGATATGCATGTTCTCTCATGGCGATGACTTCCTAATCTGAAATAGCAAAGCCCACTGACTTAACCTTTCATAGATTTCATATGATAGAAAGAGCTCTTATTAATCATGCATATCCTTTGTGTTGTTGCATAAACCCATACGTATACAACTGTATTACTATCCAATACAACTCCACATTTTTAGGGGCATGTACAGTGGATGTTAGAGCTTACAGGTGACGCGTTGAATGATTTAGACGTGATCATTCATCCGAATTTGGTAGGCCCTATGCTTTCGAGGGATGTTGCTCATTGTTATTCTAGATTAGAGCTATGGTTTTTGAGTTAGTGGAGTATGTTCCACTAACAGTCTTTCCATATTATTAGACATTGTATTGGTGCCATTTTTGGCACTATACACTTGATACAGTATGGAAATATTTCTTTCATTTGATCATATTAATATTAATAGTGATTTGAATGTTTAGGAGTTAAGTAAAATGTCGTAGTATGATGGTTAAGTAAACAAAAAATTCAAATTTACCCGCTAAATTAACCTACCATGAAGTAAGTTAACGCTGTCGTATGTCGGATTTATATTGCAACCTGTGAGAGGTACCGACACGGTCCTGTCTTTGCTAGACTATGGAATGACACAGATATGTGTTACTTGATGTATTGAACTTAATGTTGATAGTTGTGGTGTAAGTTTATAGGCTTTCTATTATATAAGAATTGTATTCAATTGACTCTATAGGAATCTTAGATGATGAATATTATGGCATTGGACCTTTATTCATTGATTATTAGAGTATAATGTTGCAGTATGTATGGTCAGTGGTAGAGACGTATAGTATTGAAGTTGATGATTTAGCAGGAATTAAGGTGTTGATGGAGGAGTAGTGGTACTTGCCCTATCCTTTTAGTTTGATGTTTTTTATACTTCAAGTATGTTATGATGGTATGTTCCAACTATGGTGGCGGGGTATGTTATTTACATGCAAGTGAGTTGGCCTTGTCGAGAGTACTTTATGCAAATGGATTGATCAGGCTTGTCAACACATACTTGAAGTATATGTGTTCTATTTGATGTTTATGTAGGTTTGATCAGTGTTAGAAATGACTATGTTCTTTAAAGGGGTAGTCTTAGAATTAAGCAGCTTGTTCCCACGGAATAATAAGGTTATAATATAATATTAATTCTGTTGGTAGTTTGATGTATATAGGGTGACATAAAGATGTTAAGGGGTCATTCCTTAAGTCTTTAAAAGATGATATGCGAATTGCTGATATAGGTGAAAGAAATGAAGGTCTTGTGTGGTTAGAGGTGTCCCTTACTTAATATATGACTAAATGTAGAGATTATGATATATCTTGACTAGATAGCTTAGTATACCTTTTTCATTGTACAAATGAACGATATTTGGAGACCTTAGCGGAGGTTAAGAGGTCATGTATGTGGTAAGGTTATGTTATAAAGGTGGTAAGTCGAGAGCCGTCATGGTATTTTCATGTAAGGGCAATGGTTTGGAATTATGGTACTGGCTCTTGATCACGAAATCAATTAATCCTTAGGAAAGGTATAATGCGTTAGCTTATGTTTCTATTTAAAGGTATCCCTAGTTGACCTCTTTGGTAGGAGTTAATGTGATTAGGTTTATGAATATGGTAAGGAAACTCTTCTGTGATCCTTTGATGTCATACTCTAGGAGAACCATAGTCTAGCACCGAGTGATTATGTTATGGCACGGAGTTCTACTGATGAATAAGACTACAGCTACAATCTTACCTCTACTTGAGAATGATACTAAAGTGAATAAAATCCCCTCTCAATGCACTTACACCATTTCACAACATGGGATATTTTCCTAGATTCTCCCTTGGCAAAGTAGAACACCTCACCGGAGTAGGTTAAACTGTCCGGATTCCATGTTCAGCTTATCCATGGTCTATGTCGTTATTGACATTCTCATCATGGGGGTACTAACTAGCATGAGATGTTTTTATGACAGTTAGGTCGTGGTATGGGACACGTCTAGACATGACAAAATATGGCTTCGAAGGTGTTGTTGAGTCCTAGTTTGTGTAAGACCTTTATTGAATGTCTTCCTTATGGATGTATGAGTCTTTCCTGAATTAATGAACAATTACTTATGTTATGAAGTATGTAATGAATAAGGTATGATCTAATATTGTAAGGTTGTCGTAGTTAGGAGGGTATGTATAAGAATGGTAACTTCTGTATCTAGTAGATGAAGTCTTTAGAATGACTACTCAGGGGTAATCTATGATTATTTGTGGACATGATCCGATCTAGGAAGTCCACGAGTATTAGGTCGTCTTGACCGAGGTCAAAAACAGGACGTTATATTATCGATTATACTAAATAAGTCTTTTATAGCCTTTTGGTTGAGGAAATGTCATATATTATATGATGATATGTTTGAGTCTTGAGTGCGGTATGTGACTTATGATAAATGTTTATGACAGTTCATAGGTATGCTTAGGGAGGTTATATGGGCAGTTCTCTATGTTGTTGCTTATAAGTGGGGTCTTAGGAGACTTTTAGTGACGGAAGACGACATCTGTAGAATGTACGTTTTATAAGTGAAGAGAAAGTACTTTGTTTGTTGGCTAACAAAGGAAGGACTTCAATGTACTGGAAAGTGTCTTACATAAATATGTTAAATGCTTAAATTTCTTTATCTTATATGTGGCTATGTTGTTAAATGTTTTTATTCTGATTATAAGAGTCATTTTTAAATGAAAAGAATGCACATTTGGTATAATAGTCTTTCATGATTTCATGCATAGTCATACTTAGTACATGTGGTGGTACTAACTTCATGCTTTTATCTATGTCTATAGCTTTGTAGGTGAGGAGCAATTTGGAAAGGTAACATTGGTCCGTAGATCGTCAAAAAAGAAGATTTGAAGTACGTATGTCCATCATTTTGACTTTGCGGGCGTATATGACTTTTATATTTTCTATAAGAAGGATTATAATAGACTAAATATTTCTTTATTAATAATGTAAATGGGTCGTGTACCAAGTATTCTTGTGTCATATGTTTGATGAGATTGAGACTTATTATTTCCTATTAATTTATATGAAGGATATTTTTAAAGACTGATATATTTTGTGAAAAGTTTTAATTTCGCACTATTTTTCACTATGTTTATGCGATAAATGATATGTAATGTCTTGTACAAGACCACCGAGAGGTCAAGTATGTCAGTTGCATTCCGAGATTTCCCCTAACTTCTAGGTTGTGGTTTTGGGATGTGAAAATTTCTAAGGGATGTCTCTAGCATATTGTGAGGGTTAAGGACCAAGAATCCCAAGCTCCTCCTTGAGAGTCGGCGCCCGTATTGAAGGATTTTCCGGAAGTCTTTCCCGAAGACTTACTTGGGATTCCTCCTGAATGGGAAATAAAATTAGTTATTGACTTATTGACGGATACGAATCCCATTTCATTTCCTCCTTATCGGATTGCTTTAGCCGAATTGAATAAGTTGAAGACTCAACTCAAAGATTTACTAGACAAAGTTTTCGTATAACCTAGTAGTTCTCCATGGGGCGCTCCAGTGTTGTTTCTGAAAAAGAAGGATGAGTCCCTTAGGATGTGCATTGATTACTGACAACCAAAAAAAGGTTACCATTGAGAATAGGTATCCTCTCCCTAGTATTTTTGACTTGTTTGATCAACTACAAGGGGCAAACTACTTTTTAAAAATTGATTTGAGAATGGGATATCACCAACTTAGTATTAAAGGTGAAGATATACCTCAAATGGTTTTCATCTAGGTATGGTTATTATGAGTTCGTAGTTATATATTTTAGTCTAAAAAATGCCTCCACGACTTTTATGGACCTCATAAATAGAGTGTTGCAGAATTTGCTTGAGGCTTTTGTAACTGTCTTCATTGATGATATGTTGGTATATTCTAAAAGTGAGGATGATCACATGAATCATTTGAGTATTGTATTGCAAGTCCTCAAGGAACAACAACTCTTTCCTAAATATAGTAAGTGTTGATTTTGGTTGAGGTTGATTGTATTTAATGGTTAAATTGTCCCAAGTGGGTTATAGAGGTCGATCAAATATAAACACAAACGGTTAAGAATTGGCCCAGACCTTTGAATCCAACAAATATTCAAAGTTTATTGGGTTTATCCGGGTATTTTAGGAGATTTGTTAATCGGTTTGCATCCATTGTTTCTCCGGTTACACCATTAACCCAAGACAAAGTTTAGCTTGAATGGTCGAAAGCTTGTGAAAGAAGTTTCAAAGAGTTACAAGATAAGCTTACCTATGCTTCGGTGTTGACTTTATCGGAGGGCACCAAGGGTTTTATAGTGTATATGACGCTTCTCGAATAGGTTCGGGTTGTTTCCTCATGCAACACCGTAAGGTGATAGCATAAGCATCTAGACAACTCAAGGTGCATGACAAGAACTATCCAAGTCATGAACTTTAATTAGTGGTTGTAGTTTTTTGCTTTGAAATAGTTGAGGCGATTACTAATATGGTGTCATGTGGATTGTGTTTACGAACCACAAAAGCCTTCAATATTGTGGTTTCACTCAAAGGAATTGATTCCGACAAAGAGATTGACGGAACTTTTTGAGGATTTGACATGAGTGTTTCTTTACAACCCCGACAAGACATATGGTTGCGGACGCATCTAACGTCGATGGGGGATTTCAATGGTCATTTAGCCATTCCTCCCGATTATAATAAGATTAGGAAAAGGTGCATAAATTGGCTCAATTGGGTGTTCGGTTGGATGAATCTAAAAAATGAGGGTCTATAGTACATAATAACTCCAAATCATCTTTAGTGGTGGAGGTGAAGTCTAAGCAACATCTTCATCCTCTTTGATGGAATTGAAGGAATTAGTTGTTAGAAAGTTTAATAAAGCATTCTCCCAATGGGATAGGGTACTTACGTCGCAATGTAGATTGTGTGTAACGGATGTAAATGGTCTAAGGGGAAAAATTTTGGAAGAGGATCATTGTTCCTGATATTCCATTCACCTTGCTGACACCAATAGTTCGCGATTTCAAGATTCTATTGTGGGATGGTTTTTGAAATAGAGATAATTGCGGATTTTTTGTGGTAAATTCCTAATTGTCAACAAGTTAAGGTTCGAACGTCAACGTTCGGCATGGGTTTTACACCTCAAGTGATGGAATGTCCCTACTTACAAGGGAATTTCAATATGGACTTTGTCAAATTTTTTCTCGAACTCGTAAGCACAATGATTAAATATGGGTTATTGTTGATAGATTGACGAAATCTACCCACTTTATTCCCGTCAAATCTACTTATTCGGTGGAGGAATATGCAAGGTTGTACCTAAATGAGATTGTGAGTTTGCATGGGATCTCTTATCCATCATCTTGGATAGATGTGCTCAATTCACTTCTTTTTTTTGGAGGTCTTTTCAAAAGGGGATAGGTACTCAAGTGAAACGTAGTACCACTTTTCATCCTCAAACCGATGGTAAAGAGGATCGTAGCATCGAAATCCTAGAGGATATGTTAAGATCTTGTGTATTGAGTTTAAAGGTAATTTGGATGATCACCTACCATTGATAGAGTTCTCCTATAATAATATCTACCATTCGAGTATTTCCATGGCACCATTTGGAGAACTCTATGGTAGGAGGTTTTGGTCATCATTTGTTGGTTTGAGGTAGGTGAGTCTTCACTCCTTGATCCCGAGATAATGTATGAGGCATTATAAAAGGATATGATGATAAGAGATCGGTTGAAAACATCCTATATTCGGCAAAAAATTTTTGCCGGCAATATAAGAAGACTTGAATTAGATGTAGCTTATTGAGTCTACTAGAAGATTTCACCCATGAAAGGGCTGATGAGATTTGGTAAAAAAAGGAATCTTAATCCCCGGTATGTGGGTCCTTATGAGATAGTGAAGCGGGTCGGAAAGGTTACTTATGAGTTGAAATTACCAAGTGAAATAGCCTCGGTTCATCCCATATTTCATGTCTACATGCTTAAGGAATGTATAAGTGACCTGGTATCCATTATCCAAATTTTTAGGGTTAGGAGTGGATGACAACCTTTCTTATAAAGAGGTTCTCATTGAAATTCTATATCGCCAAGTCAAGAAGTTGAGGAACAAATAGGTGACCTCCATAAAAGTCATATGGAGAAACCACCAACATGGGAGGCCTAGGCCAGTATGAAGACCCGTTATCCTCATCTTTTTCCTCAAAATTCTACACAAAGTTGAGGTTAGTAGTTCCTCTCAAAATGAAGAAATCATGAATAAAGTGAATTTGACTTTATTTTCAAGGTATGTGCATATTTTTGTAAAGGTTCATGGCAAAATGAGTTTTTCATGAAAAATACTCTCTTACTTAAGTTGCACTTATTTGTGTTATGTGTATAGTTGCCTTCATTAAATGATTGTAAGCATGTTTAATGTTGTCTTGAAAGAAGGTTTGCATGGTAAGTCTTGATGTTTATGTTGATCTCATGTTGATGTTGACAAGATAGTTCCTCATTATGTGATATGAAGTGTTGATCTTTAATATGTGGTAAATTGTTATTTGGGTTTCTATGTGTAATGCCATATATATGAGTTGTGTAGACTTTTGAAGTACTCGTATGGTCCTTGACTAATAATGATCATATGTTGTTGCTATTTTGTTGGTTGGTTTGTGCTATTATCAGTCCTCATTCTATTCCCTTTAAAGATTTTAGGTGTCATGTGTGGGGGACGATGCCTCCAAGGGGGGGGAATAATATAACACTTCGAAGTCAGTACGTTTCAGGAGCCTCCTTTGAATAACTAAGACCGAAAACAGTGTTTATAAGCCTAAATAATTGTAATAAACCTAATTAGAAAGTGTTAGAACTAAAACCTCAAGAAACGACCATGACATCTAGAGATTTGTGAAAGGTGAGCTAGTGTACCTTGGTGTATTTCAAGGGGCTATACGAGTCAGAATTAGTCAAAAAATTTGTAAAGAATTTTTCAAACATATACTTGAGGTGTTAGGATCGACACGTCTAGTGTATGGACTCCCAAGAAAACCACCCTACGGGTTACTTGACATGACCCTAACGATTTGGACCTTCAAGCTGTCATTTGACAGTGGTGCAAATCGACGAATCAAACAATAGTTCCGTCGATGGGTCACGACCCATAGATAGATCTCCTTGGTACATACTTATACATATCCCAAGAATCCCCACAAATAAAGGTCTATGACAAAAACCATGGATGACCAGGCGGTGGTTTGGTCAACAGACATTCGATATGACTCGTCGATTGGAGCTTGGTTCACTGCCAAATTTTGGTCAAAGTAAGGGTTAATTAGATAATTAGTTTATAAATTAATTAAGGTTTAATGTGTGGTTAGTTATGTAAGTTTGGGACTATAAAATATTTGTAATTCATTAAACTAACCTAACACCTCATTATTTTCCAAACTCAATTTTCTAAACTACTCTCTACATTTTCTCTCTCTATTCCAAAGACCACCATTGATGAACAAGGTCCAAGATTTATTAGAGATCTAATACTCCCGTTTTCTACATCATTCTTCAAGGAAACTTAAGGTATGGAATCTATTCGCTGTTCGAATATCTTTCCCCAAGAGGCTCTTCAAAATTTGTTTCTAAATTGTGTAAAACTTGGGTTTTCATCCAATTTTGTGAATTGGCTTTCAAATTGATATAAGGTTGAATTAATTTGGTTTATATTGATAGGTTATGATTGGTTATTGGTTAATTGTTGTAATTCTTAGTCTTTGACCTAGTTCTGTGAAACAATCCATGAATGAACCCTTTTCCCTAACCCTAGCTATAAATTGGACTTGTAGATTATTAGTGTTGTTGGAATTGAATATTTAATTTTTTAATTCACTATTATATGATGATGAAGAGTTAATTGATGGATGAATATATTGGAACAGAGGGTAAGATATTGAAGGACGTTTTGGAAGCTATTGGCATGACTTTCTATGACTATATGTTCTCTACTTCAAAAATAATGGTTTATTATTGACGATGATGTTCAATTGAAATGTGATTATCTGAATATAATAGAAAGATGATAATATGATGAATATGATGGCATGATATGGATATATTGAATTGTGAGATCTTGATTATGGTATGATCACGCAAGGTTGAATGTGATTGTCTTGTGTGACTTATTATGATATGACTATGATGTGATGATATCACTAAATTATGGGTTATAATGAAAGGAAGTTCTCATGCAATACCTAAAGATCTAATGACATGATAATACAATGGGTTAGTTTCCTATGTCCTATATTAAGATTTGATGTTAATAAATTCTCAATACATTCACAAAATGGTCTTTAACTTAGCAACCAACGGAACTATATGAAGGGTCCCTTCCCACTGATGGGGGGGGGGGGGGGGTGGGGAAGGTAGGTTTGCATTGTTCTCATATGGGGAAACTTAAATTTAATTGCGCATAATTGGGTTTCCAATCATATCTCCTAGTTTTCCTTAACTATGCCCTGCCCCAAAGAAAAACAGTTTATGATCCATCCTAGACGACTATTTCATGTTTTGGTTCTACCTTGGCCAATAGAGCACTTTCTTTCAGTGTAGGGTTTTGTGACCCCCGCATTCATTTTTTAGTCACATTTTCTAAGGTCGGTTAAGGTGATTGTTCCCAAAGTAAAATAAATTAATGAAGTAATAAATATGAACTATAACTAGGGTGACTTGATGGATTCTACTTAGTGTAGCTAAGGATATGGGACTTTACCTATCCATTGCACAAGTTGACCTTGAAGGGAGTCCTAAAGGGGTGTTCTTATGTGCTTATATTAAGAGCGAAGTTCAAATGTTGACTTCACATGATGATGATCTTATGTAATGTTGACTTCATTATTGAACATGATATGGGTGTAAATTGTTATATATACAATGATGATTATGCATTGATATGATGTTGTATGAAATGTAGACATTGCTTGTAACATAATATCCCTTTAAGCATGATCTTATGATCATTGACTTGTATATGCTCTTACATGTGCATAAAAGGCTTTCAAAGTGACTTATGGCATGAACAAAATGTCCCTTTAAACATGATTTCAATAGTTTTACATGCATATGTTTCCAAACTTAGTAAATGTGGGTTGTACTAACTCATATTCTTTATAATTCTACAAATATGTAAGTTCAGGGCATTATAAAGCTTTCGAGGCCAATTATAAGGAAGACTTAGATATATATCCCAAGTTTTTTGTGAATCGTCAAAGTTCAAGGATGATGTCATTTTCTATCTTCATTAGTTTTGTCTATGCCTAAAGACACTTGTTATTTCCTTCTGTTGGGACTTAGTTGTAAGCCTATATGTGGCGTATTATACTACTGTAAGGTCTATACCTAAACTTTGTAATTCTCTATTAGATGGTTATATGTTAGACTATTATTCGACAACTTTATAAATTGGCTTATATTGTATAAATGAGAAGTATATGTACACTTCATAAGCGAGGACTCTATGTAAACATCGTATATGATAAATGAAAAGTCTAAGTATACTTCACTACGTAAAAGTTTTAAATTTATTGCATTTTCTCGACCTATGATATGTGATTATGTCTGCTAAGGGCTAGTCTAAGGCCTCTTTCAGAACGAAGACGACAATTACATCTAGGTGATGCTCCCCGATCGTGACAGCCACATAAGCGGATATATATTCACTTATATTATATATTACAAAAATATTTTATAGAAAACATTAGAATAATTAAAGTTAAAATTAATAGTAGAAATAAAAAAAAAAAGAAATTAAAAGGTAATTAACTTGTAATTACATGATGTATTTTAACTACAATTCACAACATACCCCTATAAATTGAAGAGTGTAATTACCTCCTGAAATTTACACCTAGTTACATGTTGGCCAAGTAATTACATGATCGACCAAACATGTCACACATGGTTGCATCATATCCAATTACCAATGTGGCTTTACAAATAGACCCTAAATACTTGTTTGAAAAGTCTATGTCTTTTAAAAGATTGGTATATGATTTAATTAACACCTTTTATCAGTTTGCTAGACCAAGTGATTACTTGAAAAGGGAGGAATTGAGTGTAATTGAAGGGTAGTAATTACATTCCTCAATTCCTATGTGAGGATTAGGATCATGTGTATTACACACATGTAAGTATAAAAATATTAAATGATTTTCTTCCTTTTGTTTTTATTCAATTTTTTTATTTTTATATATTTGTTTATTTCTATTATTTTATTTTTGTTATCATAATATTTTCAATTTTTTTTTTTATATTTCTTTTCCTTCTCACTTTTTCATGTTATTCTATTCAATTTTTCATATTATGTATTTTTTATTTGCATTTTGTGAGTATTCTAATTTTTAAAAGTAGAATTCATTATTGAATAAGATTATAAATTAATATTTTTCTTTTCTAAAAAACTCATATTTATGTATGTTATGTTGAAATTTGACATAAAAATACTGTGTTAATTTATTTTTTTTAATTTAAAACTTATGTTATATATTTAGTTTCATTTGTTCTAGTAGTATTGAGTTTATATTTCACATTGCAAGTCAATAAATTTTTATGTTAGACTTGATAAAGAATATCTTTAAGTCAATGTTATAATAATTTTATGAAATTATATTTATAATATTAACATTTTTTGTTAAACGTGCATTTCATGATATACGTGCATTTTATGATATTCATATAAATCTTTTGCTTTTAGTTTTTTTATAATTAATTTAATTAAATGATAATAATTTAAAAAAATTAATTAAGAACATATATTTAAAAAGCACGGGTAACCTACTTTTGGTTTTTAGCTCTTTTTTAAAGTTATTTTAAACTTATTTAAGTTGTTATTACCTTGATAAATACTTCCAAAATATAAAAATGATATAAATATAGGTTTGACCAACTTTTAATTCACTCTCATATTCTTTTCAGCTTATTGAGTTTGTATATTTCTCATGTGATTTCTTTTTTCTTTCGGCTTCTGTTTGGGGGATGATGACACTTACTACCTTTTGTGATAAAAATTTATGGAAGTTTAACCAAATATCTTCTTATCAGATTTGGACCTAAGGGGATATCATACTATCTTTAAAAATAGTTATTGATTTGTGTACATGAAGTTTCGAATTAGTTTTGAGTATTTATTTCAAGAGTTTGGATGTATTTAATATTGCTTTTTTCTAGTGCAGACCAGTTTCTTGTTAGCGTTTGCATTGAAGATATATTCGTTTGGCCTTATCATTTGTGAAAGATCCACCATATTCGCAAAGAAGTAGCATTTTTTATGAGTAGGTGGCTCAGGTGGGCTCTTGTAGTTATCTTCTAAATTAATGATTTTTTGTAGTAATCATTATTTGATAAATGTGGCACATTATGTTCCTGTTTAGACACTGAGGGTACGTTGTATTCATGTTCAGGAACGGAGAGTACTTTCTTGTAGTTTTCTTTTAAAACTGATGACTTCTTATAGTAAAATTATTCTTTGACAATGAGGGTATGTTGAATTTTTCAGTTTTCGCCATTGTGGGTAGGTACTTTATTGTATGATGTATCTGTTTATTTTATAATAATAAGGTTGCGTATGCCACAGTAGAGTGCAATCAAGAAAAATACAAAGCCCATAAGCAAATTGAAGCAATTGCTTTCTTCCATTTGGCTACAATTATAGATTGCAAAGCTTATTATTTTCAACAATCCTTTTATTTAAATTTTAATGTTTGGTTTTGGTAGACTATCCTGTATTTAGCAAACCATGTAAAACGGTTCTCAAAGGCTAGGAAAATGACCTTAATTCCGCTAATTAAATTCACGCTATTAACTGCGGTTAAACACTTGTATATTTGAAGTCGAAATTTACACCAAAGAATAAATGTTGTTATAATAGTGTAAGATCCAAAATGATTTATAGGTCAATGATTGTATTAAATCAAATTAGCTCAAAAATTTTAAAAGGAAGTGCGTTTTTATGAAAGTTTCATACAAATCTCGTAGTGCTAAAAGCTAATAATATTTTATTTCTATTCTTCTTAAATTGCAACAAATACGTTAAAAATTTGGCGGACCTGGATACATCCCAAAGCGTCCCGACAAAATGGCATTCTGATTTCGAATACATCCCTCAAAGTCACGCTACATCACGTCTCCATTTCAGATACATCACTCAATACTCTTATATAACGCCAAAATTATGTCCGACCATTATATATCACATAATAAAGCATGTATCCAATCCTATGAGAGAGTAGGACTGTTTTGTGGTATTTTTTCAAAGGGTAGAAACATTTTAGAAAACAATGTTACTACAATCCGTTATGCCTTTAGTAGTTTTTTCTATTTTTATACGGTAATGAACTTCAAATATTTTTAATATCTTCTTTCTTTATTTTACTTCTTATTTTGTAACTGCAATATAGCCGGCCACTCTACTCTTGGTATCGGAAATACCAAAATCCTCCATTGATAGTTGTTATTTTGCTCATTGAATGTATGAGCAATTAAATTGACAATTAATGGAAGAGAGGTGAATATATAGATATAGAACTTCAATAATTAAAAAAATGTATTCAATATACTAAATTTCTAGATACAAAAAATAGAATTATTAACAAAAAAAATTTTGTCAACTCCAGGTAGCAAAGAGAAAGAAAAATAAAACAATAAAGAATTAATTTTTTGTTATAGCCTTGATCCATGCCTTTTAACTCATAATAATATGAGAACCCTATTGGTTAAATATGGTGGGCCGGAGAAGACCTTCATTGAAATATTAACATGAGGAAATAAAAAAAATTTAGTAATATAGAGATGGTGGTGATGCGAAGGTGAACGGTTTCTTGAGAGTTTAAGTTTTTTTTTTGGAAAAGACAACATCTTGTATTCTCGTTTTGACACTAAGGATACCTCTGAAATAATTGGCACCTTCTTTTCTTGAAGTGCTTTTATTCTTGTTTAGGTACTGAGGCGCCTTATCTAGACATTATCGTGATGAAACTAATGGTACCCTTCTAATATTTTTCTCTTGAACTGATGTCTTCTTGTAGTAGTCATTCTTAAGCAAAGAAGACCCTTTATATTCTTTAGGCACTGAAGGTAACCTTTGGACACAAAACAAGACACCATCTTGTAGTTATCTTCTGGAACGGGTGGCTTCTTATAATGTAATTGTTTTGGGAAATAAGGAAATTGAATTCTCTTTAGACATTGAGTAGAACTATGAAAACATATGGTACCTTCCTATGTTTTCTTCTAATTTGATGGTTTTCTTAAGAGTCATTCTTTTGGCAAAGAAGGTATCTGTATTCTTGTTTAGAGGGCACTAAGGGTACCTCTGAAAAGATGACACCTGACTCTTGCTAGTTTCTCTTTTTGGAACTGATGGTTTTTCTTTTTCTTGTCAATATTTCATTTTTTTTGCAAAGACAACCCCCATTTTCTTCTTCGTTTATGTCTTTAGTTTCCCTCTTGTTCCCCTTTTGTTGACCCTTTTGTAATATATTGGTTGGAACTGATTGGTTTTCTTTTATTTCATTCTTTTGGTAAGAAGGCATCTTTTGTATTTCGCTTAGGAATTGAGGGTTCCGTTATAATTGTTATCTTTTGAAATTGATGACAAACTTATTATAGTTATCTTTTGTAACTGATGGATTCCCCCCCTTGTTAGAATCATTCTTTGTCAAAGAAGGCACCACGTGTATTCCTCGTTAGGCACTCGAGGTAACCTCTAGGACCGATGACAAACTTCTTATAGTTATCTTCTGCTGAACTGAATGGCTTCCTGTAATAATCTTGGAACAAATAGGTACCTTATATTCCTCTTTTTGGCACTGAGGGAAACCTTGCTCTTCGCTTTTTAGCTACTGCTACTGTAGTTGGTGCGTTGTTAATCTGTTAAAAAATCTGATGATCATAAGAATCGAGGTGAATATGCCATAGTGCATGTGAATCAAGTAATTGTTAAAGCACATAGGCAAATTGAGGCCATTGCTTCTTCATTTTGGGCTTTCCCCTTGAGAATACTTGTATTTTAGTACTAAGGTGTGTATATAGATCTTACTTGATGTAGATGTTGATTGTCTTAAACTAATCTTAACAGATCATGAGATTTTCCTTTTTTTTTTTGGTTAATGGTTTTTCCACTACGGTTTTGAGATAATGGAAAACCCATGATAATTTTGGTTGTAAGTTGAAAATTAAGTCGCCAATCTTTTATTTGACTTCAAAGATGGAGTTTCTTGTTCCTTTTTTGTTATTATTTAATAATATTTATACTTTGAGTGTTACTTAAAATTCATATCCTTTGGACTACATTATACATGTCAGGTTTGAGCAAAGTGTTAAGGGTAAAAGGAAAAAAAAATGAAAAGTTTTAAAAGTGCAGGAATCAATTTTGGGAGAAAATGAAGACCTTTGTGAAAGTTCAATGAAAAGTCATTTCTTCTATTTCTCCATATCGGCAAAAGAAAGGAAAAAAATTGGTTTGTCCTTATATATTGGGAAACATTTCCTTTACTTTAAGAGCTAAGAAGAAGGTGTCTCCCCTTCATCACTCCTTTTTCCGTTGCCTTATAGTCGGAAGTCCTCGTGACATTCTTCTTCTTCTTCTTTGACAAAAAATGATTTGATTGATAAATTTTGGACAAAATTTTTTTAATTACTTTTTGTTAATCAATAAATTCTGTTTCTCTTATCTGTTATAAATTAATTCAGGATTTAGTTAATTAGTTATAACAAATTAATTTACGTATAGAACGTTCACGTTTTTAAAGTCGTTTATTCTTTCGACAAGTTTGTTACAATCCCAAACAGACATATTTTTTCCAAAAAGTTGTTTTTTTTTTAAAAGACACAACGTTTTTTGGAAAAAACATGTCTGCACGTATTTTCTCATGGAACAGACCCACGCTTCCTTGCTTGAAAATGGCTATAAAAGAAAGACAGTTTAATTTTTTAAACACTAAAAATTTTTTTCCTTCTATGGGATATATTTTGTATCCAAATTAAAGGTATCGTAATTGACTGAAAGTGTTGTGGACTTGTGTTGTTGTTAAGTTCGCTAAAAAGTTAAAAACCTTGAGGTACCGCTATTTTCTTTAACATGATTAATCTTGTTTAAAATCTTTGAGAAAAATTAATCCATAAAACCTCTGGTTACAGTGGGGGATTAAATTTATTGAGAGACAAACATTCCTATGGAACTCATAATTATTTTGTTTTCGTCCAATTCATCTTATTGTGTTTTCTACTTCTGCTTTCTAACCTTATAACTTCAGGTTAATAACAAGCTTAAGAAGTTTATTAAGTTCTGTATTTGAAGGTTGGGGTTGGGGGTAGATTAAGACTTTCTTCTTTTTTTACTATGTTTGAATTTTTGTTTAAAAATTTAGTCTATTAAATATTAAAACAACATAAAAACTTTATCGTAAAATCAGAAATAGTCTGTGTGAAGATTTGTTCTTTACTTTTAGTATTTCTACTACTTTCTAATACTAAAATTAATCTGGACATTGATCAGAAAAAATTACTATTTCACGTCAACTGAATGGTGGAATAGTGATTGTTTGCAATAGTAAGGTACTTTGGCAACAACACAGTTGCACATGAATTGTTCAACTGCTTCCTTTATTACGCCTGACTGATAAACCTCAAAGTTTTCTGGAGTCCAACTTCAAGAGATGCAGAGAAGATGTTCTTCTTTCTCACAACGTTGATCTGCGAGGTTCATAATGAGATGTTTCCTGTTATATCTGATGATACGGAACCTAAAGAACGTTCTTGTTAACGAAGCATATACCCACGCAGATTTTTTTATAAATATTATATTCTGAGTGATTCTGCAAGATTATTCTTTACTAATGTGGGATCGGCAATGTCAAAAACCTTAAAAAACCTTATTTGATGCTTTAAAAAAGAATAAACAAAATAGAAAACTGACGCACATGACAAATTCATTGTGGCAAAGTTTCTGACTATAGAGATAGGCAGTAAGACCGTCGTCCCTAAAGTTTAAATTTGCGTGTCATATCCATGAATCTCCTATCTAAGTTAAATTTTATTTAATGTCTATGTTGAAAATTAAGTTATTTCCTTAATACTCACTTACTTTTTATGTAGGACGATTGTGAATGATTTCATTTCTAGTGGCTTTATTATTGAGAAGTTTACCTCCATTGTGGAGGACTTCACACTACTTGAAACATCAAATCAGACGATGACTGTTAAAGATCTCATATTAAGGTTGAGATAAAGAGGATAATAAGGCTGCAGAATAGAGTCACATCGAATTCATCAATATCTGGGTAATATTTTGTAGAATATCCCACAACTTTAGAAGAAACCGAAATAAAACTTTCTGGCCCCAAAAAAAATCCTCCTACGAAATTTAATTCGATGAAGCTGCTTCCACTATGAAATAAACGGGTCATAGGCTTAACTGAATGGCGAGGTGCTAAGATGACAAGAAAAATAAGGATCAGCAAACTTGGGCTGTAATACAAAGGATAATTGAACGACCTCTATGGCAATGCCTTATCAGAATGTAACTGGGTAAAATTCTATAAGATTGTGTGCTAGATTCTGGTGCCTCATGCCATGGTTGCGCCAATAAAAATTATTTTATCATCTATTTCACACCTACATACGAGAAGTGTGTTTTATGACATTTCCTTTGCAAAGGTGGAAGGAACGGGGCAATGTCCTATTAAAGATGTTGTCGTCACTGTGGTGACATTGAACACGGTCTCGTATGTTCAAGAATTGAGAACACTTCATTCCAGTTCTGCAAAGAATGGATTAAAGGTGTATTTATTTCTGATAAATTTAGTAGTCATCTAGAATGATATGTATTTAGGAAAAAGGGTACCTTAGTGGATTATGACCTTTTTAACACTAAATCTAATTGTAGTTGATATGGACTAGAAGATTATCTTCTTTTACTTTGCTTGAGTCTAAATATAATGGTATTAACTTTTGAGACACGTTACACTCCACAAAACCTTGGCGAAGACTGATACTTAAATGTGTTCATCAAATCTTGAGTTGTGTGTAAATTCAAAATGTAAAATTGCATTGAATCTACGTAGGCTAAGCATCCATATAAATCGTGTTGAAAGAATTGCAATTCTCTGTTAGAACCGATTCAACTGAATATTTTGTGACATTAAGTCAATCCATAACTTGGTGGGAAATAATATTTCACAGACTTTTATTGCGTCGCACAGATTATTGTTATGTTTATTTTCCAAATGAAAATGATGAAGCAATATATGGCATTTAGGCAATAGAAATCTGAGTTAAAAATCAGATGGTGAAAAGATCAAAATGGATCAAAAGTGATAAAAAGTGGGGAACATGACTCTCCGTTTGCAGACATATTTTAAGAAATGGAATAATCCGTCAATCTACCTGTTCCATACTCTCCTCACTCTAATGAGATGCAAAAGGAAAAACAAACTTTTAAAAGGAAATGTAATGGCATTACTTATAAGTTCAGGTTTTATCACAAAATTGTCCGGGAAGGCTATCCATACAGCAATGGAATACTCAATAGAGTTCTCACTAGAAGACACGTGTTATACAGAAAAGAACGGAAGGTATAAAACCCGAACTCGAATTATCAAGTGTGGGGGTGTCTAAAAAACCAATTCCAGTAAAAATAGGGCCTAAACAGTGATTGTGTGTTCTTAGATATGCTACAAAAACAAACATTAAAACATTTTGATTTTTGGTTCATAATTTGAACATCCAAAAATCTCCGGATATCATGACAATACAGTACGGAATCTAGATGTGCTGAATTTTTTGACATATCATAACTAGACTTGATCATCTAGTGTGGGTGGGGTTTAAAACCACCCGAGAAGACCCAAAGAGAAATGAAAACCAATTAAGCGAGTCCAAGCGTAACGTCAATGTGAAAACTACTCTTCATTTGTTATGATTTGTAACATTCCTTCTTGAAAGTGTTCTAAATTCAAGGAAGGCAATTTGGCAAGCTACATTTGCAGGAGGCTGTCAATAGATAATTTGAAATCAATCCAAGCAATCATACTTGGGATTGGTTTGATCTCCCTCCAGGAAACAAACCCTTGGTTCAAATTGATATTTGAAGGGAAGAGTGAAAGATGCTGAATTAATTGACAAATAGTAAATAGACAGGTTTTGTGAAAGGTCTTTAGACCAAAAAGAAGGTGTTGATATTTTTGACCCATACTCGCAATGCTAGGAATTACATCAATTTCCGTAATGTTTAAATTCCCTATCTGCGTTATGGTGCTTTAAAATCCCCAAATGGATGTGAAAGACCCTTCTTACATGGAGAGCTGGAAGAAGACATTTACATGGAACAACTTGAAGGGTTTTGTAGTTCATTGTAATGAAAGACTGTGGCAACTTTTAGTCACTTTAAGTGGACTAAACAAGTACCGAAGCACTGACATGCAAATTTGAATCAAACCATGTTGTCAAATGATTTAGAATCAATGAATGTGATAATTGTTTACATTAAATATACTCCAAATCAAAAAGTCATTGTATGTCTATATGTGGAAGACATGCTGATAATGAGAAGGACATTGTCAATAAAAGCTACTAATAGTATCTCGCTAGTAAGTTTGATATTAAAGATTGAGGAGTTTTCTTGTATTCGGAATTAAAAAATCCCAAAACTCTAATGGTCTTGCATTGTCTCAAAGTCATTATATTTCAAAAAAGAATCTTTAAAAATTCAATTATTTGAATTTTAAAAAAGGGCAAGACTTCATTGATTAACCCTCCATCTTGCAAAATAAGGAAAGTCAGTATACATTGGACTATTGCCACGTATTTTGAAGTTTGATGTATGTATGAAGGTACACAACTAACAAGCTTTTCTCTATCAATAAACTGAGTTGATACACAAGTTAATCCCATTAAAATCATTGGTTGTAATGAAGAAATTTTGGGATACTTAATGATACTCAAAACTATGATTTTGCATTACAACAAATATCAACGAGTTATTGAAATATAGTGATGCAAATTGATTACTTGATCAACTGAAACAAATCCACAAGTGATATGTGTTTTTACTAACGGTGGAGAGCATATCTTAGAAATCATCAAACAAACACGTGTAGCTCCTCTACAATGGAGTCTAAATACAATTCACTCGCCTTAGCAAGGCAGGTGGAAGAACTGATGACTCCATAATTTTTAGAAGATATTCTGGTTTTAGAATCCCAAACCATTGGCCCTCTATGCATATACGATGATGTCAATCTAACATAGGAAGGGTGGAAGCGTTATGTATAAATACTCTATTCTCGTCACATAGAACGAGACATAACTCTGTGAGACCACTACTTTCTTTGGAATTATCCAATTGACTATGTGAAGCAAAGTTTAATATGTTGGATCAACTTATAAAAAGCCTAACTATAAATAGGGAGTTTATAAATCATCGACAGGAACGGTACTGTGGCCGAGAACAAGTCCCTCGTGGCGATAACGTTTCCTATATGATGGGAGATCCCAATTCTAGGTCAAGGATATAAAACAACGTCATGATGATGGTTCACATTATAAAAAATTCTTTTATGTGCACTTCTCATATGAGTGAAAGTCTTTGATCGGCAATAAGGACTTTTAATGGTTTCACTAAGTTTGATACAAGGATATCAAATAGCCAAGGGTTGATTGGTGTGTCTTAATTGTCCTAGGATAGATCAAAGCTCGACAATTGACAAGATATCAAATCTAACCGTTGATAGAGTATATCCTATAGATTGTTCTCTAATGAGGAGTTTACAAGGGAAAAACCTACTTATCAAGATTCTATTACCTTACTTAAAGACACAAGTTTTTCATGCATATGTTTAACAATAGTCATTCTTCCCCATTCAGTGGGGGGTTGTTGGGTTTAGCAAAGTGTTAATGGGAAAAGGAAAAAAAAGATTATGAAAAGTTCGAAAGCGAGTGAATTTGTGAGGGAAAATGAAAAGTCATTTGCAAAGTGCAAATGAAAAGTCATTTCTCCCATATAGTCAAAAGAAAGAGAAATTTTCATCCTTATATTGGGAAACACTTCCTTTACTTCTTAAAGAGCAAAGAAGAAGGTTCCCCCTCACGCCATCATTATCGCTTGGTCTCGGTTTCGACTTCGATTTCGGATTTGGCAATTGGTGTGATTGATTGATAAATTTTTTGGACAAAATTTATTCAATTGATTTTTTTAATCAAATAAACCATGTTAATCTTATTTCTCATAAATTAATTCAAGACGTTAGTTAAATAATAGAATTAATTCACATGTAACGATAGCGTTTTGGAAAGTCGTTATTCTTGTTTTTTTGAAAAAAATATTACATTTCACAAAACATGTTTAAAAAGTTGTTATTTTTTTAAAAGATACAACTATTTGAATAAACCGAGTTTGAAAAGATTTCTCCGAATAGACACGTTGTTTGCTGAAAATGGTAATAAAAGGAAGTCATTTTTCATTTTTTCAACTAATGAAAATTTTTTCCTCCTCTGCTTATAGGGCTAGGCATAATATTGTTAAAACCGAAAAAATCGACCGAATTATTTTTTTTAAAATTTTGATTTTGGTTTTTTGGTCGATTTCGACTTTGAATTTTAATATTTGAGTCTTCCGGTTTGATTTTTGGTTTTTATATTTAAAAATTTGGTTAATAGAAAAACCAAATTTGTGTATATTTATAAATGTTACCCATTCCCAGTCGGCCTATGTTAGTAGCCCACAAACTATTATTCTCAACGCAACTACCAAAATTCCTAAGTCTCAGCCCAACTACCAAAATTCCTAGCCCAATTACTAATTCCGAGTCGGCCAAATTTCTAATTTCCTTTTAATTGATGATAAATCCCTAAATTGATAACATTACATATTTACATACGTCAACACCGACACCGGCTTGCCTCTCTCAGTAATGCAGATTACTGATACGCTGGTTGCCGATGCCGACTCGACTCGTCACTCATCTCTCAACTATCAGCTCTCGTCAGTTGTCAGTCGTCGCCGGAGTAAGTTCCATTACCCCCATTCCCTTCTATGGTGAAAAAGGTAAATAAAATACTTGCTTATGTTCTGATGAAAATTGCTCATCATTTTATACAGGTATTTGGTGGTCAATGACAAGGGCGTACAAGTGCAAACATTTCAGAAATTGTGCTTGCCAATCTTTTCAACTGCATTTGATTTTGTTGCCTTCATAAACTACATCTCTGACTGTTATTAGATGTTAAAGTTATAAGTAAACCTCAATCAAAAATTTTATCATTATTTGCAGTTGATAGTAGATGTAATATTTAATGTGTGTGTAGCCTTGTTTAACTTGTCTAATTTCAAATGGACTAATGTAGCTCTCATGGATTAGCGGATGAACCAATAAGACTTCACGATTGTGTCGTCTAAGATAGTATTGAGCCTATCTGTGCTTAGCTGGAACTAATCTTTGATTAAATACTTAAAGTTCTGGCAAAGTTGCATAACAACCCCCTAAGTCAAAAATGGAAAATATGTTTAGAAGTTCTGCTCTTTGTGGGTATTTAGAGTTTTTCATTAATAATTGTTTGAGTCCTGCTAAATTTGTATCAAATTCTGTTCAAACGAAACCAAACCAAATCAAAATTATAATAACCGAACCAAATCAAATTTATTTCAGTTTTGTTTGGTTTCACATTTGGCCAAATTGAAAACTGAAAAAACGAATCGATATTTATGAACCGACCGAACGCCCAGCCCTATCTGCATATATTTTCTCGCAAAGTCAAAGTGTCGTAGACGGATCTATAGGACTGTTGATGTTCTTAATGTGCTTGAGTTTTAAAAGAAATTTGAAGGTACACCCCCTCTATTTCTTTAAAACAAGATTTAATCCCTTTTTATCTTTGAGAAAATTAATCAACATATCTCGGGTACATTGAGGGCTTAAATATCTTAAAGGAGACACAATAATTTGTTGTGGACTCTAGAATTTTTTTTGTTTTTCGTCAATCCATCTTATTTCTCCTATTTCTCTTGTTTTTCTAACATTATAAGTACATGTGAATACAATACATACTTTACAATACCAAGAATAACCATATTTGGAAGTTATTATATTTCTAATATATAAACATATTTAATTATATGTTTTGTTTAACAATTTGGTATTTAGATAAATCATTTCTAAATTCAATTAAATTTACCTTATTCGCCACTAAATTCACCAAAATTCTTATTTTCTTTACTATCCATTTGTTATCCAGAGACTATATTAGATCTTCGAGGGAACCTTTGAACATATGAAACCTTTCATAGTTATCTTTCGTAATGGATGGTTTCTGAAAGTAGTTAATTTTTTGCAAAAATAACCCCTTGTATTTTGCCTCAGGAAGTTATGACGCCTTCTAGGAACATATGTCACCTTTTTGTAACTATCTTTTGGAATTGATGGCTTATTGAAATATTCGTTTTTTGTGAAAAGACGACATGTTGTATTCAGATTTAGGCACTGAGGGTATCTTGTCTTCCTATTAAGCAACCGAAGGTACTTTCTTTTCATTATTTTCTGAAACTAATGTCTTTTTGTCGTAATAATTCTTTGATTAAAATGTAAACATCTTATATTCATTTTCAGGCATTAAGGGTACCGTGTAGCCTTCACCTTTAGCAATTGTGGTTGGTGCTTTTTTGTATGTTGAATATGTTAATTCATAATAATAAGGTGAGTATGCCATAGTGCATTTGGCAATCAAGAAAAACGCCGCACCAAATTGCTTCTTCATTGTCTTCCCACTGAGAAGAATTGGATTCTAAGGCTAGATATTAGTTTGTTTTTCTTTTTCTTGTGTGTTTTAGAATGGAGGTATTAGGAGTCTATATAACATAATGTAGAAGGTGATTTGATAATTTTGATGCTCATCTTGATTTTCTCATTTTTTGCTTAATGCTATTCCACTTTTGTCTTGAGATCATGCGAAGCCATGAACAATTCATACACATCTGATTAAAAATCACTTATTTTTTTAAAATCAAATCCAAAGTTTTATTGACTATTCCAAGAATGTTGTGTCAGTTTTTGTTGTTGGTATATTGAAAATTAGATTAAATAAATCTTTAAAGTTTAAAATACATAATTTCCGCGTAAGTTCATTATTTGATGTCATGATCAAAATCAGTTGGGTCCATTAATTAGGATTTGCCTCCTTTGTCCAATAATATTAGTCTACTTGAAACACCATTAAGAAATTACAAATAGAATGATAATTTTACTATATCACCTTTGTAATATAATAGATATAATGTCTTTAAATATGAAATAGGGAAATGACTATAATTAATGATAACGGTAAATTAAGAACTGTGTGTTGAATTATCCATAGATTTCACAAGGAATAATACATAAATATGCCCTTTAACTTTTCCTTATCTTACATTTATGCCCTCAAACATTAAGTATGCACAAGTATACACACAAACTTGTATAAAATTGAACAAATGGACACACACGTCCTACATGACATCCTATATAACAATTTTATGTCCGACGTGATGTTCGATATGTATTATGTTACATAAGATTCATGTGTCTACTTGTCCAACTTTTTACAAGTTTAAGTGTATACTTGTGCACACTCAAAGTTGGAGGGTGTAAATATGAAATGAGGTCAAGTTAAACAATATATTTATGTATTATAACATTTTATAAGTTGGACAAATATTGATAGAGATTTTTTTAGTATAATGAACAAATATTATTAGACCAAGGAAGTATACCAAACTGTTGTTAAAATATTCTTCAATATCACGGCTAAACTTTTCAATGAGTGGAGTACGCAGAATCTGTTGTGAAATAGTAAAATTGTTTATTGGATATTATTTTAAACATGTCATATACTTGTTCAATTTGTGTCATGTATTTATACTAGATTCAATAGTCCATATCAATACAGGTTCAGTATATGTTGCTTGTTTATCTCAATTTAAATATTTTGAACTTTGAATTATTTTAATTGATAGTATATTTTATATAACTTTTAAATAATATATATCATTGTCCATTTATCAATTTATGCGACCAGAGTAAACAAAAATATTAATACATTTCTTTCAATATTTTATATTGTTATTGTGATTTATACTATTTTTTTTTTGTAATTTTTAAATACAAATATATAGCATAATTAAAAGGAAAGCAAGACAAACGTTTAAATACAGAGAAGGGGCGAATATAGACAGATGAAATTGAAGTGGAAGGACAAATCTGAGAATTCCTTGACTGATTCTATGCGCTACATCTATGTTTTCTCTCTCAATATATGTTTATTTTCTTACTTTAAAGGAAAAAATATCAAAGTATACATCGTTAATTACAATATTCTCAATATCCCAACCATTTTAAAATAATACGAAAAATCCTTCTTTTCCCTTAAGACCCAACTGTCAGATACATTATTTCATTTCCACTCCAGAATCACGTTTCTAACTCCTATATTTACTCCCACTTTTCACTCACATAATCAAATCAGTTATCACATTAACAAAAAATTGAATTTCAAGAGATGTTTCTCTCCAATCTACTAATTTCGAATCTGTAGGTACTTTCATCTTCTTCAATTTTCTTCTTCCTTTTTGCCTGTTTCATCAGTTTGTCTAATACATATGAATGCTCCTTCATTTAGTATTGAAATTGCCCAAATAGTTACACCTAATATTAATCGAATATTTGATTCTGATAATTCAATGTACAAAAAAAACAGATCTAAAAGGTTACATGTCCTTTAACAATGACGAAGGCAAAAGCAAAAAAGAAAGTACCTGCATCATCGGAAAAAAAGGTTGAAAAACAACGAAAAAAGAGGTAGAAATGTTGCATGCCGTATCTCAACCTACACTATACAGGGTATCTATTTTAAATCATGTATTTTAGTACTTTTTTAAAAAAAAATTCTATCTTCCATTGTTGAACTATTGGATGCACAACATTCGTTTGAGGTGAAATTTGTTCAAAATATTATGCAACAAGAAAGCGACAGTCTGTAACTATTGAATTAATTTTTCTCTACTTACACATTTGATATGTTTCTCTTAACACATTTGATATGTTTCTCTAATGTATATTCTTCTTTTTTAAGTGATTGCGAAGCGGTTTTTATTTTTATTTTTGATCGATTAAATCAACATCCCATCTAAAGCTTTTTTAGATGACTATCTTCACACAAGATATGCAACGCTGTTATGAAAGTATGGTTTTAACAAGGGCAAGATGAAATATGTTAGTGACAATGATAATCCTACAAGGTCGAACAATCTCTACACTCCACTAGCAGGAGATGATCTTGTAGAATAGATTTTTATGTATCGATTCACCGAAAGTTTTCTATGATCTTTTTTTTTGTAAGATACATTTATTAGTATTTTTGAGTATTTGTTCCCTTTTGAAGATACTACTTCTAAATGTGAAGAATTTTTATGTTGAAAATTATTTATTTAACCTTTCATTTTTAAATATATTTAATATGATTTTAAATGTTGTCTCTTATAAGGACAATACACATCAGTATTGTTCATACTCTGTTTTAAGCGGATACAAAATTTTTCAAAAAATTATTATGTATATCATACACGATTATTTTCGATATAACAAATGTGTATGTATCACAAAACAGGATATTATATTTTAAAACATGATACGAATCAGTCAATTTTTAATATATTACTACATTACATTATGCCTCTGATAAAATTTTGTACAAATGACTTCACTTGATCGTATATTTAAGGCTGATATAAATTGTCAAAGTATATTACTGCAATATAATACAAAATTATTTTTTATCCATGTTTTCAAAACTCCAAATTGATGTCTCACAAAACGTGATACTATACATTTACATTTTTATATTCTCTTAATTTGTATATTTTAGTACCTTTTAATATTTTGTCTCTTATCCAATGCTGTCCATTCCGGTAAAACTTATGGTCTAAGTGAGATCCCAGTATGTCTTTACGAATAGTATTTTGGGGGTACAGAGACATCGCAATGCCCAATAATTGAAAATATTGGGCATACTATAGAAATGGACTAAGGGGATAGCCAATTTTTAAAATACCCAAATAAGCAAAATCATGGCATAATTAGAAAAATGAGTAAAAAGGTGTTAGCCCAATTTCTACGATTAAATGAGCTTGTTTTAATAAATGTACCTGAATGAATACCTACTAAAACATATATTTTCTGTAATTTTGCACACAAAGTCTAGCATCCAAGGGTCAACCCTACTACCACAACACATGATCATATTAAGAAATGGATCATGTACTTAAGCAGTGCCGAGGAACATAATGCGGGTCCTTATGACATTAAGGTAACATTCCCAAATGAACTAATAAATAAGCGTTAGTTAGGAAAGTGCAACCAACCCATGTGTAAGGCACATATGCCAAGACTGTAAGAATGCTGCCAAAGAGGGGACCACCCTAACGCAAATTCGGTTAGGGTAGTTCGGAGGAAAAATGTGCACTAACGGACGCACTTACAAACATGTGGGGCCTACCTCCCTATCATTCTAGAACTCTACCCTACGCCCTAAATAACTAAATAAACTATAACTAAACTAATTGGAAAGCGCCATCCATTAGTGCGCCCGACACCCTAGGACCCCAAACCAACCGTGTTGACACTAAAGTAGTACTAGTTAAACAGACAACCTTTACCTAAATTAGGAGGTCCCCAAAAGGTAGTTATGGTCCTATCACTTATGGGTACGTATTATTCCCCTAGATTAACCTAATTAGATATTTCATCCAATTAATTATTTATTTAAAAAGGAAGTCCGAAAATTCAAAGAAAATTTTCAGATTTTTGTTAAGACAAGAAAGGGGACAACCTAATACCTAACCTAGGATTGTCCACAGAGTTAGTTAAGATCCGAATGACTGAAGGTACTTATTAATGACCACCCTAGGTTATTAATTAATTAATTTAGTAACTTAATTATTTAATTTAAAGGGGGAAATGTAAATCACAAAGCAATATTCAGATTTCGGTTAAAATTAGAAAAAAAACAACCTAGTACGTAACCTAGGATGGTTCAAAGGATTAGTTATGGTTATAACGACTTAAGGGTACTTCAGTAATTACCCTAAGTCACTTAAATAATTATATTAATTGGGTGTAACCAAATTCTTACACTAACCTAGTACAACTCAAGAAACATTCCAGTACTTAAGCTAGGATGTACCAAAAGGGTGAATTTTTGTTCCAATGATTTAGGGGCACTTTAATAGTTACCATAGGTACCTTAGTTAATTAAATTAGTTATTTAATTAATTAATTTAATGGGGAAAAATTGAAATTCTTTGGAATAATTTCATATTTGACCTTGTATTGTGTTTTCCTAGTTCTAGTCAATCTAGGAGGGGCATTTTAGTAATTATTAATTAACTTAGTAACTAAATTATTAAACCCTAAGTTTAATGAGTTAGGATCAGTTCTTCAACCAAAAATGAGTTCAACTCATAGAAAAAGGAAAGCAAAAATAGTGAGCAACAACAAGAAAAGCAAAAAAATTATTGGATTTCTCTAGGCAGATTTCACGTTTCTTCAAGGTTCGTTCAAGGTGGTTTCTTAGCTTAATTTCTACTAAGTTATGGTTTTTCTATCCTGTACTTCATTTCTCCAGAGAACTTTTCTTTTCGAATGATTGAAGATCTTAAAAAACTAGGGTTGTTTCCATCGTTCTTGTCGAACTCCTTCCTAGTATCCTGTTACGGTTGCTCAATGTTGAATAGGTTAAAAACCATGTTGTTTATATGTGCCTGTTGGTCTGATATTAATTTGTATGATTTTTTATTAACTAATATTGAATGAACCTATTACTTGGACTCGTTTGATGCGAAGTTTATTATGTGAATTAAAGAGTGATACTATGTTACTCTATGTCCCGTAGATGTTATGTATTACGTGTTCTCGATCTGTTGTCATCTTGATGTTAATATACTTTTATCCATCTGATATCATTATAAAAAAAAAACAACCACACAAATACTACATTAATGATTATGCCAATATTTTAAAAGTTTTATGCCGCACGCTATGGTTATAAGGTTGGCTAAATAGCTCTCCATGAATCATAAGGGCAATAATGTTGTGGGTTAATGCCAGTAAAATGCTAACAATGTCTTGCCGAAAATTGTTAATGGGTTGGCTTACATTATTGCTTCAAAATAATGATGGAAAATTGGCTAATGATATCTTTATGAAACTATTTTAATTAATGTTGGGCTTTTGGCAATAAACTAGCTATGAAGTTATTTTCCAAAATTTCTTCTAGGCCAATACTAAATATACACCAATCTATGTGCCCAATATAATTCAATGTCAAATTGAAGCATGACCAACAAAACAAAGAAATCCTACTAAGGGTTGTTAATCAATGGACAAGTCCCAACATACCTATAACTCTCAAATGACTAAAACTTTGAAATGTGAAATGAATAAGCACATATAAAATAATTCAACTAATCCATACTAAGGGCAATGTCATTCATTGTGAAAACTACCCCAACATGCTCTACAAAAATGACAATGAACTCATGGAACTCATTGAATGAAGTGTTCATCGTCCCATCACAGATGTAATGAATCTACTATGCTAAAGTAAGTAAGTAACTTGAATTATAACATAATTAAAGGGTATAACGTCGTAAGTTAGCAAAGAATGGGGTGTTAAAGGAATTGAGACAAGTCTTACTTCCCCCTAAGTACTATTTTAAAGAATACTCGTATGACCAAGGTTTTAAAATCATTGAGCTCGTTTCATCTTAACACGAAAGATGCTATGTAAGAAAAATTCACATTCATCAAAATATAAAGTAAGGATGACCAGTCATCAATGAGTAAGTAAATCTAACTCTATAACAAGCCTCTAAGCTTGAGTCACCACTAAATGTAAAAGAAAAATGAATATCACATAAAAGGGTAGTAATTATGTGATCAAATAATTGCTAAAGCTAATGAATTGGTGACAACATGTAAAAAGGATAATGTGAAAGAATAGAAATCTAAATGATCCTAAGAGTAAATGTTAAAAAACATAATCACCTATGATAGTGGTACAGCTAAATAAGAGACTATTTCTTGAGACACTATACGAAATATTGAGATTAGTGTATAAAAACCTTAAAAAATAACTAATGATGAGATGAGAAATCATATATTGGCGATATGTATCCTCATACTAGAAAGTCGCTCCATGACGTATGAGTTGAATGCAATGAAATTTATACCTGACACCGATCGGCTAGCTAGTGAGCGGTGATGCCTTTCTTCTTGAAGGCGGAGGTTACGTAACTCTCATGAGCTGATATTGTCTGCCATTCCAGGGATGAGTCTCCTTATATATCCTAGTCTTGAACCCTATACTTCAAATATAGGACACCAGTTAAAGTCCTTTATACACACTACCATGTTCGGGGTAACGTTTGACCGGGTGATTCCACTCCTTTTCGGTGTGGGGCAGACCTGGACTTTCAATGATGGCCAACGTGATATATGTCGGGTTAAGGTTAAATGTTCTCAAAGGAAGAATGAGTCCATCCTCAAGCATGTAAGATAATGAAATGAAAACCAGACAAAAGGTGTTTTTTTTGTGCAAACACTCACGAGTGGAATTCGATTCAAGACTGACATTAGGCCATTCTTGGTCCATTGCACTTCATGATCCCAAGGAGTCTTAAACTTCATCCTAGGTATATTTGTTGTTTACACAGCCTACAAATGAATGATGAATAATGTGAAGTAACAATGGAGAATGACGTAGACGCTGTGTTTGCTGATGAAAAGCCCTCCAGGTTTAGGTTCCATATTGGACCATCCACTTTAGTATGGTCTTAATGCTTACATCAACGATTCAAAGTTTTTGTATATGAAATGTATAATATGAAAACATTAAAGTATGAAACAATGGCATGATGATAAGAATTTCATATGAGGTAATACTATAAAGTTGTAAAGAATGACGCACTATAGGAGGTAGAGATTCATTCCTTACTTAGTCCCTTGGATTACTTACATTGATTCAGTGTGCTATGATGATTATCATGAATCATTTCACTTTAGTAAACATAGGACCCAAATAATTATTGAACTACACTCAACAGAAGAAAAAAGACTAAAAAAATAATCTAAGTGGTACAAAGAGGAGCTCGTCCTATAGATCAAAATCTCAAAACTTAGCTTCGAGTTTGTTTAAAATTATGTTGATGATACTAGTGTTTTTGTATCATATAGAAAATGAGTTGTGTTCTTGAATCAAAATTAAACTACATCATATGCATAACCATAATTCACAACTATTAAACGATTTAGGAAAGTCTAGTGACTAGGCTTTCCATCAATAACAAATGTTGTTTATAAGAGCTTTCTTTGATGATGCATAGCCTTAAGTGTATGTGGTGCATACCCTAATACTTAGTACAAGTGGGTACACTCCTACATTTACTATATATAGAGTGGGTTAAGGGACAAATTGACGACCCTGCAACAGTTTTGGACATCAGCGTTTCTCAGACCATTTGGTCAAGTGATCCTCTTGATTTCGAGGATGGCTACAGTATTGTCTAGCTTTAAGATTTGCAAAAGCTAGTGGGGTGGGTTGTCCCTATCTTTTATTTCGTAGCGTTCAATTTCGAAGGATTTTGTATAAATCGTGTTCGGGCAAACGTATTAATGATATATTCTTTTCTGTTTCGAATTTATTCTTAGTCTTGATAGTTGTTACTCTTATGGTTTGATTTAATATAGTATGAATTTAAACGAAATAACTATATTATCTTGTATACTTCATCCGTTTAAAAAATGTTTTTAAAATTATCCTCTAAAATTACCATATAATGTGTGAATGCAAATGAGACTTGTCTGTGACCTCTAAGAGGTCAACGATGCCGGTTGCGATTCGAATTTAAGAATCCGGGTCGTGACAAATACACATCACAACTCTTATCTGATACATATCACAACACTTGATACTATATCATCCGATACAAAAAATTTCAAAGAATTAAGTATTAGATTCATTATGTTAAACATATTAATGCAATATAATAGTATTTTCAGTACTTACTAATTATTACAGAAACATTAATTGCTTAACCAATACAATGTATATTTTAAAAATAACTTTGTATCATACACAAAATAATACACATATTCACTTTATTATAAATTAACAATAGAAAAAATAGGAAGAATTGAAAAATAAGCGTAATATTTCAATTTATTGAATTAGGAATTAGTAAGCTAAAAGTAATTTTTAATGTAATATTTTGTAACAACGGAAAGAAATGTTATAATTTGATAATTATTAGATCCGAAAAAACAAAGTACTCAAAAAAAGTATTGATCTAGATTCTTCTTTTCAGAAGATAGTACAAATTCTTCTATTGAGGCCTACTTGTCATCATTGCACACAACAATTTGTGTTTGATATTAGATTTTAATCTGAATCTTTCTTCTACTGTTTTTACTTTATCTATTGAGCATTATTTTGTATCTTGGTCGCAAGACAAAGTCTTTCAAAACAAATTTCAGCACTGATCAATCATTTTTGTCTGGCATTGATTCCATTGGAACTACATAATACACTAATACATAGCTACAATCGTACCAAATATATTTATTATTTATTATTTATTGTATCTTTCCAAATAAATTTACACTTGAAGATACATCATTATAACTTGTTCAACTGATCATATATAATTTTTGTTTATCATACATATTAGTGTCCCCATAGTTTTAAATGTTTTGTATACATATAAAAAATGATACAAAACACATCTATGTATTAGAAAACATATATGCACAACAAAAGTATGTTAGGATCTTTACTGCTTACTTGAATAATAGATAACCGGTATTGTTTATGTTAAAACATATATTATTCTACAACACATAAACATACTAAAATTTAATCCGATAAATACCTTTGAGCGAATCTAGAAGATAGACAGACCTTCAAGTGAATCTACAAGATAAACAATAGTTATTATCTTCTACTGTTATCCCAAGTCACAACCAAACTCTCTTAATACTTAGGTGGACAAATATCGAATATAAAACTAATCTCTTTTCAAGGTTAGGAGAATTCATATATATAGAGATTTCTTCCTAATCCATAAAGGACTTGAAAATCTAGTTTTTTAGAAGACTAGAAAAACCCATATTATTTCTGTCTTTTTCTATAGAAATAGGATTATGAGTTCAGTTTAAAATGGACAATATAGGGACCAACATAATTAATATCAGAGTCTTCCTACTTGTGGAAATAATTTCCAATAATCAATTTGAATTATTCTTCCATATAAATTACCAATCATTCCACTAGAAAGTTCGTAATTCCTCTCTTTTTCGTAATTCCCATGCTAAAGATTTCAATACTAATTAATAAGTTAAATTACTGACGAATTTAAACTAATGATTAATTTTTCCTTTAGAGGCACTACTTTACTTATTTCATGTTTTGGATTCATAAATACCTAGCAGATTTGGACTTTTGAAAAATTATAAGTTTCTCAAAATGACATATCAATCCATTCTCTTAATCAGACATGGCTTCCATCAACTAACTATTATTTCACACGAATATATATTACTTATAATCCAACTTATCACGCATATTGACACATCTCTGAATCTCACTTTTCAATAAATAAAATGATATTTGATGTATACAAATCATAATAGTTATATCAGGATTAAGAATATAAGTATATTTAATATTTTAGTGAATATGTTTTGCCAGTTAGTCTAAAACAACTATATCTACTTGGTCCCGTTCAATACATACAAAATGTACTAGCACAAGAAATTAGAACTATATCATTCCCATAATCAAGATAAATTACGTAACTTGTTAACACTTGTACCTGAATGACATGTTTAAATTTCCATTATAGATTTGACAAACCTTATACTTGTAATAATCGATGATTTAAATCCTCGTGTATAGCATAAAACTTTTTTTTGTTTTACCACCAATCATCTACGATTCGATGCAATAGACACCATAATGAATACTGATCTATTAAATTTATAATATATATTTATGCTCTAATAAATATTATTATTAAAATCGGTTACTATTATACATTCAACACTCTCCCACTTAGACTTTAACCATCACAACAATTGTTATCAATGTTACTATATCTAAATAACATTTAATGTATATAACCCTAGACATCTCCCACTTAGATATGTTAGTCTTAAAAATTGTTAGAGTATTGAGTACAAACCATTATTAATAGTATATCTCTAAAATTCTCCCACTTAGACTCTTAACTATTCATTTACCACTTTCGCATGCATTCCTTTATTTATTATAAAGAAAATTTACCAAGCTATTTTCTCATGCAATTTTGTGTAGTAGTGATTCGTCTTAACAAACTAATTTTTTACTAGATCTTGAGAAACTTTATCATGAAACCCTCAAAGAGTGTACTTTTTTTCAGGATCTCTAACATAAAAGTTCTCTAAGGCATACAAAACAAATCAATCTTCATTATGATTCTCCCACTACGACTATTATAATCACACTTTCATGTTCTTGAGTTTTCATATTTTCTTCAAAATCATTCGATACTGAAATATTTACAACTTTTCATGAATTTTTCTTTTCGTGTTACTGAAACATATGAACATCTTTAGGCTTATTACTCTGCTTAGCAGGTTGAGGCTGATAAGATTAGGGAATAGGAAAAGGAGAGTAAGAAGGCTATGATTGGGAACTATGACTATTCTTAGTAGAAATCGGGTGGTAAAAATTGCTCATAGAATCAGCAGAAGTTTTCAGCTCCAGCCCTTCGTCGGTTAGTGTTCCATCCTTCAAGAATAGGTACGACCATAAGGTTAGAGAGCCATGATCTAAGTCTCAGAGAAGTGTTTCAAGAACCTAGACTTGCCCCACTTGTCCTAGATGTGGTAAGAACCATCCGGGCGAGTGTGTCATAGGAAAAGAAGGATGTTTTGGGTGAGGTCAATATGGTCACAAGTTTAGGGATTGTCCTTCTAGACAGGTTCAAAGAGGTGGTAATGGTAGCATTCAGTCTACAACTTCATTAGCACCAATAAGTCACCCGACTCAGCAGGGTAACTCATTTGGTATAGGTGGCGGTCATCGCAAGAATAAGTTTTATGCTCTTCAGGATCACCAGGATAAGGAAGGTTCTCTTGACGTAGTCAGTGGTACGTTACGAGTCTTTGACTTTGATGTTTAATCATTCTGAGATTCGGGGGATACTCATTCTTTGGTAACGCCTTACATAGCAGTACATCAGTGTGTCCCAATAAACTCTCTCAAAACCTTTCTTTTGTCTCTACTTAAGTCTGAAAAACCAATTTTAGCTAACAGGGTAGTACCAAATCAGTCCCCTGTCACAGTCCCAGACAGTCACCCTCATCAGATCTTGTAGATTTCGAAATTGTAGACTTATGTCATCTAGGCCACGATTGGTTAAAATCTTTTGATTTCTTTCTCGGTCAATGTAAAGCTAGGATTGTTCATTTTCAGTTTCAAGACGAATCAATCTTAGAATGGTAAAGTATTACCTTAGCGCCTATAGATCGATTCATTTCTTACCATAAGTCCAGAAAGGGATCTCTTAGGGTTATCTCTATCTTCAAGTTTGGGTTAAAAATTCTAGCTTTGAAACCCCAACTCTTGAGTCAGTTGCAGTAGGTTTTGAGTTTCCAGAAGTTTTTGCAGAAGATTTTCTCGGATTCCCTCCCCAACTCAGAATGTGCATTGATTATAAACTGGTTAACAAGGTCACAATCAAGAATAAGTATCTAATCCTCAAGATTGATGACTTGTTTGACCAACTTTAGGGTACTAGTAATTTTTCAAAGATAGACCTAAGATCGGCTTATCATAATCTTAGAGTCAGATATAGTGTCATTCCAAAAATATCCTTCAAAACTCGGTATGGTCATTAAAAATTTGTAATTATGTCGTTTGGACTAAACAATGCTCCTACAACTTTGATAGATTTGATGAATAGAGTGTTCAAACAATACTTGTACTTGTTCGTTATCGTATTATTGATGATTCCTCATTTCGTTAGGAATGATGAAGAACTGCAAGTCATTTGAGAATTTGGCTGTTGGGGGTTTCTACACTCTCAAGGATTGTCATTACTGCTAATTTTACAATAAAGTTCTGGTTGCATATTCGTTGTTTGTCCTTGGTTCATGTTTAATCTCTAGAAAGGGATCTGATGATCACATAAGATAAAAGGAGTGAAACAATGGATCTAACCTACCTCTGCTATATATATAAGAAGTTTCTTAGGTCTAGCAAGGTATTGTAGAAGGTTCATGGAAGGATTCTCATCCATATCCTCACCATTAACTAGGTTAACTCAAAAGATGGTCAAGTTTCAATGGTGAGATGATTGTGAGAAAAGAATTGAAGAATTCAAAACTAAGATGGACTAAAACCTCCGTCTCTTGCTCTAACCAGAGGGTTAGTGGTTTATGTGATCTATTGTGATGATCAGAGTTTGGCCTAGGTGGTGTAATGATGTAGCGAAATATTTATAGCATATTGGGCCCCCTCTAGACACTTAAGGTTTCATAAGAATAATATCCAACCTATGACCTCGATCTTGCTCAGCATGGTGTTTGTACGCAAGATATGGAGACAATACTTTAAGTGTTCATTTAGATATGTTCACTGATCATGTCTAGCGCCCTTCGTATTTTGTTCAACCAGAAAGAGTTGAATTTTCGCCAGAAGGAGATGGTTGAGTTCCTTAAGGTTATGATATGGGTGCATTGATATCCCTGGTAAGGTGAACATAGTAGGGAGATGTTTTTAGTAGATTAGCTTGGGTTTGTAGCCTATGTTGAGGAAGAAAGGAAGGACTAGTGAAGGATGTTCACAAGCTTGATCGCTTAAGAGTTCACATTATGAGCATATAAGACAGTGGTGTAGCAGTTCAAAATGGGGCATAATCTTCTTTGGTAATGAAGGTTAAGAATAAGCAAGACAGTGATCCAATCTTGCTTTAACTTAAGGGTGCAGTCCACAAACAAAGAGTGGAGGAGGTTTTCTCCCCAAGGTATATGGTGTACTTCGCTACTAGGGTAGATTGTGTGTTCGTGATGTGGGTTAGTTGAGAAAGCATATCCTTGAAGAAGCCAATATCTCCAGACATTCTATTCATCCAGGTGCTACTTAGATGTACCGCGACCTACGGGAAGTATATTGGTGGAATGTCATGAAGAAGGATATAGCGAATTTTGTGAGTAAGTGCCCCAATTCCCAACAAGTCAAGGTAGAACATCAAAAACCAGGAGGTATGACTGAAGATATTGATATTCCATTTGTAAATTGTAACGTGACATATGGAAATTCAAATCACAAAGTTACCTCGATAACGCGCAGACAACAATGACTCAATTTGGGAGATAGTGATAGTGACTAAGTCTTCCTCGGCTTTTGTTGCGATCAAGACTAACATATTCAGCAGAGGACTATGCCAGATTAACATTAATTAAATTTGTGAGGTTTGCATTGGTTCCTTTGTCTATCATCTCAGATAGAGGTCCTCATTTAACCTAAGACGACATTTTATCCACAGACGATGGACAGACAAAGCGTACCATTCAGATCATAGAGGAATTTTTTTTAAGCTTGTGTTATGATTTCACACAGTAGTTGGGATGATCACCTTTCTCTGATTGATTTCGCGGCTACAAGATTAACTACCATCCCAGGATCAATTCAGATGGCCCCTATGGAGCCTTTGTATGGGCTTGGATGTAGATCACAGGTCTTAGTTGGTTTGAAGGTAGGTGAAGAATCTTTGATAGGGCAAGATCATCTCTTTTATCTATGGAGAAAGTCAAACTCAACGAAATAGACTAAACAACCTAAATTCTGTCAGAATCTTATGTAGATGAAGGAGAGGAGCTAGAGTTCCAGTTGAGATGGGTTTTTCTGTAAGTCTCAGCTATTAAAGAGGTGATGATATGGGTCAAGAAATGAAGTTCATTCCTATATATGTAGGCCCTTACAAATATTGAAAAGGGTTGGCAAGGTTGCATATAAGTTAGACCTTGCCGCTAGAATTTGAAGGCAAAGTGCATAGTTCTCCCACTCACGCTCTTGACAAGTGTGTGGGTGACGCCAGCCTTTATAGTGCGCATTAGAGAGTGTGAAGTGAAAGATATCTCTCTTATGAGGATGTACATTGAGATTCTTGACCGTCAGGTTAGAAGTTTTGGAGAAATAAAACATTTCTTCATCAATTTTGTGTAGGAGTCGTCTGTAAAGGGAGCTACTTGTGAATTGAAAACAATGCCATAAAAACAAGTAATCCTCCCTCTTTCCTTCTAATTCAACCCCATCTTGAGGTAATAGTTCCTCTACAGTTTTCTAGTCATTCATGCGTGAATTAAGTCTTAGAATCATGTTCCCTTAGTTTCACTTGTATTTTAAGCATATTTGAATGTTCTCAAAACTCAATCAAGTTAGAAAGTCAAATCTCAATGTTTAGTACTAGGGATTGAAACTCTCTCCCATCATTTAAGCTATTTTAGTCTTCATTCGAGGACGAATGTTATCAAGGGGGAGATAATGTTACAAATCGTATCCTAAATAGACGAAAATTCTAATTTCCTAGAAGTGCAGATTCCATTGATGGAGGCCACCTACGTACCATAGTGACGACTACGATCCGTAGACTAGGTCTGTCGATCCTGGTCCACAGACGACGTCCAGGATCTACGAACCTTAGGTGGGACCACGGTCCGTGGACCAGGTTATTCAATCTTGGTCCACAGAAAACTCAAAGATCCTAAACGACGGCCTGTACCTACATATTGTAGGTGCGACCACGGTTCTTGGACCAGGTCCATAAACCCATTCTCTGAACCAAACGTCAAAGGAATAGGACAGACCGTAGGTGAAACCATGGTCTGTGGACCAGGTCCATTGATTATGGTCCATAAACCCACTTTCTGAACCAAACGACGAAAGAACAACACAAACTGTACGTGCGACCACGGTCCTTGGTCCAAGTCCGTCTATCATGGTACATAAACCCACTCTCTGAAAAAAAAATGACGAAGGAACTGGACGGATCATAGATAGCACAATCGTTCGTGGACCAGGTCCGTTGATCTTGGTACATCGAAAATGGACAATACCTACTGACCGTAATTAGGACCATGGTACGTGGCCCAGGTCCGTCTGTCACTCCGACAACAATTAATTTAGGGTTTTTTTTTTATCTTTTTTCTACTTTTTTTAAACCCACAGATACGTTGTTTTGACCTTAAATCATCAGATTTTAGTCGATTTCATCCAAGAAATATAACTAAAAATTACCTAAATCAAATCATTAATAAAAACTTTAGAAAATTAGAGGAAAAGAAGATAAAAAGGTCAACAACCTTATCAAGGAATGCAAAACAGGTTTCATTAGTTCCAAGCCCCAAAATCTAAATTTTGTCCATGGATTTTCATCACCAGGGATGTGGGATTTTCATTGGTGGGTTTATTTTCACCCATTGGGGTCCCTAGTTTTTCAAATCATCAGATTATTTAGTCCATATCTTTATCATAGATCTAGTTTCTAGAACTTCAAACTAACTTCATGAATTAATTAGTTATATTTCCAATCAGATTACCATGTATTATTAGTTTTATTGCCATGAATGTCAAAAACCCTAGCTATGTGGTTTCTATAGTACTCTGAATTTATATGATAGATAAGTATTTTAGTTTATCAGTTATCCATGCCAAAGTATAAATGCATCAGTATCAGATTGAATGTTGTATTCTCATAGCATTGTTTAATTTTGATCTATCAAGTATTTACAGAAACTTAGTCATAATAAGTTAATTACATAATTAATTGGAAGAAGCATAATAGCGAGTTGGACTAGGGTTCAGCAAACCCAATTTAGCTCATGTGGTTTTGTTATCGTTAATTAGGAGCTCATGCAGTTCAGTCAAACTCTCTTGTATTAATCTTTTATCAGTATTTTCAGTATTCAGTTTCAGCATGTTATAAATTGCTCATTGCATTCAGTTAACTTAGAATTTAGTATTTCATGTTCAGATTATTATACTTGCTCTTGCGCTTGTTCAGTTATGTCTTATTTCAGCTTTACTCTATCCTACATGGTCAGTAACTTCAAGTACTTACACATACGTGCGCTACATCTTTTCATCATGTAGGTTCAGGTTCTCAGCATTCAGATCGCGCATAGATCAATTCCCGATCAGTATATTCAGCGGTGAGTCCTCATTCTTCGAGTACAATAGTCATAGCTTCATTTTATTCTTTTAGTCTTTTATTTTCATTTTTCGCTAGACTTATTTGGGGATTTTCCCTGTATTTCTAGTCGAGTAAAGGCTTATTTCACGAATTTTCAGCATAGTTAGTTTCAGCGTTAGGAAAAAGGAGTTTCAAATTTCCCGGGTTGTATGCAACGAGCATTCATTATTTACAAATTTTCAGTTATATTTAGATGGGTAATAATCCCTCTTTGGTATTAAAGTATGTTTCGAGCGTACAACGCACAATATATATTCCTCGTTTAGTCATGCTCAGATTCATAGCTATCGAATGTTAGTTGGGATCCACGGTTGGTCATAGGTTTTTTGTGTCTGCGTCTTTGGTCTATGTAGTTTGGGGAATTACAATTACGCCGCAATTAAATGAGGGGTAGTTTGGATATTAACCGTTAGCCTTTAATCTTAAAACATGTTGTAGGTAGTCAGTGATTGTCCAAGAAACGATTGGGGGGTCCGTTTTAATACTCTATAAGTTAAAATTGGATTTTAGGTGAGAATTCTTGAAAAAAAATAATGAAAAGAAAAGATAAATATCAAGATTTCTTACGGGAATCGAGGATTTATTATCGCAATCAGAGTACGTAGAGTTTTTCAATTGTTTTGGGGGTGGGGGATTTACCCAAAAGAAAAAGTAAAGTTTCAGTGCGGTAATTTTAATCTTGATGGTTGAATTAGTTTGAGTTCTAATGGTTTTGTTCTCTGCTTAAAAGCTCTGTTGTATTATTTTAATAAATGGTTTTAGTGAAGATTTCACTTGTTGATGGTGGGGTTCTCGAGGGAAAAGAAGTATATTCTTGTCAAACATTGATATTGTTAAATTCAATAAAGGACAATTGTGAGTTGGAAATATCTCTTCTAAACTATAGGACGGACTTAGAGTCCGAAAACGAGAACAGAAATTAGTCAGTTTGTTCTGGTAAGGCGAATTGGCTTGTTGTGCCATCTTTTGAGCAAAAGTTCCCTGTTAAGTGTTCAAGGGTTGGGATCCAAACGCCGGAACACTCAGTTTTCCATGGGCCCCCTCGCGAAAAGGGGGGGGGGGAAAGGGGTCGACTTAGTTGGTCGATGACTTTAGTCGTGTGAGTTCGTTGAAAGTATGGCATTCCACGTCTTCGGCTGGGATTCTAAACGTACTCTCTAAAAGTACATCTAAACATATATATCTCGAACTTGAAACAAAGAAATATGCATCTAAGAAGAAAACCAAAGGATAAGGTCAGTATTAATTGGCATAAAATATGGGGAAACCTCCAATTTTCCAGCTTTTAAAAGTGTAGATTAGTAACTTTTCAACGGCCATAACCGAGCTAGCTCGACGAAATAATTTAGGAGCGAGTATCTTTATATGTATAGAAAACTCTGTGAAATCTCTTTCACAGACAACGTGACCAACGAGAGTTTGTACAAGGCTGTGTCAAGAGTGCGTAAGGGAGAAGAGATAATCTAGACTGGCGTGAGAGGGTTGGATTAGGAATTTGGAGGAAACGAAATCTAGAAAGTACCGATTTTAGTGAAGGGGCAACATTGTTCTTGTTCCACCCCTAGGATTTCCCAATTTGTGGTGGTTTTAAAGTGGTTATTTCGGGGTTAAAAAAACCCGAAGAGGCTTTAATAAGTTTCACACAAAGAAAAAAGGCACTCTTAGTGGTGTGTTGGTAGAACAAGAGAAAGAAAGAAAAGGTAATAGTGGCCAGGAACGCCAAGATCTTTGCAATGGATTGGGGTCGTCGGTGGTTATTTATCTCTCGTAATTTTATTCATGGGTTTCCAGAATTTTTTGGGCTTATCTGAGGTGGGGTAAATTGACTTATTAGGGCAGAATTAAGTTTTGGTGTGGGATCTATTAATATTGGGAGAGAGAAGTTTAGTATTGAATCGGAGAAGATAATCCATAATACAATCGTCTTAAGACCCTGTCGGCACTTTGCCGAGCCAGAAGCTTTAGGGATATCGGCTTTGCCTCGCAAGATCGTGGGGAACTTTTGGCTCTCGGTAAGTGCCAAGATGCCAACCCTGTGGACCGGGGCCGTACAATATTTCCTATCTTTCATTCAATTCCTAAGGTGAGTTCCAAATCATATCTAGTTTGATGCCACACTCTATTTACATCTAACTCAGGAAATCAAAATGCCTAAACAGGGAAGATCAATTATCCGTGGTTTCCCCATAATGCGCATTAAGGGGAGCAAGAACAGCAGGGCGAAAGTAGGTTTTATATCATGTTTCAATTTAGAAGTCATAAGTTCTTAAACTTTTTCAAGAATCTTAGACAAGCACCATTTAAACTTGTTGTTTGTTAAAGTCTCAAATTACAAGGTTTGAAAAAGAGTAAAAGTATTGATTAAAATCTCAAAATCTATATGGGAAACTAAGTATTCCCCTAGTTAAATGTTAGTTTTTCAATGAAGTAAGACAATAAGAAACTAGTATTTTCCTAAATGTTTTATAGAATGTTTTCACATTGAGTTACTAGAAACAATAAGAGAAGTATCCAAACAAAAAATCTTTGAGTACAGAAACATGAATAATTGGTTCTAGAGGGTTGTGTATTGAAACAAGTAAGAGAGGAGTTTCGAGAGCAAAGTCTCTCAAGGCACCCCCGAGGAATGCAATGTTTGGTCGAAAACATGAGCGTATGTAACAATTTGTTGTGTAGAGTATTGATCTCGCAGGGGGCGGTGTGAGGGATGAAAGAGTTTGATATGAAATTCAAGTAATGTATGTGAAATCGATGAAACCATCATGGTCGTGAATAGATCATACTTGTTAGTATCATCACGCGTAAATTAAAATCTAGTGTATCACACTAACTTTACATTACGGTCCTATACCGGATGGAAAAGGTAGGGATGTGTCTTCGACCCAGCGTGAAGTGCAATGTTATTTCATCACGTCACTTAGGTAATGAAATGTGATGTTGGGGTTAGAGACTCGTTCCACAACGGTTATGTTTACATATTCATATTGACAGGTACACGTGAGTTGTTATTGCATTTCTTTTCCAGAACTAAGCTTGGTGTTTGGTTTTACAAAGCTTCTATCAATAGGATCAAAGGGGGATGGTGTTTGAAATTGGTCTATAAAATACGCTAGCATTTTAGGGGGTTGATGTTGGGGTTTGTTTTTAGTTTTTGTTTTTTTGTTTTTGTTGGAAAAAGGCGAGGCCATTCTTCATTTGAGCATAGCCAAGGTAATTTGGCTAGTTCCCTCGAAGCTTAAGTCCATTCTAGCATAGTCCAAACTCGGCATACTCATAAATTCAATATAGAATGAATGCAAAGTTGCGACTGCATCAGTTTTATGACTGCATAAGAATCTGGGTCACTTTGTGAATCGGGGGGAAAGGACAACAGCAACACATGGCGTTAGCACGAAAGCCAGATTATAGTTGGTGAGGCTCCTTCGCATTGACCTAGAGGACATCATGTTTAATGCTGTTATACTATTATAGTGCTTAGGAGTGGTCTGAGTCTTTTTTCGCCACTTCAACATCAGCCAAAGTTGAGAGGCATTCTCGATACAATTAGTGAAGTTCAGTTTCGTGGGAATGCGTCTTTATTTTACGAGTTAATAGTCAAATGTCGCGACTTAAGTGCCAGGTTTAAGAAAGACAGTTTATCGTAAGGTATTTTGGACGAAGAATTCCTTTTAATTCATTATCAGAGGGATAATTTGAATAAATTTCCACGTAAGCCAAGTAAGATAGGCGGCGAAGATTTGGCTCATAAGACAGCACTGAGACTTGTGTGGGCCCATCTGCCAGCCCGACGGTGTATGCCCCACCCCTTCGGGCAGTCACACATATAGTGTAATAGATCATATAGATATCAAGAGTCCTAGGGAGTCTATGAAACCATGTCTGTGAGGAAGATTCGGTTATTCAGTTGTATGAAGGCGGTTGCCAACAGCGAGATTAGAGGTTAGCAAGAAAAACATTTAATGGAATTCCTCACTTTTTCATACTCATTTTTGTGTTAACAAATTCTATCTAAATTTTCCCTCCTAATTCGGGGGGCTTAGGGCTCATTTGTTCGTATACCAATGGGGGGTCCTTCACAGAGAATAAGAGATCGCCCGCTAGGATAACACATTTTGAAGGCTCACGAATAAGGAGCAACCTATGTCAGGCATAGACATCCATGTGTGAACGCCAAAATGAGGGGTCACCGAGGAGCACAAAGTTCCGCAAAGGCTATCCAAATTGACTTAACATAGTAACAAGCAGCCACAAAGGTGGAAACTGAGAGAACATCAACAAGTGGAAAGGTTTTACCCAGTACTAGGGTTAGTCGGGTGAGTTTTCGAGAATCAGATTCTCCCAGGCTACACCGGGATCATCCCAATAAGTTATGAAATCCAGATAACTTTGTGGAAAATGGAAGAAACCGTGTTAATGTCATGGGCAAGTGTGTTGAAATGTTGGGAGAGAGTATGAATTACAGCGTGTCATAAGACAATGAGCGAGATTTTTGCGATACCTTTGTTCTACCAAAGGAAAGCGGGCCGAGTTGATGCAACACCTCCAAGTTTTCCTTTTTCAAGGAAGAACCCTTCAATGGTGTATGTGTCGCAAAAATAATCCGGCTCGAGAACTAATGAATAGCAAGAGGTGAAAGAAGTTCCTACACGTAGTTTGAAACAAAGGGGGAAACGAACTCCATGAGTGTGTCATAATAATCGGGTATGGGACATTCAACCTACTGTTCGATCGACGCGGAAAGGATCAATTTGAAATAAATCAAAGGGGCATGTCACCAAATCGACCTCTACGATAGAAAAAATGAGCTCAACCGTTCGTCCTAAAAAAAATAAGTGAAAATGGCCATGAATTCCAGAATTTCAAGCTAGGACGTGTCTGTTTGCCGCATAAACAAGTGTTACACAAGGGGGGTAGTGTGGTTGGATCCTCCTGTGCATGTGGTAACGTGTAGTAGAAAAATCGCAAGGAAAGGGAAACCGCAAAAATCGCAATAAGCGTGTATGATGGCCTGACATGGGGTTTGCTCAAGTGGTGGCCAAAGAGGGTCACATTAATCAAAGAGTTTGCTAAGATAAGGCAAATTTGGATAAATCCTGTACTAACAAAAGGGCACAAATGATGGATAATTAGGAGATGGAGAAGTAATTTTTGTCATGTAGATAAACATACATTTCGGTGAAGGAAAAAAGATGCCCTAACAATCAGTACATGAGAAATGAAATTCGCACTCAGTCATGCAATTATAAGTATTTATTTACTACAAAATAAAAAACACATCGCCAAATGTCTTAAACATTTTGTGAAACTAAATTTCTTTGTGTGGAAAGTAAACCATTTTTTTTTTTAAAGGTGTCTGGTACTAGGTATGCTTTGATCACAAGAAGATGTTATTACTAGCCAACAAAATTCTATTTGTCGCGCTAAATATTTACTAGCCAATAAGGAACGAATCCAATTGGCTCTAACATTATAATAGTTTCCGCCATCGTTGAACGAAATCTGAAATTCATTGAGAACTAAAAAAACATAAGCCAAATAACTAGTTTAATGATATACAGAAAAAATATTTCATTCCTAAATGTGTGTTGTAGTATTTTATATATATCATAAGAGTAGTCGTATACTTTGTGTCAAAAACCGGGCTGCCAGAGCTCAGCCAAGGCTTTGATTCTATCCTGGGGAATCGTAACTCGAGAACGGGTTGAAGGGTTGGAAAGTGAATAGTGGGCTTACCATTAGAACCACTTGTCTTTAATGTAAAATTCCTTTGTTGTTTTAAAAGTTTATACTTGATTGACTGCTTGTGCAATATTATACTCAAGGGACACAGATGCAAATGTTATAAGAAGAAAAAATCATCGCAATTGTGCATTTAAAGTATATTATTTATGATTTGTAAATGTGTGAACATAGATCGAGTACAATAATAAAATTTATTGTAAATTTAACGTGGAGATGGTGGATTTTCTAAAATAAAAATAATACATTGGTTGAAGGTTGAAACATCGATACAAATACTACTGAGTACTTCAATCTACAATTTTGAAAGGTGCACGTCGTTAGTTCATTTGCGGTTTCTTTTATTGTGTTTTTAAGAATTTTTTAAGTTTATGTCTACATGTGCCACGATACTGAAGAAACATTATGAGAAGATCATGAAATATAAAATTGGCAAAAAACTTTTGGCAAAGGTCCTAAGGTTTTGTTAATTCGATGTTATCAAAATGTTGTATACGGTGACTACTCCAAACGGTACTCATGTGAAATTACATTAAGAAGTAGCAAAAAAATTTGATATACGAAAAGCCAATATCTTGACTGTACTCACTAAAAAAAGTTTATCAAGCGACCAATAAATATACCGACACAAAAAATTGGGGTAGGCTCAGATTAACTGTGAAAGTGTTTTAAGCCGTGTCTTATCAATAAAGTGATGATACACAGTAAAAAAATAAAAGTGCTACACAAACAAATATTAATGATCTAGGGTCGAAACGTGAACATACCTAATTGTTATTTTTCAAGACGGATGCATTTTATAATGCGAATAAGGAAAATAATGGGTCAGCATTGAACTGTTTTGACACTCTTATAACAGTGTAACCAATTTAATTGGGTGGGTTTTTTAAAATAGTTTTGCACTTCAATAAATCACAATAGACAACTATGTCGCCTTCTTATGAGCACTGTATTAGATCTTGTAAATCATATGCACTTGTAATATGAACAATGGTAAAAAAAAAATTTGTATTTAGGCGATGATTTTTTTAATTTCGTAACACGATATGTTTACAATTATTCACGTAACAATTTGTTAATGTGCAGTCTTCACTGATGTTAACGCCTTGCATATTGTTGGGTTGGTATAGGGGATTTTTGTTGAGTTATCAATAAGATCGATAATGATTGAAATGTAAAATAGAGCAATTATATAAAAAATTGGTCACAACAAACTTATATTAGTATTAAACTAAAATAAGTACACAATAAAGTGATAACAATTTAAATAAATGAAATGAATTGTTCAATACAAACTATATCTAAATTTATAAAATTCAGTAGGCCGAATTCTAGATTGTGTCAATGATTGTAACAACGATGATTTGGGTTTGTTGAATAAATTTTTTTGGGGCTTCGCAAAATATTCATAAACTATAGGAGCACAAAAAATAATTATCATTGAATATATATAGCATTATTATTGATGAAACATTTTCACTGATTGAGGTTTATCAATTTTGATGAACACTACTATAAAAAATCACGGGGTCATCGTCGATTTTTGGTGGAAAACTTCAGTGGACCAAAACTTTTCCGGACAAAACAAAAGCGAAATACACCCCCATTATCTTTCATACAATAAAAAACGAATGGTGTGTGTCCTTATGGCTTTAAACATCGGAAGGGGTAAATTTGTCACGGTAAGAAGCGAACAATAAGGATTTAGTTTGAAAAGAATGTTAGATGAATACATTAACAGTTTTGGTCAGGAGAATTGCAGGATATCACTATTCATGACGAAAGTAATTGGTTATCACCAAGACTTTGATTCATGAACCGAAGCACAATACTTAACAAAATGACGGTGCCACAAATAATTGTGTTTGGGTGAAAAAATTAATGGACACACAAAATTGCTATTAAATTCCTTATATTCGTGGGCCCTAAGAGTAGCTGGTCGGCTTGAGTATATTTAAGGGGCACGAAAGTAAATGGGTCACGAAAAGCAACTATTATTGGACGATTTGATGTCGGTCGCAATATTTTGTATCTGAATACATGAGTGTTTCGGTAGATGCGGAGCAATATGACTCAATCGCATATGCGTGTACTACTTACATAGGGAAACTCTCCACTAGCCGTGGTGCACTAGAGTCCCCTTATGTACGGCGGGAGGGCAAACTGGTCGTCTATCAAGTCGACTAGCCGCCATGAGCAACAGGAACTCGGATCCACAGATGTTTGTACCGAGTAGGGTGATGGAAAGTAGTACTTTTGGTATTTATAAGTTGTGTATGACCGCAAAAAAAAAATGTTGTTACTATCCTCTAACGCTTATGGTCGCATAACGAGTTTTTATCAGATATACTTCCAAAAGAACTTTAGTACACTTGCTCTGTGTCTACAACTGTATTGAAGGAGGGAGTCGCTAAATCTATCGGGGGAAAGAGGTTATTGGGTGATCATAATCGCATGGTTCCATCAGATCACACGAATACAATACTGATCTAGTAGATATTTCATACCGTGTGGTAGAATTTTGTAGGGTGTCCATTTGGAGGTATTGAACTGACTTCATGGGCCTTATATTGTGGTACAATAGAACGTAAATAAGCACTCGTAGTTGTAAATTCCAGATCCCTCAATTAAAATCCAATCAGATAGTTGGGGGGGACTAGTAGTTACAAAGCCTGGCACTAAGATTCTTTCATGGGTATAGCTGACGTAAAAAGGCGGTGAAAGTTAGTACTCATGAGGGGTGTATCTATCACTAGCAAAGTGGTAAGCAACGCCAGTGTTTGCGCGGGTACCTTCCCTTCATTAAAAAGTTCCAATAGTCAGTAGCCTTGTAGAAGTTTTTTTTAGGATGAAGCTACCCAGTCCTCCTGAGGAGGAAGAATGAACGGTTAAAAATATGGAAACAGCATGGTGCTCGATAATAAACTCGTCCTAAGAAATCTCTAGTGGTTCAACGCGGCTCGAGAAATGTAGTCACCAGACCGCAGCAGTTAAAGGAGACTTTAAAGAACAATGTGAATATTTGTTAGGGATAAGGTTTCATTCTACCAATTCTCACCATTGGCGCTCCAAGGATCGTTATTTGGTGAAGGAAAAAGATTGTTCACGAGTGTGAGTTATGTATATTGATTACCGGGAAAGGAAGCCAATTGTGATAGAGGTTACAAAAAAATCCAAGGAATAAGTAGTGCCTCTCCCAAGATGCGATGAAAATCTTCTCCGCCAACGCCGAGGTGGATGCCATGGAAAAGCCTTTTTGGAAAATCAATCTCACATCAGAGTTAGCCATTAGTTTGAAGATTAGGGAAGGGTGGGGGGTGAAAGGTTCCAAAAAGATACATTGTGTAGAACACAGTCTGATCATTACGAATTTTTCTATTTATGTCCTTTGGTTTACAAGCACAACGTAGCAGTCCCATTGATCTATATGGAAGCAAGAGTGAGAATCAAGGCTTAATTTCGATCCTAATTTATCATCAATCTAAGGAAACTGGTCGGTGTTCTTCAAAATTGAGAAGATTAGGAGTACTATAATGTCTAGTTCTCCCAGCTTTCGTTTTCTCCTTATGTCTGATGCCTTCTTGGGGGGCCCATATTTATTTCTAATAAGGGGATTAAAGTTGACACTCATAATGTAGAATAGTTCATAGTTGCCTAAGACCCACATCTCCAACGATAGAAAGAGTTTTTTTGGTTTGTTTGTTTTATATAGGAATTTGTTGGAAGGGTTTTTCAATCCATATCGTTTCCCTTTGACCGAGATAACTCAAAGAGAAGTCAAGTTTCAATTTCTGAAGCTTGTGAGAAAGCCTTTCAGAGTGAAAAAAACGATCGACTACCACTTATTAGTTTGACCTTACCCAAAGGTGACTCAGATTTTTGTTGTAATTATGATGCATAAATAGTTGGTTTGGCTTGTGTGTTGATGAAGAATGACAAAGTTATAGCTTATACCTCAGTGAAATTTGAAGGGTCTGAAATAATTGATCATCTGGCCGATATTTATCAGATTGGCCTGGGCAGGATATGGGGTAGGATTTTGGCATTGTGGACAATTGGAAACCACTACTTTATGGTGTAAATTGTGACAGATTCAGTACAGAACAACGGAGAGCCTCAATATGTGTTTTCACTGAAAAGAAACTCAATCTCATATAGATGGTAAGAGATTGCTTTGTGGAATACGTCAACTAATTATGACTGAGTATTTGGATACCGGACCTAGGGTTAAGGGCCATTTTGGGTAAATGAGGTGATAAAAGCATTAACCGAGGGTTGTCCTATGGAGTTACTTTCCTATGTTGAAGGGGAGAAGAGGGTGAGATGGTCGTCAAACAAGATGTGCGAGGCGGGGAGAGAAGACTTACACTATTCGAAAAAGTTTGGATTAATATTGAATTCCACAACGAGCGATCGTATAATGAACCAGATTGGTACAAGTCTCATTAGATGCCAATAGGGTAGAAGGCAAGGGCCAGTGACACCAACCCCCATTTTGTCTTAGACTTCGAAGGTGAACATTTGAGTAGCAAGAGGGTATTGTCTTTGGAACAAAGTAGGGGGATGACACACAGCAAGCTGCATATCTCAAGATAATCCATCCATAACGTGGTTCCACTTCGTGGATGTACCGACCGGCGACTTAAGGATAACAAATTTGTGGAGAGGACGTGAAGGAAAGATATTATTGATTGTTGTTTCGCAATGGTGACCAATTTGCCTAGCAATGAAAGTGAGAAACACCAAAGACGGGTTGGAGAGGTTTTTAGCGCAAATATAGACCTAGAACACGGAACATGGAAAGTATTGGAGGGGGGATGCTATAATAGGACTTCAAGCACATGAGATTTCAAAGACTTTGTAGGGGCACATGATTTCTATGAGGATGATTGTGTGATATCAAGAATGATACGGTCAGGCCATTTCATGTTGAAAGTAAATACTACCTAGGTTCGGGAGCAACTGACTGATGCTAGGTGAATAATTTGTACCTTAATGAAGTGGTAAACTCCATGTACTTTTCTCTCAATATTGTAGATGGACAGTGGCCAGGGAGTACTATATAGTTTCTGTAAAATCTTTCCAAAAAAGTATTTTTAGGTAATTGAAGGTGACTTGGGACACTAGGGTAGTTTCAACAATCGACAGGATGGGGCCAGATAGAGTATAAAACTATCAAATCTGTAGAAGATATTTGAAGATTTTGCGATATTAAAAACTTCAGAAGGAATTAGTGATGAAGTCAGGCATAACCTCAAAACATAAATGTAGTTTCTTAGCAACAAGTATTACTATTCCAACTCCACATGGCTCCCCATATTACGCTCCTTATGGTAGAAGATTTTATCTAAAAAACTATAATAGGGGTGTTTTCGAAGTTCGATGATAAAAAGAAAAAAGAAGAAGCCGGTGGTTGATAAAAAAGAACTAGGCTCGTAGTATCACGACAAGTGTATGGTACTAATGTGGGAAAATGATTGCAAAAACAAAATTGAAACTCAGCGGAGCAACCAAAGTTGTCCAAAAAATAGTCCTACACAAAATGTTATAGACTACTTAAAGATTGCAATGTAAAGTAGATATTAGGAGTAGCTTAAAGTTTCATCCTAGAAAAGGTGGTTGGCGGTTTGAATAAGGGGAACCGTAGTTCTCATTATCATAGAGAACCGCCTATAATCCAAATAGAGTTGGTCAATGTGGTCTTATGAGTTGAGTTAACCCAAAGTCGAAGAGTTAGGCATTGGTGCAGGGGTCGGGAAAATGTCAATTCTATGCTTAAGAAGTGGCGTGGATGAGTCACTTCATTTGTCATAGTAGCCCAAAATGAGAGGTGTTTGGATATGTGCACAAAAAGGATAAGCTTAGTCCTAGATGAGCAATATTACTTATGTAATGATTTTGGATCGTTCAAGTTACAATTTAGGACGACGGAAGTTGCTTCAGTGTCCACGGTCCTTTGGGAGATGAACCAATTCATGAGGAAGCGACAGTGGAAGCTGAGGAGCATATAAAAAAAACAATATCTACATAACTAGTTGAATCCAAGATAATGTGTAAGGTAAATCAAGGAGGCGAAAAATTCTCTTCCTTCACTTTATCAGATTAATGCGTAGAGTAAGTGTTATTATTTGTTTTGGTTGTTGAGTGCGTGCAAAAGTGAGTGTATACAGGAAAGGAGGGGGGACTCTTAGCTTGTTTAGGAAGAATTCTACATTGTATGACGCAATGTTGCACGAGGGGGTGGGGATAATCTTATACGGAGGAGGGGAGGTCTTTTTACCGTTACATAACTAAAAGAAGGTTAACTAAACAGCAAAGGAATAGGAGAGATCATTTTTGTAAAAATAACAAGGGAAATCTGCAAAGAGTTGTCAAGCAAATATTCATGTGGATTTTTTTTGTCAGTGTTCAGTATTAATGCTTCGACTCAATCTCAGGAAATGAATTTTAAAATGGGTTAGAAATAGGTGTAATAGTGATGGATAAAAAAAAATCTGGGTTGAATATCTTTCCTGGCGATGGCCCAATGTTGATAAATTTCAGTGTTTTATTATGAGGGATAATCAGTTAGCTTTTAAATGAATGAAGAGGGGTGTTGGCTGAGGAAAGGCCAAATTCAAGAATGCAGGAAGACAAAAAGTTGTATTTTAAAAAACCCTAGATACTGGTCCTAATGACTTCATGGTTAGGGGTTATTTAGGGAGTAACAAAACAAAGTCACCTAATTCCATTTTAACAAACAAATGCGGAAAACTTTAGGGTTGGGTAAAAAAGGAAAAAGAGTAAAGAGGAGGAAGATTAGAAGTTTATGTTCCATGATGCCAAATATCATTGCAATGGATTTTCATCGGGATATGCCTACCAGAAGTATGGGGTGAGATCATTTAATGTTGGGGCACTTTGCCCCCATACCACCCAATTTGATTCATGTAAGAAAGTTAGAAGTTTATTAAGAATAAGGAGCATAGAAGTTGCCTAACGAAAACATATGTGAAATGTCTCACGTGGTTTAATTGGAGAAATTTATTCTCTTGTACATTGGTGATTCATGTTTTCGACTATGTTAAATTGGGTTTGATCTATTGGTGTAAGGTGAGTACTTGTATTGAGCCTAAGTGTTTGGAAGTTGATACATGGATGTTTAGAAAAGAGGGAGGTTGTTAGCAGGATAGAAAAGATCGGAGAGTAAGTGCATTAAAACTTGCAATAAAGTGAGTCCCTTGGGGTTTCACGACCTACTAGAATCCCGTCAATACAGACATACTGTCAAGTCAGAGCCGTGGTGGTGCCGCAACAAAAACAAAAGCTCACTGAAAGGGAAAGCCTATTGTCCTACAGGTTATGTTTCTCCCGCTCCTCTCACAATCGGGTCCCAGTCCACGCTGGAATTACGGACCTTCTTGTCCGCTTCTAAGTGAATCGTAAAGAGCGTTTGTCCTAATGATTACCTATCTTCATAGTTTAACATTCAGCAACTCTAAGTAATATCCACATGGAAAAAATCCATCGATTAAAAAAATGCGATCATTATCATTGATTTAGAATCCAATTGAAGGGAAGCTAAAAGAACAAGTTAGTCACATCAACAGAATCTAGCCGACCGAGACACAAGAACAGAAAAAAAAAACAGGGGTGGGAAGGAGTGAAGGCTCAAGGTCATTTGACCTCGGAAAAATCACGAGTTGCAGGGACCAGTCCTACAGACTCATTTCTTGCATAATTCTTGCGTGACATCTGGAGGTGATAAATTTAGCAGAAAATTTGAAACTTTATTTTTAAACATGCTTACTAAACATTCTATTAATACGGTAATGTTCCAATAAACTATGCTGTAACATTAAGATCATGGAAGATGAAAAACAGTTGTATTATAAAGATAAATGTAACTTTCCAAATGGCACCAAGTAGGCAAAAAATTCTAGAAGAAAACAAGAGAAAAAAAAAGAAAAAATTCTGAGGTGGAACATACTCCACACGAATCAGAAAGTGCTAATCAGACGTGAAAAATCGAGTGGGTGGAGGACTTGGGGGGGTGAGGGAAAAAGGGTCATGACGCCAAGGAAAGGAGGGGGGAAGCTCAAAAGCTAAAGAGGGACTATACAAGTCCCTAGGAATCTCGCGTACCAGACATAACGTGCAAAGGAGTGTTGAACCCTGGGTAGGGCTCTAGCCATCCCCCTTAGCCTTCACCTACAACACGTTTAGAGTTGTATAGGCATATAGTAGCGCACTTGTAGTAAGTGACTGGTAGGTATGCAAGCACAAACCAAGGCACATGCATGAGTAGACACTATCATCTTTCCCATAACAGACATTATGATAGCGAGGTCGAAGTTAGATACACTTTCCAAGCATGAAAATATGAACGTGGATTTAGCTGTAACGAATCTGAATTAGGGGAAAGTTTATTATCTTGCCAACTTTGGATTAGGAATGTATTGATGGCCAGTGAAGTAACAGCAATCATCATATTAAAATTTTTGCACAAAAAAGACAGCACACAACAGCTAACACTATCACATATCATAATTCCTATAAACATAACGTCTTCATATAAGGGGTTCATTTTATGCAACTGAGAGCCTTGAAAAGCTAGACTTGGAATTACAAATTACAAAATGAGATCTCAACATAATGGAAGGCCGTAACTAGAGAGTGTCCTGCGTAGGGTAACGATATGTCTGCTTCTTGCGGATTCAGAAAGACTACTATGCCATTTCATTTATTCTATGGACCAGTAGAAAATACCATCTATACCTAGGATAAAAGGTAGTTTAAGAACTTCCATCGTATTCATTCTGCAATGTAGGAGGGGGGACCAAAACACCAATTACCGTCAGTAGTTCATTACTTGAATCTAACTCACCGTCCTTGATATATGTCTATCCTAGGACAGCCTAATGGGTATCAGAATTCGTTTCGGTTATGTGTGGCAATCATGTAGGCTGGCCTCATTTATTCATTGGCAAAATAAAATAACTTTAACCAGATCTCAGCTATAGCTCGATTAAAAATCTATGTCTGAAAACCCCACACTGAAAAGAGGTGAAAGAACTGTCCAAAGTAAACCAAATATGCTAGCGTAACTGGGCATTTAACCCCGACCATATCGCCGATCTTGGGCATATAAAAGTTCGAAACAAGGCTGATATAACGGAGACCAACCTCGCACGAACAATGCCAGGCCGATCCCAATCTCAGAGATTTAGCCGGGCTGAACCTCCGGGGCCCTCACTGAAAGTTCATGAAACATATCAAACTGCTTTCATAAATAGCGTAGATCTAAGGGGTTGCACATAGTGCATCAGTAGAAAAGGTTGCGTGTATACATGGTCAACTCATAGATCCCTGGTAAGGTGGAATTGCTAGAGAAATGAAGGCCGAAAAAATCAGATCCATACGAGTAATTTCACATCTCATCGATTAATATGGTAGAGTTGGGTTGAAAATCATAGATATGGGTGATATCGGTCAAATACTGGTCAGGAGAGTGTTTAGAGATTCTGGTTCTCTTCATTAACTTATACACTCTCATAGGTGAAGTACATTGGTACAATTTTGACATTAGCAGCATTGGATACTGGTGCTCATTCTCATTTGTAGAGGCAGTTAGCCTCATATCATAAGAAGTTGGTCCCGAAAACAGAAAAACATTCACAAAATTATAAGAACATTTGTCTTCTAGATTACGTACATGTGGGCAGGGGCAAGGGCCCGTTTTTACTTGAAAGTCATATTCGTCATGCCAATGCCTTGCAATTAAGAATCTGTTCTTACACTCTGTACTTACGCCTGTCCAGGTTATATCATTCATTATATCATCGGTTAAGGTTAATTCATATTATTTTAATGGTCTGCGGTAGACTTATGTGTCTATACATACAAGCACATAGGCTCATAAGTCAATATTTCGTAAAGTTATTCAGATCTTTCGCGTAAATTTATGTAAGGTGTAAGCGTTAGATGCATCTCTATGTATGTGCTGTGGTTTGCGGTGCGATTTCAATCTAAGATTAGGCGGGACATTATTCTTGAAACATTGTAATTCAATTAGGACTTATGAATCATATACAGAATTCGGGCAAGGAAGCAGGGACCCCATTTGGAATCCCTTAGACAACACTTTACATTTTTTTCATTATATTGTATTTGGCTCCACATGACCATTGGGATCGGCCGTCGACGAAAAGAAAACCCCGGACATCAGGTGTTTAAACCCTCTTAATAGTTGATCCTCCTTTGATTACCTCTAACGTGTGGGCTTATGGTGTGGATAATCACACCGCCCACACGTACCCTTTTTCTTTTGGGGTCTATTCTCGCTTTTCTATTTGATGTATTTGACTATAATGTTTGTGGGGAAATCAAAGAACCCCCATAGCCTGCTCTTATTTTTAATTTTATGTATCTCATCCTTGAAGTCCTGCTTAATGGCCGGTGGGTTTGGATTCCCAGCGCGCCGTCCCCTTATTGAATTTTTTGTTGTTATTCCCCTTAACTCTGCCTAAGAGATGGATGTTTGTTCGATTACCACACCGCCTCCTCTTTAAATTATCCTTTAATACAGCTCCTATTATCTGCCTAAGATGTCTGTGGGTTTGATTATCCGACCGCCGTCCCACTTAGTTTTTCCGTTTATTCTCCTTCTCCTCCTTAGGTCTGCCTAAAGGTCCGTGGGATTTGCAATATTCCCACATGCTCGCCCTTTATTTTTCGTTTATTCTCCTCCTTAACTTGCATTGAGAGGGTGTGATTGGGAATAAAATGGAATCCCACTCGACTAGCCTTTTTAGTATTGTTTTCTTTTAATGTACTTTGTCCACAAATACCCACGATCGAATCCCCTTCACCACATTAATATTTTACATCTTTAATTTCACACCATGTCTAATTTTAAAACATGGTGGGAGGTTTTAGCGGGGGGGGGGGCTTCGAATCCTCCATGACCCGTGACCTGTTTTATTTTTTGTTTAAAAAATTTGAACCCCTTCTATACAAAATTCATCACTAGAAGCTGGAAATGATTCTTGTGATTTTTTACAGCGTCCTTTGCATCAATGTACAGCCTTAGTTCTTATGTAAGGAATTTCTATTCCGATGTCGAACGTTTTAGGTGGTTATATTCTTGAAGATTCGAAATTAGACAAGGAGTAGAGGTAAATAACCCCAAATCAGCCCACATATTCACTCAATGAACATTACGTTTTTACATAACCATGTTTACATGAAATATAAGAACTAGTCATGGCAGGTCAGTTTAGAGGTCCTACAGCGCATTGTAAGCAATAACCACGGAACACCACGAGGCCAACACACCGCATACACCGTAGTTATATTTTCGGATACAGCAACATAAGTCCACATAATTTCAAACATCCCTATAAACACATAATCATTAACCAAAACAAAGGACATTTCATCCCTAGTTTTGTACAACAAGCAAACATAACTAACCTGAGGTGGATTCAAAGTGGGATCCGATGACAAGGACAGAACACGGGGAACACTCCTATTTTTTGGAAAGCGAAGTTGTCTGAACCTTAGGGGTGCTCGTGGGAAAGCGACCAGAGGTAGCAAACTCATGGGAAACCTTTTTGACGTTCAGAAAAAAAAAAGGGGAAAAGGAAACCTCGACTGGGCTGCCCAAAGAACTACTCGCACAAACAGCTTCCAACAACAAAAGTTCAACAAACCAAAAACTCCGGACGGAAAAGCGGCTTCTTTTTGCATAAAGTAAAAAAATGATGCGATTGATTACGATTGGTTTGTCGTAATATTTTGTGGTGGGAGTGTTCTTCAAGTTTGAAGACATTGGGAATTACCTACTGTTTTTTTGTAGTTATTTTCTCGATAGAAACAGTTAATGAGGAGTGATAGACTACGAAATGAGATACACGAATTTTTCCTTACCTTTGGATCTAGTTTAGGGACTTAGTTCAAAGAAAAAAGAAGAGAGGGAAAGAAAAAAGGGAAGAAAAGGAAGGAAGAAGAGGGGAAGGGGGGAGGAGGAAAAGAAGGGGGGGGAAAGGGGAAGGGAAAGGGGGGGGGGGGGAAGAAGGATAAGAAGGAAAATAGGGGGGAAGGGGGAGGGGAAGAGGGGAATAAAGAGGGAAAAAGGGGTGAGTAGCGGACATTAAGCGAAGTAAGGTTGAAAGGAATTGAGAAGAGAATTTGGAAATCGTGAGTGCATGAGGCGATACGAGAGATGTTAAAGGAGGAAAAAAATATGATAACTTGGAGCGCAGGAAAAGACTGCGAGAAAAACATTGCGGAATATATATCTTAGTAAGGAGAGAAAGAAAGAAAGTAGAACGGAAGTGACCACGTAGAGGACATCACTTTTTAATTGCACGCAGTAGTTATTCGGAATTTGATAATATAATCATACGCTAGAGAGACGGTAATCTGCGAATCTAGAAAGAAGTCTGGCTAAGCCGATTACACTGGTGTGTAATTGTAAATAAACGTAAAGAGTAGCAACCGGAGGAAAACAAAAAGAAGAAAATTGCAAGAAAAGAAGCAAAAATTGTAAAAGATATTGAAGTTTGGCGAAGGTGGTGGTGTGAAGATAAAAGGATTTGGTTAACTTGATATAAAGGTGAATTAGTGGTATGAATGTTGCATCACCGACACTCACGCAAATACAAGCGTAACACACTAGGTATTGACTCCCCGAGAAAATATGGACACTGTGGTACAAATATAAGTGGTGTGCAACGCTCAATCCATCTTCGAAGGCAGAGCCAAATTCAGGAAAACACATAATAAATCCGGCGACAGTGATCATAAAGAATCGTATGCTATGGAAGATCGAGAATACCAGATATAGAAACACCTAACATTATCATCTACGCCGCGTTGAACCGGGGGCTACCCTCAAGAGCGCAATTTGCAATCATCAGTAACTATTAACAGGATTTAACACAGAAAACAACATCGGACGAATACGGAGAGAGCTCCAAACCGCAAAGCTGGGGTAAAATTGATATTGCCGGACGGTTACCACCGGGAGGTTGGGCTCTCAGCGTTGCGGTAGAGAAGGACACGGTTGAGATGCTGGGTATAATCGGCACAAGGCGTCCGGGTAAGGTGACAGAGTCGTTAAACTCCGGAAGGGAAGGGCCAAAAAACGGTTTTCTGTTCCCTTCTTGCCCCCCTCGACTGGGCCTTTTGTTTTAGTCCCCCCACTCCGCTACTCACCACAAGCTGGGCCATGTACCCTTAGGCGCTTCCGGCCATTTACCTTTGCCCGGACCGGTGCCCTACCCCCACTAATTCCGGCCGTTCCTTGCTCCCGCCTCACGTTGCCCAATCCCCCCGGGGGGAGGTCAGCAGATTGCCCTGCAAGAGCCTAAGTAGCGGGACCTCGCTCCAAAAAGCGGCCCCATCACACCTGAGGAATGACAAGAAGGAAGGATAATACTGGAGGGGCAGACGTCAAGACAACGCCTTAGCCAGGAAAAGTAAGCAGGGGACCTCCAAACCATAAGCGGTGCCTCGGTGTGAGGGTGGCGGAACAAGACGCCTTGCGAGGATAAAACAAGCAGGCGTATAGGGGAGGAGCCCGAAAGGGGGGGACCCAACCGGGCAGATAGCGCGACGCTAAGAGCTCCACAGGGTGGATGGCTGACGTAGAAAGAGGTGCGGAGGTAGGGAGGCTACGACAGATCTTGGTGTGACCCGTACTAATCGTTGGAATAAACGAGATACATGTCCACCAGACTGAGCATATCCAGTGAAGTGAGGGTTGGGACCGAAGGCGAAATACAGATAGGAGTCAATAGGTACAAAAGTGAAGAAGTAATGTAAATAACGTCTGATCGTTGCTGACAAGGGAGACCGGACCAAGGCAAGGGTAACGTATTTTGTAAGGCGCAATTTGGATCACGTGAGCAAGAGGAGAAAGGGAGTATGAGGTAAAATCGCGAAAGCGGTAAGCTAGGAAACAAGTATCCCGATGATTTAAAGTTTCAAGTGAGGTTTCAAGCGAAGAGTGTTAAAAAAGTTCAGCTCTACAAAACTGTAAAAGAACGAATATTGATAAACCCTAACAAGGTATTCTACAATGTTGGACGAGGGAGTTTAAGAGGAAACTAATAGTTCCAAAACGTATATGGGTAGGATTAAGCAATGGGAGATGATTTAGTGCCAGAGAATGGAGTTAAAGCTCAAAACACTTATTAGCACAATTAATCTCACAACCCAGAAGAAGGAAATTTTTGCTAAAAGAATGAGTGAAAATTGGGTGGGTTAAACTAAGTGTATTTGGGAAGGGATAGTAAAGTAAAATACACGCGTCATAGTTGGGGATGCGAGGGTGGTTCAAGGTGACTTAACTTAAGGTCTCCAGGTAAAACATGAGAGCCAGGTACGAATGATAAAAAATTAACAGTTCATACGTTATAGATGATCCGTAATTCACGAAGCTAGGTGGATCCACTAAGTTGAGCAAGTTCCTATACGATGGCAAGAGGTATAGCATGAAACACATACGGCAAAGCAATGATGTAATAAAATATTATATCATCAAACATATGATCGAAGTGATGATGGATCGGTATTGAGAAAATCCAGAGGCAAAATTTATATTGAGCTTTGCATATATAAATGTAAATGTGGTTTTAAAGTTTGTATTGCAGTTTCTTTAAACGAACTAGTTGTTTTAATGGTTGTTTACAAGATTCATATATATAATAAGTTGTGTTTAAACATTGTCTTTCGTAATACATACCTTTGGGGTGAGTTGCAAAAAACGATAATTCTTAGTTGAACAGACGAACATGTCAGTTCATCTTCTTACCCAAAGTCTCGCTTAATTCGTTGTTTAGATAAGTATTTCCACTCACATACTGGTGACATATAATTTACTGAGCCAGTTGGCTTTTCATTGTTTTAAGAGTGATAGAAATAACACACCAAGTAACTCGGATTATCAACACACACATCGTTTATCCCGATAGAACACTCTAAGAAGTTAGTTTGGTGAGTCTCCTTGCATTCCAAAAGTACAAGCTTTTACTTGCTCTACTAGTTTTTCGTTCATAATAAGGGGATAATTAACGTCTGTGCCCAACATCCATCTTATCGGTTTAGGGACGTTCGTAATAGTCCGTAATTGTTAGTTTTGCGGTCCTCTTTTTATTTATAATTAATTCAGGTATGTTCAAGGATTTGAGACTTACGGTGTCGATTATTGTAGGGCCAGGCAGCCATCAGTTATTTTTATAAACGTACTTTTTATTTCTATATCTAAGACTAGTATAGTCTTAGGGAGTAATTAAGACGTCAATACTAGCTGGCACTCAAGGACAACAATGGTCACCGAGTTCCAATTCCCAAAAACAAAAAAGAACGGGGGTGGCGAAACCGAAGGGTGTTACGCTCGGGGGAGGCATTACATAAATATTGAGAGAAAATCCTTCAATAACCTTGAAACTTATAAACAAAACCATTGAATTCATAATTCCGATCCAGGGATAAGTTATGAGTAACTTCTAACGGTTCTTTCAAGTCATTTGAGAAACTTTCTGTAAATTTTTTAACTGTGTTGTAGCATTTAGTTTTCTGAGTAGTAAAGGGATGGGACAAAGCTTTGAATTGTTCAATTAATTTCAAAAATGATTATATGGGATGCTAATAGTCAATACGAGTACACGGTTTTCACCATAATTTCAAAATGAGAGAGGAACTTTGATTTCAATGAGTTCAGAAGAGTGTTTAATATATCTGCTTTTAAGAGAGCTTTGAGAGTAATATGGTAAATTAATGAGGATTAATGACATATTTTTATATGTCGGAAATTGGTAATACTTTTTGGAGTAGGTGGTTGACCACTAATATGTGGATGAATTCATACACACAAATGGTGTTAACCATGTAAAAGCCAACGTGTAGGTAGAAGAGTACCACATACTTTTAGATATTCCATTTTGGTTTGAGAATAACTTAGTGGATGCCCTTAGTTGAAGGAGTCCTATACTCTTGCAAGGTATAGGACTGTTTGGCAGGCGCGGAAAAAAAAGTCGAGATGTTTATTATCAGACATATCATAAGTTGATTTTTTATCGCTTAAACAAGAATCCCCAACTTGTCAGTGATGTTGTAATTTTTGTATAAAATTGAAATTGTAATAGACTATTTAAAAGCTATATAAAGGTAGATGAATATTAGACATTGAATATTATATTAAATATTTGAGGTTTAATGAGATGAGCAAGTATTTATTCTCTAGATTCATTACAAGCTTATGTCATTTTTTTTCATTTCCTCCCTTACAAACGCTCGTACAATCTCAAGGATTGATTCCATTTTGACAGCTGGTTTCACGGGATAGCACAGTACAGGACATCAAGAGCAATAACCGGGGGGGAGAAAAAAAAAGGGGGGAAGGAAAAGGAGGGGGAAAAAAGGAGGGGGAACAGATAATTTTCGTTGGATCCATTTGAGTTCCAGCTTGATTTGGTTCGCCTCCTTGCTTTGATAGGTTTCACATTGAGTGTACAACAACCGTTCATTTTAAAACTAATCAGCCCCATGGAAGAGAAGAAAGAAACGAAAGAGAAGGAGGATGTGGAGAGAAAGAGAGGGAGGAAAGTAGGGGAAGAAGCTTGGAGCGATATGATTGGCGAAGGATAGATGATGGGTAGGGAAATGGGTTAAAATATCAGGGTAACAGATTGGGAAGGATTCGATGGGTTGGGATTATCCTCAAGCGTTCACTATGATCACTTTCGTCTAGAGCGACGCTCCTACGGATCTCCGATTCAGTGCTGCCTCATGGTTTACATCAACTACCCTACTACTCCCTCTGCCCAGATTCTTTCGTGGGAACTGTCCGGCCGCCACGGAGTTATAGAGGGCGTCCAGAGACAAGAGAAGGTTGAAGAAAGCTAGTGCACTTGTATTGTTGAGGGGCTACCGGAGGGCCTCTGCGAGAGCCACGGAGGGGGTGTGAGGAAAAAAAAGATCGGAGGAGCCAGGATAGGAGAGGTGGGAGAAAGGTGGGTACTTTGAGGTGCATAGGGGGATGATGAGGAAATCGGCCACTCAGAGTTTTAGCAGTTAAGGTTAACACTGGGGGCCAACAATGTTTCTTAAGGGGCCAGTCACAACCAGGGGTAGGCTCGACGCATGAAAACTTGGTATGATAGCACCAAGTTCAACTACAGGCAGAAGGGGGTAAGGGAAGTCGTTTTTGTTAAGAATCCCTCATTATCAGTGTAAAACGCGCCAACCAGCTAGAGTGTGAAGGCTAGGAAACATTTAGGAACTATCTTAGTTACTTTTACTTCCCATTCCTTTCATCTAATAGATCTACTCTATAAAGTTTCTGTTTCTTCCTTAGATTTTTCGGGGTGCAATATATTTCACTTCATCCCTCACGAAGTATTATTCAAGGCCGTCCCCTAGATGTATGCAATACACCACGATCAAGTGTATCTAATGCACCCGAAATGGAACGCGTAAAAGTATCATTAACGCTGAGTTTCGGTTGCTATTTTGGATGTTTTACCAAGCAAATAAGACAACAAAGAGGATCGAAAAGTAATTTGGCTGAAAAATATTTACAAGCCCCCAAGAATCAAGATTTAATTCCAGGATGAATCCTCAAGATTTGCACGCACGTCAGTGTTACTTGAGACCAAGATCTTTGTGTGCGGAGTTATAGGAGTGTTTTTGGAGTGGATGCATGTTTTCAGATGCTGAGCGGGTTAAACCTAGTTGCATACCCAACTTAAGGGTGTTGCTAGATCATAGTATGATCACATAGGGAAGCGAGAGTACGAATGAGAATCAAACAAAATACATTGTGAAAAAAGGCCAATTGCGTTCGAAGAATAGCCTTCTGGGCAATTGGGTAGCTTTCCCCAAATGGTGCTAAGGGATGAATGAAGTTAAGAGATTCAAATCAACTCTTAGCAATTATCCTAGTCCTTCATGGAAACAACCTCACTTCACGCCAATTGTCTCAATCATTCCCAAAAGTGATTGCTGATGTGAGAGCTGCAACAGGGGGATAAGTTTTTTGTAGTTTGTTGGTGTCGGTTCATTTGTTTTAGACCAAAGAAGGATAGAGGGATTTGAGGGGTTGTTGAAATATGGGACATGAAACAAATAAAGAAATTTAATGGAAATCCTGTGCAACAAGTTGGGAAGACAATTTTAGAGAAATAAAGGGTACAGAAGGGCGTCGAGAGAAGAAGTCCTAGACAAAAACGGAGAATGAATGATCCGGGGAGAATTAAAGACATAGATGCGGCACGCAAGAAATCGTTTCAACAAAACTCCAAATGGAAATGCACTCCATCATCTTGACGTAAATGCATAGTAAGGTTGCCAGCGGACAGCAGTGAGGATTAAAATTAAAATTCAAGCAGAAATGCATAGTTAGAACCAAAATCGCGCGCAGTCTGCAAGTAGTGTGGGAAAGGAAGAAAAAAAGACAGGAATAGGTATGTACTGAAGGTAAAAAGGCCCATGGAACGCATCGGGATGGCTCCAACATTGATTATAGGTGGGTGAAACAGTGCCTAAACATAGAGGAGGATGGTAATGAAAGATGAGATGAGCTCAAAATCTAAACTTCGTGTGGCTAAACCACTATATGAGAGTTGCACATATCAAGAAAATCTACTTCAGGACAAGCGAAGATCGCACACCATCTGTATTCTATCAGTATTCAAAAAGAGCAAGAAATTTTCAACCAAGGTTTAATTGGCGAATGTGAGTGCCAGATTCTTTTTTGGGCTTTTGATTTATATGATTTTTATAAGTCTGAGGCGGTTGGGAGGTCAGTCTTGGTCGTGCCGACAAAATATATGGCTAGTGAAATGTTTTATCTTATCTTGCAACTTCTATAGGGGCACTTCAGCGGTGTCCACAATTTTTGTGAGTCTAGTCTAGCTTAGAGATTTTATATGTATTGGTTTGCATTGCAATAAATAACACGTGAAGCCATGGCTGAGGTAAATTGAAGAACAAGATATGATGGAATTTTATTATCATTTTAGTATGGGATTTCAGTGCATGCATGTGGGTGACTTAAGTTGATTTATAGGTATCGGAGGTTAGTTACAATTCCAAAATTTCCTATTTAAGTCCAGAATTAAGATGGTGGTGAATATAATCGCAATGTCTAAGGGTCCGTGAAAAAGTTATTCATGACCTTATGTGAGAAAGTTTAGTTTTCACACAAGGGTGCATTTATCGACTTAAAGTCGAGATAAAATACACTGAATATTGAAAACACACCCAACTATTCAGAAAGTGGTATCCAGTCTGAGGTGATCGTGGTCCAAGTGCTTTTGAAATTATCTGCCCAGGGAGTCTCCTACAAAAGAGATCAGACGTCGTTATGTGTGTATTATTCGTTCCTATCTCGTCCTATCTCTATTTTGGCCTACATAAAAATGGAGACTTCAACTGAGGAATTAGAAGAGTTTAACACAGATCGTTGTTGAATACCGGTTAATTGGATAAAGGTATCAAATTCGTAGAGGAACCAAATGATCTCACTTGGCGCTGGGAAAAAACCAGTTTTATTCATGGATGGTAGAAAACTGTTCACGGAAAATTATCTGGAGGTATATTATTTACCGACCAATTGAAAAAGTGTCGCTATGAAGAGTAAGGATACTTTTCGACAATTTGATGATCCTCTTGATCAACATAGGGGGGCCACTTGTAGTTTTTTTTGAATAAGATTGTTTCAGATCAGGGCGATCATCAGTTTGATGTTGGAAGGGGAGAAAGTGAAGGCTGCCCTAATACAGGACTTTCATACCCCTTCGCCGGCGATTTATGAATTCATATCATTCAGTGTTGGTAATTGAGACTAATGCTCTCATTCAATGTGGATTTGTGATTTTTATGAATAAATTCTTTAACATTGTTTCTTGATATTAAATAATCCGTTATGGTTTCGATCGAGTGGTATTGCTAATTTATTCGTGTGGAATGGTGAAGAGCAGTACTACCATCTGTGGGGGTGGTTTTTTCGGAAACACCTCTGGGGAGTAGGGCTTGAATGTTGAATTATCTAGCTGTGAGGATTTGATAGAGTAGGGTATGGGCGTTTGTAGCCGTGAGTTTTTGTCTAGTGTGATAGGAGTCGCGATTTTCAACTCGAATATAGATGGATTTCAATAAGTCACGATCGCGAAGTCACCCTATAAAAGTCGTACATGTTGACTTTAACCATGAAGGGGTCGTGTACAGAAAAAAATGGAGCCTCTTAAGCGTTCATAGGAAATCCTCACATCAAAGATAATAAAAATTTGTGCGATTACAAATTTTCTCAATAGAACAATTAATCTAAAACTCAATTTATAAAGCGCGCACTATAAAGGATCACCTTGGCAATCTTATACCATCTCAAACATCAGTAGGGGACACGAGGACCCTTTACACTTGGAACAAACTACTAATGCTATTACATGGAAGAAAAATAATATAAGAAGTTTTGTGTGTGGGGCCTCGGATCCTTGAGGACCTACCGAGTCTGAAGGGAGATTGAAATGCAAGCACTTCAGCTATAGAGGATAACGCCCTAGGTTACGGGAAACAATAACTAAACTAGTAGTAGCGAGAACATGAAACCGATTTGTGTGTCACACACTTACGTAAACTAGTGTATGATGACCATGAAAAAATATTCTAGAAAATACGTCATTCTGGTTGGGGGGGAGGTGGGGGGGGGGGGGAGGAGGGAACTCATGTTGTTAATATTCCATTTTGGTAACAGTTTCAGGAACATTGGAACAATATAAGGCAAAGTCTAAATAATCCAACAAACATACAAGTCCAACATCTTTTCACTTTGAACTCAATTATATTGGTCTATATATACCTTGTGTAGAATTTAAACACAAAACTGAACTTACTATCCCTCGTTAAGCTTGACACAAGCGAAAAATAATATAAAGAAAAGCAATCCACAAAATCACATAAGACGCAATATCTGCGAAGACGAATCTAATTCATTCCTTGTAAACTGCAATCTCATCTCATTAACAATACTACTAGCAACGTAATACTGAAATACTCTAATCCTATGAAGTCAATCATAGAAAGAAAATCACAATTCATACACAATGAATTCGCAAAATATAAGATAAAATCTCATGAGTACAATCCCAGTCATAGAATGCATCTTTACATTCAGAACATAGTATGAATTGTTAGAGTCAACATTACTTCATGTACATAATGTCATTACATATAGTGAAGCAGAGCGATATTATTCGTTAGATATTTAGATAAAAAAGCATTAAAGAATAAAAAGTCATAAGAGCCCCAATTCATTGTAATTAGAAATTATAGAAAGGAGATCAAACACGATGACCGTCCGGTCATATCCTAATTGTGTAATCATGGAGATTACTCGCCCATTCCACCAACCCACCAAACTACAAGAATGCAATACGTAACTTAAGAAGATAAATGAGTTCCTTAACATATTGGATTAGGGCAACTAGTCACATGGAGTAGACCGGGCTTTAGCTCAAGTATCATGGTAATAATCACGTACACCAGAAACGTCACATAAAAGGATACACTTCTAATGTAGGGGTGTCATTCTTGGGTACAGTACTTAGGGGCTGTAGTAAAAGCCCCAACCATAATATAGAGGAGACTTATTGTGGTGCACATAGTTGTGCGAGATATGGAGATTGTCTAGCAAAATAAACCGGAATAACCCCCGCCTCAATGTGAAAAAAGTGCCTCCATATCAATAGTTATAAGCCACTGAGAAACCTTGTCTCACAGTCAACTCACGGACAGAATTTATCCATCTACATATCATGAGGTCAACACTTCGTTTCTGTAGAAAAAATTATTCCCTACTGTAGTCTTTCACTTGGGGCATGTGCCTTTGTAGTCTCATTAGGAATACAATAGTTGCTAATAATATTACCAAAAGGGGGGGTCCCTATACTGAACTAAGGGGTATCGCTCTCCAAAACTACCCAATTAAATCAATTCAAAGGGATATCGATGCTAAGTAAACATCTCCTTTAATAGTTCCAAGGCACGAAAATCCTTTGACACTTGAAGAATTGGGAAGCTTAATGAGTTATGCACTTTCTAATGGATCTCTCCATTGATAGAGAGAGTTTGTTAGAGAAGAGAGGTTTCTAACTTGTGGGGTGTTTGAAACTAAGAAAAATTAAGTCTAAAGTAGTGTTTCAAGTGTTATACACATTTATACTGTGTAAAACATAATCTAACATTAATCGATTTAGTACAACAAATAGGTGGGGATGTTGGTGTGGTGTCACTAACTTCAGCCCGTAGTCGGGGGTGGTGTCGGAGACCACACAATAAAGTAGGTCTCAAAGAGTTCGGCTACGCCTCCTGGACTTGGATAATATTGATGCCTCGTGATTTGTGCATCATAATTGTGTTCTTTGGCTATAGTTTTTCTGAAAGTGGGGGTGAAAAGGGGCTGTGTCCTTGGACCTAGTGAGAAAACGACGCAGACAAAGACCGATGATTCAATCTACTATATGTGGTAATTCAAAAGTTTCTACCGGAACTTGGTATTTTCCATTGTGGGCGTCGTGTTTAGACTTAGGTCCTAACCTTAAGGACCCGTGGAATGTGGTCAAACTATGGGGGTCTTAACCTTGGACTTCCCACCTGGATAAAAAACATCACCATGGATTGGATAACATCCAAAGACAACATCAGAAACGCCACCAAACATAAATTTTTCACAATAACAACTCAAATGCACAAAAAAAAGCCCTGCTAATACTCTCTACCAAAACTTTCCTGCTATTGTCATTTTGAGGGTCGTTGGAGGGGGGGGCGGGGTTGTGCAGACCTCTCGCCAGACCCATGGATCGCGACTTATATTAATAGTTTATTGGGATTTTTTGTCTTGTTTACTATAAGATGTTTGTCGAGGTTGTTTATATGATTTTCACTCCAGTTGGAATGGAAGAATTTACTTAGAAAATACCAAGTTTCAATATTGTTGAAGATTGTGTGAAGAGAAGTCTGTGAGATCAAGAACTGATACTGTCACTACGAGACCGGCTACTGTTCACCTTCCCAGAGGGGTACGGATAGGCCTTATGGTATATTGGTAATGCGTTGCACAAGATGGTGTAGTGGACTCAAGATGGGTGTATTGATTCAATGACGGGGCAAAAATATACAATCTGAAAGTCTAAGCTTCCGAGAGACAAGCCTATGGACGATTACCCAATAAGTAATTCCCAACGCATGATCTGGTAGTTTTATTGCCCTAATAATATGTAATGGTGTTGCACGGACAAGGAGATGTTCACAATGCATGAGAGTCCTATAAGGTTGGTTGTGGGATTTAGTTTTAGAAGAGTTCAGATCTCAATGAGCACGGTGGGGGAAAAAGGAGGGGGGGAAAAAAAAAAAAAAAAAGGGGAAAAGAGGGGGGGTGGACAAGAGAGAAAAGATAGTTGGCTGTTACTGCAAGTCTTATGTACCATGGTGGACTATCTATACCCCCCCAGAAAGGCTAATGTTGTAGCGGATGCATTTGAGAGGGGGATATGTTAGATCTGAGTCGAAGTACGAAACCATCAATTGTTGCAAAGAAATACGAATTTAGCCAGGACGTGCACAAACAATCACCCCTTCTTAGGCTGTTTTGTAAATAGGAATTTCATGAGTAGTTGAGGATAAGATAGGGGGGAATCATCAATTAGTTTTCGAGAAAACATGAAAACGGTAACAATAGAAAGACCAATTAAGCTGTATGAGAGAGGAAAAGGAGAAGGGGGGGGGAAAAGAGGAGGAAAGAAAAAAAAGGGGGAAAACAAAAAGACAAAAAAAAAGGGGAACGGAAAACGAAAAAAAGTGGAGGAAAGAAGGGGGATAGGGACAGGGGAAAAAAAGGGAGGAGGAGGTACAGGGGGACCAAAATAAGTAATAAGGGGGGGGAAGAGGAGAAAAGCGCAAGGGGAGGTAAAGTGGAGTGGGAGGGAGGTGGGAAGAAAATGGAAGGAAGCGGATAAGGAGAAATGGGATAGAGGTCAAGAGCGACAAAGAGGGCGAGAGGCGATAGATTGAAAATAGATTCATCAGCGGCCAGCAGCAGGAGAGGGAGGTTTGTGAGTATTATGAGTTTCATTCAGCGGGACAGTCTATCTGCTCGAGAAGCAAGCACAAAAGGGTGGGCGCGGCAAATGTTCATGAAAAACGCAAGAGATGAGTGGGCGTTTGAACAAGGGGGAGAGTGAATTTTTGAGTGGAAATCAAGTAAGGTATGATTGTCTGTACCAAAGGGTGATGACGATCGCGGGATACAGAGGAGTGGCAATAAAAAAAAGCCTCATAGATGACTGATATGTATCAATTCACCCTAGTTAAAAAAAACCATGTCGACGAGTTGAGAGAGTTCTGGTTGTGAAGGTTCATGAAAGAAATAGGGGTTTGCCGAATTCGTTTTGTATGCCTGAATTTTAAACAAAAATGTAGGTAAATCACCACCGGCCAGTGATGTGTACCATAGAATAGAGATAATTCGGAACTAGAAGGCGGGAGATGATAATTTGGGAGATATTCAACCACTATTTTAATTTCCGAACGGTCTTCCATGAAAAAATGAAATGGCAATAAGTTTGGGGTGGGACTGTAGATCGGATGACTAAGGATCAGTGAAATTATGTGCAGGTAAATACAAAGCCTATGGGTGAAGTCAGAAAAGGATTATTCCATGTTATATGATGAAGGAGTTGGTTAGAGAAACTTCATGAGTTTTCAGTGGTCAAGGTCATTTTATAAGAGATGAAGGTGTGCATTGCCTACTCCACTTTACAAGATCTGTTTCCAATGGGTTTGGAGTTTGCAAGAAGAGACCTTGAGTAATTGTTTTCCATCAGTCAAAACTGCTAGTAAAACTTAGAGGCAAGCGATTTTTACACTTAAGGGAGTATATGTTTGGGGGATTGTTTGAATTGGATGCAAAAAAGGTTAAGTTGGGAAATGATCATAAGACCTCTCGAGAAAGGTTTATTCCGGGGGAGAAAAAACAGTTAGTCACTTTGTCGTGTCCCAAACATGACTCTGTTAGGTGAGGGCTCTTTGTGGGAGAAGAACCAGGAATCTTTTTATAAAAGGGGGTGTTCCTGAGGTTAGAGTGAAGCTGATTTTGGATTGGACCATATTATTCAATCAATGCTAACAGAAACGGTAAAATATATGATAAAACCAGAGCGGAGGTTAAAAATAGTGTATTGTCATGAGTGGGGGAGAATTAGGAGAGATCTTAGATATTTCCGGTGGATGATTGGTTGTAAATTTTGAAGGTTTCACACCCATGAAGCGTGTTTAATGGGAGTTTGCTAGAAGATGAGATCAATTTGAAGTTGCCCTGTGGATAGTTGTGGGTCGCTTAGGTAGGATCTACACAGTATGAATTGAAATGTAGCTTATGATTTGGAAATGAGCCCAGTTTAGCAAAAGCAGATCTCTCTAAGACAGTTTGCACCGATGTGCGAGATGTTGTGAAGGAGTGTATCGACTTTCATTAAAGTAATAGTCACTGGGGGGGGTATTTACTGCCATCAGAATATTGGTACTACGGCAACCTATCTGTTGAGAGGTACTTGTGTACAGAAAAAAGATGCCTAAGGTGTGTTAGTGTTAGCAGATTAGGAGCCAAATAGGCCGCATCAGTCGAAGGTCTTATTAATGGCACAACACCTTTATGTAGGAAAAATGCTACTTGGGTATGTCCGTAGGTAGGATATGAAAAAGAGGATAAACCAACACTCAGCTGTTGCTTTCGAGACAGCGGCACACAAAGGTACTAATTCCTTTCGTAGTAGCCTTTAAGTTGTAATGATTTCAATGTATTTAATTACACTTTTATTATAGGTTGTGGTTTCGTAATGGTGGTATAAAGTTAACACCACCCCATCATAATTACTTAGAGTAATCTTAATTACGAGAAAACGTGATGTTAACCAGAGAAAAAGTGGTAGATATTGAATAAAATATCGATAGCCCTTAGTGAAGAGCTAAATTAGAAAGAGCCTAATCAAGAAGTTAAAATGCAAGTTATACGTATAAGGCATATAGTAATTGATCAATTTAACGACCATAGCCTTTCAATTACAAAGGGGTTAGGTGACCTTATAAGGAAAAAGATAGACAAAAATAAAGGTCGTGGTTCTCTTATTCAAAAGATAATCGATCAGAAAGACGCCCCCGGGGCCGAATTTATTTAAAAAAAAAATTCAGTTACGAACCATAGGGAGTAAAATACACTGTTTTGAAGTCCACCTGACTGCTAGTTAAGGGGAAGTAAGCAATTCAATTGTATTAGGTTATTTTGGTGGCACGTTGCCTTAACCACCTATCAGCTTCAAACTTTTTTAAAATTCAATACTTAGAGTTTGTACCGTACTGTTACAAATTATGTTTTCAGAATCACTAAATTACGCTTAGGGATTTAGGAGATAATTAAAATTGTAAAAGAGGGAAAGGAAAAAGACACAATAAAAGATGGGTATGTTTGCGAATTTAGAGGACTCTTTCTCTAAATATAGGATTTGTAAGTTTTTCATAGTAACCGGGGTCATTACTCAACGGACTCTGAACATTTAAATTTAAACTCTAAACTTTTTTTCTTGTAGGTTTTATTCTTATTTCTTTCTTTGTTTAAGAAGTTTGATGATCATTGATGTGAGGATTTCTATAGTTAAACGTTGTTTTAGTAGTCGTGTGTACTTTGAATTCAGGAAGTTAAATATTAATGAAGACCGATCAGATGTCTAGATAAATTGGTGCAGAAAAGATGAGAAAGTAAAATTCCGTCGGGTTTCCAGAGCCAGGATGTTGGACACACCGTGCCAAAGTGCAACCATAAGTTCCCCACCGTCCGAAGTGCGACCGTTTTTTTGAGATTGTTTCTTGCCGAGAGCCTAATACTGAGTGCTTTTAAAAGTATAACCTTCACTATTTTTATTTTTCTAACTAGTCTAACAACATCTAAAGTATAATAAAGTCCTTCATACCATAGAATTATAACCCTTAATTCATACTTCAATTTCAAGTAGGAAACTACGACTACAAGTCGTGTGAAGTTCGTGAAAGAGTGTCCATACAGAATCTTTTATTCAACACTAATGATATATAACTTGGTTTAAGGACTGAGTATATGGTGAGTGGCAGAATTGCGTTTTTATAAATGAATTTTATGAAGAACGATGATTCGCCAAGATTAATGTTTCACAATTTGAACATAGGAAACACACCCAGCAAATTTCAGCATGAGTTCGATGAGTTTAGATATAGTACTCTTTTCAAGAGAAATTGAGTTGAGGGTACATATCAAGTCTTTTGAGATGAAGAAACTATTATTAACCATCTGAATCTAGGGCGATATTTTTTAGATGTAATAGGTGACACCGTTATATGAGGTGAGTTCATCAAACTGTAAGTCCTCATAAACAATTTGGTAAACAACGTGGGTTAATGAAATGGTAAACGTTTTTCGACTAATGCCGTTATTGATTTTTTAAGCGCATACAATGTGGAGTCCACAGGTAGTGGAGTAGTCTTAACTCCGGGGGGCGAAAGTGATGGACAATTCTGGAACGTTGGAGAGAATAATACCGATTCATCAGCAAACTCTTAGTAATGGTTGCGTTTCGAAATCTCTAAATTTGTTGATAATTTTGTATTTATTATTTAACAAAACCAATTATATCAATTATATTGTGTTCACAACAATAGTAAGTTGTGGGATCTAACGCCTACTGCTATTACGAAAGCTTGTATTTTCAAAAGAATAACCGGCGGATGCAGGATTGGGGTCATTTGCTTTCGAATTGAAATGAGAATAGAGGTTGGAGGTTTATTGGGTTGCATTGAAATGAGATGGAGTAAAAATATAAAATAGTTGCCCCACTGATCCCTGGTGTAAAACTAATAAGGCATGTTGTATAGAATTGGGCAATTGTACATTCTCAGACCTTCAATGAATTGGTGTGCATTTACCATGCATTGTGTCGATAATGGGCAGTTTGGTGACCTCTTTGCAATAGTGGGTTTTTTGGGCGGCTTAAACATTGTGAGTTACTTTCTTAATTTTGTACTAGGGGAGAAAGACTGTTTGTGGGTCTGACCCGGACCGAGCCTCTATGTTTATTAGCAATCTAATCAGACCTAGTCAATTGTGTTGATGAGTCTATGTCCATGTTACATTGTTAATGGGCAATACTTGAGTTTTCTTTTGTTGGATAAGCGAAATATTTTTGTTTTGAAAAGATATTCTAAGTATCAATTTTGAGATTTTGAGTGATGGGTTTACTTTTTGAGTTGCATGGCGTATTGTTGAAACAAAAAAGGGGTATTCGCCTCCGGTGAGTGGTGTTTTAGAAAATTCCCGAGGTTCCTTTGGGTCATGTAAAAAGGTCTGGCAAGAGGTCAGTGCCTTCCAAGGAATTTGGCGGGGGCGGTGCTAAGCGTGACGTCCCATTTGATGTAGTCTTGGTTTCAAAGGGGTCAATCGTCGGTAGTTGGAATAACAATTAGAATCGAGTGTTTGGCCCAGTATTTAATCCATGACCAGGGTACCCCTATATATAACCTTAGCAATACTTGACCCCGATTGTCCTGATAATACCTGAAAATATTCATATGGCATTACATAATATAGATATGAAAAGTAGAGAGATTTAATCTTTATTCATCAAGGGCGAAGTACTACGCTTCTTTTGAAACCAATCTATTACCACATCTTGAAATAATTTTTTATACAAAACCACATCACAAAAAAGCGATCGGAAGCATAAAACAAACACATAAAGTTAATTATGGTTTTATATCCTCGACTTCAGTGATGGAACTCGCTATCAATGAAAATCCTAATTCTCCTAATAAGAACCTAGCGCTCAATAGTGAATCTCACACAATTGGAGCGACCCCAAAAATTAACTTGATGAGAATTGCGAAAGTATTGTGCGTTAGTACAAAATCATAAATCATGATACTAAGGATAAGAACATAACAAGTAAGGGTTGTGGAGTTGGGAACAGACACAACATAAACCCATAATCAAGAAAGACACAACATATTCGTAGTATAGGTCTCCGCAACAGCTAGACAGGAGAGATGTCAGCAAGATAGATCATCATATAAACAATCTCGTCCATAATACATAGTCAACATTTATACCTTTAACTAAATGATTATTACACTTTAAATGGCGCAAGTCGCTAACTACACATAATGTCTCATAGAGAAGGAACCTAGTCCAAAAAGCGGCGTATTAAAGTAAACAAATATGCATAGGTTGCTTTCAATCGTAAAATCAGACCAACTAAGCATATATTATAACAAGATAAGTCCTCTTATTAACAACATACTTAACAACAAATAGTATACGCATATTCTAAATTACATAGATCTCATAGGGACGGATAAAAGACCATACCATGACTACGGCCTCATGGTCAACGACTCCAACCCATCTGATTCGGTGGGCAATGGACCACTACTCTACCACCAATACATAAGAGAAAACCTCAGGTACCCCCAGTCACCTTGTCGGAATGTCTGAAAAGAAAATGATCGGCAGTCGACAGCTAATAATTATGAGGTGTATAAGCCATTTGGGAATACACCTTGGTAATCTAATCATCCATGATCCTTTAGCCAATTCCCAATGACCTAGTCATGGAAGGCAAGGACAGAGCCACTGAAGCGGAATGATAGATCATGATTAAACAAATACCCAACTTTCGCAACAATGCCGAGAATAAAAGTCCAGAACGCGTCTGAAGGTCCTTACTTCATGCTTCACCTAAAAGGAAACATCAACATCCAATAGTGCATCTGACTATATCCAAAGAAAGAATAACAAGTGGCAGCATTAGTACAACCACACCTAGCTGAAAGGAATCATCACATCAACCAACGCGCGCCTCAATAAAATATATAACTTAACCTAGAAATATCATGTCTAGACCACCGGTGGGAAGGAAAAAAAGAAAAATCGTTTTCCGGCCCTTAGACTTTAGCTAAATCCTCCAATGTACCACATAGTCTTTTGCCATACGATTCATACAACTTGGAAATACCTAACAAAACGAACCGATCCAACGTGTACTAGAAATACCCCTACCCACTTTATACATCCCATTAGTAAGGTAAAAGCTCCCTAGGGGTGCTAGCCAGAAAAAATTGTATGACAACCCAGAATACCACGGTATCACTCTTAGGTTCCATTAGAATCTAGCGTAAACATACAGTCCCCATTGTGTACGGCAAGTACCGAAAAAAAACTACCAAAAACCTTAAGGTTGCCCACTGGAGATCATAGCTTAAAGGCGTACTAGTAACACATGGTGTTATAGACTACAGTACCGGGCAGGAGCATAAAACCCTTGTAAAGAGTTCCAATAAGTGGATAACATGAAACATACTAACCATGTTAGTAAAATCCTCGCAAGACTACTGGGCCTATAGCTTAGGGAGGTTCCATTAGATAAAATCGTATATATACTAACGCACAGGTTGTAACATACAATACCACTACGACCAACACTTGAAACAATTCAATAAAACAGAAATAAGCAACTCCCAACATATAGATGCATAAGACGCCTCACAATATTGAGTGATAACAATATTCAACCGTACACAACAAATTTTTATCACACGGTTTATTGGCACCTGGGCTACACAGACCCGAGAAGTCAAACTGTTACCATGTCAAAACTGGTGCGGTCTGATCTAATTTTTATGGTGGGATGTGGCAAGTAAGCCACTTAAAATGTTATGGGGGTGCCGGAACATGGCGGAACTATCGGGAAGTTTGTAGGCAAAAATATGGCAAATCCTATGTCCAAGTTAGGTAGCCAAGGACATGTGAAATCTGATCCATAAGAAGTCACAATAACACATCAAATCCACATCTCAACAAAACTTTCTAGTATTGATAATTCGCATCTCTCGTTTCTAGGCCCTACACTGTTGAGACTATTATGGAAGCCAGGGCATACATAAATACAGAGTTTCACAGATGCATAAAAATAATTAGTAGGATCAGCACACAAGGGGCATAGATTTCACGGGAGACCATCCACCTATTCACAGGGGGGGGTGGCTTACTTACGCAGGTGTTTCGCGTCAATTTCGTATGGGTGCTAAACACAAAGTCAATCCTATTTGCTTCTTCGTTATGGTTTCTATACTGATGGTCGCCATTAATGCTAACGACAACTCTGTTATCACACTCATCACTAACAATGTAAATAATAGTATGGGTTCAACATCCTTGATCTGCTTAGGGGTGCGGGTACCGGGCTAACGATAACAAAACCCATAATGCAATAACCAAGAAGGGGGGCAACCCTCAGAACTCGAACAAGAGGTATAAAGTAGTCGTAACAGTAAAACACTTACGCGCACAAAAAAATAAACATAATAAATTAATAGAAAACATTTTGCCATGGACTGTGTAACTTATTTTCATGAAGGTAGAATAAAGGGCACAATACCTCACAATAGTGTTGGACTCATATATTAAATGGTAAGCAAAACTTACAACTACTCAATTTATAAAACCTAACCACATTGGAGCCAAAGCAATTTGTATGTATTCTGATTTGTTTCCAGCTTCTCTGGATGAGGCTAGAATGTGAATGGTTTCCAAGATTTCACAAAGATTCTAACTATCCCAAAAATGCTAAGGGCAAGCTCCCCGCTGCTTCATTTTCCTAACTGAAATAACTTTTTGTAGGTTTTCACGGTAATTTAAGATCAATAGCTGAATTATTTTTGGAAAGAACAACATAAAATAAAGTTAAGTTTCAATGGACTAATTGGAAATTCCGTCTCGCCAAGTCCGCTGTTATCAGGGGAAGTTGGTAAAACAGTTAAACAAAAAAAAACAAGGAAAAAGAAGTGCGTACCGCGAGCAACAACTACCATCATTCCCTTTATAGCGGAACAGGGTTTTACTATTTGTTGGTGCCTCCTTACCCTATCTGAAATAGGATACGTTTGGGGTCGTTACAGAGCCTTAATTCTTGACTTAAGTTCATATTACATGGAACAGAATGTCTAGAGCCCTCAATCAAACACACTCATTAGCTATAGCTCTGGATTCATAGTGAAAGAAAACTAGACTTTCAACCTTAGAAAATCATCATATTCCATTATCGTAGGTGTAAGAGAATGATTTTTCAACACACAACAACTACATCATGAACCATACTCATTCTGCAATACTTACCCGTAAATGATAAAGGATCACATNTGTTTGATCAACACTATTTCTGGGCAGAACTCATAGTCAAGGTATTCTAACATCCGGGTGCAACCAAGATTATCGCGACTAAACAACACTTTGGTGGGAGTAGATGCGCGCAATATTGTTGACTTTATTGCCAAGTGTCCAAACTGTCAACAGTGAAATATGAAACAACCAAGGCCCGTGAGGAACACTTTTCAAGAGAATGCCCATTTCGGAATGGAGTGGGAGAGAATTGCAAATGGACTTTGTGTTGGTCTTCCAAGACAACTGGGGGAAGTTGATTCATTGGTAATTGTGGACAGATTCCGACGATAAGTCTGCTCATTTCATTCCGTTCAGGTGACTCCGCACAATGCAGATAAGTTATCAAAAATCTACATCTCAGAATCGTTTTCGATTGCATGGTTGTTTCACTATCCATTATATAGATAGAGTACGCAGTCTTACTTCTAAGTTTTTGGAAACATTGCCATGCAGAATTGGGGTTACTTAGGTGGACCTTAGTACCACAACCCCAGTCGGCCCCTTGTGGCCTGGTCTGATAGTAGCCAGTCGTTCCAATCCTCGAGACCGATGGTCATCTTAGCGAACGATTCAAGTGTTGGAGTGATATGCTTCGCGCATGCGTGATAGAGTTTGGTGGCTATTGGATAGCTTCTTACGCCTTTGGCAGGTTTTCGTACAATAATGCTATCACTCCATTATGATTATGGTCCATTTGAAGCATTGTATGGGAGGAGTGTAGATCTCCCTTGGTTGGTTTTGATGCATTCGAGGTTAGACCTTGGGGTACCGATCTCTGAGATTCCCGTTAGAAAGGTGAAGGGCTTCACGAAAAGCTTCTCGCGGCGCAAATAGACAAAAGGAGTATGCAGACCGGAAGGTTAGAGACTTGGAGTTCATGGAAGGTAACACTTCCTTTGTTGAAGGTTCACCCATGAAAAGGGGTTAAAATGCGGTTGGCAAAAAGAGGTAAGCCTAAGTCCAAGGTATATTGGACCATTTGAGGTACTAGCGAATCGGGGAGGTGTCTTATGAATTAGTCCTTGCCCCATGGCGTCCGAGTGCATCCGTATTTCATGTGTCCATGTTGAAAAGATACCATGGAGAATGGAACTACATTATCCGTTGGGACTCATGTGGTTGGAGAGAACTTGACTTCTGAAGAGGAACCAGTTGCTATATTATAGAGAAGTTCGCAAGTTTAGATCGAGAGTATTGCATCCATCAAAGTTCAATGGAAGAATCGACCTGGTTGAAGAGGCTACTTGGGAGAAGGAGGCGATATACAAGAAAAAATAGAAAAGAAAAGAAAAAAAAAAAAAGCCACATCTTTCACGATTCAGGTACTCCTTTTCCGCCATTGTTTCTCGTTTGATGCGTTCGGGGACGAACGATGGGTAAATTGGTATCTAATTGTATATTGTAACGACCTGTTTTAGGTCGTTTTGAGCAACAGATTTTATTTCTGGAAAACCTGGCTGGGACGACGGATGTAACTGCACGGACCGTTCATAGTTACGACGGCCCGTAGAGGAGGTGTCGTCTCATGACAACTTAGAATTTTGAAATTGGGTACTGAAAATCACTCGCTGTAAATGTGACGGACCGGCAAGGACGTCCCTTCACATCCACGACGACCGTCGTGAGTTTCGTTGTCAAACACTTCAACGTTTGAGATTTGGTACAAGAAACGATTTCCTGACCGTCATGACGAGGAACAGGACGGACGGATCACAGTTGTGACGGGCTGTCCACACTGGCTACGTGAGTTCGAGGGAGTGCGACGACCTTGTGTACGCCGTCGCAGGCACGACGGCCCGCACAGGTTGCGCAGTCCCAGGCAAAATAAGGTTCCTCTACAACGTTTTTAGGGTCGTGTTGGACTATTTTTCTCTTAATTATAAAGATTGAGGGTTAATATTAATAGGTCTAATTACTTGGGGGTTAAAGAAGGTAACCTTAAGTTAATTAGTGGGCTTTTATTGCCCTCCTTACATCCTTAATTCTACTTGTAATTGGATAAAAAAAGAGGGTTTGATCAACAAAACAACAAAAGAAAAGAAACAGAAAAGAGGAGAACGACGAGTAGGGAGAGAAACGAAGATGATAGCAAAGGATTTTGAGAAGATGCTTGTGTGATTCAATTCGTTCGTGAGGTAGGTTAGTGGTTTATGTTACGATATTCCGTAGTGACCTCTTAATAGTGAATATTATTTGTTGAATAGTATTGTAAACCCTGCTATGTGCGTAAGTTGTAAATGCTTGCACGATTATATATGAAATGCGATGAATGTAACAAGCAGAATGAAGCTCTGAATCCCAAATCTGAAAGAACCCTAATTCGCTTTGATATATATATAATGATAATTATGATGCTTAGTATGAAAGAAGGCTTGATAAATTATATAATGAGAATGATGAGCTTAGTGTAAAGAATGCTTGATGAATATTTGGATCGGGTGCCAACGTTCCTGTACCAGATAGAAGTTGGATCGGGTGCCACGTTCCATACCGAGGATGAATATAGAATCGGAGTGTCCGTTCCGACACCAGGATAGAAAATGGATCGGGTGCCACGTTCCGTAACAGGACGATGAGATGTAGTGCCGACGTTCGCACCAGGATAAAATAGAGATCGGTGTCACGTACCGACACCAAGAGAAAGAAAGATAATGATCTTGAAAAATAATGAATATACTCAATCTAAAATGAACTTAATTCCCAAATGAGTATGGTATTGAGGCTTGATCCCATGTGTGAACTCTGTTTAGTTATTGATGAGGCAGGTGTTATTGCTACATGTTGATTATTGTAGGTTGATTTACATTATTATTGAATATACTGTTCCCTGTTTTGAGTTGGCCGGATATCTACCAGTACGTTTGGTTGTCACTGACCCCCGATTCATTTTTTCCTCTCTTGGTTATTTGTGTAATGCAGCACACGTTCCGTCAACTTCAACTCACATTAGATCGAGCCAGTCTTGCACTTCATCGAAAATTCAGGGTGAGCTAATGCGTCTAGCTTGGCCTGGGTCTTCTTCTTCAAGTCTGATGCCTTGAAACTCGCATGGACTACTTTTTAGTTAATTTTGTTCTTAGACATTCCTAGTTAAGTATTTGAAGATATATGTTTTTGTGATGATTACTCCAGATGTTGGGATAATAATATAGTATTGAAATTGTTTTTATTATGAGTTTAAGGTCTTCCGCATTACTTTAATGTTGATATTTCATTAGAGATAAGGTTGAGATTGGTTGGTTCGCTCACATAGGAGGGTAAATGTGGGTGCCAGTCGCGTCCCTGATTTGGGTCGTGACATTAATATTGGGGAGACCTCCAAAACCGATGGAGAATTTTTTCATTGACCATTTTAATAATTTTAACAAACAAGTTATATGAACTTAAACTAAATAATTTTCGTCTTTAATATTGGGGAGCCTCCAATACAGAATAAGAGTTTTTCATTGGCCATTATTAACATAACATCTATTCAATCTCATAATAAGATTGAAAAAATATATCACAAAAACTCATTCAAACAAAACTAACGAAATAACTTTTACAACATAATCAATACTATACGAAATAAAAATCCACTAATAACATTAATAAAATCAATATAACAAATAAAATAATCAATAAATATTAAAGCAAAAATGTTAACGAGAACATTGAGTAAAGGAAGTAACAATACATCTTGAAGCATAGAAAAATCTCATTATATCCCCAAAACAATTTTATAAAAAAAACCAATATCAATTAAACATAGCAATAATTAAAGAGTAAAATAAATACTATAACTTAAAAAATCTCAATTTAAATTATAACAAAATTGAACTATCTAGAAAATAATAAATGGAGCTCAAATCTTGACAAAAACAATATTAAATATTAACAATCCAAATTTCTTCATTTGGTTAGTAATGAACCTCTTATTGTCATTTTGTTGTGTTTATCTTCTGGGCAAAGGACGTTTAGAGCGTTCCTACTATTGCGTTGTTATCCAAGTCATTAGGAGCAGCTGGACTGACAGATCGCGTACCTGGTCATTCGTTTGGTTATTGTGTTTGGGGGTGAGTTTTTTTTATATTTTGGAGCTTATGAAACCGTGAACGATATTCGCGATTCAAAAGTTCAAGAAGATGAACATCAGAATCCAATTCTGACGATCAATCAGGCTTACGGAAGGTGTAATGGTTATCTAGTAGCATTGTCGAACAGGACTCCCAAAGGTTTTGACCAAGTGTGAAGTTGTTGGGATTAGGCGTTTTTTTTAACGTTTAGAGTTTACAAGGCTAAGGTTTACTTTAGTCACATTCTGAGTAAACGCACATCGGATGAGAATTCTTCAGCGCGGTTTAGCTCCGAAATATCGAGAGTTGTGGTCTTCTTAGTTTGACCCTTGTTTACGAGTTTTGAGGTTTTTAGTATTTTTTTCCGAAGCCCTTTATGTTTTGGCTTTAAAAAATGGCCAATGGAGTGGGACCACATTTTATCGAGTGGACCTCTGATGAAATAGATATCTGGGAATGCACCTTTGTAGTCCAGGGTAATGTCGACTGAGAGTTCGTCGGTTTGGTGCATATCATTTTATTGTTATCCGGTTCGCGAACGAATTCCGGCACCGTCGGAAGAGTATTTAAAGAAAGTGGGCAAAGTTGAATCTGGTGCGAGCCCCTCTTTAAAGAACCACCAACTTTCAGCTTTGTAGTATCTTCTTTAGATACTTGATATATTTGAGTTATAGAACACTCACAAATTGGAGCGATTCCACACAAGGCTAAGTTGTTTAGAAGTTTTCCGAGGAGCGCATACGCATTGTGGAGTTGTGTAATCTAAGTTGGGGACCCGATTTGATGGTAAATTTTGGTGTTTTACATATGCTTGTTCGAGCTCATTTGTTGAGCACAACAGTTTGCTGTGGAAAATTTTATGAAGGGCAGGTGATTACGTGGCCAGGTTAGGTCCGAATCAAGTGATGCAAGAGCCTTATATTGTGTGTTTTTAGTGAGGATCGTGTGGGTGCCTTATGTTGGGTGTTGCTGCTTATTGGAGCTCATTTTTAGGTAAAATCATGTAAGTTAGATGACAGCCATAGTGCTGATTTCGTAGCTTAGAATTTGGGTTCTTTTGTTGCATGTTCATGTGTGTTGATGGTTTTGAGTCCATGAACTTGAAGATTATGCCTCCATTATGGTATACAAGTTTCCGAGAGTTATTTAGGACTTTTATTTGGGGTTAATTCGGCATTTCTCAACGCGGATCACATTTTTCCATTTTTGGGACCATGAAATGAACCCGTCTACTTTCTTGAGATTTTAGTGTATCAACGTTTCGAGGCCTTCCTTTAGAAAAGTTTAAAAAGATCCGGGGGAGTGAATTTTGGCGAGGAGCGCGCGTTGATCTGCGTCAGGTAGGCTTATGGTTCCTTCTTAGATGAACTCGAACTTTTAATGCATGTTGATTAGTTGGGTTGGGTTGGGTAGTATTGGATCATGCAGAGGTGTTCAATCATATTTTGCATTTTTCTGGAGAATTATCGGGTAATGTTGAGCATGTTTATTGGTATTAATTGACACTTCTTTGCTTATATGGATTACTTGATGTTTGAAACTGGTTGTCAGAAGTTTGTTGGCGCTTAGTTGTCTTAGTTAGGTTGACTAGGGTTTTCCTAGAAATGCAATGATTTGCAAACACACCCAGTGTCTTAGGGACTTAGTATTAGCGCCCCGACGTATCGCTCAAGGCCGGCTTAAGCTAGTAAGACTGATGTAGCAGCTTGAGTCTGATAGTTGGGGTATTTAGAAAGACGATGAGCGGCTTAGCGGATTGGGACTCTTATTTCTTCGATTGTTACGGCTTTCGAGTTACAGTCAGTGACACTGATTCCGCTCCGTTGATTCAAAAGTTGAGTTCTATTCGACTTTAAGGTCTTACATTGATACTAAGTATGGATGGTGTTCCACGTTTATTGATTATGATAGAAAAGACTCTTTCAGCAGCTAGCTATATCGGCATCTTTGTCCGGGTTCGATGTAAGGATCCGGCTCGAACATCCACTACTTATGCAGAGCATCCGGTTAGAGGTCCGGCCCCAAGTATGTAGAGCATCCGGTAGAGGTCGGCCTCAGTTACTTGTATTTTGCAATTGGGCGTACTTGTGTAATTCTGGTGAGCGTCCGGGTTAAGGCCCGACCTCCGTTACCGTCAGATTCACTTTTGGTGGGTGTTCTTTGGCCTCGAGGTTATTTCTTAAGTTATAAGGTATTTTGTGTACTCGTCGGGCTTGTGGGGTCCGTTCGGGGTTTTTATTTAAAAATTTGGCACGAGTGTACCTTCTGGGCTTATGTGGGGTCCGTTAGGGGTAGTTAGGTATTTATAGTAATTTAGTTAGATCTTGATAACAATCGTGTGCATTATGTGTTACTTAACCTTTTGTTCGTGACCTCTAGTTTTGTGATTACGTCTTTTCATGTGCTTGTTACGGTTTAGTTCAGCGGCCTATGATGCCTACTGGGGTACTGTTATTTGGTACTCATGCTACGCTCTCATCTATTTCGTGATGCAGTCGGAGCAAGCCAGTAGGCAGCGTTGATCGGTTTGGAGCATTTCTGTTGGGAGACAGGGTGAGCACACAGCGTTTTGTACTATTTCAGTCTCCATATGTTTATATAAAGGCTTGTCTTTACTTTTCGAGACGTCTAGTTCGATGGGCCACGGTGGGAATTGCTACGCGTTTTTTGTTGTTAGCTGGATTATGACTTCCAGGTCTGGGAGGGATCCTGTATTTTATTTATGTTTTGGTTTGCTTATGTTTTATAGTAATTTTTTCTTAGTATTGTGTGTTTAGTTTCTACCCTCACCACCCAGTAGGTGTGGTTATTATGGGGTGTGTTGGCTTTACCTACTAATGGGTTATAGTAGGTGCCTTCAGGGCTCGAGAAATTGGGTCGTGAAAGTTGGTATCAGAGCCCTAGGTTCACCGGTTCCTCAACTTTTACAGAAGCTAACGTTAAGTAGAGTCCTGCGGATCGGTTTTGCGGAGGACGTCCGTCTAACTTATTCTTAGGAGGCTACAGGAAGTATTAGGAAAAATATCCATTTTGTTTCAAATTCGTTGCCGCGTTCTTGTGTGTCTTGTTGTCTTAAAAATCTCAGTTGTTCACTCTATTAACAGGGAATTGGCTCGAAGGAGGGCGGGTCTGCGTTCGGGGGACGATGCACCCGGAGCATTAGATGGGGTAGAGTCGACCACGAGGTCGATGGTCTAGGCTTTTTGCCACAACACCGTGCCTCGGGGGCTTATGGAGGAGGAGCCTCATTGCAGCGCATGTACCGCACAGCCAGTGGGTCGGGGCCAAGCCCAAGCCACCCCCCCACCCGCACCTGTTGCCAGCACTGATCTTCATTCCCTATTGACTCGATATTAGCAGCTATTGGGGATATGCGACGAGGCACCAGCACCAGCAGTACCAGCACCAGGCTTTGCAAGATCAGCCGCCACCAGTTCATGTGGCCACCCCACAGACGTAGAGTTAGAGAGAGCCACTGCGGGATCAGAAAGTGCTTGGGGGTATTCAGAGGTTGGCACCGCTATATTTCAGGGGCGATTGGAGAGGACGCTAACGAATTCCAGCTCACTTGCCAGGAGGCAGTTACAGTCATTAGGCCTTGAGTCGAGAGGGAGCTGACTTTTCACCGATCATCAGTTCGTTGGGCCACCAGGCAGTGGTGGCGCACGTATCGAGAGTCTAGGCCAGTTGGATCTCCTCCTATATCTTTGGAGTGAGTTCTCAGAGGCTTTCTTGGCCGGTCATGGCCACGGAGCGTCAGAGAGAATAGGCTTCGTGATCAGTTCTCTAGATTGGAGCAGGGATCTAGTGGACCGTTTCAGATATGTATGAGGCGAGGGGTTCCATGGTTTTGTCTAGCATTGCTACTATGATCCTGCACAGAGAGGGAGAGAGAAGTTAGTTGTTTTGTACGTGGGTTACGATAACGTTCCGTTGAGGGGTTGACACAGAGCAATGGTTAAGATGGCCGTTCTTTTCTTGATGTGGTCGATCTGCCCGATCCATGGGAGCATATTCATCGTTGAGGGGGGGGGGGGCCCAAGGGTTTCTATCTTCTTATTTTTGCCGGTCCGGCGGGCCAGCGGTAGGCAGGATTAAGAAGGCGACACCAGCTACCAGGGAAGGGCTATAGCGAGTCGCAGACAGACTAGGGGGAGGGACTTCATATGATAGCCACGTCAGATACAATGGTTCAGCAGGGTCAGACCAGTCGGCATTTCAGGCGGCAGTACCTGTTTCTGAGGGAGGCCAATATCAGCAGGGGGGTGTTCCTAGTACAGCCAGAATTCGATGGGGATCAATTCTTTTCCTTCATGTCGCGCATGTCGGGGGGTTACTACAGGGAGTTCTTCAAAACTTCGGGGTGTTATGATTTGGGCTCTTGGAACTTGGTCTAGGTAGAAGAGCCCCGGCGCAGGGGGTGTCGACAGCGGGGCGATTTGTAACCAGCTCCACCCTATTCTAAACCAGTTTTCAGCACGTAATGCAACTTCTTTCTGGGCACAGAGGAGGTGGTTCACGCACTTAGGACCGATCGAGAGGTCGACAGTGTATAACCAGGGGGTGGAGCAGGGGAGGCAGGTAGGTGGTAAGGTATCGGGTTGCCACAGGGTAGAGGTTGATCCTAGGACCCAATTTCACGGCTATGCCCCGACTATGTAGAGGCGGACGGAATTGAGGCAGCAGCATGTCATCTCAGGTACCTCTTCTTGTGGCCATCAGCTGCGATGCTACAGTATTAATCTTGATCCAGGGTCCACTGTTCTAGGAGGGTCCTAATTAGTTTTGCTCCCGAGTGGGATGGAGGTCCGAGTCATTTGGCAGAGATGGTTCATGTTCGACCCCGATAGGTGAGTCTTATTAGTGGTCAAGTATTGCGATCGTGTTTAGTGACTATCCAGGGTGGATGATACTAGAGTGGATCTATTATGCTTAGATATGATGTTTTGATGTTGATGCTTGGCGGCATGGAATGGTTATCCCATATCATGGGTCTTGGATCTATGCTAAAGACTGTACCTTATCCTGCCTGGTGTTCCCACGGTATTGTGGCAGGCTTGCTGATAGTCACACACGAGGGAGATTAATCTCTTTTATTCGAGCTAGGCGGTTGGCTGCTTCTGGTAGGTCGATTAGCGATTTGGCACCACATTAGAGATGTTGGAGTGGGGAAGGCCCTTATTCAGTTGGGACTCAGTTTCCTCGGCGTTAGAGAGTATAGACAGATGTGTTTGCCCTTCGAGAATTCTTGTACCTTGCCTTCCTACCCCCAGAGCGTTGACATTGGATTTTGCTATGAGTCTGTAGCCTGGCACTCGTCTATTTCATTTCGGCCTTGCTTATCGCGGGGGGATGCTCCTGCAGGTCAGGTGAGCTTCAGGGTCAGTTGTTAAAGGACCTCTTACAAAAGGGGTTCATTCGTCCGAGGTCGTGTGTCGCCGGGTCGACTGTCTGTTTGTGGGACAAGAAGGATGCGGAATTGAGGATGTGCATTGACTATAGACAAGCTGAAAGATGGTGTACGGTGGGGAAAGAAAGCGAGAACAGTTTACCTATGCTCGTATAGATGATGGTTGTTTGATCAGCTCTTCAGGGTGCCGTTGTATTTATCAAGATTGATTTGGGAGGAATCCGAAACAAGGGTACCTCTAGTGAGGATTTAGAGCAGCAGAACCCTAAGACTGCATTTAGGACTAGTTACGGCCATTATGAGTTCCGTATTGTTGATGTCTTTTGGGTTGACTAATGCCCCAGCCGCCTCATGGGACTTGATGACACGTGTGTTCAGGACCATACCTTGATTTCATTTGTTATAATCTTCATTGATGAATATTGGATACTCGCGTGAGGCCGGGGAGTGAGCATGCAGCCGCATTAAGCATGGTTGAGGATAAGTGCTCCAGACTTTGAGAGGATCAGCAGCTTGATGCCAAGTTCTCAAAGTGCGAGGTGTTGGGCTTGGCGTCTGTAGCATTTTGGGGCACGTGGTGTCCAAGGAGGCGTATTAGGGTAGACCGACGCAAGATTTGAAGGATATTACGTGATTGCGGACAGACGCCCACTTCGGTACTGATGGGATTCGTTAGATGTATGTAGGAGTTAGCGAGATACTAAGGCCGTTTTTTTTTGTTGATGTGGTTTTTCTACTATTTGAAAGCTCCTTTGAACTCGGTTGTACTACGCCAGGATATTCCTTTGTGTGGTCGAGGAGTGTGAGATGAGCTTTCTGAAGCTCAAGGAGTGCTTTACTAGCGCCGATTTTTGACTTTCCGATTGAGGGTGAGGGTATTCACGATGTTGAATTCTGATGCGTTCAGGTGTTGGTAGGGTTATGTGTATGATTTGCAGCGCAGGGCCGGCGGTGTTTTATTGCGATGCGCGAGGCAGCTTAGCTTTTAAGAGTCAATGAACGCAACTACCCCACCCATGCAAACTGGAGTTGTGCAGCGGTAGGTTTTGCACTTAAGATTTGGAGGCAATAATTGTATGGACGTTCGATTGTGGATCTATACTGACCCACAAGAGTATTCAGTACATCATGAGCCAGAGGGGAAATTAATTCGACATCATGGGCAGTGTCGTTGGATTGAGCTCCTGAAGGATATGATCTCTTCCATTTCTCTATTCATCCGGCAAAGGAGAAAGTCATTGGTCCCAGTATCTATTATTAGTTGGGTAGCAGACGCTTGAGTCCGAAAGGCGGTGGGTGTACGTACATGGGTATTGTCTAGCCTTCTTTCTCAGCAGGGTGAAAGACCCTGGCTTGGAACATTCAGGTTTTTAGCCAAAGTCCAGTGGTTCGCTTAGAAGTATTATCAGATTCTAAGATGCCGGTTTGGCTATATTGGGGTTCAGTCGTTCTTTGTATGAAGGGAAGTGGTTGTCAATTGACGGATAAGGCACCAACCGTAGTGGTACTTAGAGATTTCAGATAGTAAGTTAGCGGAGGGTAATGGTGATCAGGCTTACCTTAGTCATGATGGAGTGTTGAGATCTCTGGTCGACAGTGTGTCCCGAGAGTGGAGATTGATACAGGTGATACTTTGGAGTGCTAATGAGTCTAGATATTCTTCCATCCGGGTACAGCGAAGAGGTATAGTGATTTTAGGTAAAAATACATATTACTGGTGGCATACAGTGGCATGAGACGAGCTATTGCTGACTTTTTGATTTTCTAGTTGCTTGATGGCCAGTCAGTAAAGGGCTGAGCATTTGAGGCCTGGCGCCCGTACTTGGTGGTGGTTGTGAATTTTCAGGGAATAACCATTCCAGAGTGGGAAATGGACCCGATCGCAATCTTACTATGGATTTTGTGACTGGTTCTACGAGGAATTCTCGAGGATTTGATAGTATTTGGGTAAGTGCTCGAATGCACACAAAGTCAGGGTCACATTTCCTTCCCGTTCAATCCTTCATGTAGTTCCGAGAGGTTTGGCTCGTATTCTTAAAAGAGGGGGTTCGACTTCAGGGGGTTTGCCAGTTTCATTAATCAGATCGGGGTTTCAGTTTCAGTCTAGCTTTTGGAGGAACCCTTTCGAGGAAGGTTAGGCACCAGGGGTGACCTGAGCACAGCTTCCACCCGCAGACTGATGTCCAGGTCAGAGCGCACTATCAAGTCCTTGGGACAATGCTACGGGCTTGTGTCTTTGGCAGTTTTGGTGGTCAATGTGAACCATTCTTGCTTTGGCGGAGAGAATGTTGCATAAACAACTATGATACCCTAGTCTGTCATTCAGATGGCCCAGTTGAAGGCCTTGTATGGTAGGCGTTCCTTGTCGTTGTGTCGGCATCTCAGTGGGCCTGTGTATTTTCGACGCTTACCGAGCCTAGACTAGGAAGGGTACGATTTGATTAAGGGAGGCTTTGGAGCAGGTGAGGTGATTAAGATTAAGACCAGGCAGATCAGGTACAGGCACCAGAGTTTGCGAATCAGGGATAGCGTCGACCTTGAGACTTCCGGTGCGGGTGAATCGGGTATTTCCGTGTGTGGTAGCACCATGAAGAGGTTGATATGTGATGGATTTGGGTGGAGACGAGACGGTGGTATAGCTTAGCCCCACGTGATATGAGGCCTTTTGAGATACTTCGGACATTGGGGGGTTGCTTATGGAGTTGGCCCTACCTCCAGCATGTTTCGGCCATCCCATCCATTATTTCATGTCTCGAGCTACGCCGAATAATTCACTGATTGAGTCCCATGTGCTATAGTATGATGCAATTGGTTAGGATAATCATTTGACATTTGATGAAGAAAGCCAGTGCCATCGTTAGCCAGAGATTGTGAGCGAAATTTGCTGCTTCGAAGATGAGAATCATATTGGTTAAGGACCGATGAGGCATCGTTCAGTCGAGAGGCTACCTGGGAGAACCGAGACCGGAGATGCGTGCGAGAGAAGGTTTCCCGGCTTGTTTGAGCCCCTTCAGGTACTTCTTGACCCTTCTTTCGCGGACGAAAGTTTTTTTAGTAGTGGATACGTTGTAAATGAACCCTTTTGATCATTTTTAAGTAGTTTAATTTCTGGGCACGTTTAGGGCGCCATTATAGCGACATCCAAGTCATTCTATGACTTGCTGGGACTGACTAGATCTCCGGTCACACCATTGTCGCATTCGTGTGCGTTATTGTGTAGGTTTCTGTAGTATGTTTGGAGCTTATAACCGAACCCTGAACGATCATTCCGATTCAAAAGTTTCAAGAAGATGACATCAGAATCCAAATCTGACGATTTCCCAATCCAGTTCCGGAGAGAGGTCATTTTAGTCTTACAGTAGCTTGTTCGACATGACTCATGCCGGTTTTCGATAGAGAGTGGCGGGGGGACTTAGGCGTTTAAAACTTGTAAGTTATAAAGGCTAAGTTTGACTAGGTCAAACATTCTGAGTAAGAGTAAACAGCCGCTCGGATGAGAATTCCGTCAGCTTGCGGGGTTAGCTCCGGAATATCTGAGGCTTTGGTCTAGTTTGACCCTCCCTTCTTTCGAGTTTTGCAGGGGTTTTTTGATAGTTTTCGGGAGCCCTTTTTGTTTTGAATGCTTAAATACTGGCCAATGGAAGTGGGAACCCACTTTTATCGAGATGACCTCTGATGAAATTCAACTGACCGCCCTTTGAGTCATGTAATGCAGACCCTTTGGTAGGGTAGCATATCTATTTATTTTTATCAGGTTCCCAAACGAATCCGAGCCACCGTCGGAGACTTTAATTTTTAAGAAAGTGCGGGCAAAGCGGAATCTGGGGCAGTCAAGGCCCCTTTAAAAACCCAACTTCAGTTTGAATCTTACTTTATGAATTATGAGAGCTGAGCTAATACACTCCAAATTGGGCGATTCAAAAGGCTAAGTAGTGAGATTGGTTTCGAGAAGACAAGACAGTTATTGTTGAGCTTTGAATCTGATTTGGGGACCCGATTTGAGATATTTTGGGTTGGTAATGCTGTCTAGGCTCCTTTTCGAGCACAAGTTTTTGAGAAATTTAGGGATGATTTCTTGGCCATTTATGGTCCGAAATCAAGTGCTGATCAAGAGCTATTATATTGTGTGGTTTTTCGTTAGGATCGGTCGTGAGGCCCTTTTGTGGTTGGTTTGGCAGGTTGAGAGCTTCAGTTTTGAGTTAAAAAATCTCTGTATAGCTGCTCCAATAGTTGCTGATTTTAGCTTAGGAACGTTTGTGTGTTCTTGATTGTTGAATTGTTCATGTTGGGACTGTTTGCCGTCACTGAATTATGCTCCATTATGGCTATACAAGTTTCGCGGAGTTATGTAGGACTTTTTTTGGGTTTATATTGGTGATTTTCAAGCAGGAATGGATCCCACTTGTAGTCATTTTCGACACAGTGAGATACTGGACCCGTCTCCGTTTCTTTGCGCTTTTAGTTTGGAATTGCAACTGTATGCTTCGAAGGCCTTTAGAAAAGTTAAAAGATACAGGGGGATTCGTTTCGAATTTTGTGGAGCGAGCGCGTGATCTGCGTTCAGGAGGCCTGGCTATGGTTGCTCTTCGTAGATTGAACTCGGACTTGATGAATGCGATGTTGATTAGTTGGGATTTGAGGTTGGGGGTAGTTATTGGATAGATAGGTGTTACAAATCATATTTTCGCCTTTTTGTTGATGAATTTATCGGGCGTACACTGTGGCCATAGTTTATTTATTAATTGCCTTCTTTGCTATATGAATTACTTGGTATGTTTGAATATGGTCTGGTCATAGTAGTCAGAGTATGTTGCGGCACTTTGTTTAGGTTTGACTAGGGTTTTCGCTTAGAAATTGCATGATTCAGAAGTCTGGTAGATAGGACTAGTGTACCCCGACCGTCGCGGCAGGCTCAAATCCTTGTAGTAGACCGATGTAGTCAGACTGAGTCTGATAGTTGGTATTTAGAAAAGACATTTGAGCTTTGCCTCGCTGGATTGTTTTACTCTTATTCTCTTCGAGCTATTACGTTCTCGAGGATACGTCATGTGTGATCAATGATTTACGCTCCGTTGTATTCCAAAGTTGAGTTCTATTCGACTTAAGTCCTTACATTGATTAAGCTAAGTCTGGATGGTGTGTTCACGGGGGTTTATATGATTATGGATAGATGAAAGACTCTTCAGCCAGCCTATATCGTGGTCCATTTTCTTTGTCGGGGTAATCCGGAATTTATTATAAGGTCCGGCCGCGAACCATCCACATACTTGAAGAGGCATCCGGTGAGGTCCGGCCTCCCAAGTATGTTAGAGACATCGTTCAGAGGTACCGGCCTCAGTTAATTGTATGTGACAATTGGCTACTTGTGAGGTTTCTTTGGTGAGCGTCACGGTTTAAGGCCCGACTCTCCGTTACCGTCAGGATCTAATTTTGGGGTTTGGTGTTCTTTGGCCTCGACGTTTTATTCTTCTTAAGTTATGTTATGTTTGTGTAATCGTCGGATTGTGTGGTGTCCGTCGGCGGTGTTTTTTATTTAAATTTGTGCACGGAGTGTACCTTATGGGCTTTATGGGGGTCCAGTAGGTTGTGTAGCTTATTTATATTAATTTAGTGAGATCTATACACTCGTGGCATTATCGTGTTACTTAACATTCTGTTCTGACCTCTAGTTTGTGATTCCGTCTTTTCATAGTGCTTTACTTTTCTAAGTTCAGTCGGCCATGATGCCTACTGGGTACCTGTTATTTGGACTCATGCTACGCTCCTTGCATCTAATTTTCGTGAATGCAGTCCGAGGCATCAGGTAGTCAGCGTTGATCGAGTTTGGAGCATTTGGTCTGGAGGACAGGGGTGAGCAACAGCGTTTTTGTAGCTATTTCAGTCTCCATCTGGTTATGATAAAGACTTGTCTTGTACTTTCGAGACAGCTAGTTTCGATGGTCACGTTGCGGACTGTACTCGTTTGTTGGTGCTCTGTATTAGGACTTCCAGGTTTGGGAGGGATCCTTATTGTATTTATGTTTTGTTTGCTTATGGTGTTATAGTAATTTTTATTAGTCTGTTAGTTATACCCTCACACCCAGTATGTGTGGTTCTGGGTTGTGGTTGGCCTTACCTACTGATGGGTTATAGAGGTGCCTTAGGGCTCGAGAAATTGGGCTTCGTGCGTTGTGAAGGTTAGTAACAAAGTAGATTAATAAAAACTTACTAACTTTTCATCTTTGAAATGTGGAGGCCTCTTAACATCCGACGGAGAGATTTTGTTTATTGACCCAATTTAAATGCATAATGAAGTTAAAAATATCGAACGCCAATATATTGTTCTCTTTAAAATAAAGCAATAGTAAATCACCAACAAGCCTGACACTCCGAAATTAATAAGATAGACTTAGCGGACAACTTACAAACAATAAATCCCAAATAAATGACCAAATCATATTATAAAATCAAAATTATTGACTAAAAAGATGCAAAAGGTTTAAGGAAAATCACCAACATTGCTATCAAATAAAGAAAATGAAGGGGTTATGCGACGCTATGAGAAAATCAACAATTGTAGCTGATAAAGTGCAGCAATTGTAAGCTGAACGGGGTAATCTAATCCTCCATCGCAATGGAAGGTTGAGAGTTACCTACGGCAGAGATGAAAGAAGGAAGAAAAGTATAAGAAGCTTTTTCTATTTTTGAATCTCGACTCTAAATCGAGTACATGGAGCTGGGTATATATTACACATCATGAGGTAGTTTACAAATATAACAAAAATGGCCACAACATAGTGAACACTAACTAACTATAATCAAACTATAACAAACTACTTGAAAGTTTGACATAGTAACTAACTAACTAACTAACTAATTGATTGATAATAACTCATACTAATTAAGGCTAGTTTTATCACCCCCCATCCCCTCAAGTTGGAAGTGGTAGAGGTTGATCTATTGATCATACAACGTGTTCAACAGATTAGTATGTTTACACCAGTCAATAGTCATGCCGTAGTGAAAACATCAGCCAGTGATGATTGAGAGTCTTCGTGAGACATATGGAGTGTAATCAGTCCTTCTTGTTTAGCTTTGCCTGACACCAAATGGCATATCAACTCTGATACTGGGTTTAGTTCGTTCAGAAAACACTGGATCCATTGAGCAATTGTGTACTGGGGGGGGGGGGGGGGGGGTGCTTGGCTGTCGCCAAAATACTTGTATAGTAAAGTATTTGGTCACTGAGAGTTCACCAAGTAGTCTTTTTCTACCCACACACTTCTCCTACTACTTGGCTACTATAGCTTTGTATTAATGCTTCTGCTGAAGATAATGGACCGTTGTAGGTGTTTCTTAGCTAACTTTCAACTGATGATAAGGGCGTTATTCTCCCCACGAGGGCCACTGTAACCAATCACTGAGCTTCCTGACTCAGGACAAGAAGCCCCATGCTGAAGTCACAGTAAGCTACTGATGTGAGATCCGGTTATTATTGCTAAAAACATCCAATGTATCAGGATATTTTGGGGGACACGTGTCTGAGTGCGATGAATAAGATGCCGTTTTTATAAATGAGGGGTTCTCTAGGAAGGATTGCTGAATTGAGCTGAGATGCTGGCACACTGGATACTATATCCATTCTGTGGTTAGCAGAAGGAAAATTAGTTTGCCTATAATTTTCTGTATGTAGTAAGTAGATCGTAATCATTTCCCTTGGGAGCCTCGTATCTCAGTAGGATCCAATGGTGAATGAAGAGTAGGCGTTATAGACTTGTAGTTACCTCATAGAACAAATCCTTCAAGAGATCAAGAGTAAGGTCCTCATGTGAAATAAGAACCCATCCTACTGTACCAATATCTCTAATCCACGGAAAGTAAAGTAAAGAAAGTAATCGCAGCAGCCTTCCTAAAGTCTTTTATTATGAATCTAATGCAAGAAGAGCGTTTCAAAGGTTTCAATCTCTTTCATTATCAGTACCAAGTGTTAGAACGTTAAAGATAATGTTATCAACGTCTACAGCTACAAATCACAAAGAGTGACCATTTTCTTGTAAAATATATGAAGTAATCACTGTCTGAATGAACACATTTAACCCTTAGCGAAAGACTATCAGCCAGTTTCGCCTCATACCACTGTTATTGGCTGGTTCAAAGACCCTATAAGGAGACTTCTTCTGCCAATTTGCTGATACCGTAATCACTACGGTCCACTACCAGTTCTGAAGGTAATGCCATGTACCACCTCTTAATTCAAATGCATCATGTAAGGAAGCATTTATTTACCTCCAATTGGTAAAAATCCCAGGCTCTTCTTTACTGCCAAATGAAAGTTAGTGGTTCTGGACTGTAGTCATCTTTACCAAAGGGGTGGCAGAAGGTTTACTTTGTAGTCTATCCCGTTGTTGAGTGTATCCTTACCACCAATCAGCTAGGAACCTTTCTATGCTCCCATCTGACTATGTTTAATCTATAGACCCACTAATTACACCAATATAACATTCTTTCTTTTGGCATTTTACCAGGCGCTCCCAAGTTATTATTAGTGATTGTAGTGCTATAGATAACTCTTGGTTTCAGGCTGCTTGCCAGGCTGGACTTCAAGCTTTTGCTACTCTTCAAAAGATTGTAACTGAGGCTCAATACCTGTGAAACATTATGAGATAATGCCTGACTTTCAGAACATGACTGGAGGAGAAGCATTACATGATCAGGATGAGTGTGGAAGATGTGAAATGAATGTTAGGAAATCAGCAATATATTTATAGGTTGAAGGGGAAGTAGCTTAGGTAATGAATAGTTTTATAGTTTTTAGTAACTTGAGGATGCAGATCTAGTTGTCTTCTAGGTGTTAAGGAAGATACATTGGGTAAGTAGGTGCTTGTGCGTGTATGTGAATGGGACACAAGTTGCTTTTGTGTGACTAATGGTGACAGTGAAAGACAAGGTTATATTTAGTTCAGTAGTAAGTGTTGTGGATTCTAGTTTTTCAGTTATCAGGTATAGTTTCAGGAGGGGAAACTTCATCACAAGTGCTTCATCCAGTGTGTGTTGATTCAACCAATTTCTTCATCGACTCACTAAAAGTTTTATCGTACTAGAAGCCAAGGCACTACCAGAGTGATGACAAGAAACCATTTGCGGAGTGATAGAATCAAAAAACTTATGACCAGCAGGAGTTAATGACAAAAGGAAGGAAACAGGTTTCATAGAAAAAAAACATCTTCTCGACACATGGATATTCTACTTGGTAGCCAAAGGTTAGATTTTAGACTCTCGTACCTTTTTGTGTTTGAAGGATGTCTATCCATTGCAATTGTAGACGGTACAGTTCTTGTTCAAATTTATCTTTATGGAGTTTTAAAGTAGTTGCGAAAACAAAGCAATCCATGTTTTTTAGATGTGAGTAAAAAAGGTTTCTTGATATACAACTCATATGAGGATTTCCCTTGAAGTGGGTTAGTAGGTAACTAGAATTTAATCAAAATAAGTGGGAGTTAGGTTATTACACACTCATCCCCAATACCTCAGAGGTTGAATTTTGATTGAATAACAGTATTGCCCTTGGTGTCAAGAAGAAAGGTACTTGTGTTTCTTTCTATAACCTCATTTTTGTTATGGTATATGTGGGTGTTGAGGACAAGATTTCTAGTTATTATGCCTTTCTTGGAAGAACAGGTAGCGTAAGTACTAGAGAAATTCTAAGCCAGTTATCAGACCTGTAGTTTCAATCTAGTGTGAAATTTGAAATTTAATTTTTATTAAGGATATGAAAGCTTTTAGAGTATAAAGAGCATTGCTTTACACCTAATAAGTTGTCCAAGTAGTAGCTCTACTATAAGATCAATCGACAATATAAAAAATGAGTGATGGTGATATCCATCATGTGGTGGTACATTATAGGGTCCCCACAAAATCAACATGCAGCAACTCAAATACGAAACTAGTTGTAAGTAACACTTGTTGACTTTGATAACAGCGCATCTCAGAGTTTGTCTAGGGCATTGTGAAAATGTTTACAAGTGAAGAAAGGTTGTTTTTAGAGAACTTGTAAAGGTATGGTAGATATGTTTTCATTTTCACAAATGGTCATGTCCTAAGCGAGCAGGCCATAGATTATTGTCTTGATTGAAAGAAAGATGGAGCAGCTGAGAGAAATCTTTATCAGTGGAACAGGACCTTTTATTGATTCTATGAGAGTGTCTGGCAACTTAGGTAGGGATGGGTTTTTACAGTAGTCAGAAAAGAGAGAAAACAGATGACATTTCTGATGAGAAGTAAGTATCATCATTTTACAGATGGAATTGTACACTTTGAACAAAAGAGATACATAACCACTCCCTTGCTTTACAAGTGCCAAAGCGCTCTTCAGCGGGGCCTGCGAGAAAACAAAAATTACTGTTTAAAACAACTGACCATCCATGGTTGATTAGCCTAAAAAAAAAAATGATATTAGGTTGAACTTGAAGCACTAGGTAGTACAATATCTTTATACAGAGTTTAATGTTGAATTCAAACACACAATCAACATATATCCGTCAACTTTGTTAACCTTGTATCCATTTGTGGTATAAGGTGATTTAGTAAGAAGGATAAGGTTAGAGGCCTTTCTTAAGGTTGGGAGATTGTGTTTGGTGTAGATCATATGGTGATGATACTGAGATTTTGCCCCTCCTTTAAATCAATGATACAAGAGAACAGACAGCAGTTGAGTTAATCTTTCACATGTACATAACATATCACCGACTATCTTTACTGATAGAAGATATATGGACAGAGCAAGATAAATGCTAGGCTTGCACGCAACTTGACAACATTGGTTTGGAAATATTCAGATTCATTTCAAAGTTAGATTGAGTAGTAGTAACGTACATAATGTGCATATTGCCCTACATTTTGACCGATTGACACGTCTATTTGTTTTCCCTGCCTCAAAAGTTCTTCACACGGGTTACAATCTCCCTCAGAGAGGTAGTACATTTGCTTTGCAGATCATTTTCCTCTTCCTCTTGGATGGAGTCTTTGTGTTTGGTTGGATAACCATGAAAGTTGTAGTGTTGTTTGTAGAACCTATATACTTTGACATGTCCATGTCGTTTTACAATCTCACCCAAACATATTTGATCTAGTACCAGCATTGGCGTTTCAAATAGAGGAATAGTTATTTAGGGGTGTGTTGGCAATAGGGAAATAGGTAAGTCAGTAGTTTCCATAGTAGGGTGTTTGTATTGTGGAATTTTTTTTTGATGATGGGAAAAACGGCAGTGTTGTTGTAACTTCCATTTCCCCTAAGATGTTCCTCTTATAAAAGAATAGAGTTTGTGAATGTTTTGATACAAATTATCAACATAGAAGCATTAAGTGAAAGTGGACTCCAAGTATAATGGGATGCACTAGTATGATTTTAGAGGTCCTTCATGACTGTACTTCTCTGAATGAAGGGAAGTGAATAGAGGGAGATATAGCATATCGCAAGTCATTGTGAAATTGTACGGAAAAGCAAATGTAAAGAAATAATGAGGATGTTCCACACTGCACAGAGAGTGTAGTTGATGTTTGTGTCATCCATTTAGGCGATCAAGAAAGTGATAAGTTCTGTCCTGCTCTACAGCCTATTACAATTTTACCCCCTTTCCTCCACAGTAGGACACACCCAAGACACTGTGAAGCGATTATTGACATACAATTGCACTCATTTCCTTCCACAATTTCTTAATTTGAGTTATAGTAACAGTTAATGTCTAGAGTGCCTTGACCGCAAATCAGTTATTTCCTTCTTGCAAATTGATATAGGTTGCATCCATTAGTCTAATCGTACGATCCCCAATTCCTCCACAATTCCTTAGATTTGTTAACATATTGTAGGTAATCTCGCAGATCTGGGGAGAGGGGAGTTTAGAATCAAGATGTCACAAATCATCACATCTCTCCCACTGCAGAAGATGGATTGTAAAGATTGGTTTCGACCTTACCCATTTATGAATCCAGTTTTATTCGTAATCGACAACGCGTACCTAAGAACTGCTCGTCTCCTATGAGATATGTACAAAATAGTGCCATCAAAAAATATAGGAAGCCAGGTAGAAAGCAACATTTTCATAGGATGTAGATAAGTACTAGCCATTCACACAGTTGGCATAGTATCACCATGGAGAATGAATTGATATTTAGCAATGAAAGTCTATGAATCAGTTAAACAGAAACTAATCAGACCAAGAAACGAGAGAAGCGAAGAGAAGAACAGATCAAAAAAAAAAATTGATCAGTGAAATCGATCAACAGTTAGATCAAGAGGACCGTGTATTAGTATAGTAACTGGCTCTGTGAATACCATGTTAAAAATCAGCAATGTTGTAAGCTGTTATAAAGCCAGCAATGTAAGCTTGGGGGGGGAACAAGGGTAATCTATTCCTCCATTAATGGAGGGTGGAGTTCATGGCAGAGTATGAAGAAAGAAGAAGAAGGAAGGGCTTTTTCTATTTTTGGGAATCTCTGCTAAATCAGTACATTGGATTGTTATATATAACATCAATGAGTAGTTTAAAACAAATCAACATAAAATGCAAAACATGTGAACACTATAACTATAACCAACTTATAACTAATACTTGAAGTGAATAGTAACAACTAACTAACTAACTAATTGATTGATAATAATCTCATATAATAAGCTAGTTTATCAGTACAACGAGTAAGTAAATAAATAAATTATTTAATAAATAAAAGTACTTATTAGGCATTTTCAAAACACAAAACCCAACAAATTTGTAATAGACTTAGAAATAGGAATAAAAAAAAATCACAATGATATTGCTTGAGTTTTAAACTTCTGTCAACAATTTTGTGCTTGAATTTAGCCGGAACGGAGTCATTGCTACTTGGAAATATTTTTCTTAAAAAAAAGAATCACAAAATTTTTGAGCAACTTAATACAAAATAACTAACCCATAAACAATAATAAAATAAGGCTAACAAAAAACAACAACAATAGAATGAAAAAGAAAAAAAAAAGAAAAAAACAATAAATAAAATCAACAGGAACATTACTCCACCAAAATAAACAATCTCCTCATAAGAAATAAACAACAGCTTCCAGAAAGTATTTTCACAATAAAGAGGAAGATAAACACAATACAATAAGAACTGAAATTCAAAATAAACAAAAAAATGTAGATAATAAACCTCGTCGGAGTAGAGCTCGGAGCTCGAGTTTGTTGTGGTGAACTGTTGTTCAGTTGAAAATTTGAGTTTGCCTGCTAGACTTGGGTTTCGCAAGAGCTCGAAAATATCAATAAACTACAAAACAAATAGAAAATAAAAAAAAAGGGAAGGGGGAGGCAAGGAATGGAGAGCAGCTGAGTTGATTCTTAATGGGGTTTTCGCCCGAGATAGAGTTTGGTCGGGTGGTTGTTGGTTGTTTCAGGCTTTGGTCGAAGAAGGTGATGGGTTTGATTTTGCTCGATTACTGGTGGTATTGGGTCAGACAAGAAAAGATGAAGGGAGGAAATGGGTCTGTTTGGTTGAGCTTCGTGGTGGTTGGAGGTGGCGTGAATGAGGCTGTTGGGTGGACCCAAATGTGTGGGCTTGAGATTGAGACCCAAAATTGTAATTATGTAGTTAAATATATTCGTATTTAAATAATTTTCTAGATTGTGTAAAAAAAAAAAACATAAATATGAACAAATGTAACGAATAACAATGAATGTAAAAAAATGTAATAAACGTACTAATGACACGAATTTAGCAAAAATAATGATTTAATAAAAATAAAGATAAAAACAAATATTTGAATGTATTCAAACGGCTATGAAAAAATGTAACAAAAATTAACTAATAAAAAATTCTAAAATTCCACAAATTAGGATAGTTATTGATAAACTTATTTTAAATTATAAAAGATATATAAAACTAAAAATCACGAATTTAAAAAATGTTAGGCCAAAATTGAGTGTCAACAACGTTTCCAACCGAATTTTCTCTATACCCACGGCTCGAACCCGATACCTAAATTCTTGTTGCATTCACCTAAACGCTACACTAAATTCTTGTTGCATTCATCTAAACGCTACAGAATTCTCATAAATAGTCACCAAATTCACCTATTGCCACCAAATTCTCATAGAATGTTGTCGTTAAATGCACATAAATAAGCGCTATAAAGTCACGTAAACCACTATTAAATTTATCCAAACCATGAATTTACATGAATCCAATTAAACACGTCTAATCAGTCACTAAAATTAAAAAATTGTTTTTCTACTATATATCACAAATTAATTTTATGTTTGTTTTACTATTTGGTATTTGGATAACCACCACTTAATTAACTAAACCACTAAATGCCGTTAATTCTCATGATTAAAATGCAACTTAAAGTATACAAATTGCCCATAAATACACGTAAATTACAATGTATGCCGCTAATTGAAGTAGTAATGTAAACAGCAGCTAAGATGATTTACAGCTGGAAAATTAAAAATGAGGCATTTTTAAAAGCATAACGGATGAGTTCTTTTAAACAAAAATGATATATATAGATCAATCTAACTTTGATAATGACATAGATGAACTTTCTTAAGTCAAAATTCGATGACATATATAAGTTTTTTTCCGTAAACATTCAATAAATCAACTTGTATTCAATTGAATAGATCTCTTGGAACATTTAAAATAAATTTTAATGATAATACAACTATAATCTGAAGTAAGATAGAGAACAAAATCAAATAATTTGTGAATTAATTTTATGATATCATGCCGTCTAACTAAAAATATGAGAACCCTATGGGCTATATGTGTTGAGCTGAAGGACTTAAATGAAACATGCATGTTGAACGTGAAATATGGAAGTTTAATAATATGGAGGTGGTGATGATGGTGAAGGTGATGGCTTCTTTTTGGCAATGACGACACATTGTATTCCACTTTAGCTACTGAAGGCACCTTTTTGTAGTTTTCTTCTACAACATATGGCTTCTTATAAAAGTCGTTCATTGACAAAGAAGGTACCTTGTATTCTTCTTTAGGTATTGAAGGCACCTTAACAACATATGACACCTTCTTGTAGTTGTCTTCTGAAACTGATGACTTCTTATAGTAGTCATTGTTAGGAGAAATAGACACCTTGTATTCATCCTTAGGTACTGAAGGCACCTTGGGAACATATAATACCTTTTTATAGTTATCATTTGGAATTGATTGCTTCTAGTAGTAGTAATTCTTTGACAAAGAAGGCACATTGGATCCTTCTTTAGGCATTAAGAGCACCTTTGGAACTAATGACAACTTCTTATAGTTATCTTCTGGAACTACAGGCTTCTTGTAGTAATCATTCCTTGGCAAAGATGAAACCTTGTATTCTTCTTCTTTAGGAACTGAGGGAACCTTTGGAATGTATGACACCTTTTTATAGTTATTGAAGAAACCTTACCCTAGACAGAACAAGTTTCTTGTAATTTTGTCGTAACCCTAATAAAACAAAAATTTATCTGGAACCTCCTAAATCAAGTAAGGAAAACCACAACCGAAGTTTTATATTAATTCAAATTTTTTTTTTTTACAACTCATAATCATGATCTAACTCTAAACTTCAACTATCCTTTTTCGATGTAACTATAATCGAAAACTCTCCACTCCACAAGAATTCAAACTCGCTTTTGTTTACAAAAGCGCTCACCCCTTGTCTTAAAACTCTACCACCCACAAGTCAAACCCACTTCTTGTTCAATTCTCGCAGACCTCAACTCCCAAGAAGTAAACCCACTTCTTGTAAAATTCTCTCAAGACTCACTCCCAGGAAGTCAAACCCACGCTTGTTTACAAATCTAGGAATGAATTACAACAACTCAATCATAAACGCTAGAACAAATCAACAAAGCAATAACCCCTAAGACATTATTGATCAAACTTTACTTCATATCCAATAGTTCTGATAGATCACGTTTCTGAACCTGGTCTTTTTTGTGTTGATGAAGGTGAACCTGTTCCTTGCTTTTCTGGACGAAGGCCTGCGTTTTTTCTCAAGAAAATCCTGCGCTCAAAATCGATATTTTTCGTGAATATGCAATGACATTGTTCTGGCTTTGCTGTAAATTCTCTCAATTTTCCGTTTAATCAAGATACTTTTTTTTTTCCTCACAATTCTTGATCTTTTATACACTTGATTTGCCGCAACTTCTACAAGGAAAAGGAATTACAAATCCTTCCTTCCTTGAACTTCTATATTTACTCTTTCCTATTTGACGTTGAATCGGTAATTTTTCTTTATTTCTTTTCTTTCCTTCTTGACTGAATTGCTACTTCTTGTTTATTTCTTTCCTTCTTTGACTTGATTGCTACTTTTTATTTCTTTCCTTCTTTATCTATTTCCAATTTGTTTCCTTTTTGTTCTTCTTTACATTCTCAACTTTTTCTCTTCTTTGTTTGGCCTCAATACTTTTTCTTCTTCTTTGCCGCAATCTCTCATAATTGTACATACGCCACCATGCCTTCACTTTCGATCAATCGAACTATTTATTTGTTCTCCTACTTCCAATATTTCCGCCCCTTTTTTGATGATGATAACCAATGGTTTATTACACATCAAGACTATTTATGCGTCATCAAAACTACAACTCATTTCATCCATCAAAACTACCAATTCATGTTTTTTCTCATTACTCCACATTGTCCCTTCCCCTTTCCCCTTCCCTTTCCCCCTTTTTTGATGATGACAAACTATGCATATGTCTATCTACATTATAATAATTCCTTTCCCCCTTTTGGCATCATTGAAACCATAAACCAGAACCCGACTACATTCATGAGTGTAATATCATTTTTTTAACTCTAGCCACTTGGGCAACACTTCATACACTTCTCTAACAAAATGAGTTGTTAATCTGGGATATTAGTCATCTTAACCGTACACATTAAGATCTTCAATGAGAAAACGAAATAAACAAATATGTACCAGTTTAATGCGCCCTTAATAAAAACATAATATGATAATCATGAGTATGAGACAGCCATAAGCACTTATCAAAGATCTAAAATTTGAGAATGAGGATTAGACAAAGATTACTAAAGTGAGAAAGAAAGGGTGTTTACTGCAATTAATAATTTTTTTTTTCCAGTATAGCCATTGTGCACCTGCTCCTTTATTCTGATCAGTTTCTCTTAAGAATGTAAAATTCATCGCAAGAAACATTAGGTAGATCACATCATTTTTTTTGAAACTTTACTCCTACCATTTTATTCCTATTCCTCCATGATTTTTTTTGATAGCTTTTTCTTGAAGAGTAACCAAACTACCAGTAAGATATTCACATCACATTTGGGTGCAGGCAAAGAGATGTGTTTATCAAAATGAAAGCAAGCAACATTTATTTCGTGAGAATTGTTCCCCCTGAGATATAGACAGGTTATACACTTGGAATGGATGAAATATCAATTGGCGTTTGTGAACCTGTTTCAGATTGGGTGGTAAAGCAGGTTCCCCCCTATATAAAGCATGAGTGACTTCAATACTAGATTTTTAATTCTTGAGCAGTTAGATTGGGGAAGATGCTTATTGTCAAAGTGGGTTCTTGGTGTTTTTTTTTTAGAAAGTTGAAATTTTTTTAATGATCGACCAGGTTCATTAGTGCTTAGTTTGACCCAAACTCAAGAAATTATGCATGAAAAAGATGGTACAACCTGGGTATGACAGAGAAACCAGGTTCCCCCCTTTTTTGTGTTTATCCATGATTTACTTAAATGGTGTTAGCAAGAGTAGGATAACATCCGCAGACTTTCTAAACTTGTTTGAGATGCGATTTGGTAGTGTGTACCTTTACAAGTACGAGTTGAGTAGCAGATATTCCATTGTATAATCACTTCAAAAGCGTAAGATTATTCGTTTACTACCATTTTAAAGTAACCATGATTGCATCAACTTTGTTTTGATAAGACCATGCTTTGACTTACTTTTCTCAGTTCTTCATATTCAGGCCTTCATAGAAAAACTTTCGGCATCATCATAATTCTCAGATCAACGAATCTCAAGTTTCATAAGAACCAAACCCTTGTATTTTAATACCTTCCACTGGAACAACAAGGACCTTTTCACCACACAAAGTTCCCGCTAAAGGTGTAACCATCCTCTTCTGTCCCGTATCTCCTCGGAAGAAACCAAGACTAGTATAATTCATTTTGTAGTTGCATCAATGATTGTTAGATGTGAACTAGGTTCATATGCATTGTTCCCAAATTTGCATCATCAAAGATTTTTGATATCAGTCACTTTCTCAAACTTTGTTTGTCTCTTTTCATTTTTCTCATCCTTTTCAGATAAACTGCAAAACTGCCTCCCTCCTAAAATCACAGTGCTAGAAGGAAATTTTCAAAAAACCATTTTTAGCACCCTGTTTGGAGCATGCACTATTCATGTAACAATTGGGGTCCTTTTCCTCTCACCTTCCCCTGAAACATTGTCAAAGATTAGTCTTTGGAACCCAGATTAGCTTGGGCCCTTATTTGGAGTAAAAGGATGAATAAGGATTTCTTATAGCCCATAAAGGCAAATAGAAAACTTTTATTTGTAGCATTTTTATTTCGACTAGGTTCTTAGCCGTATTAGTCTTTTCCTTTTGTAAACTAACATTTTTTCTGAAAAGCTTAAAACAGCTTTACATTGATTCTTTAAATGTCCTGATTTTTCCACAATGAGGCATAAACTTTTAGACATGTGAATAGTGTGTGACACAAGATTATCTGTTTTTTTAATAAAACCTATCCACTTCGACTATTGGTTTGCCTTGTCTTGAATCTGAGGTAATTTAAGAGAACCTGGTCCATCTAATATTTCTTTCAAGATCCAGTTTGGTATGACCAAGAATTTTTTTCTTGTGCAACCATTCCTTTCCGGTTAAGCTTGACATTTTAATGGTTAACAATTTTATTTTTCTCGAGAGCTATTGAATTTCACTAGCAGAGTTTTGCCCTTGTGACTTACTCTGAGATTTTAATCTGTTCTTTAATTTTGTTTTAGAAAGTGATTAACTGTTCTAAGAGTGTCATTGACTTCTCTTAAAGATTCATAGTTTTTCCATCACTTTTTCGCTTTCAGAATTGACAGACTATATGCTCTATAAAGAGTACTCAATAAGGCTCTAGTTCCTTTTAGATATTCTTCAATATTTACTTTGATGTGATTAAAACTTAGCTTTCTTGTTTGTCATCTTCTTGCATCATCTGCAGAATCTGTTCCAATGAGTGCAAGAAATCATATTTATTTGATTGTTCTATCTATTGGCACTAGTGACTGATTTTCGAACCCCTCCATCCTCACATTCTTCATTCAGATCAGTCCCCCATAGCGGCAAAGGCTCTTCTAGTTGAAATATCACTTCTTTGATTGGTCATTCTTCTTTTGTTGGAATGTTCTTTATCATTCTGATTCCTTTTCCTTTTTCTGAACTACTTCCTCTTTTTTTCCCTAGAGCATTTATTAACAAACTTGACAAAGTGATCCGACCGTTCCACACGTTAACATACTTGATCTCTTGGATTTTCACAGTGATTTTTTTGAGAGTTCTTCTGTGGTACACCTGTCCCTTTTTTAACATTCTTTAGAACCTTGTGGGTCAGTCAACACGCAATGTTTTCGTTGTAAAATTTTCTAGTGTTGTGCCTTGTATACGAATTCTAGATTCTTCTCTTTTCTTTTGCTCCAATTTTCTTTTCTTGTTTTTTTTCTTGAGTTCATATGTCATGAGATTTCCAATGGAGTTCATTTATAGCTACCTTATCTAGATAACGGGCTTCAGTACATGGCTTCTCCTTTGCTTTCCCCAAGATTTTGGAAGAACACTCACAAGTTTTGCTGACTGCTTTCCCTTATGCATTTTTCACCTAGTGAGTTGGTGTTCTTAATGATAGCAGTGAACCTGGTAGGCATCTCTTGGATTTTTTCCACATCACCTTTGGTCATTCGAAATAGTTCGTATTGTCTGTTCCAGTTTATCTATTTTAGACTTCTTTATACCTGAGTTGTTTCCTGTTCCACTGCGCAGTTGCAAAGTTCCCCATATGCCTTGTTGCAGCTTGACATGATGATTTCGATTGTATTCATCTGGACCTATTCCCGCTATCAAGATCTTTTTGCCTTAGCATTGTTTCTGAATTGCAAGTTTATCTGCAAGCATTTCCATTCTTTCAATCTTTTGGACTTGATGGTTTTCCATCAATTCATTCTTCATGGGTTGGTTGGACCGCCAAACGATCCCATAGGTACCTGGATTTGCTCCTAGTAAATTAATACTTTCCATTAAACACTAAACACTGTGGTCAAGTTTTGGAACTCCTTCCTGTGGTGTAGGGGGTGGTGCAACCATCGATTCTGTTTTCAAGATGTTAGTCTTTTAAATGAAAAGAACCTTCTCTGATAACCAATGAAGAAACCTTACCCAGAACAAGAACAGTTCTTGTAATGTTGTCGTAACACAATAAACAGAGTATTTATCGTGGAAACCTTCCTAACTCAGGAGGAAAAACCACAGCACACCGAATTTTTATATTGAATTCAAGATTTAAAACTTCAGTAATCAATGATCTAACTCTAACTTCTATCCTTTTCGATTAACTAAATCGAAAACTCTTCACTCAAACAAGAAGTCAACTTGCTGGTTTTGTTTACAAAAGCTCTCAATCTCTTATCTAAAACCACCCAAGAAGTACAAACCCCCTTCTTGTTTACCAATTCTCTGCAAGACTCACTCCCAAAACTCCCAAGAAGTCAAACCCACTTCTTGTTACAATTCCCTCTCAGACTCACTCCCAAGAAGTCAACCCCACTTCTTGTTACAAAGCTATGAATCTATTACAATTAACAACTCCTAAGAAACCTAGAACAATCCAACCAAAGACTAATGACCCTACTTTAATTGATCAAACTTCAATATCCAAGAGTTCTGAGTAGAACATGTTTCTTGAACCTGGTCCTTATTTTTGTTGTGATGAGGTGAACCTGTTCCTTGCATTCTTTGACGAAGGCTGCTTTTTTCTCCGAAATACGCTCTCAATGGCACACACCCCTTTTTCGCGCGGCGGAGTAAGGGTTTTTCCAATTAGTGACCGTTTTAATTAAGGGATTATTTTGATTTTTTCAGAGCGCGCACTTGGAATTGGTTTACGGTGTTCCAATGTCACTTTTTTGTTTATCCCTAATCAAAAGGAATTAACTCTTTGTTTGGTCTGCAAACCGATTCGGGGAAGGAAATCTGTGGACCAAGGGGAAGGTATTAGGCATCCCTCGAGTCCCGTGGGTTCTAGCACGGTCGCTTTATTGACATTTATGACTTAAACTAATTTATGAATATGGTATTATTAAACAACTGTATTTAACTCTTATTCTTTGAGTTATTTAAAATAGATAAACTACCTTATTTTATTAATCTATGCCCTTTGAATTAAATAATATATATACGTATAAAATTAAATAAACAAAGCAAATAAATAAGATGTTCTTTATTTTACTTTTTCTTTTTTTAATTATTATTATTTTTAGTTTTTTATTCGATTTTTTTACGTTTTTTCTTTTTTTCTTTTGTGTTCTTATTATTATTTTTATTTTACTTATTATTTTTTATACTTCAATCAATCAAGGTTTTTTTGTTTCAACTTAATTTTTTTTTTTTGGACAAAGAAAACTTCATCAAAAAAATAAAAAAATTTGTCTTTTACTCTACATTGAAATTTTTTATATATTTTTATCTTCTTTTCTATTATTTTTTTTTTGTTTCACTTTTCCCCTTTTAGTATGTTCTTTTCATCACAAATTTTTTTTAACTTTTCCCTTTTCCTTTTTATTATTAATTATTATATATTTTTTTCATTTTTAAATGTTTATTCGAATTTTTTTTTTACAGTCACTAACCTTCAAACAAAAATTCTACTAACTAAAATTAATATATTTAACATAATAGCTACACAGTATCATAAAACTAATATTAAAAATTACATGACTTGACAATATTTTACTTAAATATAAAATAACTATGGGTTATTAATATAAAATACCATGTTTGATATAATAATTTACACAACATACAAATTATACCAGGATCTAAACATAAACCGATATGAACGTTTAACATACGTCATACAATAACCTGAATTAAATATTAATGGTTTAAACATACGCAATTTAACAACTTTAATATATTTGCAATTCGTTCTCGCATATCATGACATAAAACTAATACAAAATAGAATTAGTATTACCTCTTTGTGGAAAATTATTTCCCAAACGAAAATTTCGAAAGAACCGCGAAAGTAAACCTCAACTTCAAACTTCAAACCTTGTTTTTTGAGTCAAATATTGCAATTCGTTCACTCCGCATTTCATGACATAAACTAATACAAAGAGAATTATATTCTGAATTTTTGTTCTAGAAGATTCTCTTTCTTTTTAATGTGTCATTTTTTCTTTTCAGCACCTCTTTTTTTTTTCTTTTCTCTTCTGATCGTTTTCCTTCTTCTTTTTTTTTTTTTACCTTTTTTCGTCTGTACATGTATCTATTAGCGTGTAGTATGGTGTACGTGTGCAGGTAGTGGGGAGTGGGGAATGGGAAATCGTGGGTTTTGTGTTGAGCTCACTGCAATGTGTTTTTGACTTTTTAAAATTATATAAATAATATATATATATATATATTATAGGTATATATTATATGATAATTATATCATTTATATAATTATGAATTTTGCTTGATTAATAAATAAATAAAGATAAATGGGTTAATACAACAAAAAGACATATGAAGAAATATTAGTTATTTAAATACTATATGTATTATTAGTATAATCTATATATATATATATATATATATATATCTAGGGTGTTATATATATATATTTCATTTTAACCATTCACTCCCTTCTCTACTACAAACTTTTTTAAATTATATTTTGATGTTGTTTATATTCTTAATCTTTAAATAAACTACTTAAAAATAAAAAGTCAAAATATATTTAATTTAATGCTAAATTTTAAGGCTCTAAAAAATTGGTGTTAAACTTTTAATTCTGTCAAAATTACGTGTCTACAGTTTGCCCCTCGTTTGACTGAAATATAAAGTGTTTTCAGATAAAGACGTAGACAAATGACATTTTTTACCGAACTCTTAGTTTGAAAGACCAAAATTTTGTGCGACCGAGTCCTTTTTTTGGACATCCTAGACATATCCCGGGTATAAGGGAATCAGGGCACATGCGTCGGGAGATAAAAGTATGAAGTTGGAATTAGTGAGGTTCCATCGAGGCTCCAGATCGCGGCTCTTATCCTTACATAAAAATTAAAAAAAAAACTATTGTCCAAGAAAACAAATGTACAAACTCTGTAGCCCGCAACTTTTCTTTATCTTTCACTTGAATTGACGTTAAGTTATCACCTTGATTTTTTGAGTGAATATCTTAACTTCGAATTGAAGAGGCTGAACTTTGCACTTAGAACGAACATTTGACATTCTCAAAATGACAACTTTAAGAATCTCTGAATGAATGCGTTGTTTTCTTGATCCAAAGTTGACTATAAAAGATATGTGGAAATCAGGCTGCTACATGCATTGAAAAGCTAATTCTAACCATCTCTGGAATTGATTATTCTAAAACATTTGAAACTTTATCTTGAATTTCAAATCCCGGTCTCGCTTGAGAAACCTGAGAACACACAAACAAAAGAAATAAATAAAAAAATTTTTTCCCCCCAGTTTCACTGGGAAAAATTTTTTGTGAGGTTATTACAAATATAAATATAAAACATAAACTTCGGCTAGGAACTGTTTTTCAGGAGACATTCAACTAAAAATCTAGACTAAGAAGTGTTAATCCTATTAAAAGTAATCTAAATAATCTAATCCCCTTATCAGGAGGGTCCTGCTAGTCCCATTATTCAGGAGGGTCCTGCTAATCAATATTCAGGAGGTTCCTGCAATCCCATTATCAGAGTCCTGCTAGGCCCATTATCCAGGGGAGGGTACTGGCTAGTCCCCATTTCCAGACGGTCCTTCTGCTAGTCCCATTATCTCGGAGGGTCCGACTGAATCCCATTAGCCAAGTGGTCCTCTAATCCCCTTATTCAGGAGGGTCCTGCTAATCCCATTATCCAGGGGGTCCTGCTAGTCCCTTATCCACCAGAGGGCCCGCTAATCCCATTATCCAGGAGGGTCCTGCTATTCCCATTATCCTGAGGGTCCTCTAATCCCCATGATCCAGGAGGGTCCTGCTAAGTCCATTATCCAGGAGGTCCTGCTAATCCCATTGTCCAGGAAAGTCTTGCTAGTCCCATTACCAGAAGCTATCCCATTACTCCAGGAGGTTCCTGCTAGTCCCATTAGCCAGGAGGTCCTTCTAGTCCCATTATCCAGGAGGGTCCTTGCTAATTCCCATTATCAGGATCCCATTATTCAGGAGGGTCCTGCTACTCCCATACCAGGAGGGTTCCTCTACTCCCATTACCATGAGGGTCATGCTAATCCATTATCCAGGAGGGTCCTGCTAATCCCATTATCCAGGAGGGTCCTGCAGTCCCCATATCCAGGAGGGGTCCTGCTCATCAATTATCTCTGAGTGTCCTGCTAGTCCCCATTATCCAGGAGGGGTCCTGCAATCCCATTATCCAGGAGGTCCTGCTAGTCCCATTATCTAGGAGGGTCCTCTAATAAAATTTTTTCAAACAAATAATTACCACGACATTGTGAATGCTATCTTCATTCTTTGGGTTTCATCAAGTAGAATAAATTAATAATAATATATAATAATAATAATAATAATAATATAATCATAATAATAATAAATAAATATTCCAACATTCAAGTAAATTGCTATTTTTGATATATATTGCCACTTTTATTACTATTCCACAAGCTTTATTGAGGGTTTTTCAGTTCGCTCGCTCAAACTAGGGTTTTGACCGTCTAGGTTCCGCGAACTATCTTGAAACAACTTGTGTCCCTGGCCCCTGTCAGCAAAGAACATTTGTTGATGTTTGAAAAGGTGTGTTTGTTTATGGTTCCCATCTTTCGACACAGGGCGACTCAACACTTATGACGCTTTGGTTGTTCCACAGTCAATACTCTTATTGATTGATTGTACTTCATCCAATTTGCTTATTTTGGGAACCTATCCAATGTCTTATCTCACCTCAAAACACGCATCGTTTAGCCTTCATAGTATCCAGAGAATTTTCGAATTCAACACTTAAGGACAGATAACTCCTTACTCAAGTAGCCTGATGCTTTGCCTAGTACCGCCGGTTTAGAGACTTGGTACGAGTCTTGAATTCCTTCCTAGGTTTGTTTTTTTGACAAAGACTCAACCTCAAATACATCCGCAAAAAAAGGACGATATATATATATATATATATATATATATATATATATATATATATATATATATATATATTTATATATAATAATATATATTATATAATATTATTGTATAATATCTCTCTTCTCTCGTCTCCTCCCCTTTCGCCCCTCTGAGCCTCCTCGCCACCGCTTCGCGCCGCCTCTTTTTTTTTGGTCCGCCGACCCCGCCCGCAAAACTTCTCTGCGTGTGGGAGCCGAGTCTACTGACATTGCCATGTCACATTTGAATTTATTTGCCCGACCTTGCTCTCCATCTATTCATAAACTTTATTGATCATTCAATCTTGATAGCGGATCCCGATACTTAATGAAGCCATAAATATTTTGAACCTCTTATACACTTTGTGATATGCACGACGGTCTTTGCATAGGCTAAAACTCTAGTCTGTCATTGCTCGCAGTCTCACACGTCCGGCTTTATGTGCATGTCAGAAATTTTCATCAAGCCAATCACCAATAAGACTATCTATTATTCAACTCCTTTTCGCCTTAACGGGGCCCACTTGGGTTGTCACAATAAGACTCTCATTTTTTATTTCTTTTTTACTCACATTTGTCTTATGGTGTGCGCCATCTCAGGATTCTTACCTACCTCTTAACCACCTTTACTCTTGGACATATCAAAGGTGATGCAAAGACTTTTTTTTTTTTGATTGACTTTAGATGATGGGGTTTATTTTGAGCTTTGAGATGAGAGACGTTGCGATGAATAAAACAACGACTTTTGCCTATTATACTACATATGATTTTTTGGATTTGTATTTGGTTGAACCGAACGGCCAATAATGAGGGCGGGCCTACGTATCCTGCCGAACAAGAATCAGTCAAAACGTAGTTTCATCATACTTGTTGCAATTTTTTTTTGTTTTTTTGTTTTTTTGAAATTCAGGACACAGCATAACCAAGAGATCCGCCTGATCAACCTTGAAATGTAGAGCCCAAACATAAGGGGTTTCTAATGGGGGGTTGAACTCAATCATATGTAATATCTTTTCACAACAGCATCACATGACGACGTCATTTCTGTCACTTGTCCTCTATTATTTTCTAAGTAAGTATCAGGCCATTGGGTAGTACCCTTTTAAACAGAACGCATGGTCCTCTCCATTTTGGAGTAAAATTTGCCTTTGGTTTCATCAGCATGAATGTTGGCAAATTCTTCCTCAACACTAATTGAATTGACCCTCTCAAATTTCTGGGTGGGACGTCCGCTTTTTGTTATATGGTCCCATGCCATTCTTTTCTGATATAATTTTCGCATCTACAAACTGTGCGACGCTTCTCAATCGATCAAACTTAATTAATTGCTCTATCCCGATGTTTGATCACTCATCAGCATCAATTTCAGCCTCCACAACAATTCGTAATCTATGGATTTCATCTCTGCAGGTTAACTGCCTCAGTCCCTATTACGTCAGTGATATGGAGTTCCGCGTCTACTGACGTACGGTACTGTAGTGGATAAACCCAACAAAGTCAAAAGGCAACTTTTCATGCCATTGTCGAGAACTTTGCACAATCTTACGAAGTATCTTTTTTATAAGTTTTTTTAGCACCCCCCCCCCCCCCCCCCCCCCCACACCCCCCCCCCCCCCAACGCTTCTCCAGCCCGTTTGCCTTTGGGCGATACTGAGTCGAATTCGATCTCAGTCTTATTGGTGGCATACCCTCTTGCATTAAATGGTTTGAGATTCGCCGGCTTGATCAGTTATAATCACGCTTTGGAAATACCAATCGACCGATGATATTGAAATGTGAAATCCCGCACTACCTTCTTCTTCACTTCAGCTGACTTGAAAGAAAGCTGTCACCCCTTTGTAAATAATCAATAGGCCACCAAGATGAACCTGTGACCATTCGATCTTTGGTCTATCGGTCGCAATCACATGCCCTTCCCGCATGCATGAAAGGCATGGGCAGACATGGCATCAAATCAGAGGGGGAGAATTACAAATCATCATGTATTGACATTCATGGGACATTTAACGGACAAATCTTGATGGAATCCCTCTCCATGGTGAGCCAATATATCCTGCTCGATTATCTTCTTGGCTAGAACATATCCATTCATATAGTCCGACAAACTCCTGAGTGTACTTAATCATGATTGGTGGAAGCCTCTAGGGCATTACACCCATTAGAAGACCTAATTCTGGTGTCTTCCCTTGTAGCAGTATTCCTCCGCTTAATAAAAAACCTCTGGCTAGTATCTTCGAATAGTCCTTTTTTTGATTACTACTTTACAGCTGACGGACAGTCTCCAAGACTGAAGATATGTTTGATATCATGAAACAAGGCTTAACCATCAAATTACCCGCTCAATCATGTTGGTCAGATAGGCATGTTTGATCACACGAAATTGGATGTATAAAGGGTCGATATGGTGTCATCACATGCTGTTGAGGCATCGAGGATAAATTGGCGCAATGCTTCTGGGGCAATCTCATTGTGCATTCTGGTAATTGGGTCTAAACTTATCGACATCGAACCATGACAAATATCTTGTAACAATTTATATGGTAATGAGCGTTTTGGGTCTGGCAACTTTTCCATTCTCCTTGAATTTGGATGAACCTATAAGGTCCCTTGATCTCCTAACACTAAACAATACTTCTTGGATGGCCTATTCAGACAGCTAAACTCACAGACCCAAAATCACGCTTCATACTCCGACATATTATTAGTAGCAATAGAATCTAAGTTGGGCTGATATAGGTAATATACTCCGCCTGAAATTTCAAGACATAAAACACTCCTATTCGTCAACTCTTTCCTGTTGAGGCACAATCAAAGAATAACTTCCAACGCTTGATTGTTATCGTGAATAACTTCCATCGATACAATTATCTCTTCATCTGCGAAAATAGGTTTAAGTGGTTCATATTCTTCAATCATAGGGTTCCTGCCTAAATGATCTACCTAATGCTTGAGGCTTTCATGCGTTCCGCATTATAATAGATAATTCAAAACTCCGTGAGGCAATATTTGGGCCATTTTGCAACCTTCTGTGGGCATGGGCTTTTGAAAAATTATTCAACGGATGCGCATAGGAAGGGATGAGATTAAGTAGTGGTAAGATAAAGATAATGTTTCACAACTTCTGTGGCTAAATTACCACGCCAGTTGGGCACAATGCACGTTCTTCAAGAAGGGTGTACTTTGCTTCGTAACCGGTGAAACTTCTTGTCTGAGGTAATAATGGATCGCTCATTCTTCCGCAGTGTCATCATGCTTGACCGCAGTACACCACCCAAAAGATTAATCCAGTACCCACAATATACAATATCAAAGTCTTTTCCTTTCCGTCTCGGGGGGAACACACAGGGGGGATTCGATAGGTAAATTCTTATTTCTTTCACAAGGTTCTCGCATTCTTCGGTCCACTCGACTGTGGCTATCTTTTCAAAAACTTAAAGATAACTCAAACATTTTGTCAGTTGAGCATTGAACTGCTGGCTGATGGTAGTTTGAACATTCCTAGAAGGCTCATAACCTCAGTTTTTTTCTTTGGAGTTGGCAATTTTGAATTGCTTTTATTTTGAGGATCCAACTCGATACCCTCTTCGACTGATATAAATCCAAAAGCTCCCTCTATGGTAGCTCCAATCCACTTTTGTGGATAAGCTGAGTTATACTTGCGGAGCTTTCGAGAATCTCCTCAGTCTTTCACAAAAGATCTGACTGATTTTTTAGATTTAATGATATCATCATCTCCACATAAACTTTTATTTTCTCTATGCATCATATCTGAAAGCATTTGGTCATTGGCTCTCATATAAGTTGCCCCTGGCATTTTTTTAAATCCAAAGGCATAACACGATAAGCAATATGTCCCCATGGAGTGATAAAGGATGTTTTTTCTTGCATCTTCATCCTCCATAAATAATCTGATGGTAGGGCTCCGCATAAAGATTCCACAAAAGATGTCAACTCATTGTTTAGGCAGATAAATTATCCAATAAAATCTGGATGTTAGGCAAAGTAAAATCATCTTTTGGACTTGCCTTATCAAAGCACACGATAATCGAACACATTCGAACTTTGCCGTCTTCTTCTAGGATGGTACGATATTTTCTAACCAAGAAGGATATTGAGAGACTTGAATGACTGGCCTCAAGTTTTTTTGGTAATCTCCTTTTAATTATTACACTCATGTCTGTTTTGATTTTACTCAACTTCTCTGGCTTTCTCGAGAAATTATGATCATTTGGCACTTGTGAACACCATTTCGGTGCTAATCCAGGCATGTCCATCATAAGATGAGTCAAAAACATCTTTGTAGATGCACAACAGGGCCTTATTATATCGTCCTTTTGATGTCGAAACATGTCCACTTATCTTATTCTCCTTAATAATTCCTGATTCGCCACTTTAATATCGCTCAGTTTCACCATGTTTGGATTACTTATTTTCAAATGATGAAATCCCTCCTTACTTCTTCAAATCTCTGCTTCATCGTATTCAATTTCTTGACTTATTATTTCCATCATTAGGTCGCAGTTAAGTGGATTTTATAAGATCTGGCGAAAAATCTGGGCATGCAGTCATATCACTAGAATCGCATAGAAAGAACTGTATAAAGAAACGCGGACGACATATATTAGACTGAAATAAGATGAAATTACTCTATTGAAAAGGGAATAGAATGTTTGAAAAAAACGACTAAGAGACATCGAATTACAATCCTTAATGAATCGGATGACAAAAGAAAAAACCAGACAGACTACCAATAAGACCTGTCTTTAACGGGAGAGGGATGGCCTCCGCAAATTGGTTAGATTGCATCAGGACCAATGAATGGCCACATCTCTCTGTCGTCATTTGCCTTCTTCCGAGTGCCACCATATCAATCCGACAAATAATCTTGACAATAGTTGATTGATTTCGTCGGCTCACTTTCATCAATCCTGGTCTCTTGAAAAGATGATGAAAGATTCTGTTTTCGCGGGTCGCTTTGATGCAAGATTTTTAGATGGTTTGTATAGCTGTGTTAGTGACCATACATCTCTTTCCTGCTTTCTTTGCCTTCATTTTTTGTCGGGCTCAGACTCGACTCTAGGTTGGTAGCCTAAGCCAAAGTACCGATGCTTTATTCGGTAGACTCACAAGATAATCCTTCCTGCAAGCAGATTCCTAGGCCTTTACCTCGACTCAACCGCATGTTTCAGCAGGCAATTCATTCACCACCATACAGCGCGATGGCATACTTGGTTTGAAATGACACTCCCCTCGGGGAAATCTCAATAACGCACTACCTGCAGAAGGCTTGATAAACTATGCCTCATTCTCATTATCTCGTCCTTGATAAAAGGGAAGGGAAGAGTCTTTGGTAGATTGACAAATCCCCCTGCCCAGACGAATGACTCGTCTTGTCGGTCGTATTCAAACTTAATCATTTGATGGTCACTTGATTTGCTAGCTCGCAGCCCTAATGCAACCCTGTCTCCCCCACATAGATTGTAGGACGCTTTATATCAAACACTTGAAAATTCACAGCGAAATCCACAGGCCCTATGGTTAGTATGAGCTCTATCTCACCAATAAGCTCTTTTTTGACCCATCAAAAAGCTCTAACACATACATTGTTGGGTCGGACTTGCCTTTCAAGCACTAACATTCAATTTTTTGTAGAGTTGATAAAGGACAAATATTTTGTCTCCAGATCCTCCATCAATTATAACTCGAGTTACATATGAAAGCTCACACTTTACCTTGTATGTAGGCCTTGGTTATTCGCTTATGCCTTCTTTGTAGTTCAATCATCTGAAAAGGTGTGCGGTTTACCTCAAATGTTCTCCCACCCAGCAATTTTCTTCTAACTTACTTGCACTTAACTTTTACTAGGACGATGTGGCTTCATTCAAAATTTCATCACACCTTACGATGTTCATCAAATAGGATTGCAAGACAACAAGAGATTTGGGTTGGAGTTTTTCTCAATTGTTCCGATCCACGGAGTAGTCTGATAATTCATCTTCTTAGGAATCCTCTTCCTCTCCTTCAGTGACGCGGACTCTTTATTTTTATTTGTCATTTTTAGTTTTCCTTAATTCCACTCGGGACATACATCTTCCTGAACGGGTTATTCCTCCTGACTATCATCTATTTCTTCACAACTTCCTTTTCCGGCTTTATTTCACGACAGTAGGTCATAATTCCAGGGAACAACTTTTGGGTTTCAGTGGAGGCTGGATACTGGCTGATAATCACAAGGAGGAATATGGGCCCTCTCTCCGATCCAGATAGGCTTGTCTGGCCTTTTTGGGACAAAACGATTTGCCATTACTCGGAGGGGAGGAGGAGATAGTGAAAAGAGTACTTGCCCAAACATCTTCAAGGGTCCTTTCCCAGTTAAGATGGTGTGTTGGGATGGGACTCAACTTTTCTAACACAATTTCCTCGCCCTGTAAAGGCATCTTTTTGGTCAATCAACAACCTTTGTTGACTTCATTCTCATGTAGTTCCAACCCTAAGGATTGGCTTATATCGGAGACGCAAACTCTTCATGAACCTTCACCATTCTCACTGTTTGTTTCAGTATTCCTAAGGCAGGATGTTTGATTGATGTTGGGTCCACTCGGACTTTCAACTATAATTCGATTAGGATGATCAAATCTGAATGTCCTCTTTTCAAATACAACATCTCTCTATGTATGGCCCTGGGGAATTAGAACAATTGCGCATGTTGAGAATAATCGTCCAAATTTCTCGGGGGAGGATTCGCATCTTTCTCTTAATAGGACTCAAAACATTCAACGTCTCTTATTTTTGGAACAATCTACATACGACTCCCCAATAGGAGTGAACTCTTTTAACTCCATTTCCTTTGTATTGTGGTCTAGGTACGGAACGGAATTCCTAGCAGTATTTTTGATGAACTTGTGGGGTGGTGGATTGAATTTTGTGAGTTGGTGCACGCTCATTGTGGATAAGAAAGGGTTGCAATTGGTTTGTGCATTAAAAATAACATGATATGGCAGTTGATGGGGGATAGAATATGTGGAGCTTTGAAGGAAAATAGTGTTGTGGGGATTACTTAAAACATGATCCTAGGCGCGGCTAGATACAATAGTGGCCACATCTCCCGTCTCTTCTTCCCTCCATATTTCCAGAAACCATTTTGAAGCCCTTGTGTTGTGGCTTTTAAGGCATCTTGACTTACAATATTCAGCTTGATGCCATTTTCCCGTCACTTTCCCCTACCTTATAACTTCAGGGCGTAATTCTTCTCCTATGCAGAAAGCAATAGTGAAAGTAATCAGGTTCTTCGTTGCGCCTGGAGAAAAAACATCATATCTCTTACTCTCTTCATCGGTAGTTTACCCTAGCACAGCTTGTTCCCTCCATCTGTATAGCATATTCACAAAAATTTTCCGGGTCTTTTTTCTCATGTTGGCTATACGAGGAGAATCTGGAACAAACTGTCAATATATATTGGAATTGCTGTAAGTCAAAAACTCAAGTCCAAGTCATTCCCATGTGTGCCAGTTGTGATACCTGATCCATGAACCATTCAGATGCAATCTCTACTAACTTTCCCCAAATAGTCCATAAGTAACCTCTTCTTTGCCCTCTGCACCCTGCAATTGGTTGCAATATCTCTTTAGATGAGGATGGGGTAGCCGTGACGCTAGCATATTTTCAAGCTTTGGAGTTTTAAAACCAGCAGGTAAGTGCCATGAGGAAACATACACAAGTCACTGACGAGATGCCTTTGTGGCCTTCTATTCCTTGCATATCTCTTATAATACTCTGTTCCAAACTCTCATTTTCTATCTTTATTCATGTTCTCTTCTTTGACCATCCTCTCAATTTTGACAGGGGAACATATTGATAAGGGTGGGGTATGATAGCTTGGAATTTTAATGGCATCTTCAAGAGTGTAACTCTGATCACGCCAGAACTTTGGGCGGAAGTCGCTGTTGGATTTTTGGCACCAATCGTTGGCTGCGGGATGCTGTTAGTTCGGGGCAGATGACACAAGAGTGGATTACTTATCACAGGTGTATTCGAATGTCGGCACCATAGAAGTTTCACGACATAATGTGTTAGCATAGGGGCTGCGATTCGGGGAATATATCGGATCACTTTTCGACGGACCCTGGATATGGTGAGACATATTTGTATTAAAAATGGATTCTGTTGAATACGGTGGGTTTTTCACTCATCCGCAGCCTCTTACTCTCTGCCATTTGTTGTTTTGAACGCCCTTATCTCTCCTGTTGTCCCTGTTTCTTGTGAAGTCATCTGGTTTGGATCTCCTCATCATTGTCCGATTCATTTCGCTCTTGGGGTCCTATTTTCTTGTTTCCGCTTTCGATCTTGTGTTGTAAGGATGGTGATGCAGTTTAAACCCACAAACAACTACCTTAAGCAGTAGGTCTCTCTCTCTTTCTCTCTTTATTTCTCTCTCATTTCTCTCTCTCTCTCTCTCTCGCTCTCGTCTCTCTATGATGGAGTAACAACGATTATGTTAAAAATTATCACATTGCAATCACGATGACATACTTCTAATATGGTGAAGACCTTATGTTTCATCTGGCTTACCTAAGGCATTCTTCTTCTTCATTAGTTTTTTTTAATATTTATTATTATTTATTATGTATTTATTTATTAATTATTATCAACATTTTTAAGAGAAAGAAGACAGAAATAAGAAGAAAGAGAAAAACAAATAATAATAATAATAATAATAATTTGGATCGAACGCCCCTGGGTTTGCCTCTATCATGGTTTGGCCATGATCAGATCTTGCATAGTTCGAGAAGATAGTAATAATAATTTTTTTTTGACATAATGCAATTAGGTGACCGAAGTAAATCTTTTTCCATTCATTTTCAATATTTGAAAAACAATGATTGAACTAAAAAAAAAGTACCTAGGACTTAGATAGACTCAAATGAAATAAAATAACAAAACGAAAAGAAAGGAAAAACTAAAATCATAATAATAATAATGAAATAATCACTACTAATAGAATAGACTCTAAAAGAAACGAATCCTCGAATCTCATCATCTCCAAGGCCGTCTTATAAAATCTTCGCCACGCTTTCGGTAGATATGGAGTGCCAAAGCACGGCCTGTTGGCCCAACCTCTCATCGTTCTGGTGTAAATATATAGCATAAACATGTTGAGTTCATCCGCTGAGTTGTAGTATTCGGCCTCTGGCTTCATCCATATTGTCATAACCAATTCTGTAACCAGTGGTGAGGCAGTATTGACTTCATGCGTCAAATTTTCCTTGTTCTTGGAGTCTCATTGAAGTGGAGTGCATCATCCTCGTTATTCTTTGACCTCTCTCAATCCACAGTCTGTTCCTGATAAGGGGCACTAAAAACGCCTTGCGAGTCTCTTCCCGTTCCATAGAGGCTTTAACTTGAGTTTGGATCTCGACTGTTGCGGCTATAGTTGGGCCGTTTTCTTTCTTTATACTCCTCTTTTCCTGTGCTCCATACGCCCTTGGCATGCCGACGTCTTCTTGTAAGGTTAGAATTGTAGAGCGTGTTTTCTCACTCTAACTTCAAATATCGGCATCACGTTGGGGCCAACTCCTCTTTAGCTTTTTGAGTCATTACTCTAGATATCCATAGTAATGTGTAGCTTCTTTCGAATTTGAGGGCGAGCTTGTTTAATCTTAACCTCAATTTCTGCTTCTCGATCTATAGGGTCGCTTTTCTTAACCCTTCTGGCAAAACCCTTAGGAAGGGATGATCCTGGACCCAATTTAAGTATGGGTCTTGGTCCACCTCCGGCCTTGCCTCTAGTGCGTCCTCACCATATCTGGGACTTGAGATAGCTCCCGCCCAATTTTAAATACTCTGATTGCCTTAGAGGTATCTTGGGATAAACTCATACGTAGAATTTTCACGCATATCTTCATTGGGTGGTATAAACGGCGTCGTCGCCATTTGTCGGTCATGAACTCTAAGTGGCATGTAAGGTTGGACCTCGTCGAAGACCCATTAGGACAATGAACGATCAGAAAAGTGACATGTTATATCACCTCGCGCATGGAAACCAATGATAATTCCACACAACTTGTCACCATCACAGATTATTGAGGTGTTGCTTCCAAGCTTCAATACCTTCGGAAAAACTAAATGATCTTTAATTCTTTTCTTTTGACCTAATATAATCATTTTTCATCTACTTAAAATCCACTGCATAGGGTGATGACGACTGTGTTCCATCATCCATAGTTTGTAATACCATAATTGCATCCTCAAAGTGTCTTTTCCATCCTTTTGCAAATAGTTAAGCACTATGATGCTGGGCTATAATCATTGGTACGAGGGTGATATTTCTCATCTCAAAAGCTGTAATGAACTCCGGGGGCAGCTAAGTTTCATGCGAATCTTTCCTCCCTTTTGTTTAAATACCATGATCCTCCAAAAAAGTCAGCCCACGAAGGGAGCATCAAACGTGTTGTTCTCCCAGGTCGACGACACCCATTATTACGGAGTTTCTCTTTCCATACACTTCGAATCCATCATCTTTGGCCATATCTTTTGTACAAAAATTCTAAAGCGAAACTCATCCATTTACAAGACACCACCTATATCTTCTCATTTATATGCATAATTCAGAAACCTCCTCCCATTATAGTTTTGTAATCATAGGCTTTTCTTTGTGAATATGTTTAACCCTTCCAATGAATGTCCCCTATCTCCTCAAGGGTGGGGGTGAGTTCCAACCAAAAAACGGAATAGCATGCCTTACGGGTCCCAAAAATGCACTAGGGCTTTCTATCAAATCACGTCGTGGCTCACATACAAAGGCTTATAGAAATCCCAACGTTTGAACACCATTCCTCTCCATGGGTTTCGTCATACTTCATACCATGTCTTCAAAGTGTTGGCCTTATCCACTATCCATTGAATCGAGGTGATTGGTCCTCTCTTTGTCTCTTATGTCCCTTCGCATAATTAATTCATTTTTCCTATATATGATAGTGACCAAACTAGGCTTAAAAAATATATATTTTTTAAAACAAGAATAAACGGAAAAAACATAAACACACACACAAAAAATTTATAAGAAAATATATTTTTTAATAGAATAAGAAAATCAGACACATAACAAACGAAAAGCAAATTTTTTAAATTGATTTTTTTTAAATAAAATAATCATAACAGCATACACACACATAAAAAAGTATCTTTTTTTATTCTTATTTTTTTAAAAAATAGTTTATTAAATGAATTAGGGAAAATAACTAAATAAAGATATATATACTATAGATATATATATCATAATATATATATATATATCGATATAAATAGCCCTTAAAAATTTTTCAAACTACAAAGATAATATATTCGATTGTATTTTATTTTTGTTGTTATCTTTCCATCCCGTTGTTTTATATAATATAGAAAGCTGTGCTGGTATAATAGATTTTTCTATTTGTAAGAAATATGAAGTTTGATAGGAAAAACTGTGTTTAATAACAGGATTACGTCAAAACTTTTAATTGTATTTTTCGTTATAATTTAATTTTGGCATTATAATTCATTCATCTAGCCGATCATAACATTTGATAGTATTCCATAATGGCAACAAATACACAAAAAATGTACATGATGTCTCAAGTATGGATACTCTCCTAGACAGGCTCGACCCTTGTGTCGAGCTCCCCCATAATTGCACCATTAATGCATGCTGCAAATAATCGACTCCTATTAGGGATAGTCTTGTTAGGGATTGTTTTACTAGTAACATCTGAAATGGGGTGCTATACTGGCCATAAACGGCGGACTACTCGAGTCGAAAAGGGACAACTTTACTAGTAGAATGGCTTTCTGGGCCTCACTGTTAGTCTTCCCCACCTAAGACTGTGTTAGCTAACTAAATAGATCCTTCCGCAGGAGGCGTTGCCAGCATCTCTGGTATATCATGGCTCGGTAGCGTCAATCGCATCTCCGAATAAATCCTCTCAGAAGAACTCAGATGGATAGCGCGAGGAAAGACGTTATATATAGTTAACATATTAATCAAAAATAAAGGGTAAAAGCACAATAACATATTATGGCTTAAACACAATATTTCAAATCGATAATACGGACATCCACAATAAAGTCATGTAGAGTCATGTTTCACAAGCTCTAATCTGGGGGTCTGCCCCAGCGGAGTCTTGCCAGAGATTTCCACCCCTTTTTCCTATTCGCGTCGTCGGGCGTAAGGGTTTTTCCATTTAATGACGTTATAATTAAGAGTATTATTTTGATTTTTTCAAGTCGTCACGTGGAATTGAGTTAGCGGTTTTCAAGTCACCATTTTTTGTTTAATTCCCTAATCAAAAGGAAATGACTCTTTGTTGGTCTGCGAACGAATTCGTGGTAGGAATTCGTTGACGCAAGGGAAGGTATTAGGCATCCCTCGATTCCGTGGTTCTAGCACGTGCTTAATGGAGCCTTTTATGATTTAAACTAATTTAGAATGTTGTATTGATTAAGACAACTGTATTTTCATCATTCTTTGATTATTTAAAATATATTATTAAAACTACCTTATTTTATTAATTATGCCCTTTAGATTAAACCTATTATTCTACGCCTTAAATTAAATCAAACAAAGGGCTGAATAAAATAAGTTATTTTTTTTATTTTTATACTTTTCTTTTGCTTATTATTATTATTTTTATTTTTTATTCTATTTTTTCTTTTACGTTTTTCTTTTTTTCTTTTGTTATTATTATTATTTTTATTTTATTATTATTTTTTATACTTTCAAGGTTTTATTTGTTTTTTTTTTTTCAACTTAATTTTTTTTTTTGGACAAAGAAACTTTCAAAAAAAATAAAAAAATTTCTTTCCTCTACAATTGAAATTTTTTATATTATTTTTATACTTCTTTTCTATAATTTTTTTTTGTTTTCTCTTTTCCCTTTTTTTTAGTATGTTCTTTTCTTTTGCACAATTTTTTTTAAGCTTTTTTCCCTTTTCGCTTTTATATTATTATTATTATTATTATATTTTTTAATTTTTATTGTTTATTCAACTTTTTTTTTACTCAGCTACATTAAACCAAAATCTACTAACTAAAATTAATATCGTTACATAAATTCCCAACAACAGTTATCATTATAAACAAATATTAAAAATTACTATGACTTGGAACAATAATTTTTCTAAATATAAATAAACTATGGGTTATTAAATATAAAATACATCATGGTTTGATACAATATTCAGCACTAAATAAATTATACAAGATCTAAACTAACCACTCGATATTAACGTGTTGAACATACTTCATACAATAAACATGAATAAATATTAATGTTTAACATACTCGGAATTTAAACAACTTTAATATATATTGCAAGTCGTTCTTTCCCGGCATTATCTGACATAAAACTAATAGCAAATAGAATTGAGTATTACCTCTTTGGAAATTATTTCACGCAAACGCAAATAAATTCGAATAGGAACCGAAAGTACCTCAACTTCAACCTTTGTTTTTGAGTCAAAGGCAAAATATGTAAAGATAGTTTCTGATTTTTGTTTGTAGAGAGTCTCTTTCTTTATGTCTATTTTTTCTTTTCACCCTCTTTTTTTCTTTTCTCTTCTGATCGTTTCCTTCTTCTTCTTTTTTTACCTTTTCTTCTGTCTTGTACATGTATATAGTAGCCGTGTAGTATGTTACTGTGGCAGGTAGTGGGGAAGTGGGAATGGACTCGTGTGTTTGTGTGTGTGTGTTTTGATTTTGTTTTTTAATATTAACTATTCTCTACATATTATATATATATCGTATATATCTAGTATATATATATATATAATATCTACTATCTATATATCTATATATATATATCTATATCTCATATCTATCAGCTCTCTTACCAATCCCATCGGCCTCCCCTTCTCTCCTCCCCCATTCTCTTTACTTTTATTCATTTGCTTATATCTTTTAAATAAAACTTAATGAAAATACTAAAACGGTCAAAAATATTTTTAATTTTAGATTGATAAAATTTTTCATGCTCTAAAAAATTGGTGTTAAACTTTTCAAAATTTCGTTCAAACTACGTGTCTACACTCAAGATATAATTTCGTGAATATGCCATGAGAATTGTTCCTGGATTTGCTGAATTCTCTGCAATTTTCATTTATCCTATGCAAGATTTACTTTTTTCTCTTCAACGTCGTGATCCTTTATAGATTTAATTTGCCTTCAACAACTTCTACAAGGAGGATTACAAATTCTTTGTCCTTCTTGAACTTGTCTATATTTACTTTCTTTCCTTATTTGATTTGAATTGTAATTTCCTTTATTTCTTTCCTTCTTGTACTTGAATTGCTTTTTTTCTTTTTTTATTTCTTTCCTTCTTTGACTTGATTTGCTACTTTTTTAATTTCTTTCCTTCTTTTCTTTATTTCCATATTTGTTTGCCCCTTTTTTTTCTTCTTTAGCATTCTGCAACTTTTTTCTTCTTTGCCTTGGGCCTCATATACCTTTTTCTTCTGGCCGCAATCCGGCGGCATAATTGACACATACGACACAGGCCTCCACTTTATCAATCCTCAAAAACCACTTATTATTGGTTCTCTCTATACTGCCAACAGTTATCTTCTTCTGAAACTGATGGCTTCTTAAGTAGTCTTCTGAAACTGATGGCTTCTTAAAGTAGTCAAATTTTGGCAAAAATGACTCCTTATATTCTGATTTATCCATCGAGGGTACCTCTGGAACATATGAAGCCTTCTTGTATTGTCTTTTAAAATTGATGGCTTCTTAAAGTAATCAAATTTTGGCAAAACTGAATCTTTATATTCTGGTTTAGCCATCGAGGGTAGCTCTGAAACATATGACACTTTCTTGTAGTTATCTTCTGAAACTAATGGCTTCTTGTAGTAGTCATTTTATCGCAAAGAAGACACCTTATATTCTTCTTTAGGCCTTGAGGGAACCTTTGGAACATATGACACATTTTCATAGTTATCTTCTGAAACTGATGGTTTCTTAAAGTAGTCAAATTTTGGCAAAGATGACTCCTTGTATTCAGCCTTTGGAACATATGTAACCTTCTTATAGTAATCTTCTGGAAGAAATGGCTTATTGAAATAGTTATTGTTTGGAAAAGACGACATTTTATATTCTGATTTAGTCACCGAGGGTAGCTTGTACTCGTGTTCGAAGCCACTTTCTTGTCGTTATCTTCTGAAACTAATGTCTTTTGTCGTAATTATTCTTTGACAAAAATGACGTCTTATATTCATTATCAGGAATTGAGGGTACCTTGTAGTCTTCAGTTTTAGCAATTGTGGTTGGTACTTTTTTGTATGTTGAATCTGTTGATTCAAAAAAATATGGTGAGTATGCCATAGTGCATGTCGTAATCAAGAAAAATGTCAAAGCACAAGCAAATTGCTTCTTCATTTGGCTTCCCATTGAGAAGATTTGGATTCCAAGCCTAGATATTTATTTGTTTTTCTTTTTCTTGTGTTTTATAATGGAGGTTTTAGGAGCTTATATATAACATAACTTAGAAGGTGATAAGATGAGTTTGATGCTCTCAAAATAACCCAAGTACATCTTGATTTTCTCATTGTTTGCTTAATGGTATTCCACTAAGGTTTTGAGATAATGGGAAGCCATGAACAATTCATACACATTTGATTAACTCACTTATTTTTTAAAATCAAATCCAAAATTTAATTTTCATCATTTAATGTTACGTCAGTTCTTTTTTGTTGGTACATCAAAAATTAGATTAAATAAAATTTTAAAGTTCAAATACATAATTTTCACGTAACGAATTAAATATTGTTCGTCATTTGATGTCATGATCAAAATCAGTTGGGTCCATTATTTTGTTTTATAGTACATTTATATAACTTATAACTAATATATATGTATCATTTGATGTCATGATGAAAATCATTTGGGTCCATTATTTTATTTTATAGTACATTTATATAACTTGTAAGTAATATATATTTATGTCCATATCCCAATTTATGTAAAGCACATGCAAATTTTTGGAGGAAAACTAAAGTTTTAATATATTTTTTTTCAATATTTTATGTTGTGTTATATTGTAGGTGTTTTGATGATCTTCACAAATGCAGGAACCTGGTCTTTGGCATAGTGTTCTCATCCAGATATAAATGGGGTACAACTGTAAAGTTGTCATGTCAGGTGATAGGTGAAAAGTGCAATGTCATACACCAATAGGAAAAGCAGACGAGATTGTATATTTAAGTATCTCACAAATGCAGGAACCTGATCTCTCGCAGAGTTTTCTCCATCAGGAGCATAATGGAGTACAACTGTAAAAGTAGTCCGCATCAGAAGGTTGGTGAAGTGTCAGCGTAATACACCAATCATAATGGAGGAGGGTGTTTTTCCAACGGGTAATAACTCTTTATGTTTGATATTTTTAGCATGACAAACACCATATTAAATTTATTCATCCAAAGAAGGAAATCAGCCAGCAAGACTTTTCAAGAACTCACAAAGAAGTTTGCAAGGGATATCATCCCCGCAAGACTGTGACGTGAAAAAGTGATGAGACAGCTGTCAGAAAAGCTTTCACATCTGATTGCGCATTGTACAAACAACTTTTCTGACTGCAGGCCTTCAGCAATGGAAATTTTCCCCTCATCTCACGAATTTTGTGGTGGTTTATTATTCTCTCTTTCAACAAACACAAATTTAAGGCCTTGAAAAGAAAACTTGGATTTTCTCTACTAAAAATTCATACTCTTGAAAAGTGAAGGTCACCTTCAGGAAGAACAATGCTCTTCACATACCATATGGAGTTATAAAGGTCTTGTTGTATTTAAGTTTAAGTGTGTTTCTGTGCTTACGTTGTAAATCTGATCCTAATTTTATAAAGGAATCAGATTGTTTTGGTTTGTTGAAAGTCCCTAAATCCATTTATGTTAAGGATTTAGGGGCACATGTGTTTTTTGCTTGTCAAATTCTAAGTCATCTCTGAGTTAGGATGGCTTAGTGGGCGGTGTGGTATCCACTTACAAAGTCTAATTTATCTAGGGGTATAGCTTTATGGGGCAGGTTGTCATCAGTCTTAGGCTCTGACGTAATGGTCGATTACTTTATTGTGAGATTAATAACTTTTTCTCACATTGGTTGTAACCGGGTTTCACTTTTGCTTGAGAAGATTAGTGAAGATGGTTGAAAATCATTTACAACAGGTCGTGGTTTTATTCCCTTGAGTAAGAAGGTTTCTACGTAAAATCATTGTGCAAATTTTAGCCATTTACTATATGCATTTGTTGCAGCTATTGTTCTTGCTGAGTAATGGGACCTGGTCCGTTGACGTATAGTAGATGTTGACTACTACTTTCAGGGCTTACAATATGTTTTTACTGTGTCAAGGGACCTGGTCCATTAACTGTTAGTGGACGCACCTATTCTAACATTTTGTTTTTGTGATTTATATCATTTTTAAATAATTTTTAAATATAAAATATAGCATAATTAAAAGGAAAGCAAGACATTATTAACACGGAGAAAGGTGCTAAATATAGATAAGAGAAAATTGAAGTGGAAAAACAAATTGGAGAATTCTTTGACTGATCCTACGCGCTTAATATATGTTATTGTTTGTCTTAATTTATGTGGCTATTTTCTTATTTTGATACAGTTTAAGTTGTTAGTTATTGCAATTTATGATACTTTCTTTTTATTTATTTTAAAATAAAATGTCACTCCATTTGTTCCAATTTATATGGCACATGCAAAATTTCTATAATAAATAATTTTGTTAATATATTTTTAAAATATTTTAAATTATTAATTATTGTAATTTAATAGAATAATTTTTTTTCATAATTAAATATATAACATACTAAAAATGAAAGTAAAACAAATAAATAGAAACAAAATTATAAAATATAAATAGTAAAATAAAGTTATATCATTATAACACAAATAAATAACATGTGAGGATCTTATTATGAAATGACAGCCTGCTTGACCCTGTGCTTCTTACGCGGCCTCTTATATAATAAAGTATTACTTAGTGAAATATTTTAACATTTATCTTTCGACTTCTCTTTATCTAATAAAAATTATGGTTGGAAATTATGTGACTTTACTTTAACACAAAACAGGCTAAAAGAGGAGGACATTTCTATGAGTTGATTTTTCATATGATCATTAAAATTAATTTACTCATATTTTTGTTTGTTGTTTTTGTAACCTGGAATACGTATTTTAAAGTTTCTGATGGTTTTTATATTTCAGTTGTTTGCTATTAAATTTATGAGAAGAATTTGGTAATTGCTGCAAAAATAGATGAATCTATATACTATTTTTTACGATTGGTTTTCGTCATGATTCCAAAACTACCTAAAGTACGTGATGACATTTGTGTATTTTCATGAGGAGAAGTCAGACTTAACCTAATAAAACAAATGAAATACAAAAATAGGGATAATACTCAATTACCCCCCTAGCCTATAACCAAAATCTCTGCGACACATCAACACCTATCTTTAATGAGGTCCTATTACTCCCTCCAAACTTTTTTTAAGTCATTAATTACACCTTTCGTGCTTACGTGAGATAATAATCTAAAGGTCCGATGTTTTGTTCACACCGCGCCAGGACCCACTTTTTTCAGCTTTCGAAAAAGTAACTTTACACCTTTCCACGTTTTTGAAAAATGGCGTTTTATGTTTTTTCAAATTAATTTTACCAAAAATAATGAAGTAAACAAGAAAGAAGAGGGAAAGTGTTGCATGTTTGGATCTATTTCAAAGGTTTAGAAATTTGATTTCAACTGAAAATTTGATTTTTCGATGTTGGATTTTGATAGTTTATTTTTGGTTCAGTGCTGCATGTGGATCGATTTCAATCGTGAAAGTGTGGGTCGATTTCTTTACACAGCAAAAATCTTTACTGAGTTGGTTTCAAGGTTAAGTTTTTCTTCATTATTTTGTTTTTTGTTATGCTTAGATTTGTATGTATGCTTATATTTTGTAGGGGGTATGATATTTAAATATTTGATTTCTATTTTGTAGTGAAATATACTTTTAGGGTTTATGTTGTGGTTCCTGTTAGATATCAAATTTCTTATTTTTCGGGTTGATGTGATTCTATATTCATAACTGTCACCTTTGTTGTTTATGGGGTATGTAACTGTTATTCCATACATTATATGAACGGTTTTGAAGTGTGGGTTGGTTGGGTTTGGTATTATGTTTTGTAGTATGTGTTATAATATGAAACATGCAGAAGATAAGACGAGTTGGGTTTTTTCTGTGTTTGTCTTATTTCTGGTTACAAAATAACTTCATGTTGGGTATTGTGTTGTGTCTGTGTGGTGTTGGGTGTAAACTTAAAATAACATTACCTAAGAAAAAATTGTTTGGGTGTTGTGTTGTGTTCTGTGTGTGGTTACATACATAATTGTATGAAGATAAAGATATGTCGTTTATTTGTTCTTCAATGTGGGGGTTGTGTTTTTTGTATGTGTGGTGCTGGGTAGGTGTTTTCTTCAACTGAATGGTTTTTTAATATAACTATTTGGTATGTGTTTCCTATTCAATTATTATATCTATTAGCAACTTTTACTAATTATTGTTATGTTTATGCTATAGGTATGAGTGTGTTTCATCATTACTTTAAAGTTTTATCATGGTGCGGCCTTAATTGTATGAAGGTGCATAAAGCAAGATATATGTGGGGTGGGTAGTGGTGAATAGTATGATATTGGATGTGGATCAATATCATATTTTGAGTTAAAGACTAGATTAAAGAAGCTAGGGTTGGCCCAAATTGTAAATTATATTGTCCGACCACCTAATAGTTGCATTTTAGGAGATATTGACAATGATGATATCTCTTGCAATGTGTAATTGTTTGCAAAGTGGGTCTATTTTTTTTTTGGAAGTTATGGCCCCATGCCTGGTGAGGATCTGGTGCAACTTTTAAAAATTTAGGACCACTGAGGCTAGTGGATCTAATCAAGGTGAGGGCTTGCTTATACTAGGATGATATAACAGAAATACTACCGGCTCTAATATCCTTCTACTTCAACGCCAACAACTCCAAATAGTGATCCATCAGATGCTGAAGATAGTGATACTCCGGTACAAGTAGCTGATGAGTCACTGAAGAGAGTGATGATTCTGAAGATAGTGAAATACTTGAAGATGATCAATAATGGAAGTGTGGTTCATGAGAGTTAATTAATTCAACGAGGGCTGAGAAATATCTTTCTGCTGGGAGGAGAAAAAGAAGGGAAAGCATTCCTTTCCTTCCGATACTGAATAAATAACATGTGGTAATGCTGGAAGCACATATCTTGGGTTTATGGAGACATCTATCATAGAGTAAACTTTTAAATTTAAAGGAAGGTTGGGGGGTGCTTAACCATATTTATGAAAGTTCCTGATGCTTGTAGTTTTGAACTGCCCAACTGAATTAGTTGTCTATAAGGAAGGAAAATGAAGTTGAAACTGCCTAACACAAAAAAGGGGAAAAAGAACCATAGACAGTCAGATTTGATCCCACATTAGAAAAGATTGTGTGGCAATTGAGTAGTTTTTTTGAAAGTGTAAAAGAGTTTAGATGGCAGTCACTAAGTATGCAATTCAAGAGGGGTTCAGATTGAAAATTGTTTGAATAGCCAAATAGATAAGGGTGAGATTGCAAGTAAATTGCAAATGGTTTTTATAGGCAAAGTTTGGACAAAGAAGACTATAACTTTGTTATTAAGACTTACCAATGGGCCAGTCCATTCATGTCACAAGGCTACTAGGAATTATTTTGCAACTCTAGATTCATTGATCTGTTTTTAAAAAGAAAGTTATTGACCAACCAATATCAGAAGTGTTTCAAAGCTGCAAGAGTTAATCGTAAGAAGTATAATGTGCATGTTTGTAAGATCATAAACTATAAGAGCATGTAGCTAAAATTTCGAATGAACTATGGGTGACATGTTAAGGAATTTGGGAGAATTTTGAATTATAGGCTGATTTGCTGAGGACTAATCCTGGGAGTACTTGTGTGGTGAATCTAGAGAAGCTAAATGAATCTGGTAGGCCAGTATTTGAGGCATTTTACATTTGTTTTTACTGCACTCAAGATGGCATTTCTGTCAGCTAGAAAATGCATTGTCTGGATGGTTGGTTTTCTTGAAGAGGGTTTTGCAGGGGTCAATTACTTATTCTAGTGGCTAAGATGGCCATAATCAAATGCTTCCAGTTGCGTGGGGCTGTAGTTGCCAATGATGAACCATCACTTGAGTTGGTTATTTCTCGTTGAAGAAGACTTAGATTAGGAATGGAACAAGTTCACAATTATCCAGTCACATGCAAAAAGTAAACTTTTTTTAAAATTATCTGTTGGTTTTAATCCGCTTTTTTACCAAACTTAATTATCTAATGTTTTTTTGACTTGTAGGGACTGGATATATCGATAAAGGAGTTGTTTCGCAGCTTGTGAGGAAAGAAGGTGTGCAGGCATATCTAGCAATTGGTCAATAGATTGGAGAGGGCGGCAAAGGAAGAATCAGTTTCTAGAAGTGTCTAGAAGTCTTTTTGAAGCTTAACTCAGAGAAATCTTCACGGTTGTCTAAATTAGGTACTGGAGTACAGGTATATGATTAACCTATTTACTAGTGATAAGAATATGGTGTAAGTTTGTATTTATTGTGAGTCAGTCTGATCAATAGATAATGATATGTGTTGAAAGCTTTAATCTTGGATTTTTGTCTGCAAGTCATAAACCATATTACTAGGCTTGAAGAGATAAAATTAAGGCCATGAATAGGTAGCCTAGGTAGTGACTTTCCAAAACTCTTGGATAAGGCAATTTCTCTCCAATGGCAATGAACGTACTAGAACAAATATTGATAGTCAATGATGTAACCTTGAGTTTAATGGAGTACTGGCTATGAGGGTTTGTATGGATACAAACAACACACTGTATTGTTGAGAAAGTGGAGTTGTATTTGTTAGATCTTTGATTTGAAGGTTATCTGTGCAATTTCCGTAGCTGGTCAATGTTGCATCAACAAATGACCCACATGATTTTATTCTCCATGCTAACTCCAAAAGAGTTTACTTGTGATTCTCACATTTCATACAACCTATGAATAACATGCCAATGTGTCCAGAATCAAAAAAAGCCTCGTGTTGATCCCCAGTGAAAAACAAATGCCATCAGACCAGAAAATTGAGAAGGAAAGAGGTTGGTGAAAAGAAGGTGTCGGTAAATTATCTAAAACAGGACTAACTATGACATTTAGTCTTTGCATGTTAAGGTCACAATAAAAGAAGTTTGTCAATTTTACGAAGAGTGAATGGAGTTGGTTTCTAACTTCTGTGGAACAGAGAGCTACCCCTACCTCAAATGTCATGAAGAACCCATCAGTTCAAAAAAAGGAAGTGAAGACCAAAGGTACATTTATATTTTGTCACTTACTTTTAAAAGTGTAATCACTTACTAATATAATAATTTTTTTTCTATTATAAATCAAGACAAATATTGAGAGTGAGCTGTTGCCAAAAGTGGGGAGAGGCAAGACCCTAAACACCAAGTTCAAATGCAAGTTGCAACAGGGGATTCACCTACATTATGGCACCTCCACAACTTCAAGAACACAAAGCTACAGCAAGTGCAAGTGCATCAAGGGCCTCTCCTAAACCACTGCACCTCCTACAACTTCAAGAACACCAACACATGAAGAATGTGCAAGTTGTTTTTTTTAAAAAAAAATGGTGTTGGAGTATTACACGATCCAGGAGTGGTAGAGGAAGGGGTAGGGATTGGGAAGTGCAGGTAATAGTAGTATCATCCACTTGAAAATTGGTTACATGTTCCTCAAGGTAGTACAACCACAGGGTGGTAGACCATAACACAAAGTTTGCCCTAAAGAAAACTGCTACTCACCTAGGAAAGGAAAAGGCTTTGAAAACCCAACTCATTTAAAAAGGCCTAAGAGTCACTGGTATGCTGTTTTTTCAAGAAAAAAATGGTTTCAAACTTTCAATGTACATATTGCGATTCTTCATATGGTTTGTTTGCTCTAATAAAAAAAAAAAAAAAACATAAAAATAAAAAAGGAACAAACATTTGTTCTCCCTCTAATAATCTTGAGCTCTCTAAAAATTTTTTAGCCTGGACTGCCAGTGCACAAATATGAGTCCGAACCAAAGAGAGTTTTGAGATCAAGTATTGTAACTGTGGGGAGTTTGGGTTTCAAACCGACAAGCATATGAAGTGGAAAGGAATCAAGGCAATCACAACTAGAAAGGCTCCAGCAGATTAGAGATTCCAATCAAGGCTTTCAAACCCAATTCTTCCTCCCTTCACAGCCGACACCCATGGAAACTAGAATGGTGATATCCATGGTGTTTTTATCAGTACTTTCTTGTTGCCCCATTAAGACTCTGATTTTGTTTCATCATGTTTGAGGACACTAAATATTCCTATTTTTGTTATAGTACTGAAATTAGGGTAACTTAAGCAATGTGAAAACTTTATTTTGCGTATGTGTTTGTGACTTGTATAATTTTGGCACATTTAGATTTTTATCTGAAAATTTGCTCTTATCAATGAATTTCTGGGGCACCTATGCGCTGTGACTAATTCTCGCATTTTTTACAATGCAACTTTGTACTTAAAATTTCTCTCAAGAATGTGATTACTACCTCTTTATACCTCTTGCTTTACTTCATTTTACAACTTCCAACACATCTTATCAACATGGCAATAGAGATTAAGACTTTCATTCAAACACAACAAAAATTTAATTTTCATTACAATGAGCAAATAAAGGTTTTGTTACCACCCAAAATTATGCATGGCAATTTCATATGATCACCCTTATACCTACAAACTTGGGTTAGAACAACTACAATACAACAACAAAACAAATCATCCACAACAAAGGAATTTTTGCCAAAACCCACATCCGTTATTTGTTGTTCCTTTCTCTGATTTTCCATCCCTTTCATTTTTCTTCTGCTTTCATCACCCATTTCTTTTAACTTTGTCCATCCTTCTCTCCTTTGATTGATGTTCAAATTTTCATAACGCATTTTTTCGAAGACTTGCACCTTCATCCAAAGGAATTTTCTCTAGTTTTGACTGTCAATTTGTAATTATCAGCTGTCCAGTTGCATCTTCACGACTCTCATACTTTTTTTTCTAACTAACTCGTTAATCCTATTCACCAATTAGAAGAAATAAACGAGATCTTTCATCAACTTTCTCCGTGTCCTCTCCATCTAAAGAATTACAAGTTTGTGGCCTCATAGTGGAGGACAAGACGCAAAATCGTCTTTCCGGGATTGCGCTTTGACCAATACGTCTGCAAATTTGCAGTAAGATTTCATGCTTGCAGCATCGCACTTCCTTCCGCGGTAAAACATTGAATCTTCATCCTCCATACCACTTATTCAACTCGGATTTTGTCATAATAACCCTAACTTTATAAACATTTCAAAAAATAGAATTAAATAATCGACAGTAAAAAAATGTAAAGAATATATTAAAATTTTACTTTACCTTTTTAAATCAAGTGATTATTTAACTTGAATGATAATGGTGGAGCTTCTTCAAACATGAATAACCATGAACATGGGGTTATTTTTTCAAAAGAGGAAAAGAACTCTTTTGCCGAGAAATAAAAAACAATAAAATTTATTTGTGATTTTTTTTTTAAATTGCTTTGACCGTGGCTAACTTTTTTGGTCTTTTTTGCCAGAATAGCACTCATCTGCACTCACGCGCCCTACATGGGTGAAATCACGATTATTGCCACGTAGGCACGAAAGTGGTAATTAATTACTTAAAAAAAAGTTGGAGGGGGTAATAGGACCTCATAAAAGATAAGGTGTGTCGCAGGAATTTTGGGCATAGGCTAGGGGGGTAATTGAGTATTATCCTTACAGAAATATAAAGCAAGAATAAGATAAAGTAGAAAACTTATTATTTCTAATTAACACTCAAAATTTGATTGTCGCGTGTACAAGTCATTATTATAAATATACGGACATGAATTAATTAGATAGTCTCAAAGTCTTTATTTCTCAAAAAGAACACATTAAAGCATAGAGTAAAGGAGACAGAGGAACATCTGGAATGACAAACAGTCACCCCTCAAAATCCTTGACAAATCTCAAAATTTGAAGAAGAAGAAGAACAAAAAAATTACGATAGTTCGGTCTAAGAACCGACACAAGTATAAAAGTCAGAGAGAAAAATCAATAACACAATACCCCTTAAACAACCTAATAAATAAGATATCTAGCTAGAAATGAGTATTCCTTACAAATATTATCCATTATTTTATTAATGAAGAATTAGTTGAGTTGGGAAGTTATATGTCTTTAATTGATACTTTGATCTCTACTTAAAATTCACATTATTGGACCATACATTATATGTACTGCGTAACACCAAGAATGACAACATATTGGAAGCTATTATATTTCTTTTATATTAGAAAAGACTTGTTCAATATGCTTAAGGGGTATTTTTGTTTCTTCAATTCTCTATAACGATTAGGTGTTTTTTCTTCTTGTTTAATCAATTTTGTCTTTTCAATTTCTTATTGTAACGTGTCTTCCTCTATTGATATCAATGTATGCATGTCTTCCTCTTATGTTATCAAAGAGATGTATGCATTACTTTGTCTTCTTCATTTATGCTCCACTGTTTGCACATCAAAGTTCAGTTATTCTCTTCAGCATTCTCCAGGCAAGTTTTTACATGTTTCAATTGAGTTTTATTTTTTGTTATCTTCCTTTTCGTCAAAGTTGACGTTAACAAATTTAATCTGGGTGTGGAATGTCTGCTTATTTTTCCATTTGGAATTGTTATTGATGTTGGATATCCTTCTGGTTGGGTGATTAAATTTGATTTAGGTATGTAAGTATATCAAATTTGATTTGTGTATGTGAAATTTGCTTTTTTTTCCACGTTCAAGTCCAATAATTTTGATCCATATGCTTTTAATTTTTGTTGGGTGATTTCGATTTTCGTGTTGTATTTTGAATTCACATTTCAGATTTCTGGTTGTCTTCCTCTTTTCGTATATGAAAAACCCATATATTCTCACATGTAGTAATTTTGGTTGTCTTTTGTCAGATGTAGAATTTGTTGGATCTTCCTATTTTACTTTGTAGTTTATTTTAGTTTGATGATTTTCTATATCAAAGTACTTTTCAACTTCCTTCTTTCGTACATGGTTTTTTTTATGTGAATTAATTTTCTGAGTTTTTGTGATGTTCGATTTTTCTTATTGTTATGATTTAAATTTTGATTGGGTGATTATGTCATTTAAATTTCTGTCATAAACTCTTGATTATTGTCTTAAGTTGAAACGTTGGACAATTAACAACTTTGTAACTCGAAATTAAGTGAGAATTCTCTTTGGAGAAAGGCTACTAAAGAGAAAGCTTGAGGAGTGTGTATGAAAGGTATAGATGACTTGACATGTATACCTATGAAACTAATAATTAAAAAAAACAGTAGTTATACGACAACAAAGAAGAGATGACATGAAAAACACTAGTTGAATATTGTAAATCTTAATTATTCTGAATATTTTCTTGCAGGTTTCCGTCTGTGTGACTAACTTTAGGGTAAATATAATCTCTTCTTTCTTTTTTTTTCTTTGATTATCGTCGATTAGCTTTCTCAATTTGTCTCTCTGTTTGATTGTTTGTTACCTTGAATTCATATGTTTACGTAAAAATTTTATGACTGTTGTGGTAATTATCTCTTTCTCATTCACATCATTTATCCCAAATCTAAACTATGTCTTCATTGTCCTTCACTAAATGCTTTCAAAACTAACTGCATTGTTGCTTCAATTAAATGTGAAAAGTGAGTTTTTATTTTCCTTTGCTTTTGAATTTATTATGAAAGAAAACAAGTTACTTAAATTTTATAAGCATTTTAATTGTGATGAGACACGCTTCTTCAATCTTATGCTTTGCTATTAAAATGTTTGATTAATAAGCATGATATCTAACTATCTATTACTATAAATTTTCAAGTTGTTTTTTTAAAATTTATGATGTACAAAGTTTTGGTGTTTTATGCCATGGGAAAATAATGTACTTGTAAATATATATGGTAACAAAATGCTATTAAATATGTTTGAAGTTGAAAAGAAGTTAACTAATTTCTATATTTTAGTAGCTTAGAGGTTTCATGTCATTCGGCACAATATATCTATTTTTATCAATAAATATGAAAGTATTGATATTTTAGACCACCTGTCTCTTATTGACGGGCTATGCAAGTGGGGGCATACCCAAACAAATTAATTTACTGAGAAACATGGGAAGAGAAAGTCGTGAACAACGTTCTGCCTTATAGCACCATAATTGACATTTTATGTAAGATTAAATGGTAGAAAAGCCCTATGAACTTTTCACCGAAATGATTGACAAAGACATTCCTCCTGATGCTATTTCATGCATTGAAATTATTCAAGATTTTATAATTTTGAGAGATGAAAACATGTTAAGAAGCTACAAATCAGATGAAACATCATGAAATGTATCTGGATGTCTATACTCAATATCAGAGGTTTCATTAATCAGTAGAGAATTGTCAGTAGAAGATTACCCAGATGTGCCCCCCGCACTGAATGATGGGACTCTCACATTTGGTTAGTATTTATTTATTTATTTATGCAAAGAGGTTGAGTACACTATTCCACAAACAATCTTTATTAATTCACCGTAATATTCATACTTTTTCAGTTGGAATTAGGATAAATATACAAAGTTATAGCTAGAAACTAAATGCAGTATCTATGATATTCAATAATATATACTTAAATGAAGAAACCTTACCCCAGAACACGAACCAGGTTCGTGTAAGTTGCTTTTAAGTAAAGACAGAGTAAAGACACAAACACTTATGAATTTAAAAACCTTTCTCTCATCAAGGAAGGAAAAACCATCCGTTTTTATTATCAACGATAAGATTTTTGTGATTACAACTTCAATAATCAAAAAGTCTATCCTACTACCTCCTCTTCTCGATTGACTCCAATCGAGCTCTCCAAAAGGTCACACCACCTTTTGTTACATTCTCACTACACTCAACCCTACAAGAGCCAAACCCACTCCCTGTACAACCTCACAGAAACACAAAACCCTACAGAAGTCAAACCCACTCTTGTACAATCTCACAAAATCAACCTTACAAGAAGCCAAACCCACTCCTGTACAATAACTGGTAACTGTGACATCCAAACGAACAAAATAGTCTTCCACGTTAAACTTTCTTACTCAAAACTTTTTAAACGTAGCAAATCTATCTAGCTTGAAGGACTTCTATTCATGAATAAATCTCTCTTTTTCTCTCTATTGAGTCGTCGAATGCTTCATCTTCTGCATATGTCCTCTTTTTTATAGATATTCCTGCTGCTTGAGCCTTATCAATAAGGTAGGAAATTGTATTTAAAAACGAGGATTACTTTAAGTACAATCTTATATATAGCAACTTCCTCCTTATAATATATTTAAGTTTTCCTATTTGTTATCACTAAGTTACTTTAATATATTATTTTTTGGCTGCTTTGACTAGAAAATTGTAATTTAAACACGGATTACTTTAGAGTATAATCCTTATTTATATACAAGCTTCATCTTGGACATCTAGCTTGGCTTCTTTTGTCGCGTACAGTTGCTACTGTTGTTCTTTGCGCTTTTTGTCTATCATCAAACATGAATTAATCGATTCTACATATTCTATCATATTTCCCGCCTTTTTGATGGAAGACAACAATCTTTCTGTGTGATGCAATGCGCAAATACTCTTCCCCCCTTTGTGACAAATCAAAAGAATCCACGCGTCACAACTGGGTTCTCTTCCCCCTAAAAAATGCACTATTAGATGATCTTTCTCATCATAGTAACAACTATGGATTAGCCATGGTGATGAAAAGGGATTTAATTGGTTTTCCTTTTTTTTAATTTTTTGCAGCTAGGTGTAACGCCTTTGTAGAACCAACTTGACTGAACCTTGTTTCTATCCTCCTTAGAACTTGGTTGAACAGAATTCAATCTAAAAGCTGAGCCAACCAGGTCTATTTTTCCTGAATGATTCTCTTTCCAGTGCCGTTGGTGAAAATATCAGCAACTTGAACTGGTTTTTTTTTTTTTTTTGGCCCTGTTCATAAGCACTTGTATTAATCACAGAATAGAATACACATGTTTTTCTTGCCAAAATCCTTTAAGCTGCTTTTAATAATCCAACGAATTGGGCACAACTGAACAGCTGCAACATCTCAGCGCTACCAGTAGATAGAGCCCTGATTTTGTTTCTAGTTGCCCAAGATATTAAACATTGGTCCTAACAAGTTGTGCCATCCCAGAGGTGTACTTTTTCTACAACCATAAATAATGTCCTGTCATAATCTTGCGTCACAAATCCCTTTGTCAAATATCACCAGTTGGATACCAGGAGACCAGGTTCATTGTGCCTTCAGTATCCAAGATTCTCTTGACAACTTTTCGTATGTGATTCCTTTGACAAGACTGAAACCTGCACATAGACCAACACTGAACTACTATATCAGGTCCTGGCTGTAGTGAGGGTATATAGTGATCCATCCATACCTCTATATCTAGTGTCCTTGACTGGTGAACCTTGTTCATCTGATATCAAGCTTTGTTGTTGTTCCCAATGGGGGGGTATTTGACTTCACTTCAAGTTCATATCATACTTCTTCAGTAATTCCTTGATTTTACTTTTATGATGAATTGATGTTCCAACTGATTTGCTTAATTTGGGTCCCAAAAAGAAGTTTAACTCTCCCATCATGCTCATCTCAACCCATTCATTAGTTTTAGCAATTCTACTCCTATTGAGTCATTGTTCCTCCAAATTGGGATATCACTACATATACTTGAACTATGACAAATATTGACCTTGTTTTCGAAGAAACAGTGTTTTCACTTTTTTCCTCTTGTATATCCCATTTGTGAGAATGAAAGTATGACAATCGATCATACCTATGCTCTAGGTGCTTGTTTTTTACCCATAAGAATTTTGGAAGTTTGCTTGAGATTACACATTGTTTCTTGTGCAATATCTTCAGTGTTCTATTTCTCTCAACACACCATTTTGTTGTGGTGTTCTAGGTGCTGATACTGTGAGACTCACTTCCATTTGTATCACACAAAAAACTTTAGAGATTGTGAGTTCTCAAACCCAGCCCATGTCATATCGGATCTGATTATTTCTTTCTTTGTTTGAATTCTCTGAATTTCTTCTGAACCAGCTTGCGGCAATTTCAAACATGTGAATGTCCCTCAGCCTTTGTTGTCAAGAAACAATGTCCAGTTAATCTGAGAAATCATCACTATACAAACACATATCTTTTTCACCCCTTCTTTGTCACAACAGTGGTCCACACAAATCCATGTGACGCATTCTCTAGTGGCTGGTAGTACTTACTGTCCACTTTGGTTTGAAGGTGACCTAAACCTGTGTTCCTTGAATACAGGTTCCACATACTTGGTTGTCCTGAACTTTTGGTTGGGCAGTCCCCTAACCCAGGTTTTTAGATATGAGCTTGTTTTAGTTGTCATCTAATGTGTCCATTCGTTTGTGTCATACTGAGCAATCAGAACTTGCACTTACATTTTAGAGTATCTTTCTTGGAATTAACAACTTAGCTTTTACACATTCTTGTGTCTCTTTCACCTAGTAAACCAGTTCCCAGTATCTAGTGTTGTTACTCTGCAATTCCTTTTTCTGTAAAAGAGAAACATTTTTTCCTTTTATCGCATATTTGAGATACTCTTATATATTATGTTGTATGCCAATTCCATAATAAACGTTCTATTTCATAGTATCCATTGATCCAACCTTTCAATTCCCGGAATTTCCCACATTTTCATTACCAAGGCAACGTTCCTCTTTGTGTTCTTGAGTGAGATGGGGGGAAGCTTCTTTTTCTCCAGTCTGTGTCTGGAACATGCACTATCTAAGTACCTTGTTGTTGCTTCCTCTTCACTGATCCCTGCAATTTATTTTGGGGATTAGATTTGGTACCCAAATCCACTTTGATTTATGCTTTAGGGAAGGATATAAGATGTCTTTCTTGCCCATTTAGGAGAGATTTAACTGTGGAAAGTTTTTTTTGCTTCGTTGGGTTTCTGCATGATAAGATTTCTCAAAGTTTTCAAGTTTTTGTTATGAGCAGTTTGTTTTCTTGACAATCATGACTTTTTTGTATGCCCTACCAGCCCACAGTGCATTCATATCAATCTATGTTGGGTTTTTTACTTGAAAGCTGGTTTTCAAAACCTATCCATTCTCTCAGATGTGCGGTCTTGTGAATTTTGTCAAGCATTTGGAGGACCTGGTCCATCTCAGTCCTTTTTCTTCTTGCTTGCAGTTTTTAGTCACAAGAAGCTCTTTGGAAGTGCTTCATTCCTTTTGGTCACCAAGTCCTTAGGTTTTCTTTAGTTTCATATTTTTGGATAAAAGTGAAGACTTTTGTTTTTCAAAGAATCTTGTTTTCTTCCTTAGTGATCTTAGTCTTTTTCCATTATCATTCCTTTTTGAGGCTATGGGTTTTATATGCCTCAATGAGAGTGTAGAGTAAAGATTCTAGCTCCCTTATTGTGTATGATTTAGATATCTTATAAGTGATGAAGACTAATCCTTTTCATTCATATCTTCTTCTTCCTTATCCTCTTCAGAAATGATCCAGCCATAGTGCTATAAATGGTGTTTCTTGTGGATCTGCAGGTTGCCTTTTCTCTTGTTTCCACTGTACAAGGCAATAAAGTCATAACTATCTTCTGTTCTAGTGCAAGAAGGGACCTGTTTTCTGTCTCATCACCCGCAGACTCTTCTCAGATGAATACCCCATTGCTGCAAAGGCCTTTTCTTGATTATTGAGATATCTGCCTCTTGAGTTGTCATTCTTCTGTTTGAGGGACGAACTTATCTTTCTTGATGTTTCGCCTTCTCACAGTTGCCTTTTTCTGCCTCTAAAGTCCAAAGTGGCCTGAAGTTTGATGAAGTGGATCCGGGCTCCCACACTTAGATGACAACAGGTCTTTAGTGTTTTTAGATGGTTTTTGAAGAGTTTTCTTTGAAAGGCCTGCCCTCTTTTTAAAGCATTCTGTGAACCTTTTGGTTATGAGGCAATATTTGTCATCTTCAATAATCATATATGTATAGACCACCTTTGGACCAGGTTCCTTTCCTTCCTTTTTCCTCCAATTTCCTTTTCTTGGGTTTTCTTGAGTTCGTATGTGATGAGATTAACCATTAACAACTCATCCATGGCCAATGAGTCTAGTCGCGGGCTTCGTCATAGCACTCGACTTTTGCTTTCCAATTTCATGAAGGACACTCAAGAGTTTCCTTATGCCTTCATTAGGAACTATCTCTCCTAATGATCATCTCATTAATGATTGAGGTGAACCTGGTGTTTGCCTGTCTTGAATAGTCCTCTCACTTCGTTCCATCCTAACACTCATATTGCTGTTCAAGTTATCATTTTTAGATTTCTCTTGACTGCGTTGTTCCCTCATTACGTGGGTACAGTTTCCCATATGGTTTTGCATCTTGACAGAGAGATTTCTATGGATTCGTCTGGTCCTATGCCACTATCAAAATTTTCTTACTTTTGGCATTGTTTTGAATTTCAAGCTTGTCTTCAACATTCATTCTTTTTCTTTCCTTTGGAATTTTGGTAATTCCATCAGTTTCGGTTTTCATAGGTAATGGTTTGGGGCCATCTAGAATTACTCCCCATAAATCAGGGTTCTCATCCAATAGATGGTCCATCATACGATTTTTTCCACCATCCATAATATTTGCCATTGAACAGTGGTTGTCGCGTTTGTGAAGCTCCTGCTTATGGGGTAGGTGGTGCTGCCATTGAGTCTTTTTTTTCAATGTGTGAATCTTTTTAAACGAAAGACCTGCTCTGATACAATTGAAAAACCTTACCCCAGAACACGAACCATGTTCGTATAAGTTGCTTTAAGTAAGACAGAGTAAAGACAACAAACACTTATTGAATTAAAACCTTCTCACTCAAGGAGGAAAACCTCGTTTTCATTACTTCAACTATAAGATTTTGTGATTACAACTTGCATAATCAAAAAGTCTTACTCTACTACCACTCTCTCGATGACTCAATCGAGCTCTCCAAAAGGTCAAACCCACCTTTGTTACAATTCTCACTAAACACTCAACCCTACAAAGGCCAAACCACTCCCTGTACACTCTCACAGCAACACATAACCCTACAAGAAGTCAAACCCCCTCCTTGTACAACTCCTCACAAAACTCAACCTTACAAGAAGCCAAACCCACTCCTTGTACAATAACTTTGTAACTTACAATCAAAAGAAGGGGAAAAGAAAACAAAATATTCTTACAACGTTTAAAACTTTCTTACTCAAGAACTTTTTAACTTAGCAAATCTATCTATCTGAAGACTTCTATTCGTGATAAAATCTCTCTTTTCTCTCTATTTGAGTCGTCGCATTCTTCATCTGCATATGTCCTCTTTTATAGATATCCTCCTCTGCCTTTGAATCCAAATCCTTAGCAAATAAGGTCGGAAAATTGTATTTAACGAGGATACTTAAAGTACCATCCTTATTATATACAAACTTCCTTCCTTAATATATATTTAAGGTTTCCTTATTTGTATCACTAAGGATTACTTAATATTTATTTTTTGGCTTGACTAAGGAAATGTATTAAACAAGGTTACTTTAAAGTTATAATCCTTATTATCTACAACTTCCGTTCGTCTTTGGACTCTAGCTTGGCTTCTTTTTGTCGCGTACATTTGCTACTGTTCTTTGCGCTTTTTGTCTATCATCAAAACATAAATTATCGATTCTATCATATTCTATCATTAAAGATACCACTAGGCATATCTATCACATAGGACATGTTTATACTTGTATCATCTTTATACAAATTTACTTATTTCTCGCAAACTGCTTGACCTTGGGTAGGTTGCCTCATGATCATTTCACTTCCTCTTTCCTTTCATGGAAGGGTACTAATTAAGTACAACTGAGAAAGGAGTAGAGTTGAAGATCTTAATTAATGACACATTCATGTATTATTTCCATATAATATTATGCAGGGATTGACAAGTACTAGCACCACTTGGTAAGCAAATGTGTTTGTTATATACAATTGCCCTATTTATTTAAAGTTCATACTTTGTCCATGAATTGTTTCTACGGAACTGCATGTGTTGCTTGATGTCGGTCTATTTCTTTTATATACGAGGGATGGAAAACAGAGTACTTAAGTGAGAATGTTCTTCACGTCATGATATTCATTGTGAAGGCAAAATTTGTGAATTTTTACTCTACTTTTGACTCAACTGGTGATGCTTTCACCTAGACCTCATTCCTTTATAATATTACTAGTCTTGAGACTGTGTGTTGCATGTTTATTTTCAACTATTTAATATAAATTTTATACTACAACCAATTAATTTTAAATGGTACAAATATTGTTGAATTTTCTATATGTCATAAATTAAAAAATAAAACATACATGAAAAAGTAAACATGCGTGTAATTCATAAGCTAATGTTAGTAAATCTTTCAAATAGCTACATATATTGAATCACAACATAAATGCGGTTAGAAGTCACAAAATATTTTTTTGACTCAAAACAAATGAATATTTAAAAAGTAAGAAAAGAGGGGGATAATAAGTACCTAAAACATATATTAACTTATGAGATAATGAACTAATTATAAATGCATGCATAGTCATTCAACATATCTGTCAAATATTTTAAATTATCCATGTAAAACACAAATAATTTGACATATAATAAAACATCTAATACATGATTGAGACAACTTTTAATTTCATTTGAAAATAAGAAATATAATATTGTACATGTTTTACGCCAATAATCATATAAAATCTAAATAAACAACATCTACTTGATTATAATCAAGACACAAACTATATAAATAGAGAACATATTTAATTCAAAAGTAATAAGAAGCGAATACATTATAAAAGAGCATTTAAAACTACTATAAAAATCATTTTACAAATGATCATCGCTATAATCACTTTACATAAAATAGTACAAACAATTCATTATTTTCTTATAATTCATACAACATGATAAAAATATATTATTTCCTTTCAAAGATTCTTTACAATTAATCAATCAATCAATCAATCATAATATCTTCAATCCGAATACAACAATAATGCTATTGCCCTTAATAATTTTACAAATATTGATGACAACTTTTCTTCAGCAGTCTATGACTATGACCAGAAAGGAAATCAATAAATAAGAAAGAGATGATACACCAAAAATGATAAAATAGATCTTAATTTATAACCGAGAATTGACATTAACATACTTTAGTAAGAAGATCAGATGAAATTTTTAAGTTAATTTTCATTTCTAGGCGATTTTAAATAGAGAAATCTTAGGCGAAGGGAGATGAAAGCAAAACTAAAATAATAGAGACCTATCAGTTTCCTACTTAATTATGTAATCTTTAGTCTTCACCTTTAATTCATTGAACAATATAATTAGAAGTCTTTTTGTCTTCTTAATAATAATTGTTTATAACAATTTAATATTAATTCACCATCAACATAAATAAATTGTAACAGAAAGAATTTGATAAATTTGATATAGCTTAATGTGTAACTCTCCCTTGTACTAATTAAAATCTACTATTTAATATTTAATTAACAATTTATTAGATGATTAATAGTATTTATATATGATATAGGGACAAAATGATAATCTAATTTTTACATAGCATTCTTTCCACTTTTTATATATTATAAATATTATTAAATTACATATTTTAATTAGGAATTAATCTAAGAAATTTTTAAAAATTCATTAATATTTTTATTAAAATGATATAATTTAATATTTAAATGAACTAATTAAATGTTAAATAATTAATCAAATTTTAATTTAGTACAAGACCAAAATGATAATTCAATTTTTTACTTTAGGGCTTCCCACTTATAATAATATATGATATGATGATGATGATTGATAAGCAATATTTTAGCAGGAGAAAATACATACAAACCTCCATGAACTTTGTCGGACAACATACTTTAGTACTTAAACTACACGGCCGTTTAAATACCCCTTAACATATTTTAAGTGATTTATTTCCATCCTGAGACTATAACACCACTCTCACCCACCACATCATAGTCACGTAAGCGCCACATCATAGTTATGTAGGCACCATTCATTTAATTTTATTTCTTTTTTAATTATTCACTATTTTTTCTCAAAACACTTTTGAAAATTAATTATATGTATTGATTAATTTATAAATGTTTACCCCACCCCTCTTTCTTCTTCCTTCAATACTTTCATTTTTTCTTCTTCACTATTCAATAATTTTTTAAGTCACAATAAAGAAGAACATTCATCTTCTTTGAACCCTTCCAATGGATGTACCCACTTGGAGAATGAATTTTTTTGAAAGCCAATATTTTCTTGACAATTCAAATAAAAAATGAAGATTGCATAAGAAAGTAGATTAAAAAAAATATATAAATTTTATGAGAAATGTTTGAATGGATCTAGAAATCAAAATGGGTCACTTAAAATTTAAAAAAAAAAGTACATTTGTCAAATCGATACCAATAATATAGAGTTCAATAAATTGACATTGATATTGAATTTTACAGATTAGTATAAGACTAGTGAAATGAAAATAGTGTGTAGAGGTGGGATAAAGATGAAGGAGAAAATGTCTCAATGGAGAAAGATGTGTATTGAAGAAGACAACAAAATGAAAAGAATAAAAATTCAAGAAATTAAAAAGGAAACTCACTAATTTCATTTACCTTTTATTAATTTTTTTTACATGTTTCAAAGATTTAATATATATAGATATTATTTAAATAATTTGTTATATATAGGCCAATAAAAAGGTCATGTGTAGGGCTTTAAAAATTCACTTTTTTCTCTCTGTTTTCAAGCAGTTTCAAGAGAGTGCACTCACTCTCTCTCACACATCATCTCTTAGGGTTTCTTTTTAATCACATCAAAGATGTTAATGGGTATTTAAACGTCCGTATAGTTTAAATACTAAAGTAAGTTATCGGACCAAATTCAGAGGGTCTTTTTTTTTTTAATATATATTTTCCCTTTTAGCAGAGATGGTGGAACAACAACTAAACCTCCTTAGTATGTGCACTCACTGTCAAGGCTCTTCCTTTAAGATTTCCCCCCAAATTTCGCCTGTGTGAGTTTTTGCTCACTTCTAAAGGATCTTATGACATTTACCTTGAAAAGTTCACATCAGGTGAGGAGGCTACCTATTAAAAGGAAAATTGAATGTTGTTGCGAAAGTAGTAGTGCAACTATATATACACATAATTGTCTATTTTTACTTTTTTCAGATTAATAGGTATATCACGAGGTTCTGATGAACATATGAAAGGCACTAAGACGCCAAAGATTTACTGTTGAAAATATTTATTCAGGTAGGCACTAAATGGGTACCGTTTGCAAGGAAGTATGCATGAAGCAAAAATGTTTTATTTTTTTCCATGATCAAAGGAATAAAGTAGCCTATGTAGTTCTTATTTGCACAGGTATTCTTACATGTAAGATGAAGCTACAACAGGCGCAAACTATAGAGATGAAACAACTATGGCTGTGAATTTGTTGTTGGTGAGATATAGCCTGTATTTTGGAAGGTCTCTGTAAGGAAATAGACAGTAGTTGCTGATTTGTGTGAAAGCACTGTCTGCCATGAAATAGAATATTTGAGAACATTCAAAATTAGCAATTTTACTCCAATATAAACTCATCAAACAGCCGAAGTAAGAAAAGAAAAAAACTCAAATAATTATAAGAATTACAAATTTTGTTATCCTGCGCCGTCTAATCACAATATTTATGAGAAACCGTGGGGGCGATATATGTTAGAGATGGAGGATCAATTAAAAAAGCAGTTGAAAGACAGCGGACAATTTAATAATGATGGAGGTTGGTGGTGGATGGCAGAAGGTGTTGGTTTTGGAGTAGTAGCATTTATTTGAACAACAGGACGGTACATTATATGTGGTTAGGTACTGAAGGAACCTTTTGGTTACTTTTCTCTAACCAGAGATGGCTTCTGATAGTAGTCATTTTTTTGACAAGGCACCTTGTTGATTTTTTTGTCTTTGAGGTACTGAGCATCTTCGACACATATGAACCCCCTCTGTCGCGTAGTCTTCTAAAATTGATGATTCGTTGTAGGTCAGTCTTAGGCCAATAGGACACCTTTATTCTGCCGTAGGCACTTGGGAAAATTGACACTTGTAGTTATATTTTTGAACTGATGGCTTCTTGTAGTAATCATTCTTTGACAAGGAAGGCTCCTTTTTTTATTCTTCTTTAGGCATTGAGGGCACCTTTGAAACATATGACACCTTATTGTAGTTATCTTCTGAAACTAGTGGCTTCTTGTAGCAATCATTCTTTGGCAAAGAAGACACCTTGTATTCTTCTTTAGACACCGAGGGAACCTTTGGAATGTATGACACATTTTCATTGTTATCTTCTGAAACTGATAGCTTCTTAAAGTAGTCAAATTTTGGCAAAAATAACTCCTTATATTCTGACTTATCCATTGATGGTATCTCTGAAACATATGACGCCTTCTTGTAGTTGTTTTATGGAATTGATGGCTTTTTAAAGTAGTTAAATTTTGGCAAAAATAACTCTATATTCTTGTTTAGCCATCGAGGGTAGCTCTGGAACATATGACACTTTCTTGTAGTTGTCATTTGAAACTAATGGCTTCTTGTAGTAGTCTTTTTTTTTTTGACAAAAAAGACACCTTGTATTCTTTTTTAGGCTCTGAGGGAACTTTTGGAACATATGAAACTTTTTCATAGTTTTCTGAAACAGATGGCTTCTTAAAGTAGTCAAATTTTGGCAAAAATGACTCCTTGTACTTTCCCTCAGGAACATGTGACACCTTTTTGTAACTATTTTCTAGAATTGATGGCTTATTGAAATATTGTATTTTGGAAAAAAACTGGCATCGTGTAATTCTTATTAAGGCAAAAGCGGTAGTTGGATTCCTTTAGCAACGAGGTACATGGTCTTTTCATTCTTCGAAACAAGTCTTTTTTATCGTAATAATTCTGACAAAACTGACGTCTTATATTCATTTTCAGGCATTGAAGATACCTTGTAGTCTTCACTTTTAGCAATTGTGACTGGTACTTTGTTGTATGTTGAATCTGCTGATTCATAAGAACAAGGTGGGTATGCCATAGTGCATGTGGCAATCAAGAAAAATGTCAAAGCTCAAGATTGAAAAATTATATTATTTATGCATGATTAAGATTGATTAATTCACTTATTTTAAGAAATTAAATCCAAACTTTTATTTACTATACCAAGAATGTTGTTTTAGTTCTTTTTTGTTTGTATATTGAAAATTAGATTAAACAAAATTTTAAAGTTGAAATATATATATTTCCCTCTAACAAATTAAATATTGTTCATTATTTGATGTCATGACCAAAATCAGTTGGGTCCATTATGTTTTATGCTTTGGCACGACTTATACCGACCGAATGTGTTGGATTTGATAGAAGCTATTTATTTTCAAAATTATTTGTGGTGGAGTCAGAATTTTTATTAATGAGTTTCAAAATTTTAAAAAATATACACGAAGTAATCGAAGGGGATTCAACATATATTATATATACCTAATAAATTATCTTAATCATGCATAAATAATATAATTTTTCACCCGAAAGGAGTTCGGATGAACCCCTAACCGTAATGTGGTTCCGTTGCTGAGTATCATATATATTATTATTACTAGGTATAATATATAAATACGATCCTTAACTTGGGTCAAGCGGACAACTATACCCTCCACTTTGAGTATGCACAAGTAGGTAGTTAAACTTGTATAAAATTGAATAAGTAGACACACTTGTCCTACATGACATAATACACATAGGACACCACGTAGGACACAAGATTGTCATGTAGGACGATTGTGTCTATTTATTCAATCTTGTTCAAGTTTGAATTCCTACGTGTGCACATGCAAAGTTAAAGGTAATTGTTATGCGCTAACGTCAAGTTAAAGGTCATGTTTATGTATTATGTCTTATTACTATAAAGTATGGTATTCAAAGAGATAATCCAAACCGTTAGAAATATTCTTTAATATCTAACTAGTAGGTTAATTCGCTGCTAACTAGTACAATTGTTTATTTAATTTTAATAATGTTTTAGCCATATCGTGTACTTGTTTAATTTGTGTTATTTACTTATATACTTCGTTAGTGAAACAATTTAACATTTATCTCTCTTACTTCTCTTCATCTAATAAAATCCATCGTTGGAAATGATGTACAGTAGCTTTGATTAAACACAAAATAGGCAAAAAGGAGGAGCTGACTTTTCATATCATCACTGAAATAGTTATTATCATAGAAAGTAATTTTTACTTGTTCCGACTTTCTTCAACAAAAAAGTAATTTTTTAAGCTAATAATTATTAATTGAGTAGCCGTTCAATAAAGTAATTGCTCAATGACACTTATAAAAATATTGCTTGTACCGTGCGCCCAATTTTATTATTTTCTCCATTTCCTGGAATATGTATTTTGAAGTTTCTGATGGTTGTTATATTCCAGTTGTTTGCTATTAAATTTATGTGAAAAAGTGGCAATTGCTGGAAAAATAGATGAACTTATATACTATTTTTATGGTTGTTTTCTGTTACGATCCAAAAGGACGTGATGGCATTTGTTGCTGCCAATTTAGTTATTATGTGTACATGTCTCTATTACGAAGTGTAGATATTAAATAGTTAAAGTCTTTGTTTCTCAAATTGAACAAAGCATAAAGTAAAGGAGCAAGAGGAATTACCAGAATGACAAGCAACTATCTCTCAAAATCCTTGACAAGCTTCGAAATTCGAAAAAGAAGAAGAAGAAGAAGATCACTAGGTCAGGGCTAGGAACCTAAACAAGTGTAGAAGAAAGGGGTGAGTACTAATAACACGGTACCAACAAACAATCTAATAAACAAGACATCTAGCTAGAAATCAAATACCCCTTACACTCCAACTGAACCTCCCCAAACTATAACCACACATAAATCAGTTCAACCTAACAATTTTGTAATACAAGACTCACAAGGCTCAATATTCATAGTTTAATAATCACACTCAACAACCAAACGAATCAAGTCAACCTCAATGTCAAGTTGATCAATCGAATTTAAAAAATGCATCAATCAGAATTAACAAGTATTTAGTTACACATAAGCATCAAAACGCACCAAAGATAATAATCAATCTCTCATCGGAATCATTTTACATCGACACAATATCACTAGTCGGAATATTTTTCATCGACTTTATATCAAATCACTACCTATAATCATTTTCCATCAACTTTATACGACTCACCAACAATTACCTCGACATCATGAACATTTGTTGAAAATGACCTCAACATCAAATCATCACATGCATGTCTCATCATAGTGTTCAACAACTAATGCATACAATAATACCACATCACATGGAAGAGACAACAATTCATACAATTCAAATCCACATTCATGCTATCAAGTATTTCATTAATCATTTAATAAGAATCGCAACAGGACATCTCACATCATGTTCACCACAAAACCTTTTCATTTCAACAAGATAGCACCTTTTCATTTCAACAGGAAGCTATCCTGTAGAGATGTTAATACCTTCAATGGCAGTATGTGATGTGGCCTTCCCACATGCAAGTAATGTCACTTGTAGCTTCTCTAGACCAAAGGTATGAGGTAGAGTTGAGCTTGAACAAATATGGTGCAACAACTACACACAAATGAAAAGTTCACATATCTACAACGTGAGGATCCGCAATAACATATTTAAATCTTTTGAAAGTGACTGTCTGCAACAAATTTTCGTAAGCGTGGAAAATTAACTGTAAGCAAAATAAATAAAAGAAAAATGTGATTTTATTAATAAATCGTTATGAGTACAATTTTATTGTTCTCTTGATTATCTCTCCTAAGTTTCTCCGCGGTTCGAGGGCCTTTAGTAGCGTATTTTCCGAATTGTTGGATGATGTAGACCTCCTTTAGATGTTGCGATCTCCGGGATGTCTGAAAGCGCTTCGCTGTTGTAAGTCGATATTCGAAAAGAAATTTATTGATTACTCCTTCGAAGAACTATTGATGTTGGATGTTGTAGCTTTCTCCAATTTGTTGAATGCTTGTTGAAGAGTACTGAATTCCCTTTGAATGCCAAGTTATCCCCTATTTATATGTGGGTGTAGTGGACAATGTTTCTTATGATTGGTCAAAGGATTGTCATTTTGGACATTGCGAATTGGTGATTCTTTCTGCATTGACTGGGACTACCCACATCATTTGGACATGGTGGCGTTCACTTGTTGGTCTTGGAGCTAGTTCACGTGACATTGAGCCGTTGGGCGTCAGGTGGAAACTATGAAATGGACCTTGAAATTGAAGTTAATAAGATGAAATTGATTTTATTGTAAAGCCCAAATTATTATTAATTCCCAAACGAACAATGAATTTAATTCAAATGTTAATGAATTTATCCAATACACGTTTAGGTATACAAATGCCCTTACTTGAGATTGTCGAGCGTAGAGGTTGCCTAAGTTGGACGGGACAGGTTTGAAGTAGTTCATGAATGGTTTCCTTTTTTTTGTGAGATTATCGCGTGTAAGTTGCCGAATTTTGATGATGAAAGTTGAAGTTTAATGAGAAATGATCCATGGAAACTATGTTGAGGTCAACCTTTACCAGAGTCTTCATGACAATATTCAATTGTAAGAGGTCATTCCATTTCAATTGTTATCAACTAATTTTCGCCTTGAAGAGTTTTCCAAGCTCTTGGAAAACTGTATCGCATACGTTCTTCATAGGTGGTTAATGTCACTTGAGTCATCACTACGAAGGACGTCAATTCAAGAGCCCGGATTCGCGTCACAAGTTTGCCGTGGTGATAGAGACTTGTGGTTTCGATGCCAAATTTTAGGCTTTCACTTCAATAGACAAGAAAGGAATTCAAATTCATGATGCGAGGTCTTTCTCCTTCGGGCCTATTTTTCATGTAAATTTCCGAAGAAAAATTTCTAATTTGATTTTGTGGGATTTCATATTTGATTCCCATGGAAAATTTACATAAATTTGTTCTTATGAAAACTGACCATAATATGTTTAGGAATTTCCCTAATTTGATTATGGAGCATTTCATAATTAATTCTTATAAAAACTTACCTATGTGTTTCTTATGGAATTCCTGTAATTTGATTCCCTTGAAAAATTTTCATAATTACCTCTACGACACTTACCATAATCTACTTCCTAGGAAATAAACTTTCATCATTATAAGTTTTCAGAATTTGTAGGATCAAATTGGTGTCTCCTTGTTTGAAATAGATATATATCAGACCCAAAAGAGCGCGGGTGCACTCCCACTTACTCTCCTAAGGAGTGAACAACACTCCAAACTCAAATGTTTCCCAATTGTTTCAAAACCATAGGAACCCCTATAAACCATGCGGAGACTCAAAAAACTCATAACGAAATCAATTAATACTCGAAAACTCAATACTGGTGTTCAAAAATCTGGAATGTCTCACATCAAGAACATCTATTCCGCAATTCTAAGTTAGCGTATTAAAACTCACATAAGTAGAAAGATGGTCCATGTCCGAACTTCCGAAACATCAAGACGTGACGAAGAGAATCCAGCCGAGCTAGGAATCAATTAGCTCCCTGAAAATTCTGACGTGTGAAAGATGGCTAGAGTGATGACGAGTCGAGTAAATGTGCCTTGCTGCACTCACAAACAACAAGAAGGAAATAAAAGTAGGTTGGTGGGTCAGTACAAACGGAACACGCTACGGAGAAGGTATCACGGCCAACTCAAAATAGAAAGCAATATATACTGATTAATATTAATAAAATCAACCATTATTATTAGCAGGTAGCAATCAACAAGTAAAGAACATGGCAAAACACCACGCACACATATGAGGACTCAAGCCTCACACCATACTCTCCGGGACATAGGTTTCTTTGGGAAGTTGAGTATATTAACAGATTCAAGATTATTTCTCGGTATCTTATCGTGTGGCAAGTGACACTTCTATCCCCTAATGCTACGTGCGAAACATGCTATGATACTCAGAATCCATATTACTACCGTGCGGAACGTGACATCGTCCCTAATATACGTTCGGAATGTGACCACTCCGATGCCCATAAGGCTAAGGTGGAACGTGACACTCCGACCATTCAGTACTACCGTTGTCGGAACGTGACACTCCGATCCCCTCCTAATATGCGTTCTTAGGAACGTGACACTCTATCTCCCGAATAATAGTGTCGCGAACGTTGACAAACGAATTCTGATCCCCAATCACTACGTGTCGAAAACGTGACACCCGATCCATAATCGTCATTAATTTTATTTTATCAGTCTTGTATGCGAGGGTCATCCTAACAAAGATGAATTCAAGATTAAAGATCAACAGTATCAAACATTCTAAATTCATCCACAAATTACACAATTACAACATAAAAACCCCCATCAGCATATAGAAGATTTAAAATACCACCCAATACTACAATGTTTGACGAGTTTATTAAGAAATAGCATAAACATAAACCAGACCTCACCATAGAATCGCGATCAAGCACCGTTACTCTCAAGTCCTTTTGCTTCCTCTATCGCTTCTCTCCTTTTATAGATCGTTCTCCACTGTTCTGTGCTTGTTATGGTTCCTCTCCAAATTCTTTTCTTTTACCCTACTATCATATAATCAATTATAACAGATGATAATAAGTAAATCCCATTTATTTATTTCAAGTTACTTCTTTTAACCCAAAGTTTTGAAAAACTATTAAATTACCCACTAATTTTCATAACGTTTGTCATGATATGGTCCAAATACCCTTAAAACTTTTAGCAGAAATCGACTCAGTCGAGGTTACGAAACTGTGGATGGCACGTCGTGTCTATGCGGTCCGTCCGGCCCGGTCCGTCACCAAAGTTCAGAGAGTTAAACCTTCAGTAAAGGTTTGTGCGGTCCGTCGTAATACGACGGCGTGGAAGCTCCATCGCGGGGAGTTAGAGAGGCACTCCATATACCAGATTTTTAGGTTGGGTGTTGGAAAGGCGCCCTCGACGGTCCGGCTTGGGAAATGACGGTAGGTCGCCTGATCGTCGACCAGTCATGTTATTTCAAAATATTTTATTGCCGAACTAACAAAACAGGTTGTTACCAATAGATACCAATGTTACAATCGTCGTCCCAGAATGATCACAGATAGAAAAAACAGGAGAGAAAGAGTACCAAATTGCTAAAAGATGTGGATAGTCTTTCTTGCAATCAGCCTAATTCTCCCAAGTGACTCTTTCAACTGGCCGATTCTTCCACTGAACTTATGGATGCAATCTCCTCATTGATTCCACCTGCGTACTTCTCTATCCAAACATAGCAAAACAGGGGGGGGGGGCTCCTCCTCATAAGACAAAATTCTCATTCCAGAAGGATGAATCCCATCGGGAATGAATGTGTTCCTTCTCCATGGTATTTTTGCAGCATTAGATAAGGGAATACGGCATGCCACTCCTGAGAGTCTGGAGGCAATGCAATTCATAGCACCTACCCCACACGTTCAGGGACTTCAAAGGACCAAGATACCTTGGGCTAGCTACCTCGCTACCAAATGCATCACCCCTTTATGGGTGAAAAATAGTCAGCACAGCTTGATAACCCCCATAAAATCCAAGTCACTAACCTTTTGATCTGCATATTCTTTTGCCATGTTTGAGCTGCAAAAGCGTCGCTCTGAATGAATTTATCTTTGATCTAACGATTCCTCAAAAGATGAACCCATGGTCTCACCCACTGAATCAACCACCAATGGGAGACTACTCTCTCCCATTACAGTGCCTCAAAATGGGGCCCATACAATACTGGAGGGATGATAGCTATTATGTATGCAAAAAATATGCTAAGCGGCAAGAGTATTCCAATGACCACCAATTTCTTATACACATGCACGAGAGACATATCTCCAAACACCTGAATCGTTGCTCAGAATGACCATCGTGTCTGAGGGTGAAATGTAGTACTACTAACAACTAGTACCTATCAGATGCAATGTTCTCCAAAACAAGAAGTAAAATGCGACTCTATTGATATGAGGAAAGGAACTCCATTGCAATCTATCACGAACGATTTCTGAGATATAGAGTTGGCAAGCTTGCCATTGTAAGTCACTCTGACGGAGAAGTGAGCGATTAGTTAACCTATCAACAATTCCCTAGCATGGAGTCATACTTACCCAATTGTCGTTTGGAAGACCAACTACAAAATCCACTTCAACCTCTTTTACCATTCCATTCAGGAAACTGGGCATTTTTGAGGGTCATGGGCCTATGGTGCTTACTTTACCTGCTGACAATTTCGGGCATGGGAAACAAAACAACACTGTCAGCTTCCATCCTACTCCACAACAAATGGGCTTTGGTAACGACTACATCTGTTGCACCAGGATGATATGAGAAATACCTGAACTATTGCGCCTATGTAAGAATAGTGTCGATCAAATTATAAACCGGGTCGAAAATCCTTCCCTTAATTCTCAAATGCCATTTTCCTCATTCAAATTATTGCCTCTTTAGCCTCTCTCGTAATACCATACGGAATTCGGCTCAGCTTCTCATCAGTTAAATGTTTTCCCTTTAATCTTGTCAAGAAAAGAAGATCTGCACCACACAGGCCAAAATCTCCCTTCTCCAGTACTTCCAACCTCATAAATCATTTATCCAGAGTACCTTGACCTCTCTATCAATGTGCGTCTAGAAACTGCCAGTGGAGTAGATCATTTCCATGCTCCCATGCTTCGACTAAAGATCTGCCACAACATGTAGCTTTTCCTGGTGGACTACAAGATAGTTAATAGTATAGGCCTCAGTAATTCCATCCACCTCCTCTTCTCAATTCAATCTTTTGATTAAAAGACATACTGTAAACTACGATGACGCTGTATAGACTTCACACTTAACCCCATATATATTATGTACTCCATTGCTTTAATGCAAAACACTACTGAGCCAATCCAATCCTATGGCGTCGGATAGTTGGTTCATGACCTTTAGTTGCCCGAAGCATAAGCAATTACATTCTTCTCCTGCATAGCACGCATACCAAACCAGAAAAGATGCATCACAAGACACAATGGAAATCTTACCTTTCACTGGCAACAAAGTAACTGAATTGGTTTGCAGTAGTTCAAACAAGTCTTGAGGTTTCTGAAAAACGTCTTCACATTCCATCGACCATACAAAGGGAACATTCTGATTAGTCAAGTTTGTGAGCTGCGAATATACAATAGAGGAAATCCCTTGACAATCGACATAGTAGCTAGCTAGACAACAAAGCCTTACCTTTGTAACAGTAGTAGGTTCTGCCCAACTTCTTCCGTTTTCAATCTTAGAAGGATTCCACCATCACTTACATCCCTTAGAAGACACGTTGCCCAAAGAAGGACATTGATCTAGCAAAAACTCAAATTTGGAGAATGTGGCATAACGTTTTTCTCTCTAACACTTCTAGTACATTCTCTCAATGTCATATGTTCTTCCCAGACTTTGCAGTATATCAATATATCAATCATGAATTACAATAACAAGGATCCATGATATGGCTTAAAAATCCCGTTAATCAGGACTTCATGAAAGCAGCAGGGGCATCGTAAGCCCAAAAGACTACTAAGAATTTGTACTTGACATACCGGTTCGAAAAGCAGTCTTTGCAATCTGCTGGCCCGATTTATTTTTCAGATTGTAAGATAACCGGATCTCAGGTCAATTTCGAGAAGACACAAGACCTTGTAACTGAATTCGAACAAATATCGATTCGAGGACATAGGATATTGTTCTTAAGAAGTACCTTAGTAGTGTCTGTAGTCTTCGCCCTATCCGCAAACTCTCATCCTTTATCTTCACAAATCAGACGGAGCACCCTCAGGGGATGCACTTGGTGACAACAAAGCTGTACCCAACAAATCCTGAAGTTGGGACCTGTAACTCCATTAACTCCGCTGGAGCCATCCTATAAGGGGCTGAGGAAAAGGGGGCGAGGAACCGGCCTCCTAGATCAAGACAAAAATAAATATCCCTATCCGGTGGCATACTAGAAGGTGAGGAGGAAACACATCCAGGAAACTCACAGGACATCGAAACAGACTCAAAGCGAAGTACTTGGGAAGTATATCCATGTGATGTGCCAAGACAGGCTAAACAACATTATAACCCTCTTCTTAGTGGCGAGAAAAAAGAGTAATACGGACTGGGGTGGAAATGTAGTCACCCTCCCCAAATAGTGGATAGGTTTAGGCTGGCCAATGTGAACAGTTTTGCATTAGCAATCCAAGTGCGAAATTTGGAGAAAGCCAAGTCATTACACAAAAATCACATCAAATTCAAACCAGCTCTAGAATCATAAATCTACAGGAGTATTGTCCCCACAACCGTCACAGACAAGACCGATACACCTCATAACTCTCACGGACTACCCACAGGAAGTAGGCACGGAATAGGCATTGTCAAGCGTCACACTATAAATACAAGACCATTAGCAAATGAGGAAGATACATATGAAAAGTGGTCAGGATCAAATAATACAGAGAAGCATGCATCACAGACCAAAGGGGGAAACTTTTTTTTTTTTTTTTTAAAAAAAAACCTATGATACAGCTATCAGAGTCTCTGCTTCCAGATCTCACGGGGAAAGCATAACCAATGGGACCTATACACCTGTTGCCGTTGCCCCTAACCATGTTGTGTGCTAGGTAGTTCCCAATGCCGCCACACCGATGATTTTGGTGACCACCATTACCATTGCCACAAAGTCCTCGGAATGGCGCGCATCTTCCCATGGCCACTCTACTTAAGTATTGGGGTCTTACACTCTGTTTTTGGACAATACTCCTAATCTGGCTCCAGTCTTCCAACATCATAAATTTAGCGCCAAGCATAGTCTGTGGAATGACGAAATCTGGGGACTAACCTCCAAAATCAGAGAAAATGTTGACTGGTTGCGATGGACCCCCAGCTAAGCCTTGTAGTGAAGACTTAATAGGTGGGCTGGGTACAATCCTGAACTCTGTCCTTGAAGAAGAACCCCTATACATTCGTATCCGTAGGATTTCTAAGATGTCGACCAACGTGGTGGTTGTGGGCTTCACCCCCTCTACATTCTATCTACAAAGTCAACCCACTGCCGGAAGGATTTTGCTGCGCAGTACTGTAAGGCGGGGGTGGGGGATCCTGAAATCTTGACCGTCAATGTTTCACAAAGCGCGAATCCGCTCGTGTGGATGAACAAAGCGGGGTGGTCATACCTGATAGTGCACAAATTTGGCCTAATAAGCAGTAACACGGGACATCCTGCCTTGACTTCGAATCAGGAACTCATCTCTCCCTCTGGTCCTCAAAAGTTCGGGGTATATACTTCTCTACTAAACAAGCTAGAAAGAATGAGGCCCAATCCTAGGTGATGCATGTGCTGGTTGACACTCAACGTAGGATCGCCACCACATTTTGGCATCCTGAACTGATAGGACACAACTCAATTCCCGAATCGTTCTACTAGTCTCTTGTGTAGCAGCTCATGACAATCAACCAGAGGAAAATCATAGGCATCCTCAGATTAGCACCCTGAGGACTGGAGGTTCAACTCAAGAATTTAGTGAAAACGTTCCATGATGATCACTACATTATAGGCCCTGTAGTTAACCAGGAAACGTGCCTTAATTCCCATGACGGCATCCAGGGGGGAGCACAGCGGCTGTGCATGTCGTACTCCCTGACTGAGATGTTGGCTCGCAAAAAAACACTGGAGGTCTTGTGGACCTGATCAGATAACCCGCTTAAGATAAGTAAGACCTGGTAATTAATCTATGCGTAGGCTGGGCTGTAGTCCTCATCGGGATCTGCTCATTTTCCACTTCTTAACCCCTTCTTACTACTTCATCAGACCGGTTGGGGGAGTCAACGCCACTATCAACTAGCCTGGAACAGGTGTTGTCCTCTGACTCTAGAGGATGTCCTCTCGCGGCCTTCTACCAAGCGACCCTTCCAGAGGCTCCTCTTCGTCTACAGCCCCCAGTAGAGCTGGCTCAGAAGCACCTTGTCTGGACTTGGTTTTGTTGGTGTTGCACAGTGGTTGTCTAGTTCTATCCATCTGCGAAATTCGAGTGAGGATGTCACATACCCAATTGTATCACCTAGATACCAATTGGATCCCAGTAATAGCACGAAAGGAAGAAAGAGGGAAATTTTTCCTAAAAGTCCTATAGACCTCTCAAAGAAAAGTAAGGGTGTCCACCACATACCGTTCCTCAAGAATCTACTTAGAACTTCTTGTGTGATGCGACAACGAACTTAATGCTCTGATACCCATTTATCCACGACCCAAACGCGACGCGAGGGCATAACACTTACTCTCCCTAAGTGAGGACCAACAAATCCAACCCCAATGTTTCCAATGTTTAACCTAGTGAACAATATAGGAAAATGCGTGAAGCTTCAAACAATCATTAACGAAATCATTAATTAACTTTTAAAATAATACTTGCTTTCCCAAAATATGGAGTCATCACATCAAGAAACTATATCCTCAAATTTCTAAAGTAAGAGTATTTTTAAGAAACTAAAATAAGTAGAAAAGATGGGTCAGTCCGAACTCAAAAGAAATCAAAGACGTGACTAAGAGGAACCAGCCCCGAATAGGAATAATGAGCCCACTTGAAATCGGAGTGCTGAAGACTGGCTAGAGTTGAGGAAGAGTCGAAGTCAAGGTGCACTTGACTGCACTCACAAAAAAAAACAAGAAGGCAATAAAAGTAGGGGTCAGTACAAGGAACCCGTAGAGTAGGTATCCTCGGCCAACTCAAACTAGAAAGCTAGATTACTGAATAATAATATAATAATCAACCTAAACTAGCAGGGTAGCAATCAACCAAGTACAAGAAACAGAGGCAACAAAACCACGACACCATGAGATCAGCCTCCACACCATACGCATTTGGGACATAGTTTCTTCGAAATTGAGATATTAAAATGATTCAGATTACTTCTCTTTATCCTTATCGTGTCGGAACGTGAAACTTCGATCCCTAAATGTACCTGCTCGAAAAAGTGACACTCGATCCCATTATCTACAGCTGTCGGAAACTGGACCACTCTGATCACCTAAACACATTGTCAGAACGGGACCCTCCGATCCCATAATGCTACGTGTCGACATGTGGACACTCCGATACCCTTAGTACTATCGTGGGAACGTGGACATCCGGATCCCTAATACTAGTGTCGGAACGTGACACCGATCCAAGACTACGTGTCGGGAAGTGAAACGATCCCTAATAAACGTGCGGAAGGACACCCGATCCACTAATCTCATTAATTTTTGTCATCAAGTCTTGTTATGCGAGGCGTAATCCTAACGAGAGAATTCAAGATTGAAGATTCAACAGTATCAAACATTCTAATCCACCCAATTACACAATTACAAAACTCCAAACCCAAAATCAAGCATTATATATAAGACTTCTTTAACAATCCACCCAAACATATCAAATCGTATTAAGAGTTTACTATGAAATAACATGAAACATGACCTCCTCAACCGAAGAATCGCGATCAAGCACGTTACTTATAATGCCCTTTGCTTTCCTCTCGATTCTCCTTTCTCGCCGGTCTCCCTCTTTCTGTTCTTTTATTTTTTTGCCTCTCCAATTCTTCTTTCTTTATACCCTAATTATCATATAATTCAATTATAAAAGATGATAAAAGTAACATTATTATTTCAAGGTTATTCTTTTAACCTTCAAAATAAATAACTTATTAAACTTACACCACTAATTCATAAAGATTCAGGAATGGGCAAACACCCTTAAAAAATTTTAGAGAAATCGAACGCCAGTCGAGGTTACGCAACCTGTGACGGCCGTCGTGTCTAGGCTGGTCCGTCGAAGGTCGTACAAGGGTCGAGGAGTTTAAATTCATAAAGGGGTTTTTTGTGACGTTCCATCGTTATCTACGACGGTAGTGTGCGGCAGCTCGTCGGAGTTCAGAGAGTCGCTACAGTACCCAGAGATTTTTTGAGAGTTGGGAAGTGTTTTGGAACGGAGGGCCCTCGCCGGTCCGTCACGACCATGACGGTACGGTCGCAGATCCGTCGGGACCCAGTCAGTTATTTAAAATAATTTTTTTACTGCTCGAACCGACTAAACCAGGTTGTTTTCCAATTATATAATAATATTTAGTATATATATTAAGATATATTATTATCTACCATATTCACATTTTGATCATGTCAAGTTCAATTGAGTCCTTCAAAATTTTCTGATTTTCGTACACCCCTGTTCAGCTCAGCGCAACTTTGGGAAGAAATTCATATCTCTGGTAGAAATATTAAATGTGATTCGTGTAGTTCTGAAAACTATGCTCGTAGAGCTAAACCTATCCGAAATTCCCCCAATCAGACAATTCTCGATTTACTCAGGTGAGTTTTAACTCAGACTGAATTTTGATAACTAAAACGTTGAGCTTTGCACGGCTTCGCGGAAAAATTCATACATCAGCATAGGAATAATGAAATTAAAAGACGTTTGCGGTGTTAAAAAGAGAATTCATAGGAATATATCATGTACAAAAACCAAGATTAGATCACCTCTGTGCTTATTCAGTTTTCTATTTGAAATCAGCCTTTCACCAGTCGCAAAAATTTGAGATTACCCCCCATTACTTTGGACTTATTCTTAATCTAAATTTTTCCTTTTTGTGTAATGTTTTCAAAGATACTTGATATAAAAATACGAATTTGATCCCACAACATGATGAACTTCTATGACCGAGATTCGCCACATCCTCTTCTTGAAATAGTGGGTGTTGACCAACAAAATTCAAATGTCAAAGTTATACTTCCGGAAGTTTAGCCTTTTGCTATCGGCGTCTTCTCTCTTGTTAGTGGGGCATATGACAAATCTCTTCTCCTTAAAGAATGGTCAGAATGGATATCAATGATGTTATGAGAAACTTCTCGAGCAAGGCTACTAGCATGAAAGTTTCTTTACTGAAATCTGCAATTCATCATGACACATCATCTTCCAAATCTTCTCATTCTGATCGAAATATCAACAATTGGCGTGTTCCCTCTTCTAACTTCGGTAATGTTTGCTACACACTGCTTGGGCATGGGGGGGGTGCTGTTGCCCCACACAGGATATTGTGAGATCATCAAAGTCTATGACGCTTTGTATATTATTCTTTGTCACTCATCGGACGATGACGACATGTACTACATGGGCATTTGTGTGAAACTTGTCGTGTCTACACTACATTTTTCTCCTTTCATTGGAGCGGAAGTCCTATCAATTGGTGTATTACAAGTCTGCGAGGTTTCCCCGTACAAGGGCATTTTATAATGAAGTTGTGTCCTCGACGAAGATATTGACAACAAGATACCCAAAATATGAATACTTTGTCCTAAGTGTAATATTTGTTTTTGGCCTTCTACAAGCGAAAGATGATATCCAAGAGGTGCCCGCCCATGATTGGGTGAAGTTTTGATTTAGAGGACCTCATATATATGTCGAACCTCCACAAAAGGTGTCAAAGGTACGATCCACAAAGCCAAGATTGAACCACAATCCTTCTGGACACATTGATTTAAACTTCCTGCTGCGTACTGATGAGGAGAATGCCCCATTTATCGAGTTATATGTGTAAGAATCGCTTAGAGTTGATACAAACTTGGAAGCGTTCTTTGGTTATTGGCTTTACAAATTTGTGCTTCCGAATAAGATAGTCAACCATGTGTGCGCTAGCTTTTTTAAAGTTGCGAGCTTGATGTCTCATGGAAAGAAATTCTCCTTAGCAGTCCCTTTTCTTGCAAGCATATATTGCGGACTTTGAGAAATCTCTACTTTTTCAAAATTGAGTGTGGAATATATAATTTTCCGCATACACTGTTATATGGCTGTCTTGGGGAATACTTTGGGACTCATCATCGTGCCTATCGATCGAATACTTTGGGACTCATCACCGCGCCAATCATTCACATCGTCGACACCTCGCTGCAAAAGTTCTGGCAAGAAGATGGTCATGTGGGTTGATTTTACTGACGCCCCAAAATTTATGAAGAAAAACTTTCCCCAGAACACGAACCCAGGTTCCGTGGGTAAGTTGCTTTGAAGTAATGACAGAGTAAAGACACAAACAACTTACTGTATAAAAACCCCTCACTAAAGGAAGGAAAAAAACTCGTTTATTAATCAACTATAAGATTTTGTGATTACATCCAATAATCAAAAAGTCTTATCTCTCTACTCCCCTCGATAACTCCAATCGAGCCTCCAAAAAGGCCAACCCACCTTTGTTACAATTCCTCATAACACTCAACTCTCCAAAGAGCCCCCCAACCCACCATTTGACAACTCTCACAGAACACACAATCCCTACAGAGTTGAAAACACACTCTTGTCAATAACTCGAACTACAATCAAGAACGAAAACAAGAAGATAGTATTACACGTGAAAACCTTCTCACTCAGAATGTTTTAAACGTTAGTAATTCCTATCAACATGAAGACTTCAATGTGATACATAATTCTACCGTGTTCTCTGCGTGAAGTCGCGAATTCTCAATTTGATAAATAATTCTCCCCTTGTTCTCTGCGTGAAGTCGATCGGAATCTTCATCTGAATATGTCCTCTTTTTAAGATATTCCGCTGCCTTGGAATCCTTAACAAATGAAGGTAGGAAAATTTGTATTTAAAAAGGATTACTTAAAGTAACAATCCTTATGATATAACAACTTCCTTCCTAATTAATTTATATGAAGGTTGTCCCTTATTTGTCTCAACTAAGGATTACTTTACTATATTCTTTTCGGCTTTGACTACGGAACTGTATTTAAACAAGGATACTTTAAAGTCAATCCTTATTAAGGAAACTTCCTGCGATCTTGGACTCTAGCTTGGCTTATTTGTCGCGTACATTGATAATATTAGTTGGCTTCTGTCTATCATCAAAACAGGAATTATCGATTATTCAATTTCTATCAATTTATTCCACAGATGATGCGTCACCTCATATCTAGTAATGCGCAGGGAAGGATTCGATTTGGTGATACTGGAAAACTTTCAAATTCGTGGAACGAATATGTCATAAGCCTTCATTCAGGTTATGTAACCCTTCTTACATTCCTGTCAGATTTAGTCGACAATTTGTTTTTTGTCAAGATGTCCCCAGAGATCTCATAGAGCGTCCTAACGATGGTACACCGTCAACACCGGTGCAACTTTGGAATTCTTCTTTCTGACTTAATACCTTTTCTAAAGTCATGATTCCAACGTGCCCATTAGAGGGTGCTCCTTTGATGACCCACGAGTATGTAGATTGGTGTCCATCCCACAGGATGAATACTTCCCAAGGAAACCTCCACATCATTTTGAAGAAGAGAAAACAAGAATCTGCATCCATTTCATCTAAAGAGGCTTCTGATCAACAAAAGGAAAAGTTACATATTTCTTCCAAATCTCAAGAGAACTCAAATGATACTTTACAAGTTATCAAGACCTCATCCAAGTCTAAAACCTTGAAAGATGGGTATGTGCCTGCGAAATCAAAATCGAGGAGCCTTACATCAGCCTCAAAGGCGACTTCAGTTGCTTCCAAAGTTGGCAATGGTTCTTTTGCAACAAATGACCTTCATGTATCATTAGACAATTATAATTACCAAACATCAAACCTTGAGACGCCTTGTGATGAAATTTCTCTTATATATGCTTCACTAAATGGTGTTGGACTACCCAAAGCGTCTTCTAATCCAATAGATCGTCATTGAAATCATCCAAAAAGAAAGGTACAAGAGCTAGATGATGCTTGTTGTCGTATCAACATTTTAGATACCATTGTCATGATGATAACTTTGTTGACGAGGATCCGAATTCGGCATCTTTGTTTGAATTAGCAAAACAAGGCCCTCTCCCTTTTTGTTTTGAATCTGGTCATCTTTTTATTTCTTTTTCTTCTTATTATTTTATTTTTTTAGTTGTAAATTCAAGAATTATATGGTGACAACCGTAACAATGGCATGATTACATATTTCACAGTAGATCTTAATGATCTTGATGCGGCTGCAAAAGACTTTCATTATTTCATTAACAATGTGATGCCTACGGAAGTAATTCTACCAAGAAAGTCACCTTCTATTGACGTGCTACCTTCATTCAAAGTAGTTCCTCCAAGAAATTCACCAAGTGGGCCATTGCGACCTAGTCCTACCATTTACCGCGCCAAATTATCCTTTGTTTCTTAGATGTGGGGTGCATTGTGTGGATGGATTACACAATTTTCCTTAGGTTTTTCAAATGGTTTTACAGTATTGGAGTCAAGTATTGCTTCAAACATTGAGGGAAGATTAGGAAGTAAACATGTATTAACCACCCCCCCCTTGTCTCTGATTTGGAGGAGCATGTAGAGATTCTCGAGTGTACGCCAGAGTATGACCCTTAAGATCCTCAAAGAGATAAATAATCACGGACACGGCCCTCTTTGAGGCACAAGTCGGCCTTGATAGGCAAAGTGGAACATGAAAAGTTGGAGGGATTCAGAAGAAGAAACTTCAAGCAGCTCTTTAGCTATATGGAGAAAGACTTAAAAGCCTTGACTTCAAGAAAAAAGAAGGTTACTGAGCTCATAAGCAACTATCAAGAGAATGGTGTTCAAAAGTCGAGAGAATGTCACACTTTATGGAGGGCAAGATTTATACATTGAGGCAAATAATTGATCGTCTAACGCTCGAGATGAGAGATTAGCCAAGCTTAAAACAGGCAATTGAGGAAACGTCTTCCAAGAACTCATAAGTTTCAAGTTTTTTCCGAGTAGATTTTTTTATTGATTTGCTACCGATTTTCTTACTGCTCATTTATGGTGTCGTGGTTCTTTTTTTGTCAAGCAATAAAATAGTGACAAATTTTTTTCTCTTGAATTTGGATGTTTTGATTGTTTTCTTTCAACGAGCCGCCTTGTTGTGGAAAAAGGACGCATATGTAGCTTTTTCTTTATTGTGGATCGCAAAAACACCGCTACTTTTTCAGCTTTCTTCACTTTGTGACTGGGAAGAAAAACTCAGAGACTGAAATAGGATCATGAAATCATTAGATTCATTTTTGTTGGAAACATAACTTAGATTCCAATCTATATAAAAAATAAAATCCATGGATGATGGTTTAGTAAGATTGAGTTGAAGTTGGCTCAAAAATCTGGTGCTTTAATCTGAAGCTGTGCGCACAGGCGGGAGGACATCATGGGCGGAGTAGGAGGATCGCGAATAATGAGATCTTTTTTTCGTTGGAAGTTAATTTCGATAGCTAATCTGTATAAAAATCACATACATGGAATTATGGTTTAAGTACAGATTGAGTTTGAAAGTGATCAAATCTGAGTGCTTGAATCTTCAGCTTGCCATTCTTCGGGAACACCACAATAAACTCGGCGAGGAGCCCAAATGATGTGATCTCATTCAGTGAGAAGAATAACTTAGCCGACAACACACTATACAAATAAACATCCAAAAGATTTCTAGATTAGTGCAAATATCTGCAAAGTCGAGTCAAAATGTCTGCTTCTCTAAACTCTTCAGTTTGCGCAAGTTGGGAGAGAAAAATCAATAACGCGGGAATTAGGATTCTACAATATTTCAAGTTGATTAGTGGACCAAGAATGTCATTTCATAAATTGGTGCGGCTTTGACAACAACAAAGACTTGTCTCTTGAACTTGGAGTGTTCAGATCATGATTTTGCGGCGTATACATTCCAACATAGAGCTTTGATTGCGAAGGTATTCCCAATTGAGTTTATAGGTAAGATTCCCCTTAATTTGATTAATTTATGAAACATTAGTGAACTGCCAACTTATCTAGACCATAGCAAAACTACGAGTAGAATCGCAAGTACTTCATCCAATGCCAAGAATTCAGAGTTACGCATATCAAATTCAAATCAAAGTCCTTTTGATGATTAAATTAATACCCAAAGTTGACTCCAAATATAACATGTTTGATATTGAACTTTGAACTAGTATAGTTTAAGATAAGTGACTAATGTAAGAGTTTATATTCATGAGTTTCTTCTTATGTTGCGGATATGGTTTCAAAAATCTTCTACTTTGCTCGTTTGCGCCACATTTGAACTCATTTGCTAGCTACATGATTTTTTAAAGAGAGTGTGATGACCACGCAAGGCCACCAAACCTTTTTTTTCATTTAACTGAACTCAGAGTGATTACTCCAAGCGCCTACATACCTCGGTGAAGAGGATCAAGTCATATCGTAGTTCAAGATGATGAGTTTTATTTATTTTGTTTTTTGGGCCTATACAATTTATGCTCTTACGGGCCAGAAGTAGCATGAAGTTTATTGCTCAGTACTTTAAGGAGCAAGCCATCCTTCATGGGGGAAAGTATTGACTTCAGGACAGGCATTGATTGGACCAAACTCTTACACCATCTTGGTCGATAATTTATAAGCTCACGGTGAATTATTGCCTCTTCACCAACATAAGGTCCATCCCTTGTTGATTGTCAAACTTTTCACACAATGACAGTTGTTGAGGATTATGGGTCTCCGGACTTAACCAAATCTCCCACTTGCTATGCTCGCTGTGCAGTTCGTGTTGAATGCTCTTGGCAAGTCGAGCTTGATCTTTGTGTGCTTCCCAATATCTTTTAATCCATGCCTCATTTCGTAGACGCAGTTAAGCATTGCGTTCAGTGTAAGTCCCGCTTGGCCTTGTATCACAATGATTTAAAATTTGCTTCTCAATGAAGGATGCTTCTACGCCCATAAATCAATGAAAAAAGGAGGCAGTGTATAGCCGTTCGAAAGTGTTTTGTACGAAGATGCCACAAAGCTTCACCAACTCTCTCAGCCCGTCCCCTTTTATTTTGCAACTACTTTTTCAAGGTTAACGAGGGTCTTGTTAAAAAAAGCCAAGCAAGACATGGCGGGGCATTGTACATTGAAACATTTATGTTGTTTTTAAAACTGAACTTTTTTGCACAAAACTACAACATCTTAGTTTTAGTGTAACGGTTTTCTATTTTCAGTAACTATACACCTTGGTATGCCAATCTAAATTCTGGTTTGATTGATCGGTATAATCAAAAACAAATTTTCCTTTTTTACTCTTTAAGGTTACAACTTCCACCATTTAGGAAAATCAGTGGTAGCCAAGATATTCAATTGTCCTTTTGATGACTTTGTAAGGGTCCAACTACGTTAAGTATCCACACATCAAACGACGGATTTACAGTCGGATGCAGAACCTCTGCTAGAAGAGGATGTTAATTAACAGAATGGGACAGGTTGACACTTTTTGCGATGATCTAAGCGTTCATCACCAATGGTTGGCAATTAGTAGCCATCCTCTGATGAAAAGGAAACTTAGCCCTCCATTGGTGTGCTCCACCATGTTCCAGAATGCGTCCTTCCATTGTTGTTGAGCTTTTCTTTTCAAGACACCGAAGATAAGTCTCAGTAAGAACGACGAAATAACATTCCATCGTGAAAGATGAATTGTGATGTCCTTTTCTTAATGTCCGCTCTTACTCATGGATCCTCAAGCAACCTTCCACGTTCAAGATACTCAATTAGTGGTTTTCTTCAATCTTCTTCTTCAACCACTTGAGCAAATATATGATGGCTTTCATCGACTTGAAGATCAAGACAACCAGGAATAACCCATGAATGGCATACACACACATTTGTTGTCTCATTTTCTCTAAGTGACATCGTTGTATCCACGTTAGCCAAGGCATCTGCCATGCAATTTTCTTTTTTTATTGGGACGTGATTTAAGAACACTTGATCAAACCTTTCAAGTAAGAAAGTAGCATATTGGTGATATGACAAAATATATTCCTTTTTTACCTTGTAACTCCCTGAGAGTTGATTGATGATCAACTGAGAGTCACCATAGACATCCAATTGAGGAATCTTTATATCTGACGCCATTTCAAGGCCCACAATCAAAGCTTGGTATTTGCAACATTTTTCAAACAGGTTTCACCTAGAACAAATGAGAATGGTAAGATTAGTCTGGAGTTATCAACACCACTCCTTCCCCTGCTCCATCTCGGTGTGCAGATCCATCAAAGAACATTGTCCAAGCCGATAATTCTTCACTAAAAAATGCATCTTCATCAGGGAACTCATCTGAAGTTTCTCATTTTCCTGGAAGAGGGTGATCAGCAAGGAAATTAGCAAGTGCTTGCCCCTTCACAACTTTTTGAGGTGTCTATATGATTTCATATTGATTGAACAATATAGACCATCTTTCTAAACGTCCTTAGAGAACTGGTCGAGTCATTAAAAAGTTCATGGGATCAGCTCGAGCTTCAAAATAATGCCTCAATTTTTTTATTGCATAAAGTAATGCTAAGCACATCTTCTCAATGGCCGTATAATTCAACTCAGCTCCTATCAATGTCCGACTTTGATAGTACAATGCTTGTTCTTTCTTAGCTTCATTCTCTTGAGCAACAAGAGCCCAAGTGATCGCTCTTGCGATGCAATGTATAATATTAATGACTTTCTAGGAGTTGGTGCCCCTAATACAAGTGGGATCATCAAGTATCTTTTGATGCTTTCAAAGACACTTCGACATATTTGGTACCAGTGGAAAGGTGCTTCTTTATTCATCAAATGGTTGAAGGGTTGACATCATCCATCCAGGTTAGAAATAAACCCCCAGGCATTTTTTGAATGACATCTTTGCAGGATCAACTTCAATACCGCGGTTACGCACAATGAAGCCAAGAAACATTCGTAAGGTAACTCCAAGTGCACATTTGAGCGGATTCATCTTCAAGTCAAACTTTCTTAACCTTTTAAAAACAATTCGAAGTTCTTTAAGATGGTGTTCCATTTGCTTCGTCTTTACCACTAAGTCATTGACATAACATTCCACCCTCCTACGAATCATGTCATCAAAGATGTTTTGCATTGCACGTTGATAAGTGGCCCCAACATTCTTTAGACCAAATGTCATCACTTTGTAACAATAAATCCCTTTAGGAGTTCGAAATGCAGTGTATTTTTCATCTTTTTGAGACATTCTGATTTGATTATATTAGAAGACCCATTCATAAATGAAATAGCTTCATGCTCGGTTGTAACATCAACCATGAGCTCAATGATTGGCAGAGGGAAGTCATCTTTTGGACATGCCTTGTTCAAATCTCAAAAATCAATGCAAACGCGTATTTGAACATTCTTCTTCTTAACAAGTACAATATTCGAGATCCACAAAGGGTATTTCACTACTTGAATAAATCAAGCTTCGATGAGCTTGTTGACCTCAACTTCAATTTGTGTGACCAACTCTGGACGAAACACTCGTTGTGACTGCTTTATAGGACGTGTTCCATTTTTTATCCCAAAATGATGAATAGTTATCCAAGGACTAAGGCCTAAAATTTCTTTGTACGACCAAGCAAAAAAATCCTTGAACTCAACCAATAATTTGAAGTATTTATTCTCTTCTTCCAGTGTAAGAAGTGCACTAACAAAGATTCGTCGTGGATCTTCTAAAGTGCATATATTTAATTTCTTGAGGTAGTCTATGGTTGATTGTACACCATCCTCCAATTGAGGGGGAACCTCTTGGACATCATCATTTGTAGCATCAACGTCTGGAACTTCTTCCTCTGTTATGTGATAGGATGATTGTGTAAAGTTTGAATCTCCCACCTCACTTCTCATGAAGACTGTGATGACTTTGCCTTCCTCCTTCTTGGTTTCTCCATCAAATTGGTTGCGGACAACAATTTGTGCTTCTTTTCACCTTCAAGGAACCATCAGCGGTGATCAACGATACATACTTTCTCTTCATACGTGATGGAAAAACATTATGAATCTCTTTGTCGTCAATTACATCACAAGAATCTTGATTTTCATGCTCCAGCAACCTCCTTTCGGATAATGACTTTCTTTTGGTTCCCAAGCTATGAAATACAGAGGTATTTGAGGTGGCGGTATATTCAAACACCGAAGTCCGTCGTCGTGTTATTCCTCTATATTTCTGTAGATGTGTAGTGAGATGAAGTTATTTCCTTCCCCTTCTTAGAAGAAATCCAAAAAGGCTCCGACAAGTTGAATCCTAACCCAAACTTACGAGTAGCGACATGATATCCTTGCTTTCCCAATTGCATTTGAGACTTTGAAAGCCCGTGTATCTTTTCACCAGTGACTTCATCCTTAAGATCTCCTAAATTCATTGTATTTGAGAAATCATAGCCTGATTTTTCAAATAATGTGAAGACCATTTGATCAAAGTTCCCTTTTATCTTACCAACTTGCCTATTGCCTTTGGAGGCTCCAAAGCAATACACGAGACTTGTGCAACTGGGACGGTCATTTTCTCCTTCAAATCTTGGAATGTTATGTGACTAAGTTCCTTCCTCAGTGGCTGGACTTTTTAAGTGCATTCCTCTAGCTGTGGTTGCCCCTTTTTTCGACGTTTACATGGAATATAGTGAAAAATTTGTTGCTTGTCGTCCATATTAGTCAGTAAGTCTCCTTTAGGTGGTGAAATCTTAATGAACACCTCTTCCATTCTCTTCTTAGACATTTAATAGAGGCCCATTGAACTTTACTATCTTCGAGATCAATTGGGTTGGCTTATACATGTTCCTCCATATTTGCTTTTCGAGAATCTAAATAGAATTTTGCATCTGCATAATATGACTCCGTCTCGGTGATAGGATTGATGTATGCATCTATTTTGACGACTTAACCGTCTTTCATATACCTCATGCACTCATGCAAAGCAGATGGTACAACTCCATTTTCATGAACCCAAGGACGTCCGAGCAACAAGTTGTATATTGTTTTGGCATCTATGACAAAAATCAAAGTGTTTGATTTCATGTCGCCAATGGAAAATCCTACATGAATCTTCCCTATGGATCGTTGTCCTCTTTGATTGAAACCTTGGATCGTTAGGTTACTTTTGGACAATTCATCAATGGAGATCCAAAGTTTTTTCATAACAACTTTTGGCATCATATTGACTGCTGAACCACTATCAATTAGTATGCGATTAAGATGTTGTTCTCGAATAGACCCTACAACAAACAAGGGCCTATTATGCAACTTAGATCCTAACAACAAGTCATCATCTGAAGGATATTGTAGCACAACATGGGGCAACTTTTTCAACAGTTTGATGTTCTTGTGTTATTGTTAGATTATGCTCACCTTCATTTACCTTTGTTTCGTCTGTGCTGGAAATAACATGTGTTACACCAATTTGACTACCGCAAAAGAATTTCTTAGGAAATAATTCATCTAGTGTAATGGGACTTCGAACCTTCTATGATGAAGAACTATTGATCTTTTGGCTAGTACAAGGCTTGGTGCTTTTTGATAGTTGTAGTTGATTCATATCACTCCTTGTTGCTCTTGTCTTAGAAAGCCATATCCTAAGAACTACTTGATGTCTCCGCTTCTTACGAGTAATCAAAATCTAACCATCAACTTCACTTTCTTTGTGGTTGTCTATCTCTCTTAAGAGTTCTCCTTGGAGCATCAACTTCATAGGTGCTAAACTTCCGAACCACAAGATGGTGGTGTTTGGAATAGAAGATGACCTTGCACACTTCTTTTGATTTGGTGCTACACTAGAATGATTTGCCTTCGCCGTTTCATCTTGGTCAATGATGATTTTTCCTTCACTAACCAACATCATGATTTTCTCCTTCAAGATAAAGCATTTACTCTTTTCAGGTGGCCAAGGACGCGATGGAACTTGCAATATCTAGGATCACCAACCTTATTGATCTCTTCGGGCCTCTTTGATTCAGGAAGATCAATAAATTTCTTAGCTAGCAATTCCTCAAAATCATAGATACATCTGCATCTGGAAATGGGTAAAACTTTTCCTCTAACTCCTTCAAGGTTGGACGTCGCCTTTCCTCTCTTGGATATTGACTTGCGGCTTCCTCCTCTTTTAGTTTACTCTTGGTAGTGACCTTTATAGAAGTTGCTTTCACCGCCATAGATTCCTTAGTTTGGGTCTTTGAGGTCATACATTTTCAGAACTCCTTTTTTTCTTTTGTAAGATCAGCAAAAGGAGATGCCTTCTTATGACTCGCGATGCTCAACTCCATGTCATGCGCTCGTGTAGCAAGTTTCTCAAAAGTTCGCAGTTTGATTCATTATAGTATGTATAGAAGTCCCCAATGCATACCATGAATGCACATTTCCACAACAGATATTTCAGAATGACGATCTTTGCAGTCCAAACTCAATGATCTCCATTGAATGATGTAATCCACTACTGGCTCATCCTTTCTTTACTTAGTGCCGGTCAACTCTATCATGCTTACGGTTCGGCGAGTACAGTAAAAATGATTGAGGAATTCCTTCTCGAGTTGCTCCCAACTATCAATGGACTCGTGTTCCAGGTCGATGTACCAGTAGAATGCATTTATTTTCAGCGATTGAACAAACTATTTTACCAAAAGGTCACCATGTGTTCCAGCATTACTACAAGTTTCAAGAAAGTGGGCGATATGTTGCCTTGGGTTCCCTTTGCCATCAAACTGTTGTAGCTTTGGTGTTGATAGTTTTTCAACATGGATAGACAATCAATCCGTCTAGTATATGGCTTGGAATAATACAAGGAACTTGTGGTGTTCCTCCGTATTGAGCCCTGATAGTGTTCGTTATCATGTCTTGGAACTGTTGGACAGATAGTGCAGCAACTAAAGCAGATTGTTTCTCCTTTTGAAACTTTGACTTTACTAGAGATTTCTCAACGTCCTAGTTTCGTTGATAAAAAACAGATGGACAAGTGGGAACATGACTTGAATCTCCAGGTCTAAAGACCTCGAACTTGTTCATAAGTTGAGTAATATGAAGATTTTTGTCACCAACAGATTTCTTCAAGGCCCTAATGGTTTGCTTCATCATCGCAAACTTCTCGCCTATGTCAGTTGAGTCAGCCATCAAAGCATTGACATTCATGGAAGTTGGAGAATCCATTGAATCTTCAAAATCACTAAAGTTGGAGCCAATTTGAGAAGATTCTCCTAAGAATAAAGACGCAAGATTTCTCCTAGGTGTTGCACTTACGACCATCGTACGAGAGTTGTTGCTTTTCATTTCCTCCAAATAAGTGAAGTATTCAGATCCATCTAGCGCACTATTTTTGAACTTACGCTGATTTATGGGCCAACATGACTGAGACCAGCAGACACGACATCAATAGACTCCTTGTTAGAAAAATCACAATTCTTTTTGAACGCCATTGCAATAGTAGCCTTTGTAGTTTCTGATTTGCAAGAGAAAGAGATGAATAGCAGAATCCGTCCTACTGGGCGTGCCAAATTTTTTTGCAACTAATTTTCATAAGCGCGGTAAATTAACTACAAGCAAAATAAATAAATAAAAATGTGATTTTATTAATGAATCGTTATGAGTACAATTCTGTTGTTCTCTTGATTCTCTCTCCTAAGTTTCTCCGTGATTCGAGGGCCTTCAGTAGCGTATTTCCCGAATTGTTGGATGATGTAGACCTCTTTGAGATGTTGTCGATCTCCGAGACTTCTGAAAATGCTTTGTCGTTGTAAGTCAATCTCCCGGAAGAACTCCGTTGATAACTCCTTCAAAGAATTATTGATGTTGATGTAGTAGTTTTCTCCAATTTGCTGAATGCTTGTTGAAGACTTTTTTGGATCCCCTTTGAATGTCATGTCTATCCCTATTTATAGGTGTAAGGAGTGGACAAGGTTGCTTGTGATTGACCAAAGAATGTCATTTTGACACTTGGTGCATTGTGATTTGTTCTTGCATTTGACTGGGACTACCACCTCATTTGGACATGTGGCGTCACCTTGTTAGTCTTGGATGCCTAGTCATTATGACACGTGGCATGAGTTTGGGCTTCAAGGTGAAATGAACCTTGAATTTGAATTAATAAAATGGACTTATTTATTTGTATAACACAAATTAGTTATTCAGGCCAAATGAACATGGATCTAATACAAATTTTGTATGAAGTTGATCCGATATAATTTATGTGGTATATACCCGCAGAAGTATCGAGCGACAATGAGCCGAGGCGGAGCCAGAATTTTCAATAAAGGGATTCAAAATATGAAGAAGTAGATAGCCAAATATAATTTTTCGTCTAAGGGGATTCGAGTGAACCCCTTCGTACAAGGTAGCTCCGCCCCTTATTACGAGAGGCTCACACTATTCTTATTTTTCTCTTCTACTACTTTTAGAGTTTTTAATCAAGATTATATTATATCATTTACTTTGATCCTCTAAATATAACTTTCAGTATCTTTAATCCTTTAACTTTGGTAATATATCTCTTTTATCTAACTAACATAATGGACTTAAAACCACCAAAACATATACTAAAAACGAAAAATGCATAGCGAAAAAAGACCATTGATTTTCGTACCATTGGATCTGATTGGAATTTTCTTTTAAGAAAAAGAAACCTAAATCGACAAAGGCTGATGCTTTCTGCTTAAAAAGCTGGCAAAATTGACAAAAATAAAAAAACTAACGTCCATCAGTTAATTTCTACAAAATATACTTAGTTTTACTAATCAAGCTCGATCAATTTATTTAAATACAATAACATATTTCCCGAAACCAATTGAGCTCGATCATAATTTTTTCTAATATTTTCCCAAAACTCCACTGATTGGTTTTAACCTAAAATAATATCAGGAAAAGGTCATCTTAAAAATCAGAACAGAAATACAATAATCACAAAATTCTGATGCTTACAACAATAAAGAAACAATATGCATATCAATGGCCTATACATAGATAGATCCCTTACCCACAGAAAAAAAAAGTGAGGGAGGAAGTACGATCTTTTGATCACCCATTTTTTGTAAAGCTTTTTTGGGGCTCCCGCCTCACACACGGTGGTGATACTGTGTTCCGTAGATTTTCATATCTCTACCCTAAAATGTTTTACAACATATAAAAAAAAATAAAAAAAAAGCACCTCCAAAAGTAAAATGTCCACATTACACTTCAATAGCTGCTCGATTGTACCTCGTTTTTCTGATTCCTCAATGATTTCTGCCCAGCTAGTTTCTTTGACGAACACCCTACTAACATTAACCGGGACATTACATATGCGAGTAGTTCTTCCCGATGAGAAAACGTAAAATCCAAATGCGCATACTCAAACTCGTTATATGATACATCTACACCTGCATCAGTCATCAGGTCATAATGCTTCCTAACCATGGACGGCCTGATGACGTTGTCCTTCTGCCCAGCAACAAGGTCAACTGGAATATCAATGAAGAGATAGTACTCCCCTAAATCCAAGGGCTGTGAGGATCCATAGACTTCCATGTTTGTAGCTGCACTACCGTAGTCGAACATGATAAATTTACGGCTGCGTTTGATCTGTGCCATGTGAAGTGCCACGCAAAATGAAACAGCTGGCATATCATTCATATTGTAATGTGATAACCCCAGAGCTCCAACCCAGTTTGAACTGTCTCCACCAACCACATAACTTATCAGGGTTTGCACAAGGCCTCCAACTGCAGGTAAGTTATGGAAGTCCCGTGCCAACTTATTGACCAGCATGCGGAAAAAACGAGTAGGTATGTAGAAAGCTGGCACAAAGGGCATCAGTAAAGGAGATAACACTAGGAATACGTACTCCATAACCGTGAAAACAATATTTGAATCATGATGGAAGCCAGCAGGTGATAACAAGATTAATCTTGAAAGCCTATGGGGTTTTTCCTCAATTCGCTGGGTTATGACATACATCAGAATAGCAGCTCCACCCAAACTATGAGAAATAACACAGAGCTTGTATGGTTGATCACTCTCAAACTCTTCCTCAAAACCCGCTTGGCTGTTTTTCAATTCAGAAACTTTTATTTCATGGATCTTCTGTATGATCGCAGGTATATCTTGTGTCCCGTGCTCATTTATGGAGTACCTCCAGTATCTACATGCAGATGCAACATACAGAAAATAAAAGTAGCGAGAAATTTAGTAATGCTTAGATATATAGGAAACTGATACCATTCCAAGAACAGAGAATATGGATATAGGTACTTCCGACATAATGGGAGCTGCATGAAGTAGCGCACTTACTGTCGTGGGGATATATTGCCATCAACATGTTCTCTCGAAACCAGTCCGCGAAAATTTCCAAGGAAAACATCATACCCTGACAATAAAGAGAAATATGTCACTTAATTATCCCTGTAAGGAAAACAACCATAGTATATTGCACCAAGAGACATTTGCTAAAAAATCAAAAGGACAAACCTTGATCATAGGCTGCAAATGCAGGAGAACCAACAACTCCATTCGATATCCAACTGTAAAGTCAGGTCACCATGTAAAGATGTAAGATGAACTAAATGTCTATGTAGTTGACAATTGTAACTGATCAAAACTACAATCATAGCAACAAAAAGGAAAAAGAAATCTAAGAACCGACAGATTAGCACGTCTTAAAGCAATCAAAACATGCATTGAGAAAGAGATCCACTGGTCAGCTCTCTAGCAATTTTGACGGCATACTTCAGTAAGATCCACAAAATTAAAGGGATAATAATTCTTAATCTCATGTTCAAACAATTGATCATCTTTGGCTACAGATAACACAATTTACCTTTCAAGGGCTGATACAGAATACACACCGTCTTAAAAAATTAAATTGGATAACTTTGATTAAGCAAAAGCCAGGTCAGTCACAAGCCGTTCAACTTTTGACCGTACAAGATTAAATGAAGTGTAGTACTGAATTCAGATGGACATTTATTCATAATCTCAGTCCACTATCCCAGCTGAATTAATAGGCACATAATGCATAGCAAGGTTTAACCCCTCACAGATGCCCATGCCAGCCAAATTTCTAAATCAAATATTACTCCCTCCATTTCAAAAAGAATGTCTCTATTTCCTTTTTAGTTTGTTTCAAAAAGAATGTCCCCTTTCTTTTTTTGGCAACACTTTAACTTTAACTTTCCAGCTGACATGTTTAAGACCACAAGATTAAAGGGCGTTTTGGTACATTTGACATAACTTTAATTTAGAACCACAAGATTAAAAAGTCTGCTTTCTTTTCTTTAACTCCGTTCCAAGTCAAACTGGGCCATCCTTTTTGAAACGGGAGTAAAAGAAATAAAAAAGAAAATAAGAAGCCATCTCCCCTCTAATTGTTGCTTATAATATACACAACCCAGATACAATAATATATCACTTCATAAATTTTTAAATGCCAATTGATTAGTATGCCTTCCAAACATCATTTAGTTTATACTAATACTAGTTATAAACCTGAAGAACCAGAAAGGACAACTTAACAATCTGTCAACAAAATAAATATCACTGCTCATTTTAACCCCAACTTAGACTATGCGTAAATCATATACACACAGAGAAAATGTGACATGAAGAATGAACACAGACATGTGGCTCACCCCATGGATGAATCAAAAACCCCATGTTGCAGATAAACAACTTTCCGAGCATCACGTCTGCAATATCAAATTTAGATCATCAAATCAAATTCATACACGGGCATCCACCAAAAAGCTCTGGATATAAAGAGACAGCAATGTCAAAACAGGAATCCAAACCTTGGAATTCTCTCCAAAAGGAGAATATATCCATCGCTCGTTACCACACGAAGAGCTTCATATGGGTACCTACAACAAAATGCAATTATATGCCGAGAACAATAGGAATGTCAAACTCGATGTGAAAATATCAATATAGTTATGAATACAAGAGCTCCTGCTGAAAGACTATCTCAAGTCTGGAGAGAACAATATTATACCCCTAAACCACAAAGACTTACCTATCTGCTAAAGCCAAGAAGGACCGAAAGAGGACAGTACAAAATACCTCATCTACCAGTAAAGAACGGCCACTTCACTAGGAGAAGAGATTTCAAAAGATTGCAACACAAAGCTCCTATTTACAACTGAACAATGAATCCTAAGGCAGAAAGAGACTAAAAGAGGATAGTTGATCATCACAGCGATCTGAAAGATTTGTAAGACATAGAGTATCTACCAAAGAACAGTTGACAAAAATTCTTTGACAGTCTACCAAAAGCTTAACGGATTAACCTGTAGAAATTATAGCATACTCTAGGCTCAGTGCAGATAGTAAAAGAGCACAAATGCATTTGGAATACAGATGAGATGCTAGTCCTTTTCAACACCATATAATCTCCAAACTACTTCATGAAAATATCAGTCATTTGACAAAAAAGAGTCTTCTAAGGAAGAAAGTTATATTTATTTGAACATGTTATCTGTTCAGAAAAATCTCAATCCAAGGGAACATCCATGTCAGTTTTGGCAAAGGAGCGGAATCAAATCAAACTGCCTTACCCAAGCTCTGTTATGACATCTTGACATGTCCTAGAATCTGTATTAAGGGAATGATAAAAGCCTGTTTGTCGTTCCCTAGGCGTAGGATCATTCTCTGAAAGAGTATCTGTAGGTACAGATACACCTGAATCCCTCCCGCTGGACATTCTGCAGGAACCACTCAGCAAGAAAAGGAACCATTTTCACCACTGTCCGTTACCGGACTCCGGTGAAAGGAAACATGGTACTTGGCCTTGTGAGCTAATCCAAAGATAGTCTCAATAATAATCTCAATTGCTAGATGGAGATCCTACACGAGATAAATCAGACCAAGTCATCTTAATAAAACCAGTAATGGCTTAATGGGAATGCAAAATAACAGTAAAACAATTACTTAAATGACCAACAACTGTCAAACAAAAAAAAAAAAAAAAAACAACACACACACAATGATCCATCCTCTTGCCCCAAACCAAAAAGATGAGCAGAACAAATGTAATATGTAACGGGACACCCAACACATTCATCAAAAGAGAGAAATGGATCTGAAAAAGCATAAATCATATGTATGATTCATGAAAGTTAAGCCCACTGCCAGTAGTTTGGAACAGAGGACACTATAAAAGGAGAAAACTGAATATGTCACACCTCAACTACGCCTCGCCTTCTGTCAGTGGCCCGTTGGACAAAGTGGTCCTTGAGTGACTGTAATCTCTTGGTAGCTTGTAGAGGGGAAGACTGTAGACTCCCAGACGTAGTACGTGAACCATATAGATACAACGGTATTCCAAACATAAATTTAATGGGGAAAAGGAACCATGAGAAGATGTATCTGAGCAAATGTACCCAACTACTGCTCTGCCTGGTAAAACTGCTCAACCTGGATGCTCGAGAACTTTGTAACGGAGGAGACATTGGACCGATGTTTTCATCAACATCTTCCTGTGATGAGTATTCTACACTTGATGAGGCATTGGGTTCAACAGAAAGCTCATGAATGAATTGGTTAAATGATGAGACACCACTGTGATCACCAGGAAGAAGCATGTTAATAAAATGAGCCGTTATTGGAAAAAACATGAAAAGATACTCAAGATGTTTTGAATTTTTTGACATAATTGCCAAAAGAGGTGACAGAAGTAACACAGTTGTCAATGCATAACCAGAGAAGCAGGAAATTATCTGAATTTTAGAGCATGAGTAAAGAGGAAATGAAGATTGAAACTCACTCTTCCATCCAGCGCGGAAGCCTAGGCCCACGAAATGCTGGCCGAAGCTCCCAACCATGGATACCTTCAAGAATAGAAGAGTTCCCTGGTAATATTGTCAATAATAGTGCAGACACCCCATTTATCAACCTCACAACATTGTTCAATGACTCATAAGTGAATGTTTTAACTGACCTGAGAGAATGAACAAAGAGATATTAACATCAAATAACGGATTCATCCCAACAGTTGCTCCAGGAAAGTTAGCAGACAAAAATACAAACACGAAACAGCATGTGCTAACTGCAAGCATTTCATGTAAGCATTCTGAAAATTTATTTTCCCTTTTTCAGAAGATAAACAACTACTATGACATCCTCAAGAGAAATAATTTCATTTACAAACAACTTTTTCGAGCGATTTCTCAGTTATCCCCTGAAAGGAAAATATAAAAAATAGATGGTGATAGCCAAGGTATTTCACTTCGAAAATATATCTGCATTGGTGGAGTTTTCATGATCTTGCCTCTTACTTTCACCATTAATTCTTTCACTTGAATTGCATCAAGAACTAAATATAACCAGCTCAAAGGCTTGTCTCCTATACCATAACATCTATCCCTGGTCATTTCTACATGGAGCCAGTTATTTCCTGATCAGCACGAACAACTAGATTTCTCAGATCAACTTACAAATAAACTACTCATATACAACTTGTTTCCTAACAGGTGAGAGAGTAAGACTGTATGCAAACTCATGGTTTCATATCTTAATATGTGGCTTAAATGTTTTTCCTACAGGGTTAAGAGAGGAGACTCTATGCACACTCCACTATGTTTCATATCTTAACATAATGTAGGACTTAAAATATTGACAGAAAATCTTCAGCTGTGTCAGCCTTGAGTACACAGAAAATTTCTTCTCTTTTGATATGGAGAATAACAGCGTCTCCCATAGTCTTTTGATGGTCGAACTCTCCAATATTGTTGCCGCATCCATGTACGCTCGGACTCTACAATATTGTTGCCGCATCCATGTCGGATCCTCCATGAATGGACCCAATATGGACCCATAGACCTTTTTGAAGAGTCCGAACAACCTAGCCCATAGTTCCTCCTTTTCTATAGATATACAGTAATGGTACTTGTAGCGTTTTTCCTGCAAGTGATTAGCCTAGTTTTCTCAATTATGCTACCAGGTAACGTATTAAAAACAAATACACGTCTTCCGAGTTCACATAGAAGACCATCACTGTCAACTGATATAAAGGGCTCTTCTTTCACCATATAAAGGATCCAATGCTAATTTCTCCCTGATTATATTGGTCTGGCTGTCAATATAAATGCATCATCTTCAACATGTCTCTTTGTATGCATATACACTTAAAACTCCTCTCTCATTGGTTAGACATCAGAGACTTCAACGCTTATTTATTCATAAATAAATTATTCTCAGAGCACTTCATGGTGAATTGAGTTACTATTTCAGTAAACTTAACTTCATTTAGTTCAGTAATCTTAACTTCATTTAGTTCAGTTTAGTTTTAGTTTAGGTTTATTCTGTAAAATAAAATTCAATAAAAAATAAATAGAAATAAGAATTCATTCGAAATACTAAATAAATTCTACTTCATATATACTAGTAAAGAGTTTTGGGCTAAAATCATCTATGAAGTATAACCCATTAGGTACATCCTTATACTACAAAATTATGAACAAAAAAACACCCTTTAATGATTCCAAAATTTGCAATAAAAACACTCTGGTTATTTTAAGTTTATTAAACAACAACTTTGTCAAAATCTAGAGTAACTTAAAGATTTTTTTTGTATTGCAATTGTAAGTCTAAGGATTTCCGTAAAGCTCCAACACCTATTAGTAAACTACTAGTCCCCACCCCTTCCCCCCCCCCCCCCTTTTTTTTTTTAATGTTACATACTTCTAGAAGCAGTAAACTGTTGTCCTCTGGCTAGCATCCTAATCTAATTTTCTTTCACATAAGAGGAATCCTCCACTATGTTCTATTCATACACGCAATCAATTAAGCAGTTGACCTAATACTGCAAAAAATCATAAATTAACTGCCAAAACAACCAAAAAAAGTAGAGTAAAAAAAAAGGTGAATACACTTTTAAGACATGAAGTTGCAGCTTGAATGGGCAATCAATAAAGGAGCTAAATTTACAAGAAGAAGAAGAAGAGATGAATGAACATACTCTTTGGTTACAGCAAGGACATGGTCAACGAGCCGCTGCATTGGTTGCGATGATTTAGGTTTCGAATCACAACTATCTTCTCAAATGCAGCAATGGAGAGGGAAAGAGATGGAGAAGGGAGAAAGTCGGTTTCTTTTATGCAAAACACACAGTGCAACGGCAACTGCAACTGCAACGTGCCAATTCCTTGTCGGTTTACACCCATCGCTTTCCAGGTGCTGCTCCACGTGTGTCTTTACTATTCGTTTGAGATACGCAAATATAGCCTTGTTATGGCATCTCCGACCTAAATATCAAATTTATGTCAAATTTACTTCATTAAATTTTATATATCAGAAAAGAATGTTTTTTTTTTCCTCTTTATTGTTTATTATATTGTTACTCTTTTTTTTATTAAAAAATTCTTTCTAAATACCTAACATAAATTATATGTTCATATTTTTAATTTTTGTGAAGGTTAAATGTAATTATATTCAATTATAATTAATATTAGAATAAATTTTAGGGAAAAGGGTCTGATATATCCCTCAACTTTGTTATTTATAACTTTATATACGTTGTTACGAAACTGGCTTAACATATACCCTACGTGTAAACAATGACTCACATATCCCTTTGTCCCCAACGGAAATGAAGAAAAAATCTACTTTTTTTTTCTAAAAATATAATCCCATATGAGTAGTTTAATCCTCTTCAACATATTTTTTTGATTTTATTTTGTTTCAATGACTAAATTTATATTAATTATTTGATAATAAACTTATTTATGTTCATTAATATTCTTGTAACTTATTGTAGATGACCAAATTTTTTTCTCTTGCGGATACGAAATTAAATTACAATCACCCAAAAAAATAGTTTAATTTTTTTTCTTTAACTAAGGATTGAAGAAAACCAAATAAGAATAAGAACTTCAAATAATTATAATAAAGAAGTCAAAGAGAATGAAATATTCAATAATTATAGTAAAAGAATCAAAAATCATATTGTATGAAAAAAATTAACATATCCTTGAACTTGAATAGAAGAATCATAGATACCCCTAAATAGATTTTTTTTAAACTAAAAAATTAGCAAGTACTAAATATAATTTAAAACTATCTTTAACTTCCGTTAAATGAAGGGTATATATGAACCTTTTATAACGGCAGGGTATATGTGAGCCGTTTTGTATAACGGCAGGGCATATATAGCCCTTTTATAACGAGGGATAGATCACTTCAATGGACAAGTTTAAGGGGTATATAAGACCTTTTCCCTAATTTTTAATTAACACAAAGTCATATATAAAAACTATTATAAAAAGTTACTGTTATATATCCTAAATTATAAATATTCAAAAAATACTATATAAAAATCATTGAATATACAAAAATTTAAAACCTCAAATTTAAATAATATTTAATTAAAACTTTTGTATAATGAAATGATATTAAAGGATTCAATAAGTGAATTGGTGTGGTGAATATTGTTACACCAAATTTGGTGTAACACTATTCACATATCAAGATGGTGTAAAATAAGTGTTGGATTGGTCCTCCAAAACATCAAAATTTTCATCAAATAATGACTTGGTGTAAAATTTGATGTTGGATTAGAGATGATAATAGAGACTCAATATATGTACTACTTAATTTTTAATTAAGAAAATATTGCAAACATATACAAATAAATTACTCAAATAGCTATAATTATAATGTGTTGCTAATATTTCAGTCGAATGTGTTTGACTGTCTTGTCTAGTCAATGAGAATTTAAGATTTATGTTTGAAAAAATCAAAATAAGTATAAACATGTGAATAAGCCAACAAAAAACAATTTCAAGAACATATTAGTAATATAAATTATCGGTACAAAAATTTTATTTCATTACAAGAGACCTAAAACTAATATGAGTGTTTACGTTAAAAAGAAAATTACCCCGAAAATGATGTCAAGTAGAGAAAAAAATTAGCCCTTCACAATGTCCCTCCTCCCATAGAGTGTGATGCTACAAAAAGAGGTTTTTCATTTAAACTTCTTCAGCACTTTCAGAATATCATCTGCATGGTGTCATTGCTTGAAAGACAAATAATATCATCAATTGAAACATTATTTATACATAATCTTTTATAAAAGGAACCATGCAACTGCTCAAGAAATCATTTTTCAGTTTACTTCATAATTCGTTCTTAATAAATTTTATTGCTGAAAAAGCTCTTCCAATGGATGTAGTGACAATTATCAAAAGTTCAACAAAGTTCACCATATCACAAAGTTCATATAAATCAGAGAATCTTTATCGATATCACGAACATCAATAATGTTATTTGCTAAGTTGATTCTCAAGTGCACACATACGAAGTTCGTCAAGTTCGTCACAATCATTAGAATAAAATGCAATCATTTTCATTATTTTCTGAATACCAAAACTTTGAAAATGATTCTATCAAATTCAAATGAGCAACTTCGATCTATAAAGTAACTCTATTGTCACCTCATTAAAACGATTATTTAATTGTTACACTTACCATTCAATTATTTTACAAAATACTTTAACATGATAATGATAAAAAAACAGTATAATCAACAACTTCACACTATGATCTTTTAAGAATTAACATACTACTCATCAAAGTTAGATATAATAATATTATACTTAATACAAAATGTAGACAACCCAATAACAGATAAATTTCATCTTTTATTTTTTTCTCAAGTCTTACAGACTTCTCTTGACCTCTTTAATAAGTAGCATTGCATTTGTAATGTCTTGCTATTTGTTTTTATAAACATTTACTAAGATCATTCGTAATTTTTAAAATTTCTTTCATCAAATGAATCTTTATTTTCAGCATTTGAACAACTCTAATATATTTAATTGTCCTAGATCTTTCATCCAAGAATATACAATTTCAACAATGTTATAAAATATGACCATAACTGTACAATCAAGAAGTAAGATTCTCTATGGTTATCAAGCTCTAGAAATATCAAGTTATTGATACAAGCTTCTACAAATTTTAAGGTCATCCATTTCAATAGTTTTTTTTTGAATTTTCTTCTTTGAGATAAGATATTTATCTATACATTTATAAAGAATTGTCTAACACATTAAAAATATTTTATATCAAGTGTATAAGTAAGACATCTTTTTATAATACCGACGAGAGTTAGTTAAAATTAACAAGAAAAATAATGAATATAATATGTTGATTTACTTTCTTTCTTAATCAACATCTTAAGATCATTAATATTACCTTGTATATTAGTTGCTCCATCATAGCATCGTTCACACATATAAGATAGACTCGAGAAATATTAAAAAAGTAATCGACAATTACATATTTTCGAGATTAAGACTAGAATTTTTCACATGAAAAATGTCAAGAACTCTCTTCATCACAAATTTTATTCTATCAACATATATTAAAAACATCAATTTGCTGCGCCTTGCTAAAAAGCCGAAAGATTCTAATCTATCAACCCAATAGAAAAAAATCAATCACTATTTTAGTTTCCTTTTACGATGTATTTTCATTGTTTTCCAATCCATCTTGCAGTAAATCACCAATTCTTTTGATTTTTGAACAAGTCAATTTAACAATCATTTTGAGGAGCATGATTCCAATACAAATTATTGAATTTCAATCACACGTTTAAAACCTACAATGACGAATCCTCAAAACATACCTCTGTTAAGTAAGATTTGATTCAGCATGACCTCGAAACGTTTAAATCTTGTTTCATAAGAAGTTTTAGTACATTAATAGTAACTGCTAAGTAATTTCAATGCACATGATTATCGTGATCATATTATTTCTCAAATAAGTGAATAAATAGTTATTACCGCATTAGATCTTCATATTCTTTTTGACCGATATAAATGATTGTAAACCCAGTAACATATGTTTGCAAGCTACTTTTTTTGTACTAACTCCTAAACTCCATATTCGAAAATGCTTCACCTATACATTAAAGATTATTTTCCTAAAATAAGTAACAATACAAAAATAAATTCCATCTTTACTTACAGTCACTATACTTTTAATTAATAAGGAAATTCATCAAATCATTAACCATTAAAACGACGCATATCTCTAGAAAATGTTGTTTGTGATAACTCTTTCAACAAGGTTGATAATGTGTTTGCTGAAGATAAGCTTTTCTAATAAAGTTACAATGATCTGAATAAAATTTTAAAATTTGAATTTTTTAACCTGAATCGAATTTTAAAGAACGTATATCATTATTTTCTTCACGATTAAGTTTATTCTGAATGATAGAACTTGAATTTGATACTTTAAAACATTATTGTTTATCAACTCTAAATTTGTATAACATAGTTGAATCGATAAATGCATTAATGATGATTTTTTTTACAAATTACAATAGATATTACCGCCAAAGTTTAAATAGTTAACTAGTTACAATTATAGAAAAGGTAAAAAAAAAAATCTAAAAAAGTATCACAATTTAAAAATAATAATAATAGCCAATATTCAATTCAAAAGAGCAAACTTTAATCTTAAAGAAAATGGAGAGAACTCTACTTCAGATATTAAAAGCTACTATTACCTTTAAAATAAAGACCCATTCATTATTTAAAATTGTTGTTGCAAATTAGTTTTAATTTCTTGAAAATTGAAAAAAAAAAAAAAGAGAAAATGATTTTACCTTTTAAACAATAAGCATGTGTTTTGATTTTTCCATTGCAAATTGAATGCATGAGTCAAGTATAATTTATCAAGTATGAAGCAAACCAATATAATAAATTATGATTAATGGAGATCATGTTATATTCAACTCTTGAGCTTCAAGTGAGTACCAATGACGTGATTTACCGTATGAGAAGATGAAAAGTGATTTAGCATTTGGGTTCAAAACTATTATTTCAACAACGTGAAAGATTGTTCTTGAAATTAAATAAAGAGAAACTAAAAAAATAAGATATGTCTCTATGTTTGTCTTTTTATGTGTCTGTCTATTTGTCTGTCTATCTATTTCTAAGTTGAATGCTTGAAGGGACACAAGAGTTGATAAACAGGTTTAAAGCAAAAAATGAAATAGGGGTAAAAACCCTAATGTTAACAAAAAAAAACAACTCAAAATAATTTTCAAATCTAAGGTGTTACGCAGGTTGGAACTAGATACTCAATATAGTATATTATAATATATATATCTCTATATATATATATATATATTAGCTATATATATAAGATATTTTGTTTTACTTAATTGGTTGATGTTTTTTAAGATGCAATTATGGTGCAGTGTTGTTTGGGTTTTTATTTGCCCCGAATTTCTTACCATAAATAGGTTTCCCTTGTCGGAAAAGGTTTTTGAATTGACTTATCCTTTTCTTGTAGGAAAAGGTTTAGGCTCATAATAGAGCTTGTTTCCTTCTAACTTAATCAGACATTTTCACAATGTAAGTCTTAAAGGCTTTGAGGGTTTTGGTTAGAGAGAGAATGTAATGGGTCACAAGTTTGATAGGTTATCACTTGTGTAAACCTCCCATGTATTCCGAGTGAAATTGGTTGAGGTGTTTCGTGCTGTATTTTTTGTATCCCGCATATTTATAGTGTAATTTCTCATCTCCTTTGTGGACGTAGGGCCGATTGACCAACCACTAAATCTTTGTGTCTTTTGGTATTTCTCTCGTTGTCTTCTTACTCGTGGTCTTTCGAGGTGTTGCTGCTAGTCTTCCGCGTTTACACCTCGCTTATTTCGGTCCTAACAAAGTGTATGCAGATCCAGATTCATGATGGAGGTCAGGATATGGTTCGATAATCGATGATTGAACCAAGTTAAAAGAGGTGTTCATCTTGGCGGTGTCGTTCTAGTCGCTCAAACCTTTTTGAACAGTATGAAGATTTTGTTGGGAAATTGTTTTCAGAAGTTCTCTGTGTTGAGACCTAATTTTTTTTCAAAGTAATTATGGAGGAGGAGAAAGCAAGTTGTTGAAGATTAATGAAAGCCGGTGACAATTTATTTTTGTTAGAACTTTCAGGCCAAGGGGTGAGATTTGTTGGGTTTTATTTGCCTAATTTCTATACATAACTAGGTTTTCCTTGTAGGAAAGGTTTTTGATTGACTAATCTTTTTCTTGTAGGAAAACGGTTAGGACTCTATATCATAGAGGCTTGTTCCTTCTACCTTAAGCGCGCATTCACAATGTAGTCTTAAGGGCTTTGAGGGTTTTTTCGAGAGAGATTTATGGATTCCAATTTCTGATAGGATTAATCACTTGTGTAACCGTCCCCTGTATTCCGAATTCCGAGTGAACTTGGGTTGGGTTGTTTCTCTCTGTATTTTGTACTCTCATGTGTAGAGTGGGATTCTCATCTCCTTTGTGGGACGTAGGTCGCAATGAAGCTCCACGTTAAATCTTTGTGTCTTTTGGTAATTTCTTTCTCGTTGCTTCTTACTCTTTGGTCTTCGAGTTTGCTTTGCTAGCTTCCGCGTTTACACCTGCTTATTTTCGATCCTAACAGTAGTCAGTGATGTTTTTTTTTTCAAATTCTTTTCTGTTGTATTTTTGAGCTCCCAAATAATGTCCGACTACATTGCATATAGAAATTGTACAATCATTTTATCTTTCTAATCTCTATTCCTGTTTTCTACTCTTCATCGTGTTATTATCTCATTGTGTCAATTAAAATATCAGACTTTTTCTAGTAGAACATCGACAAATAACACTTACTTTTGACAAGTAGTGTTCGTAAAGTTCTTTCCACATCTATTTTGTAAGATTTTATGGTAATAATTAATATTTAATGGAGATAAGCGTTAAAGTATCCTCCTAGACATAATCCGAATTTATAAGAGACACAGCCACCTTACCTAACCATAAGGTTCTATTATCATCCCCCCCCCCTCATTGATGCTTTTATATAATTTTGGCCTATCCATCTCCAGCCACTCAAATTTGTCCGCAATAATTATTTAGACACCTAATATCCTTGGGCAATTTGAAACACTTTTATTTGTGTCAAAAGTCATTCTATTAGACACAAAATGCTGAGACCATGGCAAAACTGTAATTTCCCTTTCCTTGAGCCGTTACGTTTATTAAATAATATTGTTTTTCTCTTATTTAACCCCCTAATTAATTCTAAACTAATTAACAAAAAAGAAGAAGAACGTTTCTTCTTCTTCTAATTTCTATCCAACCCCCACCCAACCCCCCTCCCATGCACCAGTGTTATCTTCTTCCCACCATTCTAAGATTTCAAAATTCTAGCATTCAGTGTTGCTTCCTTTCTATCTTCTTTCTCCACCACTTCTAATGTTTCAAATGCTTAGCATTTGTTTCATTATAATGTTCGGAGAGATTTTTTTTTCCCCTCTTTCTCTACCTAAAAACGAGATGAGTAACAAGTTATAATGAATAAAAAAGCTGATGAAAAAAATTGTCGGGTATAAATGGAACTGTACAGGGGACGGCGGGTCGCCAGTAATGGATTAGAGGGAAATGTATGTTTTTTGGATTCCATTTGGAAGGCAGGAAGATGGTGTTTAAGTTTTTACTTTTTTTTTTTCATTTTTATTTTACCTTTTAAATATTTTTTTTTTTACACTTTATAAATATAATGTTTTAATAATTTTTTGATTAATATACCATTCTTCTTTAATTGGTCAAATTGACATTCGCGCGAGTGTATTTTCACACAACCTCCTCTATGTTTTTTTTATCCTAAAAAAGTTCAGATGGATTCAAATTCAGATTATTGAAGTGTTTCATAGTTGTACAGTTTGGTTGAGGTGTCGACATAATAATCGGACAAGTTGCGTGGCTGCCTATGACTTTGGCCTATAATTTTGTACAACTTTTAGTTTATGTGGCATACTCCGTGACCTAACACAGTTCAAGCGCGTGAAAGATATTTGGATGTCACGCAAGCCATAAAGGTGTACAAAATTAAAGAAAAAGGAATTAAGGGGTTAATATGACCTTAGTTTAGTTAATGTGTGTCACTGAGATTTCAATAATAGCCTGGGAATACTTGTACCTTCTCCCAATTCAATATTCAATTTTCAAATTGAAGTATACCACTCTACGAACAAACTTATCATATCTGCATCTTTATTTACTTTAATATGATGTGATCCTTCTATAATGATTGACTGCTTGGTTAGTAAATCTTTCATGCAATATGATGTGAGGCCAAAAGTATATTTTATTATTATTACTTGTCACATTTAGTATTTTTGTTTTTCCTTTTGAGCACGAAATTTATAAATTATGCGTATAATATATTCTATTTTTCTGATTATATTGATGTAAATATGAAAAAAGTTTGGAGTTAAAACGAATTAAAGATGGAAGGTTGAAAAAGGAAATCAAGCAGACAACTTAATGGATTAAAAACTTTTCTTTATATTTCATTTTTATCACTGATTTATATTGAAATGAGTTGAGATTGAGTTGAGGTCGAGTTCAGACGAGTTAAGTCGTTTCTTCAGTTCTAGTTCAAGCTTATGTCATGCTTTAGTTTTCCCCTAACATGCTCTTACATTCCATGTATTGTGCCATTTGGCCAGCATCTTTCACGATCCAAACACATGTAACCAGGATCATTAACAGTGCTTCATTGATCTAATTGAGTTTCAGATTTGATTGGTGACTTTCCTTGCTTCCGAAGGATCCCCTATTTACTTTCCAATATTTCAGTTTGTTAGGATGATCAGGGGTTTTGTCCCGACATACTCTTAGTATTAGAGGCTTCATAGATAGATATTGAGTATTAGTTCACGACCATTTCAAGTGTTTAATGTTTAAAGACTTGAGTTGCTACATTTAGACGGTGAATGTTTTATCTCTAAGATATTCTAAATTTCATTTTTAGATAATTGAGTAAAGTTACTTTTTAAAACATTTCTGAGTAAGTTTTCTGCTGAGAATTGAGCCAGGCCAAGGGTTTCTTGGGGATAACAATGGTTCTCCAATGTCGGCCACGTTCAGGGTGTAGGCTCAGGGTGTGATACTTCCCTTTTTTCCAAATCTCATAACTCCATTCATGGGTGAAACCTTCAAATAAACCCAATCATCCACCTCAAACTCTAAGTCTCTTATCCTAACACTAGTATAGGATTCTTTGATGACTCTACGCTTTTTTCAACCTTTCTTAAATGATCTTCACTTTATCCATAACGTGATGAACCAAGTCCGGTCCTATCAATCCAAATTCACCGACTTCAAACTATATAATAGGATATTTACATCTTCTCCCATAAACAACCTCATAAAGATTCATCTTGATGTTTAAGTGATAATTGTTGTTGTAAGGAAACTCAATGGGAGGTAAATTATCATCCCAATTATCCTTGAAATCGATCACACACGCCCTCAACATATTCTCCAATGTCGGAATTGTTCACTCTGCTTTTACCATCAGTTTGAGGATGGAAAGTAGTACTAAGGTTCACCTTCAAACCCAAACATTTCTGGAAAGACTTATAAAATTGTGCAGTGAATTGCGCACCTCTACCTGAAAATAGTAGGCACCAAAACTCCATGAAATCTGACTACCTGGCATAATATTCTGCCGAAAAGGTAGTATTTACCGACAAGTAATGGGATAATTTAGTTTAATCTACAATCACCCAAATCGAATCATATCGCATGCGAGACCGCGGTAAACCAATAATGAAATCTATATTGATCATTTCCCTTTTCTATTTTAGAATCTTTATATTCTGAGCCATACCACTGGGCCTTTGGTGCTCTACCTTGACTTGTTGGCAGTTCACACACTTAGTAACGAACTCTAGAATACACCTTTTCATACTACTACATCAATAACTTTCCTCAAGTCACGATACATCTTTGTGGAACCCGTAAGGATAGAGTATCTAGATCTATGAGCTTCATACATGATCCTCTCTTGGAGTTCATCCACCCTTTGCATGCACAATCTACCTTGATATCAAATACACCATCTCTCTCTTGTTTAGAAGCCATTACTTTTTGCTTATGAACATTCACCTTTGATAACGCTCAGCTACACTTCATCCGACTCTAAGTGTAGGCGGTCACAATCAAGATAATCAACAAAGACTTAGGGTTGATCCCACAGGGAGGGATAAAGAATGGAATTCAGTTATGAAGTAAAGGTTGTGCTCTAGTCGTTTGTAGAAGTAAACATTATTGAAACTATTAAAGTAAATTGAAATGGTTGACAACTAGTGTCGAACGGGGGGTGGGGGTGGGTTTAGATTGGCAGTTAACAACTACAAATAAAGGGTAGTAGTTAAGTAGAGAGATTCTAGGGGATAAGATCGATGAATTGCTAATTCTCTAAATGGGTGATTCAAATTTACTAACAAATCAACAATTCTTGTGGTAAATGTGCTAGGCTTGTGAAATGTGGTAGATCTCACGTCAGATCACTAGCACGATAGGGTGAACCTCTCGGACTAACAAGAATAACCACTATGATATCCAAATACTTAATTAATTCTATCTACCTCCGATAGATTGGTGGGATTGAATTTAGATCTACTCTCTCAAGTTGAATTAACGATAACCCAATCACTACAATGATCAATCGACACCCTTAATTCTAAAACCTCTTTCTCAAGAAAGACAAGAATACTAAGTTAAAATTGTAATTATAATTACATTTATAGATCAAAACACAACTAACAATCAAACCCATACTAAATTATCACGCAAATAAGTAAATTAAAACTTCCATAAGATGATTAGAGCAATTAATCACATAATCACACCCCCAAGAATAGGGGTTTTAGCCACACAATATAAAAAGCGATAAAATATTACCAATTATAGTTTTCAACATGGGTAATAAAATTCAAGTCTTCACAATTCTAGGAATTGATTTAAAATCATACCCAATTCAAAATTCTCGTTAAGAACTACTAAGAATAGTGTTTTTGATGTTCTTGATCAGAAACCAAAGAGAGTGCATGTCATGGTTCCTCTTTATCTATTCAAAATTCAATTTTATAAGCTCCCAAACTTTTACCTTTGGATTAATTAGGCGGAACAAGTCGAGCATCACTGAATCGGTCGGTGATGATCCAAATGCCCTAATCCATCGCCCTTTTGGCTAAAGTCTTCACCCTATTTGTGTTGTGATTTTATGCGATCAAAGTTGGGTTCTCTGATCTAGTCGGCGATGCTCCAATTGTCCCTTCTTGTCGCCATTTTCTAATCACATCTTCACTGATGCTCCTTTGTTGATACAACCGGCACATCGACAAGCTAAAGGACTACTCTGCGGTTTGCCTAGTGGTCTTGGCAATCACCAAGATTTCCCTTCTTCAACTTCTTTAGTTTTTTTCGCTCTTTTTCACCCTGTAATGTCCTTAACTTTCTCTTTTGCCTTTATTGCTGCAAAACAACACTTAAACAGCACTTTAGATCATAAATTAGGCATTTAGGACAATACAACTATGAAAATGAACCCTAAATGTGTCAAAATCCCCAACTCATCAATATCCCAACTTAAACTTTTGCTTGTCGTCAAGTAAAACCAAGATCAATCAGTTCAATAGAGATATCTATATATAGTGCTACTTAAGACTTAACATGAACACAAATGAGGTTCAATTTGCCTAAGCAATGTCAAATTGTGCACTACAAGTTTCAAACTGTGACTAGACATCATCAAATAGAGTTCAAGTTCACAATGCTAACTTCAATTGCAAGTACAAGATCAACAAGTGAATTAGAATGCCCTTACACCAAAAATGATTTCATATGCACACAAAGATCATAGAGTTTTCAAAATGTAGGAATCACAAACAACTCTTATTCTCTCAAAGATAAACACATGCATAATTTCCCCCCATAGGCTTTCCCATTTTTTTCAACGAACATGATGTTAAGCTTAATCAAGATCACAAAGTTCTTTTCGGGCTTGTAACGAGGCTAAGGGTAAATATATGATCATTTTGGATTAGTGACTTCTACATTAATGAATAATGGGCTATATTTCACTTTTTCTTCTTCTCTTCCACACCTTGTTATTCTGACAATCCACCATATGTTCTTTTAAGCATGACTTATTGGATTTCCTCTTTTTCACCACACTCCAACATAGGATTTTGGCTTAAGTTGGTTATTCAAAATAATCAATTCTCCATGAAGATTTTATGTAGGAAGAAAAGGTGTCAACTGTGTTCAAGTTTCATTCACAAAAAAAAGATAGGCTCAAACGGTGCCAAGCAAGGTTCAAACTCTCACAAGGTGGTCACAAAGAGGTATAATGACAATTTTGGTTTCACTCTCCACAAATAGTGCCTAATATCATCTTTATCATTGGACTTCATTAGTCGATTGAACACATGAGTTAATGTCTATGTATTATGAAGCACACATTTCAAGACAACATCACCACACACGATATTCAACATAATCATCAAGGAAGACTCAACAATTTTAGCTAGCCTGCAAGAATCATCACAAGAGGTTAAATCAACAACCATCTTAGTAACAATGAGATGCTACGAGTTCACATATGACTTATGCAACTCAAATCTACGTCATCAGATTTGAGCACACATATCTTTCAATCAAGATCACTATTTAAGTCATCAGTATTGATCAAAATCGACACTTAAATATTTGAGAGAACAACCACAATCATAGAGACATCAAAAGGGTCAGACCATATCACACACACCCCTAACTTACACTAAAAATTATCGTCAAGGGAAAATAAATAGTAATAAATACTGAATGTAAAAACTAGGGTAAGAGAAACTTTCACATCATGTTCCTTTCGGCGAGGGTACCCTCGTTCGTGGAATCAATTGAAAAGACATTGAAATGGGGAATATCCTGCCTAAATATCCAGTAGAGTGATTTCTTGGGAGGGACAAAAGGCAGAAAAGATTAGGTTTGCGAAATTGATCGTCGAACTACAAAAATTTTCAACATGGTTTACTCACAGGTTAAGACCAAATGGTAGACAAGATCGTGTTAACCGAACCAATCGTTAAACCCCCAAAAGCCTGTTAGTCTGCTGAAACATCTAGAATTGTAGAATCTCAGGTTGAGACTAAAGAGAGAACAAAGGAGGGTTCGGCGAACCAATCAGTAGACTGTTGAAAGGATCCATCCAATGCCTAGGGGTAAGAAATGTGAATTTTTCCCTACACATTAGGCAAAAGCTATATAAAAAAACTAAGTTTGGGTTGCCTCCCAAGAAGCATTTTATTTAATATCAAGACATGATGTGGAAATGCCTTCCTATGTCTTCCAAATACACCTTCATATGTCTTCCAAATACACCACTTCACTTACTAATATTTCTATACATTCTCCAAAGTAGATCTTAGAACACTATCCATTTACTTTAAATGTTAGTCCATTTTTACCTTTAACCTCAATTTCCTTATTTGTGAATGCACGAGTTACTTTGAAAGGGCCAGGTCACTTTGTTTTGAGTTTACTCTAGACTTATAATGAAAAACAAAGTCGCCTACCCAGAACTCTCGTTCAAGGATTTTAGCGTAATGCCATTTCTTCATTTTTTCCTTATAAAGGGAGAACTTTCATATGCTCTCAGCAGAAATTCTTCCAATTCATGTAGTTGATTTATTGTCTTTTCGAAGAATTCTCCTAGTTCAAATTTAACGCCTTCAACGCCTATAGTTCCTTATGTTCAGGCTTGACCAACATGTATCAGGATTTCCCAAATACCAATTTATATGCCAATTGGTGTTCTGAAATCATTGAAATACACCCAAATATCATCATCAAGCTTCCGAGATCGATTCGTCCGATTTGCATTCAGTATTTTTGCAAGAATGCCCTTGATTTTTTTGATTTGAAACCTCAACTGGGACTCTTGTTTGTTGATGATAGGGTGTTGTGAACCTGTGTTTGCCTCCGTATTTTCTCAATGACAATGCAAAACACTCGTTGCAAAAATGAGACCCTCCATCAGTGATAATAGCACGCGGGGTACCAAACCTTGAAAAAAATGTAGCGCTTTAAGAATTGCAGAACACTCTTGCCCTTATTGTAGAGAAAGGCTACAGATTCCACTCATTTTGAAAGATAATCTACTACCACCAGAATGTACTTGTTTCCTTACGAGCTCACAAACGGACCCATGAAATTTATTGTCACGCCACAAGCCTACACCCTAGGCGAGACTGACACTCGGCGACCATTGCTGGCCTCGAGCGAACCCTTGGCCTGACTTACTTTACACATCGAAGACTTACTCAATAATAAAACAAGAACAATCTCATAAATAACTTATGTTAATATCTTTGCCAAAATGATACATTAGTCTTGAAATGAAATATCTGAAATAAAAGAGACTCAACTGAACTAACTGACCATCTATCTATGAAGTCTCTAAAACTACTTTGATAAATGTTGGGACAGACCACATAACATGCTTTTAGAATATCCTCTTTCCTCTTGGTTTGAGATAATTTGCTCAACCCTTTTTAGCTTTAAAAAGTTCTCTTGGGATCATTGTGCCCCTTTTTATTTCTTAAAACACTTTTGGAAATCTTAGTTCCTCTTAAACTTAAATGTGAAAACATCTTAAAATTTTTAGGGAGTACTTAGTTCCCTTATAACTCATGAGAAATGAACTCAACTCTTACTCTTTGCTTAACTTGAAACTTAACTCTTAGGGAATACTTAGTTCCCTTATACCTTTTGATAAATCAACTCAACTCTTTTAATCTTTTCTAAACTCATTTATTAAATCTTAAAACAAAGTTAAAATGTTTTTTAAGACTCTGGAATGATTTAGGAACATACTTTGACTTGCTTCTTAACTTTTAGACTTTACTCTTACTTCTTTGACTTTGATATCAACTTTTCTTGAATTGAATTATGGATTCGAGGATCATGATATTATAATTATGGATAATTTCATGATGTTTAGATGTACTTTAGAGTGTTGGAATCGACTAGGAATTGTAGGTACATTCTTAGGAACTAGTACGAAAAGATAGGGAAAAATGGGGTCTCTAGGTGACCTTGGCGCTCTGAGAGGCGCGGAGCGCAAGAGCCTGATGGAAAAACTCTGGTCTTAGGCGCTCTGGCTTGAGTGGTGAGCCAGGGGCTTTCAGACAGAGCCTGCCCTGAGTGTCTCTGGCAGGCGCGGCTCCCCAGGGGTTGTCAGACGAGATTTCAGACTTTTCTTCTCTGATTTTCAACTCTAATCCTTCTAAACTCCCACGGATCTTACCCCAAAACACTTAGGATCACTAAATACCTCAATACCCAATTGTTTAGCCTCATACAACAGCCTGGAAACATGAATAAAAAAAACTAAAGATATACAACAACCCAAACAATAAGAATTCGTCAATTGTTCATAAATAATTTCAATATTCTTCATTCAATATAATCAAAACTCGCTGAATTAAACATGTTGGTGTGTGGGTGTACAGATCTATCACAGAAAGATCTCATACCTTGATAGGGATAACCACCGACGAATTCCACTGGAATCTCTTGGCGTTCTTAGTGAAATCTTGCTCTTTTCTCCCTTCTCCTTCTTCTCTTCTCTTTTTCGCCGACTCTAAGCATAAAAAGTATTTTCTAATTTGAAGTAAAACTTGGTTTTACCCCAAGTATACCCTTACAATAAATTAGGAAATAGTAGGGTACAAAGACTACTTTACCCTTACTAAAATCCGTATTGGACTTTCCTCAGTCTAACAACCCAACTTCCAAAAGATATATATCCCTCATACGACATCAAAAGTGCACAAACTTAGAGCAGTTGGAAATATCTTTCGAAGGTATTTCTAACCATATAAAGAACTCACACTAACTCTTTCTGAGCTGGGAGTTATGACACATTTGAAAGTTACCAAAAACTTACTTTTATACTTAGGAATTTTCTAGAATTCCCTATTTATTTCCAATAATGACTATTCTTGTTTTCTTAACTTATTATTAGTTAATTCAAGTTACGAGATGTTACAATATCTCCCCCTTGGGAGCATTCATATTCAAATGAGAAATCTTTCACTAAACTAAGGATTGTAATATCATTTCAACACTCAATTACAAAATCAAATAACAAGCTGCTTACAAATAGTCTTATAAAGTGCTAAGAACAAAGTACCTTGATCAGCGTTCTCTCCGGATTCCAAGATATGTGGATATCTCCTCTTCATATCCTCTTCAACTTCCCAAGTTTCTTCTTCAACAAACTGATTCCTCCAGAGGACTTGAAATGATGCAATTCCTTGTTCGCAATTGCGACACTTGATGATTCCACATCTGAACCTACACCCTCTTCGGGAATAAGTTATCTTTAATCCCAACATCCTCAGTTGGTACAATCAATGAAGGATCACCCAAGCATTTCTTGAACATAGACACATGAAACACCGAATGAACCGCTTCTAACTCTTGGGATAGCTCTAACTCATATGCTACATTGTTAACCCTCTTAGATACTCTTGTAAGGTCTAATATATCAGGGAGTAAGTTTCCCTTTCTTAACAAACCTCCTAACCCTCTTCATTGGTGAAATTTTCAGGTACACCCAATCATCCACCACAAACTCTAACGATCTTCTCCTAACATTTGTGTAGGACATTGGTGACTCTGTGTCGTCTTCAATCTTTATCGAATCACCTTCACCTTTTCCATATATAGGTGAACTAGATATGGTCCTATTAACCTACTTCACCAACTTCGAACCACCCAATAAGAGATATGCACCTCCTCCGTAAAGAGTTTCATATGGATCCATTGGATGCTTGAATAATAATGTTGTTGTAAGTGAACTCAATAAGAGTTATGTCATCATCCTAAGTGCCTTTGAAATCGATCATACGATGTCTCAACATATTCTCTAAGGTCTTGATAGTACGTTTTTCTTGTCCATCCGTATGAGGATGAAAAACAGTACTTAGATTCACCTTTGAACCCAAACCTTTCGGAATGATTTCCAAATTTGTGCAGTAAATTATGCACCTCTATCTGAAATAATGGAGATCGAAACTCCATGAAGTCTCACCACTTCTTGAACGTAAAACTTAGAATATTCCTTGGCCGAATAGGTAGTATTTACCGGTAAGAAATGGTCTCACTTTGTCATCCTATCAACAATCACCCAAATAGAATCATGTTGTAACACTTCAAAAATCTAAGACCTGTTCTAGAGATTAACATAAGTGTTAAAATGTTTTGACACAATTTTAAGGTCAATTTTAATTAATATAAGTCATTTAGGAGGTTTAGAAGTCAAAATGTCCAAGAACGTCCATTAAGTCTGGAAACTAGTTCAATAACGTACTACGTGCCTTAGCCTATTTGACTAGCTTTTAGGAGTTGGAAAATGATAAAAATTTGTAGAAGGGTGTCTTAAACGTATTAGAGTTAGTTCATAGTTGAAATGTACGAATACGACTCCCTAAGGAACAACTAGGGTCCCTCGAGGAGGACCCTTGCAACAGTGACTAAAAGCTATCAATAAACAGTGTCACCAACAAAGTGCCACATACGACTCATGGTCCAAATGGATGGGGCATCGATTGCCTCCGTCGATGGACACTTAGAACTTTTGGCCAAGGTCCTGTCTTGACAAGTCTCTGAACTCATTGATGGATGTGCAACACAGAGGTGAACAATTTTCGTCGATGGACACACGATCCGTCGAGCGTGATGTCTACTGTGAGGGATATGTTTTGCTGAATATTTTTATTTAAGTCAATTAATTAGTTGTCCTATTTAGGAGCTTTATTAGGTGTGAGGGAAATTCTAGTTAAGTTATTTAACAATGTATATAAAGACCCTAAGCTAATTAGACTAACCTAAGCTCTCATAATTCACAAATCCAAATTCTCTTCCTTCTCTCTTCTTTCTCTCTATAGTTGAAGAACTCCATAGAAGACAAGGTCAAGGTGGTTTTTAGGTATGCAATTACCAAGGTTTCTCCATAAATCTTCATCAAACAACAAGGTATGCGATTCCTTTCACCTTTGAGATCTCTTTCATCAAAGGGTTCCGTCAAATTGATTTCAGAAGTTGGGTTTTCAAGTGGATTTTCATCCGATACGAAATTGATGTAATGGATTACTTTGTTTATATTTCTTTTGGATATTATGAATAGATTAACATGTATTTTAACTCAATTATGTTATTTCTTGATGGATTGTTCTTGTTTGTAGACGATGATTGTAACAACCAAAAAATATACGGAATGACACTCGTCTTATCCTACCAAGACAAGTAAACCAAAAACTCGACCATTACAATAAAATGCGGAAGAAAGAAGCGAAAGAAATTTCATTAAATTACTCAAAAATACCAAAAAATCTTTTTTTCACGTGTACAAGCTTCAAAGATTACACTTGATGCAAGAAAAAAATTAAGTCTCAAAGATCATTGTTTCTCGAGTAGAACATTATCAGAAAATGGGTAGACGGTTTGCTGAGATTAAAAAGACAGGCTACCTCACAATTCATCAGAAGACGCCGTCGACAAGGGGAGAGAAATACACAAAAATCGGGCTAGTTAACCCCCAACAAACAAATTGTAGTAGCAAGGGGTGAGTAACAAAACCACACTGGTACCCAGCAAGTTAACCTTCTAAAAAACAAGTAAGGGGAAATGATTAAAAACAGTCCTCCTACACACCAACCGACCTCACAACTAACAAATCTACATAAAAATTAGTCCAACCTATGTTCAAACACTTCACAACGTTACCCTAAACTTGATCAAAAATCATTTTAACCAAAGAAACATCTAACTACAACTAATATCAACAATCACAAACTTTCACACAACGGCACCACATCTCAGCAACACACAAGAAGGATCAAGTCTTCAAATAGAGGGTAATCAAATATAAAGAACTAGCTTCCCAACCACCAATAAACACATAATCATCAAGAATGAAGAATATCATCGGGTATGGCAATTGTAATATGACACCAATACACGATACTCTCAGAAATAAATCAAGATTGCATGACCCATGAGGGGCTCGACGAGGTACATATACCACTACGAATGACTCCAGTTGTCTGTGTGTGGACGATATCAACGATTATTATAAAATCAAAACAAATTTCCCCCCACGAACGCTATCCGGCGCGTCCAAATCACAATCAATCTTTTCTATCGCATTGGACAATACACTTGCCCAAATAAATCAGACTCGATATAAACATGGAAGAGTCTCATCGTGTTAGACCTTTACCCATACCCACCAACAATTTTTTTCTTATGTGATGCAATTGCACAAGATAATATTCAAATAATAAGATATGCAAACATATCAATAAATCAAATGTCGCTATGACATATAATCACCTCAATTATCACAATTATACGAGTTCAGTAAACAAAACAACCACACATAATAAATTCAATCTATAATATGTTAGTTAATGCTCATATGTTTTGGCATTCTCGGATTTCAATCCATATTCTATAGTAATAAACATTCTCACTGTGACACCGATACTCGTACCATTATCAACTCATCATATACAAACAAATAATCATATTGTCTTTTATTTTCCCTTTTTATCATTAAAATTAATCAAGGTGGCCAAGTCAACCCTTCCAAATCCCATTACTCCCAAACACATACCACAAGGAAATACATGCATTCCATACACTTAGAAAATTTTTTAAAATCCACTTACCTAAATCAAATAAAAATTTACTTCGGGACTTGAGCCTTTCCCTTTTTTTGAACTTTCAATTCAAAGAAATCTATTCACATAAATAATCACAATAAGATTTAGAAACTAAAAATATCCACATTACCATCTCTCTAGACTAGACCCAAAAACTCACTCAATTCCTATAAATCACGTGTCTGTTGTTGTGATCACACAACTAACATGTTTGGACTCCTATTAATTAAATCCAACATGGGTTAATTTTGATTCCCTCAAATAGCATAAATCTAATAGTATTCATATAATAAACTACCCCTAATGTTCAACTACCATATCTCAAATATCAAAATTTGATCATAATGTGATAAATTAAAATAAAAATGTGATTTTAAAGTGGAATCACGTGTTGAACCAACATTAGAAAGATTGACTAATCATGTTACCATTATACATTATAACAAGCCAATTGGATGTCATTGAACGTGCTCAAGATGTGACTCAAATTATAGAGAAGTTCTAAAAATATTATTGAATTCCATAAAATCATCATCAATTATTAGCAAAATTAGTTATGCTCTTTTGTCTTCCCACAAATAATAAATAATAAAATATAACAACATAGGAATAATAATTAGATACAATGACCTCTATGCATAATCACAAGTTCACATATTAGTATAAATTATACACAATTTTAACCTAAAAATTTACTCCTAATTACATAAAAACTTAATAGAAAGAATGAGAATAATTACCTTGGTACCTTAAGATGAAAATATCAATTTTTCTCCTCCTTTTCCTTTTTTCTCCGTTTCTCTTCTTTTCTTCTTCTGCGTATGTTTTATTTGGTCTGTTTGTTCTTTATCAATCCATCGTCAGCCATCAGACTTATCAACATTTAGGTCATTTTTCCATTTTAAAAATAAAATCTTATTGTTATTATTTTATGTATTTATTTAAATTCCTTCCCTTTTCTATTTTTTTCCTTTTTCCATTATTATTATCAACAAAATGATCCTTTATTAAATATGAAATTCATGTCACTCTAAGTCATAAATTATTTATAAAATCTATTAAAATATTAATAAAAAAATAATTGTTAAAATTCTTAAATTGACTACGAGGGTCATTACATTATCCACCACTTAAATTCTTGTTCGTCCTCGAACATAAAGTAGGAAAAGTAAGAATAACCAACACAATCAAAAGCTTGAGGTATGACTCCTTTTTTCAGAAGTCGTCTTCATCTCTCCGTATGATAACCTGACCTTTAGGCCCATTCCATAAAGATAAACTACCAAGAGCTGAACTTTAAAATCAAAATTTGTCAGATCAACTAATCAGGAGTAATTATCAGACCATAGACTAACCCATGAACTCAATCTAAAGTATAACCAATTGGACTATAACATAACCATCATGACAGATTTTTTTCTCACACAACCAAGTTAACATTCTGAATCGGTACCGGGTACAACCAGAAGTGAACATGAACCAACCACCACACACTCATAATGTACAAACCATTACAAATTTTATCAAGAGTTTGTTTTCACAACACAATTTTTTTCCACGAACTTCAGTTGAAAAAATATGATCTTTAGACATTGGATACTCATCAACGAAGAATCAAACTTATCTAACCCAAACAATAAATTGATTAAGTAAGCACCCAAAAATTGATGCATTTCAAAATGTAGAACCTATAACAACACTCTTACACAATTGTAACTCCCCATAACTTTTATAAAAATTCTCATAAATAACGTTGTGCGTGTAAAACTACTGATATACTTAAACCATTCCAAAAACATCAAATCTATCATAATTGAAATGACCAATTCTTCCCAAGTATCCTATCATGTCAAACGAACATAAGAGGATTGACATATCCAATCCACCACTAAGAATTCACTCATAGATTTGGAAACACGCGTAATATAAGTAGGGAATCATACTATAAATAGTGTCTAGTACAAAGAAGGTTGTCACATAAGAATGTACAGAACCAAGGTTGAATAACACTAAACACTTCTTCCATAATTCCTATATCAAATATTTCCATTCATTTGACTACATCTCTCGATTTTTAGCCATCTAAAATCAACCAGTCTGATCCCCATGACAATCTTACACATACTCGATTTATCAAACCCCACATACTCTCACATTACTTTAATAAAGTCAACATTCTTAATACTAACAAACAGCCTAACCACACCAGACACTTACCTTACTCCCAAACCATCACTAGTATCAAAGTTTTCTTAGCAAACATATTATCACTTTCAATTTTATTTTATTTTTATTTGTTTTGAACTATGACTTCCTCTCTTTCCATTAAGCATTATATGGAAAATATGGTTCACACCCAAGAGTGATAACAATAATTTCAAATCTAAAATACTTTTCCCTCGAAGTAGAACCATTGAATTACACTCAATGTCAATTCTACATAATTTTTCAGATACCAGATTTTGACTTATATTCAAAACCATCATTGTACCTAATGTAAAAATTCAAAGAAATCCTTGGTCACTCCAATAATTTTGTATACTATAAGATTAAACCTGTATTCACCATCAAATGTCTATGTAATAAAATAAACACTCTATATAGTTTGATCAACGAAGTAGTTTCAATTCCCTCGTAACATTCAATTCATAATATAGTGTTCCCATAAGTCATCTACCACAATTAGAACAACCCCAAACCAACATAAAAACACATTCCACACATCACTATTATTATTTGAAAAAAACTTAATCCTGGTAAAAAATTAATTGTTAAACCTCTAGTAAGTCTGTACCCAACCTATTCATATCTCATAGTCATATCTAAACTCAAAGGCGAAACTCCATAGAAACTTCAATTTTGAACCAAAAAATCTATACGAGGGGTTTATTCTTTTATCTATATTAATTCATTCCCATGCTAAGAACTCCAAATATCTTGAACTATTCAACACAACATACTCTTGTTCTTTTTTCCAATGACTCGCTTACTGAATTATCCATTATATTATACTCTAAATCAATTTTTTTGGAACCCTTCTTTAGGTTCTTTAACAATCAAAAGTAACCAAATTTATCACTCAAATTATTTTTAGGTACATCCAATTCATTCTCAATGAGATCAATCATTTCTTACCTTACCAATCCGTATTTTGAGGAAACACACCACCACAAATTTAAACTCGCTGTGAAAAACTTGAATTTTGAATCCAGCTATGTAACTCAATTCCTTTATCTATCATCATTAGCACATACCTTGAAGATTTTTATGAACTCACATATCTTAGCTTATCATTGATCTCCTCTTTATCAACCCTAGCATATCTTTCGCTAAAAATTCTACAACAGTTATTTTCAAACTCAAAACCACAAATGAACTAATCATCATACTCAAAAATTACATCCTTACACTTATTTCTCAAGTTTTATCCAATAATTCTATTTTTTAACCAATCTGATAATCTTGTGACACTATATATTACCATAACCTGAGCAAAACGGATGAAATCACGTATCTCTTAACCTAATTCTCAAACCCTCTGACGATACCTCCTTAGCCCTCACAAAAAGAAAAAACATTCTTACTCTCTCATCCCTTTATAAAGGCTACACTATATTCCACTAGTTTATTATTATTCTTCATTATGACTCTAGCTCCTTTCAATTTTATTCGAGCGGTGTTTCAACACCTCCCAAAACTTTCCTTCCAACCACGCTATTCACCAATTAATAGAAAATCATAACATTAGATACTCACAAGTTGTCATTATAATAAAAAAAATCTTTTTAACCAACAATGTTTATCATACAATCCACCCCAATCACAGTCCAACACAAACTCTAATTACCATTATACTCAGTTAGCCCTTGTCATCACCACAAAGTCAACTTTGTCATTTATATGACATCTCAAACAAACTATACTAATCAAATTCAAAAGACTAACAAATTTTTATATGCACTTTCTTACTAAAATTCTCAATTACGTCCACACAAGTATACTTGTTGAGACTTCCTTTACTTATAAGCTTATCATCCTGATGTAGGTCCACTTCCACGGAGCTTACGGTGAAATCAACACTCATTTAAAATGCACAAAATACATTTCACAACCTGAACACATCAATCTCATACCAAAGATCCACCACAAAAATCTTCCTTATAAATAATGCTTAACACATCCATCCGTACTAACAAGATAATTGATTTCTCAAATATGAATTCAACATCAAATCTTATCATATGAGCATGTAATACAATAGATAAATCCTTAAGTGTTTAGTATTTGCACTTAACAAAAAATATAGTCGTTTTCATATACTACTAGTACCACATCGTGAAAGTTCGTTACATCAACCACTAGAACACATCATACCTACTGAGAGGATCATATCCAAATAGGTTACACATTTCTACCTATCGAATAACCTTAAAATATTATCAAATTATCTCCATATCTAGCAAAGCTATATGTATTATTTCATAAGGCATGTCGATAACTAAAGTAACACACTCCATGATTCTAGCTAAGTACCTATCAGTACCATTATAGTAGTCATATCATGACCTTTTTTGGTATACACTCAATCTATGAAACCACAAAAGAGATTCTGACCTCAAGTGGAGCAACATCATTCGCTAAGAAACCCACTAATGTTATGAAAACTATATCAACGATATTTTTCACGTTTAAACTATTCATTATCTAGCCAACTCTTTAAATATTTAACTTCTAATTGTCGAACCACTCTAGATATTTTTATACCACATAAATACTATTTTATTTAATTATAATATTTTTATCATGGTAATTAACCTTACTCAACCCCTTCAAATATGATCACACATTTCTTTCATAAATATATCATTTCCACATTAATACCTATCCTAATTATATCCCCATCCACCAATACCGACACACAACTAGTCCACGATGAGTGAACTACACTACACAGCGAGTTATCACACTAACTGAAGAGTAAACGGAGAGAAGCAATAAGAATCAGAAGGGAACCTAGTACGCACGATAGATATCTAAGAAGTTAGAATTCTTCCTAAAAGTCACTATAGCCTCTCGAAGATAATTACAGACGTCTCCTTATTGATCTTCAAGACTCTAATTAGACTCGACGTGTATACACGTGAGACCTATAGACCTAGAACCTAATACCATTTTGTCACGACCCAAAAATGGACGTGATGAGACTCGTCTTATCCCACAAAAATAAGTCAGTCTAAAACTCGACCATTACAAAAAAATGCAAACATTTCATAATTTACTCAGAATACCCCAAAAATCTGGTTATCACGTGTACAAGCCTCTAAAGTATTACAATTGATTCTAAGAAAAAATAAGTCTCAAATGACATTGTTTCTCGAGTAGAATAAGATCATAAATATGAGTAGAAGGTTTGCTGAGATAATGAGTAGCTACCTCACAATTCTCCACAAAAAGCCTCAGACAAGTGGAAGAGAAATATCATAAAGGTCCGGCTAGTAAACCTAACCTACAAAATACTAGTTGCAAAGGGGTGGATACTAAAAAACCACACTGTACCGCAGCAAGTAACTTCTACCACAATGCCTAAGGGGATAATCCGGGTACTCCTTACACACCAACCGAACCTCCACAACTACAATATAGATAAAACTTAGTCCAACTTAACAATTCACAGTTTTCATAGAGTCCAACTCTTCAAAATCATTTTAATAAATTACACATCCTTAACTACAACACAATATTCAACAATCACAAACTTTCACAAAAAGACACTCACATCATAAGCAAATCACTAGATCAAGTTCGTCAAATAGAGTAATCAAATATCCAGTACTTCCCACCACCATAAAAACACATACTCCATCATAATGGGGAGAATGTCCATGGGATGCAATTCGAATGAACCCCATGAGTGAGATGCCTCAGAATACCGATTCTGTAATCAATAACTGTACATACATGATACTCCTGGAAATACATCGAGAGTTCATGACCTTTGGGGGACTAGCGAAATCCATATACCGACACAGATGTTCTTTACGTGTCTGTGCGGCTGGTCTCAATGCACTATCAAAAATCAAACAAATTTAGCTTGGACGATATCCACGTGCCCAAATCATAATCATAACTTTTCTATCGCACCGACAAATGTCACATGCCCAAATAATCATAACTCGATCTCAATGCGGACGATCTCTACGTATTAGACCTTTACTCATACCCAATCTCATGTAAATGCAAGTGTAACAATTTTTATATAAGTAAAGGAAAATATGTAAACACTTCAATAACTCAATGTCGCTATGACATTAATTACCATCAATAATCCAATTTATGGGTTCGGTAAAGAACACAATCACACTAATAAATCAATCAATAATTATTAGTTAATGCTCATCTGTTTTCGCATTCTCAGATTTTCAATCCGCATGTCTAATATAATAACATCTCATTCTACACCGGGACTCGTACCATTCTCACACCAGTTCATATACAAACAATAATCATATTGGCTTTTATCATCCGGTTTTAATCATTATAAATGAATCAAGGTGGCAAGTTCAACCCTTCCAACCGCCCTACTTCCCAACACATAACCACAATGAAATACCCACATGCCATTACACTTGGCAAAGTGTAACAATCCACTTGCCTGAATCAAATAATACTTTTTTTACTTGCGGGACTTTAGCCTTCCTGTTGTTGAACTTCCAATTCAAAGAATCCATTCACATCGATAATCACAATAATATTTTTGCCAACTAACATATCCCATTACCATCTCTCTAGACTAGAACCAAAAACTCACTCAATTCTATGATCTTGTTCTTAAGTTTTGATCACAACTAATATGTCAACTCCATATTCTCAAATTCCAAACCTAGGGTTAATTTTTGATTCCCTCAAATAGCATAAATCTAATAGTATTCATATAATAAACTACCTCTAATGTTCAATTACCTATGTCAACATATTCACATTTTGAATCAACTGTTATAAGTAAAATAAAGTGATTAAGTTGAATTCCACTTAAACCAACATCTATAATGATCGCTAAGCATGTTGCCATTATAACTCCATATATGGGTCATTCTGCACGTCTTCAACATTTGCTCATAAGAGAGAACTTCTAAAAAAATGGAATTTCCGGGATAAAATCATCATCACTTATTAGCCAAAAGTAGATTTTTGTTATTTCTCTTTCCCACCAATAGATAATAATAATAATATAATATAATAATCATAATAATAAACGCATAATATAATAATAATAATAATAATATAATAAAACAAAAGTAATATAATTTATATACCATGACCTCTATGCATAATCAACAAGTTCACATATAGTATAAATTATAACAACAATTTTAACCTAAAATTACTCCTAATTACCTAAAACTTAATGAAAGATGAAATATTACCTTGGTACCTAAGATAAAAATATCAATTTTTCTCTTCCTTTTTCCTTTTTTTCTTTTCTTCTTCTCCATCTCTCTTTTCCTTCGTCATGCGTAGGCTTTTTTTGTTTTTTGTTTGTTCTTTTTCAATCCATCGTCCAGCCGTCATACTTTTCACATCTAGTCACTTTGGTCCATTTTTTTTTAAAAAAATCTTATTGTTATTAATTTATTATTTATTTAAATTCCTTTCCCGTTTCTAATTTTTTTCTCTTTTTCCATTATTATTAGCAACCCAATGACCTTTATTAAATGGACAATTCAGCATGTCACTCTAAGTCATAAATTGTTTATAAAATATACTAAAATGTTAATAAAAAAATAATTGTTCAAATTCTTAAAAGACTACGAGTGTCGTTACCAATAACCTATTCCCCTACCTCGTTTTATGATCCTGATTAATTGTGTAATGTTTGTTTCAATTAATTGGTATTGGTTAATTACTATTAGATATGATATTTATCAATATGAATAGATAGGGTGCTTATAAGTCTTTATCATGATAGTGCGTGATAATTGATCTAGATTTATGACTGTGACCTATGGTCCTCTATCTTAAGCTATGAACTAGGATTGGTTGTGATTGTAGTGATTCAGTTAGCCTTTATGGATGTTGGTTATTGTTGTATGATGTTATTACAATTTACATACCCTATTGGGTTGATTAGGGTTAAACAGGTACCCTTGATGATGGATTGAAGGAGACGTAGTAGTCTTGTGTATCCCTATTGTCTACTTCAATTAAATCGTGTTACTGCCTTGTGGTTAAGTGGAGGATTGTTGTAATTGAAGTAACTGCCTTGTATTAGGATTGATAGGGTTGGTATGATGTTGACTTGAAATGTCTTGAGTCTTGACTATGGAATGTGAGGTGTTTGCTCTAAGATGTAAGGTTTTATAAATGAATGGTGATGATTTACCAATGTGCCTTATTATGAAGTTTATATGTTAAGTGCTAACTCACTTATTGGATTGTATTAAGGAAACTACTCATTCAATTCTTATTGATGCTCTCATTATGACCGATTATACAAAGGAATATAACATCCTGACCTCCCTACCTATGATGATGATAGTATTAAAGAATTTCAAAAGGACTCCAAACTAGCCACCGATTACTAGATGAGGAGTGTCCTTTCCACATAGGAAGGTGGATCACGAATGTTCTTTGAGATTGGAGAGTCTGATGCATGTAGCATAAGGGAGTCTCACCTATATCTCATATTTTCTTGAACTCGTTGCTTGCCCCTTAGTATACTGCCAAGTGCATCCTCCCGTAGTTTCTCTGTTATAAGTTTTGGTATCTACTTGTCAAGTAGTCTACCTTCTTTTGTGTATAGGGTTTCATGACACCAGATTCCCATTTATTCATCTGGTCTAATTCGATTAAGGCAAGAATGTTACCAAAAATTTAAAATGCACTAAATGATTGACTCTAAAACCAAGATGATCTAAGGTTTTTTTTAGTCTAGGTAGGGTATTAAAATCTACAAACAGTGCAAGTTTATCCTTGAAGGAAGTCTTAGGAGGATGTCTTATGTAGTATAATTCTTAAATAGAATTATATTCTGTGAGATCTTACATGGTTAATGACACTATGTATGTTAATTACTCTTTGAAGATGTAATTTGGTGTCTATTGCTAAGGTAGGAATATTAGGTACACTTAATGTAATATTAATGTACGTTGGGAATTAATTATGGTTCTTGCAATGTTTACTGATTAAGTAAGGAGGTTATGGACTTTGCCTTAGCCATTGACAAGTGGACTTAAAGAGGGTCAGAGTAATGGTCTTTGCTTTGTTTTGTTGGAAATGTACATCTTATATTCTGCTTGTTTGCAATTAATAACTTGATGAACATTATCTTTGACTATGTGTTCATTATATGATATGCATGTTGACTTGATTAGACTTTGTGATTGTTTTTTGGTCTTATATGGACATGTCCTTATGACTTAATGGGTATGGGGGGTTCCTTATTGATTGTTAGGACTTCTTGATGTGCATAAGCTTTTCAAATGTAGAATACTATTTTCAATGAAATGTCCCTTTTTAAGCATGATTTCATGATTGTGTGCATATGGGTTCATACTTAGTACAAGTGGTATACTAACACCATTTCGTCCTTTTCCCACATTTTAGGTTCCGGTTGTTGAAGCTTTTAAGAAGACCTCCTTGAAAAGACTTGAATTCTCAACATTCAAGTTGGTTAGTCTCATTTTCGAGGTCATTGCCACTATCAATCTTTGAATTTGTTGTTCCTAGTTTTATACTCTTATTTTCTTTCTTTCATTGTACTAACTATTGTATGACCATTGGGTCTTGTATATTGATGTATGAGCTAGGCCCAAATTATTACCCTCTTGCTATAGGGTTAAGAGATGGGATATGCTTTCTGATACTATTATATTTTATATATATCTATGTGCATAAAAATAGAATACTAAGTAATCTTTCTAATACAAGGCTTATGGCCACTCATCTAATATTATGTGTATATAGAGTCTATGAAACCCTCAATGTAGAGTAATAAAATCTTTTTATTACAATTCCTGGCATTTTACCTAGAATGTAATGATCTTTTTTAAATATTAGAATGTTGAAGCCGATGTTGGTTATGTTTAGGGGGGGTTGCTCCGGATATCCTCAAAAACTTTGTATCTGAGCATAACTTAAATTATTTGAGTCGGTGGCTCCTCTAAACCACGTCTATGATAGGTAGTATTATAATTGTAAGTGTGCCCACACTTTTATGGTTTAAGAATCTCTTTGAATCTAGGAACTCGAAACTCTCACTTTCTTAGAAGTCCAATATCGTGCATGTAGAATTTAGCTTTACATGCTTTTAGCATCTAAGTCTCTTATTGTGATTATAGGCAATGAATACTTGAAGGAAAGCGTCATGAAGACTTGAATAAGTGATGGCCAATGCGGGAGTTCTTCCCCGTGGTGATCAAGTTCCTCCTCTTGAAGAAGATGCTAATGATGACCAAGCTCCAGTCGATCCTTCTTGATGGGTGGTGCCATTCGGGCTGCTCTTTTCCAAATGGCTCAAGCCATTCTACCCACGCAAAATCCGTCACTGCTCAAGGTCAAGCCATGATGGCCTAAGCTAATTAGGAGGTTGTACCTAAGCAAACCAACAAGTTTCTACCATGTCCTCCCGTTTGGGGGACTTTACTAGAATGAATCCCCGTACTTTCTATGGGCCTAAGGTTGAGGAAGACCACCAAGAGTTTCATTGATGAAATCTATAAGATCCTTTATGCTAAGGGGTATTTTATTAGTGAGAAAGCCGAGTTACACACTTACCAACTCAAATATGTGGCCCAAGCTTGGTACGCCCAATAGAGAGATAATAGGCCATTAAGGGGTGGACCAGTGACTTGGGAAGTTTTCAAGAAGGCTTTTATTGATAGATTCTTTCCTAGGGAGAAGAGGGAAGCCAAGGTGGTGGAGTTCATCAAACTTCGGCAAGGAGGTATGATTGTACTTGAATACTCTTTGAAATTCACTAAATTGTCAAAGTATGCTCCTTCTTTAGTTTTTAACCCTAGGGATGAAATGAAGCGCTTTATGACGGGAGTGTCAGATGACTTGAAAGAAAAGTGTAATTCGGCTATGCTAAATGAAAATATGAATATTTCTCATCTCATGGTTCGTGCTCAACAAGTGGAAGAGGCAAGATCTAAGAGAAAGAGTAGCGTTTCCAAGAGGGCAAGGTCATTTGATGGTAGTTCTTCAAAGGGTAGGCTTGATATCCAAGACAAGCCTAGGTTCAAGAAAAGGGTATCTAACCAAGTTCCTTCCAAGTTCCCTAAGACTTGTGATGATAGGGTGTCTAACCCTAAGCCTATGAAGGGAAGGGTTACTAGCTCACCAAACAAGAATCCAACTTATGAAAAGTGTGGCAAGAAGCATTTTAGGAAATGCCTTGAGGGAATGGATGATTGTTTTGGTGGTGGTAAAAAGTGGGCCAAAGTTTGAGATTGCCTAAATGTGAAGGGGCAAGACAAGGAGAGTGGGCAAGCAAGTGGTTCTAATGATGCTCCGAAGAAGAATTACTGTTATGTACTTCGCTCAAGGGGTGAGCAAGAGACTTCTTCTGACGTGGTGACCGGTATGTTGAAAGTATTCTCTATTAATGTATAAAATTTACTTTATCTGAGCGCTAATTTGTCTTTTGTTACTCCCTTGATAGCTAAAAAGTTTGACAATTTGCCCGATGTCTTGATTTAATCTTTCATAGTAACTACCCTGGTGGGTGAGTCGGTTGTTGCAAAAAGTGTATATAGAAATTGTCCTATAATGTTGCCCAATAGAGTTACCCATGTTGAGCTTGTAGAACTTGATATGTTTGATTTTGATGTCATATTGGATATGGATAGGTTGCATGCTTGCTTTGCCTCTATTGTTTGTAGTACAAGGGTGGTGAAGTTTAACTTTCCAGATGAGTCTGTTTTAGAGTGGAAGTGGGGAAATTCTATTCCTACAGGTCGTATCATTTCTTGTTTGAAAGCTTGTAAGATGATCTCTAAAGGGTGTTTATACCATATAACAAGATTCCAAGATTTAGACTCCGAGATTCCTCCCATTGAGTCGGTCCCTGTATTAAGGGAATTTTCGGAGGTCTTTCCTAATGATCTTCCTAGTATTCCTCCCGAATGGGAATTTTTTTTTGGATCGACTTGGTACCGGATATAAATCCCATTTCAGTTCCTCCTTATCGGATGGCTTCGATCGAATTGAAAGAGTTGAAGGCTTGACTCAAAGATTTACTAGACAAGAGATTCATTAGACCTATTATTTCTCCATGGGGTGCTACAGTTTTATTTGTGAAGAAAAAGAATGGTTCCCTTAGGATGTGCACTGATTATCGCCAACTCAACAAATTTAATATTATGAACAAGTATCCTCTCCCGTGGATTGACGACTTATTTGATCAACTCTAAAGGACAAGATACTTTTCTAAGATTGACTTGAGATCGGGGTATCACCAACTTAGGGTGAGAGGTGAGGATATACAAAAAATGACATTTCAGACTAGATAAGGTCACTATGTGTTCTTAGTAACGTCCTTTGGTTTCACTAACGCCCCAAAAACATTTATGGATCTCATGAATAGGGTGTTTCAAAGTTACCTAGATTCATTTGTCATTTTCTTCATTGACGACATCCACTGAAAGGAAAAGTGGGCGGGGAGAAGAAAAAGCCGACAAGCATCTACTCCGGTCTTGGTATACTCTAAAACATGGCGGTGGATCACATGGACCATTTAAGGGTGGTGTTACAATTGCTTATGGATAACCAATTATTTGACAAGTATAGAAAATGTGAGTTTTGGTTGAGGTTGGTGGCATTTCTTGGTCATATCCTCTAGAGAGGGAGTTGAGGTTGTCTCAAGGAAGACCAAGACGGTCAAGAATTGTCCAAGACCATTGACTCCAATCGACATTAGAAGTTTCTTGGGTCTAAAGGGTTATTATTGGAGGATTATGGATGGTTTTGCATCTATTGCATCTTCCTTGACTACTTTGACCCAAAGAGTAAGAAATTTGAATGGTCGGAAACAGGTGAGAGAAGCTTCCTAATATTTAAGGATAGGCTTACTTGTGCTCCGATGTTGACTTTACCGAAGGGTACCAAGGGTTTTATTGTATATAGTGATGCATCCCAAGTGGGTTTAGGGTGTGTGCTTATGCAATATGGAAAAGTAGCGGCCTATGAATCTAGACAACTTTAGGTACATGAGAAAAACTATCCAACTCATGATCTTGAGTTAGCGGCCGTGGTATTTGCCTTGAAAATATGGAGGCATTACTTGTATGGTGTTCATGTTGTTGTGTATACCGACCATAAAGAGTTCTCCATATTGCATACGACTTCCTCAAAAGATTGAATCTCTGACAAAACATATGGTCCCGGATTGATGAAAGATTATGACAATGATGGTTCTCTACACCCCGGCAAGGACAATATGGTTGCGATGCTCTAAGAAGTCGTATGACCATGGTTAGTATGGTCTCATGTAGCTAGCTAAGCCAAGAAAAGACTAGTGAAAGATGTTTCATAGATGGTTGGATTTGGTTTTTGAGGTTGAAAGATTCTCCCGAATGGTGATTTTATGGTCGCCTCATAACTCCGAGTCTCATTGGTGATGAAGTGAAGTTCTAAACACCACTTGATCACCAATTGCTGTAGTTGAATGAATCGGTTCTTGGCAAGCTTAATGAGTCATTCTCCTTAGAGGGAATGGTGTCTTGAGGTATCAAGGAAGGTTGTGTGCTCCCAATGTACATCGTTTGAGGAACCAAATTCTTGAGCAAGCTCATGGATTCCGTTACTCTATTCATCCGGGTTCTACAAAGATGTATCACGACCTTAGGGAAGTGTTTTGGTGGGAAGGGTTGAAAAAGGATATAGCGGTATTTGTTGCTAAGTGTCCAAAGTGTTATGAAGTCCAGCACCAAAATCTAGGTAGTTTACTTCAATGAATCCAATTTCCTACTTGGAAGTAAGAAGACATCAGTATGGATTTTGTGACTGGTTTGCCGCAGACACAAAGATAATATTACTCTATATGGGTGGTTGTGGATAGGTTAACCAAATCCTCTCACTTTATTCTCATCAAGTCTACTTACTCAGAGAATGATTATGCAAGGCTCTTGATAGATGAGATTATGTGTCGCCATGGTATTCCGTTATCCATCATATCGGATAGGGGTGCAAAATTCACATCTACGTTTTGGAGGTCATTCTAAAAAGGGTTGGGTACCAAGATGAAGCTAAACACCATTTTTCATCCCAAACAGATGATCAAGCCGAGAGTACTATTCAAACCCTTGGGGATATGCTTAGATATTGTATCAATGATATCAATGGAAATTGGGATAAAAATTTGTCGTTGGTGGAGTTTGCTTACAACAATAGTTACCATTCATTATATATCTATGGCTACTTATGAAGCCTTGTATGGTAGGAGAATATATATCTCCAATTAGATGGTTTGAAGTAGGTGATTTTTCACTTTTTGGTCCCAATTTGATTTATAAGACTTTGGATAAGGTTCATATCATAAGGAACAGGTTGCAAACAGACCATAGTCGGCAAGTTGGAATCTTTGGATCTTCCAACTTTTACGATGGAATACCTGTACAAAACAATAATAAATCACAAGGGAAAACATGGCATGGGCTATGACTACTTTATGACAAAGTTATTTCACCATTTCAACATCCATCTGGGAGCAGGTAAATTGGTACTGGTAAGCAATCTTTCACTCTAAGAACTCTGGTTGAATATGAATGTGTTGATGGGAATGGAAATACATTGAGTAAGATATCTCAGTTGATCAAGGAGCAGGACTAATTGAAGTATGAATTGACTGCGATGACTGTGCTATTGGGCAACAAAGAGGCTGAGATTTTTCTTCTAAAGGTAGAACTTCTCAAAACACAAATAAAGGGACCTGGTACTAACGTTTTCCAGAATCTACAAAAGCAGAATGATGAGCTCATGTCAAATGTTGCTGCTCTTCATGATAAGATGATTAATGACAATGGTGCAGCAAACTCTAGGCTCACCCTTCTTATCAATTCCATCTCTTATCTGCCTCCCTCCTCTTAGTCCTTCATGTATCTTTTTCTGTGTGGACAATGTCCAGGGTTCTCAATTTTTAGTTAAACTTAAATGTATTGACTGCTGATTTTGTTATGCTTATGAAATGGAACCCTATTTTGTTGTAGCTAAATTCTGTTTCTTTCTGGATTAATACTATGTCTGTGTTGTCCTTGACTATGATCTTACTTATCAATCTTACTTGTTTTATTGGTTAAGTGCACTACATTTTTATAATGTCAATGGGGGAATCAATCGGGGGTGCTCAGATGATGCTTAGGTTGGGGGTGCTTATATGATTCTTAGGTTGATGTGAGCGATAGGGGGAAGGAAACAACCAATAAATAAGAAGTGTGTCTACTCGATAGGGGGGAAGACAATGCAAGCACCTGTGTATGGTTTGTCATCATCAAAAAGGGGAAAAATTTTATTTGTAGTTTTGATGATTTGCCGAACCCAGGGACCTTGTGAAGGTACCTAGTCCACATTGTTATAAATTCTCCATTGCCAGGCTAGAAAAAGGTACAAGTGGTTCGTGCACAGTCTCCAACTGATGACTCGACAAACCCAGGGACATTGTGAAGGGACCTGGTCCTTGGTGAGACATACGCCTCATTGCCAAGCTGGAAAAAGTAAAGTGGTTGGTGCACAGTCTCCAACTGTGGAAGAAGGTTGTCTCGAAGGTTGTGACTATCCTTCATTAGCCTAATGTCCAATAGTCACAACCTTAGATTTTGCAACTCGAAAAATCTTTCAAGAAATATTTCAAAGGCTGATCGAAGAAGTGAAAATTCATTCTTAAGATCAAATTCGAACCAGATTGACCTGCAAGCTTAGTGGTCTTAGGATTTAATCTTTTGAACATGCTTTGTAAATATGATCCTAAATCAATAAAGGAATCAGATAGTGGTTTGGTACTACATTCTAAATTAGTCAGAGTTAAGTGATTTAGTGGGCAGTGTTGTATCTGCCTAGGGAAAATCTAAATCATCTATGGTAGGCGTTTTAGTGGGCGGTTTTGTATCCGCTTTGAAAAAGTCTAAGTTATCTAGGGGTGATAGCTTATTGGGAAGTGTTGTATCTGCTTAGGCTCTTTAAGTAATAGGTAGATTATGTGTTCAGTATTAATAACTAACTTTTTCTCACATGGTTTGAACGGGTTCCACGTGGTTCTTGAGCATTAGGGAAGCATTGAAAATTCCCTGTGCACATGTCGTTTTTTACTCCTTGACAAGGAGGTTTCCACGTTACCTTCCTGTATTGCATTGTTATAGTTATTTTCTTTAGAATATTGTTTAAGTTAAGTCAGGAACCTGATCCATTGAACTATAATGGATGCACCATTGATACACAATCTAGTGGTTACACCTAAAAATCAGAATTCTTCGAAAGCATAAGATGAAAGTGTGGTACAAATCTAAAACTGTACACATACTCCTACTCGCATAAGATAAGCACCCTGACAAGCAACCTGAATGTGGAGACTAAGCAACAAAAAAACCTAAACCAATTATGGATGGAATATAAATCTCATGAATCTTGATCTATCCGCTCCAACTTCTATTGTCTTGTGGTCATAAAGCAACAAAATGTTAACCATAGTAAGGAAGACACCCTTACCCCCCCCCCCCCCCCAAATTCTCATTGACCTAATGCACTTGGTAGAGAATCAATTAAGGAGTTCCTATAATTGAGGTCGCTCATATATTTAAGTATAATGCGACGTATTATTGCGTCAATTGAAAAAATATAACTCATAAAGTAATTCTAATCTTTATTTGGTATGACAGTGTTTTCAAAATGATGGACTCTTGCCATTGGGAAGGTTGTCTATAATGTGTTTGTGATAATCATAGTTATCAAATAGGACACGACAGTAACTCTAGTTGAAGAGATAGAGCCGAATAATCTTGGACAGAAAACTTACCAACATAGGCTTCCGAGTTAGTGCCAACAAAAGTGGAATATTGAGAAACCTTACCCTGATCAAAACAGGTTGCTTGTAATTTTGTCGCAACACAATACAACAAAGATTTATCGTGGAAAACCTTTCTAATCCAGAAGGAAAGATCAAGCAAAAACGGAAAAAGGGGAGAAAAACGTAAGAGTCGAAAAGAAAGCGCTAATTGCCGTGAAGTGTAGAAATTGCCGACAGGTGGACAGGGGGAAGCAAAAACAAAGGAAACAACAGGGGAATATTTAGAATCATTGTCTAGTGGTGGGGGGTAAGACAGAAAATAGAAAGCGGAAAGGAGAAAGGCGGGAAGGGGAAGTTGAAAGTGGTACTGCAATGAAAAGAGGGTTAGAAAAGTGGGGGAGTTGGGAGATAGAGAGGATATGCCCCCTCCCGCCGCGCCATCCTCCCTTTTATTTCTATTCCTTTCAGCCACTCATTAAATCACTGGAATCTACATTAAAATTTCTACCCTATTCTATTAACTATAGTCAAAAACCTCCACCACAACAGAAAGTCAACTCGCTTCTTGTTACAAAAACTCTGAACTCTTCTAAACCTAACAACCCAAGAAGTCCAAAACCTACTTTTTATTTACAATTCTCCACCCCCTCTCTCCCAAGAAGTCAAACAACTCTTGTTACAAATTCTCTCAAGACTCTACCGACCAAGAGTCAAACCCACTTCTTGGTAACAATCTAGGATTATTATAACATCTATAATTAACCGAGAACAAATGAACAAAGACTAATAACCATAGACTTTAATTGATCAGACTTCAACATTCAATAGTTCAGAGTGGAACAGATTTCGCGAACCAGGTCCTTACGTTGCTGTAACGAAGCTCTACGATTTTTCTCCAATAACTACTTCTCTCAAGTTGATATATTTCACGAATATGCAATAGCTATCGATCTTGCTTTGATGGAAAAATTCTCTCGATTTTTGTTATTGCAAAAGACACTTGTTTCCTTCAACTTCTTGATCCTTTTATAGAGTTTGATTTGCCTTCAACTTCTACAAAGAAAGGAATTACAAATTCTTTTCCTTCTTGAATTTGTCAATATTTACTTCTTTCCTTATTTGACTTGAATTGTAATTTCTTTAGTTCTTTCCTTTTTTGAGTTGAATTGCTCCTTTTTTTTATTTCTTTCCTTATTTATTTATTTCCATATTTATTTCCTACTTTTCCTTATTTATTTATGCAATTTTTCTTCTTTGCCGCAATACTTTTCTTCTTTTCCGCAATATGAACTACTAAATAAAAATGTTTTCTATTTTTGCATTTAGATCTGTAACAAAAGATTTCAAGGAAACTGAATCACTCATTCTCCCGTAGGAACAGAGCAAGAGTACAACACTTAGTGCCCATCAGGTAGATTATAAGATGTCATTGGAATGTTCCTACATGAACTGTCTGCATGAAACAGAGAAGCAACAAAATATTTTCAAACTTCAAAACAAACATACTTCATATAGAATAGAATAAAAAAAAAATTGAACACACACAAGAATTAAGTGTCATCAGGACTTGAAGTAATCTTCAACGTCATCATGAGCAAGAATATATACTCTAAAGGTCTTAAGACTGGCCAAAAGATATCAGTTACTTTTTTCAATTTTTCTTTTATTATATCCTTTTACACAAGGGTGTAATAGATGATCCAGAGATTATAGAAGAGATAACACATTATAGAGTGTTAGAAATATCTTCAGGGATCATCTCCTTTTACTACACTTGAATCAACATTTCATTGTCTAGCGGCGGAGTTGGATAAGGGAAGAGGAAGCAACATAGTATTTAAGAAATTAAGAACTAAAGTGCTACTACAATGTTTAGTGGAACTCTTAAAATGCTAGGAAAGAAACTATATAATTTCCAAATGGAAGAAACTGAAAGAGGTCATAATACTTGGCAAATGGAATTGCTATCTAACAATAGCTCAACAAAAGGTAAAAAATCATCCATTGGATCTCCTTTTTATTTATGTTTTATGACACGGGAAACCTGCGATTGCCTACCTTTGAGTGCGCACAAGGAGCAGAACATGCCAGCTCCTATGTTGATCTCTTTAAACAAGTCAAGTTCTTACAGTCAGAAAAGCAAAAGAAAAAAATGGGGCAAGAACACATTTAAGCAGTTGTTCTTTGTTAAGAGATACCTTTTGAAGAATGTATCCATCATAAAACGGAGCAACAATAGTGAATCCTCAACCACTGAACCAATTACTTCAAACATCTCTTTAGTAATGCTTAGTAAACATATCTTTTCCCAATAGAGTTACGATATATCGTCAAAGTGAAGAATTATAACATATCTATTAAATGAAACCAAAAAAGAACTTTTTATAAGTAATAAAGGAATATTATTAACGTAAAAGAACCAGCATTAATTTACGGATATAGGGATCAAGTCATCAAAGAAAATTTACAATGGTAAAGGAAAGAACAAGAAAATTAAAAATACAACCTTATCTCTAAAAACGACATGCTGTAGTATTGTTGCACCGAGACTACAACCAAAGTCAAATGCAAGACAGACGGATTTATAAACGTTAGCTGGGTCGGGGGTGGGTGGGGGTGTTCGGTGGGGGTGTAATGAGACAGCACATCTTTCGTTTCCTAAATGAAAACAGATGCAACTGTGCCCATATCCAACGCCATACAAAAATGCAAAACATTCTTTAACCAATTTAATCGATGTGTAGAACACTGTATTTTAAACAATATAAATTTTTTGTTGTTGAGTATTTCATTGGATTATAAAAGTGTAGAACATTGTATTCTAAACCATAACGTTTTTCTTCTATAGTATTTCATCGGGTATCTGTTATTTCCAATTGGATTACATTGCCTACCAAGTTTAAGGTAGATGGGAAGAAATCACTTATTGTTTTTTTCTCTTCTGGAATTTGAACCCTGGTTTTGAAGGTTTGTACCCACTTTATTGACCACTAGGTCACAACCTTAAATGTTATTTGATAACACGCGCTTTGATTTTGTGTCCTTGATTTTAAATTTAATGCGTAGTTGATTGAATGGATGATTCCTATTTCTGCTCTCTATCATTCTTTCTAGAGTAACATTGTATGAATTATGATTTTAATGTCAAGATAGCTTGCAAACCTTTGAATATATCTAGACCTTATAAGTTGGAACAAAGATACCAGATCATTCTACACCAACCTCTCTAAGCACTTCCAGATGCCCATAGGAACAAGTTTTTCTAACCCTCATACTTTTCAAGGAATCATTTGCCTATGTCAGCCAAAGCCTAGGAATATAATTTGAAGTTTCTACCATGCACCTATGTGTGGATCGCCAAAATGTTTTTCTGTTGGTTCGAGTAAACAATTGATAAAAGTAACATACCCAGTATAGTCCCACCTTACTAGTCCCACCTAGTAAGGTTTTGGAAAGGCTATGGTGTATTCAAACCTTACGCCTACCTACCACAGAGGTAGACAACTAATATGGTAGGTAGAAAGGTTGTTTACGATAGACCTACAACTCAAGAAAATTCAATTCAAAGCAGTCCAGAAAAAGAATAATCAAATGAGTAAAAGCATACCAAAGCCTTCTGAATAATAACTACGAAAAAATAATACGATAATCAAAGAATAAATAACATGTAGTAATAAAAATCAAAAGATAAGAAACTACAAAAGTGATACGACGACTACTAATATGGACAAATTAACAAGAAAATGTGCTATTACCTAATAACCTCCTACCCTAATATGTGCCCTCCACAACCCACTACCTCTTTTACTTGATAACCTAAAAATTAAAAATGTCATGCCTATGACCTCTCCCCTCTACTTCAATCTATCCCTACTTCTCCTGAAACCATTCATATCTAACCTCTCATACCTCGCACTTGGACATTCGTGCATCTTCTCTTTACATGCTCGAATTATCTCAGTTTCACTTCCTACTTCTTGTGCTTCTTGTCCTCATCAACGTTTTTCCCACCTGATCTCATATATCCTCATTTCTAATCTTATATCTCCTAGTTTGTCCACGCATCTTGTCACTCCCTAAGGCTACACCCTGGATGTGACTGACACCCAATATTCACTGTTGGCTTTGAGCGAACCCTTTGCCTGTCTTACTTAACTTAGTGAAAGACTTACTCAATGTTAAAGGAAGAATATTCTCATAAATAACTTAAATTAATTCTTGTCTAAAATGACACTTAAGTCGCAAAATAAAATATATGCAAATAAAGAGAGTCAACTGTACTAAATGACTGACTATTTGACTATGAAGCCTCTAATAACTGAGATGGTTGTTGGGACAGACCCCACAATATCCTAATGAGCTAAAACAGAAAGTAATGAGAATAGATCCTTAAAAAGAACGGAGACTCACCAACTGAATCTGAACTGCTCACTAGATCAACGGTGTGCTGAAATATTGATACTAGTTACTTGCGTCTGCATCATGATACGATGTAGGCCATTTGGCATCAGTATAGTGAATGTACGAGTATGCGAGTTGGAATGATAAACAAAAACTTAAAGCTTGAATGTAATAAGAAGTGACACTTACCTTGTCTTTGCTCAACTCATGAATAAAAATCATTATAACTAATTCATTTCATTATATAACAGTTTAAAGACATGTGCAATATAAAGAAAAGCTACTTGAAACATGGTTTTCAACTTTGTGTGTGCAAAGATACCATTAACTCGGAGATGTATGTAAAATATAAAATAAACTGTTGTAAACTCATATTCTTAATAAAAGACATATCATGCTTCCTCTCAAAGTCGACTTTTGTAATGCATGCATGAAGTCCCATACTTTTATTCATACTAATAAAACTCTTGAGGAAACATGCACTTACTGTTGTGGGACCATCGCTTAAAACTATAATGATGATACAACGATCTACCTCACGCTGCCAGAGCTTCCTATACCTTGCCAAAGGTATAAGACCTAAACATCCAAATGGATCCACAAGTAAACTATAAAAAGGATTCATATAAAAACTAGGAGCCTTTTCTACTCATGATAGGTACATGGTTTATGAGGGTTGTGAGTTGTCTGAACTCTCCTTCATATTGGTACTCAATACTACTCCCAAAAATATACTTATCTTGTATGTTTTAAAACAAATTTTCCTTTGATTTGAGATTAGTGCTCAAAACCTTACCTCAAAGTCTACCTTGGAAATCTTAGTTTCCCATCTTGCTTCATTTTATAAAGCAATAACTTTTTTTTGAAAATTAGCCCGAAGGATCTTTGGAGAACATAGTTTCTTTATTCGTTTAAATGTATAAAAATTTTTAAATCTCATTGGGGATACTTAGTCCCCCAATACTTTTGAAGAAAATAAATTCAACTTAACTCTTTAATCTTTACTTAGCTTGAAACTTGAGTCTTGAAACAACTCTTCAGAAAATACTTCATTCCCTTATACTTCTTTGAAGGAAGAACTTCAACTCTTTACTCTTTACTTAACTTGAAACTTAACTCTTAGGGAATACTTAGTTCCCTTGTAAATTTTGAGAATTGAACTGAAATATTTACTCTCTGCTTAGCTTGTAACTTGAACCTTAAAACAAAGTTAATATGTTTGTTAAGGACTCTTGGAAACTTTAAAAACTTTCCTTGACTTTCTTCTTAACTTTTAGAGTTGACTCTTAACTTCTTTGACTTTGATCTTAACTATATTTGAATTGGATTATGGATTCAAGGTTCATGATCTCATGTTTATGGATGATTTCATGATGTTTAGACGTAAATTAGAGTGTTGGAATCAACTAGTAAACATGGGTACATCACTTAGGAACCAGTAAGAAAAGATGAGGAATGAATGGGGTGAACATGCGTCCTTGGCGCTCAGAGAGGCACAGGGCTTTAGGCCCAAAACATCAGAGGCCAAGGTTGGGCGCTCTAACTGGTGCGCCACCCCAATGCCCTAGGGACAGAGACTGTCTTGTGGGGCTATGGGATGTGCGGCGCCCTAAGGCCCTAGGGAAGTGCATTTCAACTGCTCTTCTATGTTTTTCAGATCTTAACCTTCTAAACTTCAATGGATCCCCAAACACATAAAATAACTAATACCCTTAATACCCAATAGATTAGACTCGAAAAACAACCCGAAAACATAAATCTAATAACCTCTAGGCATGCAACAACTGAACTAATAAGAGTTCAACACTATTCTTCAAGAACTTCAATTTTCATAAATCCATCAACAATTACTGAATTAAACAAGTTGGCGTGTGGGTGAACTAACCCAAAATGGAAAGATCTCACATACCTTTTTAGGCATCACCCCCGATGAAATCCACAAGTCGAACTTCGACAATCTTGAACGTTCTTGCTTCCTTTTCTCCTTTGTTCTCTTCTTTTCGCTTCTCTCAAAAGCCTATCTTATTTTCTAAAAGCGTGAACTGAATAAGAGCAGTTTAGACAACAATTCATTACCAAAAAATGGAATAAAATAATTGGGTCAGGAAAATAAAAATTTTCCCTTCCTAAATCTGGATTGGACTGTCCTTAATCTAACAACCCAATTTTCGAAAGGCATAACTCACTCATATGATATTGAAATTGTGTAAACTTGGTGGCGTTGGAATGATATATCCAAGGGATTTCAAACCATATCAAGAACTACCTCTAAATTTGAACTAGGATTTGTGTCTGTTTGAAGTTGACCAAAAACTCACATTTCAAAGGTTACTATTTCAACTTCTAAGATTCTTCCTAGCCATCTCAATTTGTGAGATGTTACACCTCCTTCACAAGATCGTCATTTCTATAACTTCTATCTTTTGAACGTAAAGATCACTACTAGCCAATACTCCGCCCCATACAATATAATAGGTCTAACCAATACTATGTAGAACTTGTCTTTAAGTTTTGTGGTACCTTCATATCAAACAAAACTCTAACTCAAGCCTACATTTTACTAACCCCACACCAATACGGTGAGTGAACCTTGTCAATCTCCCCATTTCCTTCAATGACAGACCCAAGATACTTGAAAATTCCTCTCTTTTGAATGATTTATATGTCAAGCCTCACTTCTACACCAGCCTTATATGTTACGACACTAAACTTGCACTCCAAGTATTTTTTCTTGAGCCTTCTCAATATGAACCCTTTAGACTCCTGATTTATTTCAAAACCTCTAGCTTACTATTAAAAAGAGTCATTAATCAAAACTATGGCATCCCCAAATAACATACACCATGTCACTTCACTTGGGATTCGCCACATTGACTCATCCAAGATCAACGCAAATAAAAATGAGTTAAGGGTTTATTTGTGGTGCAACCCTATCAAAATAGGTAAGTTTTATGAGTCTCATCCTATTGTATTTACACGACTACTAGCTTCATCATCCATGTCCTTGATTGTCCTAGAGTACATCACAAGCTCACCCCTAGCCTCCAAGAATCTCCGTAAAACTTCCCTCTCTCTATTCTAATCCACTAGTCTTCTATGAGATACATGGATAATGTAGCTGAGAGTCCCAACATTAGATCAAACTTATTCTAGAAATGAATCGCATCCTTCCTTGCAATTATCTCCACCACCCCTTCTCAAACCTTCATAATGTGGCTTACCAGCTTAATATCAATATATTTGTTGCAATTGTGAATGTCGCCCTTGTTCTTGTACAATAAAATCAATGTATTGTGGTAATCAAGGAAGAATAACCTTATTATATCACAAGGTAATAAGGATAAAAAGATTTTTTATAGAGTCAAGTGGAGCAATATTATACTTTGGAGAAGACAAGGCTTTTTAGGCACTAGGCCCTCAAAATTAAATGGCTATGGAGATGTTCCCATGAACCCCATTATTCTGTACAAAACCCTTCAATTTGAGAGTTTTCGAACTATATACAATGATCATATCTAATGTTAACAATTTTCCAATTTATCTTCAGTTGAATGGCTTTGAAAATTGTAATGATATTTCCGACAGTCTCATCCTTTGTTCTCAGGAACATACTCTATGTACACCCGGAGAGATCATCAACAATGACAAGAAGTTATTTCTTACCTCATCTTCTTTGGATTCTTACAGGTCCGCACAAGTCCATGTGAAGAAGCTCTAGAGGTTAGGTTGTGTTTTTCCCTTCTTGGCTTTCAAAGATGACTTAGTTTGTTTGCCGTTTGTATAGGAATCAAAGACTTTATCATTTGAAAAAATCATCATTGGCAGTACACAGAGGTCCCTGTGACTAGTGTTTTCGTCAAAGAGGAACGTACATGACCCAGACGTCGATGCCAACAGATTTGCAGCATCAATTTAAGCAGTTAGACAAGAAAGATCATTTCCTTCAATAGAGTCAAGATCTGCAACATACATGTTTTTACTCTTGTAGTAGACATAACAACCCTCTTGGTTATACATTTCGTAACCATACATTTGTTATACATGAATTTGACTTCATTCCCTTTGTCAAAAATTTGAATATGCTCAAGAGATTGTATTTGAGGCCCTCCACATAGAGTACATTGTTTATCAAATTATCAGCAAATCTACCTATCCTGCCAATACAAAGAATAGAATCCTTCTTTCCATTACCAAATGACACACCACCACCTTGGTGTGCTTTCAAAGAGACAAAGTTTGAAGTATCTCTTGTCATATGCCTTGAGCATCCACTGTCCACAAACCCATACTAACTTCTCCCTCTCATCTGCACAAGAATAACTTATTAGTCTTATAAACACACTTAAGACAAAGTTCCCATTAATTATCAAAAGGCTTAACAAGAAAACTTCCAGTCCAAAGGGGAAAAGTGTCCTTACTGAAATGATAGAGAGGACTAGGTGCCATGCGTTCCCCTTTTTCATTACTTTAAGATCTGACAAATTTCACATGTTTTTATTTAACTCTTCTCAGTGTCTCACAACTTTCTCTTAGATGAGAGCTACGACCACTGTGAGTGCATAAAATATTATCAGATACTTACACATATTTGCACAAAAGATTATCAGTAACACATTACATATTTTCTATGCGGGTTATAAGGGGGTTCTATAGGTCTGCATCCCAACTCCTTCTTTCTATTGGAACTTTGATGACACAAGTTAGATAGTATCTTTGAGGAGTCAGTCAACTGTAGAGAATGATTTAACTCTTCCTTGACCCTACTCAGATCATTTCTTAGTTGAGAGTCAGCTTCAAGGGAGGCAACTAGCTTACATTTAGAGATTTTAAGTTTTTGTTCCAATCCTTCCTCAAAAATACTAAGATTTCGTTTTCCACCCTCTCAGATACAAGTGTCCTCCTTGTTGACACCCAATTTTTGACCCTCATCGATAGCAATTAACTAGAAAGTTTCTCGGATTTAATAATTTAAAATCAATAATTTTATAAATTAGATATATAGATTCTATATATAATATATTATTTATAATGAAATTTTAGATTCTTGAGTTATTTTTAAGTAAGTTTTACGCTTTCTTTTTTTTTTAACTTAATGCTTATGTCTCACATATTTTTTTTGTATAATTATTATAATTTTTTCAATGTTCAAAATCGAAAAAAAGAAAAATGATAACAGTGTATTTGGTTAGTCACTTTAGCTTATATCTTGATTTTTTTAGCTTATATTCAAACTACTTAGCTTATTTTGTTAACTTTAAGAAGCTTGTTAATTGATTATATCAATTTGCCGTATCTTTAAAATTAATCAAATAAGACAATTACATTTTTAATTTGGTTAAATCGGCGATTTTCTTAGCTAAAAGACCAAAATTTTGGTCCATTTATTGGCCAATTTCCAGCTGACTCAACAACACAATTCCCAGCCCTAGCACTTTTTAAATCGTTTCCCTTTGCAGAACAACCCAAATCCCCTAGACCTGGCCCACCTCTGATCTCCCCTCCCCCAATAAAAATTAAAGAACAATTATTTTCCCTATCCATCAGTTTAACCCGACCCTCTTCCCAATTCCAAGAGAAGCTTGGAAGTTCAGCGCAAAGAGAAACTGCAGGAAGCGTGAAAAACAGCAGCAGCCCCGCTCGCGACTGTCCGCTTCAACTTTTGGATTCCGGAAGCAACGAGTCTCAAATGCTTTGCAACTCACGGCGCAGAAGGGAGCGTGTCTAGAGCAGTAGTACGTCGCTCCTCTTCTCCTTTCTCAGAGAGGGTACGATTTGGAGCAACCTTTGCTGCTGTTTCGTACTACTTAGCACAAGATCGAGCCACGTCAATATATGAGAACGTTGGTAATGAATCTCATCCGTCCGCTTTGCGGCCATATCCGAGTTTTGAGGATTTTTCTTGGATTCTTCCGAAAATACCAGTTGTCCCTCGTCCTTGGGCGTTTTCAAATTTTGAGGACACATAGAATCCCAATTTTACCCCAAGCCCTTTTGGAAATTTGCCGCTGCCTTCCCTTGATTGAGAGCCCTGGTTTTTTGTACGTTAAAAGGTTCCCCTTTCTTCATTTTTTTAATGGGAGATTTGGAGGCAGAAAAAAAAAACAAAATACTAGAAAGTAAAAGTTATTAGCTTTCCACTGGAAAGATAGCAAATTTTTTTTGTAGTTCTTTTTTTTACGATAAAACTAGGGAGAAATCAGAAAAATGGGGGATTGAGAGAATATAGTATAAGAAGAGTAGTTTTAAACATGCATAATATATTATGAGGGAAGGCAAAAGGCGTGTTCATATTGTTAGCGCTTTGGGTTTGAAACCATTCTCGGCTATTGTCTGTGTCGTGGTTTGCGTGGTGGTGGTTACTGGTACCCATCCTTGCTCGTTCCCGTCTCTGTTCGCTGTTCGAAAGAGGTAGATAACTCTCGTTCCTTTTCTTTCTTTCTATTTCTAACGTAGTGAAATCAAGGAATATTTGTTGTTGGTTATGAGTTGGTCATATATGATTGGTATTAAGTCAAATTTTTCTCTTTGTAGTAATTTTTCTGAAACTAGTTTATGCATATTTGTTTTCCAAAGCGATTACCGCAGAATTAAGCTAGCGTTTGCCCATAAATTTTTAAATATTCTTGGTAAATATTATTTGAGTGAAAATTTAGGTAAAATTTCACCATGTGTTTGGGCATAGAATTTGGGAAATATATTTCACATTTAAAAAAAATGAGTATTAAATATCGCTCTCCCCTTTTTTCCCTCCCTTTTTTTTGCCCTTCCCCCCCTTGGCGTTCTGCTTTCTGCAGAAAATGGTCACTTCCGCTTTTTGCCTTCTTTTTTTTCCCCCTTGTTCCTCTCGCACCTCTTACTCGATAGGTATTACTTACATCAAACAACCTTAATTGGGGTTGGACCCCCGTTGGGAGTCCGGGGCTTATGTCCAGTACACCCCGGTCTTTTTCCCTTTTCCCCTTTTTCTTATTACATACTTCCTTTACCCGCTTTCCTTCTCCTCTTCTTTTATTTTTCTTTTTCTATTTCCTTTTCTTTTTCCCCTATTTCTTTTCCCTTTCCTCCCCCCCCCTCCCCTCTCCCCCCCTCATTGCCCCTTCCCTTCTTTTTTCTGTTATTATCCTCAAAGGGCCAGACTCTCTCTCCTCTTCCCTAACCCGATAACACAACCGCTAGTTTGAAGGCCATTTGTCTGGTGGTAGGGAACGTGGGTGCATGGTGTGAGGGGCGGAGCGGGGAACGTAAGACGAGGGGGGTGAGGGGTCGGATAGGAGGGGCGTTCTCCCGTGCGGTGGGTAGTTTGTCTGGATGTTCCCAGGGCAGTGAGGGTGTTGTTGGGTCCTGAGGGAGAGATTTTGCCGGCTGCCTCTGGGTCCTTATGCTTTTTTTCTTTCTCTTCGTGGCACTTTTTTTCGCCCCCTCCTCTCCACCTCTTTTCCTAATACAAAAAAAAACACCCAAAAACCCAACATCCTTCATATCTTTTTCTTTCCGATTGCTGCACACACACACTTCTCTCTTTTTTCTCCTTCCCTCTTGTCCTCTCTACCTTTCTTCTTATTTTTTTCTGCATAAGTATTTTGCGTCCTTCTTTTCCTCCTTCCACTTACCTGTCCCCTTTCCTCTACTCCCCTCTTTATCCAGGTCCGTCCTTCCCTTACCCTCTTCTCCCCTCCCTCTCTAACTTCCTTTCACTTCTTGCTCTCTTCCACTCCTTTTCGCCTCCTTTGTCCTCTCTCTTATACCCCTCCTCTTTCCTTACCTTTAACTTTTTTTTCCCACTTTCCCTTTCCATTTCCCTCTTTTACCTTCTTTTTACCTCTTTTCCTCTTTGCCCTTCTCTCTCCCCCTCTCCTTTCTTTGACACATTTTTTTTTTGTTGGCCATTACTTTTCCTCCCTCTCTATAGACTTTCCGCTTCTTTCTTTATTAACACAGCTTCTTTCTTCTTTTAGTCCTTTTTTCTTTTTTGACGTACGGCGTTTCTCTTTTTTTTCTCTTTTCTCTTCTTTTGCCCTTTTCTCTCTTTTCTTTTCCCTGTCCTTCCACCCCCCGCCTCTCTTTCTCCCCGATCTCTCTTACCTTCCCTTTCCTTTTTTTTCCCTATTCCTTTTTCTCTCTTCTCCCTCCTCTCTTCTCATTTCTTCTTTTTTTCTACTGCTTCCGCCGCGTTCCTCGTATCTGCTTTTGCCTCTTTATATTCCGGTTCTTTACCCCTATTTTGTTCCTCTCTTTCTTTCTTCATCCGGCTCTTTATTTTATCTGTTCTTTTCTCCTCTCCTTTCTTCTTTCCCATTTTCTTCTCCTTCTCTTCTCTATATCTCTTTTCAGGTAGGTAATCGAACCCATTTCGTATTGTCGACCGTCTAACTTTTTGTCGCCTTTTTACTTCTTACTTACCCTCCCTTTCTTTTCTCGTTACCTCTCTCTTTTCTTTTCTTTTCTCTTTCTACCTTTTTCTCACTTTCCTTCTCCTTTTTTTCCTTTTTCGTTAGTTTCGTCGAACGTTAAAAATTCATCTTTTAACTTTTTTCTTATCCCTCCATCCCACCTCTCCTTTCCTTCTTCCCTTTTCTTTTAGTTTTTTAAATATGAACTCAGTTGTCCTTCTTCCTCTCCTTTTTTTCCATTTACCCTCTTTCTCTCTCTCCTTTTTCCGCTCTCCTACTGTTCCTCCTTTTCCCCTCGTTCTTCCCACATTTTCTTTTCGTAAACCTTGATGAAAAACCCTCTCCGGCCCTTCCTCCTCCCCTTTTCATTATCCTTCTCTTTTCCCCCTCGCTTATTCTCGCTATCGTGGGACGTCTGTTCCTTTTGAAGTTCTTACCTCTTCCCATGCTCCCCTTTCCCTCTCTGCCTCCCTTTAACAACTTTTCTCTTGTTCCCTCCTTTTTCCTTTTTTTCCCGTTTGAGGCTCCCACGGGATCCATCATTTTAAAGCTGGCGTTCTCCGGCTGTTTGGCGACTCCTTTTTCGCTTTGCGCGTTGTCTGGTTTTCCGCTCATGTCCTTTTTCCCTCTTCTTCCTTCTTCCTCTTTTCCCCTCCCTTTGTTTTTCGTATCTCTCCTTTCTTTCTAGGACTTCCTAACCTCTGCTACCCTTAGCGTCTCTTACTACTTAGACATATTCTCCCCCTCCTCTTCTTTTCATCTAACTCCTCATTGCACTCTTTTCTCCGAATACGCACCACGTCGATATTACCTTTTAGCAAACAATCCCTTGTCATTCGCCTTCTTCCTGCACCACTCTTTCTATTTTCTGTCTTGGCTGCCCTTATTACTCTACTATCCTTTTTCTTTTCGCCCTTCTTCTTCTTCTTCCCTCCTTTCCCTTTTTCTCCCCAACCAGTTATCCACTTATTTCTTTTCTTTCCGTTCTCCTGCCTCTTCTCATTCTTTTCTTCTTTCTTTCTTCTCACTCTCTCCTTCTTTTCTTCTTTTTTCCTCTTTACCTCTTTTTCCCTCCTTTCCCTTTCCCCTCTTTCCTTTTTCCTTCTTTTATTTCTCTTTCTTCTCTTTTTATTCCCCCTCCTTTTCCCCCCTTTCCCCCTCCCTCTCCGTTTTTTCTTCCCCGTCCCAGGGAGGGGCGGGACAGGCAGAACAAAGCGGTGCCAAGCACCTAAGCAAGGGAGTAGAAGGGGAAGCGGAGGGCAACCAGGAGCAGGCCAGACAGGGGGACAGGGAGACAAAAACAGGAGGGTAGGACCGTAAGGGAAGGGGCAGCAGGGGAGCAACAAGCAGCGCAGGAGGAAGAGCACGAAGATGGCAGCACGAGGGGTGGTGCACAGAAAACAAGGAGGGGAGACACCAAACAACGACGAGAAGGAGGGGGGGGGGGGGGGGGGGAAAAAAGAAAAGTGGGGGGGGACAATGGGAAGGGGCAAAAGAGCCTCAAATAAGGAGATTTTGGGCTCAAATTACTGAAAAACTAGTATGTGGAAATGTGGGAGAGTTCTTAAAAAAGTTTTGGCCCAAGAAGGACAAATTATATGGACAACATTTTTGCCAAATTTTCCCCAAATATTATTTAAGAAATCTATAGCCAAACGGGTCCTAAATATTGCTTTCATTTGCTGTGAGTCTTCCCGTTTTGTCATTTTAAACGAAGTTAGTGGTTTATTTTGTTAAATTTCCTTAGGAAAACCTTCCAGCATGCATATCCTTTGTTGCATATATATTCAATTACATCTTAAATGTTGACTTGCTCCCAAAATGTATTTGCTTGGATTGCCACGTGGATCATCTTGTCAATCATTTAAGTGGCGAGGAGTGATGTGCAAGTCTATAAGCTTTTAGGTGTTTTTAAAGTTATGGTGTGTTTCCTGATTTATGATTATTATGTTTTCATTTTCCTTATTTAAATTAATTTGTGGTGGTTTCAAGACTACTTTATATAGATGTTAATGTTTTTTGCCTTTTCTTTGCATTTCGAGGAAGAGAGAGAGTTACGAAGACTCATGTTCTTATTATACCGAGTAAGCCATAAAATTGATGAACGGATCTTGGAGTCAAAAATCGAAGCAAGTTTGAAGAGTTTAAGAGATTGGGACAATTAACCCAAATTTATTTTTGTCGTATTGTATTTATTTTTGGCATAAGCCTTGTCGCCCTTTTTTATATTTATTTTGTATTTATTATTTGTTTAGACTAGGAACTTCTTAGTTGCTTTCAAGACCTTCCTAAGACGTTAATAAGAATTGCTGAACCTTTTAAATGTTTTCAAATGATTTTATCTGTTTACGTCTTTTGAAAATAAAGATTTTCTTAATTTTTCTGAAAAATTAAGTGACGACTTTAAAAATGTCGAAATTCTCTCTAAAAAATAAGCTTTTCCCTTTTTCGATAAAACACTCCTTAAATTTCATTTTGCTTGTCTCTAGATTACCTATCCCGACACTCATTTCAGAAATTTTAGACGCAAGACTTGAGCTCTCATTCTCACACAAACGCAATTTTCATTTAACATTAGGTTTTCAGTGGTTCGTTCATTAACAAAGTCAATAAGAAAGGTAGAAACTTTCATCATGTTTTTACCATGAAGAGTATCTAGATCATTTTGAATGTCAAAGAGAGTTACGTCATTTGGATCTTCCTCGTCATCAGATATACTTTTGATCATCTTCAATGGCCATCATTGAAAAATCCTTATGTGTCACGACCCAAAACGGGCCGCGACTGGCACCCACACTTATCCTACTATGTGAGCGAACCAACCCATCCATTCCCAACGTTTCAATCAACATGACATAAACAAATATAATGGCGGAAGACTTAAACTCATTAAAATGAAATCGATTTAATAACTTATAAAACTATACTTATTAATTCCCAAACCTGGAAGTCATCACCACAAAACATCTATCATCAAATTACTAATCTAAGAATATCTAAGAAGCGAAAATAAACAAAAAGCGAGTCCATGCACGAACTTCAAGGCATCATACACTTGAAGAGATGGATCCCGTCCACAGCTTAAAACATTAGCTTCCCCTAGAGATCCGACTGATGAAGACTTGCTAGAGTTGCGGTTGAGTTGAAGACTCTTGGTACGTTTGCTCTGGCCCTTACCGCAAATACAAAGAAGAAACATAGAATTAGGGTCCGTACAAAACACAAGTACTGAGTAAGGTATCATCGGCCAACTCAAAATAGAAAACACGTCATTATCACATAATATCATAAATCAACTACAAATACTTTTTTACAACATGTGCAACAACAAGTTCTATAATTCATAATAATCCCGCCAGTTCACCCATGAGGACTCACCTCAATGCATACCATTTGGAATTAGGTTCTTAGGATTGGGTAATATTAACATCTTTCAAGTTCATTATTTTATTTCTCTTGGGTCCGGTACGTACACTCCGATCCCCCTAATTCTACGTATCGGTTCGTGAACACCCGTTCCACTAATTCTATTTTTCGGTTGCGTGACACCCGTCCCTTAATGGTACGTGTCGGCGTGACACCCGATCCCCTAATACTACGTGTCCGGTTCGTGACAACCCGATCCACTAATTCCTATGTTGTCGGTTCGTGACACCCGATCCCCTAATTCTACTTGCGGTTTCGTGACAACCCCCGATTCCCCTATTCTACTTGTCGGTTCGTGTACACCCGATACCTAATTCCTTCTACGTGTCGGTTCGTGACAAGGACACCTTCCACTAATTCCAGTGTCGGTTCGTGCACCCGGTCCACTAATCTTATCACTTTAGTTTCATCAAGCGTCTTTTATATCCAAGGCATCATGCAATTCTCATTAACCAGGTAGATTATGGTTTTTTCAAAATTAAGATTCAAGAGCTTCATATGCTTATTTTTATCACAATTGTATAATCAACATTATACAAGCATACAATTAAGCATGTAAAGGGTGTAAATACTACCCAATACATATCATTCCGCTATTAAGAATTACTTTGGATGAAACGAGATAGCATAAAACCATAACCTCCCCATCGAAGAATTCGTGATCAGCCAGCTATTCCTCAAGTCTTTGCTTTTCTCCTTCGTTCTCTCTTCCTCTCGCTCGTTTCTCCCTCTCTTTCTCTTGTTCTTTCTGTTTTTCCTTATTCCAAAACCCTTTTTCTTTTACCCTAATCATCATACAATTAAGTCTAAAAGATTGTAAACGTAACCCACTATGTTATTTTCCAATGTTGCTCCTGTTAACCACCAAGAAATTTGAAATTATTAACATTAAACCACTACCTTTAATAATTAATAAGCAGGAATAGTCCAAAACGCCCCCCTTAAACCATTTAAAACAGAAATCGCGACCCACATCCCTGGGATAACGCACCTGTGAATGGCCCGTCGTGCCTGCCGAAGGGTCCGTCCTGCTGAGTCGTCGAACCGAATTCAGAGACTGAATAAGGTTTTTGAACGAGACTCCCCTCGACGGTCCGTCGTCTCATGACGGTCCGTCATGGATCCCCGTCGTCGTCAGCCAGTTTTTACCAGAAGATCAAATCTGCTGCTCGAAATAAACTAAACCAGTCGTTACATAGATACCAATTTACCCATCTTTCGTCTCGACGATCATAGAAGAAAACAAGGGCAAAAGGGGTACCTGATCGGTAAACGTGTGTGGGTATCTTTTTCTTGCATCAGCGCCTCCTTCTCCCAAGTGACTCTCAACTGCTCGTTTCTTCCATTGGAACTTTGATGTCATGCAATCTCCCTTGATCTCACTCGCGAATTTCTCTATCAGAATGGCAACAGGGCTGCGCCTCTAGACACAGTTCTCATCAAGCGAACTGAATCCCAATCCATGATGGTAGTTTTCCATCCCCAATGATATCTTCTCAACATAGACACATGAAATAGCCGGTGCACTCCTGAAAGCCCTGAGGGCAGGGCTAATTCATAAGCCACCTCCTACTCGTTTTCGAACTTCAAAGGGACCAATATACCTCGAACTAAGCTTACCTTATTTTACCAAACCGCAAATCACCCCTTTCCTAGGCGAAACCTTCAGCAGACTTGCTCCCCTCCATGAATCCAATCCCTAACCTTTCCGATCTGCATACTCCCTTTGCCTACTTTTGAGCCGCTAAAAGCTTTTCTTGAATAATTCACCTTATCTAATGAATCCCTCAAATGTCAGTACCGACCAAGGTCTAACCTCGAATGCATCAAACCACCCAATGGAGACCTACAATCTCCTCCATACACTCTTCGAAAGGAGCCATAAATCAATATTTGAGTGGATAGCTATTTTGTATAAAAGTCTGCTAAGGGTAAGAAATTAATCCAATGGACCACCAAATTCCTCACACATGCACGAAGGCATATCTTCCCACACCTGAATTTATTCACTCAGACTGCCCTCGCGTCTGAGGGTGAAATGGTCAGTACTTAAGGTAAGGTCCACCTAGTACCTAATTCAACATGCAACTGTGTCTCCAAAACTTAGAAGTACAAAACTGCGTACTCTATCTAGATATGATGGAAAGTGGAAACTCCATGCACACCGAACAATTTCTGAGATTTCTAGTCTGGCTAACTTCTCCTGCATTGTAGTCCCCTTAACCTGGAATGAAAGAGCCGACTTAGTTATATTCCACAATTACCCAAATATAATCAAACTTGCCCAATGTCTTTGGAAGACCAACCATGAGTCCATTGCAATTCTTCTCCACACTCTCCTTCAGGAATGGGCATTCTCTGAAGTGTTCCTCCGGCCTCTGGTGTTCATCACTTTACTTGCTGACAATTTGGACATTTGGCACAAAATCAACAATGTCGCGCTTATTGCTACTCCACCACAAGTGTTTCTGCTTTAGGTCGCGTAGATCTTGGTTGCACCAGAATTATAGATATATCCGGAATACTATGAGCCTCTGTAAGAATAGTTGGATTCAAATCATCAACACGGGGTACATTCCCCTTCCCTTAGTTCTCAAATAACACCTTCCTCATCCATTTTGGGTTCTTTAGAGCCCTCCTCGCAACCATATCCCGAATTCGGCTTATTTCTCATCATCAACTTTTTCCCCTTGAACTTGTCAGAAAAGAAGATCTCGCCTCCAACCTGGCCAAATCCTCCCTCGCATTTACTTCTAACTCATAAAGTCATTAGCCAAGTCTGAATCCTCTCTAGCTGAATGGGCCGTCTATAAACTTGTAAGTGGGCTAAACACCCCATGCTCCCGCTTTTCTATTAAGAGGGGCGTCTGCCACAACATTAGCCTTTCCGGGTGATAACAAGATGGTAACATCATAATCCTTCGATTAGTTTCCATCCACCTCCTCTGTCTCCAATTATTCAAATCTTTCTGAGTAAAGACATACTGTAAAACACGATGATCCGTAATAGATTTTCACACTTAACCCCATATTAGATAGTGTCTCCATTGCTTTTAATTCAAATACACCTACTACCGCTGCCACTCTAAAATCGTGGTTCGGATTAATACGTTCATCCCGCACTTCAATTGCCTCGAAGCGTACGCAATTATAATTTTCTCTTGCTTATCACGCACCTAAAAACCAGAAAATGCCGTCACATACAACATGAAAGTACTTTCTTAACCCTCTACTGACAGGTAAGGATAGGTGCGGTAGTCAGCAAGATCTTGAGTTTCTGAATGCTTTCCCACATTCGCTCTCCCCACCATACAAATGGAACATTCTGCTTAGTCAAGTTCATCAATTGGAAGCATAGACGAGAATCCCCTTGACAAATCGACGGTAGTAAACTGGCTAAACCCACAAAGCTCTTATTCTGCACATTATTAGGTCTTTCCCCATTCCTTCCTAATTCGTCTTAGAAGGATCCACCATCACCCCATCCTTAAACCACGTGCCCCCAAGAAGACATCTGATATCTAGCCAAATTCACGACTTGGGCGAATTGGCTAAGCTTTTTCCTCCCTCACATTTCCAACACAATTCTCAAATGCTCCTCTGTTCCTTATTACTCTTGGAGATACCCGTATATCATCAATAAATACGATCCAAAAGATCCAGATAGGCTTAAAAAATCTGTTCATAAGAAGCTCATGAAAGCAACAGGGGCATTCGTTAGTCCAAAGGACTTACCAATAAGTCATAATGTCATTACCTGGTTCGAACAGTCTTTGGCACATCTGTTGCCCGGATTTTCAATTGTTGATAACCAGACCTCAAGTCAATGCTTAGAGAAAGAACAATCACCTTGTAACTGATCAAAAAAAAAAAAAACCGAACAAACATCAATGCGAGGAAGATGATACCTGTTCTTTACATGTTACTTTATTTAGTTGCCGGTAGTCTCATGCACATCCGTACGACTCGCCATCTTTCTTCTTCACAAACAAACCGGAGCACCCCAAGGGATTCACTTGGTCTAATGACCCTTTACTACAACTCTTGAATTTTGGCCTTATCTCCCTTAATTCTGTTGGATTCCATTCTATCGGGGTAATTGAAATGGGTACGAGAACCGGCTCGCCAAATCAATGCAACAGTCATAATCTCTATCCGGGGGCATACCAGTAAGGTCTGCATGAGAAACTCCAAAAACTCACATACAGCTAACGACTCAATTGAGGTACTTGGGATATCATCCTGAAGGTGTGCCAAGACGCTAACAACCCTTTCCTAACCAGTTTCTAGCACGAAGAAAGGAGATGAATACAACTGGAGGGGAAGTGTAGTCCACCCTCCACACTTCATGGATCTGTCCCAGGCTTGGCAACGTTACCGTTTTAGCATTCAATCTAAGATAGCAAAATTCGGAGAAATCCAAGTCATACCTCATATTCGTCCAAAGTCACCTATTTCTAAAATAACAAATCCACATGATATTTGCTCCCACAAAAGTCACCAGCCAAGACCGATACCCGTTTCACTACCACACGACTCACCCACCGGAGTTAACAACGAATAGGCATGTCAAGGCATTCACAATGTAACTCAGACCCAGTAGCACTGGGGAAGATAGATATGAAAGTTGGTAGCCCGGATCAAAATACTACAGAAGCCATGCAATCACAAACCAAAGAATTTACCTTGATAACCGACGTAGTCCCGCTTTAAAACCGCCAGGGAAAGCATAACCATGGGCCCCTATCAACTTGTCTGCCCTTTGCCCTACCGTTGTGTGTAGTGGCTCCCATTTTGCCCGTTAACCCCTGCCGTTTTGGTGACCACCATTACCTTGCGGTCACCTCATTCTCCAGAAATAACGGGCCTCTCCATGAGAAGACCACCTGTTTGGGTCTACCTCTAGCTATTGGGGTCTAATACTCTGTTTTGGATAATTCCCTCCTAATATTCCAGTCTCCATCATCAGAACCTCTCGGGGATTCAGCATAGATCTCTCAACGAATGTTGACACGGTCTGAGGTGGACCGCCCCAATACAAGTAATGTAGTGAATAGCTATTGGTGCGGACCGATTAACCTCCTGAACCCTGTCCTCTAGAGTAAAACCATTATAACTCACCTTCCTTTGAAACCTTTTTGAAATGTTCGATGCCATGGTTTGAAGTCATCTTCTGCTTTTACTCCTTCCACCGTCTATCACGAAGTCTACCACTTCTTTGAAAGGATTTTGGCCAGCCGCTACCTGTACAAGCTGAATTCGCAATTCTGACCTTCCACCCCTTCCCACAAACGGCGAACGCGCTCTTGTGGACTGAACATAGTTGGGTGGCATACCCTGGATCGATGCGCGACTTAGCCTCATATGCATGACCTACATCCTACTACCTTGAGAAAAAAATGTGATAAATCTAGGCTCAAAACTCATCCTTTTCCTACCCTCAAAGTCCGGGGGATATACTTCGCCATAAACAAGCTAAGAATGGACGCCCATCATAGGTGGTGCCTCTGTTGTTGACACGCAACTGTGACCGCCACCAACGGGACATTTGGCGTTCCCCCTTGAAACTGATAAGGTCAACAAACTCAACCCAAACCCTTTCCTACTATACCCCATCTTGTGTGTAGCTCTCTGAACAGTCAACCACAAATCGTAGGCATTCCTCAGATTCCGCAACCCTTGAAGACGGAGGTTTCAATTTCAAGACACTTACTGAAAAGTTATCTGATCAATTTGTCATTATAGTTCCTGTGGTCACGAGGAACTGCTATTCCATGAGGCATCCATGCGGGGAGCCAAGTAGCCTGCATGTTGTTACCTTCCGGAACGTAGGTTTTGGTGCAGAAAACACTGGAGGCTCTGCCCTGATCAGATAACCACAAATTAAGCAAGAACCTTATTGATCATCTCTTGGTAGGTATGGGTGGGCAATTCCTCATTCTCCTTGTTCCATCCCCTATCCTCACCCTCTCTTACCGACTTCCTCAGTGGGGGAGAAGTCACCGCCCTAGGGTACCAGATGGGCTAGGTGCCCGTCCCTTCCTCTGAGGACCGTCCTCCAGGACTCTTCCCCACGGCCCCTTGTCACTACTCCTCTTCGAGCTACAAGCCCCAGTGGCTGGCTCAACGCTTCTTGTCTTTGCCGATGTTTGGTGTTGGCGGCGTTGTGGTTGCTCTAGTTCTAACCCTCTGCGAATAGAGTTTGACAGGGTCAGATAACCAATTTGTAGCACTAGATACCAAATTGGATCAAGTATACTCATGAAAGAAAGAAAGAATAAATTTTCCTAAGTCTTAATCCTCTCAAAGAAAAGTAAAGGCGTCCCCCTACCGTTTTCCTTAAGACCCTACTAGACTCGTTCTTTGTGTGATGAACCACTAACCCTAATTGCTTGATACCAAGTTTTGTTCACGACCAAAAACGGGCCCGCGACTGGCAACCCACACTTCTCCTACATGTAGCGACCACCCATCCATCCCAACGTTTTTCCAGCCGATAAATAACAATATAATGCTGAAGACTTTAAACTCATTAAGGAAAATCGATTTAATAACTATAAAAATCAATCTTTATATTCCCCAAAACCTGGAAGTCCTCACACAAAGGAACATCTATCCTTCAAATTCTATCTAAGAATATCTAAGAAGCTAAATAAACAAAAAGCTATCCAGCCGAACTTTCAAGCATCAAGAACATGAAAAGAAATCCGGTCCAGCTAGAAGCTTAGCTCACCCTTAGATCCACGTGAGAAGACTGGCTAGAGTTGCGGTTTAGTTAAGAAACGGATGGTACTTTGCTCACTCCCAACTAACAAGAAAGAAACAACAGTCGGGTCGTCACAAATCCCAATTAATGAGTAGTTCATTGGCCAACTCAAAAATAGAAACAATATATATCAAATCAGCTCATATATCAACTGCAATACTAAACATTTAGCAACAACAAGTTCTATACTCATTAATAATCTCCGCCAAGTTCACCCATGAGGACTCAGCCTAATGGCTAAACCCATTTGGAATTAGTTTGTTCACATTAATTTTGTATATTAACAATCATTCAAGGTTCACTTATGTTTTAGTTTCTCTTGTGTCGGTACGTGACACTCCGATCCCCTAATTCTACGTGTCGGTTCGTGACACCCGTTCCAACTATTCTTCCGTGGTCGGTTCGTGACACCCGATCCCTTAATTCTACGTGTCGGTTCGTTGAGCACCCGATCCTGAAGTCACGTTCTGTTCGTGACACCCGATCCCCTAATTCTTGTTTCGACTCTAAGTATGAAGAGAAGATTCCTAATCAGTTTTTCAATCCCTGGAGATTAATGTAATCCTTGTTTATTTATGACATTCACTTTACTTTCCCAATATTTGTGAAGTACTTTGAGAATCTTGAGAACTTTCTCGCTAATAGGAATAGACTCGCTCAAGCATATCAACTCGTTGGTGATAGAGGTGAACCTTGAGTTCATCTCAAATATGGTTTCACCTTCCTTCATAACAAAGGTTTTGTGCTGAGTGGTGAGTATATCAACCTTGGACTCTTTCACTTGATGGGTTCCTTCATGGGCTATTTGAAGACAGACCCAAATATACCTGGCAGTCTCACAGAGATTATGTTGTATTCATCTGTCCAATTCCACATACCAGAATCTTTTTTGCTTTGTCGTTCTTTTCATTCTTCATTCTAATAGCCTCATGATACTCTTTTCTCGTTTTAACGATAGTAGTGTTCATATCTTAATCCTTTATTTCGTTTGTAGGAATGTAAGGTCTATCAAGAATAGTGTCCCATAACTCAGAGTGTTCTGCGTTTATTTAGTCATGCATACGATTTTTCAACCACCCATAATATTACCCATTGAAATATGGTGGTCGAGTAGAAGACTGTCCTTCCTCTATGTTTTGTGGGCAACTATTTCTTTAGGATCTTGTCTTTTCTCGTTGTTAACCAAAGTGAGAAGTCAAGCTTTGATACCACTTGTTGTAATCTATGCGTCCACTGGTATTTGTGGGACCATATACTTAGCACAGTTACACTAACAAAAAATAAAGTAAATGTTGAAGAAAAGATTACACACACAACTTCACATAGAAACCTCCTTGTTCAAAGAAGTAAAACCACGACCTGTTTCAATAGAACTTTTCAAACTACATTTACTAATCTTCTCCAGGCAAAGGTAAAACCAATTTACAAAATGAGATTAGCCTGCTAACCTCCAAACTAAGCAATATAATCTATTACTTAGATAAACCAAAAAAGATACAATACTGCTCATTATACTAATCCTAATTGATTAATATTGACTTCAAAAGTAAAACCCTAAGTTACCCTTAACCTAGATCTTATAGTGATTTAAAAAACCTTGAGATGTTTCCTTCATACGTGAAACGATTCCTACACTGCAAGCAGTATTACAAGCATACAAACTTACAGTTGGTACAAAAAGAAATAGAAGCACTCTATCAGGTTTCTTACTGTTTTGAAGCTTGAAAGTTTCTCTCTTTGAATAAATGATGAATATTGTTTTATATTGTTTGATATATACCATGAAGAATTATTGAACAACGTTCAAACAATATCGTTGCTTTTTATTGGTGAAGTACTCTGCAACTTCACCAACTACCTATCACAACCAACTTTGACGGTTGTACAATATTTGCCATCGGATAGGTATTCATGCTCCGTAGAGGACCAGGTCTCTGCACTTTTGAGGAGATCATCAAAACAACTACAAGCATTAATACTTATCAAATTATACATGAAAAGAATGGGAAAGTAACTTAATTTTATGTATATTGTTATAGAATACAATCGGTGCAAATATTATTTTTTTCATATATAGCTAACTCAATTATAGGAGCAGATTCTTAGTTGATTTCCTTGATTTATTTTGATTAGTTTCCTTTCATAGAAGCATATGTATTTGTATAAGTATCTTGTATTGATAAATAGAAAGACATAAGTTATTCTCCATATAATACGTTTTAGGTGGTAGTAGAGAAACTATCTAAGTTGGTATTTGGGCTTTGGCAGAAGTCACTCTAACTTCGCAGGAAGCTATTTTGGCTTCAGTAAAGTATTTGAGAGCTATCTTTCCAACCTCTTGCACTCTCGACACTATTTCTTTTGTTATATAATGGATTTTTTCTAAGTGTATAGTGAATCCATTTGCAGCATCAGGTTTGGGATTGAAACTCTGAAACTCTGAAATATGAAGATGATTGTCCGCCTTTCTCGAGTGAAGCTGTTGCTTCAAAATTCTGGGAATTCAAAAAGGGTGCTAAGAATATTTGTTGGAGATCTGTTTGTGAACTCAAATCTTAAGTTTGAGTCATTATAGAAGTGTCTTGATAAGGCAATTTTGTTAGAACTCGAAACTTTCAAACACAGTATGAAAGAAGACAACCTGTCTATCCTTCTATTTATTGAGTTGTTGTCCGGAAAATGTATTGGCTTCTCAGACATTGTTGTCTTTTTCTATCAAGATCCCCTTCGTTTCTGATTTTTCAGCTAGAGTGGTCTTGGAGCTGTTAGATCTGGTTAGTCATTTTATTCTGGTGATTGTATTATCTCTTTTTTGGTATTATAGATTGTTTGAGACTTGTTGGTTTCTCCACCAATTCATTTTGGTAGCATAAGATTTTTGTTGGGAATATGACCATTGTAATCAGGGAACTCAAAGGTATGATAAAATGATTTTGATTTCTACAAAGAAGTTTGCAGAATTCTCTCGATATTAGAAATTATTAAAGGTATCCACTTCAATTAATGCTTTTACTAAATCAGATAAAACGTGTCTAATCACCTTTTTAAATAAATGGGTAATTGATTTAGGTGCTTTAAATCACATCACCGGTAATCCTAACACTTTTACTAGTTTTCAGTCACACAAAGCTCTCTCTTTGGTTACTATAGCTGATGGATCAACTTGTAACAGTGTTGTATATGGGAATATTAAACCAACCTCCACTATTACCTTGTCATCAATATTAAGTCTACCAAAGTTGGCCTTCAATCTAATTTATCTTAGCGAAGTTACCAGAGAGCTTAATTGATATATTTCGTTCTTTCTGGATCATTGTTTGTTTTGTAATCTTAAGATGAATCAGGTTATTGGTAAAGGACATGTATATAATGGTCTTTATATTTTGTATGAATGGGGGCCTCAGTTTGTTGCCTGCTCTAGTGTTGTGTCTCTATTTGAAGCACATTGTTTATTGGGACATCGTTCTCTACCTTTGTTAAAGAAGCTTTGTTTGCAATTTTAGAATATTTCTTCATTATAATGTGAGTCATGTCGATTTTCAAAAACTCATCACAGCTCATTATGTCCAAGTTTTAATAACAGAGCTGAGTTCGCTTTTGAATTGGTTGATGTTTGGGGACCATGCCCTATCATTTCCAAAACCGGACATAAGTATTTTATTACTTTTATGGATGATTTTTCTCGTATGACTTGAATTTACTTCATGAAGAGTCTCCCAGAAGTGTTTACTCATTTTTGTTCCTTCTATGGTGAAGTCAAAACAAAATTTAATGCTTCGGTACGTATTCTAAGAAGTGACAATGCTAAAGAATATATGTTAGAATCATTTCAATCTTCCATGAGACAACACGGTATTCTCCACCAGTCTTCATGTATTGATACACCCTCTCAAATTGGAGTTGTTGAGAGGAAGAACAAGAATATACTTTAGAAAACTTTAGAACTTTTGTTCCAAATGAAGGTTCCTAAACAATTTTTGGCAGATGCAGTCTCTATGGCTTGTTTTGTAATTCATCGTATGTCATCCACGGTTCTTGCTGGTAATTGTTAAATGCATTAGTTAAGTGAGGTATTGGTGTAGGCTTTGCGAGGACGGATGTGCTTACCTTGTTCTGTTCCCAAAACAATTTTCATTTTTTAGAATACCTAAGGTGTTTGGAAGAACTTGTTATGTTCAAGTTGTTTGACCATCTGTCACTAAGTTGGATCCAAAGGCATTGAACTTCATTTTTTTGGGTTATTCTTGTGTACGAAGGGGTATCAATGTTCTTTTGCAAAACTCAGAAAATATTTGGTATTAATTGATGTGGTATTTTTATAGATTACACCTTTCTTTTATGCACCTCCCATTTCTATTAGTCAGGGGGAGGAACATGAGTGATAGGTCTATGAGGTGACCCATGTTTTGAAAAAAGAATCAAATATTTTCCCTCCATATTTTGGATCATTTATTGAGGATCAATCGGTTACTGTGCCATCAACTTTTGCACTATCTATGGTAGTAAGACCTCTTCTTGTACAAGTTTAATCGAGGAGGCGAGAAGACAATGATACATGGCCTGCACCGGTCACTTTGTCATCAAATCCTCATTCATCTGATCTTCCATAAGATCTTAATCTCTCTATTGCTATTTGTGAAGGTACACATTGTTGCAAATCTTCATACTCCATTGCTAATTTTGTTTCCTATGGTCATTTATCCTCTATGTCTAGATCTTTGTTTGTTTTTCTAGATTCTATCATTGTTTCTAAGGTAGTTAAGGAAGCCTTGAGTCACACTGGGTGTTATACGCAATGCTTGAGAAGATACATGCACTAGATGAGTATCACACTTGGGACTTTGTGGATTTATCAAAAGGAAAAAAGGCAGTGGGATGCAAATGGGTCTTTGTGGTCAAAGAGAATCTAGATGGCTCTTTGTTTAGACTTAAGGCTTGACTAGTGGCTAAAGGGTATGATCGGACTTATGGGGTGGATAATTCATACGCATTTTCTCATGTGTCTAAACTCACTTTTGTTCGCTCATTTATTTTCTTAGTTGCATCTAAGATTTGGCCATTGCACTATCCAGATATCAAGAATTTGTTTTTTCATGTTACAACCCAAAGTACCCCCTAGGCATAACTGACGTCTTTGTCCTTTAAGAGGTCTTAGACAAGCCCTTAACATTCGTCATAACACATCATAGGTAAAGAAAATATGGAAAAATTAAAACTTTTCTATATAACGAAGTATACTTAGATTTCTCGCATATTGCATATGGGGTTTACATAGACCCCTAATTTATGAAGCTTACATAGACTTCTCACTTAACATTTAACAACATTGTCAAATAGTCCGTCTCACATTTAACCATCTAAAAAGTGAATCACAATAGTTTTGGCATAGCCCTTAGTCTATTACAATATGCCCATATAGGCTACAAAGGATCGCAACTTGATTACTGGAATAATCGTCTGCAAAAACCAAAAGACAAAACTAATAAGTCTTGCTTGGTAGCTTAGATACCGTGGTTACCACATTATTTTTAATGCGTTTTCTTTAAGTTTAGTGTGTGTCCCAAAAGACTTTTTTGTATGATTTTTATGTAATTTTTCATCAATCACCTTATTTGCAGGAAATCTGTCCAATAGAGATGAACACGAAAGTTTGTTTTGAGCGAGAAATGACAGAAGAGACCACCTATCGGAGATTTATGAAGTCTTCGAGCGCTGTGATGGGCTGTAGTGCCATCGTAGTAGAGATGCTGAGGAAAATGGAGTCCTGACTTAAGTGTTGGATTATACGAAAGTCCACGACTGACCCGTCATATAGCACGACGTCCTGTCCTGCTGTTCATCGGCAAATAATCAGATAGCAATCTCAGTACCCAATTTCTATAAGTTTTAAGTTTAAGGAACGAGATCCTTCGAGTCCCTTGAGTACCATCGTGGCTTGGAGAAGAACGGTACGTCATAATACCTTCCGTTTCAGGTATGAAGAAAGTAGCAAACAGTTTGTGAAAGTATGACAACGGAGTCCCATCGGCCCGTCGTGACTACACGGTCCCGCCGAGGTCCGTCGACTCAAAGACGCATTTGACAGATTTTTAGTAATTAGTAATCCTTCTTTTTATTACGTTTTTTATTTTTTATTATAAATAGTTTTTGAAAAACCCTCATTTGTGGGGTTAGACGCCTTTGATAATAACTCTTTGATAGTACACTTTTTGATAGTTAGAACTTTTGGATAATCGTTAGTTCTCTTGTTTCCAGGATTGAAGGATTAATTTTTAGCACTTGTTACACTTTTTCTGGAATGATGTTGGTGCTTTTGTTGGAGTTACTCAAGTCCAATTTCAGATTTTATTATTTCTCACAATGTAAGTGCATGATCTTAATTCAATATATGAATAGGGTGATTATACCATGGTAACTTAACAAAAAAAACCTGCCCCAAAATCCAATAACTAGGGTTTGTGGGAACCCATGGGTGAATAATGAGGTAAAAAACTAACTAAATAGCAATTCTAGAATAGTGTCATCATGTATTGAATATTCTTTCATTTAGAAGTCTTTTTAATGATGGTCAACGTTAGAACTCGCCGTATGCTATTTGCCGTACCAAGGCGTAGATAATAGAAACAGAATTATCAACATAGTTTATTGTATACTATCTAATAGGCTAGTGTCGATTGGTACAAGGTAATAACTTAGTCAAATATCACATACAATGGCTTAATATTCGGTAAAGGTAAGGGTAGTATAGCAACTCACGTAGCTGTACATGGTTGCAGAGTGAAATTTTCTAGATGCCGGACCAAAGAATTTTATAGATCCATAACTATCACTTTAACATTCAAATACTAGGAAAGAAGGTATAGTTTATGAATTATCAAGTAAGGAACCTGTGCGGAAACAATAACGCCCTAGTTACTTTTATTAATTGATTAAGCTCTAATATTTGAATCTGTAGTTGTTTTACTTAATCTATTAATTACATGCATTATTTAGAAATAAAAACTCCCTTACTGTCTTTTTGTTTTTCTAGGAAAAATAATTGACTAAATATAGGTCCTATATAATAAGTTAAGTCCTGTAACTATTTTCCCTCTTGGAAGATCCAAACCTCATTAGTTTGGTCTTTAGTTATACGCCACTTATTTCTATTTGAGAAGTAAGTTTGAGCTATTAAATTTTGGCAGGATGCCGCTTCCGGGGCACAGAAGATTTTTAAGATTAACTAAAATTATTACTAAGAGTTTAGTCAATATTTTCTTAATTTTACAGTTTCCTATTGTTTTTTATTCTTAGCGATACTATCTTTCTTTATGGCCAATTAACACGATAGCGCAGAGAACCCTTGTTTTTCCCGATGCATCATGGAATTAGAGCTACAAACGCAAATGTATCAAAACGTGGGTATTAACGATGATGATTCAAACCAGAACATCCCAGCTCCAGTTGATGTTCATGGTCAGTTATTTCCCGTTGATCCTAGTGAAAATCAAAAAAAGGGACAAAATCCCGCTCCACGTCCTCAAAAATACTATAGAGGCTATGATAATATTGCAGACTCTGATAGGCCACTTGTCTTGCCCCCTATACAACAAGGCCACACCTTTGTGGTAACTAGTAGTCTGATGCAGATGCTCACTTCTAGAGGTTTGTTTTCAGGGACACCTTTTTAAGACCCACATGCCCATATAGCTAAGGTAAGGGCAGTGTGTAAAAGTTGTGTAGGAAAGCCTGATTTGGATTTGGATGTAATAGGGATAAGAGTATTTCCTCTTTCACTGACGGGAGAGGCTGCTATTAGGTTTACTGAGCTCCCTTGTAACTCAATTTTCACTTGGAACCAACTAAGGGATGTTTTCTTAGCATGTAACTACCCGGTGTCCAAGAAAGTAAATCACAAAGACAGTGAACAAATTTGTGGCACAACCAGGAGAGTCAGTTCGTAGTTCTTGGGATAGATAAACTTGATTTTTGAGAAGTGTACCCAATCACCACATAGATGAGAGTCACTGAAGGAATACTTCTATCGGGGAAAGGATGCTAATAATAAAGCGATATTGGATACTATAGCGGGTGGTACTTATGGGAAGTTTCCTTATGCCGAGATTGCCAAAAAGTTCGAGAAAATCTCCCGTAATAATAAAGCTTGGAGTACTAGGAAGTCAGATACTGGAAGAAATACCTTCGCAGTGCAATCCTCACACAACCTAGTGACATATGAGATTCGTGAAGAGATGGTTCAGATGAGAACTGAGCTTGGGTTTGTATTAAAACATGTCACTGGGGTGCAGAAAAGATAAATGCAGTTAACTACTTGTCTAAACCACCACCACCAAATGATGAATGTTATTATAAGGAGAATTCCTATACGGTAAATGAGCAGACGGGGGGTTTTCGACTGAGTTCCCAAAGCTCAAATTAGGAGAATTGGCGCCAAGGTCAAGGAAACCAAGGTCGGATCCATGGTAACTATAACCGTGAGTGTCATTATGTACTATATGGAAATTACAACCGCGACAAAAACTTCTACAGGGGTAACTATGGTAAAAGAAATGATAGGAATGGGCCCTATGCTCCTCCTTAAAATCATGAAATTACTCATAGGGATGGTGGAGGTAGTATGGAGCGAGTTGAGGATATGTTGCACAAAATGATGAGGAGGTTCGATGCTAGTGATGAGCACACTAAAGAGTTGAGGAGTAATTTAGCGGGTATTTGGAAAAAATTCGATACACATGCAATATCGATTAAGCAGCTTGAGTTTCAAATGGACCAATTATCTGCGACTGTGAAAACACGGCAACCGGACACTCTTCCTAGTAGCACTGTCCAAAATCCAAAAACTAATGGACACTGTATGTCAATCACTACTCGTGGTGGTAAGCAAACCATTGACCCACCTATGCTGTCTAATGAGGAAAAGGTGATAAAAGATAATGATAAAGTGGTAGAGGTTAGTGGTGAAGTAGAAGATAACACTGAAAAATATGTTGAAGTGCCTAAAAAGGTAACTTCCATACTTGGACCACCCCCCCATTTCCTCAAATATTAGTGCAAAAGACCGAGGATGGTAAATATCGTCATTTTATAAAAATGTTGAAGAAACTTTCTATCAATGTCCCTTTGGTAGAAGCTTTAGAACAAATGCCCGGTTATGCCAAGTTTATGAAAGATCTGGTTGCAACAAAAAGATTGGGGGGGTTTCGCTTTTGAGGATGCTGATAGAATTGCCACATTTTTATTGCTATGTCTAACAAGATCTTTGTACAAAAAACAAAAGATCCGGGTGCGTTCATATCCGTGTACGATGGGTTATTCACATTTTCACAAAACATTATGTATCTGGGGTCAAGGTTATACTCTCATTGCCCCTCTGATTACAAGAAGTTGGGAATTTATGGGTGTCCAAGCCCTGCATGGCTTCTACTGATGGGCCGATGGAAACAGTAAAAAGGGCCTATAGAGATACTCCACGATGTTGGCTAGCAAAGTGGAAAGCCGTTCATATTACTCCTGGCAGAGTTTGGTTATTCCTTGAATGTGAATTGATTTTGAATTCCATTTTCTTGGGAGGACATTCCTTGCCTACTGGTAGGGCCTTAGTTTGGATATAGAAAGGGGCAGATGAAATTTTGGTTGAACATGAAGAAGTGACCTTCAAACTATGTACGGTCCATGAAGGAAGATGGTGAGCTCCAATCGTGTATCTTCTATATCCACATTGTTTGTGAGTCATCCTGAGAACCTTAATAAAAGAAACGTATAAGGTAGAGCATTAGCGTATGATAATACTTTGATAATGACTCATTGCAGAGTATGGGTCTTATTAACGGCTCTTTTATCGAGGTGATGTTTCGATTTCACAGAAGAATATGAGTTAGACTGAAGAATCATGATTCTCTAGCCCACCCCGAAACATCTATAAGGAGGCTCAAGTTATAACTAAAGGCTCTACCACCGTCATCTCTGGTATTAATTCTTAGTAAATGGTGACACTATTACTGATATTATTGCATCAATCTAATGAACAACAAGTTTAAGAGTGGGTAAAAAGTGTAAAACGTACAAGAGCTTTTGGTTGACTATTTCCGGACATTATTGGGATCCCGCTTCTTAGTATTTTACTCATTAAATCAAAACTCCACATGCCCGATCATAAGCCTAGTATTGAGGCACCAGAGAATGCTAAATCCACCTATGAAAGGTCGTGAAGAGGAAATCATTAAATGGTTGATGCCGAAGAAATCTAATCCGATCGCGGATAGTATTGGGTATGCCTTGTTCACGTGTACCTTAAGAAAGGGGGAATGAATGTGGTCCGTACATGGAAAAATGAAATTTGTTCCAATGAGACCGGGTTCTGATGGATGGGTTTGTATGTATTACCGTAAATTAATGCATGGACCAAAAAAGACCATTTTCCTTTGCCCTTTCATGGATCAGATGTTGATAGTCTTGTTAGAAGGTGGGACTGTTTTTCTTGATGGATATTTGGTGTAGATACGATTTCTTTGGCACCAAAGATCAAAAGAAAACCACCTTTACTTGTCCATATGGTGACCTTTGCGTTCAAGAGAATGCCGTTTTGGTTGTGCAAAATTGCAACCCCGCCACATTTCAAAGATTAGATGTCGATATCTCCAATATATGGGGGAAGAATACTATTGACTTTTATGGAGGATTTTCTGTGGTTGGTAAGTCTTTGAGCGTGTTTGAACATTATCTGCATGTCTTAAAATGATGTGAAGAACTGCAATTTAGTACTAATTTTTGGAAAAAAATGCAACTTCATTTCATGGTGAAAGCAGGTATGTTTTGGCTCATCACATTTCAGAAAGAGCATAGAGGTTGATCATGTCAATTCGAGGAATAGAGACTCTCCCCCACCTATCTCTGTAAAAGGTGTGAGAATGCTTTTTTGGTAATTCATTTTACCTGGAGAGTCATCAAATGTTCACAAATTGCACATCTTTGGTGAAAACCTTCTGAGAAAGATTGTAATTTTATTTTGATGAATCTGTCTTAAAAGCTTCGGCGAGATAAAAGAAAAATTGGTGTCTCACCTATCGTTATTTCTCTGGAGTTGGAACATTCATTTGATAATATAGGTGGAGGGGGGGTTTGCATGGGTGGGGGGGCGAGGAAAATTGGGGGGAAGTGGGGGTGATATTGGGGAACTTATAAGAGGGGTAAGGTGCCGATGGAGTGTGTGTAGAGTTGGGGTCGGAGTGGATGTGCGATGCTAGTGGGGTTGCTCTTGGTGTGGATTGGTACAGAAGAAGGAACCAAAATCCTGTCACCCACGTTACTATGCTAGTAAATCCCTAAATGAAGCCAGGATAACTACCCATGACTGAGCAAGAACTCCTTGCAGTAGTTTTGCTATGAGAAAAATTTCACTCCTATTTACTAGGTACTGATTTATAACAAGAGTCCATAGACACGCAATCAACCTTAAGGTGTTACGGGGTTTATTTACATTATTTGTGAAGGGAAAATTGCGCATTAAATATTCAAATCTAGATACATAATAGAATCACTAAAATTTTCAAGATTTAGGGTTCAAATACATTATACTAACAAGACATATTTGTTTTTAAGCTAGTTAAAGGGCATCCCCATCAAAATCATATGCAATAAGGCGGGAACATTACGATAAAACAAGTAAAGTCACTACACAGACATTTTTAAACATGAAAAAGAAGTGCGAATGACATAATAAGAATAATTGAATATATTTGACCAGCCTTAACGTGGCTTTGTTGTTTGCCGGTGTTTTTTCCCTTTGTGCTTTCTTGTCTCTTTTCTTGTTCTCAGAAATTTTGAGTATATTGAGTTACCATCTCCACCATGGTGCTTGTGTCTTATTCGTGCTGTTTCATGGCATCAACATAACCATTATTGAAATGACCACTTCTTCTTCGGTTTCTAGGTCGATATTGGGAGCATAACTTTGATACACTTTGACTGAAATCAACTCGTATCCTTTGATAATCAGTTTTAGTATTATCCAGTTTAATATATACTTTCTCACAGGACTCTTTGTCCTTAAGTGACTATTCTCATTCTTCTGATCTCTGATAAATTCAGCATGTGTCACGGTTCCAAATCGTGAGAATGTTATATACAATTCTTTCTCTTCATTTGAAAGATTTAAATTACAAACAAAGAGCACATTGTCAGGAGCGTCATCTCAGCATCAGGAATTTCTCCTACACTTTCAAGTAATACTGCTCGGGAGTGTGCTTCCTACTCTTCACAAACACGTAATTCCTCATCCTTTGGAATCCAATAATCCTCTAGTCGAACATCATCAATCTTATATTTAGGATTTCTTTTAGGTGAAGCATCTGGAATCAAGTCGTCTAACAGGAAAGGATCATCGAAAAGAACATACAATATGTAAGTGTGTTTGATTCAGATATTTTGATAAGGCTTTCCCTTGTCATCCAGGAAAGTTTCATTTATCCGATTCCGAGTGCAATCCTCGACTGTAATCTCTTCCAAAACCTTACACTCCCCAATCTAAGTGAGTCGGACTTACACAGTAATGTGATATAAAACAGAAGCATTTAGATCTCTCCTTTAGTTCCACGCATAGTCATCACTACAGTTCCCCTCTTTGAATGCTTCAAGTCAGAATGAATCCCATCACCGAAAAACGAGCCTTGTCACCACTTAAATTTTTTAATATTGAATCCCCTCCCAACCGTGTTCCAGTTGGATCTCCCTTTTGTATTGTGAAATCCTTTCGAACAATGTAAAAGAGACAATTATGGTAATACTTTATCCTGCATAACTTCATAAAGTTTTGGCAGGTTAAGGGGCATCGATCGGTGAACAAATCCACTACGATGTCCCCCAAACTTGTCACAATCATCACCGACATAGTGGAGGACGAAGGAGGACGATTTTTTTGAAAGAAATAACTGAAGGAAGAGAGAGAGTGTGTATAGATAGAGAGGGATATTTCTGGTTTGGTTTATGGAATCTCAAGGCAAATATAGTGTAAAGTTTCCTATTTTATTTATTTGTCCTACTTTCATTAGGAATAGAATTTTAGGATTTAATTTCCTTGTTGGAGAAGATTAGGAAATAGTAGACAAAAAAAGAGGGGACAAAACTCCTTTTTGTTATTTTGATGAATCATGTAGCATTCCCGCGTTTGTTGTAGTTGGGATGAATGTTTTTTCTTTGATGTTTTCATATTGAGTTTGGTAAATATTTTGAGAAACAACATTTTCAAGAAAGTAAGTTCCTTGAAAATTAAAATAATTTAGCTCCTTGAAAAGCTAGCATTACCACAACTGATAGAGTTTTCATCCCTTAATAAGAGGTTTCCGGTTTGAATCTTAATTATAGAAAAAACATTGGTAGGAAGCGTTTCCCCCCAAATGAATCCCTATAGTAGAGGTGTATATGACGAGGTTGGTTCGAATTTTTTGAATATCAAACCAAATCATTTGTGTCAAATTTTAAAATTTATAAATTAATCTAAACCAAAAAAATTGTGTTTTTTTCAAGTTTTTCAACCTCAAAATTGTTTTGGGTTAGGTTCGGGTTTTTCAACACCAAACCATTAAACCATTTGTGAAAAAAAACTTTATATTTTTAGTCCAACTTAACTACAATTGTTGAATTATTTTTGTAAAGTATTCATACAAACATATAATTAACTTGTACACCAAATATTTCTTTAGTCCAAATTAACTACAATTGTGTAAGGTATTTCTTAAGAAAATAACACAAAATATGATATAAGTGTTGATGATAAAATATTCAACAGTTTAATAATGAAATTGTATAAAATAAATATTGCAAATTGATAAGAAATAATGGAAGTGATCATATTTTAAATTACTAAATTGTGCTAAACAAAGTCTAATAAGTATTCAGTTATATGATTAAACATTGAAAAAAAATTATAATTATGTTATGCATTTTAGATGTCTAAACAAGTGTACAACAAAAGAACATATTCAATGTTATTGTCATTCTTAGTGTTTAATTAATTTATCTTTATAGCATTATTAGTGTCAAAAAACATGAAAAAATATGTTTGAAGATATAAATTATGAAAATGCATAAGCAATATTTAGAAACAACAACAAAGTAAATACTTTTATGTATAAAATAAAATCAAAAATTACATATATAATACCCGCCTGGTTTGGTCTCATGTTGACCTTTTTTATTTTAAAGTTAAAACCAAACCAACCCAAAGATAGTCGAAGTCTCTTTTTTCAATACCAAATCAAGTCAAATCAAATCATTAGTCGGGTTTTATTTTCTTCCTATGTAACTCGATTTAAGATTTGATTCATGACTCTAACTTTATACAAAATCATATCAGACCACCCCTACCATAACTCAAATATTAATATTCAAACAATTTAGTATTCTTCGAGAAAATTGCCTATTCCCCCCTCCCCCCCCCCCCCCCTGCAACCTCCCCCCAACAATAACTGGTCTCTACCTTAATGTATGTTTTGTGTGAGCATATTGAGATCCTTTTTTAGTTTTAGGACAACAAGCAGTTGGTACATATTTATATCTAAATAGGGCTTAAAATACATAGGTCGATCATATTATGTGGATACATCATCCATAATACATAACAATTTATGAATAGGTAAAGCCCAAAGATTGTTCTCATTTTCTCAGCCCTTTTTAAAGAAACCCAACCACTCTCCTTCTGAGTCCAGCATACTGTCCGGTGAGTAAATCTGGGCTGCTATATCGTTGTATGTAGACGTTATGAATTTGTTCGTTTCTCTAATGACCATACCCATGGTTGCAAGCAATCAAATATTGGAAGAGTAATACTAATTTCTTTCTCTATGTGTATACTTATCATTTAGAGTTCATAATAGAGATTCCCTAGCATGCTTCATATTAAAAAGTTTTTCAGGACATGCAGGTGGGGGTTATCACCTTGCCAGTCCCTTAATCAATATCTATACCCTTGATTAGGTGAATGAAAACCTTCTCTCTTCATATATCCTCTATCACATAAATAATATTATACATATATCACATATTATATGGAGAATAACTTGTGTATTTATATTAATCAAGACAAGATACTTTTACAAATACATATGCTTATATTAATCAAGACAAGATACTTTTACAAATACATATGCTTATATGAAAGGAAACTAACAAAACCAAATCAAGGAAATCAACTAAGAATCTGCTCCAATAATTAAGTTAACTATATATAGAAGAGATAATATTTACACCAATTATATTCTATAACACTCCCCCTCAAGCTGGAGCATACATTTTGATCATGCCCAGCTTGTCACAAAGATAATTAACCCGAGCTCTATTTAATTCCTTTGTGAACAAATCAGCTAGTTTCTCTCTTGTCTTTACATAACCGGTGGAAATCAAGTTATCTTGGATATTTTCACAAATAAAGTGATAATATACCTCGATATTCTTTGTACTTTAGTGACACAAAGGATTTGAGGCAATATGAAGAGAAGCTTGATTATCACACTAGAGTTTTGTTAGTGTAGAATGTCTCCTTCCAATTAATGTCAATATGTGATGTATCCACATGATCTCACATGTGGATTGCGCCTTAACTCTATATTCATATTCTGCACTGGGTCGCAATACAACACCTTGTTTCTTAATTCTCCATGACACCAAATTACCCCCAACAAAGACACGATAACCAGTAGTAGATCGTCTATTGGTTTTACATACAACCTAATCAACATCAGCAAAGCACTCAATGTGAGTATGTCTATGGTTACCATATAAAATTCCAAGTCCAGGGGTTCTTTTCAAGTATCATAATATTTTTTCCAAGGCTTCTCAATGTTTGACTGTAGGTGTAGACATGAATTGGCTAACAACAATTACTGCAAAAGCAACATTTGGACGCGTTACAGTGAGATAGTTTTGTTTCCCTACTAACCTCTATATCTCTCTGGATTACAAAGGGGATGTCATCATCTCTGGGTCAGTGCACAAATTAAGGGACCATTGGAGACTAAAGGTTTGGCTGGGGACTTTCCAGTTTCCAGCAGTAGGGTAAGGTGATATACTTTCTCTAAATAGAAAGATTTGCTCTTTCGAGCTTCTTCTAGTTACTTCTACTTCCAAAAAGTACTACGTCAGTGTCCCACATCTTTTTGTGTGAATTTAAGTATGCAAGACTGAATTGAGTGGGGAGAAGACCCCCAGAAACTCAATTCATGTAATAACCAAGTCAATCAACACATATCCCACAAGAAAAAAAGTTACCAATTGTTTATTTTTTTAATAAAAGAGTGAGTTATCTCACACATGCTTTTTCCAGCCTAAATTCCTAAACTAATTCACTTAATTTGACAAAAAAAAGCATGAGGGCTTTGTTTCAAACCATACAAGGATTTATTTAGGTGACAGACTTTCCCATACTCCTCTTGAGAAACAAATCCAAGTGGTTGCTCCATATACGCTTCTTGTTGGAGATCACCATGAAGAAACACATTATTGATATCTAGCTAGTGCAATTGACAATTATAAGATGCAACTAATAAAATAAATAAGCAAATATAAGTGAGTTTAGCCATAGGAGAAAATGTATCTAAATAATCCACCCCATAAGTCTGAGCATATTCTTTAGCCACTAGTCGAGCCTTAAGTCAAGCCATAGAACCATTTGGATTAACTTTGACCTTTAAGACCAATTTGCATCCCACTGGCTTCTTTCCTTTGGGTAAATCCACCAAGTCCCAAGTGTAATTCTCATATAGTGCATGTATCTCCTCAAGCATTGCATTATGCCACCTAGTGTGACAAAAGGCTTCCTTAACTATCTTAGTACCAATGGATAATTCTAGAGAAGAATACAGATCTATAGCATAAGGATATGGAAACATATGAAACAAATTAGCAATTGAGTATGAATATTCACAATACTGTGTACTTGGGCGATAACATGTGAGATTAGGATCTTCTGGAAGATCAAATAAGTCAGGTCGTCTGCATGACAAAGGGACCCTTGCAGGACCGTATCCTTGCTTCTCGCCTCCTCGGTAAAACTGTACAATTGAAGGTCTTTACTACCAGTAGATGGTGCAGAAGCCTGAAACGCATCATAATCGATTTGATCCTCAATCTTATTATCCAAAAGATTGAGGGACTATTTTAATTCTTTTGTCATACATGGTGATCTTATAACAATCACTATCTTACTTCCCCTGACTAATAACAAACGGTGAGGTGCAATAAAAGAAAGGTGTAGTCTTTGAGAAATACCACACAGGTTATATCAAGTATTTTCTGAGTATACAAACAGAATAGCATTGAACGCCCTTCTGAAACGATAAATAACCGCAAATGCATTTTAATGCCTTTGATCAACTATGAAAATTGGTTGAACCTCTCAAACATAACAAGTGTTTCCAAACAACTTAGGTTCTACTAGAATAATGACTTGTTTGGGAAAACATACTGTACGGCACATTACCAGCAAGAACCGTGGATGACTTATGATTAATCACAACTACGTGTACTTTTGCGAATAACAATAGGGAGATTAAGATCTTCTGGAAGATCAAATAAATCAGGTTCTGATGACAAAGGGACCTGTGCAGGACATGTATCATTGGCTTCTAGCGTTCTCGAGTAAACTTGTACAATTGAAGGTCTTTAACTCCATAGGATGTGAAGAGCGTGAACGCACAAATGTACTCCTATCTCCTCAAGAATGATCCCCAAGATGAGGGACAATATTTGATTCTTTTGTCAAGACATCGGTGATCTTATAGACTAATCACTCATCTTACTCCCCTGACTAATAGAAAGGGAGGTGCATAAAAGAAAGGTGTAGTCTTTGAAAACACCACACTAGTTGATATCAAGTATTTTCTGAGTACAGCATAATAACATTGATACCCCTTCTGAAGACGAGAATAACCCAAAAATGCATTTTAATGCCTTTGGATCCAACTTAGTGACAAATGGTTGAACATCTCAAACATAACAAGTGTTGCCAAAAACCTTAGGTTCTACTAGAAATAATGACTTGTTTGGGAAAACACACTGTACGACACATTACCAGCAAGAACCGTGGATGACTTATGATTAATCAGAAAACAAGCCGTAGAGACTGCATCTGCCAAAAATTGTTAAGGAACCTTCATTTGGAACAAAAGTGCTCGAGTTGTCTTCCTCTCAACAACTCTCTTTGAGATGTTGTATCAACATATGAAGACTGATGGATAATACTGTGTTGTCTCATGTATGATTGAATAGTTCTGACATATATTCTTTAGCATTGTCACTCTTTATAATATGTACTGAAGCATTGAATTGTGTTTTGACTTCATGATAGAAGACACAAAAGTGAGTAAACACTTGTAAGCCACTCTTCATGAAATCAATCCAAGTCATACTAGAAAAACATCTACAAAAGTAATAAAATACGTATTTCCATTTTTGGAAATGATTGGGCATGGTCCCCAAACATCAGAATGAACCAATTCAAAAGCGGACTCAACCTGCTTATTAGCCATTGGAATCAATGAGCTATGATAATGTTTTGAAATTTCACATGACTCACATTCTAATAAAAAAATATTCTGAAATTGCGGACAAAACTTCTTTTGCAAAGGTAGAGGAAGATGTCACAATAGACAATTTGCTTCAAGTGGAAACACAGCACTAGAGTAGGCAACAAATTGCGGCAGTGATTCATCCATAAAGTGATCGTTATATACATGTCTGACCAATAACCTGATTCGTCATAAGATCACGAAACAAACAATGTCCGAAAAGAATGAAATATAACAATTAAGGTCTCTGGTAACTTTGCTAACAGAAATCACATTGAAAGCCAACTTTGGTAGAATTCATATTGAATATAAGGTAATAGTGGAGGTTTTGGTTTTAACCTGTCTCAGCTCCATCATTGTTTGACAGTTGAATTCAATCACCTAATTAATCCCGGAGATGTACTTGCTGTGCAAAACTATAAAATGTTTAGGGATTTATGATATAACCGGTCATTTATTTGAAGCCCTTGAAATCAACACCCATGTATTTGAAGAGGTGATTACATGTTTCAAATCTAATTTAGTAACGGCATTAAGTGAAGTGATTCCTTTTAATAAATTTTGATTCGAGAGAATTCAACAAACTCCTTTGCAGAATTATAAATCATTTTATCATACCTTTGAGTTCCCTGATTACAGTCAGTCCTATTCCCAACAAAATAATTACGCTGCCAAAATGAATTGGTGGAGAAACCAACAAGTCCCAAAAGTCTATAATCCCCCCAAAAGAGACAATACAATCAAAAGAATAAAGACTAACCAAATTTGACAGCTCCAAGACCAAATCTAGCTAAAACTCAGAAATGAAGGGGATGTTAACCGAAAAAGACAACAATGTCTGAGAAGCTAATATATTTTCTGGACAAAAACCTAATAAATAAAAGGATGGACAGGTCGTATTCTTTGACAGTATCTTTGAAAGTTTTGAGTTTCGACAAAATAACCTTATCGAGACACTTCCAGAATGAGTCAATCTTCAGATTTGAGTTCACAAACAAATCCCCAATAAATTTTCTTAGCACACTTTTCGAATTCCATAATTTTGAAGCACCAGCTTCACATGAGAAAGGCAGACAATCAGCTTCAGATTTTAGAGTTTCAATCCATACCCAGATGCCACAAGATGGATTCTACACACTTAGACAATCAATCTATTGAACAAATAAATGGTGTCCAGATTCAAAGGTGAAAGATAGGACTCTCAACTACTTCCCCGAAGCCACAATAGCTTCTGGGAAAGTCAGGGTGACTTCCGACAAAGACAAAATCCTAGCTTAGAGGGATAGTGGATAGTGGTTTAAGTGGGGGTTGGGTGTGGGGGATTTGATAAAGAGTGTGGGAGGTGGGGTGGTGGGAAGGATGGAGTTGGAGTGAGGTTGATACCCGGGGAGTTTAATATGGGAGTGGGGGGATAGGTGTGTGTTTTGAGGTCCTTTTTGGTTCCGATTTTCCTTTTTGGTGTTGAAGTGTGTACATCTGGTATAACGGAGAATACTTGGTTTCTTTACGTTCACAAGACAAGATACTTATAACAGACTGCATAATGCTTCTATAATGAAATTAACCAAAGTAAATCAAGGAAATTAACAAAGAATCTACTCGTATTATTGAGTTAGCTATATATGGAAGCTATAATATTTACACTATTTATTTTTTATAACAATATACATTAAATTAAGTTACATTTCCATAATTGTCATGTATAATTTGATAATTATTAATGATTCTAGCTATTTTGATGATCCCCTCATATATGCAGAGACCTGTTCCTATGTAGAGCACGAATACTCGTCCAATGGAAAAATGTTGTACAACTGTTAAAGTTGTCTACGACAAAAAGTTGATGAAGTTGTAGACTACTTCACCAATCAGAAGTGACGAGGTTGTTTGTACATTGTGTAATAATTCTTCATGGTATGTATCAAACAACAAACAACATATTCATATTTTATTCAAAGAGAGAAACTTTCAAGCTTTAAAACAGTAAGAGACCTGATAAAGTGCTTTTATTTCTTTCTGTACCAACTGTAATTTTGTTTGCTTGTAGTAGAGCTTTCATTGTACGAATCGCTTCGCTTGTGAAAGAAACATTTCAAGGTTGTTTGAATCAGTGTAAGATAAGGTTATGGGTAACTTACGGTCTTACTTTTGAAGTCTATATTAGTCAGTTAGGATTAGTATAGTGAGCAGTATTGTATCTTCTCTAACTCATTTAAGTGATAGGTGGTATTGTTTTGTGTGGAGGCTAGCAAGCTAGTCTCATTTTGTAAACTGATTTTACTTTTGCTTGGAGAAGATAAGTAAACCTATTGAGACAGGTCATGGTTTTACTCCCTTTAGAGAGGAGGTTTCCACATAAGTTATGTGTTCAATCTTTTCTTCAACATTTACTTTATTCTGTGTTGGTGTAATTATGTTAAGGACCTGGTCCCACATAAACTGGTTGGACGCATACATTCCAAAAAGTGGTATCAGATTTACACTTTTCACTTTGGTTAACACCAAGAAAATACAAGATCATAAATGAATGGATGCCCTACCAGAGATGGAGGAAGGACAATTTTCTACTCGACCACATCATTTCAATCGGTAATATTTTGGGTGGTGGAAAAATTGTGTGCATGACTACATCAATCCAGAGGACTCTAAGTTAGGGGAAATTATTATTGATGGACCTTACATTCCTACAACGGAAGTGAAGGATAGAGATCTCACCACTACCGTCGTTAAAACGAGAAAAGAGTAAGATGAGGCTGATAGAAAGAAGAATAAAAAAAATACAAAGCAAAAAAGATTCTGGTATGTGGAATTCGAGAAGATGAATACAACATGATCTTTGTGTGTGAGACTACAAAAGAAGATTTGGGACTGTCTCCAAATATCCCATGAAGGAACCCATCTAGCGAAAGAGTCCAAGGTTGATATGCTCACCACTCTGTACGAAAATTTTGTTATGATGGAAGGTGAAACTATATTTGGGATGAACTCAAGGTACACCCTTTATCACCAATGAGCTGAGTTGCCTGGGCAATCCTATCCCTGTTAGCAAGAAAGTTCTTAAGATTCTCAAAGTAATTCCGAAATCATGGGAAAGTAAAGTGGATGCTATAACACAAGCCAAGAATACAATGAATCTGCCCATGGATGAACTGATTGGGAATCTTCAAACGTATGAGCTGAACAAGAAATAGGGTACAATTGTGAAGGAAGGAAAAAAGAAGAATTGCATAGCTTTTGAAAACATCTCCAAATGAGGTGACTGAGGAGGAGGTAGAAATGGATTATGTAATAAAAAGGTTTTCAAAGATCACAAAGAAGTGTGGAGTTTCACAAAGAAAGCTTCCAGCAGCAGAACAACTACTGCAAATAATCTTTTTTCATAAATGTAGCAAGCCTGGTCACTTGAGAATGGATTGCCCAGTCAAAAGTAGGAAGCTCATGACACAAGACCCCGCAAGAAGGACCTGGTCCCAGATCATGCTCAGATAAAGTCTCATGCTAATCAGATGGTGAGAAAAACATTTGATGTCTAGGGAGATGATCCAAGTGATTCGGAAGAAAATATTAAAAGCCATGAGAATTTTTCAATGATGGCCATTGAAGATGATGAAAGTATAGCACTTAGAAACAACTTCTGAACGGGTTTATGAATGTTATTCTTTGATCGAGTAGTCATGGGATGAGAGGGTTGAATGGTTGAATTTTGATCTGATTCATTTATGTTATCAAGTAAGGAGGGCTCAGAAGAGGTAGAGCTGACAAGATGATGAATGAGAAAGAGACATACCTGAGTGTTGATTGGATGAATTCCTAGTTCCGTTTGATGAAGAAGCATTGTCAGGTATCCCGCTGGAAGATGTGGGACAAAGAAGCTATGTAGTAGATCCCATAGGAGAGGTGATAGATGAATGTTGGTCACTAGTAAGAGGAATAACAAAGTGGTTTGAATCCAAGAGTCAATAGTGTCATTTTGGGGTCTGCTTTCTGTTGGTTCTAGAGACATATAATGTAAGAGTGTTCCACAAAATCAACATGACGAGATAAATAAAGACAAGAATTTACAAGATCATAACACTTATAAGCACTCTGATTTTGTGAATAGCCTAGGAATATGCAAGGAGTATAGCGAGGTTGTAATTTATTCTGATTGTAAGGACGCAACCATGAAAAACATAAACAACCAAAAACACGAATTTTTTTTGTAGTTTGCTAGAGTACCGTATAATATGAAATAAGGTGAATTTCCATGTAAAGTTGGGGTGGGCAAGCTATTGATTAAGTAGGCAGTAGTCTTAAAGGCATAAGACCAGAACTTTAGAGGAAGATTGGCATTGTATAATAATGTGATACCTATCTCCACAACATGGCGATGACGACGCTCGGCAGTGGCATTATGTTCAGGTGTGTAGGGAGGGGGTGAGAAAATGGGATATTCCATGTTCTTCAAAGAATGAACTAAAATGAAGGAACTCCCCACCATTGTCAGAATAAAAACATATGATGGGCTTTTGAAATAATTTCTCCACAATTTGTTTGAATTTTGGAAAACAATTGAAACATTAGAGTTTCTCTTTAGAGGAAATAGCCAGATATATTTCGTATAATGATCCACAAATATTAAATAATATTGAAAACCATCAATATATACTTCTAGTGCAGCGCCCCAAACATTTGAATAAATATTAGCAAAACTTTGTATTGAGAAGTTATAAAATGTTGTTTTATGCATTTATTGTATTTAAAGGAATTGCAAAAGAAATTCTTCTCTAAAGATGAAGAAATATTTAAAGCTTCAAAATATGAAGAAGAATGGGAGTGGAGGGATGGACGAGACTTTAATTCCAGTTGGGAGAAGTGGTGTTGGCTTGAGCATTGATACAACTTGAAGAGTAGACTTGGAAGGCCATGGATACATATTGCCCTTAGGCTTCCCTTCTACCAGTGGTGCCCCCGATACAATAATCCTTCACAACAAACGAGTAAGGTGAGAAATTAACCAAAACATGATTATCGCTACACAATTTATCAACAGAGATGAGATTCTTCATGTGAGGCACACATAAAACATTACTTAAATTGAGAGGGGTAGAGGAAGAGAGTAGAAGAGTAGATCCTGTACGGGTAATCTTGTGAGATTTACCGTCACCAAGCATGATATTTTAGCTGCCATCATATTCATAGGGAAGAGAAAGTTTTGTGAAAAGTATTATGTAACATGGGTTTGTTTTGTGTTTCCGAGAGGCACCGGGAATCACAGCCATTAAGGTCTGCATTAGTGGATTATGCAGCAAAGTTAGTTTTGGGCTGCTGATCGTTAGATCAGTTGAATTTGCTTGAAAAACCATTGGGCTTAGTACTTGTGACAGCAGATAAAATGGAGAGTAATTTTCTGTACTACTTCACGTGATGGCCAAGTGTGTCACACAATTTACAAGTGACCCTGGGTCAATTATTTTGACTACCAGAATGACCTTCTTGATAACCTCCATTTCCATTCTGATTGGAAGGAGAGAAATTACTTTGATTGGAGCGAGAGTTATTGGCACCTCGATTGGAATTTTGATTGGTAGAGGCAGGAGGTTTAGCAGCAAAGTTCGACGTGATTGGCACCACAATATGGGATGACCGACGAGTCAAGTAAGCTTCGAAGTCAGTCAAATTGTCATGAAGCTCTTGAAAGGTTATGGTTGATTCACGAGCAGGAAGTGCAGAGGCAATGCTATCATACTCTGAAAGAAGTCCATGTACGACATGAAGAAAAACTTCACCAGTGGAGATGTGAACACCAACTGAAGCAAGCTTGGTTGCAAATCTCTTTGATTTTATGCAGTTACACAGTAATAGAGAGATTTCCCTTTGGCTAGTATTCAAGTCTTCTCTCAAAATCATTATGCGAGCGCGCGACGGCTTCACATGAGTCGTGGCAAGATTATGTCAAAGCGCATAGGAAGTTTTTTCATCAGTAATGAGAGGGATGCAACCATGACACTTCTAGTGAGATGCTCTTGTCTTTTATAGACAAAGATAGCTGTAGTGGATGGGGATTCATTAATAAACTTAAGAAAATCATAGGCAATAAGTAGTGTTTCCCATTGATATTACCAAGATTGGTAGTTGGTGGTGGTGAGTTTGACTGGGGCTTGGGCAGCGGCGTTGATGGATATATGCTGGTCATTTTTGTTCAAGGAGATGATGTTGTTGGAGGGAGACGAAAAATTTGAAGTGGCTTCATTTGTTGGGTTTCGGAGGGAATCAGAGGTGCTGTTTTAAGGAGGCATGGCTGCAGAAAAAAAAATTTAGTGCCAAGAAAATGTTTTGGCTGTTAAGCGGAATAGCTCTGATAAAATGAAGAAGTTTACTGAAGAGGAAAGTGTTGATTTATTAATATTGAATAGAGTATTTATACAAGAGGGTGGATCCATAAGGATCAGGAAGGAAATCAATACAATCAATCTAAAAAATAAATAAAGATCTTTATTGCTATGAATAATCTAATACTATGGAAACTAAATCTGTAAATAAGGAATATAAATAATATACAATACCTTTAAGAATATATATCTAATAGTTTTATTGAATATGCGAGCATATAACAAGACTAGAAATGTGTAATATAATGTAGAAGAAGAGGTCTCTGAATATATATAGATTGGGATATTTGTAGTTTGTTTAATAGAAACTTATGGCGGAAATAATGTAAAGTTTCCTATGTTATCTATTTCTCCTACTTTCTTTAGTAATATACTATAGGATTTAATTTTCTTGTTGGAGAAGTATGGGGAATTAATTTTCGACTACATTAAAAAATAATTACAAAACAAAGTCAAAAAAAGAGTGGACAAAACTCCTTTTTTTTTTGTTTTTTTGAGGATCAATCACGTAGCATTGCTGTGTTTGTTTGTGGTTGGGATGAATTATTTTCTTTGACTATTGTAGATTGACAAAAGTCATATGTTTGGATTAACTCCTATGTTACAAATCTTTATTAAAACAATATTAGTTGTACTGCCAAAGACGCGTATTTGAGCTTAATCTGATTAAAGGCGCAATTCATATTATAAAACAACAAAATCTTCAATGTATATTTTTTTCATTCTTTAGAAATTTTTGTATGAGTCGAGTTGCATCAATTTCATTAGAGAACCAATGCAACAAAAATAGTTAGTTGAAATTACATCTATATATTTATTCAAGATATCATCTTTAGAAATATTAGAAAAGCTATCATTGCCACAACATATAGAATTTTCTTCCCTTAACAAGAGGTCTCAGGTTTAAATCTTAATTATAGAAAAATCTTTGGTACAAAGAATCCCCCCCCCCCCCAAATGAAGCACTAAAATAGGGGTGTATATGACGGATTGGTTCGAGTTTTTCAAATATAATACCAAATCATTTGTGTCAAATTTTAAAATTTATAAATCACTCTAAGATAATAATAAAATTTGTTTTTTTTCAGGTTTTTCAACCTCGATTTTTTTTTGGGTTTGGTTCGGATTTTTCAAATACCAAACCAAATCATTAGTGTCAACTTTTTAAATTTTATATCAAACCAAACTAATAAATTTCAAATTTTTCGGGTTCTTGGATTATTCCGGTAAAGTATTCATACATCCATATAATTAACTTGTGCACCAAGTAATTCTTTAGTCCAACTTAACTACAAATGTCTAAGGTGTTTCTTAAGAAAATTAAACAAAATATGAGATGAGTGATGACATCAAAATATTCAATAAAAATAATAATGAAATTGTACAAAATAAAAATTGCAAATTGATAAGTCATAATGATAATTATCATATTTTAAAAGTAAGAAATCGTGCTAAACAAAGTCTAATAAGTATTTAACAACATGATTGCATTGTAGAAAAATTAAAATTATGTTATATATTTTAGATGTCGAAACAAATGTAAAACTAAAGAACATATTCAACATTATTGTCATTCTTATAATTGAACTAATTTACCTTTTTAGCATTAGTAGTCAAAAAACATGAAAAAATATGTTAAAAGATATAAATTATGAAAATGCATAAGCAATATTTAGAAACTACATCAAAGTAAATATTTTTTATGTTTAAAATAAATTTTAAAAATTACATATATAATATCCGATTGGTTTTGTCTCATGTTGACTTTTTTGTATTAAAATCACACCAACCCAAGTATAGTATAGTCTTTATTTTTTTTCAATACCAAATCAAGTCAAATCAAATCATTAGTCGGATTTTTATCTTTCGATTATACTTGATTTACGGTTTGATTCACGACTCTAACTTAGTACAAAGTCATATCACACCACACTAACCATAACTCAAATAATATTATTCATACAAATATTCGTCTTCTTTCCAGCAAAACTTGCCACTCCCCTCCCCCCCCAAACACCCCAAAAATAATTCCTCTTACCATATGTTTTGTGGTGAGCATATTGATATCCTATTTAGTTTAGGACATCAAGTAGTGCGGCACATTGATATCTAAATAGGGCTTAAAATACATAGGTCGATCATATTACGTCGATACATCACCTATAATACATAACAATTTATGAATAGGTAAAGCCCAAATATTATTCTCATCAGTTTTTGATAAGATCCCAACCATCTCGCCATTTTAATCTAGCACGACATGTCCGATGATAAAATCTGGGCTGCTATATCCTTATGTAGACGTTATGAACTTGTTCCTTTCTTAAATGACCATATTCATGGTTGCAAGCAATCAAAGATAGGAAAAATAATACTAATTTCTTTCTCTATGTGCATACTTATCATTTAGAGCTTGTAATCGAGATGCCCTATCATGCTTCATATTAAAAAGTTCTTCAGGACATCGAGGTGGAGGTTGTCACCTTGCCAGTGCCTTAACAAATATCTATACCCTGGTTTAGGTTAAAAAAAACCTTTTACCTTCATATATCCTCCATCACATTAATAATAATTACCTATAATATACACATAAGGTTAAGTCACTTTTCTATTCTATTCATGTTTTATTATCTCCTTGCTAGTGCAGGGACCTAGTCCTCTGTAGAGTATTAATACTCGTTCAGTAGCAAATTGTTCTACAACTATTAAAGTTTTTTCATGAGGAAGTTGGTGAAGTTGCATAGTACTTAATCAATTAGAAGCGACGAGGTTATTTGTACGTTGAGTAATAATTCGTTATGGTATATATCAAACAACAAACAACAATATTCATCATTCATTCAAATAGAAAAACATTAAATCTTCAAAACAGTAAGGGACTTACTTAAGTGCCTCCAATTCATCTTGTACCAATTGTAATTTGTTTTGCTTGTAATAGTGCTTAAGTTGTAGGAATCATTTCGCTTGTGAAAGAAACGTTTCAAGGACGTTTGAATCACTGTAGTATCTAGGTTAAGGATAACTTAGGGTCTTACTTTTGATGTCTATATAAATCAGTTAGGATTAGTATCGTGAGCAGTGTTGTATCTTCTCTGGCTCATTTAAGTAATAGGTGATATTGCTTAGTGTGGACGTTAGTAGGCTAATCTCATTTTGTAAACTTGTTTCACTTTTTCTAGGAGAATGTCACAGCCGGGTTTACCCCACATATTTAACCGGCGTCGTTGTCCTCTTTGAGAACTAAGACGAGACCACGCTTATGGTAATAAAACAAATCATCAAGTCGAAGGTTAGCAGAAAATTTAAACTTTTTTACTTCTACAATGGAGGTTTACATAGACCTCTACATACATATTAAGTATAGATATATATAGATTATATAAATATAGATAGATATCAAATTACCCTAGACCCTTCGGTCTAGAAGGTTACATAGACCTTCGACTTTTATTCCAACAATAATATAAGAACAGAAATTAGTCTCAAAGATAGTCTCATTCTAAACATCTAACTAGAGCGCAATTTTGAGGACATATCAATAAATCAATGTAAAGAGAGCCACATATAGCCTTTATACAATCCGTACTCACACTAACGGCGATAGAATATAATAGTATTAGAACAAAACAGAAAACCTAAGCTTGATATTGGCATTGCCTCGGGTGTTGGGATCGAATTCACGCACCAACAAACTAGATGAATGAAAGAACACAAGAACTTTCGAGAGAAAAGAAATGAGAGCGTTTCTAGAGAGAGAAACAGAAAACCCAATATTTCGTGTAAACCACCCAGTGAGTACACTCAACGGCGGTTGGGGTATATTAATATTAATAAATCAAGTATTGTGGTTTATAGAGAATATAAATGGGAATATATATTAATCAGGCTCAACAACCTAACAATTCTCACACTTGCAGAGGTCGAGTCCAGTCATCCAAAAAAATACATCTCAAAAAAAAAAAATCTCTTCATCATCAACATCTTTACCGCATCGCCGAACATCTGTAGACAACAACTACAGAAGACCCAACCGAGGTTTTCCATCAACCCAATTCCCAAACATCAACACATTTCGTCAACATGTCATCCGGGGGTTCTTTGCACCCCTATCTTCTCTAAGCACATATCACCATCCTGCATTGCACGACGAGTGAAATGGTATCGCCTATGATGTGCATTGTCTTCGAATGATAGATGCGATTTTTACCATAACTGTATGGCCACTCTGGCTGAGTAAAGAAGCTCTCTCTCTTGCCTTATGCAACAAATTCCTACCAGATATCTTCCAGCCATATCATGTTTCCCAGCTTCCTATTGCCCACATACTCCGCTTCAGTAGATGAAATTTCTGAGAGAACACCAGCTTGCTGAAGCGCCCTGGACACTAGACTCATAACTCACTGTTTGGTTGTCTTTTTCCCCTATAGCCCAATATTAATGTACACCGAAGTACTTGCTCGATGCTCAAGCAATCCCACAAAACCCGTAATAGCAGCTCAGCCTCTGTCCCTTGCACCGTCTAACAAGTGATAGCTAGCTGGATGCTACCTCTCAGATATCTCAGCAAGCCACTTACACAATCTTCCCAATGCTCTTTCCATAGGGTTTTCGACGTGTGTTGTACATGCTAACAACTCCCACTGCGTAGTGTTCTATATAAGTTCAGTGCAGACCATAGCTACATCAAACTACCAATGGCGGGCACATATGGAAAAAGGTCATGTGATCATATCCTCGACGGTGTATTGGGTGACTGCTCGTTTGACAAATTTTGAAGTTATTAGTCAATGGGTAAGTCCTGGCCCGTTTAGGCATATAACCCATGATATCTGCACTCAGGCACGGATTCTCAATTTACAACTCCTGATATATGATTAAGTGCCAGCCCCAGATCTATTACCGAGAAATCTTCATCCCCAAAATCAGCTTCGCCTGGGACCCAAATGCTTTCATCTCAAATGCTGTAGACAACCTTGATCTTCAGATTGTTAACTCCCTCATACCTATATCCTGCCAAATCAAATATCATCACATACGAAGAGTATAAAGACATATAAATCAATGTATTTCTTGAACAGTCACCGACACAAACCAGAGGCTCCTTTTCGGTTTGCCAGATCCTTTGACTATTACAGTCATGAAGAGTAAAATTTCTTTGTACACTACCTTGTGCTATCTTTAGTCAATACAAGCTTCTGGGATTCTTGCCACACCATGTGTTCTTGCCTGGAATCAAAATCTTCGGTTTCTGCATATAATCTCTTTATCCAGATCTCAATGTAAAAATGTATTATTAAATCCATTTACTCTAGATGCAAATTCTCCGAGCAACAATACTCAACAGAATCATAAATAGAGGATAACTTCCACAACACGAAAAAATATTTTCAGCATAATCAATACCTTTCCTTTGTGAATACTTTTAACCACTAAACGATCCTCTTTGAAAAACAAAAAAAAAAACAAAAAAAAAAAAAAAAACCCTTGTTTTTTGCCATCTGGTTCATACTGATTCGTGAAAACCCAACTTGTCAGCAAAGACTCTCTTCCCTGAGGTAACTAGCCAACACCATGTATGTCGTTCTTATCAAGTGACCCTCATTCATCATCCATGGCTTGCTCCACATGATCGAATCCTCACCTGTAGGGCCTATCAAAAGACTTGCGTTCCCCCTCATTAGTCAGTAATAGATAGTTAATGAAGGTGAATACCTCATCTGGTGCCCTCATGGTTCGGATGATCTCCTTACACTCTGCTCAGTGCTAACGTTGCTTACTTCAGATTATCAGTAGGAGTTGATTTGAGTATTCTTTTCGACATTCTATGGGGTTACATCTTCTCTACTCAACTCAAATCCACTTGGTTTGTAATCTAATCGACATTCTGCCTCTGTTCTTGTACAAGGAAAAGACTCATCAATGTCACGTCACAATATCTCAGGATTTATCTATTCTTGTCCATCCAAAAATCTATAACCAAAACAAATCAGAACCATAGCCTATGAAGTAACACTAAGACTTGGCATCACCAGTTTGTATCTCTGTCTTGATCAACATGAACATAAGCAGTGCAACCCAAAAGTCCCTCAGAGTGTGCTTTAGTAAATGCAGCTCTTTTCTGTCCACTACCTCATCTGCGAATCTTGAACCCTAAAGGAACTAATGAAGTCCCCCCGTTGAGTGTTCAAGTATGCAGCGTTGCTCACAGCATTCGACCCAAAATTTTTTTGGAGTCCCCACAGTGTATCATCATACTCCTTGCACGCATCATTTTAATGTTATGTTTCATACATTCTCAGCATTCCATGCTGCCTTCGCTCTTCCAGGAATTTTCTAATAACTAATTCCCTCAGCTGCACAGAATGACCCTTGACTCTGATTGTCAACTCCCGCCATTGTCAACATTTAGGCATTTGATGGCGGTGGTCAGGACACACCTTAGCGCTCGCTAATTCTACAATTCAAGACACTTTCCACGTTCTTTGAATCAGTTGCACGAGACACATCTTGACGAGGTTATGGCCTTGATAGAGAAGTAACTCCCACTTACTCTTCCTACTGAAATCATCAATGATAGGCCATAGAATTGGGATCCTCCAAGTGATGATAATGGAGATGCGTCCCAAACATCTGTATGGACCATTTCTACCGTACTTTTGTTTGGCTCTCTAGGAGTTTTTGTGAAGCTTTACTCTTTTCTGTTTGCCCATAACACAGCTTTCACACAAGGACCGATCATCAACACCTTCAGGACCTCTTTAATGACTCTTTTTTGCGTAATCCAACAGCTTTCATTTCCTTTAGCACTCCATGTGTCCAAGTTCTTTTGTGCCACATGACATGAACCGAGAAGCACCTTCAGCAACAGCGACCATTTTAATGCACCCTGGAGTGGTAGTACACGGTATCCAGATTATGTGCACGAGCTACTACCATAGCACCTTTCACAATCTGTCCAGCGTACCTTTCCAAACTCGATTGCATATCCATGCGGTCCAACTGACCAACTGAGATCAAATTTTTCTTGAGCTAGGAAATATATCTGACATTCCTCCAATGTCAAGTGGTTTCTCGAGGTGGTGTTTATGAAAATCCCCATTTCTGCAATATCCAAGGCTTTATGTCAGCAAGTACACCTTTTCCAAAATTTAAGATTTGAAATTTTGACAACAATCCTTGCTTGGAGACGAATGGAAATAGATGCCACCAAATCCAAAATCCATGATTCAACCGGGCGTTTACACTAAGGATTAGAGCTAAGTCCCATATGTATTCTGTTGAATTTACAGAATCATTGTCCATCTCCAAATTTCTGATTATGTTGTCTGATCGTTTCTTGCGCTTTGCTACAGTTGTCCGAAAGTGCCTTGTTCTCCACTGCTCCAACAAATCACGTTTTGACTATTCAGGGATTGTCCGCGATTCTTTGATTTTTTGATCGACAATGTTGATTTTGGCCTTTGCATCTTACTTCTCACCCTTCGGGTCAAAAGATGAGAGCCCGGCCCGATGATTCAACTTCTCGTGTGCAAATACTTTCGCTAAAGAAACACACACAAAATTTCATCAAAACTTAAGTTTCTCAGATACACGAAATGCTAAGCGCAGCAGCAGCAACAAAACAATTATCCCAAGGCCCGGCGAGAATGATGACATCAAAATTAACGCCTTAATTCATCTTCAAAATTAATATCCACAGAATTGAGTTGACTCACAATCTATTGAACTCGTTTATATGATCAGAAACGGATCATTTAAGACATCTGTAATTGAACAATTCTTACGCCATTCAAATATACATGTTCATTGCAGATGTTTTTTCATACAGTTTGACAGTGCCTTCACCAGACAGGATTGTAGTCTTATCCTTCACTATGTTGAACGCCACGTTTCTTAAAAAGTCAACGGGATAACCCTAGAGCTGGTGATCTTAAGGTTCCCACTTCTCCTCCCGTCCCCTGGATTCCGGGCTTAACCACGGTCACGGTTCGTTGAAGATCTTTCTGGTACAAGATAATCTTCGATCTGCATTCTTCCTTTAAACTGAAATCGAATCCATCAAACTTCCCATTCCAAGCTGTGAATATCCAATTCAGTGATCGTGTTGAATCTCATTAGCTCTGATTACCAGTTGTTGGATCAAATTCACGCACACACACTTGATGACGAAGAACACAAGAACTTTCTAGAGAAAGAGATGAGAGATCTAGAGAGAGAAAGACAAAACCTAATATTTCATGGTAACACCTCGTGAGTAAACTTCCACGGCGGTAGGGTATATTAATATTAATAAATCAGAGTATTTTTGGTTACAGAGAATAAATGGAGAATATATATTAATCAGGCTCAACAACCTAACACTCAAAAAAATGAGGATCTACCCTGCTTGGATGATCAAAGGATCCAAGTCTTTCTTCAAGTCGCCTTCCAAAACACTTCAATGACCAGAAACTTAAAATGTTGGGGGGGGGGGAAAGGAAGAAAATGAGGTTAGTACGCAATTTGTATTAAGTATGAGACCACAAAACATATAAGATAATCATGATAAAAAGAGACATTTTTATAAAATATTCATTTTTCTTTAAAAACCAATGTACACATCCAACAAAATCATACCAATAAACATTTTCATAATTATTAAGTCATAGGCATGCTCCTTATAAATCCACAACTTTGAAGTCTAGTCAAGTCAACCCTTCATATCATGTAGATGGATACATACTTAATTAACTCCATCACCAAGTCATATTTAAACAATAATCATGAATAAGAATACACTTCATCATAGCAAAACAAGATAACTACTCATGAAACCTTATCATGTCAACATGTGCAATGACCAAGCAAAGCCCCATAACCTCACTCAATCAAGCAACCCAACAAGAAATCATGACTAAGAACCTACTTCACGTAACATGACATTTCGATAGACATTTCATATTACTTTAACAATACCACCCAACACATACTTATAAGTGCACTAATCAACATATAATATCAACAAGGTGCAATATTATCATATATATGGCATATATATGATCATAAACATAAACATGTATAAGAACATCCTCTTACGACTCCCCTCAGGGATAACTAGTGCAATGCTTAGGTAGAGTCCCATACCCCTACATAGACTAAGCTAGACCCCTTAGGTTATCCTAGTTAGAGTACCATCCTTGAATTAATTTTACCTTTTGGGAACATCTCGCTTTACCCGACATAGACCACATGAGATAGTGTGGAATCAGGTTTCATAAAACCCTAAACCGAAATAATGCGATTACTTGAGAAGTTAGTACAAAAACATAAAATATAGAAATTATGTGGATCCACTAGCTAGTATTCATATGGGGGCGTAGTTCAAGAACTAGGAGATATAGTTGGGACCCTCTTTATGATCCATGCATTGTAGTCACCAATCTCAAGATTATTTTAGTGCGCCTACTTTCCCTATGTGGGAAGGGACACTCCTCAATCTACTTCACTCAGTGCTAAGCTAGAGTCCCTTTTTGAAATGTCTTTAAGTCTTTAATTATCAATCATAAAAGCTCTATTTAGGTCATAGGATCTACACCTTGTGTAGTCATCATCATCAATAGCTCAATAAGAATTGCATGAGTATAATTCCTTTCATTACAATTCATATAAGTGAGGTTAGCACATCATCATTTCATTTCAAAACAAGGCATATCGATAGTCATTATCATCCTTATATAACATTCACCTTCATCAACATCACAACATAGTCAAAACATTTAAATTCAATATCATACCATCCTATCAATCCGAATACAAGGCTTACTCCAATATAACATCATCACTTAACCACAATTAATCGCAATGTGAAGTAAATATAGATATTAAAAGACTTACCAAGTCTCCTTCATGCTTCATTATTTAGGCCTTACCATAAACCCTCAATTCAATCAAATTTAGATTAATCACATCATAATCCAATAATCAATATGATAACAAGACTAGAAGAGTTACTGCACCATAATTCAATACTAATCAAAGCTTAAGACAAGATACTTATGTCAATCCTCATAACCTAGATCACTTCTCAAGAAATAATATGGAAGGATATAAATAATCCTAATTTGTTTATAATAAGTGTAACAACATAGTCTAATAGTGATTTAACCAATAATCAAATCAATTGAATCAATCCCAACCTAATTAACATCAAGATCAAACCTAAGGTTAATGTTGAAGGATTATGTTCTTCTATTTAGATAAAAAAAAATAACAAATTATCCTAATCCAGTTAAAATACAGGCTAATATATTCACATTATCCAATAGAAAAATTAAAAATTCAATTCATAATCCTAATTTCGAGATTGAGAAGAACCCATATGAAAACCCAACTTTTGAAAACATATTGAAGGAACCCTAACCTTTGAGGAAAGAGGTCTCAAAGGTAATTAGATCCCATACCATAACGTTTGATGAAGAGTTTTTGGTGAAATAGTCCCTTTCCATCCCCCAAAACAACCCCCTAGCTTGTCTTCACTAGTGTCTTCAAATAGAGAGAGAAAGAATAGAGAAGGAAGAGAGTTTATTTTGTGAGTTGTGTTTAGATTAATGAGTGTTGGGGTATTTATATGGTGGTTAAATTAGTTAATTAATATTTATTTAATACCTAAATAACCCCTAAACCCCTTAATTATTTTAATTGGACTTAACTTAAATTGTGCAGAAAAATGGACCCTCATAGACGGAACCCCGTCGACGGGCCGTCTGTGATTCGATGGTTGGTCCTCCGTTCGTCCTGTACAACCGTCGACTTGGTCAGAGACTTGTGCAGGTGATGGATTTCCCGTTATTGCTAATTGTGGGACGAAGGTTGGCATCGATGCTCCGTCGATCCACACACGAGCTCTTCCTTGGCTTTCGTAGTTTGCAACACTGTCTAAGCAGTGTTGCCTCCTACGTGCTAGGGTCGTCCTTAAGGGTCCTTGGGGAGTTGTACCCGGACGTTTCGACCACGAATCACCTTAAGCACATGTTATACACCCTTGCACTTAATTTCATGAATTTTCAAATCCTAAAAGCTATGTAAATAGGCTAAGGCACGCTAGTACCCCTTAGAACTAGTTTCCGAACGTCATAGACGTTCTTTGACATTTTGGTTCATAAACTTCCTAAATTAATTATATTCATTAGAATAGGTCTTAAAACAGTGTTTAGATTCCATATCACCTATTTAGGATTTATTACTAGTCTTGGATTTTGAGGTGTTATATCATCTCCCCCTTAGGAACATTCATCCCTGAATGACAATAAAATTCTTTTGAAGGAAGGAATAGACTAGCAGCCCAACGAATCAACAATATCAAATCAACATAAATCATATCATTTCAACATTTCAATTTTAGAATTCAAATTAGCACACATAAGGCTCAAACATTTCATCATGATGCATTTCCTTCTCACAACACACATGAGCTCAACATACATTACACGAGTCAATTAGCACAAGGTTCCAATTATCAATAGGTTACACAACTTTTCACTAAAACTCACTATGTCAAATACACAACATAATTCAAACAAACCAAAAGGGCAAAATTTGTAGTTTAAGCATCAACTTACTGTAATTCACTGTAATGCAACCTAAAAATGCCTATTTTTTCAAAACTTTACCAAAAATTATGCACTCAATTTCTAGTCATATTTATATTATTGAAAAGAATGACTAACCTTAATTATAAAAAAGAAGAGAGTAACGGGACTTCATGTCGGCCTCGACATGGCCTTCCATGTCGCACCCTCAATTAGGTAATTCTTTCATAACACTATTACAGAAACCACCTCCTTATTTCTTAACTTCTTCACTTGCCTATCAAAAATTTGAACCGGAACTTCCTCACAAGAGAGGTTATTCTTAACACTAAGACCCTCAATAGGAAAAATAGACTTGGGATCACCAATACACTTTTAAAGCACGGAAACATGGAAAACCGGATGAAGCGAAGCCACTTAACTAGGAACTTTCAATTCATAGGCAACCTTGCTAACTCTTTGCAAAATTTCATAGGGACCCAACATAAAGAGGACTTAAATACCCTTTCTTGCCAAGTCTAACCACCCCTTTCATTGGTAAATTTTTCAAGTACACCTTATCACCTTCTTCAAACTCCAAATCCCTTCTCATATGATCGACATAAGAATTTTGCCGACTATAGTCCATTTGCAACCGGTTCCTTATGATATGAACCTTTTTCAAAGTCTTATAAACCAAATCAGGACGAAGAAGTGAAGGCTCTCCTACTTCAAACCATCTAATAAAGAACCTACATCTCCTACCATACAAAGCTTCATAGGGAGCCATGGAAATGGAAGAACGAAAACTATTTTTATAAGAAAACTCCACCAAAGGCAAATGCTTATCCTAATTTCCTTTAAAATCAATAATGCAAGCCCTAACCATATCCTTAAGGGTTTGAATAGTGTGTTCCGCTTGACCATCCGTTTAGGGATGAAAAGCGGTACTCAACTTGACCTTAGTACCCAACCCTTTTTGGAATAACCTCCAAAACCTAGATGTGAATTGCGGACCCCGATCCGATATGATGGATTACAGAATACCATGGAGACACACAATTTCATCTATGAAGATCGTAGCATAATCTTCCGCTGAATAAGTAGACTTGACGGGAATAAAGCAAGTGGACGTAGTCAACCTATCCATAACCACCCATATAGAATCATATGACCTTTGAGTCCGAGGTACACCCACTACAAAGTCCATAATTATGTCTTCCCACTTCCAACTAGGAATTTGGATCTCTTGTTGTAAGCCACCTGGATTTTGATGTTCGACTGTTACTTGTTGACAATTTGGTCAATTAGAGACAAACTCTGCTATGTCTTCTTCATACCATGGTACATTTTCGTCGAACCTGGATGAATTGAGAAGAGGGACCCATGGGCTTCTTCAAGGATCCGGTCCCTCAACCCATCTACATTGGGAACACATAGTCTCCCTTGGCACCTTAAAATACCCCCCTCCTAGGGATAATGTTTTGATGAGCTTGCCAATGACATATTCTTTGAACTCCATCAATGATTTGTCGAGGTATTGCTTGGAATTCACCTCAACCACTAATGATGATTCCGAGTTATTACGAACCATGAAACCATCATCCGAAGAATCTTCCAACCTCACCCCAACCTAGCCAACCTGTGTACATCCTTCACTAGGTATTTCTTGGCTTCGTCGATTTGAAATACACTACGCATAGTCATACGACTTGGGGCATGTACAACCACATTAGCCTTGCCGAGGTGATAGAGGACACTCATATCGTAATCTTTCAACAACTCTAACCACCTTGTTTGTCGGAGATTCAACTCCTTTTGGGTGAACATATATAAGAGACTCTTACGATCGGTAAATTCATCAACATGAACCCCATACAAGTAATACCTCTATATTTTTAAGGAAAACACCACGACTGCTAACTCAAGGTCATGAGTTGGATAGTTTCGTTCATGTACCTTAAGTTGCCTAGAGGCACATGCTATCACTTTCCAATGTTGCCTAAGAACACACCCTAAACCCACACGAAATGCATCAAAATACACAAAAAATACCTTTGAACCCTCTGGTAAGGTCAACACCGGAGCAGAAGTAAGCCTATCTTTCAAAAGTTGGAAACTTTTCTCACATGCCTCCAACAACTGAAATTTCTTACACTTCTGGGTCAAAGTAGTCAAGGGAGATGCAACGGACACAAAATCATCCACGAACCTCCGATAATATAACCCTCCAAACCGAAGAAACTCCTAATGACGGTTGGAGTCAAGGGTCTAGGCCAATTTTTCAGCGTCTTCGTCTTCCTTAGGTCTACCTTAATTCCTTCACTAGAGATGATATGCCCAAGAAATGCCACCGACCTGAACCAAAACTCACACTTGCTATATTTGGCAAATAATTGATGTTCTCTAAGGGTTTTCAATACCACCCTCAAATGACCCATTTGATGACTCTGACTTTTTTAATATAGCAAATATCGCCAATAAACACAATGACAAATGAATCTAGGTAACTTTGAAACACCCTATATTAGGTCCATAAACGCCATCGGAGCATTATTAAAACTGAAAGACATTACCAAGAACCACAGTGCCCATAACTAATTAAAAAAGTCATCTTTGGTACATCCTCATCTGTCAGCCTAAGTTGGTGATACCCTAACCTCAAGTCTATTTTTGAAAATTAGCTCGCCCCTTGGATTTGGTCAAAGAAGTCGTCAATCCGAGGAAGAGGATACTTATTCTTAATAGTGACCTTGTTAAGTTGACGGTAATCAATACACATTCTAAAGGAACCATCATTTTTCTTTACAAACAACACCGTAGCACCCCACAGAGAAATACTAGGCTATATAAAACCCTTGTCTAGTAAAGCCTTGAGTTGAGCCTTCAACTCCTTCAACTCGGCCGGAGTCATCCCAATAAGCAAGGATGGAAATGGGATTTGTATCTGGTAGCAAATCAATAGCAAAATAAATTTCCTGTTCGGAAGGAATATTAGAAAGGTCATTAGGAAAAACCTCCCGATATTCACTCACTACGAGGATCGAATCAATGGGAGGAATTTCCGAATATGGATCTATGAGTCTCACAATATGATATAGACAACCTTTTGAGATTATTTTTCATGCTTTTAGACAAGAGATGATACGACCTCTAAGAATAGAGTTTCCACCATTCAATTCAACTACATGCTCATTTGGAAAGTTAAACTTCACCATCCTTGTCCTACAATCAATAGAAGCAAAACAAGCATGCAACCAATCCATACAGAATATAACACCAAAATCAAACATATCAAGTTCTACTAGTTCAACATAAGAAACTCTATTGGGCAACATTATAGGACAATTTTTATAAACCCTCTTTGAAACTATCGACTCACCCACCGGGGTAGACACTATAAAAGGTTCATGCAAAATATTGGGTAAATATCAAACTTTTTGGCTACAATATATGTAACAAGTGACAAGGTAACACCCGGATCAAGTAAGGGATATACATCAATAGATAAAACTTTCAACATAGTGGTGATCACATCGGGAGAAGTCTACTGCTCACCCCTAGAGCAGGGAGCATAGAAGCGGTTCTTCTTTGGATCTTCATTTGAAACACTTGTTTGAGATTGACCACTACCCTTGTCTTGAACCCTCATATTAGAGCAATACTTAACCTTGTGCTCGCTTTCACCACAACCAAAATAATTGTCCGTCTCCTTAAGGAAATCACCATAGTGCTGTTTGCCACACTTTTCACAAGTTTTTTTCTCGGTTGGTTAATTAATACCTTGTCCCTTCTTGAACTTAGGGTTAGACACCCTATCACCACTAGCCTTTGGGAACGTTGAAGGAACTTTACTTCAAACCCATTTCTTAAACCTAGGCTTGTCTTGTATCTCAAGCCTATTCTTTTAAGAACCTCCATCAAAAGATCTTGCCCTTTTACAATCCCCACTCTTGATCCTAGTCGTTGCCTCCTCCACATTCTTGGCATGTAACACCCCGTAGCCAAAAAAAAACATAAAATTAGTTTTTCAGAAAAATCTACAAGTGCTACCAACGGTGGCATCGACGGACCGTAGCCTGAACCACGGTCCGCCCTGCACAACCGTTGATGGGATCAGAAAATCCCAAAAATTTCAGCCAAGAAAAATTGGTTAAGTCTTGGACGACATACGGACTTACGGTCCGTAGGTCAAACGACAGTCCGTAGTCCGTGACCGTCGATCAAGAATCCCTTAAAACCACTCTCTGACAAGATCTATGGATGACCAGCATGGTTCATAGGTGGACTTCCAATACGTAGGTGGAAAATTTATAGCCAGTTAAAGGGAAATGCAGTTGGGTCAAATTAAAATGATCATAACTCTTAGAAAAAAATGAATTAAGTCTCCCATGACCTACCCACGGATAGATAATTAAATTATCTGTCCATAGCCACCAACCTTACTAAAATCATACCTCCGAGTAAAAGGTTTTCCCATTTTAGTAAAGGCCTGTCGAACAAGCCCTCACGACGAACCCAATGACGGGGCATCGGGTACCCGACATACCGTCAGTCTTGGCTGCCGTGAGGCACGACAACAAACTTCCCAGGGGTCTTTTTGACCTTTCCCACTCCATTTAAACTCTAAGGTACGTAGTTTTGACTCTAAATCATCAAATTTTAGTTAGTTTAAGCCTAGAAACATAATTAAAAGATATCCAAGTCAAATCATTAAATTAAATTAGAAAATTTGAAGCAAGAGAGGAGAAAAAATCTCAAGAACCATAGTTCAAGAATGCCAGAAACTCCAGAAGTTCTTGCCGCAAAACTTAATCATTTTCCATGGATTTCATCACCAGGTATGTGGGATTTCACTAGTGCGTTCTTTCACCCACTGGGTCCTTAGTTTCAGTCATTTCTTGATTCTCTTATAATGATAAAACCTAGGGTTTCTAGAACTTTGATATAACTTCATAAACTTATTAAATATATGTTCCAAATAAGATTATCATGTTATCACTCAATTATCACATGAATTTCAGAACCCTAGCTTTGTATTTCTTTAGTTCTTGAATTACACATTTTAGGTCATATATTTCAGACACTTCAGATATACATGCCTCAGTCAAAAATGCATAATTACCAGATTAATTGTTACATTCTCAGTTTGCATATTTAATTTTGTACTATCCTGTATTTACAGAATTTCAGATATAATCAGTTAATTTACAGAATTCTTTTGGAGTAGCATAACACCTAGTTGGACTAGGGTTTAGCGTACCCAATAGTCCAAGAACTACTAGCCCAATAGGTTGTAAGTCCCCTCTGTTGGCACTCAATTTAGTGATCATGCCAACATGCTTTTATACGTTTGTCCAAGTATATTGGGTCCTCTCGATGGGGCGTATACATCAGACTCCACATTTAGCTCATGTGGTTTTATTATCGGTTATTAGTTGCTCCCACAGTTCAGTCAAACTCTATGCATTTACCATTCATCAGTATATTCAGTATTCTGTTTTAGCATGTTATAAATTGGTCGTTGCATCCAGTTAGCTCAGAAATTAGCACATCACGTTCAGATTGTTATACTTGTTTTAGTGCTTGTTCAGTTATGTTTTATTTCAGCTTTACTCTATCCTTCATGCTCAGGACCTTTCAAGTACTGACGCATACGTGCACTACATCTTCTCGTGATGTAGGTTCAGGTTCTCAGTATCCAGATCACGCATAGATCAATTTTCCGATCTCTAGTTCAGCAGATTAAGTGGTGAGTCCTCATTCTTCGAGGACAACAGTCATGAGTTTCATTTAAGTCTTTAGTCATTTAGTTTCAGTTTTTTTTACATTTAGTTGGGGCTTGTCCCAGTACTTCTAGTCTAGTTTAGAGGCTATTCTCAGACATTGTTAGATCCAGCTTAGTATTGAGTTAATATTTCTTTTGTATTAAACTCATTGTTTTCAAATATCTCAATTATAGAATATGGGTATTCCACATCTTTTCATTTTAAGTATGATTTAGCTTCGACAATAGTTTATGATCTTTAGTATGATCATGATCATGCAGCAAGGTTAGCTTGGGATTACTTGTGGTCCCAGATTCCATGTCCGCATCTCGGGGGTAGCTCGGGGCGTGACATGTCATGCACCATAAGATGAGAGATTTTCATATTCTTATGCAACATAGCTGAATGACACTCCTCTTGCAAATCATCTGACACCCTCGTCACAAAGTGACTCATTTCATATTTAGGATTATATACAAAAGAAGGAGCATATTTTGACAATTAAGTGAATTTCAAAGAGTATTCATGAACACTCATACCTCCTTGGTAAAGGTTGATGAAATTTACCACTTTATCCTCCCTCATTTACCTAGGAAGGAACCGATCAATAAAAGCCTTCTTCAAGATCTCCCAAGTCAAATGACCACCTCCTCAAGGGCCTATTATGCCTCCATTGCAGTAACCATGCTTGAGCCACATCCTTGAGTTGATAAGTGACCAACTCGGCCTTCTAACTTGTGGAAAACCCCATAGCCAAAAGTATCTTATAGACTTCATCGATGACTTATGGGGGTCTTCCTCAACCTTAGACCCGTAGAAATTAAGAGGGTTCATTCGTGTGAAGCCCCTTAGAAGGGAATCCATAGTAGTGACTTTTTGATGAGGATGGGGTACAACCTCCTAGTTTTCTTGGGCTGTCATATCTTGTGATTGAGTTCTGGCTTCTTGTTCTTTAGTGGTAATAGCTTAGGCCATTTGAAGAAGAGTTATCCTTATATTCCCATTCATCAAATGAGGAGGATTGGCTTGTGCATCGTCCATGCTAGCATCTTCTTTAAGTTGAAGAACTTGATCACCATGGGGAAAAGCTCCAACGTTGGGAATTTCCTCTTCAAGTCTTTGTGTCGCGTTCCTTTTTGTGTCCATTTTTCCTATAAGAACAATAATAGAATTAGCTGCAATAAAACACCATAAGTATACTCTAACGGTGTAACCGGCGTCGTTGTCCTCTGTGAGGACTAAGACTAGCCTCTTGGTTTACATGAACACATTCATCAGTCGAATTTAGCGAAAAATTTAATTTTTTTTTACTTCAACATTGGAGGTTTACTTAGACCTCTACATACATATAATTATATATATATCGAATATACATAGACCCTTCGTATAGGAAGGTTACATAGCCTTCTACTTTTATTGCACATATATATAACATAGAAATTAGTCTAAAAGATTGTCTCATCTCATAACTATCTAATTAGATTAGCAATTTTGGAACATAGCACATCCATCAATGTAAAAAGAGCAAGACAATTTCTTTATACAATCCGTACTCAAATGAAAGGAGATAGAATATAGTAGTCTTAGAACTAAAATGAAAACATAAGCTCGATATTTGTATCACCCTTGGAAAAATGAGGACCTACCCTACTTGGATGATCAAAGGATCCAAGTCTTTGTTCAAGTCGCCTTCCAAAATAGTTCAATGATTAAAACCTAAAATTTTGGGGGAGAAAGGAAGAAAATAGGGCTAGTACGCCACTTGTACTAAGTATGAGACCACAAGCACATATAAGATCAAATCATGCTAAAAAGGTACATTTTATAAAATATGGATTTTTTCTTCAAAAACCAATGTACACATCCAACAAAACCATACCAATCAACATGTCATAATTATTAAGTCATAGGCATTCTCCTCACAATACCATAACTTTCAAGTCTAGTGAGGTCAACCCTTCACATGTACATGGACACATACCTAATTAACTACATCACCAAGTCATATTTAAACAATAATCATGAATAAGAGTACACTTAATTATAGAAAAACAAGGTAACTACTCATAAACCCTTATCAAGTCAACAAGTGCAATAACCAATCAAAGCCCCATAACCTCACCCAATCAAGAAACCCAAAAAGAAATCATGACTAACAACCTACTTCACATAACATGACATTTAGATATACATTTCATATTACTTTAACAATATAAACCAACACATATTTATAAGTGAACTATTCAACATATAGTATCAACAAGGTGCAAGTTCATCATATACATTTCATATGTAATCATAAACATAAACATATATAAGAACATCCTTTTAAGACTCCCATCAAGGATAACTAGTGAAATGCTTATGTAGAGTCCCATACCCCTACCTAGACAAAGCTAGACCCCTTAGGTTATCTTAGTTAGAGTTTCGTCTTTGAATTCATTTTACCTTTCGGGAACATCTCTCTAACCGACATAGGCCACATGAGCTAGCGTGGACTCTGGTGTCATAAAAACCATACATCAAAAAATGTTTACTACTTGCCAAGTTAGTACCATAACATAAAATATAGCAACTACACATATCCACTAGTTAGTATTTCTATTGGGGTGACATAGTTCAAGAAATAGGAGATATAGTTGGGACCCTCTTTATTCTCCATACATTGTAGTATCCAATATCAAGAGTATTTTAGTGATCCTACCTTCCCTATGTGGGAAGGGACACTCCTCAATCTAGTTCACTCGTTTCTAAGCTAGAGTCCCTATTTGAAATGTTTTTAAGTCTTTATCAATCATAGCTTAGGTTAGGTCACAGGGTCTACCCCTTGTATAAAAATCATCATCAACAACTCAATAAGAATTGCATGAGTATAAGTCCTTTCATTACAATTCATATAAATGAGGTTAGCACATTAGCATTTCATATCATAACAAGGCACATTGATAGTCAACATCATCCGTTTATCCATTCACCTTAATCAACCTCACAACATAGTCAAGACATTTCAATTCAACATCATACCATTCTATCAATATTAATACAAGGCTTACTCCAATATAATATCATGTCTTAACCACAATTAATAACAATGTGAAATAAAGATAGAAAAATAAGAATTAACAAGTATCCTTCATACTTCATCAGTAAGGACAAACCATAAACCCTCAATTCAATTAAATTTAGATGCATCACATCATAATCTAGTAATCAACATGATAACAAGATTACAAGAATTACTCCACCATAATTCAATACTAATCAATGCTTAAGAGAAGATACTTAGGTCAATTTTCATAACCTAGATTACTTCTCAAGAACTAGTATGGAAAGCTATAAATAATCATAATTTGTTAATAATTAGTGTAACAAAATCATATAATAGTGATTTAAACAATAATCAAGTCAACTGAATCAATCTCAACCTAATTCACATCAAGATCAAACTTATGGTTAAGGATTAAGGATCATGTTCTTCAATTTAGATCAAAACATCACAAATTATCCTAATCAAGTTAAAATACATGTTAATATATTCACATTATCCAATATAAAAAATAAACAATTCAATTGATAACCCTAATTTTGAGATTGAGAAGAACCCACATGAAAACCCAACTTTTGAAAACATTTTGAAGGAACCCTTTGAGGAAAGAGGTCTCAAAGTGAATTAGATCCCAGACCTTGAAGATTTGTTGGTGAAATTTTCCCTTTACATCCCCCAAAACCTCCCATAGCTTGTATTCAATGGTGTTTTCAAATAGAGAGAGAAAGAAGAGAGAAGGAAGAGAGTTATTTTGTGAGTTGTGTTTAGATTAATGAGGGTTAGGGTCTTTATATGGGGGGTAAAATTAGTTAATTAATATTTATTTAATCCCTGAATAAACCCTTAACCAGTTAACTATTTTAATTGGACTTAACTTAAATTGTTCAGAAAAATAAACCCTCACAGAGGAACCCCGACGACGGGCCGTTTGTGAGTCGACAGTTGGTCCCCCCTCCGTCCTGCACAACCGTCATCTTGGTCAGAGACTTGTGCAGGCGAGGGCTTTCTCATTTTTTCTAAGTGTGGTACGACGGTTGGCATCAACTCCCCGTCAATCCACACACGACCGTTCCTTGGCTTTCGTGGTTTGCAACACTGCCCAAGCAGTGGTGCCTCCTACGTGCTAGGGTCTTCATTAAGGGCCCTTTATTGGTCCTAGGGGAGTTTTACTAAAATTTTCGACAACGAATCACCTTAAACACATGTTATACACCCTTACACCTAATTTTATAAATTTCTGACTCTTAAGAGCTATTCAAATAGGCTAATGCATGCTAGTACCCCTTAGAACTAGTTTCTGAACGTCATGGACGTTCTTAGATGTTTTAGTGCGTAAACTTCCTAAATGACTTATATTCATTAAAATAGGTCTTAAAAACAATGTTTAGACCCCATGTAACCTATGATAGTCTTTAAGACTAGTCTTGGATTTTTGAAGTGTTATATAGAATATTAGTAAATGCAATTTGAAAAGTCCTATTATGACAGGTCATGGTTTTACTCCCTTGAGCAATATTGTTTCCACATAAAGTTGTGTGTTCAATCTTTACTTCAGAATTTTCTTTATTTTGTATTAGTATAACTGTGCTAAGGACCTAGTCCCATAAATACTGGACACATACATTCCAACAAGTGGTACTAGAGTTTGACTTTTTACTTTGGTTAAAACCAAGAAAAGACAAGATCCTAAAGGAATGGATGCCCTATCAAACATGGAGAAAGGACATATTCTACTCGAAAACCCCATTTCAATGGGAATATTATGAGTGGTGGAAAAATTGTACTCATGAATACTTCAATGCAAAGGACTCTGAGTTATGGGACATCATTATTGATGGAACTTACATTCCTATCAAAGATAGTTAAGGAAGGAGAGCTCACCACTACTGTAATCGAAACGAGTACAATGAGATTGATAGAAAGAATAATGAAAAGAACTACAAATAAAAAAAAGATACTTCCATGTGGAATTGGAGCATATGAATACAATATAATCTTTAAGTGTGAGAATATTAATGAGATTTATCACTCTCTTCAAACAACCCATGAAGGAACCCATCAAGTGAAAGAGTTCAAGGTTGGTATGCTCACCACTTAATACAAAACTTTTGCCATGAAGGAAGGTGAAACCATCTTTGAGATGAAGTTAAGGTTCACCTCTATCACCAACGAGCTAAGATGCTTTGGCGAGCCTTTACTTGTAAGCAATAAAGTTCACAAGATTCTCAATGAACTTCACAAATCCTAAGAAATTAATGTGGATGACATAAAAAACCAAGGATATAATGACTCTACCCATGGATCAACTTATTTGGAATATTAAGACCTATGAGCTGAACAAGAAATAGGGTATGAATGCGAAGGAAGGAAAAAAGTAGAAACCCATAGCTTTGAAGACATCTCCAAATGGAGTGACTAAGGAGAAGGATAAAATGTCTTATGTCATCAAAAAGTTTTCAAAGATCATAAAGAAGCATGGGGTTTTCCAAACGAAAGATTCTAACAACAAAAAATAATAATGCAAATCATCTTTGTTATAAATTTAGTGAGCCCAATCACTTTTGGAGGGATTGACCCAGTCAAAAGTAGGAAACTCATGACACTAGAGCTTGTAAGAAGGACCTGGTCCCAAACCATGCTCGGTGGAAGGCTCATGATGATGAGATGGTGAGAAAAACATTTCTTTTCTACGGAGATGATTCAATTATGTCAGAAAAAGATGATTAAAGTATCTTTAACTCCATATTCTATTTGATGAAAATATCTGATGATGAAGAAGATCAAAATAAGGAAACTCTCTTTGACATTAAATATGATCTAGATACTCTTCCTGTTGAAAACTTAACGGAACATACCTCTGTCTGATTAGTGACTCTTTATTAACAAACCACAGAATAACTACAATGTTTATGCGAATTTGACGTTTGTGGTGCATTACCACTGCAGACGAACAATCATTGCGTCAAGTTTCTGAAATGAGTGTCCGGATACGTATGTAAGACACCACAATCAAATTTGAGGAGGAAACTAGTACTTCAGAGGTCGGAAAGCAAAAGTTAGTATTTTTAAGGAAGAATTGGAAGAAAACTTAAGATATCTAAATCTAAGCTAGTTCCATCTGTTGAAACTAACTCTTCTATGAGGAAGGATCTTAGTAAGCTCAAGGAAGAGTTAAGTTATTCTGTAAAGTAGACTGACTCCTCCAAGATACTGTCTAACTTCTCTCATTAAAGTTTTAATGGAAAGAATGGGTTAGGATGCTGACCTATAGATTCCCCTTATAACACTCATAGAAAATATGCGTTTATAACTAATAATATTTTGTGCACTTATTGTGGTCGTAATGGTCATATAAAAAAAAGGCGCGAGACAGTGAGAAGAGTAAAATAAAGACATGTGAAATTTGTCAAATCTGTAAGTAATGAAAAAAGAAACGCAAGGAACCTTGTCCTCGCTATCGTTTCAGCAAGAACATTTTGCCCACTGGACAGGAAGGTTTTTTTTAAGCCCTTTGATAGTTACTGGGAAATCTGTCTGAAGTGGGTTCCTAAGAGTAATAAGTGATTCTTAAGCAGAGGAGAGGAATAAGTCAGTGTTGATACATGGATAATGGATGGTCAAGGCACATGACTGGAGACACTTAAAGCTTCCTCTATTTGAAAGCACACCAAGTGGTGGTGTGTCGTTTGGTGGTGGAAAGAAGGGATAGGTGGATTTGCTGATAATTTGATAAATAATGTACACTATGTGGTGGTCCTCGAATATAATATCTGGAGCATATCTCAAATTTGTGACAAGGGGAATGAAGTCAAGTTCATGGATCACAAATGTTTGGTTACAAATTTTATAACCAAGAGGGTTGTTATGTTTCTAATACAAGAGTAAAAAACATGTATGTTACAGATCTTGACTCTATTATAATAGATGATCTTTCTTGTCTAAGTGCTCAAACTGATGATGCGGATCTGTGGCATTGACGTCTGGGTTATATAAGTTTCTCTTTGTTGAACAAACTTGTCACATGGGACTTGGTCCATGGACTACCAAAGTTGAAGTTTTCAATGATAACGCTCATACTTCCTATGAAAACGATAACAAACTAATTCAATCTTTTAAGCTAAAGAAGTAGTCCAATAACACACCAGACCTCTAGAGCTTCTTCACATGGACTTGTGTGAACCTGTTAAAATCCATAGTAGAAGAGGTAAGAATCCATTCTTGTAATTTTTGATGATTTCTCCAGGTTTACATGGAGTATGTTCCTAATAACAAAGGATGAGATTCAGCAAAATGGAGTGGTGGAAAGAAAGAGCAGAAAAATGGTGGGGATTGCTAGAACATTGCTAATTGATTCAGGCCTTGTAATGAATTTCACGGATGAAGCAGTTAATACAACATTCTATGTGACTAACATGTGCCTTATAAAATCAAGGATCAAGAAAAATCCCAATGAATTATTGAATGATAGAAAACCCTTAATGCTCATCTTAAGCCATTTGGGTAAAAATGATTTTTATTAAATAATAGTAAGGATGATCTAGGCAAGTTTTGTGCTAGATGTCATAGGGGAATATTTGTTGGGTACTCTTTTATAAGCAAGGATTACCGGGTATTTTAAAAAAAAACTCTATGTGTTGAGGAAAGCATGCAAGTCAAGTTTGATGAATCGGAAAAGTGGAATAAGAAAGAAGAAAACTACGAGCTTGGGGAGCTGGTCAACATGTAACATAATGATCAAAGAATAGAAGGGAAGGATGTAGAACCGTATAGAGTACCTGCACAACTTCTATGGATCAAACTGTTAGGTTTTAATTGCCATAAGTTTCTTACCATAAATAGGTTTTCCTTTTAGGAAAAAGTTTTTGATTGACTAATCCTTTTTCTGGTAGGAAAAGGTTTAGGACTCTATAAATAGAGGCATGTTCCTTCTAACTTAATCAACATTCACAATGTAGTCTTAGGGCTTTAAGAGTTGTTTTCGTTATGGGAGAATTTGTGTCACAGTGTTGATACGTTATCACTGTGTGAACCTCCCATTAGTTCCGAGTGATGGTTTAGGTTGTTTCCTCCTCTGTATTGTACTCCTCATATTTATAGTGGATTTCTCATCCCGTTTGGACCGTAGGTTCGATTGACCGGACCACTTATATCTTTGTGTCTTTTTGTATTTGCCTCGTTGTCTTCTTACTCGTTTGCTTTCGAGGTTTCTTTGCAGCTCCGCATTTACATCCTGCTTATTTTTGGTCCTAACCGTGGTATCATAACCCAAATTCATGACGGGAGTCAGGTTTAGTGGTTCGATAATTCGATGATTGAAGCAGGTTAGAACGATGGGTTCATTCTTGAAAAGGTGTATACTTCTAACCGCAACCTTTTTTTACAGTAATGAAGATTTTGGTTGGAGAATTTTTTTTTCCAGAGAGTTTTCTCTGTGTTGATAACAAAATTTCAAGGAATTAACTGGAGGAAAGCAAGTTGTTGAAGATTAAGTAAAGAAGGTGGACAAAATTTATTTTTTAGAAATTCCAGGCCAAGGGTAAGTTTTTAGGTTTTAATTGTCCCTAAAATTTCTTACCATAAATCGGTTTTTCTTTTTAGGAAAGGTGGTTGGATTGACTAATCCTTTTTCTTCTGGTAAGAAAGGGTTAGGAACTCGATGAAATAGAGGCATGTTCCTTCTAACTTAATCACATGCACAAGGTAGTCTTAAGGGCTTTGAGAGTTTTGGTAGGGGGAAATTTGTGGGTCACAGTTTGATACGTTATCAATCACTTGTGTGAACCTCCCCAGTATTCCGGTGATGGTTGAGGTTGTTTCTCTCTGTATTTTGTACTCTCCTATTTTATAGCTTGATTGCTCATCTCCTTCGTGACGAGTCGAGTGACGGACCCACGTTAAAATCTTTTGTGTCTTTTGGTATATTTCCCCTCGTTGTCCTTCTTACTCGTGTAGTTCGAGGTTTGCTTTGCTAGCTTTCCTCCGCATTTACAACAAACCAAAACCTGCTTATTTTTATTTTCGGTCCTAACACAAACAACAACTTGAGGATTTTGGTGTTTTCCCTGAAACAATTCCTTTCATATATGACAATACCAGCGCAATGAACATCGCCAAAAGTCCAGGGCAATACAAGTGGAATAAACACATAGAAATGAGACACCACCTCTTGAGGGACAATGTGGAGAAGAAAAATGTGGCGATGAAGTTATGCAAAACTGAAGATCAGCTGGTAGACATTTTCATAAAGCCCCTGAGCAAAGAGTGTTTTATTATAAAAAGGATGAGGTTGGGGAAGCACAAGTTAACCTGATCCTAGATAGGCCCGCACAAGAAACCCTTATTTTGACTTTGTTTAGGAGGGCATGTATCTATACTTGTTTAAATGGCTGTCATATGAGAATTCATATTTGATACATTAATGCAGGTATACACTCATAATGTGCTTATCTTAAAAAAGATCTAACATATAAGCAGGGTTGACTAAAAGGGTGACCTGGTGCTTGTGAGGTTAGTATCACCTATGCTACTATCTTAACTGTCAACATCAATGCCGCATGTTCTTATCCCATTCATCACATCAATTTCTGGTGACTCCTTATTTTTAATTGAAAAGCCGCTACTATTGGGGAGGCGGTGCCTTGTTCACTTTAAAAAAGTTTTCTTCAGAAAATCAAGTCACAATTTTTCTGAACCTCTCTCTTGTGAAATTTGTCTAACCTAATTCATAAAAGTGTTAGTATCTTTATCTCTAATAAATATGCTTAACTTCGAATCCTCTTCTAAAATCCCAATCTCCCACAAAGTCAAAACCCTAGTTCATTCGAATTTTCCACCCCTTTTTTACAAGAGTCGCCTATAACTCCAATTTGTTGACATGATACTAAGGATGAGTCCATTGTACCTCCAAATAGTCTTGGATTCCCCTGCTCATCCATGTTAGGGTGCATTTCCTTGTTCCCTAACCTTCGTTCTATCTAAATAGTCTATAGCAAAACCTGGTGCTGAACCATTGTATGAAGATTTTGATGTTACGTCTATGACATATTCTCATACTATGTAAAAAAGGCTTTTTTCAAGGGAGTTCTGTTGGAGAGAAATGATCCAAAGTATTGCATCTTAATCGCAATGGCGGGACTAGTAGATATTCAAAGACTACCCTCACTGAGGGGAATTTCTAACATAGATTACCAGGTGATGAGCTTAGATCGCCGGATTAGGTCCCTCACTCAGTCCGTGTTCGGCCAAACTTTGAAATCCTTTGATGTTGGAACTGATGAGGAGGAAGAAAAATAAGTTCCTATAAAATGGAGTACCAAAGGTGTGTGAGATATAAACTCTTCTCAAATAAGAAATCATAAGTTGGAAACCACCAAAGGTGTGACTAATGATGGCATTGCTGCTATACGTGTTGATAGTGCCAAGGAAATTAAACGAAAGGAAAAAGGGTAAACTTGATAGGGGTCATATGAATAAGGGGAATATAAATTATGGGAGGAGAAGTGTTGCTCAAAAGTTTTTGGGAAGAACAATGACAACAAATGCTGCACAAACTTAGAGGATTAGGAAAATACGGGAAGAAGGGTCACTACATGAAGAACCTACATCAATGCCTGTGGCTATTGAAGAAAATGTGACTCATTCCGAGCAGATCACAAGGTATGTGGCAAAAAAAAAAAAGGGAAGTTGAGGAGGAAAGGGTAAAATCAAAGGGAATTCAAAAAAGACCAAGGAAATCTCCTACAAAAAGGGAAACAGTGTCTAAATGAAATTTTCCAGTCAAATTGGAGAGGGTAAAAGGGAAGGTGAATGCCCAATTCGTAAAGGGACCTGGTACTAGGGTTCAAAATTAAAGTGAGGAAGTGGAGATGATGAGGGAGGAGAGGATCGAGAAATTGGATCTTCAAAAGGTGTTAAATGGTACAGTCTTTGATATTTACATTTTAACAGAGTTTGGTATGATATCACTGGTTGATGTCGTTACCATTCAAGAATGTAATTTTTTTTTGAACCACCTGCTTCATATTTGCATGAATTTGAAGAAGGTGAGTTTTACTACAAATTGGATCTACTGGATGATCGAGGAATTAAAACTACTATAAGATATGTTGAGAATAGTTTGGATGAGGAAATCTTAGGATTTCTGACAATTGAAGGATGCAAACTAACTGATGATTTTATTAGTCTTTCCACAAAACTAACTAAGGTTAAACTAGCTGGGTTACCTAAGAATTTTCTTAATGAGGAATATTAGTTTATGTTTGAATTTGTCAACAAGGTGCTATAGCCTAGGACAGTGAAGCTTGTAGCATCTTCAAAAGACTTATTTCTTATGAAAATCTTGTTGACCTTGAGGAGATTATTATTTCTGATATCATGCTAGAGCACATGCACAAGGTCATGACATGAAAAAATTCCAAGCATGAAAGTCCTTAGGAAAGGGGATACGATTACAACCAATAAGATGTTCACTAGGGCCACTCTACTAGAATTTGAGTGCATGGAAGGACAGGGTCAGGGTTGATCTCTAGATGCAACGGTTCCTAAGCATCAGGAAACTCTCAAATGAGAAGTAACTGACTGTTATTCTTATTAATAAGGAGGTCAAAATTACAAAGCGAAAGTCTGAATTTCAGAAGGAACTATAGGGGGGAACTGGTACAGTCATGACAATGAGGAGGTGTTGCAGAATTTTGAGGGATGAAAATTCAACTAGTGTTGAAGACAATGACTTCATTATGTGAGGAAATTAAGTCTCTCAATAGTCAAATTATCAAGGCTCATGAAGATTCCAACGATATCCCGCTTATGTTCATGCACATCCACACTTCTCTTTTCTCTCCATCGTAAATGTGTCTTAGTGTCATGAGTTTTCTTGTTTTTGTCTACTCCTGTACATCAAACTCTTTACGCCTTCATATGCATAATCTATGAGGCCAAGGGCCCTGAATTCTTATCTGGCTTGTATTTCAACTTGCATATGTTTACTACTTCACCTTTTCAATGATGTCAATAAAGGGAAGATTTGTTGTATGTTTTTATGTTCTTGATTGGGGAGTTCTGTAGAAGAAAGGGACCATTGAAGTCACTGACAACATGAACTAAGGGGGAACATGTTTATCTTTTTATTTAATGCTTACTTTTCATGGCCATATAAACGAATGATTATATACTCACGTGAGGGACACACAAGTTGTTTGTCATAATAAAAAAACTGGTAAATTTATAAGAATTAATGCTTCTAGGTTTTTTTTTGATGATCTCCTGACAAGTGTAGGGATTTGGTCCGCTACAGACTTGTCCAGTGATAATGTCTTACAACTTTTAAAGTTGTCTGCATCAAGAAGTTGGTGAAGTTCTGGAGTATTTCACCAATCAGAAGCAACGAGGTTGTTTGTATGTTGTGTAATAATTCTTTATGGTATATATAAAAAAAACAACTATATTCATAATTCATTTAAAGAGAGAATCTTTCAAGCTTCAAAACAACAAGGGACTTGATCGAGTGCTTCTATTGCTTTCTGTGCCACCTGTAATTTTGTTTGCTTGTAAAAGTTCTGACATTGTAAGAATTGTTTCACTTGTGAAAGAGACGTTTCAAGGTTATTTGAATCATTGTAAGATCAAGGTTAAGGGTAACTTAGGGTATCACTTTTGAGGTCTATATTAATTAGTGAAGATTAATATAGTAAACAAGGTTGTATCTGCTATGGCTCATCTAAGTAATAGGTGGTATTGCTTAGAATGGAGGTTAGCAGACTAATATCATTTTGTAAAGTGGTTTTAACTTTCCTTGGAGAACATTAGTAGATGCAGTTTGAAAGGTCGTATTGAGACATATCGTGGTTTTAATCCCTTGATTAATGAGGTTTCCACGTAAAGTTGTGTGTCCAATCTTTATTTCAACATTTATTTTATTTTGTGTTATTATAAATGCGTTGAGGACCTGGTCCCATAGATAGTGGTGGGCGCATACATTCCAATACAATTACCTTCTAAAAAATTAAAAAAAATACACCATTTCTTTTGTGTCTTATATGTATATATACATGGCATACCCTCAGGAGTATTTAAACCATTGTGTCTCACTACAACAACTCGTAATACATGACCATCATCACTGATCCTTCCCAACCAGGTAACAATAGTAAAATTGAGATTTCTATCACAAACTCCTAATAAATTAGTATCTATATCTCCCTTTATCGTCATGTATCTTGGTGTGTACTTAGATGGAAATCTAATGTGAATGTAGGTGACATATAGTGCACCTAAACAACCCTATAAAAACATAGAGTTATCTCACACTGAAACAAATTTTTAGTAAAACTACAGTATTGAGTAATATATAGATGGTAAAATTAAAATTACGTACCTTAAACCATTTCCACCGATCTTCAATCTCATCCTTAGGCGTCGACATAGGATTGACAAGTAACAATGAAGTTATTTTGAGTTTAACTCCATCCAAATATAATTTAATCAACCTTGATAGATCTATTCTTCTCGTGATGAGCCAAGATGTTTAAGAACATTTCTATCTTTTCACTACTAACATATATTTACTATCAGTCAAAACTCCGGCATCCTTAGTTAATAGAATAAATTATGAAAGGAATTTCTATCCATTCTTAACTTGTCGATACATACAATCTCACTATCATTTATGATAAAATTTAAGTGAGATATAATTTTTGAAAATTCGGAAACTCATATGGTACGTAATCTCATGCCTATTTTTCTATTGCCTTAGTGAATGACCATAAATAACCATAAAAAGGAAACTAAGGATTACAAGAAATTGCTGGCACATTATCTCCTCAAATTGCTGGCACATTGTCTCCTTAAGAATAATATAATTAGTACTCGAATGATTTTGAATATCCATAATAACATCTATGTTTTTCATAAAAATAAACAGAATCAATACATATGATATGAACAAAAATCTATATATTTTAAGCACAAAAAATTTCAACCCACAAAATACTAATTTAATTTCCAAGCACATTTTGATACACTTATTTACATGTACTAGTTCTGTTTAAGTTGAATTGTGTAACCAAGCATTGCATTATGGGAGGAGGGGGGACTAAATTTTATTTCAAGGACTATTTTATTTAATACCTCCTACCAAGCGGCTCCTTAGGGGCTTATCAAGTAGTCAATGGAAGTTAGATAGAATATACTTGAAGGTAATTTCAACAGCTTTCCTTGATCTTCATCCACTTTATGCCCTTTAACATCCCTATGACTTAGTGTTGTTGTACATTATTGATTTGAAATAGCGGTACATTGGTCTTGTTGGCTAAATGCGATGGAGATGAATCTTTTTTATCTTCCTATAGATGATGTAATTAGTTATTACAGTTTCTAGAGGTTTTTATGTGCTAGTGATTTTGTATGTGAAAGGGAAAAGAGAAGAAAAAAAGGATAAACAAGACGATAGAAGTATATGAAACCTTTGATAAACTAGAAATTATTGGGTGTTAGAAATTTTTACAATTCTCTTTAATGCCTTTTCGTTAACATTATGTTGGAACAAATTGATACACATATTAAGAAAATAATAATTGACATAATGACTTTACTATTTCACCCTTATTAATTGTGAAGTTGATGAATTAAAAATTGATGTTTTTAAAAAATTGGAATTTTTCAAAATAATTTAGTAGAGGGTATAATAGGTAAAAGAAATTTATCCTTTCTTCATTTGACAAAACGAACAAGTTATTAGGGAAAACTACAAAAGAAAAAATGTGTACAAGTAATCAGAGACAAGGGAGTACATTTTTTCAATTAGACATTTCTCATGTCTTAAGAACTCATTAACATTTATGTGCTAGTATAACAAGCTATTTAGTTCATAAAGCCTATGTTGCTTGGGTTATTAAAATATTTCATCTTGGAGCATGTGGGATCCTCCAAACGTAGTGCTTTTTTGAAGCATCTAATAGTTTGCGTCGTTAAGTTATTTGGAGAGTCTAAGCAGCATAACTTAAGATATTTGCACTTTTACAAATATCTTGTATTTTTTATCATGTGTTTGAATTTTACTCATTTTTCTTCTTTTTTCATGATTTTACAGATGTATTTTTGGTTGATGAGAATGGTGGTGTTCCTGATGGTATTGTCGTAAGTCATCTTCTTTTTGGTCCAACTTCTTTGGATTTCTCAATGTTGTAAGTGGTCTTACTCTTACCATGTTAATGGCACTATGTGTGTTGTAAGATGATGTCCTCTTCTACTATTGTCATGCAGGGGGCTAGACATTATATTAAGGATAATTAATCTATGGGAACAATGTCTGAGGCGTATCCACATTTTATTTTTGACAAATTTTCAAAACAAAGGTAATTCCTGACATCCCTTTCCTATTGAAGAGTGAAACACATGCATTTCATTAGACTTGCTAATGACGTTAAGATTTTTGAAACTGGTTGATCGTATTTCCAAAATCAGTTGCTGGATGTTCAGATAATTCTTGAATGTCTGATGTCTTTGTATTCATAGTGTATGTTGGAATGTGTGCACCCACCAGTATCTATGGGACCAGGTCCTCAACGTAGTTATAGTAGTACAAAATAAATTAAATGTTGAAGTAAAGATTTTACACACAACTTTATGTGGGAACCTTCTAGTTCAAGGGAGTAAAAGCACGACATGTTTCAATATGACTTTCAAAACTACGTTTACTAGTATTCTCAAAGCAAAAGTAAAAACATTTTACAAAAACAGATTAACCTGCTAATATCCACACTAAGAAATATATTTTATCACTTATGAGCCAGACCAGATACAACATTGATGCCTACATTAATCCTAACTGATAGTATAAATTTCAAAAGGTAAGACCTTAAGTTAACCTTAACCTAGATATTACAATGATTCAAAAAGGTTTGAAATGTTTATTCATAAGAGAAAAAATTCTTACAATTTTAGAAAGATTACAAGTAATCAAAACTACAATTGGTACAGAAATCTCTCAAAACACTTGATCGGGTTCGTTGCTATTTTTTAAGCTTTAAATTATCTCTCTTTTTAATGAATGATGAATGTTGTTGTTTTTTGTTTAATATATACCATGAATAATTGTTACCCATAATACAAGAAACCTCGTCGCTTCTGGTTGGTGTAATACACTATAACTTTACAAACTTCCTGACGGAAACAACTTTTAAAACTGGACAACATTGTTACTGTTGGATGTGTATTTCATACTTTGCGGAGGACCAGGTCCCTACATTAGTGAGGATATCATAAAGACCATTTAGATTATTAGGACTTATCAATTTCCCCCTTATTGATGATGACAAACAAGCTGCAAAGATACTCACATGAGTGTACAAGATTTATTCAAAGGATAACTTTGTCCCCCCTGAGTTCAATAGTCCCTTCTGGACAATACTATGTTTCCCCTGAGTTTAATGGTTCCTTATTTTTTTTGGCATTCCCAATAAAGAACACAACAAAAACACAAAACTTCACCCTTTTTGACATCATTGAAAAGGAGACACAGTAAACATATGCAAGTCAGAATGCAAGCCAGATAAGAGAATGTATGTCTATAGGCCTAAAACATGTGTATGAAATCATAAAGAGATGATAAATCCATACACATTAGGGAAGTTAATAGAAATAGCTTCATATTGCTAACCACTGCATTTAGTCACAACACAGAGCCACAAGAATTAGTGCATAGGAGGAGACATGAACAAGAAGACTCATGACTACTAAGAAACATTTAGGACTGAGAGGGAAGGGGAGTGACGGTGCGCATAAGCATAAGCATTCACTCATTTGCATACTTATGATCCTTGATAAGTTTCCTATTGAGGGCCTTGATTTCCTCACTAAGTGAGTAATTATTCTTTAATAATAGTCATTCTCATCCCTTAACTGTTGCAGCACCTTCTCATTGTCCTAACTGGTACCAGGTGTGCTTGAGATTTCCTTTGAAGTTCATACTTAAGTTTTGCAATTTCGACCTCCTTGTTATTTAGAATGGAAGTAAGATCAGTTACCTTCCATTTTAGAGTGGTCGGTTGTTCAATAATAGATGCAAATTGAGATCGACCCTAAGCATGTCCTTCTATGAACTCACATTCAAGTATAATGGCCTTGGTGAGCATCTACTTGGTGGTGGTATTCCTAAAGGTACTTCAAAGTGATTAAACAATAAATTAGAAGATACCCATAGGGAAATCCATGCTTTCCTTTTTCCATAGAATGACTCTGTGCATATGATTGAGCATAAATGTAGGATGATTTATCTCCTCAAGCCTAAGAAGATTTTCCAAAAAAAAATGTTTGTAGCAGATGTTACAGTTCACTTCTTAGTCGTGGCACTAGCGCCTTGTTGACAAATTCAAATGTCAACTAATATTCCCCTTTGAGATACTTCTGAGGTAACCCAATACATTTAACCTCACTTCGTTTCATGGAAAGCTTAGTGAATCCCCAGTTGGCGTGCACCCTTCAATTGATTGAAATCCTGCCACAGATAACCCTAGAATGATCCCTAGAGTTTCTACGGTCAATCTAATCTCAACATCTCTAACAATATTCTTAATTCCTCGATCTTCTGGTAGTTGCAATTTTTATTAAAATTAGTGCACTTCAGTTTCGTGCAGATAGGGAATAGGTGTTCAAAAAGATGAATCCACTCTTGAATTGTAATAACATCAGTGCTGCCATTCCAAATCCAATTAGAATATAAATATCAAAAACTCTACCTTTTAGAACCTTTTGGATCTTTATTTTCTCAATTCGCTATTCCTTTGTCATCTCTGCTTCATCACTTTGATTTTGTACTCTGGACTAGGTCCCTTTACGGGTTGACCATTCACATTCCTCTTACGCTCACCATTTTTACTTGATATTTTTGTTTGGACACCTTCTCCCTTTTTGTATGGGATTTTCTTGATCTTTTCCAATTTCCCTTTGATTTCACTCTTTCCTCCTCTACTTATGTTTTCTATTTTTCCATATATCTAGTAATGTCGTCAGATTGTCTCTCTTTGTCTTCTATGGGTACGGGATTTGATGTACACTATTAAGGCAATATCTCTTCTTTCCTCTTCTTCCTTATCTTGTTAGTGTAAACAATATTTTCTTACATGGAACTTCCCAACACCTTTTGAGTCACACTTCTAATTCCATAATTCTTGTTCTTTTCTTTTAGATGTTCCTTAACTAGTTTTCCCTTCCCCTTTCATTTTATCGCCTTTACACTATCAACACGTGTAGTAAGAACATCCTCACGATCACTTTTGATAGTTTCCTCCTCATGGTATCTGATTTGAGAGTAATTCGCTCCTTGCACACTTATACTACTTGATTTAATTGTAAACCTTCTTTATCCTCTCCATCAGTCTCTATATCATACCACTTTGGAATTCAGTCAATGATAGGTTAACTCTTGCAAGGGACCTGATCCGGGGATCTGAACTTATCACTTAATAGTGTGGGTTGGGAATTTTCCCTTAGTGACACTATACTTTGAATAGCCACCAGTTCTTCCCCTACTGTTAAGATGTACTGTTCTGGACCCTTTCCCTTAGGCAGATCTCCCTCGAAATGCTTTTTCAGACATGGTAGCAGAGACCACCTTAGACTCAAAATCTAGGTCTTCAAGAAATGGTTCACCACCAAGTTTTTCCATCGACTAAGCCTTGAAGTTTTGAAAACCTCCGTCATATAGAACTAAAGTAGAAGAAAAAGTCAATGCACCCTCATATGGAAGAACGGGGAATGCCGCAAATGCAGAATGTAAGAAATCAAACCCATACTTAGTGCATCTCTATAAACTGGAGTCCTAGGAGACTCTTTCTTAGTAGGAGTGGACAAATCGAATAAACTAGGATTTTCGACTTTTTGGGAAATTAGGACTTCTGAAGAAGATTAGGAGTTAGGCATGTTGATGAGAGAGATAAAGATGCTAAGACCTTTAAGAATCAGGTTAGAATATTTGTCCTTGAGATAATTTTGAAAAGATTTTTAACTTAATTTTTTTGGGAAGACATATTTAAAGTGTAAAAGGTATCGGGTCCCTAATAGTAGCGTCGTTTCATTTAAAAACAAATAGACATCAGATTTTGACGCAATGAATGAGGTAAGGACACATGGAAGTGATGTTTACAATTAATACAATGTAGTATAAAATGATAATAACCTCACGAGGTCCAGGTACCCTTTTCAGTTCGCCAAGTCAGCATGTATTATCAGCATGAGTGTATACTTGCATTTAGGTACTAGTGATGAATTGTCAAATGACTAGAATTTAAACAAACATTGGTACTTGCCTTTCTAGGCGTAGTCATGTGAAGGGTTTCTTGTGCAAACTTTTCCAGGATTTGGTGATCTTGTGCATCCCCAACCTCTGTCTATTCTTAACAAAACATTCTTTGCTCAGGATTTTGTAAAAAAGTTTGCTAGTTGATCTTAAGTTTTGCAAAACTTCATGTCCACATTCTGTAGTTCAACATTGTCCCTTAAGAATTAATGCCTTACATCTATGTGCTTAGTTCTGTTGTGCTGCATTGGATTTTTGGCCATGTTTATTGCACTGGTGTTGTCTCATATGAGGGGGATTATATCAATGAGAACCCCAAAATCCTCAAGTTGTTGCTTGATCCATATAAGTTGTGCACAACATGATGCAACGATAACATATTATGCCTCTGTTGTGGACAAGGATACAAAATTCTACTTTTTGGTTCCGCAGGAAATAAATGTTGATCCCAGGAAGTGACCCATGACTGATGTACTTTTTCGATCCACTATAAAACCTGCATAATCAGAATCAACATAACTTATTAGATCAAAAGTGTCACATGTTTGGTAGAAGAGGAATAGGTCCTGCGTTCCCTTCAGATGTTTCACAATTCGTTTGGCCGCTTTCAAATGTGACTCCTTTTGTGATTCTTGAAACCATGCACAAATTCTCACACTGAAGACTATTTTAGGCCTACTAACATTGATGTATATGAGTGATCTAATAATTCCTCTGTACATGGTCTGATTGACTTTCACACCATTTTCATCATGATCAAGCCTCACACTTGTACTCATGGGAGTGTCCAACACCTTTTCCTCTAGAAGATTGAATTCCTTCAGTACATTCTATAATTTTCTTGGCATATTGATGTACCTTGAGATGATTGTTTGATATGCAAACCTAGGAATAAAGTGATCTTACCCGTCATTCTCATTCCTAACTCACTACTCATCAATTTAGCAAACTCTTTACAAAGTATGTCTGAGTTGTCTCCTAATATGATATCATCTTCATAAACCTGAATAATAAACAAATCCTTACCTCTGAATTATAAGAACAAAGTATTATCAATCTTACATCTCTTGAACTCATTTTCTAGAAGGAACTTTGACAGGCGTTTATACTAAGATCTAGGAGCTTGATTTAACCTAAACAAATCTTTGTCTAATTTCAACACATGATTGGGCAATTCGACATCTTCAAATCTGGGGGTTGTTTGACATATACTTCCTCTTTCATATTTCCATTTAGTAATGCACTTTTGAAATCTATTTGGAACAACTTGAATTCTTTGTGAGCAACAAATTTGATCAAGATTCTAATAACTTCCACTCTGAACACAAGAGCAAGGGTCTCGTCATAATCAATCCCCTCATGTTGGTTGTCTCTTTGTATAATAAATCTTGATTTATTTCTGATATGGTCATATTCTCATCAAGTTTATTTCTTAACACCCATCTTTTCCCTATAATGGTTCTGTCAATTTGTTTGGGAACCAGGTTCCACACTTGACTTCTCTCGAACTGATAGGGATCCTCTTCAATAGAAATGACCCGATATGTATCCTTCAGAGATTCTTTGATGTTCTTTGGTTCAATGGATGATGTGAAGACTGAATATGCAACTAAAACTCTTCATTAGGACCTACTCTGAATTCCTAAATCAATTGGATGTATGATTGTCCAGTGGATGTAAAGATTGATGCTTACACACGGACTTTCTAGTTATGTCCTATTATTTGTCAACATCAGAGTCATATTTATATTCTTAAGGGTTTTGAGACACAATATCCTGTGATAATCATGAAGGACCAGGTCTCACGAGCATTCTTCATCCTTTCTATCACTACCCTTATTGTCTTCCTTGCCTATTACCAGCTCCTTGAATTCACAGTCTTGTTTGTTCTTGATCCTCATCTCTAGCTCATCAAACTTGACATGCATTCTTTCTTCAACACTGAGGGTTCTTTTTTAAAACACTATGTATGCCTTGCTTGTAAGTGAATACCCCACAAATACTCCTTAATCACTCGTAGCATCAAACTTGCCTAAGTTTTCTCTCCCATTGTTTAGCACAAAACATTTGCATCCAAATGGCCTAACATGAGCAGTTGAAGGTTTTTGTATCATTTAACAACTCATACGGTGTTTTGTTGATCAAGAATATGATAAGACACCTATTAGTCGCGTAAAATGTTGTTTTAACTACTTTAACCCAGAAACTCATAGCAAGTCCTGAGTCAATCAAGATAGTTCTAGCTGTCTCCACCAAGGTCATGTTCTTTCTTTCAACAACCCAGGTTACTGCCATTTTTATCACATAATCCATCATCAATCTGAGAAATTTTGAACTCTGTGCCGTGGTCAGATTTGATGTTCGTAATTTTGCAGTTTAGCTTAGATTGAATGGCTTTGGAAAATATGATCAGTTTTCTAATGATTTAATATTTCATTCTTTTGAACATGATCCATGTAAACCTAGAGAAGTCATCAATAATAACATTAATGTATTTCTTACCTCCTCTACTTTGGATTCTAAAAGGTCCACACAAGTCCATGTGAAGGAGATTTAAAGGTCTGGTTGTGGTAACTTTTTTCTTGGATTTGAATGATGAATCATTGGGTTTGCCCTTTTCACAGGCATTCCGAACTTTATCATTTATGAACATCAACTTAGGAAGTCCATGAACTAGGTCCCTTGCAACAAAGTTTTTCAGCAAAGAAGAACTTACATGACCTAGATGTCGGTGCCACAAATCATCATGATTGGTTTGAGCACTTAGACAATAAATATCATCTCCTTTAGTGGAATCAAGGTCTTCAACATACATGTTTTTTTATTCTTGTATCAGACATAACAACCCTTTTTAATATACAGTTTATAACAAAAAATTAGTTAGCCATGAACTTGACTTCATTCCTGTATAATAGATTCGAGATATGCTCAAAAGGTTGTATTTGAGGCCCTCCACATAGTGTACATTGTTTATTGAAATGTCAGCAGATCTACCTATCCTATCAATTCCAAGAATAAAACCCTTCTTTTCACCACCAAATTAAACACCTCCATCTTTGTGTGCTTTATAAGAGAGAAAGTTGGAAGTGTCTTCAGTAAGTGCCTTGAGCATCCATTGTCCATGTACCAACACTGACTTCTTCCTCTCCTCATCATAAGAATCACTTGTTAGTCTTAGGAACCTACTTCAGACGTAGTTCCCAATAGTTATCAAAAGGCTTAACAATGAACCTTCATGTCCAGGGGCAAAGTATTTTTGATGAAACGATAGCGACGACTAGGTCCCTTGCATCTCCTTTTCTAACTACTTTCACATATGAAAAAAATTATTTGAAGTACAGGTCCGTGGTGTTCCTTTTTTCATGGTTTTCAGATTTAAGAATCTTTACATGTCTTTCTTCAACCCTTTTCAATTTCTCAGAATTTTCTTTTAAATGACCTTTACGACGACAATGAGTGCACAAGAAACTGTTGGCTACAGATACATATTTACAGGGAGGATTATAGTGAGGGTCTATAGGGATGGATCCGAATCCCTTATTTCAATTGAAACTCTTATAATGCATGTTAGAGAGTATCTTGAAAGAGCAAGTCCATTTTAGGGAGTGACTCAACTCTTCATTGACCTTACTCAAATCCTTCCTTAGTTGAGAGTTCATTTCAAAGGAGGCAGCTAGCTTAGATTCAGAGATTTTAAGTTTTTTCTTCCAATTCTTCTTAAAAAATATTAAGCTTTCTCTTTCCACTCTCCGAGGTACTAGGGCCCTTTTTAGAAATCTTGTTGCTAGATTCTAGCACTTCTATGATAGCACTCATTTTACAAATTTGAGATGCAAGAATTAAGTTCTCATCTTCACACAAACTTAAATTTTCATTAAGCTAAAAGATTATCCAGATCACGTTTGTGTTAAAAAAGAGTTACCTCATTTGAGTCATCATCATCATCAGATTTTGCCATTAAGAAGAATATTAAGTTTAAGACACTCTCATCATCTTCAATGGCCATTACTGAGACATCCTCGTGGCTTTCAACATTTTCTTCTGACTCACTTGAATGATCTCCCCAGACAGCAGTCATGCGTGGTCTGGGACCAGGTCATTCTTCCGTTGTCTATCGTCATATGTTTCCTTGTTATGACAAGGAAAGTGTCTCATGAAGAGGCCAGGCTTGTTGCACTTATCACAGAGATCATAAGAAGTGGTTGTTCTGCTGGTAGAAGCAATGTTTTGGAAGTACCATGCTTCTTTAAGATCTTTTTTTGATGAAATAAGCCATTTATGCTTCCTGCTCATTCACCTCGTGTGGAGATTATTTAAAGTCTATGGATTTATCATTTTTACCTTCCTTCACAATTGTACCATATTTGTTGATCAGTTCATACGTCAGAAGATTCCCTATTAGTTCATCGGTAGGTAGAGTTGTTACATCTTTAACTTTTGTAATGACATCCACCTTACTTTCCCAAGATTTGGGAACTACTTTGAGAACTCTTGCGGACTTGCTTGCTAATAGGGATAGGCTCTCTTAGACATATCATCTCATTAGTGATAAAAGTGAACCTTGAATTTATCTCAAGATGGTTTCATCTTCCTTCATAAATTTTTTTTTTACTGAGTGGTGAGCATGACAGGCTTTGACTCGTTCACTCTCGCGGAGTTCCTTCTTGGAATTTTTGAAGACAGTCCCAAATTTTCTTGATAGTCTCACACGCAGAAATTCTATTGTACTCATGTGCCCTAATCCCACATACAAGAATCTTTTTGCATTGTAGTTCTTTTTAATCTTTTTCCTTTCAGCCTCATTGTAATCCTTTTTGGTTTTGACCACCGTGGTAGTGATATCTCCATACTTCACTTCCTTTGTAGGGATATATGGTTCATCAAGAAAAATGTCGAGTCTTCTGCATTGATATAACCATGCATACGATTTTGACACCACCCATAATTTTGTCCATTGAAATGAGGTGGTCGAGTAGATGACTATCCTTCCTCCATGTTTGGTGGGGTGACCATTCCTTTACGATCTTGTCTTTTCTTAGTGTTAAACAATGTGAAAAGTCATGCTTTAATACTACTTGTTGGAATGTGTGCACCTACCAATATTTATGGGACAATGTCCTCAACACAGTTATAGTAGTAAAAAATAAACTAAATGTTAGGATAAAAATTGTTCACAAAACTTTACGTAGAGACCTCCTTGGTAAAGAGAGTAGAACCATATCCTATCTAAACAGGACTTTCAAAGTGTGTTTACTAGTCTCCTCAAAGCAAAAGTAAAATGAGTTTACATAAAGACATTAACCTTCTAATCCCCACACTAATCAATATCCCTTATCACCTAGATGAGCCAGAGCAGAGATAACACTGCATGCTACACTAACCCTAACTGATCAATATAGACTTCAACAGGTAAGACCTTATGTTAACCTTAACCTAGATCTTAAGATGATTCAAACAAGTTTGAAACGTTTCTTTCACAAGCGAATGATTCCTTCAATATTAGAACGTTTACAAGAAATCAAAACTAGAACTGGTACAAAAAGCTCTTGAAACACTGGATCGGGTCCCTTGCTATTTTTGAATCTTGAAAGTCTCTCTCTTTTGATGAATGATGAATGTTGTTGTTTGTTGTTTGATATCTACCATGAATAATTATTATCCATCATACAAACAACCTCATTGCTTCGGGTTGGTGCGGTACATAGTAACTTCAGCAACATCCTGACGCAAACAACTTTTACAACTGGACAACATTTTTGTCGCTAGACAAGTAATTCATACTTCGCAGAGGACCAGGTTCCTGCATTAGTAAGGAAATCATCAAACCATTTAGAGCATTAACACTTATAAATGTAGCATCTTTTATAGTGTTCTATACTCACCGGGGATATTTTTATTGGACAGTAAACATCCTAAAACATTTATTTCCTGTGCCCAAGCCTGATACAAAACATAACCTCACATTTTCGAGACAACTATTAGTTATATTTTTTCTAATTGTGACAAACTTTTTTATACACTTTGTTTTGTTGTATTTTTCTAAAGGTCATCAATTTTGGGCAATGTTGTTCGGACTCTTCAAAAATCCTATGGTGGAGGGTCCTTAAAACTAGGCTATCCCTTGATTGCCTTTTAAACTTACATAGGATAGTTAAAAATTGGTATAAATTTGATGAGAATCTTCCCATTGCCAATTTTCATCCGGCAGATCAATCATGTTGAACTCAGCAGAACTCACAGCCGCACAGGAGCCTCTATATTTATTTTGTACTGTTTCTTATATGTATATTTAGTACCACCTTAGTGGGTTCTAATAAAATTCATTGAATTATAAGAAAAGAAGACAAGACAGAAGTCCTAAGCGATTCCAACAACCATCTTTACACAACAATTCACATGAGAAAAAAGCAAAAAATAAAGCTTGCGAACCTTACATCTGGTATACTGGTGGCACTTATACTGCATTCCTTTATAGTAGCTTGCTTGTAAGTTTTAGTAATTAAGGTTTCCTTTGTCATTTTGTTCCGTCATTATCACATATAAGTAATGTATCTCATAGAAGCTCCATGAACTCACTGTGGATAAGTATATACAATTTCTGAAAGTAATAGTAGGATGACTCATCTTGGACATGTTATGACTTTGGTCTTTTATTTTCATGGGTATTTAATTAATTTTTCAATCAAAGCACTAAATAATTGCAAAATGGCTCTTAGGACCCAACACATATTTTATTAATGCTTTTGGCGACAGAGTTAGGGCCTTTGGCGAGCACGTTCCAGGTACAATTACCTAGTTTAGCCCGTGACGTACTGGTAAAGCATAAGGTAGAATTCAGCATCACATTTTGTTATCTTACTTGCTCTTTGGGAGAATGACCTAAAGTACTCGACGAGATAGCTGAGCAGCACGAATGCGGTGTGAAATGCTTGAAAATCTTTCCCTTGCAAAAGAGTTGTCAAGAACAAAATCTCTTCCCACTACACAAAGTGCAACTGCCTCTCTATTACCAACATTAACAATAGTAGTTTGCAACTCATAGTTACATGTACCCTCTTATCTTTAGTAGTCAAACCAAGCAAGAGAAGTAATTAACCGCCAAACTTATCTCAGATGTAAACCCATTCAGTATCAGCAGCATCCTCTTAATCCATAATACGAGCAGGGGCATACACTTCTCTTCGGGAACCTACATCTGTGGTTACTTCATGCCTAAGTGTTGTATTTCTTACCTTGCAGAAAATTGAACAAACAACCAGTTTTTCATTTATAAGATGGCATCTTTATTTCATGGAATCTGCTCCTGTAAGCACAAAATTGCCTCCCCTAGCTTTCATCATTGTTATATCACCGACAAATATATATATCAATTGAGCTTGTTGGCCTCTGGAGGGAAGAGAGTGTTACGGATAAATACTTTTTGTAATGAGAAAACCATTAACCAAATTGACATTCAGCGACAAAGTTAAAAATAAAACAAGAGGGTTATCTAGCATTTACAGGTACAAGAGTCAAAATATACAAATCACCTTGAAGGATTGATTATTCATATCATTACTTTTCTGAAAACCAATTAAAAATGTTATATACTAGGTGTTTTGATGATCCTTATAAATGATAAGACCTGGTCCCTGGCAGATTTTTCTCACCCAGATTCAAATGAGGTAGAGCTGTAAAGCTATCATGTCAGGTGGTAGGTGAAAAGTGCAGCCCCACACCAATAGGAATAGTGAACGATATTCTATGTTTCAGTATCTCACGAATGCAGAGACCTGGTCCTAGGTATAGTCTCTTCATCAGATGCATAATGGGTTACACATGTAAAGCTTTCATGTTAGAGGTTAGTGAAGCGTCAACATACTAGACCAATCAAAATGAAGGAGGGTGTTTGTCCAATGGATTAAAACACTTTATGTTTGATATTTTAAATATGAAAACTCCATATTAAATTTATTCTTCCCAAGAAGGAAGTCAATAGCAAAACTTTTCAAGAACTCACAAAAAAGTTTGCAAAGGACTTGTTTCCCACAAGATTGCCATATAAAAAGGTGACGAGACAACTGTCAGAAAAGCTTTCATCTCTGATGCGGTAGGTGCACAACTTTTTTGAACTGCATTCCTTCAACCAATGGGATTATCTCAATGAATTTGTGGTGATTTGTATTACCTCTTTCCAGCAAACACATATTCAGGATTTGGAAAACTAAAACTCAAAGAGCTTAAAAGAGAAAACCATCTTCAAGGAAGAACTCAAGCATAAGAATACATACAACAAGGACCTGATCAAAAGAAGAAGTGCTTTCCGTACCTACTGTTGTTTTTGAATGTTTGTATTGAGCTTAACTTGTAGGATTTGTTTCATTATTAGTTAGAAATGTTTCAAATGTGGTTTGATTCTTTTAAGAACATAGTTATGAGTATGATTTGATTCTTGTAAGAACGTAGTTATGAGTAACTTTGTGTCTTATTGTAAAAGTATATATTAATCAATTGGGTTATTATAGTGGGCGTTCTGGTATCCGCTTAGTTGAAGTCTAAGTTATTTAGGGGTGATAGCTTAGTGGGAAGTATTGTATCTTCTTTGTCTCATCGAAGTAATAGAATGTATTTCTTAGTGTGGAGATTAGCAAGCTAAATTCATGTTGTAATCTTCTTTTACTTTTTCTTGTTAAAGATTAGTGAAAGCGGTTCGAAAAGTCCTATTAAGAACAGGTCGTGGTTTTCTTCCCTTGAGCAAGGAGGTGTCCACATACAGTTGCTTGTTAATCTTTACGTTTCCGCATTTGATTTTTACTATCTGACTGTACTGTATTGAGGACCTGGTTCTATTTATATTAGTTCACGCATACATTTCAATAAGTGGTATCAGAGCAGATGCTCTCTAGCCTGTTAACACCATGAGAGAGTTTTTGTGGAAAAATGGTTGCTCCACGAAATAGAAATTAAGAAGCTTCAAAGAAGGAGGTCAAGTAAGAAAAGTCTCTAGCTCTCAAAGTGACATTAGGTAGAACTTTTTATAAAGATGATGAAATGAAATATCTCCCAAGAAGGTTTAAAAATTGGTAAGGAAATATGGAGTTTTTGAAAGGCAAGAAACTTAAGCAGAGTTTCAACTGCTAACCACCTAGGTCATAAGTGTGGAAAGCTAGGGAATTTCATCAAAGATGACCCCATGCATAAGGTTGAAAACAAAAATTATCCAAGACCTAGAGGTGGAAAAGATAGTAGGAGGGATTTGGCACCCGAGAGGAATGTATGAAAAGTTGCAGATGACAATGAAGAGAAGAAAGCTTTTGCTGTCTTGTGGGATTCCTCAAGTTAGTCAAGATCATTAGAAATATTCAGAAGATACATCTATGTTAGCTATTAAAGGCGATAAGAATGTGTTTGATTTCATGTTCACATTAATAGATAAATTTGATACCGACAAAGATGATGAAAAGGTAACTCTCTTTGACATCAAACAAAACATGAATGATTATTCTGTTAAAAATTTGAGAAAGTTGGATGTTGACTACTTTATTTGATAAGTGAGCTGACAATAGAGAATGATCTCGTGAACAATAGTCTAGATATCTCTAAAGATGAAAAAATTATTTTAGTTTCCCAAATATTTGATATTGAAAATCAAATGATAGTTTTAGCAGCTGAAAATCTAGAAGCGAAGGAAAATATGAATAGGGTAACTAATAAAATTTGCAAAGGAAAAAAAGAGGCAAGAAGGTTGCAGTTGGAGCTTGAGAATAAGCTGCAGACTACTGAAATAATGATGAAAATGACGTTAGAAAGAGATCTTGAATAAGAGTGTGACCTGGTCCATGTCAAAGAAGAACTGAACAAATCTCTCAAACGGACCACTTCTCCAAAATTGCTTTCTAATCTTACTAGTCAGAGTCAAAATGATAGAAAGGGGTTACGAAATTCAAGCAAAAGTCCTTCTTACAATCTTCACACAAAGATGTACTGATGTCTAATAGTTTGCCGTGTCTCAATTGTGGTTGTGATGGTCACTTGAAGAAGGATTGTACAGCTTATAAAAGGACTCAATATAACCTCACAAAATCTTATGGTCAATATAAAAACAGGCAAAAGAAGGGACTTGGTCGTGCTCATGTTCCTAAGCTGAAAATCATCAATTGTTCTCAGTGGAAAAAGAACTCTTTTATAACTACATTATCTTCATATTGGGAATGAAAACTAAAGTGGGTTCCCAAGGATGACACGTGATATGATATTTTTGTGAGAGGAAGTAACGACAATCAGTGTTGATTTAAGAATGGCGAATGCTCAAGGCACTTGATTGGTAAACTGAATACTTCTTCCCTCTGGAGGCACTTCAAGGTGTAAGTTTCTAATCTAACCATGGTAAGAATTTTTTTTTTGACAACGGAAATAAAGTCAAAAATTTGATCTATCGGATGAGGATGCTTAGAAGGTGGGCATGCAAGAAATCGTGTTGCTACTCTAAACTTTGTTTGTTGTAACAACCTCACTTCCCTTGATATCCAAGGTAAGAATACTGATCAATGACACATGAGACTTTTTCAATTGAACTTTTCTTTCTAAGTTAACTTGTCTCAAGGGACCTGGTCCTGGATTTGCTCAAAATAAAATCTGCAGATAACAACTATGCGATGTTTTTGTTAAAGAGAAGTAGATCAGATTATCCTTTAGGTGAGATATGTTGGCTTTTAATCTCTTAAACATTTTTGGGCTGAAGTGATGATACTACATGTTTTGTGACCAAAATGATTATATTGAGAAGTTTGTTCTCAATATTGATGAAAAAATAGTTGTGATACACTCTTGCTCCAGCAAGGTCTATCGTGGGTATACTAAAAATGGTCATGTGTTTGTTGATGAGTCTGGAAGAGTTTTTAAGTTGGAAAGAATGAAGTTTCTGAGATGGAAGGTTCGCTTCAGAATAGAGAGATGGTCTAAATAGTGAGTTGGCTGAAGAACAACATAAATCCAGCAATCTCAAGGAAGCTGATGTAGATTATGAACCTTATGAGGGACCCGGTCTTATAGACAGTTTTTGACAAAGATGGTGCAACTGAGATTGATAAGTTTATTTTTTAAGGTGAGAATGATGAAGCTGATCAAGCTTAGTTTGAAAGAAGCAACGTATGATAACTAGATTCTGAACAAGCTGATAGGTTGTCCAAATTCCTCTTCAACAATGTCTTCAAAAGAGGTAATTGTCAAAACCCCCTCTTTTTTGAAATCACAAGGAAATGAATTTTTGATCATGCCAGTGTATTGGATGAATTCATCTTTGATGTACTTTTGAGTTAATTGTGTGAAGATTTTTTGCATTCATAATGTATGCTCTAATAAGCATCAATGAGAGATTTCTTCTTGAGCTACAAATGTAGACCCTTTGGAAGGTACCCTCGGTTTTCTAGAAAAATCACATCACTGAGCTTCTCAAAATGGCGTAATATATTTGAAGTCAAACAATGATAAAAGATAATAATGGACATCATGAATCTTTGTAAGACTAAAGAATAAAGTGGCTAACATCTTCAACATGACGTTCTAAAGAAAGGAACTCGTTGTATACTCAATAAGTGGCTAGCTAAAGGAAGAAGATAGAACACACGTTAACTAGGGCACTTGTTTGTTTTACAAAGAAGGGCCTGGCCCCCTGTTAGAGGAAGCTATTGAAAAATTTCCTGTTTTTTGTGTCCCTATACAATTTCCTACTTTTTGGGCCCTAATAGAAGACGGCTGCTTGTGATGACCCGGTTCAATGACTAATCATGCACAAGAAAAAATCCCTGTTGAAGGCTGCTATTAAGAATCCAATATAAATTTGATTCGACAGTTGACCTGTTCCTAGTTCTTTATATCATGGGTTATCTTTTTGATGTGTGTACATGTGAATGATTGATTTATGCTAGGTGATCAAGAATGATGGAAAGAGTATTACAGAGCGGATATGCTAAAGTGATGTTTCACTAATGGAGAATTAAAAGGCAAGATTCAATTGCTCTTTCCATAAACCGAGCCAATCAGTTATCAATTGAATCTGGATGTACTCAACTCGTGTGACTAAGAAGCAGCCTGAGCTCATAAAAATCGGTGGCTGAATGAATCAAGCGATGATGGAATTCGAAAACTTAACTCCTGAATTGTCTAGCTGAAGCAATAATTTGTTTTTATACTATACAGGGCAAGTGGCTTTGTCTTTCAGTTATGTATGTTTTACGCAAGTTTCGTTTCATAATCCTACCATTTGTAGGTAGAACACATTAACAAAGGGATGAAGGAAAGGGAGGTTAGGAAGATTCGAGGCACTCACTTCAAACTACAGAGAGGGACCCTGGTTTTTTTTTCCTTCTAAGGTTATGACTCTATCATTGAGTGAATTATTCATGCGAACCTTTTCACATTGCCACAAATCGTTCATTACGTATCAAATCGTTGTCCCCATCTTAATGAAATACCAAATGCACTTCCTTTCACTAATTACTTTTGATTTTCTTACCTATTATATGTCCTTCCATTTCCTAAAAAAATCAATTTACCTTCCAACTATAAAAGTATTTCAAATTGCTCTTCTCTCTTCTATAATCAAAACAACACACTTCAAATACTGGAAATTTTTCTGATGCAAATCATTTAAGTGTGAAAGGGCTAGTTCTCACAGCCCCCCTTCCTCCGACACTTGCCCCGCTGCTGTTCCCCTCGGGCTTACATGATAATTCGGAAATTAGTGTTTTTTTAAGAGGATGGTGTCTGATAAAAAAATAGGAAAAAAATTAACCAAAATTATTTATATTTGGTTCTTCAATTGTTGATCTATTCATCTCACAAACTTCGGGGACGATTAATTTCCAGTTACCCAAGAATTCTTATTGGTAGGGTGAACTGGTGAATAAGTATGCTATCATCAAAAGGGGGGAAAATGTTAGTTCGTAGCTTATTTTAGATATTGGTTCAAACTTGATATGATTTTTTGATGTTTTAACAATCTTATCCATCAATCAAAGGAACTAGATCCTTGTTATTGGAACTGCTGACAGTGAGATGAATGATAAACTCAAAAATGTCCTTAAACTATGCAAAAGGAATAAAAATATACTCACTTTATAGTTTTGTTAAAAAATGCCCTTATCGTCAATACTTTGGCTCACAAATGCCCTTAAACTATACGAAAGGAAAAAAATGTCCTTCTTTGTTGTTTTGTCCAAAAATGTCCTAGTAGTCAATACTTTGGTCCAAAATGTTGTTATTGTTATATCATGGGTAAAAAATGCTCTTTTTTTTAAAATATATTATATTTATTCTAATACTTTTTTCTAAAAAAATTAGAAAATGCAAATCCTAGTTCAATTCAGAAAAAAAATAAAAAAAAAATATTTCTTATTTTATTATCATTATTTTTTATCGTTATACACATATCAATATGATGGCTCTTCCTTCGATGCTCCGCATCTTTCGAGCATCCGCCCCCCGACCCCTCTTTCCCCCTTTTAACCTTTTCTGCAGCATCTTTCGGGATCATGCACCAGTACCTATCATTACTACTCTTAATTTCCTCGTCCTCCTACTTCCTGTCCTCTCTTCCTACTTCCCTACCCCCTCTTCCCCCCCTACTCCTCTCCCACTCTTCTCCTATACAAAGGTCACTATTGTCCCCCCCCTGAACTTATTTTATTAATAATTTTCTACCCCTTTTTCGGCCTACGTGGCACTAATCTTTTGTGGGACAACGCGTGGTTGATTTTTTTTCAAGCTATGCCACGTAAGCAAAAGGGGTAGAAATTGCTTATAAAATAAGTTAGGGGGAATAGACCTTAGTATAGATAAGTGGTATGTCTCTGGAATTTTTGTAAAGGTTGAGGTGTACTTGTTGCAGGGCGCAAGAGTGGAAAAGAAAACCAAGGGGCGAAGGGCAAAAGAGAGAAAAGGGGGGCCCGCGCGGCGAAAAGGGAAGATGAAAAGCGCCGGGCAAGGGGGCCGCCGGCGGGGCCGAATCCTCGTTCATGACCGCGTCTCATGTTCTTTCTTCTTCTCTCAAATCACATCTTCTTCATGCTCTTCTTCTTCTTCTTCTTCTTTCAACTTCTCTTTCTTTTGCATTTCATTCTTCTTTTTCTTCATTCTTTCTAATTCTTTCTTCTTCTTCTTCTTTCCGATAGGGTATTTTCCTAGTCTATGTAACTTCTCTATCTCTTTGGGTTCTTATCTCTCTAACTATCTGTCTTTGCTTCCAGTGCCCACCCTGGCACCGTTCGTCGCAATTAAGTCAGCTTGTCTTCTTTCTTACATTCTTCTTTCTTCTCTTCTTCTTCCTGTTCTTTTTCATCGTTCTGATTTCTCCGTTCTTGCATTCCTTGTTTCTTTCTCTTATTTTTTTTGCAATCAAATTGTTGTCCGTTCCATTATTTTCTTTTAATCACTTTTTCATTTTCTCTTGTTGGTACCTATTTCAACAAACAAAATTGCTTTGATTTTAAAAGATTTGAAGTTGAAAGTCATTCAATTTCAATTTTTTTGTAAAAAATCAACCAATAGCTAAATTTTCTTTCTCCACAATAAATTGCTGAGGGTTAGTATATAGTACAACTAATTGAGGTTTTTTTCTAGCACTTCTTAATAATATGCTCAGACAATTTTTATGTTACATAGAATGTTGAATTGTTTACTAAACAACTGCTCAAGTGTGCTTACCAAGTTTCCCAAGTTTCTTTCGCAATAATTACAATAATTGGTGTCAAGAGAGGTAAAGAGAGTGTTGTGAGTTGAATGAGATTTATGTGATAACAGGAAGGTTAGAGGGATTGTTTTTTTGTCACCGACCGAGGTCGCGGCAGGCGGTGGCCCCAAATGCTGCTCAAACGCGGCCGCCCTCCGCCCGTGGTGACCACCTGGCTTGCCTGGCTTGGTGTTCGTCAGGCCGCCGTGGTGTCCTGCCACCCGTTCCCGGCCGCCCTGGGTCGCGGCTGGCGGCGCGGGCCGCCCGTTGGCGCCGGGCGGGGTAGTAGCCCTGGCCCCTCGTGCTTTTTTCTGTCCCTCCCCCCTTTGCGGCATTATTCCCATTCGTGTGCTTCCCCTCCTTCTAGCTGGGCCCCTGATCGCATTGGTACCGATACGGTTTTGGTAACCATTTTCGGTACCATTCCAATCCGTTCCGCTTCGGTATCCTTCGGGTTGGAACAAATGACCGTGAACCGGTAGATGGAACGGAACATATCACCATTTGAATCTGGATGTACTCTTGTACAGTTTATTCCCGTATTATTCCGATTACAGTTAATTATTTTTATTAATAGTGTTATATTGCATATTATATTTTTATATACACATTAAAAAGAAATGCCTTATTCCCACTGCCCTTGGCATCTTTTTAAAATAAATTGGATTGATATTTTTTAATTTTTTTCATTGTTTTACTCCTTCTTTTTATTTATTTTTTAAATTATCAACTAAGTTATTAAATCATATAAAGGACTTTATAACATCTTAATATACTAACTTATATCCTTTTCAAAAGCTAATCTTAAAGACTCAAACCACTCCAACAAACAATTCCCCCCTACCTTTATTACTCTTCAACTTTCCAACCTCATAGATCCACCTTTCTTTGTCCCAATCTCTCTCTTTCCCATACACTTCATTCAACTTCCCGTTTCGAGGCTTTTCCCCAACTTTTCCTTTCCCCTCGCCCCCTCCCCCCCTCCCCCCCTTCCTCTCTTCGTGTCTTCCCCCCCTCCCCCCCGTTCCCCCCCCCCTTCTCACTTTTTGCCATGCTGTGTAGTCCCTTTCTCACCATGTCAGTTCTGGTCCCATCTTGGTATAGAATGGAACATGAGGAACTGATTATCTTATCAAGTTCATCCGCGATAATTGTCAAAAACCAGTTCAAATATAATCCTGTTCTTTTGTTCCAGTGATTCCGTCCGGTTCGTTGCCTAGTCTTAGCACTAATCTTAAATTTGTCACCTATACTTAATAATTAAAACTAGTGTCCCTTATTCTTCATTTTGAAACACTTTTGTCACCCTTAATTCATTAGTCCTAGTATCTACTGCATTACCTCCATTCATATGCATTATCTATCAGAAGTATAATTGGTTGTTATTTGCACCCACTGTTCTTATGGGGAGACATCTGTATTATGTTTGTTGTTTGTACCTTGCAAACTTATGTGCATCCTATTAGGTCAATTTTTGAATATAATCATTTTTATAGTAATGGGTTGATTGTTAGTTTCATAGATAGTTGGTTATGCCCTTATCTTGGTGCTCTTTGATTCGATTGAGGTTATGTGGAGTGGTGGTGTTACCGTGGCTCTTGACTTGGTTAGATGAATTTCGTGGTAGGATATTATCATTATTTCTAGGATTGAAATAAGTAGGTGCAACACAGAAGTAGCAAAGAAAATATCAAAAACCACGAGTAAGAAGACAAATGAGAAATATGCTATAAGAACACAATAATTTAACTTTGTTTGGTCAATGGACCTACGTATATAAAAAAGATGAGCAATCCACTATAAATATTAGAGTACAAAATAAAAAGAGAATTAACCTCAAATGATTCACTAGGAATACATGGAAGGTTCACACAAGTTAGAACGTATCGATTGTGAACACACAAATTCTAGGTCATACAATGTTTAGTACTCAAATGAAAAGGAAAGAACATAGCAGTCTTAAACTAAAACAACTCCATAAGCTTGATAGTGACATTGCCCACGGAAATTGAGGACCTAACCGACTTGGATGATTGAGAATTCCAAGTCTTCTTCCAATTCGTCTCAAAGCACTTCAAAGACCGGAACCTAAAATATTGGGGGAAAAGGAACAAAATGGGGTTAGTACACCACTTGTACTAAGTATAAGACAATATGCACACATATCATAATTTAATATCAACAGGTATATTTCATTTAAATATGCAATTTCCTTTGAAACCATTTATGCATATACAAGAAGACCATACCAATCAATAATGCATATTCATAAATTCATAGACATTAAATCACAAGACCAACAATGCTAACTCTATTCAAGTCAACATGCTTATCATAACACATAGTCAAGTAACTCTATAGTCAAGTGCTAAAATCGAGAAGCATGAATAAAAGTACATTTCAACATAAGAAAAGCAATACAGTAACCCATGAACCCCTATTGAATCAACAAGTCCGATGACCAAGAAAAACCCCATAACCTTAGTCAATCAAGTACCCCAACAAGAAGCATGACCAACATCCAACTTCTCATAGCATATCGCTAATGGTACATATCCTCATTATTTAACAATGTAGAACAACACATATTCATAAGTGAAACCAATCATCATATAGTATCAACAATGTGAAAGTTCCTCATATGTATATCATGTACTATTATAAGTATAAACATACATAAAAACATGCTCCTAAGACTTCCCTTAAGGCTAACTAGTGCAATGTTTTGGTAGAGTCCCATATGCCTTCCTAGACTAAGTTAAACCCCTTAGGTTATCCTAGTTAGAGTTCATTCCTTTAATTAATTTTACCTTTTGGGAAAATCTTTCCTTAACCGACACAGACCAAATGAGCTTATGTTGAATCTGGTGTCATAGAACCCTACATAAAAGGATGGCGGATTACTTATCAAGATAGTATCAAAACATGAACATAACAACTACATGGATCCACTTTCTGCTATTCCTATGAGGGAAACATATTTCAATAACTAGGACATATAGTTGGGACCCTCTTTATGCTACATAGTCTCCAATCTCAAGATTACTCCTCACTCTAGTTTACTCGGGGCTAAGCTAGAGTCCCTTTTGAAATGCCTTTAATAACTTTATTAATCATCATACTTAATGTAGGTCATAGGGTCTAAACCTTGTATTAACATCATCATCGTAGCTCAATAATACTTGCATGAGTATTTTCCTTTCATTACAATTCATAAAAATGAAGTTAACATATTTACATATCACTTCATAATAAGTCACACTGGTAAATACTCACCATCCTTATAACATTTACATCTTAGGCAACACCTCCCAAACCATAGTCAACACATTTGAATTCAACATCATACCAAACTCTTATCAACACGATACTTCATACAAATCAATGGGACTTAATCACAATTCAACATAATTGAAGTAGAATAGTAGGTTGACAAAGACCTTATCGCAAGTCTCCTCCATAATTCCATCACAAGGTAATACCATACAAACGCCTTTAATCAAACCCAATTAAGGTTGTAAATCATCAATATTAATAATTACCAACGTCGATAACGAAAGTCAAGGAAGATCAATACATCACAATCAATTACTAGTCATCGCTTAAACAAAGAGGTCTTAGGTCAAATCATATCTAGATCAATTACTCAAGAACTGGATGTGATAGATAGGACTATGATCACACCTACTATCTACGAAAAATGATGATAATACAACATCATCTTGTCGTAATTTTACCAATAACCAGTAAATGAACCAACTTTATAGAATTCATACAAAGATCATATACCAAGCTCATAACCTAGGGTTCAGGGGATAAGTCATCTTCTAAAATAGAAACATTTAATCACAAATGACATATTGAGTTAAAATAATGGTGGTGATATTTTCATAATATCCAAATAGATCATAAAAATCAATGGAAGATTAATGTCCGAGATTGGAAAAAAGACCCACTTAGGGAAAAACTTCAACTTTTGAATGACAATTTGAGGGGAACTCCTGTGGTGAAAAGAGCATAAAGGGTCTAAGGGTGAAAGAATCACATGACCTTCATTATCTTTTGTGAAGATTGGAAAATTTCACCGTTTCAGCCATTAAAAACCACACTCTAGAATTAGATGCAGGCATCAATGCGGGTTTCTGGAGAGAAAAAAAAAGAAGGGAGAAGGAAGATAATTTGGTTTTGACATTATGAGACCGTAGGTTAGATTAAGTAGGCTCAGAGGCTTTAGTATAGGTGTTGTTATAATAACCACTAACTTCGACTCGTGACTAACCTCACAAACTAATTGAATAACTCCTTAATTAATAAATTGGAATAAACTTAGAACGTGCGCCAACTCAGGCCCTCACAGACGAGACCCCGACCAACAGTCCGTCTGTGAGATGACGGCCAAAGAACCCTTCGTCCCGTTGGTCTGTCGTTTTGGTCAGAGACATGTCCAAAACCCTTATTGATGAAAATTACTATGTTTTGATCGATGAGGCAATTGAAGCCCCGTCGATCACAAGTCGTGGGTTATACAGCCTTGGGCAGTCCTTTCACCCCATAAGTAAGGGTCCTTCTTAAGGTCCCCTTAAACGTCCGTGGGGACAGTTCATGCCCAAAATTTAGAAGTACTATGAAATTTAAATTTAGTAGCGTATAGACACTCATTCCAAAGAGTTCTTAATCAATTTACGACTCCTAAAAGCTAGTCAAATAGGTTAAGGCACGCTAGTACCTTATTGAATTAGTTTCTGGACGTTCTTTTGACATTTTGGTTTCTAGAATTCCTAAATGACTCATATTCACTAAAATAAACCTTAAAATAGTTTCTAAACCTTTGACACTCATGTTAGTCTCTAGAACATGTCTTAGATTTTCAAAAGTTGTATTACGCCCCCCCCCCCCCTCCCCTTAGGAACATTCGTCCCTGAGTGACACATCTTAGATTTTCAAAAGTTGCATTACTCCCCCTCCCCTTAGGAACATTCGTCCCCGAATGACACTAAAATCTTTTGAAGGAAGGAATATACTCAAGACTAGCATACCAATCAACAAAAATACATGACAACATGAGTTAAAATGTCAATCATGAAATTTACACATAGCAATTCAAAACATCAATTACCTCACAAAAGGCTTAAAATCACATTAGGAGGAATTTCCTTCTCACAACAACAACATGATCTCAACATGCCTTACATGAGTCAATGATGCCATAATTAAATTTACACGCTACGTATAATTTCATAAAGACTCACCATATCAGAATGCAAAAATAACTCAAAAAATCAAAATTTCCAAGTGAAAAGCACATTTTACTGTAACTTACTGTAACTGCACCTTAAATGCATATTTTTGCAAAACTTCACCAAAATCAAGCAACTTAAATCTTGACTCATTATTTTCATTATTAATAGGAATAAATAACTTAGTTATCAAATAGATGAGGGTAATGGGACTTCATGTCGGCCTCAGCCTCCAATGTTGCACCCTCAACTAGGTGATTCTTCCATAACACCTTTTACGAAAACACTCCTGGGTCCTTAAACCTTATTCTTTGCCTATCACGGAGAATGGAAACTCTCAAGAAGAGAGTTTTATCTTTCCCCAAGAACCTCAATAGAAAGGATAGACATGGTATTACCAGATGCACTTATTCATCATAGAAAATGAAACCCACGGATGAATCAAAGCCAATCATTAGGGGAGTTTCAATTCAATAGGAAACCTTCAACTCTTTGAAAGATTTCAATAGGGACCCACATAACGGGGAATCAAATTCCCTGTTCGTTCCAAAGCTACCAAACACTTTCATAGGCAAAATGTGTGGAAACACTGTATCAACCTTTCTAAAAACCTCTAATTCCTTCTCTGATGATCGACATAAGACTTTTACCGACTATAGGCTATTTTTAACCGGTTCCTTTTGATATGAACCTTCTCCAAACCTTATCAATCAAATCGAGAACCAAAAGTGAATACTCACCCACTTCAAACCATAAAATTGAATATCTATATCTCCTGCCATACAAGGCTTCATAAGGAGCCGTAGATATAGATGAATGGTAACTATTGTTGTAAGAAAACTCCACCAAAGGAAAATGCTTATCCCAATTCCCCTTGAAATCAATGATACAATCTCTAAGCATATCCTCAAAGGTTTGAATAGTACGCTCCTCTTGACTATTCAATTGGGGATGAAAAGTGGTGCTTAACTTCACCTTGGTACACAACCCTTTTGGGAATGAGCTCCAAAACCTAGATTTGAATTTTGCACCCCTATATGATTTGATGAATAAAAGAATACCATGGAGAAACACAATCTCATTTACAAAGATCCTCGTATAATTTTCCACCGAATAAGTACACTTGACGTGAAAAAAATGAGCAGATTTTGTCAACCTATTCACAACAACCCATATTGAGTCATATTGTTTTATTGTAAGAGACAAAACTACCACAATATCCACATTTATGTCTTCCCACTTCCAAGTAGGAATTTTGATTTCTTAAAGTAAACCACCCAATTTTTGGTGTTCGAGTTTCACTTGTTGGAAATTTATACACTTTGCTAATAACTATGCTATATCCTTCTTCAATCCTTCCCACCAAAACACTCCCCTAAGGTCATGATACATCATAATTGAACCCTGATGAATGGAGTAACGAGAATCATGAGCTTTTTCAAAGATCTGGTTCCTCGTTTCATTTACATTGGGAACACACAACCTTCCTTGATACGTCAAGACACCATCCCTCCCCCAAAGAGAATGATTCATTGAGCTTACCAATAACTTATTCTTTCAACTCCATTAATGGTTTATCAAAGTGTTGTTTCGACTTCACGTCAACCACCATGATGATAGAGTATTGATGAGACCATAAAAACTTTCCATTAAGGCGGAAATGTCCCCCAACGTATAACCAATCTAGCCATAACTGATAGGAACCATCTTTCATTAGGTCTTACTTGGCTTCATCTACATGAGACACACTACCCATGGTCATACTACTTAGAGTATCCGCAACCACATTGGCCTTTCCGAGGTGATAGAGAACACTCATGTCGTAATCTTTAAACAATTTCAACCACCTTCATTGTAGGAGATTCAACTGCTTTTTGAGTAAACACATATTGAAGACTCTTGTGGTCGGTATAAACATCCACATGAACACCATACAATTAATGGCTCTATATTAATAAGGAAAATCCCACGGCCACTAATTCAAGATCGTGAGTTGGATAGTTTCTCTTATACACCTTAAGTTGTATAGAGGTATAGGCTAGTACTTTCCTATGTTGCATAAGAAATCTCAACGAAAATATAAGAAAACAAACAAAATCAATCACGTAGGCAAAGAGAAGTTTGTTTGTCGAGTTGGTGTTGACTTTGAGGGATTGTTGATCTGTATTTGGACGAAGATTTTGGGACGCCAAGTTCAAAGTTTGAAACGTCATAAAGGTATGGGTTTCTTACTATTGGTGACGCTTTCCCATAGAGACCCTTAAGGACTCAAGATAAATCTACTCAAAAACGTAGGGTTGTGGCCATTCTTGTCAAAACTCCTGTCCCTTAGTATCCCTTTGATCTCAAGGTGAAATAGCGTTAGAGACTCATATTGTTGGTATTTTGCTTCGTTAGTTTAGTATGAAGTTGATTCGTGATAATGTGTTCTGTATTATGTATTTGGAGTGTAAGCAATGTTAGTTCAAGTCAAAATATGAAAGTACATGAAAAAAGATATTGTTATTGTTGGAATTTTATGTGCGAATGTTTGGTAATTATAGAGGTGAAAAGGGGTGTAATTGTGCTTGATTAAGTTGGTAACTCTTGGCTGAAGATAATATAAAAAAAGATTACACAATAGGCACAAATGATCCTAGAAATAGAAATGCCCTTAATAATTAACCTATTGAATGTTGATTAAAAGAAGCTGAAACTAGTGAACAAAATTTCCAGATTTGGTTGGTTGGGTATCGGCCAAACAAAATGGTACAAAATGCCAATTAAAACTGAATGTAAAAGAAGTGATATCACTAAGGATTGAACCAAGAACTCATTAATGAAAGCAACAAAAAAAAATCAAAAAAAGATTAAGACACAAAAATTGATTGGAAGGACTAAATTTCCAGCCTGCTGGAAAACTTGTTTAGTTTCGTCCAACTTTTAAAAATATGAGCCTTCGTTTACTTTTTTTTAATGTGGAGGTCATTCGGATTGAACCATGAATCACTACATGAAAGTTCATAAACAGTTTATGAGAAAAATGAAAGGAACACAAATAGATGGGTGAGTGGGAGTTGAACCCCATAAACCTCTTGATGATGGATAAGAGAGTTCGGAGATAAAATAAAGGAGAAAAAAAAATGTGAAGAGTGGGGATTGAACCCACAAACTTGGAGGGCAGGTTGAGATAAGTCACGCCTCCCTTACCATAAAAATCCACAGAGTTGTGGGGGATTGAACGCCCAAAACTACTTGACTAAACGAAAAGGGGGAGAGGAGAAAAAAGAGAGGAAATATTATGGGGGTGAGGGGATGAACTACCGGTTCCCCACCCTATCTGCAAAAATGCGATTATCAGTTTTTAAAATAAGTATGACAGGCTTATCCAAGGGATTGAGTGAGAATCGGGTCCCATTGCTTCATACTATTGCATAATAAGTATACGTAAATAAATATTTAATGAATGTGGCCTCTAAAGAACGAAAATCATATCTTAGCATATCTACAAGATGCATGAGCCTGTACAACATAATTGGGTGGTACTATGAATCATTTAGACGCAAATATTGATGAAGCCCCATGGCTTGCGATGTATTACACTCAAAGTCTAGCATACGTTTTTAAAAGTAAGTGAACATAAGATGTATATGACGAAAATGATGGAACCCTTAAAAGGTTAAGTAATAGTGTGACACACACTAAATGGCCCAAGGCCATTTGCATGTGAGAATTCATGAACAATGAAATGATGAAATGAATAAAGAAATGATTAATGAACAATGAAAATGATGAACCCTAGAAAGGGTTTAAGTAAGAGTGTGAAACAACAACTAAATGGCCAATGCATTGGCATATGATGAAAGGAACATAAAAAAAATAGGTGGGCAGTATATATGAAGATAAAATGCTGCTAATGTTAATGATGTACGCGTTAAAAACATGAGACTGAGGCTAATGTTAGTAGAATGAGAGCAAGTTCAAATGAGTGCCTAAGTAAATGCTCACCAAAAAATAGCACCTAGTGAGATAGAGTGAAAAATTTAATGTAGAGAGCAGGTCTCTAATTGACACTTCTAATGAATGTATGAGAATAAAACCAATTAATACTAGATGATGATATTAGAACTCATTCTATTGATCAATGATATGTTACTCCTACTAGAAGCCAGCTCCGATAAGCGTATGAGGTTGAATCTAATGGACGTTATACTTGAGCACGATACGACTAGCTATGAGCGGTGATGCTTCTTTAGAGGAAGGGCAGAGGTTCACATTAACTCTTATGAGAAGAGACTCTGTTGGAAGAGTTGCCGGTATAGGGTCTCCTAATATCTCTCAGAATTTTCGAACCCTATTACTGCCAATATAGAATCTGTGGGGTTCAATTCCCCATGTACGCTTAGAATATTTTGGGTCACTTTGGCCGGTGCTTCCACCTCTTGCGGTTTGTAGAACATGTGGGGTTTCATGATAATGGTTATGCATGATCACATTGATCTCAACGTCTGTTTTAAAGTAAACGTTCCCAGAATGAATGAGGCCAGCTGATAATGCACCATAATGAAATGAATGATACCAAAGGTGTTAAGATATGAGAGGTTAGCATACTTAAGTAATTACACTAAGCTATCGTGATCATTGCACAGTGAACCCATGATCATGAAGCTACTCATGGTATAGCTGGTGGTTCCATCATTAGACTATGAATGAAATGAAATGAGTACGTAGTATGAATGAAGCAAACTCGTGTTGCTAAGGAGGTCCCTAGTTTAGGTCCCATATGTGGTGCCACTCATTTTTGGGAGTCTTGATGTCAGTCCTGGTTTCCCAAGGTCTCATGGCATATGAATGAATGATATGAAAAATGTTATGTCTTATATGCAATATGTTATGTGTTATGTACAAGATGTTATTTGTTGTGTGCAATATGATAAGTATGATAATGCATTTTACTCTCATTGTATGACTTTGCTAATACAAATTAGGAAATTTGACTCACTTTCCTAATCAAAATTTGGAAAGCTCACTAACTTTCCTAATCCGAATTTGGCAAGTCCACTGACTTGATTTTCCATAATATGTTTTTAGGAAAGATTTGTTCTTAATCATGAAAGTCCTTGGTGTGTGCTTTCATATACCCATACTTAGTACAAGTGTGTACTAATCCCATACAACTCTACAATTTTTTGTGCAGGCCGGGTGGACGCTAGAGACATAGGTTGATGCTGAAACATCCGACGTGTGGGAGTGTTCATCGGACTTGGTATGGTACTCATGCTTTAGAGGTGCTTCCCATTATATTCTTGTAGCTTAAGGTTATAGGATTGAGCTCAGTGAGATATGTTCCGCAAACTAGAGTTTTTTTTCCGCTTCTTGTTCAGGATATAAAAATTTGTTCATTTGATGATCTTAATTTTAGATGGTGATGACGTGCTGTTGTAAACTTATAAATCTAATACGGAGGGACATGCGCATGTATGTTAAGAAATAAAAAGTTTCAAATTTTGCCAGATAGAATAAACATAGGATTTGGCACAGTAAAGGAGTAAGAATGATGTACGTTGGCTTGTCTGCGACCTTTGAGAGATCAACGACGCCGGTCTCGTCTGGGGTCTAGACATCGATCGTGATAAAGTTTGTATCAGAGTACTAGGTTAAGTTCCAAAGATAATAAGTTCACATCAACCACTTTGAGTAGTTTCTAAGTCATGGTAGTGAAGTGCACCACTATCCTGAATTAAAGACTACATGGTGCATAGGAAAATTTCCCTCCTTTTGATCTTATTGTGCCTTCTCTAATGTCTGTTTATTGGTTTTAAGAGAGTATCTAACATTAACTCTCGAGATTCAAAAATATGAATACATGGAGGAATAGAAGGCCAGCAGCACAAGGGGTTCCCAGGAGAATCGCCCAGCCATGCCCCCCCCCTCATTTGTTTTGGGGAGCTAGCAGGTTAAAGGACTTCACGCCACGATTACTTCGAGGATGAATACTCTCGTGTACACAGGATCTTGTAGACTGGGACAATTCTAGGATTGGAGTGTAGAGGTGGAAGCTATGTTCATGCCCAGCTGGTCCTGTCCAGGCTTATGGTCAAGGTCAACAAGTCGAGGAGGCAAAAAAGGGACTGGAAGCATTTTATAGGCAAGGGAACAGGTGGGTAATTAGAATTGCTGAGAAGAATTTTTTCAAGAAGAAGTAGCACTGGAAGTGACATCAGGATAAGGGGATAGCCCAGGTTTATTTTTTACGGTGGGAACTTTCCACCCAAGGGGAAAGTCAGTTAATCAAGGGAACACTATACTAGGGATTATTAGCACCGAGTTAAGATAGAAAAGTGTGCGAAACTTCATGGAGGAGAGTGATGTAGGCTCTAATGACTTGTTAGAATTGTAGAAAATCTGGGCTCTGGCTCACACGGTTGAAGGATTGTTAGAGAATAGGAGAAGTCAAGAAAAGGGAAGGAGAGAGTTCAACCTAAAAGGTCAAAAGTGCATAGTCCAAGGACGGTAACACTTGCTTCTCACTCCAAGTCTGGGTACAGGGGGGAAGGAACTCGGGGGAAAAGTCTCGGTGCGTAGCCTTGATAAGTCTTTCAATATTTGAATGTGTATTGGTTTTATGCCGATGTATAAAGTTAATATGTTTGAGTCATCATGTTTGTTGGTTGCTCGTTTGTATGAATAACAATGTTTACTATAGTATGTTTGCTCAGGACGAGTTAGGAAAGAGTTCCTATTCTATTAATGTGAAGCTACTAGTATGGTTTCCAGATGGTGCACCATCATGTTAATATGTGAATCAAATATTCACAATGGAGGATGAATAAATTATATATGCATTACACTGCAATAGATGACTACTTCTTACTTGTGTTATAAGGTGTAGTTGTCATTCGAGGACGAATGTTCTAAGGGGGGGGGGGGATGGGGGGAGATGGGATAATGTAACAACCCTAAAATTGATCTCCGACGTAATGCAGAATGTTGCCGAATGCAACGATTGACCGGGTTCCATGGATGATGTGCGGTAGTAGAACTAGTAGAACTTAGGACCGACAAAACCCTTTGATACATCCAAGCCAATTAACTTAGGGAATTTTTGGCAGTAGGAAGGTCTGGGTGCCACCATGTAGTCTCTCGAATGAAGATTTATTTGACAGGAGTCTTTCCCAGACTTAAAAAGGGAAATCATAGGTTGGAGGGTCTAGGGTTCAAATGGTCTTTCCACGATAGGTAGGTATCTTAATTACACTAAATATAGATTAATAATTAATAAGGATGCACGAGAGGGAAAATTTTGGGGAGAGAGGCCGAAATTGGGCTCTTGAAGTGAAGTCTTGCTCACCGCGGTACGACCCTAGGTGGAAGACAAGGAAATTAATGTTTTTAATTTAAGTAGCGCACACATGATGTAATTAATTTATATTTAGATGATTTTAAAATAAAATTACAAAATCAGATAATAATTATTAATATAAACTTAAATTGACGACAAAATAGCTAACTTAGACTTCATGAAGTGTCCTTAAACAAAATCTTTCTCCCACGCTCAGACTTTCTCTTTTACTCTCTATACTCTCATTCAAGTTTTCATGCAAAATACTCAAAACACAGTTGGTAAACCAAAGTTCGTCACTTTGACGAACGCCACAACAAAATATAAGAAAACAAAGAAATAGATCAGGTTAGCAAAGAGAATTGATCCATCGAGTTGGTGTTGAATTTTAGCGGATTTGACGTGATTTTAAGACAAATTTTGGGCAAGAAAGTCCAGGTTTTTGAAAGTCATAAAAGGTATGAGTTTTTTACTCTTGGTCCTTTCCCAAGAGACCCTTAAGGCTCAGTTTTAAATCGACTCGAAAACTAGGGTGTTCCCATCTTGTCAAAAATGCCTGTCCCAGTATCCCTTTGATATCAATGTAAAATAGGTTAGACATAATGTTTTGTATGTTTGCTGGTAGTTAAGTATGATGTTTGATTTTCGTGATTTAAGTGAGTTCTTATTGTGTGCATTGGAATTGTATAAGCATCACTGCTTAGTTATGTCAATCGAACAAGTATGTTGAAAATGATATGTTCTTACGTTGAATTTTTATCTGCGTTATTGTGGTGTTGTTAAATCGTGAGCGTTTGTAAAAGTGGTTTTTTAAGGTTTCTGTATTAATGGGTAATCCTTGGTTGAATATAATTATAAAATTATTCCACTTTACAGATTCACAATTGATCCACAAATTCCTTAAAAATTAAAGTAATGAATGAGTGATAAAACGAAAGCTAAAAATAGTGAAAAAACTTTCCGCATTTGCCTACTTTGGTTCGTCCTAATAAAATGTTACAGGATGCAATGAAAAATGAATGTTAAATAAGTGAGATCACTAAGGATTGAACCTAAGACGTCATACATGAAAGCTACAAAAACACACAAAAGATTAGACAAAACGGATGGGCAATGGGACTAAAATTTCCAGCCTGTGGCTGGAAATGGAAAATTGTAAGTCTCGGACAACTTTTTAAAAATACATGAGTTCGTTTTAATTTTGTTGTAAAATGTGAGGTCATTGGGGATTTGAAACCATGGAGATCACTAAATGAAAATTCATAAAAAATTTGTGAGAAGAACAGCAAGGAAAAAAGATGTGGTGAGTGGGGATTGAACACCAAAAAACCTCTTGAATGGATGAGGAGATTAGGGAAAAATAACGAGGAAATAATGTGGCGAGGATGAAGTGAGGATGAACCCAAAAACCTCTGGGATAGGGGATTATTTAAAGTAAGAGATAAATTAAAAAGAAAAAATAAGGAGGTGTGGGGGATTAAACCACAACTCCTTGACTTAAACGAAAAAAGGATGGGAGAAAAAAGAGAGGAAAATATTATGGGGGTGATGGGGATCGAAACTAGGTCCCCCAATCCGGAAAGAAAAAATTTGAGTATCAAATTTAAATAACAGTAAGTGTTGTCCAGGATTTGAAAATTCGGGTTCCGTCGGCCCAAATTGATCGTATTGACACATAAGTCAAAGCAGTAGTTAATATTTTAATGAATGCTGCCCTGCTAATATCGAAATAAATTTCTTGAATATTTACAAGGCATAAGTATTGTATCACATAATTTAGGCAAATTAGATGTTAGTTTAGACAAACTTGAACGAAGCCCCATGGCTTGAGTGTATAGGTACTTATAAGTTTAGCATACGTGTTAAAATTAGTGAATCATAAGATGTATGTGAATGAAATGATTGTAACCCTAAAAGGGTTAAGAGGGAAATCACCTAAAGTCCAAGTGAATTGGTGTATGTTCAATGAACAATGATATTGATGAAATCAACAAGGAATGATGAAATGGAAAAATGCAATGATGAATCCTTAGAAGGTGTTAAGTAAGAGATGGAAAAACACTAATATCGAGTCCAAGTGCATATGCATATTGATGAAATGAAATCACAACAATGGGGTGAGTAAGTAATTATGAAGAGAGAATGTTTGTAATGTTAAGAATGTTAGGTTAACAATGCATAAGGCTAATGTCTAAAAAATATGAGAGGCACTTATCAATGAGATAAGTAAATGTAGAACAAAACGCATACTCACCTACTACGAGTATAAAGTTAATGAAGAGAGAACAGTCTACATTAACACTTCTAATGAATAGTATGAGATTAACACACTTAATACTAATGATGAGATTAGAAATAATCTATTGATCTTTGATGTCCTCATACTAGAAGCCATCTATGTGCACGTAATGAGTTGATGTAGTGGACTTTATACTGGGAACCGATAATAGACTAGATGAAACGATGAGCCTTCTTCAGAGAAGGGCGGAAGGGAGGTTCCATTAACTCTCATGAGATGAGAATGTCAGTCATGACGGGTCATGGTCTCGTATATCTCTTAATCTTAAATATACTTGCCAATATAGGGATATTAGGGGGTTAAATTCCCATGTACTCTATCGTTTTGGGGCACTTTGACAGTACTTCACCTCTTTTAGTTGTGAGGGTTTCATGAGACTGTATTTCATGAGTCTCACATAATCTATGTCGGTTTTTTTAAAGTTAAAGTTCCATGAATAATGAGGCCAAGCCTTAAAATGATGACACATAACTGAAATAAATGATACCGAAGTCATAGGATAGGATAATCATGAGGTGAGATACCACTTAAGTTAAGACACTAGTAAATGCTTTGTCAATTTTATAGTGAACCCGATTGAAATTCTTAAACTACACCTTGGTATAGTTGCGTTTTTACACTAGCCGATGAATGATGAAATGAAATAAAGTACGTATGAATGAATGAAGCAGACTCTGTGTTTGATAAGGAGGCTCCCTAGTGAGGGTCCCATTGTGGTGCCTCGTTGGGAAGAGTCTTATATGCCAAGTCCATGGTTCCAAGGTCCCTCATGCATATGGATGAATGATATGAAAAATGTTATGCATGCTATATGCCAATTATGTTATGTGCAATGTACAAGATGTTATTCTGTTTGTGTGCAATATGATAAGTATGATGATGCTTTTTACTCTCATGGAATGACTTCGTAATCCAAATTAGGAAATTCACTAACTTTCCTAATCCAAATTGGAAAGTCACTAACTTTCCGAATCCAAATTTTGCAGTACACTGGCTTGACTTTCCAATAATAATGAATTGTTAGGAAAGAGTTATTCTTAATCATGCATGTTCGACTTGGTGTGCTTGCATATACCCATACTTAACGTAAAAGGTGTGAATAATTCCCATACACTCTACAATTTAGGTTTAGGAAGAGGGGGACGCTAGTAGAGCTACTGGTGGACGCCTGAAAACTATCCGAAGTGGAGCATTTGTCCGGATTGGGAGTTCCTCACGCTTTTAGAGGGATGCTTTCCTATCTTTAGCTTAGTTATAGGATTGAGCAGTGGGAATTGATATCTAGAGTTTCTTTTCCTTTTTTTATTTGGACGATTGTAATTGGTGGCCATTTAGAAGTTATACATTTAATTATATAGTTAAACCATTTCTTGCATTTTTGATGATCTTAATGTTAGATGATTGATGGTGAAAAATTATTAATCTAATAGAATGGCTAGTATATATGTAAAGAAACAAAAAGTTTCAAATTTTTCGCTAAAATTACCTAGACGAAGTAAGAATGACGTAAGTAGGCTTGTCTGCGACCTCTGAGATATCAGTGATGCCGGTCTCATCTGGGGTCTACACTCCGGTCGTGAAACTACTCCTATTTGCATTGACTTTTTGGCTTCGTCTAGCGAGCTATGTGACCGCAAAATCCCATTAAAGAAGGAGAAAAATGGGTGAAAATTGTCTGACACAATAAGAACCGCAAGACACATAGGCTCAGTAAGAGTATGTATTAGTGTTTTGACAAGCCCCTTGCTTTGGTGAAAAGAATTTTCCATACAGTCATCCAATTATGAGAAAATCCTTGTTTATTTCGGTTCTTATTTTTAAATAAGGATATTTTGATGAACTTGATTCGGATGGTCGTGTGAAATACCGCCAACCCTTAGATCCTGGTTAGAAAAAATCAATTTTTTTTAATATAAAGACAATTTATTTGATAAAGATATTCATTCGGCTTCGGAAATGAGCTTTGATTTAAATGAATCTAGATGATTCCTCACAAAATTTATTTTAGTCCAGGATCCCTGGAAAGGAAACATATTAAAAATAATTTTTTTCATGAAAGATAGATCGGTTTAAAACTTGGATCTTTGAGACTTATCGTCAAAACGATCTTCATAATATTTTACAAGAATTTTGATTGAAACTGGGGTGTGCTTCTTATAACCGGATTCTTATTATTAACTTGGTTATATATAACAACTTATGTTCTTTATATATCAATGTGTTTTAGAAAGATATTTGAGATGGAACCAGGGGAATTTGTAAAGGCAATATATCCGACCTCAAACCGCCCTTTCATCTTACCCAAAATCACGAATTACTTTTCTGCTTTTCAATTTTTTTTTTGATTATAAATTACTAAGTTAGTATTTCTGAAATTAATGATTTGATTTTCCCAAAAATAATTATTTTGAGTTTATATGATAAAGTTTTGGGAGAACATATTAGTACTCTTGATAAAAAAAAACTTGACGATTTAATTTCTTTAATAAAAGAAATGGTAAATCTTCTGACATTGCTTCCACTAGTAAAGAAGGGCAAACTGTTTGTACTCATATTCATAGACCTCCTGAGATTGAGGATTTTAAATTCAAATCTTTAAATGATTCATAGGAACTTCTTGATAAAAAAATTTCTAATTTATGTACTTAACCTGTAGACATGTCAAATGATTTTGCTGATCAATTAAAAGCTAACTTTTCTTTAGAAGATTTTGATTTAAAAGATAAAACTTGATTCAAATTCAATCCTCTTAAAGACATGGCTAAACCAACGAAGTTTATATATGCTGATAAACCATGAATGGAGACGTATTATTACCCACGTACTACCCCTCAAGACATTTTGATCGAAAAACGTGATTGGAATCAAACTAATACGTCTTATAGCAGTTCCAACATTTATGGATGGAATCTTGATGGATTAACAGATCAACAATTGACTATTCTGTTACATCGTATGTTAATGTACTCCACTATTTGTAGAAGTGTTAGAAACACTAATTGTAATATCTGCAATATGATAATTGCTGGTTTAACAGGCAAACTTCATGGATTGTGGGATAATTATATAACAACTGAACATAAATCTTCTATTATTAATGCAGTAGCAACTGATGAAGGTATGGATAACCTATGCATTGCTCTAGTGAAATTTAGAGAAGATGTTGTTTATATATTAGTTGTTACCATTTTGGAACATTTCAATGGTAGATTCACCATTCAACATGAGATGGTCCGTACCCTCTTGAATGGTCTTAGATGTAGTACCTTAACTGAATTTAGGTGGTATAAAGATACATTATGAGTAGGGTAATGGAATTACCCGAAAATAAGTTTGATCATTGGAAAGCAATATTATAGTGATGCCTCCCCATATGATCTCTTTATGTGGGTCAAGGTAGATCAATGAGGGGATCGTTGGAGAATCCAATATGTAATATACTTATGGTAAATCGATAGGTGTTTGAACGTAAGAAGGATTAAACATGTGCAATGAGTTAAAACTATCCATACAGCTTATAATTGATAAGCTTAGAGAACGATCTCAATTGGGAGATTTTTGTACTCAATTCAGTATACCAGGACCTTCTTCGTCTCCTCAGAAGAAACAAATCTCTGAAAAACCTTATAGTAAAAGGATACCTAAATATAGGACTCAATTGTATCACGATGCTAAGAATAATTATCACGAAGCTAAGAAGGCTTACAGAGAGACAATAGGGTTTACTAAAAATAGATCTAAGCGTGATATCGCTGATATTAAATGTTATAAATGCGGTAAGTTTGTCTACATTGCTCCAAATTGTAAAGTTGAAAAGCTTAAATTTCTTGCACTTGATAATGAATTGCATGAACAAATTTACAGTTTATTATACACTTCTGGATCTGAATAATATGATATTTAATCCGGATCAGATGATGAAGGTAATGTCATTGAGTCATCTACTAATCATGAAAATAATACTGCTTGTACTGCTTCTCAAGATGATATTTGCAACTGTGCAAATAATGAATTTTACAAATTACAGTCTTAATTTGAAGATTTAAATATGAAAACTCTCACATCTGATAATGTGATTCAACTTTTTAAAGAAGTTTATGATGATGAGGTCCAAGAAAAAATTATTCAGTTAGCCTCAAGTTCTCAACCTATCTCTAAATTAAGTGAAAGCACTGCTTCTTAATTAAATTATGAGTTTGAATATTCTGCTCCTTATTCTTGGAACTCTATTTATAACTGCTATTTATCCTTTTACCCATCTTGATTCAAAAGGATTTACTGCTAGGTATAAAGATAAAGAGATATCTTATTCTTTTTTTATTGGTCCTATAAGTCGTGATATTAATACCTTAATTTATATGAAACAAAACCATGTTAATTTCTACAATTAGAAATGTTTAGCATGAATAGATTCTTTTAAATCTGTGAAAGTATAGGAAAATATAAAATTTATTTCCGAGCCAATTGTTGTTGAGATTTGTGGAGATCATCCTAGTGCCTTGTGGAATAGAAAAAGGCATATTGTCACTCTTCCGCATAAAGACAATTTTTCTAAAGAAATATTCCCAAAAATTTCTACCTTGTCACATGAATTCTTAATTAGTAGAATCCTGCAAAAAAAAAAAAAAGAAATTGATAATTTATTAAATATTTTTTTATAAAGCCTTCAAAATCCCCTTGGTCATGTACTGCTTTCTACGTTAATAACTCTGCTGGAAAAAAAAAAGAGGTATTCCAAGGTTAGTTATTAATTATAAACCTTTGAATAAATTTTTAAAATGGATTAGTTATCCTATTCCTAAAAAAAATTACTTGCAATATTATATGATGCTAATATATTTTAAAATTTTGATTTAAAATCAGGATATTGGCAGATTCAAATTTTTAAGGAACATACATATAAAACTGCATTTAACGTTCCATTTGGCCAATATGAATGGAATGTAATTCTCTTTTGTTTGAAAAGCGCCCCTTTTGAATTATAGAAAATTATGAATGATATTTCAACCCACCCATATGGAACTTTGTAATTATTTACATAGATGATATAGTAGTATTTAACCCAAAAACTTTGGCATTACATATCAAACATCTTGAGGTATTCTTTTAAAAACTGTTACCAGGAACGGCTTTAGTAATATCCAATAAAAAATGTCTTTGTTCTAAACAGATGTTCATTTTTTCGGGACAATTATTTGTCAGGGAAAAAACTTAATCCCATTCAGCGATATGATTTTGCTTCAAAATTTCTTGATGTCATATAGAAGGTATCCAAGTCCAAAGTTTTTTGACGAGTTTAAAGTATATATCTAAATTTCAGGAAATTATCTAGAGAATTATCCCACTATCTGAATAGGCTGAAAGAATTAGGTGTAAAAATCCTAAGACAGTTAGTCACACTGATCGGGTCAAACGAATCATCAAGAGAAGGGCTAGAGTAATCTACCAGCTTAACTCTCTTGACTATCCTACTTGGTCAAATCAAATCATTGAGACAAATGTGTCTAATATTGGTTATGGGAGAATCATGAAGCAAGTAATCCATGAGAAAAATAGAACTACCTTATAAGATTTCCTTCAGGGAAAGAAAAATGGGACTGAACCCACAAAACAATACGTAAGTGACTCCTGAATGTTTAAAATTGCTTAATGGTTTTAAAATTTTAATAAAGATGATTTATATAATCAAAAGTTCTAATAAAACTGATGCCTCAAGAAGGAAAATATATGTTTGATAAGATTTTAAACACGATGCTCTAAACTATTTTTGTAGATGGCAAGGAGCGCAATTGGCTCCTTTTGATTTTGAAATTCAGACATAAAAAAGGGTGTTGAAATTCCCTGTCCTAATTTCTATCAAGCGATTCACACTCAATGACTGATCTTTATATTGGGCAAAGAATTTCTTACTATTCTTCTAAAGGTATATACAGTGTCTATGCAAGAATATGAAAGAAATGATACTTGACAAAATAATTTTAGACATTTTCCAAGAAAATGGTTTTGTTTTTTCTATTTTTTATTATGAAGAAACATCCCGTAAAGATATTCTTGATTATCCTTTAGAATAAAATGAAGTGTTTTTCATGCAGCATGGATACTCCTTGGACCCTAGTTCACGGTCGCGGACGGGGAAGATCTTCCCCTGGATGATCCTATTCACAAGGATCATCATCATATCAACATGGATCGTCATACGAATCCTCGTCCAACTCCCTGATTATACAAATGGGAGGAAGAAGTTTAATAATTAAAAGGATACTAGCCAAAGGAGAATCATCCGCAAATCAGTCTATTCATTTGGAAGATATTCTAGAAGATAGCCCATTATATGCACTGCGACAAGCATACCTAAATGCTCAAAAGCAAAGTGATACATTTTCTTTTGTGGCCAAAAAAGAGGATATTGATGATATCAAGTCCTATGAAAAATTGTCAAAAAAAGAGCTAATATTCCTGGTAGAAAACTCTTAAGATTCAGAGACAAAATGAGCCATTGAAAATATTCCAATGATACTTATTAACTGTATTATACTTTCCGAGTGAACTATATAAAAGTCATTCTTACTGTCAGACTATTCTTATTAATATAGAAAGTGTTGATATAACACGACAGAGAATGTTTATAACTTCTCAAAATTAGTTATTAAACAGATTATATCGGTTGAAAATAGGGTGATATCCACAATAAAAGAAAGGCAGATATTGGGATTATATCCAGGCCTTTGTGAAAGTTCTATATTATAACAATGATATACATAAACATACTTGGTTTATAAAGGTATGTGCAAAAGTATTTAAAGAACCTATTCCAAATTTATTTTTAAATTGGTGGTCATACCACGGTCCGATAATTAAAATATTGCTTGCCTCATTCCTCACGTTATACAAAACATGGGCAAAAGTGTCGCCCCATTTAATGGAGTTATACCTAGCCGATGATATCAACTATTTAGAAATAATTGATCAGATATACTTCTTCATTGAATTTTCTATTCCCTGGATTCATAAATGGGTCCCTAAATTAGGATTCATAGACGAACAGATTCCTTGCTTATACAGGACTTCTGGAACAAATTGATGAAGAAAGATCTCAAAACGAAGGCGTTATACAACCAAGAACTATTGGATACCATTAAAACAAAGATCCAAGAATACGAAGAAGCCCTACAAAAATACGGTTATCAATACTTCAGTTAAAAATATTGCCAGACGCATCTCCATTCAAGATGAAGATAAGAATTAAATTAATCAATATTTGGAAGAAGTAAAGAAAAATTTGCTTCAATCCATGAACCAATTTGATAAATCAGACACTTCAATGCAAAGTGAGTCAACTAATGATAACAAGGACGATGGTGCCGAACCCCCCGAGACTGAAAGATTGCTATCCAATAGCGATATAGACAGAACGGAAGATTTACTCAGAAACTTAAAAGGAAAAGGATATATGTAGATAAACTGTCGAAGGGATCCACTTCACTGTATATACAGTAGATACACTGTACATTGGACCCATATAAGGAACCCATATTACTATACAATGATTCCTTTGTTTTTTCAGGCCTATATATAGAACCCTCCATCTATAAAGAAGGAGAAGGTTTTCTTACAAAGCAGTTTAAGCTTCTTATCTTGTAAAGTTTTCTTCAGTAAATAAAAATAACTTTTCACACTATTCCGATCAAGAATTCTAGGTACTTTATAATTTTCTCTCTTCAATCTTGCACTCTGTCTCTCACTCTGGCCGTGACTATGTCCGTCTAAAAGATTCATATCTACGTTAACTAACTAGTTTCTATTACATATTTTCCATGAAAATTCCACACTTTATCAAAATATAAAGCAGGATTCTAACCATTTATAATTCTTTAGCTTGTTCTGGATGCGCTGGTACAGTCTGACAGAATCCACTTCTTATTGGTTTTGGCTTTGTGTCTTTGTCTAGCAAGTTGTGTGACCGCAAAATCCCGTTAAAGAAGGAGAAAAAAGGGCGCAAATGGTCTGGTACAGTTAGAACCGCTAGACACATGTGCTTAGTAAGAGTATGCATTAGTGTCTTGACAGGCCTCTTGCTCGGGTGAAAAGAATTTTTCCTACATCCATCCAATTATGAGCTAATCCTTGTATATTGTTGTTCTTATTTCTAAATAAGGATATTTTTATTAACTTGATATGGATAGGACAATCATTGTCTACACAGATCAACCCAAATAAGTACGCATTTTATGTCGTTTCAACACTAACACACACATATCCCATGTTACATCCAAACTCTTAAACGGTTATCAGTTTGTTGAATGCACGTCCAAATTTCTCTTTTACTAACGACATCATAATTGATATAGTGACTTGTACATAATCTCATGATGACCCTTTTTCAGAGAAAGTTTCACGACACTCAATCATTTACAACTTGTAGTCAAGTCCAATTTTTTTAATTATTTCATTCCATAGACGACCATTACGATTCATCTATGCCTTATACGACCCTTGTAAGGCCGACCAGATAACGTGAATTGGCTCCTTCCTCAGTTCACAATTCACATTGTTTGTGTCCCATTCAGAGCAATGTCTACGACGAGTCTATTTCTACCGCGCTTGGAGATACAAAAAGACTCAGGAGCTCAATTGGAGACCTCAACTCATGTACAAGCGAAACTAGTAGCTAGTGAGGGCCCCCATACAACTGCTAATTTGAATTATGATGAACTGGGTTAGAAAAAGTTCTTAACAATCTCATCTATTTATACTCTTGGGAACGCCCTGACCTTAAAATAATCTTATATAAAATAGACTTGCATTGCAATTGCGTCAAAAAATATCATTCATCATAGTCATTGAATACTTGTTCTAGCTTGTGACCCGTATTAGAGGATATGTCATGTCAAACACATACGGCTAGTCTGGTTGTTACCACTTTCTCTGATCTAATTTAAACCGTAGAGTGAAATAGGAAAGATACCAATTTGTATCATCGAGATACAAATTGGATTTAATTTATAGCACAAGGAAATAGAAAGATGTGAGTTTTTCCTAAAGACCTATAGTGTCTCGAAGAAAAGTATGGACGACTTCGTATCGTTCTACAAGACTCTGCTAGAATTGTTTTGGTACAATGAAATAAACGAATTTAGGGCTCTAATACAAACTTTTTTATGACCCAGACATTCGTGAGTGGCAACCACACTTACCCTCCGGTTGGAGAACCTAAACTACAACCCAAATAATCAACTTAACCAAAGTAATACACATTTAAACCTATGGAAGAAAATTTAAATAGTAATAAAATGGAGTCCCCATAAAATCCAAATATTTAAACAAATATCTAATCAAACTAATGCATAAATTCAACCCCTAGAACTTGAAAGCCATTGTACCAAAACTCTACTAACGAAAAGTCTAAGAACAAAGGGTGTAACCCCAAAGCCAAACAAAACATTAACAAATAGTTCGAGTCCGAAAAGAGTGGAATTAAACAAAGAAGATCCATGGCAGCCTAAAAGATATAGCTCATCCTTAAAGCCATTAACGCTCAATAGTCTAAAGATGATCTGTACTCAACAAAGAACAAGCAAGTGAAATATCAGTACACAACCACAGTTAACTGATAGGATCACACGTCGAATCCAGAAGGGTGAAAATGTGTGTAAATATCCATAACATGCAGATAAAATAGGCATATACCCGACCATATTACACTCTTAGTCACCTTTATGGATCCAATGTAATATCCAACAGTTGTTATCACAATTTTGAGCAACATAAAGTCTTCCAATTAAATCATAATTAGATATGAATATAATATCCCAAGTTGAGAGAAACAACAACATTTAATGGTCCTCTAACGAAACACCATTCAATGGTTACTCTCATGGAACTCACACCCAAAACTATTAACGTACCAGCACATGATACCGGTTCCATATCTATGCTGGAACATGGAAACTGATTCCATATTTATATCCAAACGTGGAAGGAACACTGTTGCATTAATGTGGCAGATAGTACACTCAACATATTTAACAAACCAAAAATCATAATCACAATATATTCTCTCACATAATACAAAAGAGGGTAATTCATGAATACAATTTATTCACATTATCTCATTTTTATTAGGGTGATCAAGAATGCAAAACCTTGCACACATGACATGCATTACAATGAGAAATACAACAGTATATCACACCAAAATGAAATCTCGCCATAAAAACCAACCTCCAATTCAAGATGAATCTTAGGAACTTAAATCTTTCTTAACGGATTATCTTGTTGTTTGTGGTCTAAAAATATACAATTAATACAAGGATAAACAATCAAACGTTAAATATCTGACATTATAAATAACTCAATAACCCTAATCCAAACCCTTGATTTCCATTCCCATATTAAGACTTTTCCACCATAAATTTTGCCTACAAACCCATCCCCCATCAATAATTACCCAAGAAAACTAAGTTTTACAGATTGAAAATTTATTTGGGGGAGTGAGAAGCCATACATTTAGCTCAAGAATGGTGAAAATTGTGCAAGAAATCTTCTGGAATCGTCTCATAGCTCTCCAAATGAAAAGTGATATTATAAACTATTTTGAGGCTGTTATTTCCGATTTTAGTCGTGGTCCCTCCGCTACGGCGAGATCCATCCTATTGTATCTTCCCCAACATGGAAGCAAAAATACCCACCAAACGGCGTCTTAACAAAACCAGTGAGATATGTAATAATACAGACCTCTTTTTACAACACACCTTACCAACGACGCTCAAAAATACCACTCACGCTAAGGTAAATTTTGGGAGTTCTACTCACCCAAATTCAAGTGGTAAAGTCATTACAAAATTTATTAATCGTCTGAGTTATCGACGATGCCATGGATTTTCTATTAAATCACCCACATATTACCAGATTTCCCAGACTCACACACTTCAATTTCGTTCAAATCTGACTAGGCCAGGAAAATCTCATGTATTGCAACAAAAAGGTTTTCTTCTCGACCCCAATTCTTTCAAACCATGGCTAATGACGGGAAATAATATTTGAATTCATAACTCATTTAGAAATAAACGTTATCTTTTATCAACGTTAAAAGCTAATACCTTTGGTAACTAGCTTTGTCAATACTCTTACTCTATTCAGCTTTGAAAACTCTTTAAAATAACTCACAACCATATTTGATATGATCATTGGTTACTCGGGAAGTCGTACTACATAAAATTTAATTGCATATCTAATAGACCGTACTGCTTAAACATCGATGCGTAATCGATCGCCCATTACTAATCGTTGTTTTCTGTAAAAACAACTCTTTATCAAAATAATCTCTACTTTCTAAAAAACACAATTTTAAAACCTCAAATGTTGATTTTAAAGCTTCTCAAAATGCTTATAACTAAACATTGGTTCAGGTGGAATTATCGGCACATCAACGACTAAATCAAGGGTCTTAATAGCAAAATGAAAACACAGTACTCGGAACATCAAGAACGCAAAAACCAAAGTACTGCTCATCCTAAGCATTACACAATTCATAGGGTCCAGTTGAACATATAGACATGGAATGAATCCAGCAAGATATTAATGCATAAAATCTACAAACTCAATAATTATTTATAGCATTAAAAAAAAAGGACCTCGAGATTTCAAAATCAACTCATTGAAGAAATACCTCTAGCGGTAAAATTATTAGATTTCTTTTAATGATTTAAAAGTGGAGGTTAGGGAGGCGAGGGACGAATCTTAGTCCCAATTATATGATATTTTTAAATACCTAAAAAGGAAAAGTTCTTGAAGAATATTTAAGAAGAACTTAATTGGAAGCCTTGAAACTTTAGCTTGAATAAGAACAACAAGAAAACCCCGTTTTTCTTGAATTAGTTTCTTGACATCTCTATGGCAAGAATGATGATTTTCATTAGTGAATCATAATTGTAGGGGAATTTGAGTTTGAAAGAATAAAAAATTTTTGGACAACAAAGACTTTATATTAAAGAAGAATGTTGGAACAAGATGGGAAATAATCTGAGATGAATTCTTACACTTTGATTTTTCCTTAGGGATTTATTGTTGCCCTTTAAGGTTAGAGGAGAAAGAGTATGATGTAAAGAAGAGATGAAAATAGTATAGTTTTGGATACTTTATTAGTCAAAAAATTCTTTATAGGATTTTTTATTCGGTAAAAATTAAAAATGGACTGTTTTAAATGTTTTTCGAATGGCATTTCGTTATTATATGTATCATATATTTTTAAAATGGTAGTAGGTTTTTTTTCTAAAACTCGGATTGATGCCAACAATCGATCTTGTCCTTGGAGAAAGAAGGATTTCAAGGTGGTGACTTTCATTTTATTGAATATGCAGCAACGGAACGTTTTATATTCAAATATATGGTAGGTTGAATTAGACACAAAGATAATCTACAAAATCAATAACTTAGCGGTAAGAAAACTTTCCATTCAATTTGGGAGTTAGGAGTTTCTAGTGATCTTATTGATATCCAAAATCATCTACATAAATAGTTTTTCCTTTACACTATCTATGGTCAATTTTAAGAACACCCTTTAACAACATTACCAGGAAATGAAGATAGTTGGGGTCTAACTTAAGAAATTTGTGGTTTTATACAAAAGGAATTGTGAAACTTTTCCAAAGGAGTTGTTTGTGACTTTTTTGGATTGAGCTATGAAATTACGGACAATGGTTGTGACTTTTCTAATGGGTTGTGCCTTTTTTAATAATTACCATACACATTATTAGTACTATACTTTGTTGGTATTTGAAAAGAAGGATTTTCTCATAATTTTAAACTACACTGGAAAGTGTTCTAGCCTTCTTCTTCTAAAACACTCAGTTTAGTATTATCTTCTATATTGTATATTTTATTTATTTATTTATATTATTTTAAATCACACCCTTTCAGAATGAATGGTTAAAAATTGTTCTTTTGAGTTTTATTAACTCTATGAGTTATGAATCTTTTCGAAGGATTGTGACTTTGATAAAGGTTTTAACTTTATGTATAACTCAAAACAAGTAGTATCCTACCCGTGCATTGTGTGAAAAGCTTTTAGAATTTACTAATTATTAATTTGAAAATCAATATAGATACATTAAACATTACATGGTGATAACTTATTAAGTGACTACTTAGCCACTTTAATTTAAAAATATTAATTTATAAAAAAATAATACTAGTATTTTACATATATTTTCCTACTATTTTTTAAATTTAGTTAAAGTAAAAAATTATTATTCCTTGTTAGCAATGTTTATAGTTAGAACTTTTGACCTAAATATAATAAATATAATAACAGTGTAAAGGATTATTTTGCCTATATGTTATATTTGCCCTTATTTGGAAAAACAAAAAACAACAATCAAATATTCCTTATGTTTACCAAATTAAGTTAATTGTGTGGATTGTTTCGTTAAACCCCCTACCTAACGTTACTTTATCCAGTATTATAATTAATTCAAATAGTTATAGTAACATCTCTCAACTTTTATAAAGGGTGACTTAAAATCCTAAAAGGGGTGGCCTCACCATTAGAAACTACCCACAAGAGATAAACGAATACTCTCCACTCTAAATTTCTCATTAGCAATTTGTCCTTCATTTCTTGTTTAGTATTTATTGACTTTTGTCTATCGATACAGATATCGCACGAATCTCTTAACCAATTAAGGCATACTTAATTCAGAATTATGTTCTTGTTCCTTATATAAGTTAATCACTTTTCTTTCCAGTCAGATATTGGAACTGCATATAAATCGTTGCGTAGGTACTTTTGATTTATTGCATCATAACTTGGTTGGAGGTATTCATATTAATTCTATAGGCATAATAATCAATACATTTAAAGATTATACTGTTATCGAATTATGCTACTAACTTATAACTTTAAATTTAATACTAAGCAATATGATAGCAGTATAGTTAGAAACTTGTAAATTTAAAACAAGCAATTTCGATAGCGTGTATGTTAGTTAGAAAACTTATAAATTTTTATTTTATAATTTATGAAGAAAAATTTTTGTGTCATAACGAGAGTCGTATTCATTTATTAAATATGACGCGAAAAACTTACAAATGTTTGAGGTTACAACTATTAAAACTAGAAAATAAGTATGGTTAAAAATAATTAGAATATATTATATCATCGTTCATACTTAATGATCTCACATGTTTTTTAACATTCCATGTTATGCCATTTATAATATTCACTTGATACTAAATCTTATATTTGGAAAATAACATAAAATTATCTATTCATAAAAATTCAATATCTGTAGTACCTCAACTCGTTTATGTAGTTTTTCATCATTTCGGATTTGTCAAGCTGATTGAACTTTGTGGTACTGACATTCTGGAAAAAATATTTGTCGGTCGGTACTTGTGCTGAAATCACCTTACCGCAAAAGGTCTTGGTTGATAGTATAATCGAAGAAAATAAAAGCATCAAGCAGATAAATAGATATGATGATTTTCCTTCATCATCATCTTAATGAAAGCCTGCAGGTTGAATATTAAAGTAAAAGATCCATTGAACTGTGGAAAGATTTGAAATGGGAGGTCATGGACCAACTCAAGGCAACTGTATTTCCAAGGGCCGGCCCGTTTGAGTAATGCATTTACAGGTTCAAGGTTAACATCAAATTAATTAATTCGGTTTTGTATTTAGAAGTAACGTCCTAATGGGTATTAAGTGGGGTGAAAATTAATGATGAGGACTGTTGGAAAAGATACTAATTACTTTCACGACTTCTAATATGATATTACAACAGCACTCATGAAAAAAAGTTTTCAGGAAATTTTTTGAATCATCTCATGTCCTCTGGTGGCTGAGAACATAATGCCCCTATTTACATGAACAATAATGAAGCCCGTCTGAAGGAAGTGCTCCATTACCAGAGGCCAATAGCGGTGGTTTGATGCACCCACGACCAGTCTGAAATATCAAAAAAATAATTGGAGCCATAATAATGTGTGCGGGCGTAGCGGTACCGTGGACAAGGATTCTTCTCAAAAATATAATGAGAATGTTGAGACAAACTTAGACATTGAGAAAGGACGATTCCTTTGTGGTCTCAATTGGATATTACTCATCTAGAGTTGAGGTGGGGGGGGGAACTTCTTTCGGAATCACAACTGAGTTGATAATTGATGCATAGGAAAGAATTGAAGAAACTGATAATGTTTTCCGTATTTTTAAATGTCTTACTTTCGATCCAGTTACTGAAATTTTCTTTTATTAAGTTTCCGTATTCTTATTATGTATTTGATTATTATGAAGATTAAATAATCAATTTCCCAGACTTCATGCTGATCAAATGAGGATGGACCCGCACTTGACTCGGTATTTTTGTGTCTTCTTGGAAAGTGCCAAAATCATACGATCCTACACGAGAAACGAAATATTTTCTTCTGTGATAATGGAAAAAGGCTATCGTTAATATAACGCGACGGTAGAAAAAATAATTGACCCGGGAAACTAGAGGACCGCTTATTACTAACTTAAGAGAAATTTTTTCGTTTAATTGATAATGATGTATTAGTTATGAGTAAGTCTCACCCCATGAGAAACTTGGTAGAAGTTCCAAGGTTATTCGTAAAAACGACTATCATTGTTTGAGGAGACTGTGATGAAGAAATGTTGTTGAATTTGACTACCTTTACATTGCTAAAATAGATGCAAGAAGATAAATTGTGCCAAAAAAAATTGCCTTCATTTCTTCTGGGTTGTCCCATACCACTATTGGTACCAATTAAATCACATGTCACTAGTAACAAAAGGTTTACTATTATAAATGATGTTTATAATATGCATGATGTTTTTGTCCATCCGGTCTATACTATGATGGGTAAAACTAATCGCCGAGAATCACATGGGCATTACTTTGAAGAACAAAGTGTTCTCTATCAAAGAATTCTCGTGATTGAGCTTGTTCGCACGGAAAGTTGGTTATCAAATTTATCAAATAATCAGTGTCTAGGTTGATTGAAAATCCCTGACATTTGGGTGTGAACGGATAAAAGATGGAGGGATATTGTTGACCTATAACTCTGCATATGGACCAACTACACTATTATATGGATTTGATAGCTGCATTACAATGATGGGTTTATAATATGTTGCTTATTATAACTTCCATATAGCTTTGCTAGGTTGTTGACTCAAATAATAAGGTTAAAGACACAACTTCCAGATTATGCAATAAAAATAATTCATCTTGATAATGCTGGTGAGTTTACATCTCGGACATTTAATAATTATTGTTTGTCCACTAGAATAATAGTTGAACTTTTTGTTGCACATGTCCATACTCAAAATGGTTTAGCATAGTCATTGATTAAATGTCTTCAATTGATAGCTAGACCCTTGTTGATAAGAACAAAGTTTTCTGTTACGGTTTGGGGGCATTCTATTTTGCATGCAACAGTACTTGTGCACATAAGGCCAAATAGTTATCAAGACATCTCCCCATTAAAATTTGTTTTTGGTCATGAGTCACACATTTCCCATCTTTGAATCTTTGGCTTGTGGTATAAATCTGAATTGCTCCACCACAGTGCACAAAGATGGGTCCCCAAAGAAGGTTGGGGATATATGTTGTGTATGAATCTCGTTCTACTATAAAATATTTGGAACCTGAACTGGAGATTTATTTACGAAAAGGCTTGCTGATTGTTATTTTGACGAATCAGTATACCCAATGTTAGGGGTAGAACAAAAAACAGTTGTGAAATGAGATAGATTGTAATTCACTTTCACTATATCATTAAGATCCTCGAACAAATCAATGTAAGCAAGAAGTTCAAAGGACAATTTATTTGCAAAATATTATAAATCAACTGCCGAATGCATTTACTAACCTTTCACAGGTTACTAGATCATATATCCCACTTGTTAAGGCTCAAGTTCGAGTTGATGTCTCTATGATAAAAAATGTTAAGGCAAATGAGTCTGGATCACTCTTAAAATGTGATAGACCAATTGGTTCCAAGGATAAAAATCCTCGGAAAAGGAAAGGAATAAATGATCAAGATGATCATAATATAGAGGTAATTGTTCATGAAGATCTTAGAGACATAATAAATGATGACACTACATAGGAGGTCCATGTACTTGAAAATAATGAGAATGAGGAAATCTCTATAAATTATGTCTCGACGAGAAAAAGGTGAAATCTAAATAATACTATGGTGAAAATTTTTTTTGCATATAAAGTTCCAGTTGAAATAATGCAACAAGATGATGATTTGGAATTAAGATCTATCAATGAATCTAGACAGAGAAATATTTGGCAAAAATGGAACGAAACAATTCAAACAGAATTGACTTCATTTGAAAATGTGAAATTTTTGGACCAATAGTCCAAACACCTGAAGATGTCAAGCCAGTGGGGCATAAATTGATTTTTGTGCAAAAATGCAATGAAAATGGTAAAGTCATAAGATATAAAGAACGAGTTCTTACACAAGAACTTTTGAAAAGGTGTGACATTGATTATGAGAAGATATACTCTCCAGTGGTAGATGCAATTACCTTCACGTATCTAATAAATATGATAGTTCATGCAAAACTTGAAATGCATCTATTGGACGTTGTCATGACCTATTTATGTGGCTTCTCTAGACCATATTATTTTTATGAAAATCCATCAAGCACTCAAAGTGACTCAATCATACAAAAATTCAAAGAAAGTTGTTCAATTAAGCTTTAGAATTACTTATATGGATTGAAACAATCAGGGCGAATGTGATGTAATCTTCTTACCGAATATTTGCTAAAGGGAGGGTATAAGAATGACCTTATTTGTCCTTGTATTTTTAGATGAAGGTCGAAATCTGAATTTGTAATAATATCTATTTATGTTGATGACTTGAACATTATTGAAACTTCTACATAGCTTTTAAAAGTTTTAGAGTGTTTCAAGAAAGAATTTGAAATGAAAGATTTTGGGAAAACAAAACTTTTTCTTTGCCTTCATATTGAACATTTGAAAAATGGAATATATATCCACCAATCAACATATACAGAAAAAGGTTTTAAAGCAATTTTACATGGATAAATCACACCTATTGAGTACCCCAATGGTTGTAAGATCTCTTGATAGAGATAAAGATCCATTTCAACCTCAAGAAAAAGATGAAGAGTTTTTTGGTGATGAAACATCATATCTCATTCCTTTTGGGGCACTAATTTACCTTGCCAACAATACACGACCAAATATTTTTTTTGCGAGTAAGTTTATTGGCGAGATTCAGCTCATTTCCAACAAGAAGACAATGCAAAGGTGTTAAACATATATCAATATATCTTCAATGAACAATTGATATGGGATTGTTGTATTCTAATTCATCCAAGTCAAAGTTGATCGGTTATGCAGGTATGCGATATTTTTTTGAAACAGATAAAGCTAGATCTCAAATAGGATATTTATTCACATATGGAGTACATATATATCATGACTTTCGACGAAGAAAACAATAGTTGCTACTTCTTCGAATAATTTAGAGATAATAGGCATTCATGAAGACAGTCGAGAGTGTGTACGGTTAAGATCAGTGACTCAACATATTTTGCAATTATGCAGTCTTTTTGTGCAAAAAAAGATTCCAACAACATTGTATGAAGATAATGTTGCTTACATATCTCAAATAAAGGGAGGATATATCAAAGTAGACCGAACAAAGCTTATTTCACCTAAGTTCTTTTTCGCACTTGATCTTCAACAAAATGGTGATATAAACATTCAATAGATTCGTTAATGTGATAAACTTGCAGATTCATTTACTAAGGCATTGTCAACGTCAACATTTGAGAAAGTAATATATAAGATTGGGACGCGTCGTCTCCAAGATATCAAATAAGTTTTTCGTCATGAGGAGCAAATATGCGATGTACTCTTTTTCCCTATCCATGATTTTGTCCCATGGTAAGGTTTTCAATGAGGCAGCACTCAAGCCGTGTTACAAGATGTATATACTCTTTTTCCTTAACTAGGATTCCCACTTGTTTTTTCTAAGTAAGGTTTTAATTATGCACATTATATTTAAACATCAAGGAGGGTGTTACAAATTTCACTTAATTGTGTGGACGTTTCTTTAACCTATCCTAACGTAATGTATCTATTTATTATATTAATTAAGTCTATTTATCATATCAATTAAGTACTATAGTAACGTATTATCAAATGTTGTAAAATAGTGATTTAAACATCCTATAGAAGGATGGTATCCACTCTTAGAAAATACACAACAAAGAAGATAAAAAAAAATACTCTCTTACTATATATTTCTCATTTGCATTATCTTTCATTTCTTGTTTAGTACTCTTGCATTTTGCTTCTTTAGAAACATGATATTAATATGTGTAAAGTCAAAATAGGAATGAAATTAAATTAGAATGAGTAATAAATAAATTAATAGTTATAAAAACAAAACATGAAAAAAATACAAAATAAAAATCAATGTATTTAATTAAATATAAGTATTTATGCAATTGCTCCATTTTATATTTAAATAATTTTTAAAAGGAAAAATTACTTGGGTAGCTTCCTTTTGATAAATAATAACGGATTTTAGCGATACTTTTTAGTTATTTCATTTATAGCAATACTATGTTAAATTTGTAATATTTATATGCATTATAAATGTTTTTAAAAATATATTGTGCTTGTTTGGTAAAAAGTTAATAGTTTGTATTATAAGTGTATTAATATGTGTGATAAATATATCATCCACCGATTAAACTTATATTATATGTTAATAAAATTTGTCCTTTGTAATATGAATTTAAAAGTGTATTATAAATGTAGTAAAAAGTGATCAAGAGAAAAAAAATAAGGTATTACTATAAATATTAATATTTTTTATTCTATGTATATTTATGTAAGTTTCTTTTTTAAAAAGGAAATGGGCTTAGTGTCAGAAATATGTATTGCAATTATAAATATATTACAAATATTAATAACATTAAAGGAAAAATAAGAAATTTACTAACGATTCCAGTTCTTTTTGAAAAAGTAGATAGTGATCCCCACTAAGTAATATAAATTATTTTGAATAAATTCATTAATAATAAATTATTTCGTATTTAAAGGTTTGGTGGATACACTAAAAAATTATGTATGTATATTTGAAAAATTCATTCTCTATTTTTCTTTTCAAAAATGGAGCACGAAAAGAGTATTAAAATTGGGTAGATTGAAATGGTGTATTACTGCTTTTAAAAATAGTTTTTTCATTACTTTTTTGTGATATATTTCAACTGATTTTTTTTAATGTAATTATCATTTGGTAGTAAGAGTGTTTATTTATTATTTTTATTTTATATTTGAATAGGAAGTTGAAACAGATTATCAGTTTAGATTTTTAGCGGTGAAGTTAGTTAAGTTTTAAAAGTTTTGTTGATGTATTGTTACATATAGTTTTTCCTTTATTCATGTTTGTAGTCTTTAAAATGTTTTTTAGTTTCCTTTATTAATTTGAACTTACTTTATCCTCTCTATTTTTATCTTCCCCACCCCACTCCCCAACGCACGGCCAACACACATACAGCATACATACAACAGAGATAAATATATATATATATATATATATATATAATATATATATAAAAAATGCATCAAGATTATTGACATTGCATTGCAACTTATGGTATCATTGGTGAACTTGAATATGATGATCTTTCTATGGACTTGTGGACGCTGAATATGAACTGTTGTGACCAAGATGTATAATTGTTAGAGTGTTGTTGTTGAGGATATGGAATTATTAGAGTGTTGTCGTTGAAATTATGAAATGGTTTAAGTGTTGTTGTTAAAGTGTGTTTGCTTTGTAAATTGTGAATTATTAGGTTGGACTTATTTTGTGAAGGTTCTAGTTGTGGAAGTTCGGCTGGTGTGTTAAGGAGTACACGTATTTTATTCTCTTAGCTTGTGTTTAGAAGTTACTTCTTGAGTTCGTGTTGAATGTAATTAGGGTACCACCCCCTTGTTTCATACTTTTTGTGATGTTCTAGCCTTGATTTGTGATTACTTTTCAGTCTTTTAATCTTCTAAGGCTCCTTAGAGATTCGTGGTTAGTTGTTGTCATCTCACAAGACCTTCTTACTCCATTTATGATCTTGTTCTATGTCTGATTGTACATGTGACAACTAGATTTAGGATATGTTTGAGTTGATTATGAATTTTCCATAGGTTAAGGGAATGATATTGTGTTAGGATGACGTATCTTGCGTTGGGATAAGATTGAGTGCCATCACATTTACTTTTGGGCTCGTGGGGACCAATAATGGTAGCCAGAGTCTAGGGTTCATAAAGTCTCCAATGTGTACAGCTGAGTCTAAGTAGATTTCGAGGATCGCGTCCGAAAGACGTTTGTAATTATCTTCGGATAGGGTTATCGTGTACTTTTAATAAAAATCTCAACTCTTGAATATCTATCGTGCTGCATCCTTTTTCCGCTCTAATTCTTATTGCTTTTATTTCACTCCTTTCTCCAACTTAAGTCGACGAGTCATGTGTAGTTCCTGTTTAAGATATAAAGTTGGTGTATCGTTGCAGCATTCGATGGTTAGACCTGATACTAAGGTGAAAGTCATAGGGGAAAATTTATAAAAAAGATATATGGTCATATTTGAAATGTTCAAATTTTAAAAGGTTGAGGAGTAAGGTGAGGGGCTCGACAAAATTTTTTTAGGATTTATAAAGATGAGGTTGAATAATGGTTTTTGAGGGACTTATGAATGTGTTATCCTTTAAGTTAGTTTCGAAGTTGAGAAATAGTATGGTGTGGTATATGTTATATTCTCTAGTGGTTCAATAATTGAAATGGAAAATTAATTATACGGGATGGGAGGGATTAGGGACCCTGTATGTTAGAAAAGACATTTAGTTAAAGTTGTACATACACATATTGGGTTGTTGTGGATGATGAGAATGATGTTGAGCCAGGTAAGGTCTGGATCTTTACTAATGTTCATAGATTGAGTTTTATATCAAAGAAGGGCCATATACGAATATTATAATTTAGTATCACTGTACATGCTTATAGTTATGAAATGTATTACTCCTGGTATTTTACCTGAATACGAAGGGGGGCATATCGCTTTGGCATCAGAGACCATAAGATTTGGTAGTGGTATGTAGTTACTTTAATGGGACAAAAATGTGTAGGCTATTTGGGTACAACCTTATCGATAGGTATGATGTGTTCTAGTGGTGGATTTAATAAACTTTACAATATCGTACTAGTGGTATATGAAAATAGATATGTTGATGTCAAGTGATATTACTAACTACTTAAAGAGTTATCAGTTGTATTACATGCTCGTATAATTAGATTCAATGTTGTATTCCCTTTTGAGAAACAAACTATTTCGTAACTATGGAAGGTTGAGTTAAGCATTATTTATAAGGATGCTTTTATTGGTAGATTGTTGATATGTTAGAAATGTGTTAAGTTAAAAAGTGTATCTCATGGGTTAGGTTCTAAAATGAGGATCGGTTGATTTCTCTAAGGTCCGAGGAGACTGGCTAGATACCCGAAGAACCACTCTTATGGGTAACGAAAAGTCCCAAAGAGTGAATTCTGTAACGCTAATGTCGAGTGTATACATGAATATGAATATGGGATCGTCCTTTTGGATGTGATTGTCTAAGTGGGTTAAGGTTTCATCTGATGAAAAGGTTGACTTCGTGTGTATGATAAGAATTAACTAAGTATGATGTCATTAAGATTTTGTGTAGATTGTGATTGAAGAGACCAACTAAATAATAAGGATTGTTGTTAAACAAATTTGTTATTTTATTAATGCCGCACTGATAGCGAGTTTAAGGATTGTGAGTTGACCACTCATTTGTGAAAATCTTGATTGCTGGAAAGTTATAGGACATGTTGAGACACCCTTCAATAAAAATGGAAAAGGAGATGAGTCATGAATGAAAAGAATTACGTTGTAATGTAGTTTAGTCTTTGGAAAGGGTGATCGCGAAACAATGATATCTTATTTTTTGTGCAAAGTAAAAGAAGTTTTGTACGAGTATAAAATGAGTGCAGGAGAGCGTGATTTCATATATTTTGCTCTATTTATGATAACAGCGTCAGAGGTTCATCATATTGGTAAAAAAACTATTGGATAAAACTTGAGAAAGGAGTAGATATACGTTAATTTAACTCGAGTGTGATGATAAATTATTTTATAATTTTGAGTTTGATAACGAGTATGGTTCAATTTTTTAGGGAAAGATATGATAAGGTCAATGCAGAGGCGAACAATGATTAATGATATAATAAAATACATGAATTCATAAAAATCATCAAATTATAAGATAATTTTGATATATAAAGGGGTCATGGGTTACATAGTTGGATTCAAAATTTAAGATTTTTATGGTGAGTTTAGGTTGTGTCTGCATTGTGTTGCTTTTTCAAATGTATGGTTGGTAGCTAAGAAATGGACGCTTAATTAGTATGACGCATTGGGAAGGACTAAAAAAATAATTTGATTAGTAAATTTGGTACCTTTGAGTGTTAAACGTTATGAGGGGTTTACGCAATGTTTTGATTTATAGAATAAATAAAAATATTATGACTTGTTGGTTCAAAGGACAAGATTGGTAAGCGAGTCAACCAAAGGAACCAAGAGTTTTGGTCTATTGAAGAGTTCAAATATTTTAAGAATTTTGTGGACAAAGAAAGAAGTTTAGAAAAAGTAAAGGAAAAGACTTCGTATAAGCCCTTGGTTGGTAGTTTAAAGATTTATTGATTTTGACTATGAGGTTTAGCTTATGACTGTGAGATGGGAACTAGTTCGTACAGACTTACGAGGAAGTTATTATCGACTTTTCATAAATATTAAGTTTTTTGGTTGGATGAATATAAAACATTAGTGTGGAAATTTTATGTGGGTTCATGCGGAGTAAATTGTTCCAAATTATGCTAGGTAACTTATTGATGTTCGAACAGTGTGGACCGACAGTTTCGCATGGCTAATGAAGATTTTGAATCGGATTGGAAACTCGAATTAGTGATCAAACGATCTAACCTAGGAATTTGAAGGTTAGTAGAGATTATGAGCTTATTAAATATTATTAAATATTGGTTTTATACGGATTATTAAGTGTTGGATTGAGGTATAAACTGTTTGAATAAGTGTTGAAACCTTAGTATTGAAAGTTCGCGTGAAGTTGACAGTGGGTGTGATTTCAATTATTTTCCGTGATCGGAAAATATTTTTATTGGGAAATTAGTGCTATTAGTTTAGGTGTTGACTCATATTTCTATGTGTGTAACACTTAAATGGCAAAGAGACAAAGCCATATTTTGGAATTCAAGAGACTGCAATGTCTTGATAAAGAAGCACATTGACACAGATGGACAGTTTAAGAGTTAAGGTAAACGGAACTGGTATAATTATTGAGTTGTTGTATTAAAGAGTTAGATTCAATGGAGTTAATGTGAGGAGATGGTGGGGTTTGATTAATTGACTATGTCAAAGTATACTGTGTATCCAAACTCGCTGATGTGCGGTAGCTGAAATTTAAAGAGATGAAGTCCTCATGAAATGGGAAAATGTTTGGTGTGGGCTTATGAGGGGAGTATATTATGTTATTGGATAATGATTCCCATTACATCTATATGACCTTACTACTTCGTTTCAAATATCATGAAGATAATTCGTTGTCTATATGCTCACATGTGTATTATATCAGGGGTGGATCCTAGGGTGGATCCAGGTGTACTGGTCCTGCGATATTCATGTGGTAGGATTGAATCTGACAAACTCGTCATTTAGTTCTAGCATATCCGATGTTGCTTGGGATAGTTGAAGTATACTAGTGATTTAACACAAAACAATTGCTATGTTTTGTATGAGAATGGATTAGAAAAGCTTACCATGAATATTTACAGTCGTCTGAAATCTAATATTATTTAGTATTTGAGTTTCGATGTCAACTTATGACTAGGTGTGATTGGATTGGGGACAAAGTGGGTCGAGTTAGTTTATATTTTTTAGGTTTAACTATGGTCAAACCTATTCAGGATTGGATAGTGTTGTTAAAGGTTTTGTATGGTTAGTGGTATCGTTCGTTGGGTTGAACTACTTGATTCATTTACTTCTTTGGGTTACATAAGTTTAATTTTCCCTGATGACAACCTCCAGGTTTAAAAATCACATTTTATAGATAATCTCGTGAAAAGATGGTGTTGTGAAAAGACATTATGATTAAGTTTTGCGAAGGTTTTAAATTATTAGTTGGTGATAGTTGGTTTAAAGTCACTTTGATTGTAGCTAGAGTATCAATTCAGAATGTTATTTTCTATGTGAGAAAAAGATTCGTCAGGATTGTTGTGTTTAGTCTAATGACTTTTAGTTTTAGATTGGGGTCAGGGTTAGTCTGTTTATTCATAATCACTCCTGAGGTAGTAGATCTTCCAAGTTTTGATTTGAAAGTTCTATCTATTAGTATCTTGATGGATGACCTCAGGAGGAGCTCTTTTTTAGCGAGATGAACACCGATGGTAGGTCTTACTCTTAGGCTTTGGTAACATTGGTTATCCTTCCTTCGTCGTCCTTAGGTTGAGGACCATGCCTGATTTTTAGTGGTTAGAAAATGTAATGACCCGGGACCCGAAATGGTAATTTTTTATATAATTGAATAGGTATTTTAGATTAATTATGATTTGCGGGCAATCTGTTATTGTTAAAAGAATGGGCCACAAATCGTAAAATTAAATAAGTTGTAGGAATTATCATTTTTAATGTATGATTAATTTTAGAAATAAAATAAAGAATGAACCGAAATTTACAAATGTTGAAAGGCAGCACCTACGCGAGAATGGCAAACTCAATTTCAGGCAAAAATTTTTATTACTAGCCTTTATTGAATATGTTTTACAGTTAGATTGGATGGAATATTAAATGGTGTTGTTGTTATGTTACGTTGGTTGGTTAGAAGGAAGTGGAAACAGTTAGTTATCGTTAATGCTGAAACCAAGTGTGTGCTGGGGTCTAGGTAAAGAAAATTAGTGATAGGCTAATGAGAAGGCATTGATTGCCATAAAAATATGATGTACCTCCAGTAGGCGTAAAAAATATTAATTCCTGGGTAAGCAGACACTTTCGATTTCCTCGAATTTTTCCTATATTATCAAAAATTAGTGTTGATACTACTAGGATATGTAATTGATAATACTGGTCTCTATCATATTGAATATCGTTAAATTAGTGATGTTTGAGAAGAAATTGAAACTCAATCACTAGGATTGAATTTGGAAAAAAAATTTGAAAAGAAGTTTGAAATGTTTTTGACAGTTAAGATTAGGAGATGATTATAAATTTGGAGTGAAATTTTTGGTCTAGGCTACACTCTGTAGTATTAGTGAGTGTTGTTAGTTTTTGTAATCTTATTGTTAATTTATCTATTTTAATATATGTATTGATTTGGAAGTCAACCAGGAAGATGAATGACTCAAGTTCTGGGCCGATGGCCCGATATTTGAGGACAAGGAATTTCTAACCCTTGTTAAGTGAATAAGAATTGTGTATTTCTTGTGGTATATGTTTGGGCGTAATGAGAATAGTGGGGGTGGACTTGTCAAATGTGTTAAAATCAATTCTATGATGGAAAAATGTTAATTAAAAAGGTTAATGTGCATTTTATTGGGTACGATTCTTGAGAATGATTTGAAAAGGGTTATTTCTTAATTGTTGATGTTGTGTCACAGTTAATTGTTGTGGAATTGGCCTTATTATGAAAATAATCATCTTCCTCCTTATTGACGTGAAACATGTTCATTTGCATTGCTTTTGAAAGACCTATTGTGAAAAAAGTGGTTATGTGATAGAGGATGTACCCTTTGATGGACGTTATCGAGCGCTACGTGGAATGCGAAAATATATTGTCCTCATGGATATGTAATGTGAGAAGACAGGCGTGTTATAATTAGTTCAGACTGCATCCCCGATTACTTAAAAAATTGAATTGCAACTTCTTTATATTGGTGAAATTGGCTTTTCACTGTCTTTCTGTGGAACTTGTGATTTGATCAATATTTAGTATGTGTTGAATATATGTAGTTTTAAGAGTGTTGTTGTGAGGATATGAAATTGGTTTGAAGTGTTGTTTAAAAATATGAAATTTGATTATGTAAAGTTTGTTGAGTTGTGTGCTTTGTAAATTGTGAAAATGTTTGGTTGGGCTAATTTTATGCATGTTGTAGTTTGGAGGCTTCGGTGGTGTGTTTAGGGAATCCGTATTCTATTTCCTTGGATGTGTTTAGAAGTTTACTTTTTAGTTGTCAGGTGCCCTTTGGTACTCACCCTGATCTAATTTTTTATTGTAGGTTCAGAACTTGGATTTTGTGACTTTCTATTCTTTGATTTTCGTAGACTTCTTGGAGATTTGTTGAGATAGTTGTTTGTCATTCTCACTAGATTTCACTTACCCTCTTTTGATCTTGTTCTATTCTAGAAACAAGGTCATTTGAAACTTGAATTTTCTTTGAATCCGTGGTAATACACTGTAGAGACTTGACACGCGACAACCCAAATTTGAGGGTAATTTTGTGTTAATTATGAAAAAATTTCACCATTTTATTGTAATGGTGAGTTTTCTGCTAAATTGCCTTACGAGATTAAGATGGAATCATCACGTACATTTGGGATGTGACAACTTCCCACATAAGTTAAAATGTAATGGGGCCTATTAAAATTTTACATTTTAAAAAAGAAATGTAAATAATGTTGTATTTAATTGTGCTCCTTATAAATAGGAAGAACTTGTGAGATATAATTGAAATATTTTGCAATAAAATATGATATATGCTTATTAAATTTTTTTGCTATAAAAAGGAGTTTATATATTTCTTTCGAAAAAGTAGTTCTACTATAATTACTCATTTCAAAATTCATGTTAATTTATGTTAATATTTTTTAATATTTTAAAATTTTCTATATCAGTTATATACTGTTTTATAGTTACAACACCCATTTTTAAAAACTTTTTTAAAATTATTTTCATTTAATTGCAAAAAATTCTTTAACATCAATCTTAAAAGAGCATAGTAATTTATTATGTAATGTTATTACATGTAATTAATTTTTACATTTAAAATCTTACGCTAATAGAAGAATTTATAGTATTTAAAAAATCTATTTTATTTGTACTAATATGTAATCAAAATATAATAATGAATGACTACAGTTATATATAAGATATATTTTGATTTGTGAGAAGAGAAAAAACATTGAATCTTCAAATCGATACACTATTCAAATCATACTAACATATATGCAAGAGGTTGTGATATTGAAAATAATATCACAACAAAAGTGAGGTGACTAAGTCACAATCCAATAACATAAGATCGAGACATACATAAATGAAGAGTAAATATTAGTTAAATGATGAGAAACATTGTCATAATCAAAAAATGGATGTGATGACACTCATTTTATCCATCAAGATAAATCAGCCTAAAACTCAACAATTACGATAATACACAGAAATTAATAATCAACTTAAAATTACCCCCACAACCTGATTGTCACATGTACAAGTCTCTAAAATATTGCACTTGATTCAAAAGAAAAATACAAGTCTCAATTGACATTGTTTCTATAATAAAACAAAATCATCAATAGAAGTAAGCTCAGATGACAAATAACTAACTCACAAATCTCCACATGAAGCGTCAGAAAAGAAGATAACATAAAGTACAAAAATATCCGAACTCATAACCTACAAATATGTAGGAACAAAGGGTGAGTTCAAACCACACGGTACTCAATAACTAAACTTCTAAACACAAGCTAAGGAGATAAAATTATATGTACTCCTTACACCCCAATTGAACCTCTACAACTATAACTTGCCCAAAACCAACAACCTAAATGTTCACAATTTACACAGCACACAACTTAACAACAACACTCTAACAATTACATATTCTCAACAACAATCTCAATATTCATCAATCGCAAGTTCCACAGAAAGGTACTCACAAGATTAACAAAACACAACATCAAGCTCACTAATGATAAAGATGTGCATTTCAATAGAATGCAATGTAAGGTATTGTGATGCATGTCTAACCTAGTGACACATACCCGTTGTCTCTCAGTTCGGGACCCAAGGGTACATATCTGCCCATACATCAGTCACGACGTGTGACACGACCTGTGATAATAGTATTCATCGCGATGCGCGACATGTCCCTCGATATATAGAATTTGTCCTGGCATGCGATACATCCCTCAAAATATAATATTTGTCATGGTTCGCGATACCTCCCTCACAAGATAGTATCCGTCTTGGCATGCGACACGTCCCTCGAAATGGGACATCCTCTTTAATGTCTTATTCTTTCTCAATTCACATAACACTTGTCACAACCATGTTTCAAAATAATGCTAATGACATGTTCACATAAATACTGAGGAGATAACCATTTCATAACATTGCAAAATTAACAACAACAAAAGAATTCCTCATACAAATAACCATGAATAAAAGCTTTCAAAATTATCTCAATAAATCACCAACAATAACGAATCACCCAAGCTTTTACTATTCTTGTTTCATCATTAGAATATTCAATATGGAAAAAATCAATCAAACCACCAATTTTTTTTTTTCCCAATTACACTCTCTAAACACCAATATCAAAAGGAAATACATGATTTTACACACTTAACAATCTACTTTTCTCAAACAATCGAACAATCTTTCCAGCACTTATGCCTTTCCTTTTCATTATGCCTCCAAATCAATTCAATTTGTTTAAAATTATTCATATGAATAAAAATCTAATGACACCCATAGTACTAGTTTTGTCTTAATAATTCGATCAAAAAGTAATTTCAATCTTATAAAAGCTACTAAAAAGTTTAACATAAAAATAATGGTTAAAATTCATAAAACGGCCAAGAGGGTTGTTACATCATCCACCACTAAAAATTATGTTCATTTGGAATATAAAGAAGAAGAATTAAGAATAACTTACATTAACAAAAGCCCGAGGTATGATTTTTCAAAGTCGTGTTCATCTCTCCAAGTGATCAACTCATCTTTAGGAATATTCCATCTAAATCAACTACCAAGAGTTGAACTTTTGAATCAAATTTTGACAGACTTACAAATCAGCATTGATTACCAAGAGATGGACTAACCCATGAACCCAATCTATATTGAAGCTCATTTAATTTAACCATAACATAGCAATCATGACGAATATTTTCTCACATAACCTAGATAACATTCTCAAATGATGCTGACTATAATCAGAAGTGAACTTTAATCAACCACCACACACTCATAATGCACAAACCATCACAAATCTTATAAAAATAAAAAATTAACAACAGAATCTTTTCACGAGTGTAAGTTATAAAAAAGATGATCTTTAGACATCCCGTACATATCAAGGGAGAATTCAACTTATCTTACTCAAAAAAAGAACCTGATAAAGTCACCACCAAACAAGTGGTACACCCAAGTATACAAAACCTCTAACAATATTATTGTAAACGCTAGATAACCAGTTATAATTGTAGACAACCCTTAAGAACAACAAAATTAGACTGTATTATCCCCACATTCAATGACACATAGATGGAACGTTATCTCAATGACTAGATGAATATTAAAATTGTCTATCAACTGTAAATGTCCATTATAGCTCTTCTATATATTATCATAAGAAAGGTGTCCCATATAGAACCACTGAAATACTTCAACTACTCCAAGATAACACCAAATATGTCATCTAAAATAATTAAATTTTCCAAAGAATCCTATCCTTTCAAAAGGATATCAGAGGATCGGTAAACCCAATCCTCCACTAGGGATCCACCCACAGAGGTGAAAATATGTGTGGGCATAGGTAGTGAATCATCCACAGAGGTGAAAATATGCGTAGGAGTAAGTATTCAAATACTCCAAACACGAAGTACGTGTCACAAAGAATTATTTGGAAGCATGTTAGAATAAAACACAATAATTCTGCGTAGGGCAACATAATACAGAAAAAAAAGTAATTAAGATTTTGTCTCTCGATTTTTATCCATCCACATCAAACTAGTATGGTCCTCAATCACCAATATACAAATACTCTTTCATTAAACCAACAATACTTTCGTAGTTAATCCATTGAAGCTAAATCTTATTAGCAACAAATATTAAACTATACCAAGCATTTACCTACTTTCAGACTGTCAAATTTAGTATCAGTCTTTTAGCAAAAACACATTTGTAGCCTCTAAAAATTTCAAATTATGTCTCTTTCTTTTTTTTATTTAAGAATAAATGGAAACATATGAGTCCACACCAAAGATGATAGCAATAACTTAAAATCTAAATTACTGCTCATCGAGGGTACAACAATGAATCAGGACCGAAAATGTCAGCCTCCACACGAACTTTCACATATCATTTTTCAAATAACATGTTTCATACCATTCATGTTACTCATGACAAAAATCAAAGAAATTTGTGGTTACTCCTATAATTTTTATACTATAAGTTCATAATCTCTACTCACCATCAAATTCCTATGTATTTCATCATAACAACTTATGTTGTCTTATAAAAATAGTAGTTTCAATCCCCTCAAAATCCTCAATAACCCTGTATAATTGTAGGTCCATACTGTCGTGTATCCATCAGTCACCTATCATAATATAAACAATTTATCCTCTATAACAACACATAATCTTCTATACCTTGCTATTTTCACCCAAATCAAAACCATATCTTCATAGAAATCGTTGAGAAAGTACCTAGGATGTCATATACAACCAAGTTGACAAACCATAATCATAATTAGAACTGATATATGGGGACAAAAATCAATACATCTTCATTCGAACCAATATTATAAATGAGGAGGTCTTTTTCCTCAAATCTACATATCTACTTCCCATGATTGCAAATTTTTAAAATAACTGAACTCTTTAGTACCCATTACTCTTTTTCATTTCGCGACTTTCTTCAATCTTATCATTTGACCCAAACCAACCCATGCTAATTATTTTACATTATCCTCTCACCCATTAAATTACGTGAAAAACAAAAAAACCCCCCCTAGGATAGCAATCAAATAGTAACCAAATTTACTCCTCAAAACTTTAGTCTAATACATGTTTTTTTTCTCCTCATGGATCAATTATTTATTACCTTACAATCCATAGTTGACCAAAAAAGGGATACCACAAAACTTAAACTCACTATGAAAATTTTGAAATGAATTTAATTGTTTAAATCTTGTCCCTTTATTTATCAACAGTAAAACCATACATTATAAAGATGTTTATGAATTCAATATCTTATTCTTATTCAACGAGCGCATCTCCATCGACCCTTAATTTCAATTCTTTCGCAAAAATTCAACTGTAGTCATTACCAAATTAAAAACAGACGAAAAAGTCTTCATCACCACTCGAGTAGTGGGAAAGTTTGATACACTTCTTTTTCAAATTTTATCAAAATTACCTTTGTAACTTAATATGATGAACCCGTGACACTGTTCATAAAGTAGACAAAATACAACGAAAACCCCTGCGTCTTTTATCAAGTACATTTTTCCTTTTACAAAGTAACATCTTATTTCGATTCCTCTTCCAAAGGACTAAGCTATATTACCCAAATTCTTTCATTTTAAATCGAACCTTTTTCCAAATTTATTCAGCAGTGTTCAAACCTTCTATGATTCCAGCCACTCAAGTCTTACTAAACACAATAGTATCAGGACCAGGGCCTTAAATACTCGCAATCGTATTTACCATAACAATTCATTTAACCAAACAATTTGTATTTTGTTTAGTGCCCTCAATTATAATCCATCAGAAATCTGTTTATAACAATCATGTCAGTTATATCTTGTCATCCCAGGAGTAAGATTTTCATTACTATGTCACCTTAAACCAAGTTATCCAATCGAATTCAAGAACTAAACTCAATTTTATACGACGTTGTTTGTTAAAAATAAAAATTATCAATACTTAGCACAATAATACTTGTTCGGACTTTCTTTACCCATTAATATTGTTCAATGTCGATATCGATCCCAATCGTTAGGACATTTAATGAATCACCAATCCTTATTTTGCAACAATCGCATTTACACTTCAATTTAAACGTATTAATATTTATGAAAAAATCACTAATAAACAGTTCTTATAAACAAAGCTTAACCCAAGGACGCATAACAACAAACTAGTTTGCCTCTCAAATATGAATGCAACATTGAATCTCATTCTACAAGTTGGTAATACAATTCATACCCCTTAAGTAGGTGGTATTCACATTTAAAATCTGTTATATTCATTTCAACGTACAACTAGTATCAGACCATGAAAGTCCATTAGATCAACCACTAGAACACCTCAAACTTATTGAAAAGATCGTATCCAAATAGCCCACACATTTCTATTCATTGATTAGTTGCAATACATAATCAAATATGTTTATCCATAGCGATATGGATTCTTTTGTGAATAAGGCCGAAGAAAAAAATAAGACACCCCATAACTCTAACCAAATAGGCATCATTATCGTAACATCATTCTCATCATTCGCTAAGTAACCCATATATGCTTATGACAACTTTTCTAATTATAGTTTCAAATGTCAGACTGTTCATCATGTAGTCGTACCTTTAACCAATCCATTTTCACTTGTCGACTCATTCTGAATATCATATACACTACACAAGTGTGGTTCCTTCCGTCGGATAGATAACCCAAAATAGATAAGGTGATCATGAAGTCCCTTAAACAATTGTTCAACCTCATAATTTATATATCATCATAGGGCTTCATCAAGCCATCACCCTACATAACCCCTCTAAATTACTCAACATTCCAAGTATAACCAAACATATTTTTCATAAGTATATCACGTTCAATCAAATTTGAACTCCAGGTAATACACAACACTAACTACTCTCATAAAAGAAACATGAACGAGTCATAACTATAATAGGGAGATTGAATGGAATAAAATGATAAGACAGAATATCAAAGAATGCACGATAGATATCCTAACAGTTACTATAGTCTCTCACAAGTACGGACCTCTCCGTACCAACCCTTGATACCCTACTTATATTAAACTTGTATACACGTGAGACCTATGAACCTGGGGCACTATTACCATTTTATCACGATTCAAAATTTTAGGTGATGACACTTGTCTTATCCCACCAATACAAGTCAGTCTAGAACTCAACAATTATGAGCAAATGCAGAAAATTATAATAACTTAAAATTACCCCCATAAATAGAAATAAGTTGGGATGACCAAAAACTACCTCATGAATCTCCACAAGAAGACTCAGAAAAGAAGATGATAGAAAGTATATGAAGATCCGAGCTAATAACCTACTAAAATGTGGGAGCAAGGGGTAAGTACCAAACCACACATTACTCAACAAGTAGACTTCAGAACATAAGCTAAGGGGATGGAATACGGGTACTCCTTACACCCTAACCAAATCTCCACGGCTACAGCCTGCATAAAACCATCCCAACCTAACAATTTAAAGTATAAAAAATGCACAACACACAACCCAACAACAATACTCGAAATCAACAACAAACTCAATATTCATTAATCACAAGTTCAACATAAAGGTACTTACATGATCAACGAAACACATTATCAAGGTCACTAATGATAAAGATGTGCAATGCAACGAAATGCAATGTCAAGTATAGTAATCATGTATGACCTAGTGATACACACCCACTGTCTCTCAGTTAGGGACCCTTAGATATACATTTTCCATGCATCCATCGCGACATAAAAACACCGAAACCATCAGAGTATATATTTATCACTCACGTGATACATTCCATGATAATAGTATTGTGTGATTAAACACTTTATTGAAATATAGTATCATCCGGCCCCGGCGCAACGACATGTTCCTCAAAATAGTATGCCCTCTTTAATTTATTATTCTTTCTCAACTCACATACTACTTGTCACAACTATGTTTCAGAATAATACAAATGACATGTTGACATAAATAATAAGGTGATGCCCATTTTCATAACATTGCAAAATTCACAATAATACAATTGTAATACAACATCTAAAATGAATCAATAATCCTTTCAAAACTATTCTCAATGCATCACACTGTTCTGAACGATAAATTAACTCTTGAGGTAGACATAAAAGATAGTAGGGGTATTTTGGTAAGAGTCCAAAGAATCAAAATGCCAAATGCTAGGTTGGCTGACTATGATTGGAATCATTGTTAAAAGTTGGTGGCATTAGAGTTAGCAAAAATAAAGAAAAAAGGACAAGGGCAATTAATTATACCCTCTTCTCGATCTATCTTTTCTTTTCATGTGATTTTCCCTTTTTAGTTCTCATATACCTTGTACGTTTTTATTTGATATCAGCATTTCTTGTGTTAAATCTGCTTCGCTACATTTGGTGCTTTCATTCATTGCATATTGGTGGATTACTGTCAACCAAAATCGTTGGAGATGGACCAAATTTTTAACAAATGATGTCTCTGATATACGTTCTTCTTTAGACGATACTAACAAGCTGATGCAGGAGGTTTTGGTGAAAGTTTCTAATATAGGCTCTAGAATAACAACATATGCTCAGGAGCCAACTAGATTTACGCCATCGGAGATGACAGTGGCCCAGAGATCTTCCGATGGTGGGTCTGTTGCTCTTTGTCACAAACTGGCATTTGTTGAACTTGACCACTTTCATGGTATTATCCGAAAGAGTGGTTGTTTCAAGTAGAATGCTACTTCACTTTCTATGGTATATTACCTGAATGCTATCTCGCTTAAGCCTCATTTTATCTTGACAGCAAAGCAATTGAGTGGTACAGATGATAGTACGGGAATAAATAGCCATTTGTTTTCTGAAAAGCTTCGATGATGTTTCAAAAGTAATAATATGAAGTCCCTAGAGGGGCGTCTCTCTAAACTCCAACAAGTTTCCTCTGTATCAGACTTTTAATCTAGATTTGAGGCGATGGTAAATGAGACATACAAAATTTCAAAGGCCTGGCTACTCCATTTTTTTATATCGAGCCTTCGGACGGATATTTAATATGTCATCTTGACTGATAAACCCAAAGTTTTGAGCAGCATATTTTAATAGAAAGGGGGACAAAACTAGATTTTGAAAGAACCTAACCCTTGGTACCTACACCTACTGTTCACTCTCCTAACAATTCCATTCAAAATAAAACTAGAAAACTTCCGTTCAAACGCCTTACAACCACTAAGGTACAACAGCGGTGAGAGAAGGGTTTTTACTATGATGAAAATTATATTCAAGTCCACAAATGCAGAGTTCATCCCTAACTTTTAATTTTGGAGGATGAGACTGAATCCCTTTCAATTGTCGGAGAGTTTTCTCACCTGAGGATTTTGTCACTAATGAGCTACACGACCTTGATTTATGAAACACCCGCTACCCTCTCTTACAATTATTTGGTTGGAGGCCGGTCTAAAATAACTTTATGATTTTTAGGGTACGTTTGAGGTTCACCAATTCAGATGATTACTGATGGAGGGAACACACATTGTTTGGTGCAAACTCGCGTTGCCAAATTTTTGAATCCCAAGGTTACAACCATTTCTAACAATTAAGTGATAGTTGGTAGTGTCCATTGTCTCTATATTGAGGGTATGCTCAAGAGATTTCATTATTAGTACAGGGTGCTGAGCTTATATTGGATTTTTATGTCTTACCAATGCATGGTGTAGATACTTTATTGGATATTTCTTGGTTTGCCACTCTAGGACCAACAATGACTTGTTATGGAGCACGTATTTTTTAATTCACATTAGGTAATAAAGGGATTCGGTGGGTTGGAGAACCTCACTTAGAGGAACAATCTGTGCAGCTTCAAACATTACATAGGTACTTTACAACGAACACCATAGCCTTTTATTATTGCTTCATGATGGTGCAATCTGAAGGCATTGTAAACTTTGACCATTCTCCGGGTCTTCAATCTGTCTAAACCAACTTTGAAGAATTTTTTCAGAAGCTTTAAGGATTGCCACAAATCCGATAACAAGACCATGCTATTAATCTTTGAAGGAATATTGATTGTATTGAAGTGTTAAGGGAATACATGGGAGATATATATGGAGCTATAGGAAGGAGGTACTATATCCTAATAGGACTAGGATTAAGGAGAGTATAATCCTAATAGGGGACTAGGATGTACAAAGTAAATACTTAATATTATTTTAACTATTTATTTAATACTATCTATTATTATCCCCCCACAACTGAGATGAGCGGAGAAGCGAACAGAAGCTGGAAACTGATGGTAATCATTTGTCGCTTGGGAGAGGCTTGGTGAGAATATGCAGCCGGTTGTCTTCAGTGGGTAAATACTGCACAGTCATGGTGCCGGCCTGACACTCTGGAACAAAGAGACAAGCGGATCAAACATGCTTCATTCTGGTGTGAGGACGTTGTAGGACGAAATTCTGGCCAAACAGATTGGTTGATTGTTGTCACAATAGGAGAGGAACAGTGTGGAGTGGCGCGGGAGTCGGAAGAATATATGTGACCCACATGGTCTCAGCACAAGCAAGAAGAGCAAGGGGCACGGTATTCAGCTTCAGTCCGAGGACCGAGAGACCTTGGGTTGTTTTTTGTACACCGGAGTTCAGGTTCGGCCACATAAAATGAGGGGAAGAAACCATGTAGATTTTCTGTCATTTTTTAGCATTAGCCCAATTGATATCTGAGAAACCCCGAAGCTCCAAGTCCACTCAACCACGACCAAGAGTGACGAAAAATATGACCTAAGAATGCGTTTTAGACAATGGTAATGCATGTTCACTTGGTTGATGCATGCGCTGAGCAACTCGGTTGACAGGAAAACTGCATGTCAGGACGGTTAATGGGCCCAGATACTGTAGAGAGCCCCAATGAGGCTGCGGAAGTGGGTGAGGTGTGAACGGCAAAGGGGGGGTTGTCAGCTCATATTCGTGACGAAGAGACGCCATCGGTTGGTTGTCTGGTTGCATTTTCAGCCCAGCTTTCTGCAACGATGCTCGAGCATATTGATGATGAAGAAGAAACAAGACGCTGCCTGTCCGAGAAACCCCTTCCCAGAAAATAATGTAACGGGCCAAGGGTCCTTCATTTGACGGTAGTATGCATTAGCTCGAGTGACACCTGATGGAGGATTGCAGTAGACCTGTAACTTAATGATATCATCTACCAAATAGACAAGAAGGAATGACTGTACCGTCTTGGCTGAATGTCGAGGTAAACAGACTCGTGTTCGTATACGCAACACGTGAAGACGAAAGTCCCTGGAGGAGGAATGTTTTTCAGACGTGTGTACCAAGCCGGGGTCGGGCTTGCTTGAGCCCATACCAATAATTCCGGGAGTTGCAAAAACATGTTGAGGAAGCGGGGGATCAACATATCCGGTGGTTGCGTCATGTAGATAGTTCATCAAAGATGCCATGAAGAAAAGGCATTGGAAACACCAAAACGATTGATGAGCCATTTTTTGCGACGGGAAGTGACAGTACTAGGCAAAGTGTCCTTCCCGGAATAAACAGGAATGAATGGTCTCGGGAGTAAGTAATCAAGCCCATACTCCTGATTGTAGCCTTAAGCAACCAAACGAGCCTTGTACCTGGAAATACTGCATCTGCATGGTGTTAATTTTGACACCCATTTACAGCCCACTGGGTGCCGGCCCATGGGGCTTAGGTACAAGAAACTAAGTTTTTGATCAGTCAAAGCCTACTTAAACTCGTCATCCATAGACGACGCCAATAAAGTATTTTTTGAGGCAACAGAGTAGGTTGTTGGTTCATATCGGGAAGGGGGGTATTGGTAGTATGTAGCCCTGAAAGATTTTGGGTTTACAGATACTAGCTTTTCACGTGGTTAACATGGCGATCGAGATTGGGGGTGGCAAGGGAGGTGGTGAATCGGGGGTTGGCGGGGGAAGGAAAGGAAATGGATCGGGCTTAAGATTTGTTTGTATGGGGTGTTTTCGGGTTTTTTGGGTTGTGTTTTGTGGTTTCTGTTGTATTTTAGTTGACTTTCTAATTTTTTGAGGTGATTATGGGTTGGTGTGTAGTTGGTTTATTTTTTTTAATTTTTTTATCTACCCTTTTTTATTTTATTTTTTTTTTAAAAATTTTTTTGTTCTTGGAACGGACGCCACGGAATTATGTATTGGCAGGAGGAAAAGGAAATAGACTCGTAGGGAAACTCAGTTCGCCCAAATTGGACATGACGAGGATATGTAGACTTACTATGAGTTTGTGGGTCAAGACAGCGATAAACCCTTGGAGGTCGGATGATAGCCCAAGAAAATACAAGGATGGGATCGGGTGTAATTGTGAGTAATATGAGGGCGTCTAGCCAGGGTAGGCAAGACACCAAGACGCCGGAGGTGGTTATAAGTGGAAAGTTCTTGGTTAAAGGAGTGATAGGGTGATTGTTGGAGAGGGTTGTGACTGGGCATTCTGTTAATGAGGTAGTTTGCTGGTGGGTAGAGCTTCTACCCAAAAGGAGACAGGGAGGAGGAGGATGATGTAGAAGAGAACCACGGTTGTCCAGGAGATGGCGATGCTTACGCTCAGCCAAAAACCATTATGTTCGGGAGTTATATGGAAGGAGGTTGATGTATAATTCCAGGGATTGCAGAAGAAACTGTGCCAAAGATGTGATTTACATAGTCCTTCCATTGTCAACTTCGAAAAAGTTTAAATGAGAATGAATTGTGTTTTGGACCATTTTTTCAAAAAGTGACAAAGGTGGTGGAGCCGATGATTTTTGTGTTTTTAGTGGGTTAAAAAAGTGTATTTTGTAAAACATCCACAAAACAATTAATAGTGAAAAACCCGCAAAGGAAGGAAACAGCAGTAGTAGGGACCCCATAGCGAGAAGGATAAGTTGAAAAGGTTTTTGCAGTTGTACGCTTCTCAGATAAAGTAGAAAAGGTATTTATGAGATTAGCAATTGAACAGGATGTCATAATTGTTTACAGAATGAAGACAACCTAATTGACACATTAAAGAATTTATTTATTTGAGTAGACGGGTGACCCAGACGACTGTGCCACATCAGGACTTGGGCCATCAGCCGAAAGAGCACAAAGCAGCACAGGAACGCTTTATGAAACTGGGTGGGCAGACGAATTGTGCCAGCGGGAAGAACGTACTGACCATGCTCAAGGGGCCTGAAAAATCCACCCTATTGGTAGTATTTAGGATCTGAATCATTAGAGGTGAACAAGAGTGAGGCATGTTATTGTCTTTTCTGTGAATGGTGAACTGAAAGGCGATGGTTTTTTTAAATTGAAGGGCGTAGGTAAGGTTTACCTTAGTGAGATGCTAGCGGTGGTGGGGGTTTTAATGGTACTCGTGCCAGTGTGAGGAACTATTAAGGGAGCTCACCGTTGAAACAGTACTACCTTGGAGCCATGATATGGATTGGAGCGTAAAGGGGTGGATGATAGATTCAGAAGTAACGTGCATGTTGCCCCAGTATACAACCATCCATTCAGAGGGAAGGGCCGGCTGTGAGATGCATCATTGCACAGTTATACTATTTTCGGCTCTTCCTCATACTGAAACAGGCAAGAACAACGCTGTGTCCTGTTTTCTGAAAAATTTGACAAGTTGGACCGATCAACGCTCGTTTAAGTGCCCTGCCACGCTGGAAGATGAATGGCCCGCGCTTGCCGAAGGAGTGCAGGTAGTTTTGCTGCCGGTGCTGACCGTTCGTACGAAAGACGGACTGCCATGCGACCACAGTGCAGAGGCCTCCGCTATTTTTCTGTTAGCAATCGCGGCTACCCTGACGGCCGCCAACACGCCCCCAGGTAATTAGCGGCCCATAATAGAGGCTTCTCGGAGAAGATAGAGGAAGAAGTTGCTCTCCAGATCCATGTTTGATATTTCTTCACGTTTAGCCATGAGGAGAGAGTAGCATGGTCAACGGGCGTTGGAATGATGGAAACCGCTGTTTAATGGAGGAGTAAGCTGAGATGAGTGAGGGAGCCCCCAAACGATGCACATGACGAGATCTTTTTCGGGAATGATTTACGATTCACGGTGTTCGAGGGCGTGTGATGATTGGTGGAGACCTCGTCTAAATACTCACCATAGTTTTGTGGCTTTGGTAATGTGTGGGGAGACGATACGCAATTGAAAATATGAGAGTGGGAAATGATTCCTAGAGTGTTGCGAGGAGGGTCGTCCATAGGGCTGAAGGTTGTGTAGGATCGGACGTGTTTTCTGAACACGTGGGAGAGATGACCGCAATCAAACATGAGCGGATCTGTCCATCCACCGGATTTCCAGGCGGCATGGGCGGATTGGTTTTTTATGATTTGTCTGTGGCGGTGATTAATGCCTGCGACGGTTTTATGTCTTCCATCGACGTATTTGAGAAGTAATTTGCCTACAAGGGCTTGTTAAGAAACAGTGATTTTCCATGTCGGGTAATTTAGGTCGATAATTTTCGGGAATCGGGCATGAAGATCATGAGGAGAGTTTAACGCCAGAAGGAAGTGAACGAGAGGATCCACTTCGCGTTGTCATGGCAGCCGCCGCCCAAGAGAAGAAGAGAGGGGAACGATCGGTTTGCCTTAAAGAGAGAAAAAAAAACTAGAGGAAAAGTCGGATCTAGGTTTTCTTAGCTCTTGTACCATGAAAGGAATATTGAATTGTATTTGAAGTGTTACGGGGAACATGGGAGAGATATATAGGAGATATTGGACGGAGTACTAATCTAAGCGGACTAGGATTAAGGAGTACTAATCCTAATAGGACTAGGATTAGTACACAGTAAATACTAATATTATTTTATACTATTTATTTATTACTATTTGTTATTACTCTTCAGTCGAATTCATGCCTATGAATGTGAAACCATATCGTTACCCCTATTTATAGAATGAAATGATGGAGCAACTTGTTTTTGATATAGTAAAGTAAGAGTCATTCATCCTAAAGCTTTTCCGTTTTGTTCCTTTTTATTGTTGGTCCGCAAGAAGGATGGAACTCGGCGAGTCTGTGTTTATTATCGTGCATTGAATGCAGTAATGGTGCGTGACCAATTTCACATACCAACAATAGATTAGTTAATTGATGATCTACATGGTGCTTGTTATTATTCAAAGTTAGATATGTTCTCTGGATATCATCAGATCAGGGTCAATGTTGATGATGTTCCCAAAACAGCCTTTCAGACATATGATAGTCATTACGAATTTAGGGTGACGGCGTTTGGCTTGTTTAATGCTCCATCAAACCTTCAGCCATTATGAATGATATATTCAGACCACATCTTCATCGCTTTGTATTGGTGTTCTTCGACGTATATCGGTTTATAGCCAAACATGGGAAATTCACTTGCAACACCTTCCACAAGTCTTGCAACTTTTAAGAGAAAACCATATTGTTGCCAAGAAGTATAACTAATCATTTGACAATCTAAAAAATTGAATATTTAGGTCACGTGTTATCAAACTAGGGTCTAGCCATTGATCCATTGAAAATCGATGTCACTCAGTCTTGGCATGTGCCTAAGTCTATGAAGGGTATTCGAAATTTCTTGGGTCTCATGGGTTATTATTGTTGGTTCATTCAAGGCTATGCCAATATATCAAGCCCGCTAACTGATTGTTTGAGAAAAGAGGTTTTTTCATGGACTGCATTATCTCAACAAGCCTTTGAGGAATTGAAGCACCTCTAAGTTCTACCCTGTATCTATCATTAACTAATTTCGCTGAAGAATTCAATATTGAGACAGATTATTCAGGGTTGGGGATTGGTGCGGTGTTATCTCAAAGAGGGAACCCAATTTCTTTCTACAACTAGAAACTATGTCAAGAATGTAGCGGGCTTCTGCATATCACAGGAAAATGTATGCTATCACGTAAGTAGTAGCCAAATGGAGACAATATTTGTTGTGGCGACAATTTAGAATTTTTACTAATCAACAATCCTTGTGCAATTTAACAAACAAAGTCATTCAAACCCCAAAACAACATAAATGGTTGACAAAATTGGTTGGCTATAACTTCCAAATTTCGTACAAGCCCAGAAAATTTAACAAAGAAGTAGATGCTCTCTCCCGTGCACATGAAGGAAATCTATATGCATATTGTACTAGAACATTTGATTGATTAATTGACTTACAAGTAGCGAATCAACAACATCCTGAGTTGTTAGCTATTCAAAACAATGGCATATGAGGGAAAATACTAATTCATAACCAGGTTTATTCCCCAGCAGCTCACTTGTGGCACGTTAGTCACGCAGACGAGCATCAGATGCTGAGAGGGAGGTGAGACGAGCGTTCGTCTAGTTTGCCATATGAGTACTCTTAAAGAACACAAGCCCTGTTGCAGGAATTTCATGGCTTTGTAATAGGCCGACATGTTTTAGTTTCCAGAACATTTCATCCCATTGCATCCTATTTCTACTGGCAGCACTTGCCAAGTGTGTCAACAAATGAAGGAGATTTCTTGACGTCTTGTCAGTCTTTTTCAATCTCTTCCAAGTCTTGAAATGGTTTTGGAAGTAATAGCAATGGATTTCATCACATGTATTCTTTTGGCTAAGGGAAAATTCACTATCATGATTGTGGTTGATCATTTATCAAAGTATGGCCACTTTATTGATGTGCCTTCGACCTTTTCAACTTAATCAGTACCCGAGGCTTTCATTATACACATAGTCAATATACATGGTGTAACATCTCATCACTTAAAATAATCAAGAATAAGCTAAGAAACTAAAATTAATTACTTTTGAAAAGAATAGGAAAAATCTGGAAAATTTCCTAAGTTAAGAAAGTTAGTTTTTGGTCATTTTCAAAAGGTCAGAACTTCTATCTCATGATGAGTTAGAGTCACTTTTTATATGTTTTTAAATTCCTCGGAATGGTATTTTTGATGCTGGAGATATTGCGTGGTTTTGATATCTTATGAGGGAGATATGCCTATCGAAAGTTGGGTCACTGGGTTGAAGAAGGTCCCAATCTGGGTTTTAGTAAGGGTAAACTTTTCATTCCATCCTACTATTTCGTAATTTATTTTAAGGGTTAATTAAGAGTAGATATAAGTCTTAAGTTAGTTATAAATACCAATTCACTCTTAGGGATTGGGAGAAAATAGAAGAGAAGGAGAAAAGAAGCGAAAGATAAAGAATCCATTGAGAACGCTAAGGTTTCGCGAGTGGAATTCATCCGGGGTGATCCCTATTGAGGTATGTGAGATCTTCTATTTTTGTTTAGTTCACCCACACACCAATTTGTTAGTTCAGCGAATTTGAATAGATTGAATCATGAATATTAAAATTCTTGATGAAAATGGTTAAATACTTGTTGGTTGAGTTGAAGTAGGTTTAAGTTGACTGGATTCTTGTTTTCGGATTTTTATTCGAGTCTAATATATTGGGTAATGAGGTTATTAGTAATCCTAACCATTAGTTAAAAAGGGGTAAGAGAGGAAAATGGAGAAAGAAAAGTCGAGGTTCCCCTTCTTGAGATCCCATCGAGTGCTGCCCCCTAAAGAATATCCTTAGGACAGTCTCTGTCTGACAAGCTTTGGCACGCCGCACCGCTCCACGCCTCTCACAGCTCCAGGATGCCTGGAGACCCCGTTATTTCCCTATCTTTTCGTACGGGTTTCCAAGTGATGTACCCCCCCCCCCCTCTTCCTAATTAATCCAATACTCTAAGGTACATATAAAAATCATTAAATTAATATTTAAACATATATCATGAACTTTGCATCCATAATTCAATTCAAGGAAAGTAAGGATTATAGTCAAGGAAGTTATGAAGTAAGTCTAAAGCTATTGACGTAAGTTAAAGTAGATTTTTTTAAAGCTTCCAAGAGTCTTATTTAAATGTTTTAAGGCTCAACCTTCGAGTTAAAGAATGATTAAAAGTTGAAGTCTTTCCTTCAAAGAAGTATAAGGGAACTAAGTATTCCTTAAATAGTTGATTAAGATCAAAAGTTTCAAGTTAAGCAAATAGTAAAGAGGAAGCGGGCAATTTCTCAAACAGAGGTAGACTCTTTCCCCCTTTTTTTTTTTTATAAGGGGACAACCCTAAGTATTCCTTCTTAGAGAGTTTATGAATATTTTTACATTTAGATAAGAGAAAACTAAGATTTCCCAATAGATATTAATACAAAAAAGGGAACATTGGTTCCAAAAGGGCCTTTTAAAAGCTAATAAGGGTTGATAAAATTATCTCAACCCAAACGAAGGAAGTTATTTAAAATCATGAGCTACATATGTTGGGAGTAGTATTGAGCACTGGTGTGGGAATGAGAGGTCATATTAACTCAAGTATCCATGTAAACAATGTAGCCATCAAGGGTATTAATGGGTTATACTTTTAGATGATAATGTAAGTTAAGCTAGTGGATCCACTAAGTTGAGGAGTTCTATGTGACGGCAAAGTATAGGACAGTTCTAGCAACATGGGCGAGACTTTGTATCATCACTTAGGCTCATAATGATGGTTGTCGATTAGAGAACATTCCACAAAACTATATTACTTTTATATATAGTAATTTCGGTTTTTTATGGACATTTATTTATTCAAAACTACGTTTGGTTTTACTGTTCACAAGATTTATATAGAATATATATATATATATATATATATACTATATATAGATTATATAATATATTATATATAATTATAGTGTTGTTAAGTTTCTTTAATGAACTACGTTTTAACAATTTGCTTTATATATGTATATTGAGTTGAGTAATTCTCAATATACATCGAGAGCTCATGACCCATGGGGGACTCGCGAGGTCCATATACCGACACGGACGATCTCAACGTGTCTACGCGGACGATCTCAATGCATTATCATAATATCAAACAATTTCCGCACGGACAATCTCCACGTGCCCAAATTACAATATTAAAATCTTACCATCCCCACCACGGACGATCTCCATGTGCCCATCTTATACTCAATGTCATGTCACTGCATGTATACAATATTATTTCACAATAAGGGGATGAGATGCCATATCCACTAAATCAATATCAAAATAATACACAAAACACCTTCATTATCAAAACTATACGGGTGATAAAAAAAACAAAACACAATCACACAAAATTTCAGTCCATAATATATCATCATGGCCTATGCTTTGGCAGATTCCCAAATAGAATCCACATTATGGTAATAACTTTCTTTATAACATCGGTACTCGTACCAATGCCCGTCACTACATTGATATGAGACCCCCATCTTCGCACTTACCCGTTGGTTCTTTTTCATTTTTCATATTACTTAGAAAACGTTCTTAAACAAGTCTAAAACTCTAAACATACCTTAGATGCCGAACTGTGCCACGAATCTTTTAAGATTGTTTTTTTCCTTTTCGCAAGGTTCGGAACGTCTCCCCCCCCCCCATCTACCCAATTGGCAAATATTCGTAAGTAAGCAATTTTTGTAAATATTCAAATTAGTATATGTCTTTCTAGGCGCTAAAACTCATCATATTTTCTAAACCAACCTCCAAATCTTGTATATAGTGTATGCCAATTTTTCATACTTGCTAATTTCCAAGACAAGAATTAAATTCTAACCTCTTCAAATTGACTAAAAGTCAATGTTAGAATCAATAAATAACACCGTATATAATTACCTATCTCAATATATCAAACTGAAATCTTTAATTTGATACATAAAAAAAAAACATCTTAAAAATATCAACAGTGAAGTGCCACTGTAACACGCCTTTGTTTTTTTTCAATCGGTTACGTTACATATATTAATTCCAATAGAAAACATACCAAATGCAATCATTGGCATATGTCCTAAGGGATTGGATTTATGGTTTGTTCCCATTATTGAAAAAATATTACCTCAAAGAAATAATTTAAACCCTTGACGATGTACTATGAAACTCTAACTCAATAATATAATAACGAAAACATTCAATTTACCCCCTTATCAAGTTGAAAATTCTATTCGACAGAAAATTGCAAAATAAAAAAATCTTGATTGATACAGTCTTTTTCCGTACCTGAACGAAGGTTCTTCTGGCCGCCTAGGTATTGACTATTGAGTGAGCGGTTAGCCCACTATTTCTGCTTCCCTCAAATTACGATATATTAATTTTAATCCTCTAATTATTGGAATAAATGGGCTCTAAATATTAAAGGTAGTAGTGCATGAGTATGGAATTAGCCCACTAACTATTAACTTTTGATTTATTTAATTTAAAATTTTCATCAATTGGGTACACTCATAGTTATCGAATCATTTAAAAAACCCCTTTAACTTCAAAAAAGGAGTAAAACTTAGCATAGTTCTCAAAATGACCTAGCGGGCGTTACCAATATATTATATATATTTACAATAATATATATATAGAGATATAGAGGAGTATAGATATATATAATATTATATACATATATATATAATATATATATATATATATATATAATAAATATATATATCACTAGGTCTCCTACGTCCGGGCGTCACCACAAATTGGATCCCTTTTATTTGTATATTTTCAAAATTAGTCTTCGCTCTCATTAAAAGTTGCGACTTTTATGAAAAGCTGCGACTTTATGAAAAGTTTTGACTTTTATGAAAACTTGTAACTTAATTAAGAATTGCAACTTTTATAAGGGTTGCGACTTTTGTGAAAAGTTACGAGTTTTATGAAAAATTGTGACATTTATGAGAGGTTGTGACTTTTTCAAAGAGTTATGTCCTTTTCGATAAGGCACAATATACATTTATTTACACTACCCTTTGTTGTTTATAAATAGAGGAATTTCCTCTCATTTTGAAATAACGAAAAATTTCAAGTTCTTCTTCTACATTTGCACGATCAAATATTTGTGTACTTTGGTCTTGTTTAGTGGTTCGCTAACATCATTGTATTTGTATCAATACAATGGTGACGAACATCGTTCCTGAGAGACTATATTCCTTTAAAGCTCGGGTAACATAGGGGTACAAACTTTTTAAGGGGACAATGTGCATTCAGTGATCTCAAATTTTCCTTTCCACTTCATTCTTTTGTTAATGATTCTTGTATGTTTTTTACTGTCATTAATTTATGTTTGTGTTATTAATTGTTGTTTTTCAGTACATATTTTAAACTTTATTGTTTATATTTATGCTTTGATCAGATGTTATAGTAATGATATGTTAATCAATATTTTGATGTAATCAGTAGACTATTGGCATCACGTAGATTTAAATTATTGAATTTATAAAATAAATTACTTTGATCTTTAAGAGTTTTCAGTGGCTAAATAATTTATGGTTTGTCCAAGAAGTAACTTTTGAGGTTCAGAAATTATGGTGTTTCCACTCTACCATGGAGTTTTGGTTATTCAACTCTCTATGATCTTATCGAGGAATTCAATCAATTAGTGACATCCAAAAAATAAATGAATGTTGTGGGATGAAAAGTATTGTACTCAACCTTAATTAAAAGTTTGGGGTTCAAATATTGGATTGATGTCAATGAATTACCCCTCAAAGTAGGATGAGTCCATATTAATCAAATATTAAAGAAATAATTATCTCCTTATAAACATTAGATTAAAAGTTGCAAAAAATAATGTTTAACCATATCGCTCAAAACATAAACAACAAAATATGTCTTTTGGCTATCAAAGTAGTGTCATACACTGCAAATGATTTTGAATAAGGGACTTGCTAAGTAATTATTTAATCCAAATTATTTGAGTGACATACATTATTCATTGAACTCGAAGAGATGTTTTTCATATTTTAAATTAACTTATCAAGTACACAAATAATTATATAAGATGAATAGTATTTAGATTCTAATGTACAGACCTTGAATTGGAGAAAAACTCACGCAATTGATGAATAAAATGTTTGGAGCACTTTTGAAAAATACAAACATAGACAATGAAATAGTTACCTATCTTTTCTAAAGACTTTGGGTGATGAATAACTACACTAAAATGAAGAATTACTAACAAAATTATTAAGCACTTGGAATCATTTTTTTATTTTGAGATTTAAAAACGATTCATTTCATTTTTGGGTAAATATTCTTGACAATTAATCGTTGGAATGTACCTACTTGAAAACGCTTGTATTATCAAATGTCAGAAGTATATTATTAACGTAGTTCATCACTGCACGAAGCGCGAGAAATTTACCTAGTAAAAATACTAATAAGGGAAAAATCCCTAGAGTTAAATGTCATATATCTCACGAAAAGTTGGAAAAAAATATATGAACAGAATAGACAAAAAAATGCAGAAGTAAAGAAAAGAAAAGAAAGGGAGAAAGAAAAGGAAAAAGGGAAGAGGAAAACAAAAAATTTCAACCCAAAGAGTCCAGGAAATTATTCTCATCCTTTCGATTAAATTTTTACGTAATTTTAAATATATTTTTAGGCTGGAAACGTGTATAATTTATATTGATTTAAGAAAATATAGGTCTAGGGTTCTTAGAATAACATCCTAGTATGGGGGTCAAATAATGATTTGTTTTATCTAAAATTTTCAATGTGAGTTTGTTTTATCATGGGTAAACATACTGAAAGAAAATTCTAGATTCGAATTCGATGGCTCGGGATGACTTTTCTATCCAATTTTCAAGCCAAAACAAAATATAGTAATATGGGTGTCATTAGATTTGCATTCTTATGAAGATTATATATTTGAATAGATTGCATTGATTTGGAGGCAGAAAGAAAAGTGAAGACTCACGTCCCGGAGTGATTGTTCGATTGTTTGAAGTAAGTGGATTTCTAAACCCTTATTAAGTGTGTAGAATCGTGTATTTCCTTGTGATATGTGTTGAGGCGTAATGAGACTTGTTGATTGATTGAATTTTCCAAATTGAATTACTCTAATGATGTAAAAGGAGTAATAAAAGAAAATGTGATTAATTGTTGGTGTGTGTGGAATGAAACAGATTTTAACGCAAGAAATAACTCGATTTCAATAGTACAGTAACAAGGAAATTACAACTAAAAAAATAAAGATTACAGCAAAAGAAATGATAGATCTAGAAGAGGAGATGAGAGGTCATACAATAGAAATGGAGATGAGAGAATAACAAAGAATGCATCAACATCAAACTGCCCTCTCATGTCCCACTACTCTGCTCTTATAAATAATTGCCCTTGTCCTTTTTCTTAATTTTTGCTAACTCTAATACCTCAAACTTTTAATCATGATTCCAATAAAAATAGGCCAATCTAGCCATTGTCATTTTGATCTTTTGTCCTTTTCCCAAAATATACATACTAGGTTGTACGTCCACCTCAACAGGAACCTTATCGTTCACAACATTACTCCCCTCTGAAGCAAATAACATGTCCTCAAGGTTTGTGTCACTGGATGTAGTTTTATATAATAATAATAAGGGGGTGAGTTGATGGAAAAACTTTTCCATACGACGTTTCAACATAGAGATGTGGAAGACTAGATGGATGCGTGTTGCGGCTGGAAGATCAAGTTTATAGGCGACACTACCAATGCATTTAATTACCTTAAAAGGACAAGAATATTTCCTTACTAATTTATGATCTTTTTGTAAATGACCTTAATTTTGGAGATATGCTATCAACTTGATATACACCCAATCACCAAGCTCGAAATGATCATCAGTTTGTGCCTTATCTGCTAACATTTTCATCCTATGTTTAGCCTTTGCAAGATTTGCCTTCAAAATCTCCAGTGTTTCATCCCTTCGAAGCATGTAACATTCAACAATGTAGGGGTTTTCTTCCATACAATGCCTTAATCATACTTGCTGACAACTAAAGGGCCGTGTTGTACAAAAATTCTGCCCAAGGAAGCATGCCTACCCATTCATGTGGTGAATCTGTGACAAAGCATCGAAGATATTACTTAATGCATTTGTTGAAAGCCTCTGATTGGCCATCCATTTATGCATGATATGCTGTACTCATTGCTAAAAATGTCCCTTGTAGTGTATTGAGTTTCTTCCAGAATAATTGCAAAAACCTAGTTGCAATATGTGACAATTGATTGGTGGACCATGTTTCACGCCCCGAACCTACACCTTGGATGTGGACGGCACCTAATGACCATTGTTGGCATAGAGAGAACCCTTGGACAGACTTACTTAACTCAGCGGAAGACTTAACTCAATGATAAAATAAGACACATTCTCATAAATACTTAAATCAACGTCTTGACCAAAATAGCATATAAATCTCAAAATGTAACATTTGAAAATAAAAGAGACTCAACTAAACTAACTAGCTATTCGTCTATGAAGACTCTAAAATAAATTGATGAATGTTGGGACATACCCCACAACATTCTGAGATATAAAAGACTGGAAAGCTTAGAAAGGATCCCCCGGAATACAAGGATGCTCACCACTAAATCCGAGTGCCCAAACTGGATCAACGATGCACTGCATGCTGATCCTAGTTTCCTGTATCTGCATCATAAGACGATACAAGCCAACTGGCATCAGTACATTGATGTATGAGTATGCAAGTTGGAATGCTAAACAACAACTTAAGCTTGATGATAATAAGATGAACTTACCTTGGCTTTACTCGACTCAAGAATTACTCAAATCAATGTATACATATAAAGTTATTTACAACTCATGCAATATATACATGAAACTTGTGAAACATTAAAGCAAAGTAGTTCATTAAAGAAAATGCAATAGAAAACTGAACTTTACTTATCTATGAATGTGATATAGTTCCGTGGGAGGTTCTCTAAGCGATAACCACCACTATGAGCTTAAGTGGTGATACAACATATCGTCCGCTGCTAGAATTGTCCTATACTTTGCCATTGCATAGAACTCCTCAACTTAGTGGATCCACTAGCTTAATTTAAGTGATCATCTAAAAAGTATGACCCGCTAATACCCATAATGGCTACATGGTTTACATGGAGACTTGAGTTAATATAAACTCTAATCCCCACATCGGTGCTCAATACTCCAAAAATATGCTTTAGGTCATGCTTTTAAAATAACCTCCTTCCTTTGGGTTGAGATAATTTGCTCAACCCTTTTTAGCTTTTAAACAACCCTCTTTGAACCAATGTTCCCTTTTCCTGTTGAAAATTCTAATGGAAAATCTTAGTTTCCTCTTATCTTAAATGTAAAAACATTTATAAACTCTCTAGGGAATAATTAGTTCCCTTATATATTTTGAGAAATGAACTCCATTCTTTACTCTTTGCTTGACTTGAAAATTTTGATCTAAATCAACTCTTTAGGGAATACTTAGTTCTTTATACTTGTTTGAAGGAAAGACTTCAACTTTTATTATTTATTTAACTCGAAACTTGAGCCTTAAAACGTTTAAATAAGACTCTTGAAAACTTTAAGAAACTTTACTTTAACTTAATTACTTGCTTTAAACTTTACTTTTCAACTTCCTTGACTTTGATCCTATCTTTCCTTGACTAGAATTATGGATTGAAGATTCATGATTCATGTTAATGGGTAGTGTCATGATGTTTATATGTACCTTAGAGTATTGGAATCAACTAAAAAGTGTGGGTACATAACTTGAGAACTAGTACGAAAAGATAGGGAAAGAACGGGGCCTCCAGGTGTCCTTGGCTTTCAGAGAGGCGTGGAGCGCCAAAGCCTGACGTACAGACAATGTTTTGAGGCGCTCTGGCTGGCGCGCCGCTCCAGATCCTGTCAGACAGAGACTGTCCTGAGTGGATCTAGTAGGCACGGCGCCCGAGGGTCACTCGTACGGGACCTCTGACTTTTCTTCTCCGTTTTCATCTCTATACCTTCTAAACTTTCATGACTCTTATACCAATCACTTAGGATCACTAATAACCTCAATACCCAATAGATTTAACCCGAAAAAACCTCGAAAACACGAATCCAATCAACTAAAACATACTACAACTCAACCAACAAGGTTTTAACCATTGTTCGAGAATTTCAATGTTCATCATTTAATAAATTCAAAATTTTGCTGAATTAAGCAAATTGGTGTATGGGTAAACTAACCCAACATAGAATATCTCACATACCTTAATACGGATCACCGCCGATGAATTCCACTCGCAAAACCTTAGCATTCTTGATGGATTCTTGATCTTTCTCTTATTTTCTCCTTCTTTTCTCTTTTCTCCCCAACCCTTAGTGTGAATTGGTTATATAAACTGACTTTAGGCTTATTTTTACTCCTACTAAACCATTAAAACAAATTAGGAAATAGTTGAGTGGAACGACAAGTTCACCCTTACTAAAATCCTGATTTGGACCTTCCTCAACCCAACAACCCAACAACCCAACTTTTGATAGGCATATCTCTCTCATAAGATATCAAAATTGCACAAAATCTGTGACATTTGATAGATTCCAGGGATTTCCGACCATATCAAGAAATGACTCTAACTCATATTGATGTATAAGTTATGCCCATTTCAAAAGTACGAAAATCTAAATTTTTTAACTTAGAAAATTTCCAGATTTTTTCTATTCTTTCCAAAAGTTATTATTTTTAGTTTCTTAACTTATTCTTGGCTATTTCGAGTTATGAGATGTTACAATATCTCCCCCTTGGGAACATTCGTCCTTAAATGAGATTTCTTTCACTATGCTAAGGATAGTAACAACAAATTCAATACTTAACACTCCAAAAGTAATTAACAATCATGCTTACTCATAGTTCATAAAGTACTAAGAAAAGAACTAGTACCTTGATATGCGTTCTCTCCATACTCAAAGAGATGTGGATATCTCTTCGTCATATCCTCCTTCTCTTCCCAAGTTACTTCTTCAACAAATTGATTCCTCTAAAGGACTTTGGCTGATGCAACTTCCTTTGTTGTAAACTTGCAAACTTGGCGATCCAAAGATTAAACCAAAATCTTTTCATATGATAAGCTATCCTTAATCCCTATATTTTTAGCACGTATTATTAATTATGGATCACCCATGCACTTTTTCAACATCGATACATGAAATACTGAATGACCCGCTGCTAATTCAGGTGGTAGCTCTAACTCATAAGCAACGTTGCCAACTCTCTTGGATATTCTATAAGATCCAATATACCGGTGTCTAAGCTTTCCTTTATTACCAAGTCTCATAACATCCTTCATTGGTGAAACGTTAAGATACATTCAACCATCCACCTCAAACTCTAACGGCCTTCTACTAACATCTATGTAGGAATTTTGGCGACTCTGTGATGTCTTCAACGTCTCTTTAATAACTTTCACCTTCTCCATGGCTTGGTGAACTAGATATAGTCTTATCAACCCTTCTTTACCAACTTCGAGCCACCTAATAGGAGATCAACATCTTCTCCCATAAAGAGCTTCGTATGGAGCCATTTGGATGCTCGAATGGTAGTTATTGTTGTAATAAAACTCAATGAGAGATACGTGATCATCCCAATTTCTTTGAAATCAATCACACAAGACCTCAACATATATTCTAAGGTCTTGATTGTACGCTCTGCTTCTCCATCCGTCTATGAATGAAAAATAGTGGTTAAGTTCACCTTCGAACCCAAGCCATTCTTGAAAGACTTCAAGAACTGAGCAGTAAATTGTGCACCTGTATCCATAAATTATTACCATTTCTTAAATGTATAACTTAGCATAATCCTCGGCCGAATATGTAGTCTTTACGGGCAAAAGTTGGGATGATTTTGTCATTTATCGACATTTACCCAAATAGAATCATGCTACATGCGAGACCTTGGAAAGCCTGTGATGAAGTACATATTAATCATCTCCCACTTTCATTCTGGAATTTCTGCATTCTAGGCCAAACCTCCAGGCCTTTTGTGCTCTACCTTCACTTGCTGGCAAATTGAGCACTTGGAACAAACTTAGCAATGTCATTCTTCATACCTTCCCACCAATATACCTCTCTCAAATCGCGCTACATCTTAGTGGAACCTGAATGAATGGAATATTTTGAGCTATGATCGTCCTCCATGATCCTCTCTTGGAGTCCATCCACCTTAGGTACACATAATCTACCTTGTTACTTCAGCACACCATCTCCCCCTTGTTCAAAATCAAATACTCTTTCTTATGAGAATTTGCCTTCAAATCAAGCAAAATCGGGTCTTGGTATTGCTTTTCTTTCACCTCTGACACTAGTGATGTTTCAACCCTATTAGTCACCACTATAACTCCTTCTATGAAATCCATAAGTCTGACTCCCACGCGTGCAAATCTGTGCACATATTTAGCTACTTCCCTCTTTTCTTCCACAACATGGGTGGTACTCCCCATGGATAACCTACTTAAGGCATCAACAACCACATTAGCCTTACCTGGATGGTAAAGGATACGCATGTCATAATCCTTGAGTAGTTCTAACCACCTTTTTTGACTAAGATTGAGCTCCTTTAGGGTGAACACATATAGTAGGCTCTTATGGTCACTAAATTTATCCACCTAAACTCCGTACAATAGTGACGCTATATTTTTCAAGGTGAAAACCACTACAACAAACTCTAAGTCACTGATTGGGTAGTTCTTCTCATAAACATTCATCTATCTATAGGCATAAGCTATAACCTTGCCATTTTTTATTAAAACAACCCAAACTAACTCTTGATGCATCATAGTACACCACAAAACCTTGAGTACCCTCCAGTAAGGTCAAAACCGAATCGGTAATCAATCTCTTTTTCAAATTCTGAATGCTTTTCTCAAACACTTTAGACCATTGAAACTTCACAGTCTTCTAAGTCAAATTGGTCAATGGAGACGAGATAGTTGAAAACCCTTTAACAAACCTTCTATAGTAGCCAGCCGAACCCAAGAAACTACTTATATAAGTTGGAGACGTGCGTCTAGGCAAACTCTTAAACGTTTCTATCTTTACGGTATCAACTCTAATCCCATCACCAAAAACTATGTGGCCCAAGAATGCCACAGAATTAATTCGAAACTCACACTTGGACAACTTTGCATATAGTTGTTTTTCTTTCAAAGTCTAAAGTACTATTCTAAGGTGAGTACCATGATCTTCTTCATTCCTTTAATAGATTAGTATGTCATCAATCAAGACGATAACAAACATATCTAAGTAAGGCTTGAATATTCTGTTCATAAGATCCATGCATGTTGCTGGTGCATATGTAAACCCAAAAGACATTACCCAAAACTCATAATGCCCGTATCTGGTTCTAAAGGATGTCTTTGGAATGTCACATTCTCTAACTCTTAACTGATGGTAGCCAGATCTTTGATCAATTATTCAGATTCAGGAAGCACGCTGAAGATGGTAGAAAATATCATTTTTCCTTTAAAGAAGATACTTATTCTTGATGGTCACCTTATTTAGTTGGTGGTACTCTATGCATATCCTAAGGGAATCATCCTTTTTTTCTTACAAATAAGACCGGAGCACCCCAAGGCGAGACACCAGGTCGAATAAGACCTTTATCTCACAGATATTTCACCTGCTCTTTCAGTTCTTTTAATTCTGCTGGGGCCATTCTTTATGGAAATATAGAGATATGACAAGTATTTGGAATGATATCTATGCCTAAGTCTATATCTGTCTTAGAAGGGACACCGGGTAAATCATTAGGAATTTTTTTTGAAACTCTTTTACTATAGGAATTGACTAAAGGGAAGGTATCTCAGCACTTGAGTCATTAACTCGGACTAAGTGATAGATACACCCCTTTGAAACTAACTCCTCGTCTTAAGGTACGAAATAAAATGATCCTTAGGCACTATTCAACTACTACTCCACTCTTTGACAGACTCGTTGGGAATTAGAAACTTGACAACTCGAATTCTACAATCTATTGACGCCTAATTAACATGGATCAAGTTCATACCTAGAATGAAATCAAAATCTACCATGTCCAACTCCACTAAGTCATCCATGGTGTTCTTATGAATAATAGAGATAGGACAATCACGATAGATTCTTTCTGCTATAATGGACTATCCAATAGGGATAGATACATAAAAAGTCTCACAAACTTTCTTAGGGTGAATCTCAAACAGATTTGCAACATAAGAAGTCACAAAAGTTAAAATTTATCTTACGTATAACAAAGCATAAACATCAAAATTAAAGACTTCGATCGTACCCATGACAACATCTAGCGAATTATCTTGCTCTTGGCGACTAGGGATTGCATAGAGAGGATTTGCCCCTCCGCTAGTACCAAACGTAGCTCCTCTAGGTGTAGCCCTATCCTATCATGCCCCGAGCTACCTCCGAGATACGAACACATAACCTAGAACCACAAGTGATCCTAAGTTAAACCTGTTGGCATGATCATGAGCATACTAAAGAAAATAAAAACGAGCGGAAGCTTAAATCACTTAATAAAATCTGAAAAGATGGGGCAATACCCATCTTCTATAACTGAGATATTTGAAAAATAAATGAGTTCAATACCAATGAAAATATTAACTCAATACTAAGAGGGAATCTAACGATGTCCAATAAACCTCCTAAACTGGACTAGAAATACTGGAAAAGCCACAGCTAAATCTGCAAAAACTTAAATAAATGCTAAAGACTGAAATGAAACTCATGACTTTGTTCCTCTGAAATGAAGAATCGTCACTGGAATTTGCTGAATTGGAGATCAAAAACGATCTATGCGTGATCTGGATGCTGAGAACCTGAACCGACATCAATGAGGAATATGGAAGCACACGTATGTTCAGTATTGAAAGGTACTGAGCCTTGTAGGTGAGAGTAAAAGAGAAGATAAACAATAACTTAAAAAGAGTATAAAAAGTAAGTATAAAAAATCTTGACGTGATAAACTAAATTTATGATCTAACTGGATGGCCAGGATACGCTCAAACTTACTTCTCAAATAAGAAACTAAGCGGTCGCGTCAAGTAAATAACCCAAACTGATGAGGTTGGGATCGTTCCCCGAGGAAAATAGTCTAGACTAACTTTAACTGTAACATTTTCGGTTGATAAACTTCCTTAGAAAGTAAAAACATAAAAATGGGGGGTTGTATTTCCTAATGAGTAAATAACTAATTGAAATTAAAAGAGACACTTAAAAAGCTTAAAAGTTGGGTTTTAATCATTAATCAAAAGAACTAGGGTTACGTGTTCCCCACATGTTCATAACTTGGATAATTTCTAACTATAACAATTCATCTAGTATTCTTGCAGGCAAAAGTGTAAAGTTATGTATTTCTAATCCTTGGTCCGGCATCTAAAAAATCTCAATCCGCACCTTTGGTCGGTACGTGTGTCTGTGCTTCCGAACCCTTATTGTTACTCATATTAGCAATCGTATCGATATTTGTCTAAGTATTTACCCTCGATACCAATCAATACTCGACTATTAGATAGTATACACTAAATCTATGTTAATACTTCTTTTCCATATATCACCTCCTTGGTCCGACAAGTAGCATTTAAGGCGACGTTTCTAACGTTGATGCATCCGTTTAAAAATACTTCTAAGCGAAAGAATTATTAATACAATGCCAGACACTATCTAGATTGTTATTTTAGCTAGGGTTTATATCATTATTGCTATGGTTACCACAAACCCTGTTATGGAGTTTTAGTACTCATAGCCATAAACACAAGATTAAAATATATCACAATAAGAATTCATGTACTTACTTCAAGAGAAAGAGTAAAGTCTGAAAATTGCTTGATTTAATCACCAAAATCACTTGTAAGAATCTCCAAAAAATCAACACACTAATAAACAAAACTCTTAATAAGATGATTCTAATTAGCAGAGTTCTAACCTCAAAAACGAGTTTTTAGACTATTTATATAAAATAAAAAAAGCCTAGTTAACAAAATTCTAATTTGCTGGAAATGGTCAAAACACGGCTGGGTCGAGGGACAACGCGACGGACCGTCGTGTCTATGACGGACCGTCGTGGGAACTCGTCGTCCCGTACTTGTTACACTTTCTTCTGCTGCTTCTGCGTTCCCCTCGATGGTACAGTCTGACGGACCGTCATAGGCACAACGGGCCGTCGAGGGCTCGTTTCAAAATACTTCAACTCTTGGAATCTGGGTACTAGGATCACTTCTCTGATCTTTACGACGAACATGCAGGACGGGACCGTCATAGCCAGACGGACAGTCCACAAGTTCGTAATCCCACCAACTTGGTCAGACTTCCCCATCTTCCTTCAGCAGCTTCTATACGCTGCCACCTACGGACCGTCACGGCACGACGGCACCGTCATAGATCCGTAGATGGTTATTCTTCTGCATTTTCGCTCAAAATCACGCCAATTCAGCTTTTGAACAGATTTCTGCCAAAACAAAGAGAAACGTATATAAAATTAGCACAAAAAGGCTTTCGGACAAACAAACTTAAGGAAAAAGTATTAATTATAACTGAAACCACGGTATTATGCAAACACCCTAACTTAAATTCGTGTTGTCCTCAAGCGACGCACTATTGGCACTCACTACACAATCTTTGTACATAGTATTCATGTTTTATCCTTTGCAATTCATTGGGCTATCAATCCCGATTAATCTCATCAAATCTAGGCATGCTTATCACTATTAGGCTTTGAATTTTGTGTGGGATTCGAACATGACACAGATACCATTGCACTAAACCACCCTATCCTCTTCAATTTCTCACTGAGGTTGCTATCAATTATAGGTATTGCCAACTCATGTCCTCACTTAGAACAAAAAATCCTCATTTTTCACACAATGATTTCTAGTTTGAGATAATGAATTACATTCAACACTCGCTCTCAGAACAAAGTCACTCTCATCATACCTATTTCCATAAGCTTGCCGTTATTTCACTGCCTTAAGTTCGCATACAACCTTAGGATCACAATAGGACTTTTTTTAGCTTGACATAGCTAAGGGTCAGGGTAAGGGTAACATGTTTAGGTAGAAGTAGTGACGTTTTGCCCGCCTGACCATATCGGCTAAATACTTCCCATTTTTTTATCATCTTATTCTGACCAGTTCTCATACTCTTTCCCCTTTGCTCATTTTCTCTTCGTTCTCCATTTGTTGTAAGTGATGTTTTCTTTTTCTTACTTTTCTTTATCTTTTTTTTATTCAACTAATTCTCGAGTCACTTACGTATTGTTATTTCTCTCTCTTCTGTTCTTTCAACCGCACTTTCCAGAGGCATTCCTCAAATATCCCACCTCAAACCATGGGTGTTGCCATGCAGTCAAGGTACAAAATCCCAAAGTTGGGTCAGGGCCCAAAACGAAGGTTGTTTACTGTAGTGATCCACCCTCCACTTATGCTTTTGGCTCAAGCTAAGGTGCACATGTCCAAGGAGGGACCAGGGCCAACACATTGTTCCCCGAAAAGATCAGGAGGGTGAAAAGAAAGGTCTGAATTAAGCTCAGAGTATTTGGATTCAAAGGAGGAGAAATTTTCATTCGGTTTCTTTTTATTTGGGTTAGAAATGGCATCTGTAATAAGGGCCATGATTCTTTTCCTAATGTTGTTAAGCTTACTTTAGATAGGACTAACCAGGCAAGTGGCAGCTCAGTACCGATAGTGGACTATTCAAAATTTCCCTCACTCTCAACTTGACCTCGTCATCACTATAACAAGATTATTAGACACCTATTCGACTTAAAGACTTGGGTAATGCAATGGTGTAACTCTATTTCATGCTTAGAGGCCACACAATTGTCAGTTACATGCCTAGTCAGGCATTATTTTTCGGATTTGAGGTCGGGAGTATCATTTTAGCCATCATGCTTCAGAGTTAAAAGTATGTACAAAGATTATAATGCCGGTTTCAACAGAAAAAGTAATCAGTCTTTTGGGGAAAAAGAACACAGGACAAGAAAAACACCAAAAGAGGATAGTTCAGTTGGGCTACTCAGACTTCACCCGAACCAACTCCATGTTCCATTTACCCCACCCCCAACAAAAAAACATGCAATGGTCCCCAATGCATAAAAAAATATAAAGATTAGAGGGGTTAGGTGAAAGGCAAAAACTGTGGGCAAAGAGCAGTCGATCAGCAAGCTGGTGGGTCGGTTCCCAGAAACCTACATCATCTCAATTAGGGACACCCATCAGTGGTGTCCTCAGAATATGGACACCTCATTGATGTCCTCAGCAAACAACCGCACCATCAGTAGGCCTCCTGCCTGTCGCTACAGGCGGGGATCTAGACGCCCCAGCGCTATCTGCGATGCTATGATTTGGTGTGCCTCCGCCTCAGCAAGTGAGGCTTTCACGCGGCCTCCATCTCTCGGCGCTCCTTCTTCCTTGCTCGCCGCCTATCCTCTGATCGAACCCCTACGCCTCTGGTACTCTTCGAGGGGAAGGTGGAGTGAATGTATGAAGTAGCAAACAGGCCGCCAAGACAGTGTCCTCAAACAGGATCGACAGGCTCCGGCCACTTCTCGCCTATAGGGATGTGTCGATGTCTGCACGAAGATGTCGACTGCGCCGGAAGAGGTCGACAATATACCGTAGGGGGCAGGGCGGGCTAACACTCTCACTCAAATGCATCTAGGCGCTGGTTGAACCTCAGCAACTTCCCACGGCATTCTTCATCCCATACGCCTTCAGATCAGTGATAGACTTCTGCATCCACCGGTAGTTGGATATGATGAGAAGAGGGCCATTTGTGCCTCCAGTTTTTGCGACCCTAGCAAGCGGGGGGGGGTCGGTAACGGTAGAGGGGACTGTCATGAGAGAGGAGCTCGGGGCTGGGCTACTACACGGGATAGACTTCGGACCGGGGTTGGTTGGGTGGTGGTAGTTTCAGTGGACGCATATTGTAGCGGTGCGGGCATGCGCACTGTATCCGCAGATCATCGTAAGTTGGTTGGCAGCTATGGACTGTTGCCTAGATGTGGGCAATCATTGGCCTCGTCTATGATGAGCCGACGTCAACGGTGCCCTGCGGGGAGTCTTCAACTGATCTAGTGCCATATGGGCACACCTGCGTCTGCAAGGGCAAAAATCATTACACAGGAAGGGCGGCCGGTAAGGTAAAGAGTACCCATGAATTCAATTAGCGTGCATACTACCTGGAGTAGTCATGTGAGTCGACCTCGAATCCGGCTATCATCGCCGTAACAAACACGACGATCCCAAGTGAACGATGTTATCAGAGCTGTAGGGAAAAGGCGAGAAGTGACGGCGAGCAGCCCACAAGAACTTCAGGTGACGACTGAGGTTGGGCCTTTTGATGGCCACCTTTCGGCTTAGGACCCAATATGCACACCTTGTCGACTGATAGGTGCAGGGCCATCACACTTGGTGGTCTCCCCTCAGGGCCTGCTCGCGAAAAGAAACTGCCATCCTATCACTATCTGCCGCGGTAGTCAAAACGCAGTGTGAGGAGTCCACGGAGCATCTGCACTCTAGCCGATAGGAACCGGCGGATAGCTGAAGGAAAATGTCAACCATTGCAACGACCCAGATGCGAACCTGCGCCAGGGGGCCTGTTTACGCGGGAGCAGCCCGACGTAGCGATCTGTGATCGAGAGTCGCGTACGTAGGATGCGTAGAACTCGGACCAACTTCCTCGCGTATCGTCCCAACGGACGGGCTGTCCACTCTTAAGCGATGCCTGGTGGAATAGGGTGTGGATCTACGGCAATCGAGTGGGAGACCTGCCCTGGTAAGTACCCGCCGCTCCAAGGTGAGTGTTCGAGGTCATTACTTTCTTTGTCATTCAGGAATTTGGCGTCGGAGTAAACTTGAAACTGGCCTTCGACGCACACGGTTTGGTGTCAGAGGCTGGGGTGGGGGACCTGAACTGGTGCGCCAGATGTAGGAGTCTGAACTGTCAGCCTCATCAGACGTGGCCGACGCGTGCAGCGTGGGGGGTGCGGGAACCGCAGCAAGAGCCTGAAGTTACTCGGGACCGGATACTCCTAAGGATCCAAACGCTCCTTTTCATTTGGGCTGACCCAGAGAGTGTCCGGTCAGTGTGCGCTCTCAGCAGACTGGGACGGCAGTGACTACGCCGGAGGATGCCACCTTCTTGGGTGTGGCCTCTGGGGGCACGGCCAGCACGGAAGGGGCGGAGGTTGCCTGGGGGCATGTACTCAGGGTCCCGCTCATCATCAGAGCGCTGACATGCGGGCAGGACGGGGCGACGACTTAGATCGCCCGCGTGCAGAGGTGCGGTCTTTCTTGGGTGCCATAGTCGATAGTAACTGTAAAGGGTAATTATATGAGTAGTAGCAAGCAGAAGGAAGCTCATATGAATAACTTTGAGGAATAGTGTGTTAGTAAAGTGAAACTGTATCACACGACGGACCGAGAAGGTTCATCGTGGCTTATGAAGGACCGTCATGAGGTCCGTCGTGTGTACTTGGTCTATGTATATATAACGGAAACCCTGAGGAGGGGCGCTGACAATCCATGACGGACGAGCAGGAAGGACCACGTGAGTAAGACGGTCGTCATAAGATTCCGTCATAGGTACTTAGAAAATGTTGGAGGAACCCTTAGCAGTGGGGTTCTCTGGCCATCATGACGGTGTCAGCAGGACGGACAGTCGTTAGCACGACGGTCCGTTCGTAAGAGGTCCATCGTTAGGACAATGGAAGAAAATGTTGGGAGACCTTATCAGTGGGGGTCTCTTTGACCATCATGACGGTCAAGCAGGACGGATCGAGTTAGTTACAGACGGGTCCGTGTAAGAGCCGTCGTAGGACACTTAGAAAAAGTGGGGAGGACCCTTATCAGTGGGGTCGTCTGACCATCATGACGGTCAGAGCAGGAGGACCCGTCGTGAGTACGACCGGTCCATAGTAGAGCCGTCGTAGGACACTTAGAAAGTATTGAGGACCCTTTAGAAAATAGGGTCTCTGACAACAGCACGGTTGTGAAGGACGGGCCGTAGTGAATACGACGGTCCGTCACACGTGCCGTTGGGGGCAGGGATGATAGGGATGCTGGAGACGGGACCCTACGACGGTCCTTCGTCGTGTGCGACGGTCCGTCATCGGGGTTATTTCTGAGTGACAGTGGCAGAACTACAGGTACCCTAAGCAACCCCGAGGAACCCACATGGTCTTGTTAGTGTTGTGGAACATCTTTGCTATCCCAACTACCTAGGAAAACTAACCAATGGAAAAGCCTCTATGCCTAGGTGTTAACGACATGGCAAATCAAACATTTTGAGGCCTAGGATAGACATAATCACATCAAGGAAACCAATGACGACTAAGAACTAAGCTAATTAATAGCTACTTAAACCAAAATGCAGATAATGAGTAGAAATTTAGAGACACATACCTGGAAATGGAAGAAAGGAAACCACAAGTGGCGAATGATCAGGTGGCAAGGTAGATACCAATAGCAGCCGAGCCCCCACTAGTAGATAATAATTATAAGGTTTGGGAGGAATTTTGGTGGGCAATGATCAGTGGGGGGAAAGGGTGAAGTTAAAGAGGAGGGATGGAGGAATTGGAATAATGGGGTTTGTGGTGAAATAGGAGGGGTGGGGAGTATAAACGGCAGATTTCGAAAAGGGTCTCTAGGCCGGGTCGGGTGGGTAGATTTCATTAATCACGCGACAGTTCCCGACGACGGTCCGTCGCAGTTTGTGACGGAACCCTTAGTAGGTTCCAGTCGTGGGTGCCCTAATATTCCACAATGACAGAAATACGAACCTGGTGGACGGATGCCATACGATGGTCCGTTCCATGTGCAACTGTCCGTCGTTGTAATCCGTCAGTGGCTATGCGGAGTAGTTTCCTACAGAATTTCCTGATGAGTGTGCCTGCCAAAATTTAAAACCCATTAACTAGAAAAATGCTTTACCTTATTAAAAAGACTATAAGTATTGGGTTTCCTCCAACAAGCGCCTGATTTAATGTCGCGGCACGACTGGGGCCAACTTGATTACTCAGACTTCAAACAAGATGGTATGCTCGAATCCAACTTCATTCGCGATTCAGCATTGACCGAGATAGATTTTTATGCCACTGTCCATTCCACCTTGAACCGCACACCCTCTTAGGTGGCAAACCAACTGCTCCATGGGGAAAGTTGGGGAAACGTGGTAAGGACCAAGTTCATTTGGACTGGTTTGCTGGAAAACACGCGCAATCTGGAAGTGAATAGAAGCACGAATCCCCCGACAATAAACATCATTTTCAATCTTGTTGTCAGATAATTCTTCATCTTTTCTTATATAGGGTGAGCTTTTCATTAGGCTTTCAAAGCGAAATCATCAAAGTTCATGGCAAAACCCATTAACCGTTGCTCTGCAGCTTCGCTCCAATCATTGTAACTTCTCAATAAGCCACATGGCTTTATGATCTAACTCCAACCGGAAGATGACAGCTTTCCAATATACAAGTTGGATGGAGACATTATCTACTGGGAGTCTTAAAGCTGTCCGGTAGGCCCAAAGGGCATCATCAAGCTTCCTTGACCAATCCGTTCTACTAGCATTCCACTGTTTTGGACTAATATCTGTTGATCTCCAGATTTGAGACTTCCAACTTGCCCACTAGTTTGAGGGTGGTAAGGAGTGGCACATTATGGCGAACACCGATTCTCAATTAACCCCTGAACAAATATGTTGCAGGAAGTGGGAGCCCCATCACTAATAATGGACGTGGAGTGCCAAAACGGGAGAATAATAATTCTTGTTCAAGATGCAGTTGACCAACTCTTCCCTTATGTTTGCGAGGGCTATGGCTTCGGACCATGTAGATAACATACTCAACGCTACAAGAATGTCTTCATCCCATGAGAACTCACCAAAGGCCCATAAATCAATACCCCCAATCAAATAACTCAATCACAAGAATGGGGGTTAGAGGGCGCTCTTGCTTTCTTGAAATACCACCATCACGTTGAACATTTGTCACATGCTTAGCAAACCCTGAGCATCTTGATGAAAAGAGTTGGCCACATAGTAACCACATTGCAAATATCTGTGAGCGGTTCGGATACCACTGTGATGTCCGCCAAGCAGGTGAAGAAATGGCATGCCTACAACACACTTCAAACATCACATTCTGGCACCCACAACGCCGAATAGACCGTCGGCACAATCCTATTACCAAGTATGGTTCATCCCTGTCCCAAAAGAAAACTTCTTTCAATGTACTGAACTTTTCCTTTGATGAAGGACAAGTCTGATGGACAATATCACTAGCCAGATAGTTCGCAAAAATCGGCGAACCATGGAATCAAGTCTGGTGAAGCAAGGCCATACATGTCATCGGGGAAAAGGATGTCATCAATGTCAGTCTTATCCCCTAAACTTCTCATAGCCATCCTCTAGACGAGACAAAATGATCAGCAACTTGACTTCAAGTCCTTTTGTATCCAGCCACTTCAAAGTCAAATTCTTGCCAGCAGTAAAACCCAAATCTATGTTAATAAGTCTTTTCCTATTATCTACCTCCTTGGTCCGGCAAGTAGCATTAAGGCGCGTTCTAACCTTGATCATGCGTTCAAAAAAAAAGACTTCTAAGCGAAAGAATTATTAATACATGCAAGACACTATTCTAAATTGTTATTTTATTAGGGTTTATCTCATTTTATAGCCTATGGTTCCACAACCATAGTATGGCGTTAGTTACTCATAGCATCAAAAACAATATTCAATTATATCAAATTAAGATTCATGTTACCTACTCAATGCGAAAGCGTAAAAGTCCCAAAAATGCTTGATAATCACCAAAAATCACTGTAAGAATCTTCCGAAAAATCAACACTAATAAACAAAGTCTAATAATATGTTTCTAATCTGCAGAGTCTAACCTCAAAAAAAAAACCAAGGTTTTTCGAAATCTTTATATAAAAATAAAAAAACTAGTACACAAGAATTTAATTGACTAGGAAATCTGCAAAAAGCGGCTGGGTCGGAAGACAACGCGACGGACCGTGTGGTCATGACGGGACCGTCGTGGACTCAGTCGGCCCGTACTTGTACACTTTCGTCTGCTGCTTTTTCGTCCCTCGACGTTAAGTATGACGGACCCGTCATAGGCACAACGGTCCGTCGGGGTCAACGTTTTCAAAAACTTCAATCTTGGAATCTGGTACTGGGAGATCACTCTCGGATTCTTCACGACGAACCTGCAGGAAAGACAGGCATTAGCCATGACGGACCGTCACACGCTTCGTAATCCACACTTGGTCAGACTTTCCACCATCTTCCGATCAGCAGCTCTCACGCTGCCACCTACGACCCGTCACAGGCCACGACGGACGTCATGAAGCTCCGTAGGTGGTCTCTTCTGCATTTTTCGCTCAAAATCTCCGGGGGGGGTCCCCCATTCAGTTTGAAACAGATTTCCGGCAAAACAAAGAGAAACTTATATCAAAATTAGCACAAAAAAGGCTTTTGGGACACACTAAACTTAAGGAAAAAGTAAAATTTACCGTGAAACCCGTATATCAATGCAATGGCAATTTATAAACATGCTGAAACTGAATACTAAATATATAATAAAATGGTCAATTGTAGAGGAGTCTGACTGAACCTTAAGAGCTCTAAATAACCGCTCGAATGAAACCACATGAGCAATGTGGAGTCCGATGTATTGCCCTATCGAGATGAGACCCAATATACCTGGTCAAAGGATAAGGCATGATGGCATGATCACTTAAAATGATTGCCCTCAGACGGGACTTACAACCTATTTGGCTAGTAGTTTTGGGACTATTGGGTCTGCTACACCCTAGTTTAACCGGTAGTATGCTCCTCCTCATGCCCTTCTATAAATTTTCTTGCTCATGTGTGCGGTTCTGGTGAATATTGGAACCTGAATTGAACATTACAAAGGAGAAGCAAACATTAAACAATGATAATGCTTGCCCATTAAACACTGAGGCATGTATAGTGAATAGCGAAAATATCTGACCAGCCTGTTGTAAGCAAGGACTAAAGAAATACAAAACTAGGATTCTGAAATTATGCGATAATCTGAATTGCACCCAATTTTGCCGACCTTTGACCTTTTTTAGGAATACTATTCGCTAAATATGTATTTTAAATTTAGAATTTTAGTCGACTTTTTGCTTGAAATTATAATTTTAGTCTGTTCTACTTTATAAAATTATCGTAGAGATATTAAAATATTTTAAAAATTTCAAATGTTAAAATTTAAATAATTTCTACACGTCCTTGAAATATTTAAATTCTAGCCTATTCTATTCTAATTTCTTCCAATTCTGCCACTTCACTTCAAATTTTATTCCATCATGTCACTCTTTCTTTCAATTCTAGCACTTTAAGTGCCATTGAGCCATTCAATATCTTTGTCAATCTAATTTCAAAACATCATCTTTAATCTCATACGTTCCTGTTTATTAACAAAAAATCATAGATCGAATCCTAGCCCTCATCTAGTATTAAATCAATGGTCCTATTTAATCAACATATTTAACCGTAAGTAAGCCTAATCCCAAAAAAAACTCATTATCCTTCTCCCTCCCATTCCTTGGCAGCCAACCCCTCTCTCTCTCCCCCTTCCTCACCAGCCGGCGCCCCTTTCTCTTCTCACCTATTCTTTTCTGGCAAAACCTCCCTTCTCCCTAGACGCCGGACGACCAAGTTCTTACCCCTCTCCACCTCTCGCATTTTTTCGTTCCACCTCTTCCAGCCTTCTCTGGACATTCCTCATTATCTTCTCCGTCTACCTCCAATATTTTCATGTTTCTCCTCATCTATCCAGCAGCCTGCAAGAAAAAAAACCAGCAGCAACCGGCAACGCCAGAAGCAACGCCAATCAGCAGCCGGCGCTGCTTCATCTTCCTCTAGTCGCTGCTCCGAGCAGTGAGTTCCAGCAGCCTGCAGAAACTGGACACCAGCACAGCAGCTTTGAGCAGAGAGCCACCACGAGGGACAACTAATTCCAGGGAAAAGCTCAAGAGAGGGTAAAACCACCACCTCCGCCCCCCCCTTTCACCCATTCTTTTGACAGCGAGCAGCTCGTCGTCCACTCCTTTTCCACCGGAATCAAAAAAAAAAACCAAAACAAAATCCGGCTCTGGTCAACAATGACATGAAATTTAAAGTTAGTGTTTGAGAAATGGCGGATCTGGACAGATCCGTCTAGGTTTGTTCTAGTTAATTAATTTTTATTCATCTCTTAATACCCTTAGTTGTTGGTCCTTGGCATGCTGTTGATTTCTATATAATGTATTTTCTATGCATATATACTTTATATGAGATTACGAGATGCCTTGAATGTATCCTAGAAGGAACTAAGTTGCTATCTATATGATGTTAAACATGTTTTGTTGTAATTTGCTGATGTTTGAATATTCTCATATCTCTATTATTGGTTTCTCTGTAATTTGCTGATTTGTAGAAAGCATTAGTATGTTCTTAATACGGAATTGTTGACCCTTGCTCTTAAATCGATTACCCTCCATAAACTAATATGATGTCATTTTGTTCCCCAACTTTAGCTAATTAAGTGGTTCCTATGAATTTGTTCTTGATGTGGTAATTTTGATTACATTTCCTAAATTACTTATCAATTTGCTAATTTGCATGATCCTTTTGTTGAACTCACGCGAGTAATGCAGTAATATGCAACATGTCCGTAGTAATGGTAGGTTATATGATCTTTAGAAAATTGGTTGAATTTATATTTTATGTTTCTCTCCTAAATAATTACTTTCCTTTGCCCAATGATTTGTAATTGATAGCTAAATAATTAATATTTCTTGTGTATTAAGTTGTCGGACATATTTTGAATGGTAAAATTTCGTGTAAGTAATTTCTAGAAATTTGACTCGTATTGACAAGAATGTCTACTGTTTGACTCTTCTTTATTTGGAAAAATATTATTTCTATCTGTATATTGCTTATTGATTTTGATTAATTGAACATTCAAATATTTTTCGGATTTTGGCTCCTCTTTATTTAAAGAAGTATATTACTACATATAATTCTTACTTGTTTATATTTGGTAATAAATTATTTTTAAAAAATTTTCTGATTTGGTCCTCTTTTATAATAAGGAAAACAATATTTAATTGATTCCTTTAAATATTTTCTTTTCCTTATTTATTACCCCCTCTTTGCTATAAATTAGACCCTCTCCCTTCATTATTTCCTCAACTCATACACTCATTCACTCTCAATCACAAGTTCTCTCATCATTCTTCCTTCTCTCATTGCTCTATTGCTACTCTAACAATACTTTAAGAGTCGGTAATGCAAGTGTTTTTTCTTGGCATTTTGTACTTGTTCGATTAACAGTTGAATCAATTTGTTTTGCTTAAATGGTTAGAATATTCTGAACATTACACTATCTTTACCTTCACAACAATTGGTGTAAGCTATTGTCTTGTTTTATATATATTATATATATATATATGTACAAATTCGCGTTACAATAAGTACATATTGTCTCACACTTGACTAATAAGTGTGATTACTTGGTAGTTATGTTGATTTGCTTTGGACAGGTTTCAAACTTGAGTTCAAGTTGAAGATTAATTGAGAAGATTATTTGTTTATTTGAAATCTATATATATATTATTTTTTCTATTGTATTATTCGAATGTTGTAAAATTGTAACTCAAAGATCCATATATATAAATTATTTGGGGGATAGTCTAGGGAGGGGGACGTTACATGCCTACTGTTCATTGTAATTTTAGAAAATCATGGCCTATAGGTTGTCTTTAACCACTAGATTATTGTGTGTATTTTGGTGTTATAATCCGAACCAATTTCATGTGCTGAAGTTTTTGTTATTAAGTCTTAAAAAATAATAGCTAGATCCATTAATTTTTAATATAAAATCAAATCCTAATAATTCAGCAGGCTGTTAGGTTGTTATAACTTTAGCATTGTCTTGTCATGCCTAGAGATTGTAATTGTCATATCATTTAGTTACAAAGTATGCATATATGTGTTAATCCTGTTTTTTTGAACCTAGAAATCATGTCTATAGGCTTGTAAATAAATTTTTAAAAATATCCATAAAAAAGAAAATTCGTTGTGTACATATTTGTGCCCTCCCTCCCCTAAATTAGTTAATATATTAGTAATCCTATTTGTCTTCTTGAAAGATTTCCGCAGTCATGATGCCAACTTTATTGTTCTACTAGTGTTTTTTATTACTTACAAGTTTTGCAACATAATTTTCTTAAAAGTCATTATTCAATCTTCCTTAAAATTTGGATGATTATGACATTATTTTGAAATAAATTATAAGCACTATCTCCTAACCTATCGTTAGTGGGAAAAGTCAAAGAACTAAGAAACTATGAGTATAGTTCCAATTTTAAATTAAAACGACGCCTCCTCGGAAGTACACCTACCCATGATTTTTAAAAGGAATATGTGTATTTAGGCGTAAATATTTATGTGGCTACATGTAAACTAAATCTTTAAATCATTTAAAAAACATAAACTATGTTTTAGACCGGACCTCAAACAAAAGTGTTCTATGGTGGAGGAGCGCGATCAACAATATCGTGGCATCATCCCTATAAAGAAATTAAATATTTTTAAAAAATAAAAAGTCATATTCTAAAACTTGCTCAATTTTCAAACTTTACTTCGCACATATTAATTGCATAATATTTACCAAATTTTGTTTATAAAACTAGTCTCATAGACTTAAATATAAAAATAAAAAACTTGTGTTATTTATTGCTAACTTAGTACTTGGCATGCTCAAATAAAAAAATAAAATAAAATAGGCCCAATTGTTTATATTTGCTATAAACTAGTAAGATTAAGTCAATTAATAAATGAAGTGCACTTGATTGCTCATTGTAACCCCTACATAGTTGCATGAGATATGATCGGGACCCACACGTGGGACCTTGAGGATGCCTAAACCTTTCCCTCGAGGGGTTAATTTGAAACCGACCCTAATTTCGGATCGTTGACCTGGTTTGGACTTAGTTAAGTTATATGGTGCCTAAGCGCCTTAATTCGGTAGGTGGGCGACTCCTAAATTGAATCCAAAAGAGTTGTCTAGGTCGGTGCACAAAACCAATTTTTGCAGAAAATGGTGGTGCGATAGAATGGCGAGCCATGGGAAATGCCAAAAAGAGGTGTTAGGTAGTGCATAAAACCCGTTTTCCGCAAAAAATGGGCGCGACAGAATGGCGACTCGCTGGTGAATCAAAAGGTTGTTAGGTTAGGTCTGCAACAAAAACCCGTTTTTTTTTCGCGAAAATGGGGCGCGACAGCAGAATGGCGATCCGCTGGGGGAAAAAAAAAAAAATTTTTTTTTTAGGTTCTTACCATTACGTGTTAATTGCTTATTTGGTTGGGTTACTTCCATTTTTTGTCATTTTATATTTGTAGGTCCTCCTTACATGTTTAGTTTATGTGTGCTTTATTGACGATATTCTCCACATGTTTCACAATTTCCCTTTCCTAATTGTTTATTACAGTGTCACCTCTTACGCTTTTCAATTATTTGTTTATATCATATCCTTTTTCCTTATTTGCAAGATTTTAATATCCTGATAGATTATGTTTAATCTTTATTTTTACCAGCCTTATGTTATTCTGTTATTGTTTATAAAATTGTTATGTGTAACGCTTTCCAATTTAAATGCTAAATGTTTATGCTTTGATAATTGGCCATTCCGCTCATATTTCCCCCAATTGGGACCCTTCATTTTTTATTTGTTTCGTGATGTTGTGCCTTTTACTCTGCCACAACTCCGCCAATCTATTTCAAAATAACCCATTATCGAGAGTCGGCATATGCTGTGGACGTAACGGATAGTTTGACAACGCGAAAGCACAAGCCTCTAGCATAGAACCCTTTCATGTCCTTGTAAGCCAACTCTTAGAAGTCCTGGTTAAGTCATACTGCTCATAAGCCTTAGGTGTTTGGACACTTGGTGTCACTTCCACATAATTAATCGCCACTCTCTGTCTAAAGGACCCCAACCACTCTTTAACAAATTGCATTATTCTGTGTCAACGTGATCACAATATATTAAAACAAGCCAATTTGGCCAAAATGGAGTTTAGAAGTCGTTTGTTACGTTATTGCAGAGTCATGGCTCACCCTCATTTCACAACACACAGTAATGGTGGCAAAGTTAATCCATTTTGAAGACTGGTGGGAAGATATTCAAAAAATTGAGAGTTAGAGCAAAACATGAATGTAGGACGGCTCGCTGCTTTGAAACATCTGCACACATGAATATTACGTAGGGCTTTTAAAGACGCAGAGCAGAGAGATTTGGACGACGGAGGTCTTCCTGGTTTTGGCGAGAAAAGAAGGAGTAATATGGGCTCGCCAACCTCTCAACACCGATTAGGACATTATCCCAGAAATGAGGGGAAGCAGATTGTGCCTAACATTGGAGAGCATCATATTGAAGTTTTTTTATTATTCCTTTATTTTCCCCATGGGTGATCCCTAGCCCTTAGGTATCTCTTACATTGAGGTGGTAATAAATAGAAAATTATTTCAATAATGAAAGTCTTTGATTGGTCTAAATCTAAAACTCCAAAGTGGAAAAAATAAGGCTGAATTAATTATTGCATTCACTTATGTGTCGCGTAGGCCTAACCCTGGCTCACCGAGGCTATTTTGCATTAGGTCGTTTATCTTAAATAACGTGTTTGATATCCCAATTTATGCAATTTTCTAACTTGGGCTTTATTTTGCTTTATGTTAATTTTATATTTTACCTTTCCCAATGGTTGATCTGTAGAACATGTTTATCACACGCGATCAAAGGATTCATTTCCTCTCTCTGAATGAGAATCGCAAAGGAAAAGTGAAAGCGACTAAGGCTAAGGTATGTGCAAAAAAATATTGGGAAAAAAAAGTGTCTTTCAGGACAAAGTGGTATCAAACCTTGAGCAGAAAATAAAGGAAGTTAGAAGAGGAGTGGTTGGACCTGCGCGACGTGGGCCAAAGTTGTTTACTCTCAGCCATCCACTTTGGAGGAGGGACGAAACATGGATATGTCCTTCGCAAGTCAAGTCACGTCCAAATAATCTTCTTCCGGCGTATTCTACCTCTAAAGGTCAATCGAGTCCATTCAATTGCTTCTAAAGAAAATCCTACTTTCCACTCACCCATATCCTCAAAAAACACCATGATATGCTCCTAAAACCTCAACATCTTACTTTACCACCCGCATTATCCCACTATGAAAAAAGCTCCTCAAGAGGAAACACCTCTGCAAACACTTTCATTTGGCTTTATCATTTCTAACCCTCCATATCAAATGTACTCTATACCAAAGGCCTCGATGTCATATCTTTTTGGAACTAATAAGGACCTGATTCCCGTTTAAGCGTGGATCCGTTTAGGTTGCTAATATGGGGGGCGGGTTTTTGTTCTACAGCATAACAAAACCATCATTGTTGCCCCTTCTATTGATAACTGGAGAAGAATTTTTGTGTAAACTCACAAAAATTTCATCAAAAAAACATTTCTCCATCAAAAACGGGCAGAATTTTTAAGAGGATCTCAAAATTACTGAAAATCAAGACAGAGTAGAAAAAATTTTATGAGAATCTCGAAAAATTAACAGTCGAGCTACAACTACAACATATCAGAATAACAGAATTCACAAGGGGAAGAAATTTGAGAAAAATCTCAAAATTTTTTGACAATATCCGAAGAGCATTCTATCAGACACCAAAGAAGCACGCTGTGCCAAATCATGGGATACAGATCAAACCTCCCTTCAACACTACTATTTTTCTTTGAATGTAGAAAAAATACAGTACATATACAAAGGCAGTTTCAACAATCAAAATAACCACTTGTTTGAGCGCCGACAAATGGACATTCGGACCCTACTCCAACAAGGGAATGTCCAAGCTACTTACATACCTCCATCATTCAATTATGAAGTTGCACTATTGCCTGGATCTAGGTTTTGCATGACTACATATGCCCTAGATCGCACTATGCTCGAGAAATGCATCATAGCAGTGCCCCCGGACGAAATGCCTATATGCATTGTGACGAAGATATTGCATCATTGCAAGTGCCACGATAATGCATGTGACGAGTGAAATGCCATGGCATGTGACCGATAATGCATCATTGCATGTGCGAGATATTCATGTGACCGAAGAAAGGCATCATTGCATTGCATCCGAAGAAATGCTCATTGAATTGCGGGCCCGAAGAAATGGATCATTGCATTGGTTCCGAAGAAATCCAGTATGGATGTGCTCTAACTGCATGTGCCCCGACGAAGAAAGGCAGCATTGCATGTGCCGAAGGAATGCATCATATGCATGTCTCGATATTGGCATTGTGCCCGAAGAAAGCACATCTATTGTGCCTGAGACTGCCATTGTGCCCGAAGTTTGCATAATTCTCAAGATGCATCGTGCTCGAAGTTTACGTGCCCGAAAAATCAAGTCATAAGCATAAACAGATGTCAAAACAGATACTCTCTCTTTAATCAGTATTTATTTTGGTTTATTTTCCCAAAAAAGGCGTTCATCCTCCAAAGGGCATCATCTTTCCTTGGCCTGCGGACTTATGTCATGGACTGGGACTATTGATGCAATCATGTCCTAAGGCGCATAGTCTAAAGGGCATATCCTCATGGCCTGAGGACATCATATCATGGCCTAAGGGTTAATTTCTGTCTATCATGATTCGAAGGTGTCATAGTCTAAAGGCGTCATTTTCATGGCCTGACAGACAACATTTTATGACCTGGGATACACTTTGCCCTTATCATGGACCTAGAATCATAGCCTAAGACGTATTTTTTCACTATCTTAAGGCAAACATTTTCATGGTCAACATGGGAATGCATTTCATGTTACATAATTGTGTTCTAATTACTCATTTAAGTTATATTAAAATGTACAGCATGTGCAGATTACAGACGAAGCTACTTTCTGAAATGAGTTTATGCTTACAAACAAAGTCTACGACAAAATTCTTGGCTACCGCACTATCGTTTCGCTGCTCATCTATCATTCCGGCTACCATGAAGATATCTCGGATTCAATCGCCACTGTGACCTACTGTCTCTTTTCATCTAGGCTCGTGCCGCCTTACAATGCGACATGCTAGCTAGTCCGCCTTACAATGCTGGCATCTAGGCTCGTTCGCCTTACATAATAGACATTTAGGCCGTCACCCTTTAAAAACGACTATTTAGGCTTTGTCCATCTTATATGAATTAGGCGGTACACCTTAAAGGGACATTAGCTTTCCGCCTCATAGGAAAAAAAAACCCCATTTATTCGTCACCGCTTTAAGTATTTTGTTCATTATTAAAGATATTTAGGTTGTCCGCCTTAAACGACAATAGGCTCGGCTGCCTTTAAAATGGCAGTAGTTAGACGATCCTGACAACTAGATATGTTCGCTAGATTAGTATACTATAGTACAAATCGATTGGAGTTTGGACGTATTCTCAGAGAGGGTTTCAATCCTTCAAAGTTAAAAGCCTAGCAAGGTGTTGCACACGTCTCAAAAATAGATACGCTTTTCCTCACGCTTGTTATTTGAACTATATTTTATTATTATGGGTCATTTACTTTAACTATTTATAAGCTAAATTTTATCTAGAATTTGCAGATATGATCATCGCCCTTGATTTACAATTTTATAATGCTATCATCTATCACAACGAAGACCCTATCAATTCTTCAATTTTCATACTCCGAACTCGGCTAAAAGGCAAATAGCCTTAACTCTATTCATGCCTCTTCTCGATTCTCTTTTGCCTCTCAATCTCTCTCTTCTCGTTACTCTAATCTTGTCCATTCAAGCCAATATCGTGCCTCCGAATACCGTACCTTTTCAACTTTTAAGAGTTTTCATTGCTTTTGAAATCTAGAACTAAACATGAATGATCTCGTAAAACCAGAGATCATGTAGGCGGCTTAAAACCAAAGTCTACGGTCTTTTCGGACCCTTTTTTTTAACTCCACTTCGCTTCAATTGATCCACGGACATCTGTCGTCGGTCGGACAAAAACGGGCTACTAAGTCACTGGTGGTTGCGAGGACTAATTAATTCTTCATTTCAATCAACAAGGGGCAGCTGTGACACCCAATTTTGACCGACCTTTGACCTTTTAGGAATTACTATCGATTAAATACGTATTTAAAATTGAGAATTTTAGTCTACTTTGCTTGAAAATTATATATTTTAGTATGTTCCTACTTTATTAAAATTAAGTAGATATTATGAAACTATTTTGAAATTTCAAATGTTTAAATTTAAATAATTGTCTACACTTTCTTAAAATTATTTAAATTCTAGGACTATGTCTATTCTAATGTCCTTCCAATTCTAGCCACTGAACGTCAAATTTTCATTACAATTCATAGCCACTCTTTCATTTCAATTCTAGCCACTTTAATTGCAATTGTAGCCATCTATAGCTTGTCAATCAATTTCAAAACATCAATCTTTTTAATATCATCCGTCCTTTTAAAACTTAATCATAGATCGAAAATCCTAGCCTTTCATTCGTATTAACAGCAATGGTCCATATTAATCCACCTATCTAACACTAAAGTAAAGGCCTAAACCCTAAAAAATCAGTTATCCTTATCATTCCATCTCCTTGGGGACAACCCTCATCTCTCTCCCTCCTCACCAGCCGGCGCCCACACTTTCTCCACTCTCCCCATATTCTTTCCTGACCGAACCTCCCTGCCCCAGTAAAAAAAAAAAGGGCCCCCCGCCCCCCCACGCCGAACAGTCTTCCCTAGCCACTCTATCATTTTCTTTACCTCTTCCGACTCATCTATTCTCCTCATTCTACATTTCAGTATACGACACTCTTATTATCATTTCTCCTCATCTATCCAGCAGCCTGCGAGAAAAAAAAACCAGCAGCAACCGGCAACTCCAGAAGCAACTCCAATCAGCAGCCGGCGCTGCTTCATCTTCCTCCAATCGCTGCTCCGAGCAGTGAGTTCCAGCAGCCTGCAGAAACTGGACACCAGCACAGCAGCTTCGAGCAGAGAGCCACCGCGAGGACAACTATCCAGGAAGTAGCTCCAGCGCTTCCCGCCAGCGAGCAGCCCGCTCGTCCCCTCCCTTTTCCACCGAATCAACAAACAACAACTCCGGCTCTGGTCAACAATGACATGAAATTTAAACTTAGTGTTTGAGAAATGGCGGATCTGGACAGATCCGTCCAGGTTTGTTCTAGTTAATTAATTTTTATTCATCTCTTAATACCCTTAGTTGTTGGTCCTTGGCATGATGTTGATTTCTATATAATGTATTTTCTATGCATATATACTTTATATGAGATTACGAGATGCCTTGAATGTATCCTAGAAGGAACTAAGTTGCTATCTATATGATGTTAAACATGTTTTGTTGTAATTTGGTGATGTTTGAATATTCTCATATCTCTATATGGGTTCTCTGTAATTGACCGATTGTAGAAAGCATTAGGTATGTTTATACGGAATTGATGACCCTTGCTCTTAAATCGATTACCCTCCATAAACTAATATGATGTCATTTTGGTCCCCAACTTTAGCTAATTAAGTGGGTTCCTATGAATTGTTCTTGAGTGTGGTAATTGGTAATTTGATTACATTTCTTAAATACTATCAACGTGACTAATTTGACATGATCTTTTGTTGAACATCACGGCGAGTGATGCACGTATAGCAACAGGTCCGTTCAGTAAAGTAGGTTATATGATCTTTAGAAAATTGGTTGAATTTATATTTTATGTTTCTCTCTTAAATAATTACTTTCCTTTGCCCAATGATTTGTAATTGATAGCTAAATAATTAATATTTCTTGTCTAATTTAAGTTGTCGACATAATTTTGACATGTAAAGTTTCGTTAAGTATTTCTAGAATTTGACTCGTATTTGACAAGAATGTCTACTTGTTTTGACTCTTCTTTATTTGGAAAATACTTTATTTCTATTCTTTATGATTTCTTATTTATTTTGGGTAATGAACATTTCAAATATTTTTCTGATTTTGGCTCCTCTTTATTTAAAGAAGTATATTACTACATATTAATTCTTACTTGGTATATTTGGAATAAAATGAACTTTAAAAAATTTTCTGATTTGGACTCTTTTATAATAAGGAAAACAATGTTTAATGGATTCCTTTAAATATTCTTTTCCGTATTTGTTCACCCTCTTTGCTATAAATAGACCCTCTCCCTTCATTATTTCCTCAACTCATTCCACTCATTCAACTCTCAATCACAAGTTCTAGCATCATTCTCCTCTCTCATGTCTATTGCGGACTCTAACAAAACTTTAAGATTTCGGTAATTATTCAAGTGATGTTATTCTTCGCTATTGTGCTACTTGTTTGGAGAGTAAACAGTTGAAATCAATTTGTTTTCTTAAGGTTAGTATCTGAACATTTACCACTATTTTTTACATTCACACATTTGTGAAGCTATTGTCTGTTTTATATTATATATATATATCTATATATTATATATATATGTAGATTTCAGTCGTTAAAAAATACATATTGTCTCACCTGACTAATAAGATGTGATTACTTGTGTAGTTTGTAGTTATTGATTGCTTGACAGGTTTCAAACTTGGAGTCTCATTGAAGATTAATTGAAGAAAGATTGATTTGGGTATTTGAATTATATATATATATTTTTTCTGAGTTATTGCATTCGAATGTTGTAAAATTAGAACTCTAAAGATTCCTATATTAATTTATTTGGGGATCGTCTAGGGGCAGGGGGATTTACATGCCCTAATTGTTCATTGTTAATTTTTAGAAAATATGCCTATAGGTTGTCTTTAACACTAGAATTATTGTTTGTAGGTGTTATAATCTCAACCAATTTCAATTGCTTGACGTTTGTTGTAGAAGTCTATAAAATATAGTTAGATTCCCATAATTTTTGAAAATAAAATCAAATCATAAGAATTAGCAGGCGGATTAGGTGTTATAACTGGAGCATTGTCTTGTCATGCCTGGAATTAATTTGTTCATATCATAGATGTTACAAAGTCATGCATATAGGTGTTACTCTTTTTTTAAAAAAACCTAGAAAGCAGTATATAGGCTTGTAAAAACTTTTAAATATCCATAAAAAATAAAAAGGTTTTGTCATATTTGGGCCCTCCCCTCCCAAAATAAGTTAATATTATTAGTATCTAGTCGTCTTATTGAAGATTCCGCAGTCATGATTCAACTTTAGGGTGCTACTAGTTTTTTTCTTTACTACAAAGTTTTGCAACATAATTTTCTAAATTAAAAGTCATTATTGCAATCTTCTTTAAAATTTCGGATTGATTATGACATTCTTGTGGAAATAAATTTATAAGCATATCTCCTAACACCTATCGTTAGGGGGAAAGTAAAAGAACTAGAGGTCTAGTTCCAAATTTTTTAAATTAAAACCGACGCTCCTCAGAAGTACCACTAACCATGATTTCAAAAGGATTAGGTGTATTTATTGCGTTTAAATATTTAATTGTGCCTACATGTAAAACTAAATCTTTAAATCATTTTAAAAAACATAAACTATTTTAGAACGACGCAAATCAAAAACATTGTTTCTATGGTGGAGGGAGCAGCGATCAAACAATATCGTTGGCCATATCCCTAAAAGAAGAAACAAAACATTTTTTTAAAAAAGAAAAAAATCATTCATTTAAACTTGCTCAATTTTCAAAACTTTACTTTCGCACATATAATTGCGTAATATTTACAAATGTTGTTGCAATAAGTCTCATATGCTTAAATAAAAATAAAACTTGATTGTTTTTTTATTGCGATACTTGTCTTGGCATTGCTCAAATTAATAAAAAAAAAAAAAATAGGCCAATTGTTTATATTTGCTATCACCTTAGTAGATTAAGTCCAATTAAAAATGAAGTGCCTTGATTGCTATTGTAACCTCCACCTAGATTGCTAAGATACGGCTGGGACCCACACCTTGTGGACCTCGAGGTGCCTAAAACACCTTCTCGCTTTCTCTCGAGGTAATTTGAACCCTTACCCTATTTCTGGCTCTTTACCTTGTTAGACTTAGTTAAGTTAGATAGGTGCCTAACGCGCCTAATTCTTTAGGTGGCAAACTCAATTTGAAATCCCAAAAGAGTTGTTCGATCCTGCACCAAACCCGTTTTTCTGCGAAATGGGCGCGACATAATGGCGACCTCACTGGGAGAAATCCCAACAGAGTTGTTAGTGGTCTTGCACAAAACCCATTTTTCCGCGACAAATGGGGCGCGCACACTGATGAATAACAGATATCTTATTTGAACATGTCATTTAATAGTTACATTAAGTTCGATAAGTCTAGAAATCCTATGTTGTAATCATGATAATAGAATCATGAATCTGACTGAAATAGGGAACCCCATGGGTGAAAGTAACCCACTAGTGAAATCCAACATACCTGTGATGACATCCATGGAATATACTAAGGTTTTGGGGATGGAACTTGTTGTAAATTCTTGAACTAGGTTCTTGAGCTTTTTCTCCTTTCTTGCGTCCTAAATTTCGAACTTTTGATTTAATAATTGACTATATATATTTTTAATTCATGTTTTCTATCTAGGAATAACTGACTTACAAGATGATTATTTAGGTCAAAACAACGTAACTAGGGCGTTTAAAAGAGTGGTGAAACGTCAAAAAGACCCTGTGAAAGTTGTTGTCAGACCGACTATGGACAGGGCTGACGGTCCGTCATTTTCCCACGCCTGTCGTTGGTCCATCGTTAGGGGCCTGTTCGATAGGCCTTTACTAAATGGGTATAATGTTTTACTGTTACTCGGAGGTCTATTTTGCAGGTCGTGGCTATGGAATATATTCATTATATTTTGTGGGCAGTCATGGAAAACTAATATATTTTGACTAAGAGTTATGACCCTGTGAAGTTGAACCTTACTGCTTTTTTCTTAACTGTTTTGCAAGTTTCGATCTAACGGTCAACCTACGGACCGTAGGTCAACCGACGAATCGTGTTGGGTCATCCGACATCTTGGTAAAATCGTGTGGGGTGAATGGGGGTCTCGATCGACGGTCACGGACTACGGACCATCGTCTGACCTACGGACCGTTGGTCCATCCATCGATCAAGACTAAGCCATTTTTTCCCGGCTGAATTTTTTTGGGAGTTTCTGTTCCCATCGATGATTGTGCAGGACGGGTTGTCGTCTGTCCTATGGACCATAGATGCCACCGTTAGTTGCACCTACAGATTTTTCTGGAAAAAAATTGATTTTTGGTCTATTTTGGCTACGGGGTGTTACATTATCTCCCCCTTGGGAACATTGTTGCTCCAATGAAGACTAAACTAGCTGAACTAGAGGAAGAGATCTGCAAACCCAACTACTAAACAATAAGAATTGATTTTCTTACTGAGTTGAGTTCGGATAACATGCAAATACGCTGAAAATGCAAGTACAAACTGAGGGAAAATGATTCTATGACTAAATTCACGCATGAATGACTGGAAAACTGAAAAGGAACTATTACCTCAAGCTGGAGTGGAATCGGAAGGAAAGAGGGGAGGATACTTGGCTTTCATGAATGCTTGTGCTTCCCAAATAGCTCCCTCTACGGACTGAATTCCTCTACAAAACCTTAACTGAAGCGACTTCTTTGTTTATCAACCTTGTGACATGACGGTCAAGAATTTCAACTGGTACATCCTCAAAAGAAAGACTATCTTTAACTGCCACACTCTCCAATGGCACTAATAGAGGTGGGATCACCCACACACTTCTTCAAGTGAGATGTGAGACCGTATGCAATGATGGCTAATTTTTGCTGGCACTCTCACCATAGCACCTTGCAACCCTTGTTTCAAGAATCGTTTAAGGCCTTGCATTCTAAGACTGAGTTCCCTTTATTTTTCCATCCATCTCCATTCTTGGGATAACCTTCAAGAAAACCCAATCATCAACTTGGGAAACTCTTAGTTCCCTCTCCTTACATCTGCAAAAGATTTTAGACTACTTTGGGCTGTCTTAAGTCTATCTTCTAATGAGGTTGCACTTTCTCATACATAAACGATTGAATTTGTCCTATCAAAGTCGTTCATCACCTACTTCTAACCAACCAACATGGTATCTACAACATCTTTCCGCCCATATAAAGCCTCATTCGTCATCTGAATGATGGAATGATAGCTGTTAATGTAGGCAAATCAATAAGAGAAGTGATCATCCCAACGAGTCCTTGTAAATCGATTCACACAAGATCTTAACATATCTCTAAGGTCTGAATGAGTACGCTCTGCCTGGCCAATCTATAATGCGGATGACAATGTTGTACTAAGGTTAACTTGAGTACCTAAACCTTTCTGAATGTCTTTTCAGAAATGAGAAGTAAACTATTAAAGGACCTTCTATCTGAGCAGTGCGGGAGTGTAATAGTTTGCCTTCTGTGGGGTTTGGCTCCTTCGCTTGTCCTTGAGTTTTTTTGGGTTTTGCTTGACCATATTCGTCGTGTGTTTCGTGTTTTGTCTTCATTGCCGGCTCCGACTGTTGATGGGGGACTTTTTTGTGTTATGGCAGTGATGGGTATAGATGGTAGGATCGTTTGTCTTCGGTTAGTTGTAGAGGAAGTTGTTATGTTTGTGAGTTAGAGATTGCTCTGGTGGTGAAGTTTTTGGGGGGTGAATGCGGTTGTATTGGGGTGTTTTATAAATGGATATGATTTACAAAGGAACCTCATGTAACCTCACAATCTCATTAATGTAAAGCCTTGCGTAGTCTTCTGCCGAATATGTAGTCATGACCGCAAAGAAGTGAGAAGACTTAGTGATCCTATCAAGTATCACCCAAATTGAGTCATGTTGTTTTCAAGTACGACGTAACCCTGTGATTAAATCCATATTAATCACATCCTAGTTTCAAGTAGGAATATAGATTTTTTGAGTCATACCTCCTGGTTTCTGATGTTCTACCTTTATTTGCTGGCAATTAGGGCACTTACTCACAAAGTCTACTATATCCCTCTTCATGCCATTCAATCAATAGACTTTTCGCAGATCGTGGTACATCTTAGTGGAACCTCGATGAATAGAATACGTAGAGCTATGGGATTCTGCAATAATATGCTATCTTAACTCACCCACATATGGAACACACAATCTAGCCTGGTAGTGAAATACACCATCTTCCCCTTGGGAGAAAACCTCCACTCTCTGATTATGGACTGCAACCTTAAGATCAAGAAAGATTGGATCACTGTCTTGCTTTTCCTTAACCTCCACTACCAAAGACGATTCTGCACTTCCTGACTCTTAACACACCAATTGTCAGATTTCTCATAGGCAAACTCCCAAGACAGCAAGCCTGTGACCATCTGTCACTACTCCCTTCCTTTGTCCTCAACATGGGCTACACTACCCATAGAGAATATTCTACTAAGAGCATTTGCTACTATATTATTAGCCTTATCCAAATAATAATCTCACTCATATCATAGATTCTTAAGGAACTCTAGCCAATCGCCTCTGTCGAAGTTCACTCTTTTTCTGTTAACACTACAAAAGGATCTTATGGTCATGAACACATCTACGTGAACCCATATAGTAGTGTTACTGGATGATCGTGTTAGTTCAAACAAACACCACGGCTTGCAAGCTGGAGGTCATGAGTTGGATAGTTTCTGTTATGAACCTTATTTTTTTCTATAGTCATAGTCTATCACCTTACCTTCGTGCATAAACAGAAAACCTAGGCAACTCCTGGGTGCCTCACATAGATTACATAACTCTCTGACCCATCTGGTAGAGTCAAGAGAGGACTGTAGTCAATCTTGTTTAAAACTCTGCAACCTTTTCTCGCAATCATCTGACCATTGAAAACTTTCTTGACCTTCGTTCTGAGTCCAACCTAGCATGGTGGAGGCTATTGAGGAGATTCTTCCATGAACCTCTATAATCACTTGCTAGACCTAGAACTTTTTGATATCTGTAGGGACCAGAGGTAGGTGGGGAGGGACAAACTCTTTTCGCTGCTTTTTCTTCTCGCTCCACTCAATCTCTTTCGCTCGATCCACAGTGACAAAGAAAGCAACATATTGCAAACAAGACGACATTTACTAAACTTAGCGAATAACTAGCAATCCTTGAGAATCTGCAGAATAACTCTCAAATGACTTGCATATTTTTCTCACTCCTACAGTAAATGAGGATATCACCAATCAAGACGATAATGAACAAGTTCAAGTACTATTTGAAAACTCTGTTCATTAAATCGATGAAAGTTGCAGGAGCATTAGTTAGTCCAAACGACATAACTACAAATGGATAATGACCATACCGAGCTCTGAATGGTATTTTCGAAATGTCACTATCTCTGACTCTCAGTTGATGATATCCCGATCTGAGGTCTATCATTAAGAAATGATTAGCACCCTAAAGTTTGTCAAATAATTCATCAATTATGGGGATGGGATACATATTCTTGATTATGCCCTGTTAAACTATATAGTCACTGTACATTCTAAGAGAACCATCTTTCTTCCTAAACAACAACACTGTTGCACCCCAAGATGAAATACTAGGTTTGATGAAACCCTTATCTAGAAGGTCTTTCAACTGCTCTTTCAATTCCTTAATCTTTGGTGGAGACATTCTGTAAGGAGGAATAGAAATAGGCTGGGTATCTCAAAGGAGATCAATTCCAAAGTCGATTTCCCTTTTGGGAAGGACTCTAGAAAGATCTTCTGGAAATACTTCTGGAAATTCACAGACTACTGGAATTTAATCAAGAGTTGGGGTTTCAAGGCTAGAATCCTTAACCCGAACTAGATGATATAGAACCCTTAGAGATCATCTTTTTGTCCTTAAGATAAGAAATAAATCAACTCAAAGGCGCTAAGCTACTACCTTAAATTCTGAGATTGGTTTGTTTTGAAACTTAAAACGAACAATCCTAGTTCTACAATCGATTGTGGCATAACATGAGTTTAACCAATTCATTCCTAGAATGACATCGAAGTCTACCATTTCAAACTCTACTAGATCTGCTGAGGTGACTTTCTGAGAGACTATGATAGGGTAATATCTATGTACCCGTCTATCCATAATTGGGTCACCAACTGGAGTAGAGACTAAGAAAGGTTATGAGAGAGTTTCTGGACTAATATGTAAGGAGTTACAAATGAAAGAGTATCCCCTGGATCTCACAATGCATAAACATCAAGGTCGAAGACACGTAAAGTACAGTGACTACATAAGGAGAAACTTCCGGATCATGGAGAGCCTGAAGAGAATACAACCTATTGTGGCGCTGACCTCCACCTGTACCAGATGAGTTACCCTGCTAAGTTGGGCGACTTTCTGGTGCTGCTGAAGTTGTAGACTAAGCTCTACCATTACCACCTCCTTGACCTTGTTCAGAAGGACAATCCCTCAACCTGTTACTATACTAACCACACCCAAAACTTCCCTCTTTTCCTGCAAGACATTCACCCAGATGGTTCTTACCACACTTAGGGCAAGTGGGATAAGCCTTAGGGCCTAAACCACTTCCCTGAGATTTAGAGACTAGTGCTCTACCCTTATGGTCATACCTGTTCTTGAAGGATGGAACACTTGCTGATGAAGGGGCTGGTGCCAAAAACTTCTGCTGACCTTTTGAGCGATTTCCCACCACCCCTATTTCTGCTGCATAATAGTCCATAGATCCCATCCCTAAGCCTGCTTATTTTCCGGTACATGTTCCCTAAGCTTATCAATCATCACCCTCAACCTGCTGAGCATGAGTCATAAGTCTAGAGATCTTCAATATCTCAAGTAATTCGCATTTCTGCACTCAATTTTCACCAAATTGACACTTCATTACACAACTTATTCATCTAGCCAGGAAGTCAGATCCAATGTGAGGAGCATACCTGGAGAATTTGTTAAACTTGAGTCCATACTCTTCGGACTGGTCATGTTACCGCTACCTTAAGTCATGAATTCCTTGGGATTTTGCTTCTCTCAACTCTAAAGGAAAACATGTCGATAAAAGTCTCACTAAGCAGTCCAAAAGTTGATAGGAGCTCCGCATTTTCAGCAAAACCCTTATTCTCTTTCACTAGTGTAATCACAAATGAGAAACTCCTTAACTGGTGTGATCGACTCAACCCTACATCCATTCCCATACGTGCTTGCATACCAACCTCAAAGATCTTCTTGATCTCATCCAAGAAATTCTGAGGATCCTCCTTAGCTTGTGATCCTAAGAAATCAAGAGGATTCATCCTAGCAAAGTCACCGACTCTTGCTGCCACTTCTCCACCATTTTCATTCTCATGAGAATGAACCCGATTGCTTTTGTTAGTCAGAATCTGAGCCAACATCTCTATGGCATTTCTGAACTCAGCGCTAGAGACTTCTTGATCTGGGACTAGAGGAGCTCCGTTTGTATTCCTGGCGTTCAGATTGCGAGTAGGCATGATCAGAAACGCAGAATGTCAAGTTAGAATGGAATATGATCATACCTCACGCATGATGAGAATACCCAGAAAGTGAAGTTTTTTTCGAAAACACTTCATAGCCTCCCCCTCATTAGATGTGGTGCACTTCACACCCATGAAAAGGACTCCACTTAGAAGAATCTTTTCAGACATCCTAGGACACTTAAACCTAGTACTCTGATACCATGTTTTGTCACACCCTGAGCTATCCATGAGATACGGACACGGAACGTAGGATCACAAGTTCTCCCAAGCTAACCCTGTTGGCATGATCATGAGCATACTACATAAAATAAATTGATGCGGAATCTAAATCCTAATTAAATCAAAAAAGACGGGGAATACCCATATTCTATAACGGAGATATTTGAAAATAATGAGCTTGTAATTATAAGGAAATATTAACTCAAATACGACAAGCTGAATCTAACTATTCAAATAAACCTCTACACTAGAACTAGCAATACTGGGAAAGCCCCAGCTCCAGCTAGCCAAAAACTGAAATAAATTACTGAAAGACAGAAATGAAAACTCAAGACTGTTGTCCTCAGAGAATGAGGACTCACCACTGAATCTGTTTTACTGGAGATCGGAATCGATCTATGCATGATCTGGATGTTGAATAACCTAAACCTCACTCACGAGAAGAATGTTAGCACAGAACGTATCGTCAGTACTTGAAAGGTACTGAGCATGTAAGATAGAGTAAAGCTGAAATAAAATATAACTGAAAAAGCATAAAAGCAAGTATAATAATCTTACATGATAAACTGAATTCAGAGCTGACTTGATCCAATGACCAATTTATAACATGGTGAAACTGAATACTAAATATACTGATAAATGGTCAATGCAGAGAGTCTGACTGAACTGTGGGAGCTATTGATTACCGATAATAAAATCACATGAGCTAAATGTGGAGTCTAATGTATACACCCCATCAGGAGGACCCAATATACCCTGCCAAAGGTATAAAGGCATGCTGGCGTGATCACTAAACTTATTGCCCACAGAGGGGACTTATAACTTACTTGGTTAGTAGTTCTGGGACTAGTGGGCACACTAAACCCTAGTCCAACACGGTATTATGCTACTCCCAATGAAATATTTAAGTTTACTGATTATGTCTGAGTTTATGTAAATACGGGATACCTCATACTGAACATGCAAACTAAGAATGCAACATTTAATCTGATAATGGTGCATTAAAAATTGAGGCATGTATAACTGAATAGCTGAAATATCTGGCCTAGCTTGTGTAATTCAAGGACTAAAGAAATACAAAGCTAGGGTTCTGAAATTAATGCGATAATCTGAGTAATAACATCATAATCTTATTTGGAACATGTATTTAATAGGTTCATGAAGTTCTATTAGAGTTCTAGAAACCCTAGGTTTAATCATGATAATAGAATGAAGAATTTAACTGAAAACTAGGGACCCAATGGGTGAAAGGAACCCACTAGTGAAATCCCACATACCTATTGATGAAATCCATGGAAAAATACTTAAATTTAAGGGCTAGAACTGCTGGAACTTGTTGCGTTCTTGAACTGGGGTTCTTGAGCTTTTTCGCCTTTCTTGCTTCTAATTTTTTGACTTTTGTTTTAATAATTCGACTTAGATATGTTTAAACTATGCTTCTAGGCTTAAAATGACTAAAATATGATGATTTAGGGTCTAAACGACGTGACTTATGGTTTAAATAGAGTGAGAAAGGTTAAAAAATCCCTGGGAAAGTTATTGTCGAACCAGACGACGGCCAGGACTGACGGTCCGTCGTCTGCCCGATGCCCCGTCGTTGGGTCCGTCGTTAGGTCCTGTTCGATATGCCTTTACTAAAATGGGCATAACCTTTTACTCGGAGGTTTTATTTTAGTAAGGTTGGTGGATATGGAAAGCTAATTCAATTATCTACCTTTAGGTAGGTCGTAGAACACTTAATTCAATTTTATTTAAGAGGTATGACCATTTGAAGTTTACCTTATTTCATTTCTCCTTAAGTATTTGCAAATTTTCCACCTATGGACCGTAGGTCCACCTACGAACCCTGCTGCTCATTAATAGCTCTTGTCAGAGAGTGCTAATGGGGGTCTTGATTGACGGTCACGAAATACGGACCGTCCTCTTACCTACGGACCATCAGTCCGTCTGTCGATCAAGACTTCGCCATTTTGTCCTGGCTGAATTTTTTGGGAGTTTCTAATCCCATCGACGGTTGTGCAATACGGATCTTCGATGACACCGTTGGGTACACATGCAATTTTTTTTATAAAAACTGATTTTTGGTCTATTTTGACTACGGGGTTTTACATATCTGGTAGAGCAATTGATGAAGATTGAGAACTATTGTCTGGATTTCCACCACCTTGCTTATTCTTAGGGCACTCTCTCATGAAGTGACCCTCTTGACCACAGTTGAAGAAACATGTCTGGCCATCACAATATATACCGACGTGGTCTCTACCACACTGGGCACATGTAGGATCCCAACTTCCTCCTTGTGACACACTACCTTGAGATTGGGCTGGTATAGCGTTGCAGTTTTGAGAATTTTGGCCATTATACTTAACACTGTTTCTGGGTGGCAGGTCGACTAATCGATTTTGTGGCATGCCCATTCTTCGCTTTCCGAAATTGGTAGGTCGATTCTACAATCCTTTATATTCTTTAGACTTATTCCCAGTCATGGATTTCTTGTTCCTGTACTCATATCTTTCCCTCAGCTTCTCCTCTTCAACTTGGTTCACATAAACTATCAATTGGGATATGTCCATGTCCTTGATCAACATTCATGTTCTTCCCTCTTTACTACATGCACAACCCAAGCCAATGACAAATAAACTCATTCTTTCCCTCATATCCTTAACCATCTACGGAGTATAGCGATACAGTTAGGTCAACTTCAGCCTATACTCATGAACACTCAAGGAGTCCTATTTCAGAGTAAGGAATTGTCGTACCTTTACCTCCTTCAGTTCTTGGGGAAATAAATATCCCAAGAAAGCCTATTCTAAACAAGCCCATCTTGGATGTAGTGCATCCTCATCTTTGATCTCCTTCCGTTGGTCGAACCAAGCCCTAGCCACATTCTTGAGTCGATAAGAAGCTATCTCAACCCTTTCCCTAAACTACAGAAATAACATAAACACCTTCTTCACTCTTCTATACGAATTTCCAGATCTGAATAAGCGGATAGTGCTTGAAACAAATTTCATAATCTTTTAAGAGTTAATCTGTCTTTTATTTATCCAATGACCGAATTTGGGTTTACGTTTATTGAGGATGAAGTTTTCGGGGTTGTGTTTGGTCCGCAAGGACCGTATCGTGCAGGTGGGGTAAGAGTTTTGAGGTTAGGGAGTTAGTGCTGTAGTATGTATGTTGAGTCGGGTTAGGATGGGGGTGATCATAGTTTTTGGTCTATGCTGGTGGGGTGTTTTTGCGTGGGTGGTGTAGAGGAGTCCTGGGGTGGATACATCCTGAAGAAAAATTCCCAAATACATCCTCGAAGTGTCAAGCCCCGTATGTCAAATATCCTTTTTTGGTTTTCCTGACTAGTAGTCATCGCTATGCTCTTAGCATCGTTCAATTTCATGCGTGGAACCTTTAAGGCAGTTTTGACCTTTCTCTGCTCCTTGAAGGTTGGCACGTTTCGGGTGCATTAGGTACTTTTAGTTCCTCAACATTCCTTCTGGCGGACTACCTCGTGACTACCCCCCCCACACTCTAACTGCAGGCATGATGATCTGAAACACCTGCAAGCACGAATTAGAGGGGAACATTTTAAAGACAAACTCTAAAAGACGAAAAAGATTATGAAAGGAGTGAGACTTCCTAAATTTAGTAGGCTCCTATCACAGATTGCGCACTCCTTCAGATGATGACTAGAGAAGACTCTCCAGACATGACTTCATAACTTTCCTAGGACTTTTGAACTTCTCTGCTCTCATACAAGAGTTTGTCTGCCTTGAGGCCTATACCCTAGACCGTGGCACTACTTAAAACCTTGTCCTGACTTACTTAACCAGTGGCAGCTTAGCTCAATGATAAAATAGACATATTCTCGTAATATAAATCAACCTCTTGACCAATAAACAATTACCCATTAAGTCTCAAAATTGACATTTTAATATAGAGACCAAAACTAGTAATTTAACTGAACTTGGGTCATATGAGGCCCTCTCTGAAAACACTTTCATGGACTGTTTGAAAAATCACTATGCGGCTGTGATTCTTATCCTGGTAACCGCGCGGCCTTAGGTTTCACCTAAATTACTTGACAACGTTAAATTTTATCATCCAAATATTTTTGGTTTAAGAAAATAATTTTAAAATACTCCTTTTGCTTTTCCACCATTCTGTGTGACACATACAATTGTTCTATTAATTACTAAAAGTGATTTCAGAACAATTTATTTTGAAAAGCAAAATTTGAACGTATTTACTACTGTTTTATAAATCAAATAATATAGATTTTTAGATATATTCCAACTATCCAAGGCATCTTTAGCTACCTTTTTTGTTAAGAAGACCTGTTTAGTTCATAACAATACTCCTTCCGATCTATTTTACTTGTAACTTTTACTAAAATTAATTAGTTTTTAAAATTTCTTATTTAAAAAAATTAAATAATATTATTTGCTATAACATTTTATAATCGTTATTTCACTCTAAGAAATGTGAACAAATGTAAATATAATGAAAAATAAACTAATATTTATGAAGACACAAAAAAAAAATAAATAAATAATTTCAGTGATTCTTTTATTCACGGCATTTTTGTATCATACACAACATACTTGTATCTTAAAGTTCATGTATGAACAAACCCAAAAATGGGGGGAGAAAAATTAGATCTGTAGTTTCTACATACCGCTAGAACCAAGTTTGAATTTTTTTATGTATATTATATATATATATATATATACATCACAAACACGAGTATATAGCAGAAACAAAAGTTTGCAGTAGAGCTCTTTAAGGCAAGTGGATGTTGGGGGGTGGTGTTTACCAATTGGAACGATGTGTCGTATTTCAAATAGGTAAACTTTAAATATTAGTTAGTACACATCTTTATTGATATAAAACCCTTATATATAATTTACATTATTTTTGTGTTTTCTTTCTTGTAAAATCTTTATTTAATTTCTTTCACGTTAATTTTTTTTTTTTACAATCATTTATCATCTTCTCAACTTTTTGAATTAATTTTTAATAAATTGTGTGTACTATAAAAATACTTTAACAAGTATCCTTTAATTTGAATGTTTTTAATATGTTGTGTATTATTTTGTTTTGTCTGCACTAAAAAGAGTTATTTTGATATATGTCTCAAAATCAACCTGTAATTTTTACATACAAGAATTTTGAAATCAAATCAAAACGGATACAAATAGAAAATAAAGCTCATAGTAAGAATAAAAGAGAGAAAGATTTACTGTAATAACAAAAAACCTTCTATACAGGTAAAATTGTGTATCAATTAATTTAAATACAAGATTAAAAAAATAGATTTTTTTTTAAAAAAATAATAATTTACTTTTAATAAAAAAAATTGTAAGTCTTTTAAAATTAATAAATGTTATTTTTTTATTTTTTTCAATTTTTTTCTTTGTATTTATTTTTAAATATTTTTTTTGATCAAAAATTTTTTACACTGGCGTGCGAGTGGTGTACAACACACCACACTTGGGTGGCTGAAAAGCTACACATCACACAAAGGTGCACAAAAATTCGAATAAAATGAGTTTACACGGGGTCAATAAGGTACTCTAGTTTAAAGTTTACGTGTGTCTCTCTGAACTTTCGGTTCATTAGATTAGGGGGATACTTATGAATTTTTCCCTTTTATTTTTTGTCTAATCCTATTATGAAATGCCTAATACTATTTTGTGATATTGAAAATTATATACTTAATTTATAAGGAAACCTGTGCACCCCTTTTGAACCATAAGCACCCTTCCCTATTGAATTTGTTCAATGCATTCTCAACAATAAAACTGATATCCTACAATATTAATATCACTTTTGAAAAAAATTAAGTTGAATTAACTTTATAATGTATTTATTGCATTTCATAAGGATTGTGGGTTGTTTGTAGCTGTTTTAATCATTTTCTTACCGATGAAAATTTTAATGCCACATTTGATGGGATTTCAACCCGATTTTCTTTGTCAAGAGTATGGGCACTAGTATGAAAATATGATTGTCCTAAAGTTCGAAGAAAAGATATCTAGTGCAAAAAATGATCCCCAAAGCCTACCGCTCTTTTCACGCCCCAACCAGTTGAAGAGGTGATTTAGTCAACCGTAAGTAGTTCATATAGATCACTGGATAGACGCCTTATTACCTATGGATTGGCGCCTGTATATCCCAAATTTTTCCATCAAAAAACATTATGAGGTACGCCCCCATTAATAGTTGGGTACCTCACATATACTCATTACCCATTTATAACTCTCATATTTCCCCCGCATTTACAGCCCTTTCCTTTCCAAGAAGTTCGCTCAATTTTCAAATTTTTCTTGTGTATTATCCCACGTATCTGGCGCCAGTAGCACCCAAAATTTCTTCTCGATAAATTTTATGAGTACCGTTCTTCAAAAAAAAATCCTTGATGAGTTGGGTAACCTTCACATATGCTCACACCATTTTTAATGTCCATTACCGCATTTACAAGCCCATTTTAAGAATCATCAAAATTCCCTAATTTTTCGTGTATATTAGCCCATTAATCTGGCGCTCGGAGAACCCAAGTTGTTTTTCTCTCAAAACTTTATGAGGACCTCCGTAATAAGTTGGAGAACCTCTTCATCACGTATACCCCACCCTCATTTTTAACGCTCGTGTTTACATTTACAAGCCCTTTTTAGATCGCCGCGAAAAATTTCTCAAATTTTCGTGTAAATTTAATCCCCATGGATCAGCGCCCAACATATTAATTTTTTTCTTAAAAAGAAACTTTAGAAATTCCTCCTTAATGAAGTTGGATAATCTTCATCGTAATACTCAAACCATTTCTAAAGCCCCTTTTCCCATTTTCCGCATTTGACACCAAGTCCTTTTTAAAAAATCAATTCAAATTCTCCTTATCTTTTTTTTTTTTTCTTTGTTTATTAGACCATGCTATGGCGTCTGGAAGCACGCAAAACTTTTGTTAATCAAAAACTTTTAAGGACCTATGTAATGAGATGATGAACCTTCACGTAACTTGCAACCTTGTTATGTTCCGTTTCCTCCTCACTCCTCCCCTCCGCTTTTATAACTCTTTTTAAAGAATCCTATCACTCAACTCAAATTCCCCTATTTTTCGTGTGTATTAGCCCATGGATCTAGCGCCAGGAACATCCAAAAAAAATCGTTGTTTAAAGTTTGGTCTAGTTATACCCCGTTTAGAGTTTGGTTTATCTGTATCCTCACCGTCTAACCCTTCGCCCATATATGCATAATGCCCATGTAGATGTTAGTTGGTGTGCTAGATATGTCCAACTCATTTTCCATAGTCATGTCATTTTGACCTTAGCTCATAACATTTATATTAAAATGAAAAGGGATTAATTATGCATCCATAAATCAGTTATGCCTCACACTTTTCAACATTCTTTTTAACCATTGGGATTAATCCTAAACTACATATAATTTCAACGTAACGATCATTAATATGACACAAACGAGCATGCCAAAAATGGAAGAAGAAAGAATATAGCAGAAGTAGAAGTTTTGTTAATCTCAATATTAAACTTAAACATCTCATCACATGCATACCCCTTACCCACAAAAATACTCTTCTTCACTATTACATATTGATCAGATTCAATAATCTGTTTAAAGCATGCTTTTTTAAGAAGAAAATCAGACATCAAAATTTTTCTCATAGAAGGATTATAAAGTACATTTTTCAAAGTTAATACCCTTCAAGAAGTAAAACACAACTCAACATATTCCTTCCCAAGAATTTGAGTAGTGTGAGCATCACCAAGCATGACGGTTTTGGGCTCCTAAAAAATGAGTATCTTTGTCATAAGAGACATAACAGTTTGCACCAGAATCAGCCCACCATCCATAAACATTCTCAATCATGTTTATGTCGGTAATCACCGCTGCAAAAGGTTCTTGATAACGTTTACCTGAGGGTTAGGACCACATATCCGGAACTTGTTAACTCGAGCAACATGCCCACTCTTGCCACAAACAAAGCATGATCCCTTTTCTTGAACTTGTTGAATTTATGTTTGGTGATTTTCACCACTATTTTTCTTAAGAGGTATACCATTATTTTTTTTGAGTTTTTATTCTTAGGCTTTAAAGAAGTATTTTTGTGAGTTTCAAGAGTAGCATTATTCGAAGTAATTAAATTTACTTTCGATGTGATGTTGTTCTCTTCTGTTTGTAAAACTGCATCTTGGCCCCTTGCTTCTTCTTCCATGTTAATTTTCATTATCAAGGTTTCAAAAGAGGTTTCCTTTTATTTGTGGCGCATAGTTTTTTTATATTCCTTCCAAGAAGGTGAAAGTTTATCTTCTATGCCACAAACAATAAGGTTATCTCCAATTTTAACCTCTACATACCTAAGCTATACAACAATCATGATAAACTTTTGAGCTTGGTCTACTACTGATTTATTGTCAACCATTTGGAAACGAAAAAATCTACTAGCCTCATATTTATTCGCTCCCGCCTCTTCGGTATCATACTTTCTCTGCAAATTCTTCCAAATTTTCTTTGCACTAGAGTGAGTCCTACCATAATAATCATAAAAACTATAAGATAGACAATTAAGAATATAATACTGACATTTATAGGAATCACCATCGTACTTTTTCACTTTCTCTAGATGAGAAATAGTTTCATCATCATTCATAAAGGTGATGTCTACTTTATTAGAATTCTTCTCAGTTAACACACAAGAAACATTAAGAAGACTTAAATAGAAAATACTTTACCCTTCCATCTCTTAAAATGGTTACCAAACCGCATTGGCTTGTTAAGGTCTCCCATCTTGACATCCGCGATTTTTTCAATTGTAGCCATGTTAAATATCCTTAAAATTGTTAGTGAAAACTTACAAGATAACAAAAATTATAAGACTACAATTAAAAATAAAATGAAAAAAATAAATCTCTTCAGGCTGAGGTGCGAATATCTCGCTCTCTTTGAGGAGATTCAAGCCCACAATAGCAAATATTTTGACCGGTCCAGCAGTAGTCCTCTCTGACTTGTCCCCTCTAGGATACAACATGTCACGCCCGGAACCTACACCCTGGACGTGACCGGCACTTAAAGACCATTGCTACTCCACAAGCGAACCCTCATCCTAGCTGACTACAAGCGGAAGACTAACTTAAGCATACAAAAGGTTAAAACGGAAATAAAAGTTATTAAGTTAAACATTACAAAGCTTTTAACTCAAATGAACAACTTTGAATAAAAATCATATATATTAAACTTACCATAAAATAGACAAGTTTAGTCTTTAAAAAATTTAATAAAATAAATGATTAATACACCCCAACTATACTGACTATCTATGAAGCCTTTAACTGATAATAATGGAAGTTGAAAAAAGACTCACGACATCCTGACCTAACTGAAAAGTAAATGAAATCCTCCGGAAACAAGGAGGCTCACCATGGGTAACACGCACTCTGGGATGTATCAACAAAGCTCCTGTTGATGATTCTGAATACCTGTGTTTGCATCATCAAAAGATGCAGGACAATTGACTCATTATGTGGAATGTATGATCATGTAAGGGAAATTCTAAAGAATAAAAAATAGATTTGCACTTGATGAAAAGGAAACATACTTACTTCTTTTCAACTCAACACAAATCAAGAATAAGATACTCAAGTCAAAGATTAGACATTCAACTCAAGATACTCAACTTAAAGTATTCAATTCAAAATACTCAACTCATGATACTTAACTGAACCTATTTCAATATAAAGTGCAATATAAAGAAAAAACTATTTTAAAACATGATGTTAACTCAAGATAATAATATCATAAAATACTTATCATGCTCCCTCTCAAAGTCTACTCGTGCAATGCATGAATGAAGTCCTATACCTCCATTCACACTAAGCAACCCTTGGGACCATGTAATTGATCTGTGGCGTATTATCTAACCGACAACCACCATTATTAAGCCTAAGTGGTGATACAACGTCCTCGTCATGCTGTCAGAACTTTCAATAATACCTTGCGGACATAGAACATCCGCACCTAGTGGATCCCCTGGTAACCTCACGTGATCATCTACAAAGTATGACACAAATACCCATATGAACTACATAATTTACGTGGGATTGAGTTATATGAACTCTCCCTCATCGCCCAGATCGGTGCTCCATCTATCCCAAAACTTGTTTTAGCTCATACATTTAATAAAACTTCCTTCCTTTGGGTTGAGATAATTTACTAAACCCTTTAGTTTTAAAAGCTCTTCTTGGAATCAATATTCCCCTCTTTAGTTCAAAACTCTTTTGGAACTTCTTAGTTCCCTTTTAACTTAAATGTGAAACACTTATTAACCTTTAGGGAATACTTTGTCCCCCTTGTAACTTTAGAGAAATGAACTCAACTCTTGCTCTTTACTTAACTTGAAACTTAACTTTTAGGGAATACTTAGTTCCTTATAGCTTTTGAGAATTTAACTTAACTATTTACTCTTTCTTGAGTTGAACTTTAAGTCTTTAAAAAAAAGTGAAAACGTTTGTGAAAGACTTTATGAAACTTTAGAAAATTTACTTTTACTTGCTCTTATCTTGTAAACTGTGCTCTTAACTTTCCGTGAATTAAAGTATGGATTCAAGGTTCATGATCTCATATTTATGGATTATTTCATAATTTTCAACTTGGAGGGTTCATGCAGAATTTTGAGCCTTAACTACTCAACTCAAGGACTCAAAGACACTTCTTATCTCAAGATTGTTTGACTTATAGGGTTCATACGAAATTATGGCATGAAAAATTCAACTCAAGGACTTCATGGGTTACACGTAATAGTTTCATAATTAGAATTATAATCTCAAAAGGAATAAGAAACTGAATAGTCAAGATTTAGAATTTGGAGATACTACTCCTCTCAATGATACTCAATTTATGGAACTCATGTATACAACTCTTCTCATTCTCTTACTTACTTCCTCAAATCTTATCTTAAACTTAGTAGTTGATCTCAAAGGATTCACAATTGAAATCAAAGTCTTTCTTGAAATTTACTCTTAACTCTCTCTTGAATGTGAATAATGTGAATGATGACTTCAAGATTTATGGTTCATGATATGAAAGATCTAGGTCATGTTTTTGACTCATGATTACATACTATTAAATCTTATACTCACTTGCTTGAGTCATGAAACAAGTTACTAGAAGTTGTGGAATACTCCTCAAAAGAACTTGAAGGGACTCTCTCAAAAAGTTCGGAAGAACTCTCAAACTTAATCTTGAGTTTACCTTGAATTTGAATTATTATTTCATGGTTATTATTCATGTTATGAATGATTTATAAGTGTTTAGAAGTAGTTTAAAGTGTTTAGGATCAAAAGGAGTGAAGATACACTTTAAATAAGCTCAAACGGAGTGATCGAGGGCAAACTGAAGGGGGCAGGTGACCTTAGGGCTATGGGTGGAACGGGGCGCCGACCCCTGTATGAAATATAATGGTTTGGGGCGCTCTAGCAGGAGCGCCATGCCAGGCCCCAAACCCAGAAAATTCTGCCGAGCACTTTTGCTCATTTTCTCACCCGAAAAAACAAAAAGAAAAAAAAAAAAAAACAAACACGAGAACACAACAAAAAAAAGGTGAGGGGAGAAACACACAACACATCCACTAAAGAAAAAACAAAAAGGGGAACCAAAAAAAAAACGGCCCACCCACCACCTGGACAACAGCAGCCCTCCCACCAGAGAATAAACAACCCGTCAAAGAAGGCAATCCACCAACAAAAAACCTCCGCAAAAAAAGTACATACTCCTGTTCCCCACCCCCCCCCACACCCCCCCAATTCTACCCCCCAAAAAAAAAAGATAGAAAAGAACCCTCCCCCCCCCATGGAAACTAAATCGCTAAAATCGCAACAGTTTTCGTCTTCACAATCAATGAACTCGCTTACTGACTCGTTCCTCTCTGAATATACTGGAAACAACACTAAAATTACTCAATTTATTCCCAATAATTCATCAAAAACTCAACACAACAAGATTTAGAATGAACCTCAAAAACACATACCAAGAACTCATCAAGAACTAAATCTTTAAACTTTAAGCATGAGATTTTGCTGAAAAATTACATAATTGGAGTGTGGGTGAACTAACCCAACACTATGTAAGCTTACATATATCTTATGGATTAGACCCATGCCAAAAATTCGCAACTAAACTCAAGAACGTCGATGAAAGCCTTCATCCTGCGCCTCTTTTGTCCTCGTTTCTTTCTTGTCTCTTCATTATTTTGGGGGGGTTTTGAACACTCACTAAACTCAGGTGTGATTAATATCTACAAACTGAACCCAAAAGTATAGACCCCTAAAATTATTAACTAAAAATGAATACATCTGATTGGGCAAGGAAAAGACAAAATATCCAGCACTATTTCGTACTAACTTTTCTTAACTGGACAACCTAACTTCAAAAGATCATATCTCACTCACCCGGACTCAAAATTTAGCAAAATCGGTGTCTTCGGAAATATAATTCAATGATATTTCCTATGGTATCTTGTAGCACACCAAACTCATCTTGTGCTAGAAGTTATGATCGTCTGAATTTAACTCAAAACTCATACCTAGTTTAACTTGCAAAATTTCAGATATTGTTATTTCCAATTAAATTCTTTTTGGAACTCTTGGTGTTACTTATAGTGACCTGAACTTAATACATAATAAATTTTAATTTCTTGGTAAAAGCTCACTCACTACGATGAACGATTCGAGTCTTAGCTCGAAAAAGAAACTCCACAACTCTGGACAAGAGTTGAGTCTAATCCTCCACAAAAAGAACACCTCCCATCAACTAATAAGAACTCTCTTTTTTTGACAAACTTTATACTCTATATTTTCTATTATGTGTTGTGTGTTCAAACCAAATGAAGATCACCAGTATTTACACTAGAAGAAGTCTTCCTAGCAACGAATAGGAAGACAATGGTGTAATAAATAGTGAAAATAATGGTCTTAAGAGTTACATATGTTACAAGGTATAATGGAGGAATAAAGAAAGAAAAATGAGAAGTTACAAAAGTTCTGTTGGCTGAAAGATGAAAGCCAACCGTTGGTGACATTCAAGAAAATAATTGTAACATATGCAGTAACTCTAAAATGGGGTAATGCTCTAATCCAGAAGTAATTGTCATTACTTCAATAGCATGTGAACAAGTCAACCAAACGGCCAGAGACATTTCTGACTGTACAATTAATATTCTTTATAATATATTAAAATGCCACACTAAAATAAAGTGTAATAATTAACAACTTAAAGATATTTTAAAATTTTAATTGACTTTCTGAATTTCATTTACATCATGCAATTGAGACAGAGAAAAACATATATTAGTTTAAAACAAATAAAAATATTATAAATTATAATAATTAACAATTTAAAATTTATAAAATACGTCCACGAGAGAATGAACATTGACATTCCTGTTACTGCTCTTGTTTTGCCAGATGTAGGTTTTCTTTTTAGCAAACCTAAGCTTGTAGCCTATCGTTGAATTTTCAAAGAAAATGCGTTTTATTTGGAGGGGTGTCCATTTTACAGATCCCTCCGTTTATAAGAAGGTGCCACATTAAATGGGGAGACTTCATTACGTTTGTGTAGGGGCTGAGGCGGATATTAAAAGGTTCTATAATCCTCTATCTTGCCTCCGAGATCAAACCATATCTCTTAGTTTTTTTGTAACAAACCTTTTTTTTGTTTGTCTTTTTTTTTTTTTTTTTTTGTCATCTTTCCAGCAATATGCTTATGTTTTTGCTTTGGATTGGTTTTACAATGTCTGAGAAAAAACCCTTTTGCAAAACTTGAAGTTTGACTTATTCACTTTCCATAGGTGTGATGGTTCCATGCACTGCTATATAGAGTTTTTCTTGTGTAATATTGTTTGAAATATCTGGACGCATAATAATAGGTACCTCCTTGAGTACAAATTGAACCAAGTTTTGCAAGTTAAAGTATTTATTGGGTCAGACAATTCCTTTGAGCCTCACTCTTAGATTTCAAACTAATGTGGGATTTAATTGCCCATGTTAATGGGGGGGGGGGGGGAAACCAAGCAAGAGGCCATAGATCTAGAACAAAGAGTTTGGATCAAATCACCGTGATGGCTCTTTATTGAATTGTTTAATGAGTTATTATATATATAAAAAAAGTAATTTTATACCCAAATACATTTTCCTTAAAATTTATAAGTTTTAAATACAATCGCAGCAACAAATCAAATAGTTAACATATGGATCTTATTATAACTGATAACTTAATCGCACTAACTATCATATTATAATTTGAATACAACTAACATAACCCTATGTAGATTTGAATTCAACTAAAACTTTTATCTATATAATTAATTAATATCCCTTTCCTAGTAGGAATTTAATCCAACGAAATTTTTATCTATAGTAGTAATTATATCCCTTTCCTATAGGAATTGGAATCCACAAAAGCGTTTAGATGGAATTAATAATTCCTTTTCGGAATATGAAGAAATGTAGTAATATATATACACGTCCGCTTCCCTAAAATTGGTTTCAAAAGGTAATCAAAACTACAAGGAATAAAATTAGGTGTCGTGGAAGCTGCAATGAAGAAGAAGAAAGAAAGACTGGGAACTTGATCCTCAAACTTACTGTCGACACTTAATTGCCTTGGAGGTTATGGGCCGTTTTAATAAGGCAAGTCGGCGACAAGAATCGCAGGTATAATTGATTAATTAAACTAACTTTTTTCATTAATGTTTATACATATACTTTAATTTGTTTTTAACGCGTTTTCTTGAATATTGTTTGTTTAAACTAAATAAGTTTTGTACATTATTTTTGAATATATTGTTTATTAGAATGCACAAGTACACTTTATATATTGGGTTTACGTTTCTAAAACTATATCTACAGGGTTACATTTTTGAATATGTTGTAAGAATGATTATAGTATATCTATATATCTCTTATCTCTCTCTATTATCTATATCTCATCTATATATATAGATATATATATATATATATATATATATATAAGGGTCTACGTGTCTTGAAAACTATATATTTACGTGTTTACTTTTTTCTTGAATCTTGTTTGAGAATGATTATAGTAAAATTTATTTAGTGTTAGAGTTGCTTCGAAAAATATTGGTTATTAGATGACTAGATAGTGATTATTATGTTTTCTGGAATATTGAAATTTACATGTTATCATGGGAAACTAGAGGTTGAAAAGTAATATTATTTATCAAAATTTTAATTACAACATGATGAATTTTAGTTAAAATATTTAATTTGAGAGTGGAGAGAAGGATTCAATAGAAGAACAAGCAGATTGGAAGAGGTATCCTGCAAGAAGGTTCTATTTGGTTCATCTTCAACACTCCAATATTGCTGATGTAGTATATATATTTACATAATTAATTTTATTATTTTGCAAATCAGCTGAAATATATATTAATTTTGTGCAGTTCATGGAGCTATAAAGAAGACGAATTTTGTCAAAGATTACAATAAAATGTAAAAAATGTGCAAATGTTACTAAGTACAAATGGGAATTGTTGCATCATTTGTGGAATAGGTTGGTGGAGGTTACTCTTCAATCCCTATCTTTCCAACATAACTATGAAGAAGAAATTGTCTTTGGATACAACATACAAGTGGCATGACTTGTTGCGAACGGGTTATTAACATTCATTCCACAAGATTGTTCATAGAGATGTGAGAACTAAAATTTTACTTGTACTGACAAAAATAGGACCAATAAAATCGTCGAAGATAATGGATTTCAAATCTCCTATTACTTGTATTTCCTATGATTGTTTGGAACAATGGAACTATGGTTATATGGCTCCGAGGTTTTTGAGCGGTTTTGTCATCTGATCATAAATGGTGATGTCTACAGCTTTTGCAATTTGCTTGTGGAATGTATGCTTGTTTACGTCCATATCCTCAACACATTTCTCATAGTAAAATCTCACATCAAATTACAAGGTACTTTACTAATTGCTTACTTGTCCCTTTTCATTAATTAATTGTCAAATTAACTAAGGAGTTTGTTTTGTATGTAAATTTCCAGTAGTGCGAGGCCTTGAGATCCAAAAAGTTGCCACAGCATTGTCAGAGTAAATGAAGAAATGTTTGGGATGTAAACCCACAATAGGCCAGAGATGAAGGGAAAGTGGTGCAGATGTATTAGCCATTAAGACAAGCAACCACACCAACAATTATATTAATTACGTGTAATTATAATGTGGCTACTGATATTTCCAACCCTATTTTAGTGAGCAATACAATCTATTCATGTAAATTTCTTACAATTTACATTCCAAATTTGTCATCAATTTTGTACCAGTTAATTCGAAATAGCTTAACATTTTACCTATTTTTTGGATACTCCGAACTTAATACCTGAGTTCTTTAGGATCGCTGATCAGACATGACCAAAATTGCTCTCAAACTAATGACAACTTTTCTGCTTCGTTTTACTCTCCATTCTACTGCTTCTCACTTGCATCTATTTTTTGGTGTGGATTTATGTCAGGATTTGAGCTATGATATACATTAGAACTAATTCAAATGTAAAAGGTGGCAGAAACTATGAAAATGTCATCAAGATAAACAAAACCAAAATCAAGATAAAAACTTTATCCAGCACAAAGGAAATTATTCCAAAGTTGAAGTGCGATGGAGTTGGAGTAACAAAGATTTCATCCAAGAAATAGAATACAAATACCTCTATCTTGTACAAACGCAAAGGTTTCAACGGACTACACGCAATAACCTCTATTTTGACATAACTCCCTTAGGGTTGTACACACACCTTAATTATAATGGTAACGTTATTTTACAAAAATTATATTACCTTTCTATCCTAAAAACTTTTTTAAATGAATAAATATCATTCTAAGAATTGACGTTGTATAAAGACCTTAATTAGTGATAAACCATTAAATACCCGCGCTTCCAATGAAATTTCAAATTTAATTTCTTCCTTTTTTGTTCTTTTCCTCATTCCAAAATATTATACATCAATCAAATCCCAATACAAAAAAAGACAATTAGTCATTGTTACTGGTAAAGGATGGAGGTCGTTGAGTATTTCAAAGAGTGATCTAGGTTTCAAAAGTGAAATGCAAGCACTAAACTCATATATAAATATTTAAGTAATTACTGAAATTTAAATTGGGAAAGATTTGAAACCTACCATTCTGGAACTTGGAAAAACAAAAAGAACTGGTTTTGTCAAATTTTTTGTTATTGATCAAATTAATGTTTGCGGGTTTTGATAATGATTTGTAGTTGAAATTTGAGACCAAATGAACAAGGGGAAAGGGTCCATAATATGTCCCTAAACTAAAAAATTTTTATTTTTGAAAAAGGTCTAGTTTTTATTCTGTTTAAGGTTTAGTTACATCTGTACCCTCGCCGTCTAACTCGCCTATTATGCCCTTGAGACGTTAGTGGATCCGCTGGAACTATCCAGCCATTCCATGACATGCCATTTTGACCTTAGCACAGTAATTTTGTATTAAATTATAAGGGATCATTATGCCCCTAAAAAGTTCCGAACCATAAAACACCTTAACTGACCCATACCGTCAATTCTTTAAATAAATTACCGAGCCTTTCAACAATTTTTGTTTAATTTTATTGTTTCAGTGAATTTGAGAATAGTAATGGATCCATAAAAAATATGAAAAAATAACAATTTGTCAAATAATTCACAATTAAATCTAGTAAAACCTCAATTCAATAATTTTTAAAAAATTTATTTTTTTCGGTAAATCCCAAAAAGGCGTAATTGATTATTAAAGTACGAAAAAATATGTAAATTAACGTCAAAAATGGACACTTAAATATAGTCAACCTTACATTCACAATTTACATACAGTTTTTTGAATTTATTTTTTTCGACCAATCCCTAAAATGAGTAATCTCTATTAATGAAGAAAAAAGATGAAAATAATATTAAAACTTCCGGAAAAATTCAAAAATAAACATAGTAAATTTACTTCGAAATAGCTTTCTCTATCTATTTATCTTTCAGTTCTTTGCGTCATGTTCGGACAAAAATGGATTGACTATCACCCATTTACAATGGTTGCTTAAGGAGTGGCTTCCGAGAGACAAGAATAGCTAATATGATAGAAGAGGCAGCATCGTTGGGAAGTTGTGAGGGGTGAAATTACGGTGTGTTTGGTTCTACACGTTGACCTTTATTGTCTTGACATATTACTTCAAATGTTCATCATAAATTGAATAGAGTCCTGTTTTCTTTCATTGAAGGTTCAAGAGAAAAAAAGGATAATTTCCAGTCACAAACATGCAATGTGTTTATAGGCACTCAACTTTTTGTACTTTCTTTTAAATGATTGTGTGTGTTTGTAGACGTTAGGTATACGAAAGAAAATAAAACAGTGGTTTTCCTTTATTCTATTATGAATGAACTTGTATCAATATAGACACTTAAATATAGTTATCGAACCTGTCAATATTTTTATAGCGTATCACTTTATAATGTCAAAACCATCCGATCAAATATTGGTGGACTATTTAACATTCATTTTTTGGAAATAGTCATTGTGAGAGATAATGTGACGGAGTAATATTGACCAATTCAATGACTGAAGTTCACCAATGGAATGAACATGAAAAGGTCATCATTCTTAAATAATGGTAAACATGAATACACTATCTTTAATAATCCAAGGGTATAATTGGAAAGAAGCGTCTTATAGAGCTGTCAAACCACACACAACATGGATGGGAAATAATGAACCAAACACTTGATAAAAATACCATTTGCATTTAATATTTCTTTCCAAATGCCCTTCCAAGCTCTAGGGGTGCGATCACTACTATTCTAATGATTTTTGCAATTAATTTAAGAGGTGAAAACATTTATTTATTAGTGTATATATAACATGCTTGCGAAGAGGATCCTCCCTTCTGTCAAGTACCGTCGTATAATAAGTACTTGGCAAATATTGTTTCGCTATTGCAAAGAGCTTGATATTCTCGTTTGCGTAAAATAACTGTCGTTCCCAGGATAACTTGTTACCTTCTATGTACCCCCAAACATGGCAAAATTGAAAAAGAATTTTTATAAAATATTTTTTCAACCCACCAAACACCCCTTGCTGATTGTACTTTTCTCTATTTTTGATCATGTTATAATACACAATTTTTTTTTTTTTTTTTTTATTTTTTTTTTTCTTTTTTATTTTTTTGTTATTTGTTTTTTTTATTCCATTCGTGTGGTATAATGTCGTTTTTTTTAATTAGCATGCAACCAGGGTAAGTTAAGTAAAAGGGTGGCAAATATGACCGTTTGGGAGGATCATCACACTAGATTTACTCCTCCCCTATTCTTTTAATAGCAACTTGACGAAAAACAAAATAAGTTGAGAAATATTCCAACACACTGAGAAGAAAGCTTGATAATTAGTGTGCGAATCTCGACGAAGGCTGCAAAATTTCTCAAGTTGTGTTTCGTCTGCTATCCATCATTTGTTTTTTAACCGCAAAAAAAATTATAACTTTTTTGATCTAAACTGCTATGGAACTATGTTCAATTTCGAATTAGGGTTTTTATTTGTTCTGGTACATCAGAATTCGTTTTTGGTTCCATCATATGAAGTTATTCTAGGTTTTTCTTTGTTAGATTAAAAGAAATTGTAGTGATCTGATCTTGATACAAAACCCTAGGGTACTTAGGTAATATATAACCATAGCCCAACAACAACAGTGATATTTTCCCCTGTACAAATAAGAATGTTAAGGATCATCTTAGCCCACCTCGTATTTATAGAAAATGAAACTTCATCCCTTTAATTTTTAGACCTATTCTTCATTGGAGGAGAGTTGAATACTAACTATTACACTCTCTATTCACTTGTCAATATTATGTGATGTTATTGGTTTCTATTATTTTCTAATTAACAATATTTTACATATAATGTCATTAATTAAATATCTTAGATTCATAATTTTTAAATGTAATATTAATATTTAAAAAAACAAAAGTATTTTAATCTATATCTTTCATCCCCCAACTAAAATATTTGATTCTTTTTTCTAATTTTAGTCAATAATAAATTTCATTTTAGTATTATTCATAAAAGAATGCACAAAATTAAAATGATAAGATGAAAATTTAATTTAAAATAGAATACACACATAGACTTTTAAATAACAAGATAAACATAATACAATAATAACATAGTAATTGTTTTATCACAAAAATGATTTAGTAACATAACTCCATATATTTTACTTACTCTGTAGTGCAACATGATCAAATATAGAATACAACACTGAAATCTTTTGATAAATAGGTTTCACTTCATAAAGTTGAAAAACCTCTAGCTATTCTCATTATATAGCTTATTCTACAATAGTAATACTTGACACATGTATCATTCCAGATCGACATATAGAACTAGCAACTCCACTATGTGTCTCAATCAACACTTCAATGAAGCCTTCTTTTAACTTTCAGATATATGAGAAGGAGCATTAGAATGTGATTTCAATTGGCCTTTACCTCATTCATATTCCCCCTCTTTTTTCTTAACAATCGTACACACATTCATCCTCAAGCATTTGCGCAAGGCTACAATGCTGGGGGAGTGTCTTGCACTAGTACCCCACACCAACAAATACTTTACATAATTCCACCAGTCTTTTTCTTCTTGAAGTATATCCGAAGAGGTCTCTTGTTTAATCGCAAGCTCGCCGCTACCAACTACTTTGTCAATATTTTCCGATGACCTCTGATAAGTACTACTACTTATAAAGTTTTGATGATCTCCACACAAGTGTATGGACCCGGTCCTCTACAGAGTATGTTCGTACAAGTCATAATGCTCTATAGATGGCAAGTTGTCACTTCAGTGCGTTGGTGAGATGCTAGTGTCCTAGACCAATCAGAATGAGCTTAGTTGTTTGTACAGTGGACAATAGATTTTCATGGTTGCTATATTAAACACTCAAATAACAAAACATTCATTCATTCAAAGAAAGAAAATCAAGCCTCAAAATTGCAAGCAATGTGATATTTGCATTCCAGCTTCCTTCCTTCATTTTCTATTTTGATAGCTTGTATTTGTGCATATATTGTAGGAATTGTTTCATTTGTGAGAGAAGTGTTTCATGTTTGTGTGAATATTTGTAGCAACATAGTTAGGATTAACTTTGTTTCTTATACTCAAAGTCTATATTAATCAGTTAGGATTATCACAGTGGAAGTGTTACATCTGCTTAGTCTCGGATTTAAGTAATAGGAGGTGTTACTTAGTGTTGAGATTAGCCGGTTAATCTCGTGTTGTAAACTGTGTTTCACTGTTACTTGTGAAGTTCAGTAATAACATTTTGAAAATTCGTATTACGAGAAGTTGTGGTTTTATTCCCTTGAGTAAGGAGGTTTCTATGATAAAATTATGCGGTTAAAGTGTTGTATTTTAGCATGGTTCCTTTTATGGGTTACATCGTTGTAAGAATGGTTCTATAGTAATAAGTGGATGGCCATATATTCCAACAAGTGGTATCAAAACTTTACTTTTCAATTTGGGTAACACCAAGAAAAGAAAATATCCTGTAGGAATGGCTGCTCTACCCAATATGGAGGAAGGAAATCATCTACCAGACTACTTCGGTTCAATGGACAGTATTATAGGTGGTGGAAGAATCACATTCATGACTACATTAATGCTGAGCTCCATTTAATTTTGGTGGAGGGAAAGAAGGAGAAATCAATTGCCTCCTAAATCTCGTATGTCCCTCTCAGTTCTCTCCCTCGCCTCTCTCACTTTTTTCTTTGTTTTTGTATAAGGTGAGGGAGACAATATGTACCAATATAAATATATATATTTCCGTCCTATATGTTTATAACTATACTAATACGAATCTTTCTTTACCCAGATCTATTTTGTTTCTCTCTCTCGCTTTGTACAAATATAATGTACAATTTGTGTATATGTTCGTATAAAGCGAGAGAGAAGATTTAATATATATTATACACAGAGATATAGATATAGATAGATATATATATATAGTAGATATATATAATATTATATATAGAGGATCTATATATGGGAAAAGGGTATGATATACCCTCAACTTTGCATTTAGCCTGATATACCCCTCGTTATAAAAGTGGCCATATATGCTTTACCGTGATAAAACGGCTAACATTATACCCCTTGCGTTACAAAAGACTACATATGGCTTTTATTTTAACGGAAAGTTAAAAAATGTTTTATATTTATATTTATTAGTTGAATTTTTTTAAAAAAATTATTTTGGGGTATATATGATTCTTCTATCAAAGTTCAAGGGTATATTTAAATTTTTTCATCCATAGATTATTTTTGACTCTTTTATTAAATTATTTGAGTTTCTTATTCTTATTTTGTTTTTTATTCATTCCTTAGTTAAAGAAAAAAAATTTAAACATTTTTTTTTTTTTGTGGATTGTAATTTAATTTCGTATTCGAGAAAAATTTTGATATCTACCAATAAGTTTTACAAGAATATTAGGTGAAAACATAAATAATTTGATTATCAAAATAATAATTATAATAGTCATTCAAACAAAAGAAGTCAAAAACAATATATTTGACTCGAAGTATTAAAATTTACCATATGGGATTATAGTTTTTAGAGAAAAAAAAAAACAAAAAAATAAAAATTTAGATTAAAATTATTTTATTTTTCATTTCGGTTAGAGGAAAAAAGGTATATGTGAGCCATTGTTTACAAGTAGAGGGTTGATGGTGGGTAATTATGAGTTCACTTTTCATAACAAGGGGTTATATCAGCTCTAAATGACAATGTTGAGAGGTATATCAGGGACCCTTTTCCCAGTAAATATAATATTGCTCAAACGTTATAAAAATATTTATGTCTTGGGTTTGAGTAATTGTTCAAACTTATCCTCCCCTTAAAAGAGTGGGTAAACTAGTCTGAAGTATCTTTGTAACTCATAGTTCTGTAGGAAAACAAGTTTCTTTGCTTAAGTTAAAAATTTATTTGATTGGGATAATACTCAAAAGGGGCTCTTTAAGAGGTAAATGCTCAGTTACAAATATTCTTAAAATATTTTCTAACTGTTCTCAAAAAAAGTCTATCCTTGTGCGTCAATGGAAAAATTGACATTGAAAAAAATACTGGTATTCCATATAAATTCTCCAAATGGTGCGTTACTCTATCAAAACTTAGGGGAAACAATAAGTTTTTGTTAAAAGACTCTCAATAAGAATTCATTGAATAATCAAGAATAGGTTTCGTGCTGAAAAACTAGTCATTGAAACAATCAAAAACTAAATAATCACAATACCAAAATGTATGATATAATGATTAGAATATGAATTCAATTGTCTTGAATAATAATGAATGTAAAAGAATGATTAAACACTCCTAAGCCCTAAATATCGGTGAAATATCGTGGTTGAGGCTTGCATAGGGGTTAAAACAACGTAGTCTAAATATCAAATGCATAGGGGAAAGACCAAAATAACCTTAACCTTTAAATCTAATAAAGTGCCTTAAATGGGCGGTTTCACGGACCGTTGAAGTCACGATCGGTGAAGTGAAAATCTTCACGGGCCGTCTAGCCACAGTATTCAATTTCACTTGCTGACAGTGATCCAATAAAACAGATAACGGTTTTAATCTGAACCTGAATAAGCCAAAATTTAGTAAGATGGCATCTTAAAATGCTAAAAAAGACATTATTCAAAAAGAATATTTACCAACATATCACAGACCGGTACCGATAAAGAAAATGCAATAAACAAAATGGGTTTGCAATGCAGCCATTATGGAGGCATATGCCAATGATTGAAAACAATTTTTCACCATGAAAACAGGAAAGCAACCACAAATCAACATCATGCTTAAAAATTCATTATCTGATAGGAGTTATGTACAACTGAAGATTGTGAACCACCTTGTTTCAACCAGTCTCATATTGAACTGCTGTCCAAACAAAAGAGCCATCAGTTTCAGGATGCACAAAGGCTATTTACAAAAGGAATACGAAAATCAACAGGTTGACATGGCAACAGATTTACAGACGGGACAGTTATTTTTGTGCATAAGCCACTGTTTTATGCAGTCGATATGATGAAAGTGTCCACAACCGAGCTTGCCCATTTCATCATCAGCCTCATATTATTCCTGTATTTTGGAAACCAATAAAAGATAGTTTAATTGTTAGAGAGTCAACTTTTCTTTAAAACGATGTTTTGAGACTACCAAACACAAATATATCACAAACCTGACAAATGCTACACTTTTTCTCCACAACTGTGTGTAAATGAGAGAAATTATTCAAAGAGAAGGGCTTAGTTCTCCTAACACATTGAGTTATCTCGTTTTCTTTCAATCCTGTACTCACATATCCAATTCTATCACCGAGTTCCACCAATTCCTGCAAGCAAAGGGAACTTATCGTTAACACAAAGATAGAGTTACAAGGACAGAGAGTTACAAGGAAATGACTTGCCTCATATGACATGTTATCCACATTAATCCTCAAGCTTCGGTATCGATCAGGACAATCTGTTCTTCCTCCCATAAAACTATTCTGAAGCATCACAAACTGCAATTATAGTTCACTAAGTATCACTTACGGATTGCATATTAATAATTTAAAACATTTATCCCAACTGTGAATGTTAACATCTCCAAAGGAGGAAAAAGAAAAGGATTCGTTACCACTCTGCTATGCTACGATACAGAACTCGATAGATAACAGTGACTGAAAGCTCCTCTAATATTACTAAATTGAAAGGTTTATATAAGGTGAATAACTGATAAAATCCAGGAACTACATGATGCCATAGCCATAGGATGGGTGTTTGCTGCATGTTGTCAATAACAAACATGCTTAAAGGCTTTGTCAAAATCCACTATTGCTTTAGCAACATTATGTTAGTCTGGTCATTGAGTTTCTTTGCAAGTAAGTTGTCACTCTGAAGTTAGGGTACATCAACTTAAACTTGAGGACAAGTTTCTACAGCTTCACTGTCAAGTCTACTCACGTTATTCTCAGATAAGAACACTACAATGGCAGGGTAAAATTAAAGAAATGGCACTAAACTTCAAAAACTCACTCACAAGACCACCAGATAGGCGAGATATTCAAAAGCACATGAGGAAACATAATTTTACTAAAGAATCTTCTGTGCAGCAAAGAGATTGTTGTTATATATAGATTAGGCAGTAAGGCAAGCGAGGAGAAAACTCAGAAATCCCTTCAGAAAAATCAAAATGAGAATGATGCCAAAATCCAAACCAATCTGCTCGCGAGTGTGGCCTTTCCAGAGTTGCAGTATCAAGAAAAGGATAGTCTTCTGAGCCTGTCACCATTCTTTGCATAGACTGCTGTGGAAAAAGAAAATGAAATTGCGGGATATGCTTCACTTTACCAACACATAAATCTTGTACTCAACATTCAACATATATACATTCAACTGCAGATATAATATAATCAAAAGCCACAAGTCATAAATAGTCCCTATATGAATTCAATAGTATCAATCTTGCATTCTTGCTCCATTTGAACCCGTATCATAACAATTTACTATATATAGTCCCTCTGATCCTATTTATTAGTGCAAATCAACTAATTTTGGATATCACTTAGAAAATAGATACTTTAAGTTTATGAAAATTGAATCATTTCTAACTGCATAAAAAAGTCACAATCCAAATTAGTCAAAAAGATATTAAAAGAATGATTAGTAAAAAAGAATATGATAAGCAATATTCATGCAAAATTATATAATAATATCCATTAATATACCTCCTGGCGTAAGCTGTGTGTCAACATCACTACTCTCTTTAGAGAAAATGGGCTTCTTGAACAACAAATCATACAAATCTACCATCAAAAAATTAGCGGTTCTTGAGTTGACGTCGCTTCCTCTTCTTCTTTCGTGGAATTGGCTATCAGGCAATTGGTGCAGGGGCAGGAGTTGTGAGTTTACCCTGCAACCTCCACACACTAAATGGTGTTGAATCCGTGTGCAAATTCTTCTTTTTTTAGCGATGGGTGTTGTTGGCCTTTCATTAGGGTAGAAGAAAGGGCTGGAGTCGTATGGGTTTCTTTTGATTTTGTTTCTGAGTTCTTTTTGATTTTTGCTTTGGGTTGCTTTTGTTCTTGCTTGATTTCCGGATATTGTGAAGCTTCTTCCAGGCACACTCGTATGCAGTAATGATTTGTGCCATGGTAATCAAGCTCCAATGAGCTTGGAATGTTCCCTCGAACAAGGTTGATTAACACAAAAGGAAAGAAGAAGAAGAAATGCTTCTGAGAGAATCAAAACAATGAAACAATACAATTTATCTATTTATACAAGCAACCGAGAAAGTTCTAGAATTAAGTAAAACGTCGAGTATTATATACGGACAGAGAGCGTGTAAGAAATCTCCATATACTCTGATTCAATTGTTACTTATGTTCTATTATACGGTATCCGTTAAATTCATAGTTAAATAACACTATAAAAAGATTCATTTTTATGTAACATAGATTTGAAGTAATAGTATTGTCACTTTAATATTGTCTTCTCATTTTGTCTTTTAACTTTATTTTTTAGTACTTAATAATTAATATTATTCATTTTTTATCCTATATTTTTATAAAACTCTGATATCATCACGATTCAAAAATGGACGTCAAGGCACTAGTCTAATTTAATCAACACAAGTCAGCCTGAAACCTAACTAATATAGTGAAAGCGGAAGTAAAACGTGAATAAAAGTCTAATATTATAAAGTATTGTGGAAAAAAGGTCAACTTAATTAACCCCAAAACCTGATTTTCACATGTACAAGTCTCTAAAGTATTACAACTGAATCAAAAGAAAAAATACAAGTCTTATATGGACATGTTTTTATTAGAACAAGATCATAAATATGAGAAGAAGTCCCGCCTGAAATGACAATCAACTACCTCATAAATCTCCATAAGAAGCCTCAAACAATGGAAAGGGAAAATATCACAAAGGTTCAGGCTAATAACCTACAAAAAATTGTAGAATTAAGGGGTGAGTACCAAACTCACGGTACTCAACAAGTAAACCTCTAAATACAAGCTAAGGGAAAGAAATATGGATACTCTTTACACACCAACCTAACCTCCACAACTACAATCTGTATAAAATCGACCCAACCTAATAGTTCATAGTTTACCTACAGCTCGGTCAACAACAATCACTTTATTCATCATCACAACTTTCACAAACAAAGCACTCACAATGCAACCAACACACATGATCAATTTCATCAAATAGAGGTAATCAACTATCAAGTAACTTTCAAACCACCGTAAAACCCAAAAACACCAAGGAGAAGGATATGCAATGCATATGTCGCCCATCAAATGATTTGCCTCAGAAATACCAAGGTTCTCTCTCACCGTTAATATACAGGATACTACATCGAAATAATCGAAGAGTCAAATCCTAGGGACTCGCAGGTTTCATATACCGACCACGGGAAAATCTTCACGTGGTCTCAACGCACTATCATAAAATAAAACAATCCCAGCACCGCCCTCATGGGCGTAGTAGACGGACAGTTCGTCACGAGACAGTGCAACGGGAACCTTGACTGATTTCCGCAGAGAGACGGAGCCTCTTGCACGACGGGCCGAGCCCCCCTGTGGCCCACACTAGCTATACTCAGCGCGGACTGTCCATACAGGTTTTTGGTCCAAGAGATGCCAGGAGTGCAGCCCGCGCCACCCGCGAGCGACAGAAGACGAATTAGTGCAGCCACGATGTGTGAAGAGTGAGATCGAGGGAGTTAAGCGGAGGGAGAAAGTCAGTGCCAAGCTCATGTAAGTGCTTTGCACAATATGATATCAAATAAATAAAAAGGATGATGATGATAAATCTCAATAAATCAAATGTCGCTATGACATATAATCACCTGAATTATCACAACTATACGGGTGCAGTTAAGAGAACAATCACACATAATAAATCAAGTCAATAATATATCAACTAACACCCATATGATTTGGGATTCTCGGAATACAATTGACATTCTATAGTAGTAAACTTTAACCCTTATAACACAGGTACTCGTACTTTTCTCAATAAATCACATACAACTAATTAATCATATTGTCGTTTAATACCTTTTTTCATCATTAGAACAAATCAAGGTGGACAAGTCAACCCTTCACCAAATCTCATTACTCCCAAATACATATTATAAGAAACACAATTTTAGCGACAACTATCTATGGCGACACATATAGTTGCCACAATTGTACAACTTTTTGTGGCGATTAACCAAGTTGCCAAAAAAATTGGACGTTTAGTGCTGACATAATTCATGTCATCACAATAGTTACCTGTTTTTTTTTAAATAAATATAGATGAAAGTGTATTTGTGGCGACTTATTGAGTGTCGTTGCAAAAAGTTTTGATTGTGGCGGCTAAATGTGGAGGTTCTGTAGCAACCTTTTACTAAATGTTGAGCTTTTGTAGCAATATTCTATGTCGTCATAAAAAATGGAGCTTTTGCAATAATCTTTTATATCGCCGGAAATTTCTTTTATGTTGATTTAATAAGATATTGTATATGTATGTCAATTTAACTTTAATTAATAGTCGTAAAGATAATAATGAATGACTAAATTATTTTTCATTGCTAAATAGTACTTACACTAATTTAATGCGTCTAAATGATCGTCTTTTAAAATCAGTATTTATACTAATATAATGCATCTAATGAGTATTTTAAATATATTATTTGGGCATTAAATGTTGTAATTGAAATAAGCAAAAGTAATTATTTTGCATATTACAAAAATAACTAATTTTAGCCATATATACTAGTATTACTTTAATTGAAAAGTAAATAAGCTAAATTAAATGGTAATCAGATATAAAATATGAGTGATATTTTCGTGTTTTACTATTTTGCAATTCATAAGAAGGTATTTTAGTTTTATAAGTTTATCTATACATGGATAGTAATCAATATAAACATCTTTAATGATCAATTTGAGATACATTTTCTGTATGTTTCAAAACCAATACTTAGGTCCTCATCTCATATGAAAATTCTACCTTAACTCTCCTATGAGATACCTCTCGACCAATATATTGACATTAAAATTATTAATATTATGTTTTCTTTTCAATTTAATGATAATTTTTAATTACCAACTAAAATAAAAATGAAATTTTCTAATATAATAAAATATCATTATAATTGTTGTTTCTTAAACTAAACATATGTAAGATTAAAATGACTTAGAGATTTTAATTTATATAGAACAAACACGATGAAAAATAACTGAGAATAATAACTCATTATTTGTTTATTTAAACTCCGAGTACGAATAGAATGATAAAATCTATTAATACACATAAGTATGCTACTAAACATGTAATTTTCAGCGGAAAAACTTCTTCGCCGGGCCGGTGTTTATATCAAGGCAATGCAAAATTATCACGACCTAGCTTACACCTGGAACCTGGCGGCCACTCGAAGAACCATTGCTGGTCCCCAGCGAACCCTCATCCTGCTTACCACAAGCGAGCTTCTTAACCTACAAAGCTTGTAAAGTGAAATAAAATTCATAAACTCACTCTTAAGCTGTAACCAAATGAACAATTTGAATAACTAATGTATTAGTCTTTAAACATTTAATAAAACAAATGCATAATATAGACTCCTTAACCGAAAGAGACTATCTATGAAGCCTCCTAAAATGACAATGAATGAAGTGGGGAATACCCACGACCTCCTAACTAAACTACAAAGGTAATAAATCCTTCAGAGCCAAGGCGATCACCATAAGCTAATTCTAACTGCTCGGAGATGTATCCCCTAAGCTCCTGTTGATGATATGAATATCTGTGGTTTGCAGCATCAATCAAATGGCAGGGGTGGGTCGGGGAGATGGCCTAGTACGTGAAATGTACGGTATGTACGGGGAATTCTAAAGCATTACATAAGTTGATATTGACTAAAAACATGGAAACATACTTACGTCTTTTCATCTCAACTCAAGATTCATACTGAATTCAGAGAATAGACATTCACTCAAAGATTAGATATTCCACTTCAAAGGTTTGATATTTGACTTATAAAGGCACATACTACTCAAGAACTCCACCGCCTGATACCACTGAACACTCATTTTGATTATAAAGTAGTTTTAAAAAAGTGCAATTAAGAAATTTGTTAAAAAAAACCTTATTTAACGCTTCAGATAATAATATCATAAAATAGCATACTTCCTCTCAAAGTATACTTTTCAAGGTGCATGAATACTGTCCCATACTCCCATTTCATAGCTAGGCCGAGTACCCTTTGAGGACTATTGGGGGTGCAGAATTGAATACTGTGGGAGATTCTTCAGCGGACAGGACCATCGCTGTTTTTGATCCTAAGTTGAGGATACAGGATGTCGTTATCTCACGTTCAGAGGATCAATGCCTACACTGTTGTCATTCGGTATAGGGACCGGTACTTAACTTAGTGTTATCCGCTGCTCTCCTTACGTTATTATATACGCAGTTTGACGGCCGTCAATTCCCTATGGTGGCGACATGGTTTATAATAATACTGAGTTTAATATGAAACTCTCATCCCCACATCGGGATGCTCAATACTACGCCCAAAATGACTTTAGCTCTTCTTATTGAAACTTTCTTTCTTCTTTGGTGTTGAGAATAATTTGCGCCTGAACCCTTTTAGTTGTAAAAGCTTTGGATCAATGTTCCCTTCTTTTAGTTTCAAACTATTTTGGACTTCTTAGTTTCACCCTTTTAACTTAAAAGGTGCAAAACATTTATAAACCTAGGGAATAGCTTAATTCCCTTATAACTTTTGAGAAACGAATTCAACTCTTGCTATTTACTTAAAAACATTAATAAACTTTTACTCTTAGGAAATCCTTAGTTCCGTTTTATAGCTGTACAAGAAATATTAACTCAACTCTTTACTTGACTTGAACTTTAATTCTTTACAGATAAAGTTGGGAACATTTGTGACAGACGGGTTAGAACTTTAATAAACTATGTTGTGTACATGTTGACGTACAATTTTCTTCACTTGAAGTATTGATTCAATGTCAATGATCTATCATGTGAATGATTTCAAATGACGTCCAAGTGGAGGGTCAAATGCGTGTGTTCGGAATTATGGAGCATGACTTCTCAACTCGCGAAATCTTAAAAGGTAACTTCTTAACTCAAGATAGAATAAGGAACTCAACATGTCTCACGGGCGAAAACTTGGAGAATACTCCTTATTTCAATATACACAATTTAATGAACGCAGCGGAAGTTATGGGCATAACAACTGACGCGTACCCCTAAGGTCTTGTACTAAATTGGAACTCATGTGGTGTCGTTATCTTAGGGGGGGTCTTACGGTTCTCTGCAACTAACATAGTTCTTGCTGAAGATCGAGAGGGATCTCGGGACGAATTCACAATGGGTGCAACTTAAGACTTCTTGAACTCTTGCGTACGGTTAATCGGTGCTTTTCTAGTTGTGGGGTTGTGGGGAAAATGTGTATTGGAGGTTCTGAGGAGGGTTTTTGTTGTTCTGACTGTGGGTCATGACCGCCAGCTCCACGTAGTATTTCCGGGGCGTGTGTGACGCGTTTGATGGTACATGTCTGCACGTGTTGCGGGGTTGAGTCGGGGAAGCCAGGTTCCTAGGAAAGGTTGTTAGAAGAGGCTCCCGCAAAAGAGTACGCGTCGTCGTTGATGTTTGTTCTCGTGGCCTGTCGTCATAAGATTTCCGGTGTGTGGGGGTGCGGTAGGAAGCTGTCTGGTCCGAAACGGAGGTTTGGCGTTGAGCGTGTACCTTGAATTAGTGTTGTCAAGTGTGGTGTGGTGGGGGCTGTTGGGGGGGTGTAGGATGAGGGGTTGCAGTGGGTTGGTTGGTTGGGGGGGGGGGTGGGGGGTCGAGGGGGAAGGGCTATGGGGGTGGTGTCGGAAGCAAGCAGGTGGTGGGGGTAGGCGATCGTCAGTGTCTCGCTGCTATGAGTCTGCGTGTGGGAGGCCTTTCAAACTGGTTGGGGTCCGTAGGTGAACCGGAGTAGTAACTGTGGAGAAGGGTGGGGGGGCAGGGGGGCTCGCGGGTCTGAAATACCATTGGCGTGGGCGGTTGGGCAGTCTGGGTTGCGTTCATTTTGCACCAGCCCTTTTGTAACGGGCCAGGCGTCACCAGTGACGGCCCGTGCTCGAGAAATGGGGTTAGGGAATGGGATTGTTTGTTAGAGATACAGGGGTGGTGTGGCTAGGTGGTCCCCTACAAAGAAAAAAGATGTTTAAGACAACGGTGTGGGGTCGAAAAGAAGTGGACGGATGTAGGGGTTGAGGGGGGTGTTAAGTGTGAACTGGTGAAGAGTTGATTGGGAGGAGAAGTTGGTGGCAAAGTGTTGTGGGGGTGTTGGAGGTTAGGGCTATTGGTTTTTTGTGGTTAGATGTATCATCAGTCAAATTTGGACCTCTGGTTTCGTGTCCTGGTTTGGCGGCTGAGTTGAGACACACGCAAAAAACACACCAAACAATCAATTAAAATCTCAAAATTCATCAAACCCAACAAACAAATCTACAAGGAACCCTCAAACACCGATCAAACTAATCGGGACACTTTTTTGAGATAATGCGAAAATAATATGTTTTTCGTGGGTGAACAGCCCAATACGATGGAAACTAAATACCTCGTAGATTAGACCCATGCCAAATCGCACTAACTCAAGAACGTCGACGAACGCTCATCCTTGTCTCTTTTCTTTCTTTCTTATTCTTGCCTCTTCTTTTTTTTGAACTCTCAAAAAAACCTAAATCCCTAGGTATTTATTAGAATTATAAATGTAACCCTAAAAGGATTATAATCTTTAAAATAATGACTAAAAATGACATTAAACTTGATTGGGTCGGAGAGGACTAAAATACCCCTCACTAATTTTTGCCTAAACTTTCGTATTGGATAGCCGAGCCTAACTCAAAAGGTCCATATTCCTTCATCAGAACTCGAATTTAGAAACTCGATTCTTTGGAACACATAATTCAATATTTTTCTAATTGTATCTTTTAGTTCACAACCTAACGTCCAACCTGTACTGGAAGTTATGGTTTGTTTATTAAAGTGACACAAAACTAATATTTTCTAACTCTCAACTCTCCAATTTTCAAATTTTTTGTGGTTATTCTCGCTGGATCATGTTCTGAAGGGGGCCTTTTTGGTTGAGAAGCCGTCCTTGGGCTGGTAATGTCGTATTATGAACTGAGCCTTAAGACTTAGATAATATGTTTTAGGTGCCCCTGGTAAAATCCTTCACTGTTCGACTAAGGCAATGACAGTTCGAAGCTTAGCTTGTGAAAACATTGTCGGGGTGTTGTAAAAATGCACGATGATTTAATGAAGTACAATGCACTAGGGTTTAAATTTAAACACATGGAATGAAAATACCAATTAAGGTAGTAAGACCTCAAACGTCCCCTTCTACATTTCAGTCAATCAATTCTGAACCACATAAGTGCAACCTCTAGGACGTCGGGGAAAGACCGACACGACCTCAACTATCGTTGTAGTTGTCTCCTCCACCCTCTCACACCTCTTGGGAGTATAAGATAATTGACTTATTTGTTTTCTATGTTTAGTCTTTAAACATGGCTCAAGGTTATATTGGTGCTAACTTATGATTGTTGTGACTTTGAAAAATTGAAATTTGTATGATGTCAGTATTTTTTATTGTAACTACAACTCTTAAGCACAGGTGGTGGGGCGCAAGTGATTACTATCTGCATAGTAAATCCTTTGCACTAGGTGCCGACACAGGGGACAGATGCTGACTAGGGTCGCGTGTATGGAGATGATTATATCGTGCTTCTGGGAATGTGTGATAAGCCATTCAACGTGGTTTTCTGTCACGTTTTGTGAAGCATTGTTAAACAATTGGAGAATAAGAGAATTGTGAACGCATGTGTGTGCTAGTTTATTGTAGCACCAGACAGTTTGGGTAAAACCTCGAATTGATTAGATTGACCACACACCAAGGTGGTGAGGCAGCTTGTCACTTCCCGTTTGGCTAATAACTGGATAGAAGGTGCCGTTTAATGTTGTATTATCGCTCTTTATAACATCTCCGTTTTCTTTACACTATGAGTATGTCAGAATAAAGGGGGAAAAGGTGTTTGGGGGGTTTATCGCTTAGAGGGCAAGGTTGCTTGCATGAGCTTGAAAGCCACTCGACAAAGAAGGGAGCTTGGAAACTACTGTATTTTAATGGGCATAGAGTGGCTACGTAGAGGGGGTTAATAAAGACACTAAGCAATGGAGGAAAATATTGTGAATCGATAATTTATTGATTGTGGTGAGAGACAAATGAGTTTAATTTGGCGCATTTCAGATTAGTATGGGGTGCCGTGTATAGCGATGAAGTGAGAAGAGCTGGATAATAGAGAAGAGAAGGGACAATAAACAACAGGTGTAAATTGAAAAATTTTAGCAGAGAATTATTTGAAGGGGGACGATACATATAGTAAAGGGGGAACTTGGGGGCGACAGGAGATGACGATTACAAATAAACAGATTGGGAAAGTGGGAGTGGGGGTGAGTGAAAGACACAAAGAATAGAACACCAACTTCGCTGACCAGCTCAAATGTTAGCGCGTGAAGTTGCCAGTGAAAGTAGTAAACATCTGTGGTGGTAGGAAAGACACTGGCTTGGGATATGGGTACACAGTGCATAGATAAGAAAGAACGAACAAAAGGCGACGAAGTAAACCTTGGGGCACGCAGAGCCAAGAAGCTACACTTCTGCGGGCGACGGGACAAAACAGGGATGATGAGGGAATTGTGGTGGTCGAGGCCGAGACGTTTTAACGCGTGGTGTTGTGGGGGCCGAATGATTTCTGTTATCACTACAGGAATACAAACGGAAAATTAGTGTGCACTGAACACCCAAGGTTTTTCGAATTCATTTGCCTCAAACAAGCAAAGGACGCCAGACTGAGCTTTCCTTTGTGCTCGGGGGACGGCCACATCAAACGATCTTAAAGAGACCACAGAATAAGAAGGCGAACGAACAACACTCAAAAGACAAAAAGAACAAAATAACAAGGCTAACGCCGAGACACCGCCAGGACTCCGCAAAGCCAGAGCTAAATCTTAAAGCGTGATGGAAGGGTAACCTCTCAACTCCATAGTGGACGGTGCAATTGAAGGAGGAATGGTCCAAGGCGGACAAACGGACAAGCCGAGAACGGGCAGAAGAAGCGACACACGAGATGGAAATAAGGCTTAGAGATCAACCGGAGGGCATAATAGATGAAGACGATAAAAAAACAAAAGTTTCCACAAAGGAAGGACATAAAATTCAGAACCCGGAACTAAGCCAACTTACTATAGATACTGTCTCCCAAAGTCACTGGACAGCAACAAAAACTGTTCAAATGGGTAGATGCGGGTGTGCTAGTGACGGCGACAACGGCAAGTCTCATGCGAGTACATTACCAATGCTCGACCAGTACTACGTGACCGGGGGGCGTAGCCTAAAGGGCCGACGGAAACCGAAGCCGAATAGCAATTTTAAGGCCGTATGAGTCAGGATTGAGGACGAATGACAAGAGGTAAACATGGAAGGGGGAGGTATCGGTGTACCAAGAGTTGGTTCCTTGAGTCGTATGCTTGCGGGGTGGTGTTCTCTTCGAGGTTGGCCATGTATTAATTGTGGATGACATTGTTGTAATGACAGAAAAGAGACCTTGAAGCCCCACCCCTAATATTATGTTAATTAATATGGGTCAAACATATAGGATATTAACTACGTAATTACATCAATAGCATAAGTCAAACAATATTACATTATTTATAATCATGGATAAAGTTGTGGACTTAAACCACTATGTTAGAATCCGTCCCCCTCTGTCCCTGTCTATTTTTCGTTTCCTCCTTGGTTTTTTTCTTTCTCTTCTTTCTGCCTTTTGTTTTCTCTTCTGTCGTTTGTCCTTCTGTCATCATTCTCGATTCGTCTCGCGTGCTGTTTTTTGGAAATTGTTGTTAGCTGAAGGAATCAAGTTGTTGTGTCAAATTAATTTGGCGTAGAGTTCCCTAAGTTTATCCAAAAACAGGCAGTAAGAGAATAAATAGAAAATATAAAAATGTACTCCTATCTGTGTAGCTCCAGCTAAAATGTCAATCTTAAAAAATTATAGAAACAAGAGGATCAATATTGATGAGATTATAAAATTTTAAGTTGAATTATTAGATGAATTTTACGAATTGTGTTTTAGTTTTTGATAGTGTTTTTCTACAATAACTGAAAATGTCCATTTTGAAATTTATAGCACAATTTAAGAGAATTGGGGGTTAATTTCTAATACGTTAGGAGAATATTATATGAACGGGACTCGAAAAGTGAAGTTTATGAAACATATCGGGGTTGTGGTTAAAGTTTATGTTAGAGTAGTTTTGTGATCGCAATTAAAATTGTAATGAAATCACAAACAATATATTTAGAATACATAATACACTTCACTTAGGTTGTATTTCGTGGGATATCACCCAATAATTTTCAGTAATCACTTGTAATACATTTAAGACAACATAATGCAAACAATCCATTTTGAAGACATATTCACATTACTCAGTTCTTGGTGAATGCAAAACTAAAATAATTTCAAGACCATCTAATAACATGTTGTATTTAAGAATAAGGTAACAAGTTTAATTTTGTCTATACATTATTGTCAGCGTGTCGTTCGGTGTGATGTTAGGTGTTCATAGATTTTTAATTTCCTCTTCTCATTCAAATGTTAATATGTGTGTTAATATATTTTTGATTCAAGTTTAGTTCATTTGACAGTTTATCGGGTGTATTCATTGTTACACTAGATTACTTATCTAATTAATTGGTGATACAAGTTTTTATTAGTTTACAAACAGTAACTCTGGCTCTTTCATTTGCAATTAAGTTTTTTTTGGATAGTCAGCTCCTATAATAGTTACGAAGTAGCGGTGAATTATATCTTAATTTAAGGCGGGGGTGGTCAATTACAGTTAGAAGGTGAATTTTAGGTGGACATTGTTACTCAGGGGGGAAAGCTCGAAAATGATGTAATTTACAGATAAATCACATTTGTAGTAAAGTTGTATTAGATATGTTTCACAATTGTATTAAATGTATAAAATCAGTGAACTAGGTATTTATACATGATGGAAAGACTTCACCATCCCTTTCTTTATAATCAAATAAAATAATTTAGGTACACGCTTATAATACATCACAATACATTTTATCGATATGCGGACATCACTCACATTCTTAGTGATACAAATCAATGTATTTAGTAAAACACATATAATACAGGTTTTTTTGTTCCTTAATAATACATTTATAATATGTATTGCACATTCACTTTTTTTTTACAGATACTCACAAGATTATTTAGATAACACACTAATAATACATTTATAAAACATGCACATATATTTTTTAAACATGAATTGCAACAATCACTTAGTTTCTTAGTGATCAAGAAAAAAAATTTATCAATACAGATGTATAAGGTTTTATTCATGACTAATAAGTGATTTAATTGGTCAGTTTGAGATGTGGACTTGTTCTTTTATTAGTTACGTTTTCTAATTCAGTCTTATGTTTTTCTATTCGACGTTGAAACTTTAATATTGTGTAAGACAATTAAAGAACTCATTTATTTTGAATTTTTTGTTTTATTTTATCATTGTTAATTACTTGTTTTATTCATTATGAATACACGTTTAATTTACTCTAAATAGATCACTGTGTGTAGAGATATTTAATTCCAAACTTTGATATGTGTTATATACAAACTTTTGTAATTCCGAGTTTTAATATCTCATTATTGCATTGTTATGTCCTCTTTATTTATAGTGATTAAATTATTTAGGTTATTTAATTATTACTAAAGACAAATTGTTTTTATTGAGTATTTTACGATGATACACTACTATACGCAAAAATGAAAAGCAAACAAAAATGAAAAAAAACACCGGAGCAAAAGAGAGCGGCAGCAACGAAAAATAAAAACATAGACAAAATAATTTAAGAAAAGAGCAAGAGATAGAGAGATCAGCAACGAGAACAAAAATAAAAAAAAAAACCATTAGAAAAAAGAGTAAGCAGAGAAAGGGCACCAAAAGAAAGAGTGAAAAAAAGAGAAAAAATTTAAAAGCGAGAAAAAAGATGCGAGAGAAGACAAAGTCTAATAAATATATAATTGTTATTTAATATTGCTATAAATATTCATATTTTGAAAAAGTATCATCTAAACAAGTTAATTATTTTTTAAAGGAAAAAAATCCCCTCAAGTAATATACAAACTATAGATTTGGCCCATTATTCATCAACTCAATCAATGACTCCGGATAGCTATGAGGGGTAAAGAATGGAATATTATGATAATTTTTATTCAAAAAAAATCATGTTGTCCGAACAGAAAGTACAGGCAAGGAGAATAAGCGACAGACACGCAAAAACATGAGTGTATACCTACTAGTCGGTGTTCATCTCTTTAAGAAGCGAGATCCTCCTTGGACTAGTTTCAAGACATTTAAACTTTCAAATTTTGGAATACTCAAATGCAGGTGATTATTAAAAGCCACCTACTTATTGTCCATGAAGCGCAATGTAAAAACACAGTGGATCATCGCATAAAACTATCAATCAACAAATCTTTTCTCACATAACTAGAATAACATTCTGAATCGATATCGGCTACAACCAGAAGTGAACTTTAACCAAACACAATACACTCATAATGTACAACCATTGCTAATTTTACCAAGATTTTCTTCTCAAAACACAATTTTTTTTCACGAGCTTAAGTTAGAAAAATTTGATACTTAGACATCGGGTACTCATCAAGAGCGAACCAAACTTATCGAACCCAAAAGGAATTGATCAAGTAACCACATAGAGAGGGATAAATTTAAGTATACTGAACCTCTAACAACATTATCAAAATGCTAGAACAATAGTTGTGATTGTAGAAAAACCTTAAGAAAAACAAAACTATACCTAACGGTCCCCGCATTCAATCACCCATAGCTAAAATATGATATCAATGATGAGATAAATCTTAAGTCTGTCGGACAACTGTAAATATTCATGATACATCTCTAATAAATTTTCATAAGCAATGTTGTGCATGTAAAAACATTGAAATATTTCAATTATTTTAAGAAAACACCAAATGTTATATCTAAAACGACTAAGTCTTTCCAAATATCATATCCTACCAAGAGAACATTGCAGGATCAGCACACCCGATCCACCACTAGGGATAGACCCATAGATGTGGAAACAATTGTAGTATATCTAGCGAATCATACTAAAAATAATGTCTAGTACGAAGAAGGTGGTCGCATAAGAATATACAGAAGTAAGGTTGAATAACACAAGATACTTCATAGTGCCCATATAAATAAAATTTCATTCATATGACTCCATCTCTCAATTTTTTAGCCACCCACAATTAACCAGTCAGATCTCCATTATAATATTACAAATACTCAATCCATCAAACTCCGCATACTTCTCACAATATTCCATTGAAGCTAACAATTTTTATACTAACAAATATCATAAATTCACCAACCATTTACCTTTACTCTCAAATTATCATTAGTATCAAAGCCTTCTTGGCAAACACATTGTATCCTCTAAAATTTTAAAATATGACTCCCTCTCTTTTCATTTAAGCATTACATGAAAGATATGAGTTACACCCAAGACTGATAACACTAATTTCAATTCTAAAAGTACTTTTCCATCGAAATAAAATATTTGAATCACACACAATATTAGCTTTACACAAACTTTCTTATACCATTTTCAAGTATCATTCATATCATCATGTAACTTATGTCAACACTTAGAGAGATCTTTTGTCAACCCAATTATTCTATATAGTATGAGCATATGATCCCAATCCATCACATATTTATTGAACATATCACAATAGATGTGCAGTTCCCTCGAAATAAATATTTTCAGTCCCCTCCAAGTCCTCATTAACCATTTAAACATGTAGGTCAATAATGTTGCATATTCATAAGTTATCTATCATAATTTAAACAATCTAGCTCGACATAGTCCAATTGAATCTTTCACACATCATTGTTTGTCACCCAAACTAAAATTCAACATTTAAAGAAAAATAATGATAAATTCATGTTAAGTCTGTACCGAACTAATTCACATCTCTACTCATAGGCAAAAAATCAATAAATCCTTAAACTACAATTCAAGGGGCTTATATGGGGAAGTCTTATTAGTTCAATTTTCTTAAATTCTTTCCCTGAAACAAAATTAAAAATATCTTGAACCCTTGAACACACCAGACTCACTCTTTGTTCTGTTTATTAACTCACTTACCAATCTTAATTCTTTGGCCAACAACCCTTGACCTTATCCTCTAAATAAAATTTTTAAATGAAACCCTTCTTTAGGTCCTTTGAAAATCAAAATAACACATTACTCAAATCATGTACAAGTCCTTCCAAATGGTTAATATTCAGTACAGTCGATTATTTTTTACCTTACTAATCCACACCTTGACAAAATATACAACCTGGACATAGACTCACAATTAAAAACTTGAATTTTTTTCCCTACCATGTAACACAATCTCAACTTTATGGATTATATATATTAGCCTATAATTGATTGCTTCTCAATCGATCTTACCATATCTTTTTTAAAAAATTCAACTGTACCAGTTACCCAACTCTAAAGCATAAAAGAAGTTATCATCACACTCGAGTCAAACGTCTGTGCACTCGTTTATCAATTTTTTTCCAATAGTTTTTAACCAATATGATAAACATGTGACACTGTTATCATAAGTAGAGCAAAAAAGATGAAAACTCTCATCTCTAAACTCATTTTTTTTTACTATCTGAAGGTACATCTTTTGTCCTTGCATTAAAAATAAATATCTTTGTTGTCGATCGCCTCTGTCCACATGCTGCACTATATTTCACTATTTTTTTCCCATTATGACTCTAGTTGCTTTAAGTTATTTTTTATAAGCGACATCCTCACCTCCTCATAAGAATATACCATACAACCTTCGCTTCAAATAGTACTAACCAAAACCATACCACCTTAGACATCTAAATCATCATTACCATAACAAAATTTCTTTTAAACCAACATACCTTTCATACATTGCCTGTCAACAATATTCATCAATAAACCTTTTACCACCATCCTTGTTAGCCCTTGCGCATAAGTTTGTCATTCTAATATCAATCTACTCATTTGTAGCTTAAGATAAAATTATCTGACCTCATTTAGAATTTCAGGATACACTTCACAACCATAGTGTATTAATACAATACCAAAGATCCTACTAAAATTTTCCTTCTAAATAATGCTTAAGTCATTCATCTGTAGTAACAAGCTAGTTGGTTTCTCAAATGTGAATGCAACATTGAATCTCATTATACGAGCATGTGATAGAAATTATAACTCTTTAAGTAGTTAGTAATCACACTTGACATCAGTGTATCCATTTTCATATACCACTAGTACCACATTGTGAAGTTTGTTAGATGCTCCACTAGATCATATCATACTTTTTGAGAAGATTGTACCCAAATATCCCACATATCTCTCCCCCTATTAAGTAACTAACAAACACTACCAAATTTGTTCGATCTCTCGTCCAAAGCAATATGCATCCCCTCACAGATAAGGGCCAATAAAAGGAGTAATACATTCTCTAACTCTAAACAATTAAGAATTGATAACATTATAGTAGTCGTATTATGACTCTTTTATGATATACACCCAATCAATTAAAGATTTCAACCTTGATTGGCCCAACATCATTCCTAAGCAACCCATATATGTTATGACAACTATATCCATTGTATTTTCCAAAGTTACACTATTCATTATCTAGCCATCCTTTTAATCATTCTACTTTCAATTATCAAACAACTCCAGATATTGTCTATACCACACAAGTACTAATCTCACTACTAGATAAAAAAAGTATAAGACACTCATGAAGTCCCTTAAACCATTGTTAAACCTAATTATTTATTTATCCTCAAAGTGGTTCATCAAGCTATAACCTCGGGCGTTTCCTTCAAATAATTGAACATTCTATATCTGCCCACACATCATATCCACAAGTATATCACTTTAACCTTAGTACCATATCTAACTACCAAGACATAAACGACACTAATTTACCAACATGAGTAACTATGCACGAGTCATAAAATAAAGGAGAGAGAATGGAATGAAGACATAAAAACCAAAACATACAAGGATGTGTGATAGAGATTCAAGAAGTGAAATTTTTTTCCTTAAAGTCACCATAGGCTTTTGAAGATAAGTGCAAACATCTCTATATCGATCCTCGAGACTCTACCTCGACTCGGCTTGTATACACGTGAGACCTATGAACCTAGGGATCCTCATACGACCATTTGTCACATTCAATATAGAACGTGATGACACTCCGTGTATTCAATCAAATACAATTTCGCCTTAAAATACAACAATCTAGTAATGCGGAAGTAAAACGGAATAAAAGTCTAATAGTTCCTATAACCACGCAAAACCCACGCAGAAAACAAGGTCAACTATTAAACTCTCAAAACCTAGTTGTCCATGGTACAAGCCTCTAAAAGTCTTACAACTAATCAAAAGAAAACTACAACTCTCCACAGGACTATTGTATTCTAGATTAGAAACAAGATCTAAATAGGGAAGTAACAAGTCCATGAAATTACAAGCAACTACCTCAGAAAATCTCTTTAAAGAGGCCTCAAACAAGGAGAAGGGAAAATACTCACAAATTCCAGACTAATAACCTACAAAAAAATTGTAGAAGTAAGTTTAGACCAAACCAACAGTACTCAACCAGTAACTTTACACAACAAGCTAGAGATAAAATACGGAGCCTCCTTACACAACCAAGGAACCTCCACAACCCCCAACATGCATAAACCAGCCTAAATTAATAGTTTCAGCCACCAGTTTTACATACCCCCGATCAACAAAATCCTTTATTCTCATCACACTTCCACAAACAAAGCCTCATAATTCCCCATCCATCAAGCACACACATAAAATTCATCAAATAGAGGTAATTAATATCACCTACCTTCAAACCACCAGTATAACACAAATCATCAAGAATGAAGGATGTCATGGGATGCAATGCAATGTTCACCGATGAAGATATGCCTCAAATACCAAGTTCTCTCTCCACCTATCTACATATTACTCCTCGATACTACACGAAGTTCCATAGACCCATTTGGTGACCTCGGCGAGATCCTATACCGCATGGACGATCTCCACCTTTTTGGTGCGGACATCCCCCGTATGTTCAAGATCTCAACGGCACTTCCTAAAATCAAACAATGCCACCAAACGATCTACCACGTGCCCAGACTTATAATCATAGGTAATCAACTTTTCTCGCACCGAGCGTTCGCTACATTCCAAATATAATCATAGTTGGATCTTCACACGGACCATCTCCATGTGTTTAGAACTTTTCTCATAACCTAATCTCATTTCATACATGGTGCACAATTTGATATCAAATAAACTATATGATTGCAACATCTCAATAAATCGTCTGTTTGCTATACATAGAATCACCTGGAAGTTACTCACAACTATACGAGTTCAGTAAAGAAAAACATCACACAATCACAAGTCACTAATATTCACTAATTCCATCTATGCTTTGACTTCTTTGGATTACATCACATTCTATAGTAATCAAATTTTTCCCTTATAACATTGGTACCGGCCCATTCGTAAGCACATTGCAACAGATAAAATACGTAATCAATTATCTTTGTTATAACTTTTTTTTCAATCTATTAGAATAAATCAAGGTGGACAGGTTAACTGCTTCACAAAAGCTCATTACTAACCCAAACACATACATACAAAAGGAATACAAAATTCATAAAATCCTGAGGGGGAAAAAGGGTATAGCAATCAAATTGGAACCGCAAGCCCAATCAACAATACTCCAAGACTTGAGCATTCCATGTCGATGTACCGTCCACATCAATACAATCTATTCAAATAAATAACCACACTAAGATTTTGGAACTAACACACTCATATTAATTTAACAATATTCTTGAATAGACCGGAGATCTAACTCAAATCCCTCCATAACCAATGTCTTAAATGTTGATGTTCCAATTAACATGTCCAACTCCGCATATTTTACAAATTTGAAGCCTAAGTACGTTCTAACTTCTCCAAACACACTCACCATATAGTTGTCGGTAATATAGACACCGATATTTAATTATATATCTACATATACAACTTGGAACATGGTATATGGAACTATAAGATCAACAAAATTAAAAAAATTATTATATAAAAATTCGAAGACCCTAGGAGCAATACTCTATCGTATGTCGTCCCAAAAGAATTCACGTGTACAACAACAAAACATTAAAATTTTGAGTTCTTTTCTATTTTACCAATTGGCGATTATTAGTTTACAAATTCTTAACCAAATTTCCATTCAACATCCATAACTTGTGTACAGGCCAATTGGACTTCATGTCCATGCGTTGCACTGAAATGTACAAAACTGTTAAACATGAATAGTGCCTTTACTTGGAAGAGGGTGTGTCCGGTGAGTTCTGTGAGGCGTTGAGGCTCCCTTTTCTTGGTGGTTTCACGGGTATGGTCAGAAACACGTGACGGCTATCTTTAGCCCCTAATTAATTTTTATTGCAATGTATGGGTCAAGTAATAGCGGATATAATTACAGGACGTGCCCATTGATTCACATTCAATAATAAATGACTCAGATAGCTATGAACGGTAAAATGGTAATACCTTAGGATAATGTCAAAATGATTTTTTCGGTGCATTACAAATTAGAGGCCAAAGTTTTTCATTAGACACTTTGGTATTTTCATTGTTAAGTTGAGTAGGTTATTAATGAAAGAAATTAAAGTAATGTCGAATTAACTGAATGATGTGAACTTTCCTTTAGAGCGCTACGTAACTTGATTTGTGTGTCGAATGCAAACTATTTAACCTTTGAAGAGTTGGGGGTAAACTGAAAAGCGTATAGTTTTCTGAAAGGCTATCATCATGCGCTGAGAGCCAGTGGACTGAATTCCATGAACGATTGATTGATTGCACTACAGCAATCTATCTGCACGTAGTGACGAATCGGGGTCATAACTCCGAACCTTTTAAATACAATCGAAAAATGTATCATAATGTGGTGTGGATAAAAATCAATAATATGCTAATATTGTGGGGACGCGCAACAAAAAAAAAAAAAAAACAGGGTTGTACCAAGCTCTCCAGGCCAAACGACATTGAGGGCACTGATCTTAAACTCAATAGTTCAATTCAAAGAAAACGATTTGAATCTTAGTAGTTTATACAAATTCAAATGTTTTCCTCCATGTTACTTTAAGTAAGGTAAGGTCTATTTGATAATTTGTTTTATACGTATATGTGAAGTAGTGTTTCTAATATTCGAAAATATCCGAAAAGATCTTGTAATTTTTTTAAGTATGTTTTAGTAAAGTGGCGTTTAGTTTAAATTGGTTGTACTTTTTTTGACAGCATTACTACAATTACGTTAATTATTTTTTTGCAATGAGATTGAGATCTTCGTAAAGTAATTTAAATATAGTATTATTTAACTTTTAATTAACTTTTAACCCCGAGTTTCTAAGTGAATCCGATTCGGTTATGTTTCATTACCTGGGTCCTTTCATTTCTCGGGCCCATTTTTCAATTGGAACAAACACCCATTTTGACAATCGGTCAGCCCATTCCAAGCCCTATACCAAATGTCAAATTACTCCAAATTCACGCCGACCCGCCCATCATTATTTTCTTTTTCACACCGAAGAAATCCAGAAGCGTACAACATACTCATACATCAGAGGCAACACCCAACGACCCCTCAATGCGTCTCAAGCGAAGGCGAATGCATGGCTCATTTTCCGTGTTGTCGTCCTTCCCGGCATTACGCCCTAAGCAGGATCCGGCTGGCATTTCTAGTTGGCCAGCTCGTTTCCGTCCTTTTCATAATAAAATTGAGACCGTCGCCTCTCTAGGACGACTCATTTGATCAAGCCAGCTGTTTGTGGCCGTTAAACCCAACCCTTAACGCGTTCACATGGCGGGTGCAAGAGTGTCCTTTTTAGGTCATTTAGATTTAGAGCAAGTTTCTAAAAGATTTGGGTGAAGCCCAAGTTTAACCTCTCTTTCCCTTTTTATTTCTTTTGATTTATTTTTACTAACTTCGTTTATGCCTGGTTTATTTTTTAATTAAATCTCAAAATCGTTACTTTCCCTTTATCTTAAAAAAAATATAAAATATTATTTTATATGAATACCTAGGTTGTCTTCTTCTTTTTTTTTTTTTTAATTGTTTTTACTTAGTTTTATTTTTCGATATTTGTCTAGTCAAAACATTTAGTCCCATCCCCTGTAAGAATGAGCCCTTTAGTGTTTGTCTCTAAAATAATAAGAAGAAAAATAATAAGATAATAATAATCATATACTAATATAATAATATAATAATAAGAATGAGGATGGATATGATAATAATAATAATAATAAGTCAGTAAATGAATAAAAATAATGTCTCTTGACTTTTATTGTTTAAAAATTAATTCAAAGTCAGTTTAAGTTCAATCGCCCGTCCCACCGCACGTTACAGATATTCTGAGGGGCTTAATACCTTCTTCTCGAATGTACAATTTGCACTATAAACCCTTCAATTGTCAACCTGATTTTATCTGTTTAAATCATTTTCCAACTCGTTTATGTAAGTTTTTCTTGATTTTTACTAAAATAATTAAGTGGTGATTCCGTTAATTTGGAAAATCGATATCTCTTATATTATAAGAAGAATCATTTTTTGAAACTTAGTTATTTTTTATTTTTATTCATTTTTTGAGTAAAACATAAATGACGACTCCACTGGGATTCGATTAAGTTCTAACCATGAGATCTGACTGTTTGACTAAGTATTATTAATAGCTAAATGATTATTTGTGCTGAATATGTTTCAATCATATAACTGTCATTCCATTTCATGACATCTTCCTGATAGGTACGATGTTGGGATATGAAAGGACGGGTTGTGGAACCGCAACCAAACTTTTCTATACTTAACCCTTTTTTGGAATTAGCAGCAATTTATTGGTTCGTCCTACGTCCAATGATTGTCGTGAGTTCCAGCCCAAGCTGTCCACTTGGGTTCCGGTCTTTTCAAAAGTCATTCTTAGTCAACTAGAGTAGAGCCGAGACAAAATACCAAATTTAGGAGCATTCTGAACTAAGATGACTCAACACCCAAGGCGTGTTGGACCCATTAGAGAGCACTTGTGTTTACTTGCTCATTTTTTCTATAAAATAGACATCATGTTTACGTTTATTGAAGGATGCATATGTTCTGTTTTAAAATGATTTTTTGTCTATAAGAGGTGGGGTAATGAATCTTTGTTTGTTCATTCTTGTCGTCTGGATCCAACACAAGAGCTTTTAAGGAACCCTTGAAGTGTGACTGTCCCTGTATCCCGTACCTTAAAAGGGTGGTGGATTCATGAACGATAGACGAGACAAATGACGTTTCAAAAACACCTAGCCTCTTCCTTGCTTTTTGGAAATAAAAGCTTGGCATGGTCTAATTGGAATGATGGTAAAGTTTTGGGTTAGTGAAATCATGGTATTTCAGTTTGGAGAAGTTAAAATGACACCGACTATTGAAGAAATCCTCAAAAGCTATGAGAGTATCGCCATTTGCAACAAGAGAAAGCGTCAACCAGATACAGATCTTCTAAATCCTTAAATATGGGATTTCATCAAAATCAAAGAAAAATTGTCACTTGTTAAAGCTGAGTGGTAGACAAGCTTCCCGACCCAAAATTCCTTTCAGAAATCTATATTATCGATTTGGACGTATGAAGGCGTAAGAGAAATTTAAAGAGGAGTTCATCTCAAAAGAAAAATGGAAGGAGACACGTCCCCTTTTCTTTGAAATATGCTTACGCGGAACAATATGTGTCCTCGAAGGCCAAACTACACTATTCATTTGAGTGTAGTAATGGTCACTCATGTCATCTTCTATGAATTAGACTACAAGTCATCAACCAAGTACTACACTTCGGCGCCCATGATCTTATTCGATATCTACAGAGCTTCGGGTAAGAGTCAAAGCGAAGAACGTTTTTTTCAAGGATGCAACCTGATATTTCAATGGTGGACAATGTGACATCTGATCAAAGCTCATAATCCGAAAGAACCAAATCTCCTAAGATGGTAAGACGAACTTGAAGGTCACGATTGGTGGATGTACCATAATCATTGCAACAAAATCGGAGGAAAAGACTTCTAGTATCGAAGACTTCATGGGCTAAGAGAAGAGAATGTACAATGGTCGATAGACAGTCTGGTGGTGACAAAGAAATTTTGGTGATTCGAGTTCGAAATATTCCCTTACTTGGTATTTGGCGGCTAATAGGGAAAGACCTATTCCCCGGTCAGTCGATCCTTATCAACTAGGAGGTAACAATGAGGTTCCCCAAGATCCGACATGAGGAAATTTGCAACCGACATGAAAATGGACGAGTCTCTTTTGCTGAAGACATACGTAGAATGTGGAGACCTCGAAGAGTATTGGGTGAGCCGGTACCAAACAGGTTTCATCCAAAATGTTCTAGGGATTACAAGGAATGGTTGAAAAAGAGCCTCGCTGGACCTATTGAGCTTGGTCCAAACGTCCCTCATATTATTGCTGATTTTGGAGCCAAACATCAAGTTTGACTTCACCAACTCCAAGAAAAGTTTGATTAGAATGAGTTGGAGCATTAACGCCGACACTTAGAAGACGCCAAAGTCATAACTCAATTGAACAAAGAGCTACAATAGCCAGACAATGCATGTTAAAGTTGGATGATAACATGGAACAACAGATTCAGTCGATAGAGTGTTTTAGACATCAAGAAGGGGATTAATTGGCGAGATATCATCTATGCGCGAACAAATATGCTATGTGGGAAGAGGTCAACATCGCCAAGAGGACCAAACTTGGTAAAGGATCATGGAAAGCTTGAAGTTTATTATCATCTCATGCGTGGGACTGCTTTATTAGTACTTTGTTTTGTAATTTATCTTCTGAACCTATTTCCTATTTTATGTTTTATCAGACATTTTTAATTATAAAATTAAATAATTTTGGATAATGAATTGGTTTAAAAAGACATATACATCCTTCAATTCATTAGGCCTACCCTTAGCACAAAAGGGTCACAAGCATGTTTAGGACGCGATATTAGTTTGTATATTGTATACCTTAACTTTTTATGTGATATGTTTCTTTGAATGAGGGCGTTGCTTGCCCACTCCTTTTCAAAAATTTCCAAAAAACTCTCTACAATATCAAATGCAATCCACTACCCCAAAATTATTCGACCAAAAGTCCATGAAAACCTAAATTATATCATCTCAGGAAAGGTAAAATCGCTTCTATAGAGAAAGGTAAGAATGCCTAGGTGGAACCTACTAAAGAGGAGTTGTATAGGAAATTGTAAAGGGAATAACGCAGATATTCGATAAATTAGAGAAATAGTTACTCAAAGGTGAAAATCGCCACACACAATTTTTCAAAGTGCCCTGTGATGCTTATTGAGAATTTGGCAGCTAGGATGGAAAGAAGTGCCATCATGGACAAAGAGACAAAGGCTAGGATGAGGAGATCTCAGAAGATACGCGAGAAAGTCTCTATCTCAATCAACAGAAGCTCATTGAGGCCCTACAGACACTCACCCTAGAGCAACTAAAGAAGATATCGATGAGGAAATTGTCTACATGCCTCTCTTCCTGGGACGTCTAAAAGGAAGAGAAAAATGGATCACTATCCTAGCTTATGAGCGGACACATAGCATGGAGGAAAGGGTCACGCCGTGCATTCTTTTTTGAGAAATCTTAGGGCTTGTTCACAATGGTTGAAGCTTCATGAGGGAATAACTTTGGGGTTTAGGAATGAAAACTCTCAGAAGATGTGTGTCTTCCACCTGAACCTACGAGGACACACTATAGAGGAATGTTCGCAACTTAAGGCAAGAATCTGCAAGCTTATCTCCACTGGGAAGATGCCACACATGTGGAGTGAGAACACCGTTCTTACCTACGACCAGCTGGAGCCCAATATGCCCGTCACTAAGCACATCCAATTTTATTGTAACCATTTCACACAGTTCAAAAATATATTAGTTCATAACTATAGTGACTTGTTTCAAAAGGGGGTCTTGGCCTCTATCCGAGAGAATGATGGAGCATTCGATCCTATTGGGATGGAAATATGGAAGCCTTGTCCTCATCATGACGCTACAAATCAAAGCATCGAAAGGTGCCTCAGATTTCTCTACGACATGGAATCCCTTATTAATATGGGAAAGATCCAAATTGAGTTCGTTCCCCGTGACTAATGCAACAGCAAGGAGAAGAATGACCGAGATGGGGTCACCTTTTTTGTCCATTTTTCACTTTCCTTGTAATCGTTGAAAATGAATGAATGAAAACAAGTTTTTCCTTTTATACTCAAACTAAGTAGGGCATAAATTCTCCTTGCGAGATACGTAGGCATCCTTTCAAGGATCGACCCCTATCATTCAAAAGTTTCATTCACCCCTTTTCATTCAATAAGGAAATGTTAGGTCTTGGTCAACGGATGTCGAAAAAAATGCAATAAGAAGACCTTATATCAAGGTTATTTGACCTTTCTGAGATAGTCCCAAATTAAAACAAGAAAATTTCAACTTGTTAAAAAAAATCCGTTTCCCATAACTCGTGTATTTTCACGTCAGTCACAAGCAAACCCAGTTTGTGTTTTTAATATAAGATGTTTCTCTATGTATATTTCCTTAGTATTCTATAATTCGAACAGAAAATTTTGCGTTTGAATTTTTTTCTCCATATGGTAACTTAAAACGGGGGGGCCTGTGCGAATAAACTGGTCGATCATCCTTATTTCGTAAGATCTAAAAGCCATACAAATTCCTTTCTCAATCAAGCTTCAGATAAGGGAAAAGCAACGATGGGTGACAATAATGAAGAAATCAGCCTGACTGACGTTATGGTGGCTCAGCTCACCATCGAAGAGCAAAATGAACTAGCTCACCATCGCAGAGCAAAATGAACTGATTATGCAGTTGATGCATCAAATTGTGTAGATAAGGGTTGAAACGCAGAGGAGACAACATCTGCCTCCCCCGCCTTTTACTGCCAATGCTTTAACAAATGGAAGGCCTCCGCAGTACTTTTCCTCTTCAAACATGGAAAAAGCTTAGAATCCACCTTCAACTCCTGCTCAAAATCCCTCAATCATCAACTTAACTACCCAGAATCCCTAGTATGCCTCAGCCTCTTATCAGACCCTATCCCCTCCTCAAAACAACAATCCTCAAATGCCACCTTCCCCTCAAAATACCAACCACCAAACCGGTCCATCCCCTCCAAACCAAAACAAATACAACCCCCAATCGTCCCTCCATTAACAAAATAAACACACAAATCCCCAAAAATTCCCTCAAAATTACCAAACCACCCAAAACACCCTAAGTCCCTCTGTCGCTCTACCACTACCCCAAAAACCCACTTTTCAAATCCCCGTTCCCAAGCATGATTCTAAGGTTCTGAGCTCTACCACTATGAAGAGCAGGAAAGAGATTTGAGGTTAAAGGAAGAGGTCTTGAAGGTGGATATAAAGGAAGAGATCTGAAATCAATGAAAGACCTAGAGTGGTATTCTTACTTCCTCTCCTGTCTCCCTCCGCCAATGAGCTAATGAGAAATTATGCATTCCCCGAAATTGCACCCCTAGAAGTACTCAAAGTGCAAGTTTGCCTTTTTGAAGTCTTATGGAACCCCTTGTTCACCTAAGGGCCCTACTGTTACCCATCGTGTTGGGAGTTGGAGCGATAAAGGTGACTGACTCGACTTTTTACCCGAAGTCTGAGTGGGGAAGCTTTAGAGTGGCTTACATCTCCATAAATAAGACAATGGCCTAGTTGTAATGCCCTGGCTAAGGATTTCATTGAACGATTTGATTATTACATAGAAATTGTTCCCAATAGTTATTCCTTAGAAAAGATGACTGAGAAGACCATTGCACTGAAATAATCTCAAGGAGAGATGAGTGAGGTGGAGGCTGAGATGGCATACTTGACAAAGAGGTTTCAAAATATCATTAAAAACATGGAGGTTTTCAAAAGAAAGCATCAACCGGCAGAGCGACAACGACAAATGTTCTATGTCCTCGTTCGGGTAATCCTGTAATTTATGATAACCTTCCCAACGCAAAAAAACAGGAGTTGTCTTGTTTTTAGGGTTGTTACATACTGACTTCAATAGATTGCACAATTTGAGTTGTCAAGTTTCAGATTCCTAATGAATCAGTCATAGAGTGGAGTGGTGTACGTAGTGCTAAGGGTCATTGCCTTTCTTCTCACTTAGGCGAGAAAGTTAGTTGCAAAGGGTTGTATCTATCACTTAGCCTGAGTTAATGACTCAAGTTTTGAGATACCTTCCCTTTAGTCAGTTCCTATAGTAAAAAAGTTTCCAGAAGTTTTTAATGATGATCTTCCCGGAGTCCTTCTAGAGAGAGAACTATACTCCCACATAGATATCATTTTAGATACTCGTCCTATCTCTATTTAGCCATACAGAATGGCACCAGAGTGTTGAAAGAGCTGAAAAAAAAATTGAACGGTTTGTTAGACAAAGGTTTTATTCGACAAAGTGTCTCACCTTAGGGAACTTCAGTCTTATTTGTGAGAAAGAAAAATGGTTCCCTTTGGATGCGTATAGACTACCGCCAGTTGAATAAGGTGACCATCAAGAAAAGATATCCTCTCCAAAGGATTATGATCTTTTCGACCAGTTTCAGGGTGCTTCTTGCTTCTCCCTTCTCTAAAATTGATCCAGATTCAGGTTACATCGTTAAAAAGTTAGGCAATGTGATATTCCAAAGCAACTTTTAGAACCAAGGTATGGGCAATTACGAGTTTTTGGTCTGTCCTTTTGGTTTTGAAAATTCGCCTGCAACATGATTTGATCTTATGACAAAGCCTCAACACCTTTATTTAGATCTTGTTTTGTAATTGTCTTCATTGATGACATACTGTTTCAAGGAATGAAGAAGATCATTCTAGTCACCTCAAGATTAATCTGCAGAATTTTAAAGATAAGGAGCTATATATGCAAAGTTCTACAAGTGTGAGTTTTGGCTAAAGTCTGTACCATTTTTGGGTCGCATCATTTCTGGTGATGGTATTAGAGTTGATACCCAAAGATAGAAGCAGTTTAGAGTTGTCCTAGACCCACGTCTCTAACATATATAAGGATTTTCTTGGGTTTGGTTGGCTATTATAGGAAATTTTTTGAAGAGTTCTCATCTATCTCGTCTTCTTTGACCAAGCTAACTGAAAAGACAGTCAAATTTTAATGGTCTGAAACTTGTGAGAAAAAACTTTCAGGAATTGAAAAAGAGACTGAGTATTCCTCCAGTTTTAACTTTACCAGAGGGTACTCAAGGTTTTGTGGTGCAATTGTTATGTATCGGAAGTTTTGTTTGGGCTGCGTGTTGAAACAGAATTGCAAGGTTATAGCTTAATGTCTCCCAACCGTTGAAGGTTCAGAAAGAATTTGCGACTCTGACCTACAATTGCAGGAATAGTTTCTTCATTAAAAATGAGGGTGTCACTATTAGTATGGTGTCATATTGGATGTATTCACTGATCACAATATCTGCAAATAAGTTGTTTCACTTCAAAAAATATAATCTCAAATAGAGGAGGTGGTTAAAATTACTCAAGGATTATGACATGAGTATTCTTTACGACCTATGTAAGGTTAATGTGGTTGTTGATGCTCTAAGCAGGTTATCTATGTGAAGTACCACCTAGTTGATGAAGAAGGAGGGATTTAGCTAAAGATATGCACAGACTTACAAACTTAGGAATCATACTTATGGATTCCACAGAAGGAGTAATAGTCGTGACCAATGGGGCGAAATCATCACTAGTGTTAGAGGTAAACGAGAAACAAGACCAAGATCCCATTTTTCTTGACTTGAAGGAAAATGTTCATAAGCTAAGAGTATTAACTTTTCAACAAGAGGGAGATCGTGTGCTAAAGTATCAAGGTAGGTTGAGTACATATGGTGGATAGAATCCAAGAGAGAATCATGGAGGAAGCTCATAATTCTAGATATTCCATTCATACGGGTTCTAACAAGATGTACCGCTATTTGAGAGCGGTTATATGGTGGGAAGACATGAGAACAGATTGCTGTTTTGATGTATTGCCAGTAACCGACCTGGCCAGCAAGTAAAGTAAAAACAAAGAACTTCTGGACTGGAATGGTAGATGAATTAATATGACGTCAATCACAGGCTTGGAGATCCTCGGCTGCACCATGATTTATTTTGTATTAATCGATAAATGAGCAAAATCAGCCCAATTTTTTCCATTAAAGACTACCTAATCAGTCGAGTATTATGCTATTTGTACCATCAAGAAGTGGTAAGACTCCGTGGAGTTCCAATTTTATTTTTTCAAATAAAGGTGCACAATTTACTCCACAGTTCTAGAAATCTTTCCAGAAAGGTTTAGGCTTAAAGGTGAACTTAAGCACTGCTTTTAATCTTCAGACAGATGGACAAGCACATCATACTATACAAACTTTAGAAGACATGTCGAGAGCTTGTATGATTGACTTCAAAGGTAATTAGGATCATCACCTACCTCTCACTGAGTTCGCTTACAACAACAATTACCATTCGAGCATCCAAATGGCTCTATATCAGGCTCTTTATAGGAGAAGATGCAAATCTCCAATTGGGTGGTTCGAAGTTGGTGAAGCAGGATTGGTAGGGCCATATCTAGTTTACCAATCTATAAAGAAGATAAAAGTGATTCAAGGGAGATTGAAAATGGAACAGAGTCGCCAAAAGACTTACACAGATGTTAGGAGAAGGCGATTGACCTTGGAGGTAGTGGCTTGGGTTTATCCTAAAGGTTTCACCTTTGAAGGAGTTATGAAGGTTCGTAAGGACTGACACTTAGTCCCATGTATATTAGACCTTATACAATATCCAGAGAAATTGTCACTGTGCTATGAGTTATAGATACCACAAGAGTTTGCGGTGGTTCATCGGTATTCCCAATATTTCATTTTTGAAAAGACGTGGTAAGGGAGATCCTTCATTGATTGTACAACTGAGAAGGTATGGATTAAGGATAGCTTGTGTTATGAAGAGATTTCCATTCAGATTCTAGTAGCCCAGTTCACCATTTTGAGAACTAAGAAATTGCTTAGTAAGGGGGTCCTTTGGCAGGAACTAATTTCTTTGAAAGTGACCTTAAAGTGAGGAGGATCTACGAGAGATCTCCCAAATCTCATTGAATCCGAAGAGAATGCAGATTAAGGTACTAAGTTCTCTTCTTAACACTTTATAAGACTATGTGTAAGCATGTTATTTCTTGTTTTTATTTGTTGAGTGTTGAAATGACATTACTACCCTTAGCTTAGTGAAAGAGTTCTCATTCGAGGACGAGTGTTCCCAAAGGGGGGGGGGATATTGTAACATCTCTTAACTCGAAATATCTAGGAATAAGCAAAGAAACCAAAAATAATAACTTTTGGAAATAAAAGGGAAAAATTTGGAAATTTCCTAAGTTTAAAAAGTGATTTTTGGGTCATTATCAAACAGGTATAACTTCTAGCTTACGATGAGTTAGGGTCAGTTCTTTATATGGTGGAAAGAAGCTCGACTTTCCAACACGGCTGATTGCGCATTTCATTTATGAGGAGAATATTGTCCCTATCGAAGGTGGATTTGCCGTATTAAGGAGGTCCAATCCCATTTTAGTAAGGGTTTATTAAGGGTAAAACTAAGCCTTATTATGTTTCAGAAAATTGAAATATGCTTACGGGTTGGGAGAAAATAGAAGAGAAGAAGGAGAAAGGAGAAAAAGATAAGAACGCATCTAGAACGCCAAGATCTTCGAGTTCGTTCGGGCTGATCCCTATAAGGTATGTGAGATCAATCTGTCTCATGTTCTTCCACCCACATACCAATGTGTTTAATTCAAAGCATTTATAGTATTGAATATGACCATCAAGTTCTGATAAACAATTGTTTGATTTTTTGTTGGTGAGTTGGAGTATCCTTTAATTGATTTGATTCGGGATTTCCAGCTTGTTTTCATGAAGTCCCTAATCATTTTTTTATTTGAGAACTTCGTAATCATAAGTATTTGGGAAAGAATCCATGGACTTTAGTAGGGTTTTGGGGGGAAAAGATGAAAATTGAAGAAGAAACATCGAAAATCCTGTTTGATAGGCCCTGGGGCACATCGCAAGCCAAAGCCTCTCAGGACAGACTCTGCCTGACAGGCTCTGGCGCGCCCACCAGCCAGAGCGCCAAGGCTACCTAGGGACCCCATTTCCCCCCATATTTTTGTACTAGTACCTAAGTGATGTACCTATGTTCCTTAGTTGATTCCAACACCTTAAGGTACATTTAAACATCATGAAATCATCACTACACATGAGATCATGATCTTTTAATCCATAATCCAATTCAAGGGAAGTTAAGAACAAAGTCAAAGAAGTTAAGAGTCAAGTCTAAAAGTTAAGGATCATGTCAAAGTAAGTTCTTAAAGTTTATAAAAGTCTTAAATAAACATTTTAATTTTGTTTTAAGGCTCAATCTACAAGTTGAGCAAAGTGAAATGAGTTGAGTTAAATCTCCAAAATTAAAAGGAACTAAGTATTCTCAAAGAGTTATGTTTCAAATAAAGCAAAGAGCAAAGAGTGATTGCATTTCTCAAAAATCTATAAGGGAACTAAGTAGTCCCTAAGAGTTACAAATGTTTTCACATTTTGATAAAGAATGGAAACTAGACTTCCACTTAGCCTTTGGCTAGTTTTATAAAAAGGGAACTATGATTTCCATGAGAGCTTTTAAAGATAAGTTTGAGCAATTGCCTCAAACCGGAGAAGAAGTTATTTTTAAAAAACATGAGCTAGGTATTTTTGGGAGTAGTATTGAGCACCAATATGGTGGCGCGAGTTCATAGTAACTCAAGTCTCCATAAACCATGTAGCCAACATGGACAGAGAAAGGATCATACTTTTTAGATGATTCTTTAGTGTTTTAACCAAAGACTAGTGGATCCACTTAGTAGTTCAGGTTCTATACCAATGCCAAGGTATGGGTCGTTCCTCTTGCAATGTGAGGTAAGACGGTATATCATCACTTAGGCTCATAGTGATGGTTGCCGGTTAGAGAATCTCTCGCATAAACTATATTACTTTCATTATAAGTAAAATTGAGTTTGTTATTGCATTATCTCCAATGAACTAAGTTTTTTACTCTATTTTTACAAGTTTTTTTTTATTATATATTGCATGTGTCTTTATTGCTTTATATTGAGTTAGTATTTCATGAATTGAATAGAGTCAGGGTAAGTTCTTCTTGATCCTTTCAAGCTTTAAGTTATTGTTTAGAATTTCAACTCGCATACTTGTACATTCAATGTACTGATGCCAGTTCACCTACATCATTTTATGATGCAGATGCAGGTATCAGGATCAGCACCCAGCGCCTCGTTGATCCAATTGGTGAGCCTCCTTGCTTTCTAGAGGACACTTTTATTCGCTTCATAGTATTTCATTTATAGGAAGTTGTGGGGTCTTTCCAAACATTCTTCTTAGTATTGTAGAGGCTTCATAGACAGTCGAATAGTAAGTTTGAGTCCTTTCATTGAATTGCAGATGATTTGTTCTAAGAATTTGAGTGTCATTTTGTGGCCAGACGATTATTTTTGTAAGTATTTCTTTTAATATGTTCTATTTTTTCACATTTGAGTTTAGTTAACTCTTGCGTTGAGTTAAATAAGTCAGGAAAAGGATTTTTTATTCAAGGTTAGCAATGGTCATTGGTGTCAGAAACGTCCAGAGTGGAGGATCGGGGCATGACACAAACAAAGTCTTATTTAGGACTTTAGGGGGATATTATTCTCCAATTGATTTTTATTTTTAATTTATATACCATATTGGGTCTCCATCCTTCTTATAACTGATACATTAATCTTTTAAAGAATAGCAATCGGTTTTGTTAAGGTATAATATCCAACTTTCATAAGCAAATATTTGATTAGAACTCCATTTTTGATAAGTGATATAGCCTCCATATTGATCTTCCAATCAAATAAGTCTTTGAGAGCCCTAGTAAGAACTTTAGATGAGTAATATGAAAAAATATCAATTCGTCATTTTATTTAAAGTTTTATTTAGAACTCACATAGCTAATACATGTATAAGTTGCGAGAAAACATATGTATTATTTTATGCATGGTAAAATGTGAAGTAACTAATAAATTAATAATTAACCTCTAAATAAAATAATACATTATTTTCTTCATAACTCTAATTAGCAAACCATCAACCTCTAAAGGATCACTTGCTTGACTCGGTTCTGAATTTTTCCTCATAGTTGTCGTCGAGGGCGACCTCTTGCTTCTTGAGCATCATATTCTAATGGAACAATAATGAATGTTTCAAGCGCCACACTATTTTTAGTATGGTAATTTGTAAGTACCGTGCCAGCAAAACTACCAAGGTAACCACTATATTTAACTTCTTTGATATGTTGATGGGGACACTTTTTCCGTGTAAATTCTATTTTTGGAGATTTTTGTATCAATTGATTTAATCTGAAAAGAAAAAAAAGTAAGTATAATATAACTCGTATGAAGAGGAAAACATTTTTTCTAATGCAATTGTGTATAATTTACATGTACCAATAGTAAAAAAAATAATTCTTATTTCCATACAATATACATGTTACTATAATAAAAAAATCGAAAGAACAATTTTTCTTGTTGAAGGTTAATAGTTAATAAAATTGACATTGGTTAAAATAAAAAGGAAAAAATAAATTTAATATGAGAATAAGTAGGAAACTTATTAGTACTAAATTCTTAATATTTAATAATAATCAGTTTGGTATATTTTTCTGAAACACATGTTATTTTAATATAACAAATAATTTATGGAATAAAATTCCTTCCACATTTAGACAACTCTTCTTTTGGAGGAAAATATTTTGTACTTCTATAAATTGAGAATCAATCTTTTCTACAATAAAATAGTAGAATAAAAAATTTAGTCCTCAATAGTTAATTTTTATTTTTTAAATACAATTTCCCAAACTTCTGGGCTCTGGATGATTTTTGTATAAAAATCTTAAACCTTCAAAGGCAACCTTTGATAAAGAGGTGATGGGGAGAAAACAAACTTGTGTATTATTGAATAAGTTCAAGTACATTGGATAAAAATTATTTACTCCTATTTTTAATACTATGTCCTTGTTTCCTGTTATAAAAAGGAAATACTTATTAAAAATTTGAAATAACTTAACTTGAATTTTCAATTATATCTTTAATGACAAAGTCTTATAGTTAAACAACTGTAATGATATGTATAATTAAACTTTAAAAGGTTGTTATTTTAAAACTATGCATATCAATTAAATTTTATATATTATCTATATATATATATATATATAGTCTTATATATAATAGATCTCTACTATATAACATAAAGGCTGCTCTCATCTCTCTCTCATCATCTCTTTTCCCCCTCTGCGGTCTGTTTGCTTGGTTTCCTCGCGTCCTCTTCCCCTGCCCCCGTTTGTATCCCTTCCTTGCTTCTGCGTTCGTTTTGTGTTGCGCTGGTAATCAGATGAGTTTTCTTATTTGGTATTCTTTAATGGAATTTTTATTTAAAGTACTGGTGAATAATGAAAGGAGTTTTAGTAAGGGTAAAGAAAACTAATGATGAATAACAAGCTTTTGGACTTGTGTAATTTTGTAAGGTAAAATAAAGGGAACCCCTATGCAATTACTTATGAGACTAGGTAATGTCTGTGATTCTTTGATGGTGTGGTATACACATGTTGTACTTTGTGGTGATACTTGTATATGTATGCATGTTGCAACAATGGTCTTAGATGTTGAAAAGCGATATATGAATATCGATATGATGAAATCATGACAATGTGTTATTGTGATGTGTGATTGAGATTGGCTGCCACATTGCGGCACTCTAACTTAGATCGAATTGCCACGTTCCGGCATACTAACTGATATCAGTTGCCACGTTCCGGCACTCTAATTAGGATCGCTTGCCAAGTTCTGATATAAAACTTGGATTAAATTGTCACAATCCGGCATGCTAACCAATTGACTTTGGTTCCCATGAGAGGGACAACTACTTGTCATAAAATGTATACAGTGAAATATTATATGCTTAATGTCGTAAGGTGTGTATATTTATCTACGCGTTGGGGGTTTGAGCTATGATCTATTGGAATCTTAACTGTGGTAGTTTTGCTAGTACTCTACGATATGGTTAGTATGTTTAAGCTATGATATATTGGAATATTAAGTGTGGTAGCTTTATTTGTAGTATGTAATGTGATAAATATGTTTAAGCTATAAATCTTTGGACCGTTAATTGTGGTAAGTTTTTTTACTATAAGTTCGTTGTGATAGTAAATATTTAAGCTATGAACCATTGGGATCTTAAGTATGGTGGTGGTACTTGTAGTATACAAGGCGTTTAGTGTATTTAAGTTGTAAACTCGTAGGAAAGAGATTGGTGTGATTGAAAGGTGTTCTAAGTAAAGGTTAAAGGCGGAGAAGTGAGGTGTTCAGACATGATCTTTTGTTGTTCTGTTCATATCTTATGATGTGGGCGTCTGGTTGACCGATAATACCTACCAGTAAGTGTGGTTGTACTGGATATACTCTGCTATGTGTTTTTGACATAGTCCTGGATGTCTGATTGGTGATGTTTCATTAGTAAGACAAGAAAATCCCTCCACACTTTAAAACTCTTTCTTCCGCCTAAGTGAATAGTCTGTCCCTTTTATAAATTGTTATCCATGGTGTAATTCATAGTATCTCTTGTCCTTTTCGAACTATATTCTTGGGGTTGTCAAGTTACTTTAAATATTTTAACTAGTACATGAATAAGAGTCTGTAACAAATATTTTACTCTACACTATATCTATTTTATTGAATTTTCACATGAATAAACCTTGAAAATATGAGGGTTCTTTTACTTGTGTGTTACAGTGGGTGTCCGCACAACCTGGTGGGTTGGATTGTGAAACTTTCTGACTAGATTGGGTCTCATAATATTGTATAATAATACTATTTTCTTTAAAGAATATGCAATAGGTTATGTAAAAATAATAATATCATCTTCATAAGCAAGATAATCAAATTATAACTCCATTTTCATAAGAGATAGCCAACATATTGATCATAAAAAAAGAGTTAAGAGCCCTAAGCAGAACTTTAGATCACAAAATGAAAATGAATTCAACATTTGCTTTATAATTTAGAAACTCACATAGCTAATATATGAATAAGCTACAATAAAATGTATGTATTATTTTATACAAGTTAAAATATGAAGAAACTTATACATCAATAATGACCTCAGATAACAATATAATACATTTTTCTTCATACTCTAATCAGCACATACACACCCCCTAGGAATCACTAGCTTGACTTTTTTGGGAATTTTTTCTTTGTATTTGTAGTCAAGAAGCACCCGCCCTCTTGCTTCTTAGAGCATCATATTCTAAGAAAGAAATAATGAATGTTTCAAGCGTCCACTATTTTGGTAGGTACGTTTTGTAAGTAACCCCCTGTCGAAAAACCAACCAAGGTAATCACTATATTTCACTTCTTTAGATTTTTGATGGGGGATTCTTTTTTCCGTATCACCTATTTTTGGATCTTGTTATTTTTTAATCCATTCAAGGGAAAAGGAAAAAAAAGTAGTAAATAAACTCGTCTAATCCAATTAAACCAATTTTTCTAACATCACTTACAATTTCGTTTACTTTACATATCGCAATAGTGAAAGAGAATTTCTTATTCATAGATATACATGTGACTATAATTAAAAAAAGAAGAAACAAGTTTTGTTGGGGTGAGGTAATAGTTAATAATGTGCATATAAAATTTCATTGGGTTTAAAATAACAATGAAAAGTAGATTTAACGAGAGACTTAAGTAGGAAACTTATTAAATACTAAATTCTTAAAATTTTAAATAATTATTATCTTGTTTAATTTATTGAAACACGTGTTATTTTAATAATATCATAATAATTTTTGAAGAAAATTTCTTCCACATTTAGATAACTCTTCTTTGGAGGAAAATGTTTTGTACTTCTATAAATTGAGAATCATTCTTTTCAATAATAAAATATTGGGATTAACAATTCAGTCCTGAACAATAATTTTTTTTAAAAATAATAATTTCATATCAGTTTTCAAACTTCTTAGCAGAGTTTTATATAAAAACTTCTTATCAGAGTTTCAAACAAACCTGTGTATTATTGAATATGTTCAAGTACATTATGTAAAATTAATTTACTCCTATTTCTGATTCTGTCTTATTTCCTGTTAGAAAAAGAAAAATACTTATTAAAAATTTGATATAACTTAACTTCAACATTCAATTATATCTTTAATGACAAAGTCTTATAGTTAAACAACTGTAATGATATATACAATTAACTTCATTTGTTGTTTTTTTCAAAATTATACCTAATCAAATCATGTCATATATATACTCAAATATGAAAAAGTATTTATGAAAAATAACATAAAGAGTAAACTCATACATACCTCAATATGCAATTTTTGCAAATGTGGAGATACTTCTATTAGTGGTGTAATACCAAGTAGGGAAACGTCTTCCAAGCCTAAGAGTTTCAACACAAGTACTTTGAGATCGTTGAACTTTGGTAACGAATGATGAAGATCCTGAAATAATCAAACAATTACAACAGTTAAATCAAGCTTTCTTTATATATTCTAGCTCTATGGAATATATAATTGCTTACCATCCACGTATGACAAGCTTTAAATGAAAGTGTTGTGAGTCTAGTCAAATAGGTTGTAAATGTATGAACAAGCCGTTCACATATCACTGCTTGAGTCATCTTTAAATCAGTAGTAAGAAGTGAGATAACATTCTCGAGAAGCAAGTTTAGTTTCTTTCCAATGTATTTGAATGAGACAAGATTGACGTTATGAAAGCCGAAACTTTGAGACTAACAAATGGCGATAAATTTGGTCTATGACTTGAGATGAGCTTAAACGGAAAGGTATATCGCCTATGCTCGTTTTTACTGAGTGATAGGTCTAATTGAAAGATTTCAACCTTTTTCTTTGATGATACAAAGTTGAGACATTTATTAATTACACGCATAAAATGCTTCTGAAAAGAAAACGAGAGAGTGAATTGATATGTTTCATCCATTCTTTTCAACATAACCTTGGATAATAAAACATCTACCATGTAATAAACTTTGAAATGTAAAATTTTAGAGGTGTGCTATTCATTCGAAGATATTGCCATTGAATCGAAAGAGAACTTGTTTGTACTGCTTCTCTAATTATCATCTGAAATAGAATTGATACAATCTCTTCATCTGGCATTTGGTTAAGCCTATCCACCATTGATACCACACTACTATAACTATTGCTTTGTTGTCTTCTACTACAAAGCATTCTTCTAAAGAAAATAATCAATAAAACGGGGAGAATAAAAGAACAACCCATGAAAACTACACCCATTTTTCTACGGTAAATGAATGGAACTTTCTTTTCTATAAAATTATATAGCTTTGAGTTATAAATGAATTTGATTTTTGTTATTACTTTTCTAATTCTGACATCAGAAGTCATTTTTTGATATGGTTTCATTAAATTTCCTATGTTTGCTTTATAATTTATTCTCTCACCATCATACATAAAATAGTTTTGGTGAAGATATAATGAATACTATTTGATTATTAAAAAATCATGATATATGTTTAATGACTTATTTTTATTACATAATGCTTGAATTCTTTTTCAATATTTTACAAATGATGCTTTAACAACAAAATATATTACAATGCCTTAACCATATATTTACTTTACCTTGTACTTAATATACTTGATTTTATTATATAGAAATTGAATAATATTAGATACTTAATTTAGTAAAATAACAATGATTTTGATGTATCCATTATTTTTTATGTACAATAATAATTACTTATAATGTGAATTTGATAAATATGATACAATGATTTTGATGTAATTAAAATTAACATATTTGATTTGTGGCGTAAAACATCGACGTTCTTTTAAAGTTGTCCGCATAATTCGTTTACACACCTCAACTAAGACTAGTATCTACAACATAATGAACACTTTTACCTATTCAAAAATTGTTTATATTAAGCATTTTTTGATAATCAGCAAAAATATGAAGAGTGGGAGATACACTTTGTTATTATCATTAGGTCACATAAGTGATAATAGAATAGTGGGGTTCTCACATTGCTCAGGGAAAAATAAGAATTTTTCATTCTTTTCAATTCTACATATTATTGTATATTGTCAGAATGCAGTAGATTGGTGTTATTATGTAACGACCTGTTTAGTCGTTTTGAGCAGCAGATTTTATTTCTGGAACACTGCTGGACGACAGAGCCCACTACGGCCATCTGGGACCAGACAGTACGGTTCGAGGGTGTCTCGTTCAATAACACTTAGAAGCTGAAAATTTGGGTACTGAGATTGACTCTCTGAACGTAACGACGTCATTGGCACGACGGACCTCACAGGCCCTTCAGTAAATTTTAGTCCCTGAACTCCTGCTACGACTCAGCTGGAGGACCGGCACAAGGCACACATCACGGCACAGACTGCGTAATCCTATGCTGGGTCGAATTTCTGTAATGTTTTAAGGGCGTTTGGACTATTCTGCTATAATTATAAGCTATGGGTGCGTGTTAATAGTTAATTACGGGGGGGTTAAAGAACCAACCTTGGATTTAAATAAGTGGTTTCTTTTACCAGCTTATTATACTTAATTATATGAGTCTTCGGAGGGGGTAAACAAAAGGGTTTGGCAAAAGAAAAACAGAAAGAAAGAGAGAGAAGGAGATAACAATCGCGAAGAGAAACGAGAGGCAAACAAAGACTGTGAGAATTGCTTGCTTTATCACTAATCTTCGGCGGATGTAGGTTATGGTTTTTATGACTATTCTATAACTCTGAATAGCTGAATGATATGTATTGGGGTAAAATGTAAACCCTTCTAGAATGCTTATTGTAATGCTTGTAATAAATATGATTATACATTGGGATAAGAGCATGATTAAGCTATTGAATCTTAAATCTTGAGAAACCCTAAGCGACCTTGTTTAATGAATTGATGATGCTTTGGTAAAAGAAGGGTTTGATGAACTAAGAAGTGAATGAGATTAGTGGGAACGGGGTGTCAACAACCCACGTAGTCTTAGGGGATCGGTGGCACGAACCGACACGTAAATTAGGAATCATGGTGTCACGAACCGACACGTAGTCTTAGGGGATCGGGTGTCACGAACCGACACGTAGAATATGGGACGGGTCCTAACCGACACTAGATTAGGGGATCGGGTGTCACGAACCCGACCCGTAAATTAGTGGATCGGTGTCACGAACCACACTTTTAGTATTAGGGGATCGGTGTCACAATCCGACACGTAGAACTAAGGGATCATCGGGATGTCCGACCCGACCACGTAGAATTCAGGATCGTGTCACGACCGACATACTTAGAATTATGGGGATCGGAGTGTCCTTCCGGCAACAAGCGAACATAAACATAGGATCTTGAAAATGTTATATACTCACTCCTAATGAACCCCAAATTGTCCAAATAAGGGTTGGCATTGAGGCTTGACGTCCTCAGTGGTGCAACTTGGTGGTGCTTATTAATGATTATAGAACTTGGTGTTGCGACAGGTTGAGTATTGTAAGTTGATTTTATGATATATTTGATATATACTGTTTTCTATTTTGAGTTGGCCGATGATACCCGCATACTTGTGTGTTGTACTGACCCCACTTGTAATTGTTTTTCTTTGTTTTGTGGAGTGCAGCAACGTACCATCGTCTTCAACTCACCGCAACTCTATCTATCTTCATCACAGGTCGTATCTCAGTGACTAATCTCAGCTTGACTGGTCTGCTTCGTCATGTCTTGATGCCTTGAAGTGCGGCATGGATAGATGTTGATAGGTTATTTCCTAAGTTATTATTGAGTATAGAGGTTCTTGTGGTGATTGACTTCCAGGTTATGGGAATAAAAGTCATTGAAGATTCTTAATTAGTTTATTAATCGATTTTCATTAATGAGTTTAATCTTCCGCAGTTAGTTTGTTTATTTATGGTTGAAACGTGTTGGGAATTGGATTGGTTGGTTCCGACCAATAGTAGGATATTGTGGGTGCCAGTCGCGGCCCGTTTTGGGTCTTGACAAACGTGTATCAAGCATTAGGTCGTTGGTCGCATCCCACAAAACATCTATAGAGTCTTAAGGACGTAGGGGGACGCCTTTACTTTCTTTGAGCGGATAATAAGACTTTTGGCAAACTCCATTCGTTCTTTTCTATTTCGTGCTATTATCTTGGCTCCAATTGGTATCTAGTGAATACCAAATGTGATCTGACCTCTTCACTCTATTTGCCTATGTTAAACTAGAGCAACAGACGACTTTCGCCAACACCAACATCGGAAAACAGAAGCCTGAGCCAGCCACTGGGGCCTTGTAGCCTCGAAAGGAGTAGTGACAAGAAACCGTGGTAAGAGTCGTGGGAGAGTCCCTAGAGGAAGAGGACGAGCCCTAGCCCTCTTTTACTATGGAGGTGACTCCTCCACCAACTGGGAAGTATTAAAGAGGGGTAGAAGGGAAGGTGAGCAAGTGCAAGCATAGGAATTACCCACCCCAACCTACCCCAGAGAGGATTAAACAGGTTCTTGCTTAATCTTACGGGTTATCTGATCAAGGCCAACACCTCCCAGTTTGTTTCTCTCCACACCTACGATTTCCGGAGGTACAACTGCCGCTACTATGGATCCCGCATGGATTCCTCATTGGAAATAGCACGTTTCCTCGTCTGACCACAGGACCTATATATGACCCAATGATCAGCATGAACTTTTCATAAGTTCTTGAAATTGAAACCTCCAGTCGGCATGGCGTGGCTGAATCTTAGGATGCCTACGCTTTTCTGGTTGACGTCATGAGCTCCTCACCACGAGAGGTATAGTAGAACGTTTGTTGTTGAAGTTTTGTGACTTATCATTTTTTCAAGGGAACGCCAAATGGTGGTGGCGGTCACTGTTGAAGTGTCAACCACAGAGGCACCAAACCACCTATACTTGGGCGTCATTCTGCTCTCTACTTGTTTATGGAGAAGTATATCCCCCGACTTTTATGATAGAAATAGCTGAGTTCTTGAGCCCTAGAGCAAGTAGATGGCGTTACGACATATGACGGCTAAGTATTCGCCGCTTATCCAGGTATGCCACCACTATGTTTCAGTCCACAAGAGCGGGGTTTCCCAGTTTGTGAAGGGTTGATGCAAAACTGCGAATTCAGCTTTACAGGTAGCGCTACGGCAAAATCCGTTCAAAAGTGCGACTTTCGTGATAGAGGTGGAAGGAGTGAAGACAATGACTCACCTGCCTCGACATCAAAAAGGTTTCCAAGGGAGGGAGTTTAATGTTCTTCCTCTAGAAGACAGGGTTCAGAGGTACTCATCCGACAAAATTCAGTCTCACTATAGACTGTATTGGGGGTCCACCTCAGACCGTCACATTTCTCTGAGAGACTATTCTTGATCTAGAGAGTGTTATGATGTGGGGAGACTGGACATATTAGGAGGAATATCAAAAAAACAATTTATAGCCCCATAGCTAGAGGATAGAGTGGTCAAGGGATAGGCCGTTATTCTGGAAACGCGTGGCCGAGGTAATGGGGTTACCAAACTGCCGGGTAACGGGAAACTGGACCACTACAACACACCATGAGGGCAACGGGCAGCCAGGTTATGGGGCCCATTGTTATGCTTTCCTCCCTGGGCGGGCCCTGAAGCGGAGACCTCCGTGTTTTTGTTATCACGGTAACTTTGGTTGTGATTGCATGGACTTCTGTATTATTTGATCCTGGCTCCAGAGTTTCATATGTATCTTCCTCATTTGGCTACTCGTCTTAATTTACATTGTGAATTGCGTGACATGCCTCTTCGTGTTCTACTCCGGTGGGTGAGTCTGTGGTAGTTGAAAAGGTGTATAGGGTCTTGTCTGGTGCTTTTTGTGTGGAGCAATACTCATGTAATTTGTTTATTTTTAGAAATGGTTTGACTTCGACGTATTCTGGGTAGGACTTGGCATTTCCCAAATTTGCTATCTTAGATGTAATGGCTAAACTACGGTGAACATTGGCCAAGCCTGGGAACAGTCCATTATGTGGTGTGGAGGGTGACCTACACTTCCACTCCAGTTCGTATCAGCTCCTTCTTCGTGCTACGATAAAAGGGGTTAGTAAAGGTGTGTTTAAGCTTCTTGGCACACTCAAGGGATGATCTAACTACCCAAGTACCCTTCAATATGAGTCGGGTTTCGATAGTCTTGATTTTTGGATTGTTCCGTTGCAGACCTTCCTGGTACATCGGGATAGAGATATTGACTTCTCGCATCGATCTTGAACCGGGTACTCGCCCCATTTCTATACCCCCATAATGAATGGCTTCCCGTATTAAGAGATCTAAAGGCCCAACTCAAGTTGTTAAGTGAAGGTTTCATTAGACCATGCATCCCCTTAGGGTTCTCCGGTTTTGTTTGTGAAGAAGAAAATGGGAGTCCGTCGGATGTTCAAATACCCCCAACTAAATAAAGGAACTGTTAAAACAAGTATCCTCGTCCCTCGCATTGGTCTTTGTTCGACATTACAGGTGGCGTGTGCTTCTCTTAAGATTGACTTGAGGTTGGTTTATAATCAATTGCAACTACGGGCAGCCCTTGTGCCAAAGCTTGCTTTTCGACCAGGCATGGCATTAATGATTCTGGTATGTCCTTTGTCTACGAATGCCCCGCTGCTTTCATGAGCTTTGATGAACGGGATTTTTAATCCATCTCGGATCTCTTTTGTGATCGTATTATTGATATATACTGATATACTCCAAGAGTAAAAGGAACATGAGGATCATTTGAGAATTGTGTTGGAAATTTGAGGGGAAAAGAGCTTTATATTCCAAATTCTCCAAGTGTGAGTGTTGGGCTAGATTCAAGTGTCCTTCTTAGGGCACGTGTTTCCAGGATGGAGTGATGGTGGATCCTATCTTCCTTCTAAGATCAGTAGTGGAGAATGGGGTACAGACTACGAATGTGTCAGAAATAAGAAAGCTTTGTTTGGTGTAGCCAGTTTACTAACCCGTCGATTTGGGTAAGGGATTCTCTTCTATTGCTTCCTCCCACTGACAACTTTACTAAGTAACATCAGTTTTTCCATTTGTTATGGTCGGATTAATGTGAGAAAGCTTTCAGAAACTCAGACCTTGCTGATTACCTGTACCATCCTACCTTTCCAGTAAGGGTAAGAACTTCATTTGTAATTGTGATGCATCTTATTCTGGTTTGGGTGCAGTGCTAATGCAAGCAAAAATGAATTGCTTATGCTTCGAGGCAAGTAAAGGTGCCTGTAACTATTATCCGACCCGACGATTTAGAGTTGGCTGCGTGGTGTTTGCAATTTAAGCAATGGAGACACTATCTCCATATGGGGTTAAGTGTGAAGTCTATGGATCATCGTAGTTACAATGATGTCTTTTTATCAGAAAGATTTGAATTTGAACAGAGGAGGTGATTGAACTACGGAAGGATTGAATGTTACCATCTTGTATCACCCTGAAAGGATATAGGTTTGCAGGACGCCTTGAGTCGAAAAGCAGAGAGGCATGGTAGTGTAGCCCACTTCAATTTTCTAGACGCCGGCTGAGAGGTTCAGACCTGGCTAGACTTTATGAGGTTAGAAGTAAATGAGAAGGAGGATGGTTTGGCTCAGTGTGGAAGGCGAGATCTTCTTTTCTTGACAAGAAATCAGGAAAATAGTTGACGATGAAAACTAAGCGAGTTGCGGGATATGGTAGTGCGAGGAGAGCTAAGAAGCGATAATGGATAGGAAGTGTTTTGAGAACTAAGGAGGGTATGTAGTGCCCCGTGTCGATGATTTTTGATCCACACTAATTCTTACAGAGGCTCATAGTTTCGTGATATCCTATACATCCTGGTGCCACACCACGATGGAATCGTAACCTAAAACAACACTATGGGAGTAGAATGAAGCGCGACTTGTTGACTGTTGTCCAAATTTCCAAATTTTCAGCAAGTAAAGTATGAACACCAGAGGCCCGGAGGAACACTTCAGAGAATGCCCATTCCTGAATGGGAAGTGGGAGAATTGCCATGGACTCGGAGTTGGTCCTTCCAAAGACTTGGTCAGTTTGATTCTATTGTGGGTACTATGTGACAATTAACTAATCTGTGCTCACTTCCTGCCGTTACGATGACGTACACCGCAAGAAGTAGCCAAACTTTATATCTCAGAGATTGTTCATGCATGGAGTTCCCTGTCCAGTCAATCAGATAAGTACCAGTTTACTTCTATGTTTTTGGAGAACATTGCCTCTAATTAGGTACTAGGTTGGACCTTAGTACGCATTTCACCCTCAGAACCGAGGGCAAGTATGAGTCGAACAATTCAGGTGTTGGAGATATGCTTCGGCATGGGGATAGAATTTGGTGTCCATTGGGATACACTTTCTTACCCTTATCAGAGTTTTTCATACAATATCGCTATCCCACAGTATTGATAGGGCGCCGTTCGAACATGGGAATGGGAGATGTAGGTCTCCCAGTGAGGTTGGTTGGATGCATTTGAAGGTTAGATCTTGGGTGCACGACCTTTTGAAGGGATCATTAAGAAGGTGGAATCTATCACGAAAATCTTTTAAGAGCGGCTCAAAGTAGGCAAAAGGAAGATGCAAATCGAAAGGTTAGGGACTTGGAGTGTATGGGAAGGTTAGCAAGTTTTTGCTGAAGTTTCGCCAATGCAAGGGGTGTGCGGTTTGGTAAAGAGGCAAGCTAGCCCAGTGAATTGGTCCCTTTGAAGTACTTAAGCGAGTAGGGGAGGTGGCTTATGAGTTATCCTTGCCTCCAAGGGCTGTCCGGAGTACATCCGGTATTCCATGTGTCACTGTTGAAAAGATCCATGGGGATGGAAACTACATTATCCGGTTGAGATTCAGGTTTGCTTGATGAGAAGTTTCTTATGAGAGGACCTGTCGCTATTTAGATAGAGAAGTTCGCAAGTTGAGGTCAAGGGAATTGCATCACAGGTGTCAATAAAAAGCGACCGTTGCAGAAGCCACTGGGTAGAAGGAGGCAGATCTGCAAGAACGATACCACATTTGTTTTAAAGATTCAGGGTACTCCTTCTCGCCCGTTTTTTTCTTCTTGTGATCGTTCGAGACGAGCGATTTTTTGGTAATTGGATCTATTGTAACGACCTGTTTAGTCGTTTTGAGCACAGATTTATTTTCGTTAAAAACTGGCTAGACGATGGATTCCCCCGATTGACCTTATGGGCGCACACGACCGTCGAGGGGTCCTCGTTCCAAAACCTAGAATCTGAAAATGTGGTACTAGAATCGACTCTCTGACTTCCACAACGAATGGCAGGACGGAACGTCCGTGGCACAACGACCGTCACGCCCTTCCGTAAATTTCAGTCCCGGAACTCTGCGACGACTCAGCAGGACGACCGTCGCAGGCACGATCTGCCTGTCACACAACTGTGGTAATCCAGGCTGGTAGGATTCTGTTAATTTTTTAAAGGGAAGGCTGCGTTTTGGACGATTCCTCTATAACTATCAATCTATGGTTTAATTGTTCCTAATTAATTACTTGGGGGGAAAGGAAACACCCGTGCGAATATAGTGGGTTCTTTACCATCTTTTAATACTTATTATATGCTTATAGGTAAAGCAAAGGGTGTGGCAATAATAAAACAAAAACTAACAGAGAGTAAGGAGCTACGATCGGAGAGCAGAGCCGAAGAGAAAGCCAAGACTTTGAGGAATTTGGCTTGCTTGATTACTATCTTCGTGGAGGATAGTTTTTGGTTTGTAATGCTATAAGCTTATAAACCTTAATCGCGAAGATCTGTATTGGTTAATATTGTACACCTTCTATATGCTTAATTTATGCGTGTATGATGTATTATACATTGTGATAATAACATAGATGTAGCTATTGAAATCTTAAATCTTGAGAAACCCAATCTCCCTTGTTAATGAGAATTGATGAGTTCCTTTGGTATCAAAGAATGCTTTGAGGACTAACGTGTAATTATGGAACGGGTTCAACGAACCGACCGTCGTTTAGGGGATCGGGTGGCACGAACCGAAATAGAATTCGGGGGATCTGGTGCCCGAACCTACACGTAGTCTTAGGGATCGTGGTTGTGGTCACAAACCGACACGTACCTTAGGATCGGGTGGCACGAACCGACACTATATTAGGGGATCGGGTGTCACGAACCACACGTAAATTAGGCGGATCGGTGTCACAACCGCCGTAGAATTAGTGATCGGGTGTACAAAACTAACCGACACGGTAGTATAGGGGATCGGTGTCACAGAACTACACGTAAATTAAGGGATCGGTGTCCACGAACTGACACGTAGAATTAAGGGGATCGGGTGTCACGAACCGAACCCGTATAGAATTAGGGGGATCGTAGTGTCAATAACCGGACCGACACCCCAAAATACATAATGCCTCTTGAAGATGTTAATATACTCAACCTAATGACCCAATTTCCAAATGGGGCTGGCATGAGCTTGAGTCCTCATGTGAACTTGGCGTGCTTCTTAAGATTATAGAACTTGTTTGTTGCTACATTTGAGTATTGTAGCTTGATTTCATGATATTTTTGATCTATACTGGTTTTCTATTTTTGATTTGGGCCGGATCCTACTCAAGTACTTGTGTTTGATACTGACCCCTACTTGTAATTTGTTTATTGATGGAGTTCAGCAAACGTCCAGCGTCGTCAACTCAACCAGCAACTCTAGCCAGTCTTCTCACATCGGATCCCTCAGGTGAAGCTAATGCTCTAGCTTGACGGATCTTCCTCTTCATGTCTTGATGCCTTTGAAGTTCTGGCATGGACTAGCTGTTTATATTTTATTTTCCTAGATATTTTAGATTTAGTATTTTGAGATAGATGTTCTTGTGGTGATAATTTCCTCCGGTTTTGGGAATATAAGTTATTGTTTAATAATAAAAAGTTATTTAATCGATTTCATATGAGTTTTTTTAAGTCTTCCGCATTATATTGTGGGGGATGTATGTTCAAACGTTGGGGTATTGGATTGTTGGGTATCTCTCACATAGTACGATAAGTTTGGTGCCATCGCGGCCCGTTTTTTTGGGTCGTGACATATTATTATATTAGTAACCGTATTACTTTCAAAGAGAACAAATATTTCCTGGTTTAAATGTCTTATTAAAGAAGAAACTTGTTTTTCTAAATTATTTGATAACCTAAATGAGGCATTGAATGTTCATAAATGGTTCATCATTTTAGGGTGGAGCATTTGATCGATGGTCAATAAAATATGCAGAAGTTTAATGTTTGCCGATTACCCCTATAAATGAACCACTATCCAACCTTTGTATGTTATTCTCCTCAAATTTTAACCTATGTTCTAAGGTGTATCTAAATCTCTCTCTTTTCATTCTTTAGTGTTTTTCGATTTAATTCTTATCGAGTTTGATCTTGATTCCAAAGTTGTGTGGGGATTAAGAAATGTGTAACACCTTTGAATGTTTTAACCTTTTTACGCACTTACTGGAATTTATTGCAAAAACATTGAGTTTTATTAGCCATAAGGTTTGAAATTTATTGGGCCCCCCCCGTTGTTTTGTTATTCTGGAGGTTTGTGCTCCGTGGGTTTCAGGATCGCAGTTAGTATGTGTATGATCAAATGCATATGTTTTGTGCTTAAATATGAAATCTTGGTCGAGATTGGTGTTTACCTGTACTACTGATTTATCATTTTTGTTAGCGTGCTTATTCATTTCTCTTGTAACTCCAAATCTAGAACACACTTCTTTTGAATATTTATTACAATTTTTTTAACCTGTGTATGTTAATTGCAACTGGTGCTTCGTTATTCCGGTTTTCTTTTATAAAACGAAAATTGTTGTTCGAGTACGTGTAACCTCTAATATGCCAATGATTAGTAGTTGAGAGATTGATGGAAAATATTTGCTTTATATTTTTTGACGAACTAAGATATTTTTAGAGCCGTTGATGGGCTTATAAGCACTTAAAAAAGTAATTTTGAAGTGCTTGAATTATTTTGTAAAAATAGCATAGTTTATCGTTAGATCAAAGTGCTGATTGCTAGCAACTTGAAAAGGTAAAAAATGATGAAAGAGATGTTAGGGTTAGTGGGTTAATATTGGCGATTGGATAAAAAATAATTAAGGGCAAAACGAAAATGTAGTCAACTTAAAAACATCTTATAGCAAAAAAAGCAATCCCTGGGCAACCACCTTTTTATAACTTTTGGCTTAAATACTTGTTTTTGGTAACTTAAAATAACGTTATTTTGAGTATTGGCCAACAGCTAAATAAGTCAAACCAAGCTTTTAAGTCAGTTTGACCAGCTTTTTAACCTGAAGCCAACAAAGTCTTAACTTAAAATAAATCCAGAATATGCCAAAAGATGGCTATCCTACACTTGAATTTGGAATTCTCATTTACCTACTTCCTCTTTTGCATCTTGGTGCTTGCGGTTAAACTTTTTAATTAGTTAAAATAAAAAGAAAATATTTTGCATCTATTCTCTCAAACATTATCATATAGCTAAGTTTACAGGATAGATGACCCCCCCAATCCAATTTTCTTTTCTACAAAGAAAAGAAGGAATACCGAGAACAAACCAGTTCAATTAACCATAAACCGGTTTTAAAAACTTGTAATAATATTCTAAAAGAAATTGTATTCTAAGATTGGAGTACAACGAGTAAGAATCATCACAATAACAAAATGATAAATCACCAAAAATTGAAATCAATCGCGCCAAGATTGAAATTTTAAGCACCCAAAATATGCACTTGATCATCCACACACAATTGTCCTTAAAATCAAGAAACAAACTCAGAACAACCGACCACATAAATTCAACCTATATATGCAAAACTCATTGTTTCTGCAATTATATTCCAGTTATGCCAAAAAGGGAAAATAGTTCACAATGACACATTACTTAATACCCACAAAACTTTTGAATTAAGAGTTCAACTCGAATAATAATAATCGAAAAAAATCTTAAAGAAGAACAGAGCGAAACCTTATGACCATGCCTTTAGAAATAGGGTATATTGTACTGAATATTAATAAAAAAGTTGAATAGTTGGTTTTTTTCACTTATAGTGTGTACTTGGCAACATTACGTTTCCTTCCCTTAATGATCGAGGTTTTTGGCAGTCATCTTAATGGCAAGATTATGAGGTTTCACAAACTGAATTTTCTTTTACTCTTCCTAAGATAGAAATATAATCGTGCTTATAAACCTGAAAGTAATTTTACAAACACATATCCAATTAAAATAACATATCCTTTAAAATCACATTCAAAAAGGAAAGGATTCCAGTATATACGTTTCTGATAAAGGAAGTCAAGCAAAATTCTAAGAGAATATAGGAAAATTAAATGAACCTCATAGCCAACACTACAAGGCGTCATCTGCTAATTTGTCAGATCTACTCCAGGAATCTCAAATTACTCCTTCAAATAAAATTAAATCCAGATCTACTGCTAATTGGACAGTTCTACGGTTGTGATATGGTAAAGGTTTTTTTTATACGTAAATTTGCTAAACTGTGGATGCAGTAAACATAAATGGACTAGGATTCTTTTTATTTACAGTTTTGAAATTAAAAAATAAGGTTTAGGTTTAAAAATTATGTCTTTGGGTAGTAAATAGCTTTTTTATGTATTCATTTATCTTTGAAAAAACTTGCGGCTTCCTAATTTAGAATACATGCTTTTTTACTAAATTTATACACACACACAAATATATATATATATATATAAATATAACTAAAATCAAATCATATATTGAGTTATACATTTGAGTTATAAGATAAAAATAAAAAGAAAATATTATTAAGTTCTCCAAAATGATTATTCTGATATTGTTTAACTCGAATGGCCAAAGAAAAATATTGTCATATAAAATCCTTGAGTTAATAACTAAAAAGATCACTCAACTTTGAGAAATTATCTAGTAAAGTCAGTGAATTTTGTTTTGTATCACTAAAATCATTGAACCTAGACTTTTATATCAATAAAATTACTCAAATAAATTTATTGTTTAAAAAAATTAACATACCAAAATAATATGTTTTTATGCTATTAATATGAACTCTACAAATAAAAAAGATTGAAGAAAACTCATAAAAAAAATTTAAGAAAAAACTTAATTAGTAAAAACAATATGATGGTGTTACTATATATTCAAAAAATTAAAACATATACATATGGATGTTTTTTCTAACGAAAAAAAAAGGAGAGAAGGGACATAAAAATGTCCTTTACAAATAATTGGGCTTAATGACTGCAATTTAATTATTGCAAATTATCTATATATATAATAGATATATATATATCTCTATCTATATCTATATATATATTATTATATATATATGTCCTAGACTCTATACTATTATCTCTAACTCTATCTCTCTCCGATATCTATCTCTCTAATATATATAGCTCTATATATATATATTATTATATCTCTATATGACCAAGATTAGGGTACACCAATGTGGATCGATCATGACATATGATAGGTGCTGCGATGGGCCGGATGCGACTTCCCTCAGTGGTTTGGGTCGGCATAAGCCCGTTGTCATAAGTCGCCCCCCCCCCCCCATTTTTTATCCATTTCTTTCGTCTTAGGGAGCCAACTTGACTTAAAGTAAAAACTAATAAATAAGGCCTCGTGCTAAGGCACTTACCTGTTTTTGGCTGTAGGGTTGGGGTGGCTTTGCTCTGGGTGAGACTGATAGAGAAAGTACGGGGGGCAACCATGCATGGTACTTCTCGACCCTGTCTCCGAGGGACAGTTGAACTAGCGACTCAAGAATGCTTTGCCGGGTTGGACTAGCCAATAACTCGAAGGCGTTCGGTCCTGTTTTTTGACAAGAATCACAAGCCTTAACCTTATATTCACCATGATCTACGACCCAAGTTCTTATGGCAGAGCCCGAGGAGATTTAGCATCAAATGAGGATTGAATGGAACCATAAGGCACGACTGGGGATCCGCGTGGTCGCGATACATCAAACCATCAATGACAGTAACGTAGCAGAGACTTTTTGGTATACCCGGGGAACTAGAAATGGCCGCGGCGAGGGAATCTGAGACGGAGGACTTGTAATATCTCTCTAGATCTGGGCAAAAGGAAATACCCCCACCATAATTCGAATGGTAGGCTTACCGCTGATCCCCACTTCATCCGCGCGGGGGGGCCCCTGTGGTTGCGAGCTGAGCGGCCATAGTTTTATGGCTATCGCAAATGGGAGGGCCCCAGTATATATATATATATATATATATTATTATATTATATATATAGTATACGTCTTCTTTCTGAAAATATTGTTACAACATCAGTACGTCAAAGGATAGATCTAAAGAATACCATCATCATTTAATTGTAAATGCAATAAAAATTAATAAATTTATTTCAACTATTAAGTTCTATTCATGACTTTTTTTAATGAGTTTTCTTTAATTTTACTTATTTGCGAAATTTATAATTTGTCAAATATATAAACAGATCCCTAAACTTGTTCGGTTTTTCCCTGAGGTACCTCAACTATGTCATTTTCCTATTGGATCATTGAACCGCCAATAGTTTGTTCCTTTTAAACAAACGTTGTTGGCTGATGTGGAATCAAATTTTTGAAGGGTATTGATAGAAGATACATATGTTGTTCCAGAACTCATTAGTCAAATTAACAGTGAAAATGTTCGAGAATAATTATGTTTTATTTCAACTCAATTGAACACATTAGAATACAAATGAGACTAACAAAGTTTGTCGTCATTCTTTAATAAAAAAATTACAATACGAACACAATCGAAGGATTTACAATAGAATAGCCGATCAAAATCAACTAACGATGTTTAAAAGGAACAAATTATGGGTGGTTCAATGATTCAATTGGAAAATGAAGTAGTTGAGATACCTAAGGGGAAAAACCCAACAAGTTTAAGGATTTGCTTATGAGTTCGACCTTTATATTTATATAGCATAAAAATAATTTCTTTTGTTATGTTAATTTTTTTAAAATAATAACTTTAATTGAGTGATTTTATTGATGTAAAAATCTAAGATAGACTGATTTTATTGATTCAAAATAAAATTTAATGACTTTGTGAGACAAATTCTTAAAGTTGAGTATAATAACGTAAAACTAAAAACACATACATTTAACTTCAATTTCGATCAATACACGATTTTTCCTTCATGTCTCATAAGTATCTCATAATCAATGCAATTAGCAACGGATATGATATATCCCTAATTTTTACTAAAATTTTAAGTGGACATAGTAAAATGATTAAATCAAACATAGAAGCCAATTTGCTAACTGCCCCCAAAAGACGAAGACCATACACTAAAGAGCATGTTGGTTTTAGATGAATTAGAGTGTCCATTGGAAATGTCATCTAATGAGTAATAGCTTGCCAGTGTGTTTCACTTCATCTGCGTGCAGATAAGGGTGCATCGGTCAGTTCGGTTTATCTCTTTTTGGTTTTCAAATAAACTAAACAATTAACGAATCAATAAGATACTTTTTTTATCGGTTTTCAATTTATCAGTTTTGTTCCTTAACGGTTCATTTTTAGTTTAAACTAATAAGAAAATATTTATAAAATAATTTATGACTTCTCTAATAAATTAGACACGACAAGAAAATCATGTAACTTTACGTAAGCTCATAAAAAATAAAGAACAAGAGAAATAACAAACATGAAAAAAACTATATATGTGTAACCCAAATAAATTAAGAGGAATATGATTCTTACTTTTGATTTTGACGATTTGTATAATGTAAAGTAATGAACTTTAGGTCACAGCGATGTATGAATTGATGGCTAAATGATAAAGATAAATTATTATGATATTGAGATTAATATTTGTGAATAGGAATGTATTTTGAAGTATTAAATTACTAAAAACTCAACTCCAAATGGGTTATCGATTTAAACCAATAACCCAATATTAAAAATCGATACCGAACCGTTAACCTGATAACTTTTTTTAATAACACCATTAAGAAATTGTTCCCAATAACCAAATAGTAATAAACCAGTAACACTTTTTCCGGTTCATATTTTCGGTTGGTTCAATTTTTGCACACCTCTACATGCAGAGGCCGACTTACATTGATCGGTGAGGGTGAACCAGGTAATTTTCCAAAACAAATTATATATATTTATAGATACCTTAAGTAAGGATTATATATAAAATTGTGCACTTCATTAACCAAAACTTCACCTAGTTCAGTTGGTTGCTGCTTCTACTATTACCCACCACATCATTGGTTTCGAGTTGAGTCCAACTTAGGAACTATATTTTTTTTCCTATTTTTGTTTTCAATAATGAAAATGGAGCCCAGCATAGGCACTAATTGTTTCTCTGTTTTTGCTTTCAATAACCAAAAGATAGTAATTTGTGTAATTGACTTAACCATACTTCTCGAAAAATGAGCATTATTCAAGTTTTAAGAAGCGTAGCAACTGTAGAATAGCAGCATATTATGCCTTTCAGTACCCTTTGATATGGTTAGAGTTGTTAATATGGGCTAGGCTCATTGGGGGGGGGGCTAAAATTTTTGGAGCCCAATTGAGAAAAGGGTTTTTTAGCCCGGCCTGAATAAGTCTGTTGATTTGAGGGGCTTGAGAAATAACGGTAGGACCGGCCCGTGGGCCAATAAGTATTAATTAAAAAAATATAATATAATATTAAAATTAAAAATTAAAGAGAGTCCAAACTCAAAATAATTAGGTTAATATTTCTATGGGAAAATTGTATATAATAGCAAACTATTAATTCAAATTAAGTGTTATAAATATACTTTGATTTAATTATACCATATAGAAAACTATAGCTATTTTCGCCACTCTCTTTGGCGGAATCTCACTCGCCACTCTCGTTTGGTACAGTCTCGCTCGCCTCTCTCGCTTTTTATACAAACACAAATGTATAAAATGTATTTGTGTTTGTATAAAGCAAGAGAAAATTATATAAATACATATATTTTTGTTCCCCTCTCTCCCCTCTCCCAGATCTCGCTCGCCACTCTCCCTAGTCCCGCTCTCCACCGTCGTCTCTCACGATTATACAAACAGAAATGAAATGTAATTTTTTGTTTGTATAAAGCGAGAGAAAATTAATATACACATGCAAATGCATATATTTTCATCCTATACACTTATAATTATACAATAAAAATACTCCACTGCCCAGTTTCTTTTGCCCTTTCTCTCTTTCTCGTTTTAACAAATTCAAATTTTCTATAATTTCTCTCTTTCTCGTTATATACAATTCGATTCAATTGTATATTTCCTACCCAAGTCTCTTTTTCCTTTCTCTCTTTCTCATTTTATACAAATTCAAATTGTATATAATCTTCTTATACACTTATAATTATATAATTCAAATATTCCCCTGCCCAAGTCTCTTTTGCCTTTCTCTCTTTCTCGTTTTATACAAATTCAAATTGTATATTGTTTCTCTCTTTCTCGTTTTATATAATTCGCTTCAATTGTATATGTATAGAAAATTATGCATATATATGTTTGCTATGGAGCGCAATTATGCAAACTTTGTAATAATATACAAATATGAAGTTTGCTATATGTGAAAGTTGTCCTATTTCTATTTATATATTTATACTTTTACTTGAAAAAAAAACTTAATAAATATTATAAAGATAATTTTATATGTGGATTTGATTAATAAGTAAAAACATTAACATGATGTAATATTATTTCATCGATATTTATGATAATATTTTTAAATTATAATTTATAATTTAATTTAATAATTATAAAAATATATACTTTTCTTACAAAATGGGCTGGCCCGGGAAACCCATAGCCCACATACTCGTGGGTTGGACCGATCATTTTCTGGGCCACATAAAAAATGAACTAGCCCAGCCTGGCCTGTAAAATGTCAAAGTCTGTATGTGTTAGCCCGGATGGGATGGACTAGCCCATGTTGACAGCTCTAGATATGATTATTAGACAGTTAACACAACATTAGACAAAGTATTTTATGTTTTTATGAAACTGAGAAAAAGCAAAAGAAACCACTTATTTTATGTAGATTAATAGTATCATTTTGCAGAAACAATTGAACTAGGTGATGATGTATCTACCTAGGCGAACTAGTATTAAACATTAATCTACTGGAGTGTGACGCAGCCTGCACTCTTCTACTATACAACTCCCCATTCATGTCAGCCAGCAAAATATCCGTCAAGGATGCTGGATAGTTCCAAAACAGCAGTGTTACTATCCATAAAAGTAGTAGTTATGGCGACAGCAGCTAAATCATCCGCTAGTTTGTTTTGCTCCCTGTAAACATGACTAACCCGTGGATCACCCATCCTGCGGAGGAGGAACCTGTAATCAATTAACGAAGGAGAGTCATGAAACAGTGATGAGTTAAGTAGGTGCAACAACTGTAGTGAGTCAATGTTAATTTCCAGATGTATTATCTCATATTGCAGAGCTAAGGTGAGTCCTAGCAATAGAGCTCATATTTCCGTCTCAAGAGGCTTTGAAGTAGGACAAATTCCTGTAAATCCGAGAATCCAATCTCGACACTATTTCTAAAAACACCTCCTAAGGTAGATAAGCCTGAGAATGAATCACAACCACTATATGTATTAACCATAATGTTGGAATTGGCTGGCGGGTTCCATTTGACATACATGTGCACAGAACTAAGATTTGGTTTTGTGTTGATGTGCAAACAACTCTTTTTCTTGTCCCTATTTTTTTGTCTCTGTTTGGTTCGACAAGTTGCTTAAGTTGAGTGAAACAAGGAAGAGATTGTGTTTGCGGGATCAAGCATTAAAGGACAAAATACAAACTTGCAAAAATAATCAATTATAGTATCAATTTGATTAGAGCTAGTAAAGTGCTCTAACTTGACATTACATTCTAAATATGTAGCTCATGCTTTACCCACACTACTCTCACACCTAAATCGCATGCCTTGATCCCAATCAAGTTGGGCAACGGGCACAAGATATCGACTTAGAATAAGTTCTCCTACTTCTAAATAAACCTTATACCTATAACTCTGTAAGCATTAAAAATGATTTTAAAAAAATTATATATTGAGCATGGTAGAACAAGTTTTCTCATAATAGCTACACAGAAATCCAGCAAAATAGCAGCCCATGTACTTGGCAGAGTTGCAATTTATAGATAATCCCGATCTCTATAACTAAGAGAACGATATCAACAATGTTTTCACTTGTCAGGTAGAAAGTTCTTCCTTACCACAAAAACAGGAAGACTTGAAGAGCATGAATAATCCACTGAACAATCACTATGTAAAGCATAAAAAGATTTACCATTAGATATCTATAATAGCGAAAATCACAAATTTAAGTACTGAACATTAAACTAAAGCATAATAAACACAACGCTAGACAACCATTACAAATTCAAAGATATGAAAAACACTTAAAGTAGTACACAAAGAAACATTAAGCATTTGATTGGTGATTATCATCGTTTTCAGCTGATGAGCCTCTTACATCAATAGGTGAAACAATTTTAGTCTCCTCTGCATCAACATGCTGAAAAAACAAAAAATGGTATTCAATACAACTCAATCTAGTAGAGTTTCTGCAAAGATCCTATCCTGAACCTTTTGAAATGAATAATTTTACAAGGTTGATTGGTGAGTACGTAACTACCAAAGCAGAAAACTATTTTGTACAAATAACAAGACTGTTGGGAAGTAGAAGAACATATAAAGTAGTTTTGATAATTGATAAAGTGAAGGCATGGTTCACTACTTTTTGTCGTATGTATATTCTATCTGCATATGAACTATACAATTATGAAGACGATTTGACGCAAAAGAACCAAAAAAGTGCAGAACCAGAAAGAAATAAAGAAGAAAGAAGGAACAAATATGGAAAGAAATAAAGAAGGAAAGAAATAACAAAGTAGCAATTCAAGTCAAAAAAGGAAAGAAATAAAGAAGTTTCAATTCAAGTCAAATAAGGATAAAAAGTAATTATAGAAAAATTCAAGAAGGAAAAGGATTTGTAGTTCCTTTCCTTATAGAAGTTGAAGGCAAATCAAACTCTATAAAAGGATCAAGAAGTTGAGGAAAAAAGTGTCTTTGTAATAACAAAAATTGATAGAATTTTTTCCAGCAAAGGTCAGAACGATAGCTATTGCATATTCACAAAATATATCATCTTGAGAGAAGTATTTACTGGAGAAAAAATGCAGGTCTTCGTCACAGCAACGTAAGGACCAGGTTCACGAAATTTGTTCCACTTTAAACTATGAATGTGGGAAGTTATAATTAAGTTAGGGTTTTTTTTTTTTAGTAGTCTTTGTTGATTTGTTCGAGGTGTTTATTAAGTTGTAATAATTATTAGAGTGTGTAACAGAAGTGGGTGTGATCTTCGGAGTGAGTCTTGAGAAGAATTGTAACAAGAAGTGGTTTTGAGTTCTGGGAGAGAGGTTGTGAGAATTGTTAACTAGAAAAACTGGGTTTGCTTCTTGGGTTGTTTAGAGTTAAAAAGAGTGAGAGATTTTGTAAACCAGAAGCGAGTTTGACTTCTTAGTGAGTGGAGAGTTTTCAATTATAGTTAATCGAAAAGGGTATCAGTTTAAATTTAAATTCATTGATTAACTGAGTTGTAAATATTGAATTAATATAAAACTTCGGTGTGTTTTTCCCTTCCTTGAGTTAGGAAGGTTTCCAAGATAAATCTTTGTTTTGTTGTATTGCGACAAAATTACAAGAACCCGATTCTTGTATCAGAGTAAGGTTTCTTCAATTGGTATCAGAGTTTTTTCATTAAAACACTAACATATTGAAAAGGATCAACGGTTGCACCACCTACACCAAAGGAAGGAGCTTCTCAAACTTCACCACCATTGTTTAATGAAAGATATTATAGATAGTGGAAGAATCGCATGATGGAACCATTCAAGTATTAAAGGATAGGAAAGAATGGAATGTTGCAGATAAACTTGCAATTCAGAACAATGCTAAAGCAAAAAAGATCTTGATATGTGGAATAGGTCCAGATGAATACCATCGAATATCATCATGTCAAGACGCAAAAGCAATATGGAAAACTTTGCAAACTGCGCATGAAGGAACAACTCAGGTAAAGAAGTATAAAATAGATAACTTGAACATACAATACGAACTGTTTTGAATGGCAGAAGGTGTGATGAAACATTCCAGAGCTGCACACCAGGTTCACGCTATCAGTAATGAAATCTACTCACTAGGTGAAATAAATTCCAACTGGAAGGCAATCAGAAAAATTTTAGTGTTCTTCAAAGAAATTGGGGAACGGACCCAAGCAAAGTAGAAGTCATTATGAAGCACGTAGGATCTAGGATTAATTAGTTATGGATGAACTCATGGGAAACTAATGACCTACGCGAACTCAAGAAAAAACAAGAAAAAGAGAATTGGAGGCAAAAGAAAGAGAAGAACCTGGTTCTTACAGGCACAACACCAGAAAATTTGAGGACGAAAGATGTGTAATGCCCAAAGGTTCTCAAAAAATAAAAAAAAAGGGACAAAATATTTTACCGGAAAAACTCTCAAAAAATCACTAAAAAGAAATGATCCAAGTATGTCACACGTGTGGAAGGCAGATCACCTTTCTCAGTTTTTCCATTAAAGCTCTAGAGAAAAAGAGGAATAGTTCGGATAAAGAAAAGAAAAATCAAGAATGATAAATATATTTCCAAAAAGAGACGAATGATCAATCAAGAAGCTGATCTTTCAATGAAATATATAAATAACAGTAAGGAAATTTTTTAGTCAAACTATAAATAGAGGGCATTTTTGTTCTTTCAAATAGTTTAAGGACACTTTTTACCCTTTTCCCATTAAATAACATGATCAACAATTTAGTCTTCATACAAAGTCTCATTTAGGCCTTTAGGGGAGATTATTCTCCAATTGATTTTTGTTTTTGAAAAAGAAAATTATATCACTTTGTGTAATGCCCCAAATCGTCGTTGTTTAGAAAGGGGTAAGGACGCGCGGAAATTTTGAACATTGTCCCGCTACATCATGATTGGTGTCGTGGGCACGGCATCACTGCAAAGACGACTTACCCCACTGCAGCAGAATTGGCAAGGCAGAATTTGAGTTTACGACAAATCCTTATTTTTTCATCTATCTAAAAAGATCTTAATAGGTCGTGAATTATCCAAAAACGCCAAGAAAAGCTATTTCAAGTTGGGAAAAGAAGCTTTCCAGCAGGGGATGGCATAATCTTGTGAAATTTTTTATCAAATTCACCATAGTGAGTCGAGAAAAATTTGAAACAAAATCAAAACAACGCAAAAAATTTTTGTCGCCTAATAGGTTAGGTTTTTATGTTGATTATTTTTAAATCCATGTATATCATATAATATATGAATTTAACAATATAAGATATGTTTAGACCTTTGTGCACCTAGTAACATTCTGTGGAAAGTTTCTATAATTCAATGCTTATGGGGTTAGTGTTGTGTTGATACGGTAATCGATCGAGTTTCTTATTTTGTATCCTTGGATTTTATGTTAGGTTATGGTATAATGGTAACAAGGAGTTGTAGTCAAGGTAAAGAAAACTATTAAAAAAACTATGTGATGCCAAACTAGGTTTTAAACTTGTGTTAATCGGTAAGGAGACAGAACTCGAGGGGGAAACCCATATGTATTAAGGGATAGACTAGGGTGAGTATGACCTGGGTGTGATATACACGTGTTGTGCTTCGTGGTGATACTTGTATATGTATGCATGTTGCAACAATGAACTTAGATGTTGAAAAGAGATATGTGAATATCGATATGATAAAATCATGACTTGAATGTGTGATCTTGATGTGTTATTGCGATGTGTGATTGGGATCAACTGCCACGTTTCTTCGCTATAACTTGGATCGGATTGCCACGTTTCAGCATACTAACTAGGACAGTTTCACGTTTCCGGTCACTCAACTAGGATCTTAGTCACGTTTCCTGGTATAAAACTTGAATCGAATTGTTCCACGTTCGACCATGCCTAAACAGTTGACTTGGGTCTCATGAGGGGTCAACTACTTGTGATTTAAAATGTGAAACGGAGAAAATATGATATGCTTTTTTGTGAGGTGTGTATTATGTATCTATGGGTTGAGGGTTTGAGCTATGATTATTGGATCTTAAGTGTGATAGTTTTCTCTCGTAGGGCATACAATGTGGTTCGTATGTTTAAGATATGATTGTTGAATTAAGTGTGGTAGTTTTATCGTAGGATTACAAGTGGTAGTATCGGTTAAGGTATAATTGTGAGGACTATAAGTGTGGTAGTTTTTATGGTAGTATACAAATTTGGCTCGTATATTTAAGTTATGAACCATTGGTATCTTAAGTGTGATAGTGGTACTTGTAGTATAGAAGGAGGTTAGTGTATTTAGGTTGTAACCTCGTAGGAAAGAGATAGATGCAATTGGAAGGTGTTCTAAGTAAAGGTTAAAGGTGAAAAAGTGAGGGGTCCATACATGATCTTTTATTGTTTTGTTCATATCTTAAGAGGTGGGCATCGGGTTGACCGATGATGCCTACCAGTACGTGTGGTTATACTGATACTACTCTTGCTATGACTTTCTGGGACATAGTCGCTGTATGGTGCAGGATTGGAACGTTTCATGAGGTGAGACCAAAGAATCCTCCAGGCAGCTATTCCTTCCGCATGGTTGAAGAGTTTTCCTTTTATTAAATTGTTATCTTGTAGTAATTCTTAGTAGCTCTTGTTCTTTTCACACTAGATCGTTGGGATTGTCAAGTTACTTAAAATGTTTTAACTAGTGCATGAATAAGAGCATGTCATAAAGATTTAACTCTACACTATACCTATTTTTTTTTTGAAGTTTTTGCATGAATAAACCTTGGAATATGAGGGTTCTTCTACTTAGGCGTTAGAGTGAGTGCTCGTACGACCCAATGAGTTGGATCGTGACACTTTCTGACAAGATTGGGTCTCATAATCCTATATCCATTTTCAAACTTCTGGGCTATTTTTTATATGAAAATCATAAACCATCAAAGGCAATTTTCAATACGGACAAGGGCCTAAAATACCCTTAAAGTATTGAAAATGGTACAAAATTACCCTTCATCCACCTATTGGCGCCAAAAAGGCCCTTTAAATCCACCTATGGCTCCCCAAAATACCCTTGTCATCCCCTTTGGGTTCAAATTGACATTTTTGAATTGTTTTGAAAAGTGAAACGCGTTAAAGAATGTGAACAATATTGACGGTGCAACGATGAATGATAATTTTAGGGAGGAAATGTAATTTAGAAACAATCCAGACCCACTGCATTACGTAATAAAAGCGTCACTCAGATTAAGAATTCAATTAGGATATCAAAATCGTTCATAAACACTTCTAAAACACGGATGTGAAAAGAAATTATGATTACTGAAAAGACATTCAAAAATTATTCGAGTCGAATCAAATGCTCCAATACATTTAGGGTGAGATGCTTATTTAGGAGAGACCTTTTCTTTCATAAACGAATTACAAATTTATGATTAAAGGTAAAGAAGTATACATCCCGAATTTAAATTAATGCACTTTTTTAATTAATTTATAAATATTTATGATTTATTTTAAAACTTAATATATTATTTTGAAAGAAAAGTTAACTATGACTAAACATCACATAATGAGACGTAAGAATAATTAAGATAATGTAGTCATACTTTTAAGTTGACGGTGATTTTATGTAGCCAAATTGAATGTCTGATAATTTATTCTATATTTTTTTTTAAAACGCTCCCAAGTGGCAATAGCTTGCATTAATAATGTGACGGGTTTCATTTAAGTAGGGGGACTTAATTAGTAATGGGTGGGTAGTGAATTGATTTATGAATTACACTAATAAGTTATATTATAACAAACAGTTGAGCGCCACGTATTTTAAAAATTACAAGAATAAAATCAATCTTTCTTTTTATATTAATATAGCTCTATGAAATACATTAATATATATTTTCTTACCGATGACATATGACTAAATTCAAGTGAAAGTGTCGTCAGTGGAGCGAAATATGTTGTAAACGTATGACCAAGTTCACATATCACTGCTCGAGTCATCATCAAATCAATAGTAAGAATTGAAGCAAACTTGAGAACGTTTCTATGTACTTAAAAGAGACAAGATTGACGTTGTGGATCTTGATGAAATAAAAATTAAAGCAATGACATAGTTCCAAATATTTCAAGTTGAAGCTTGATGCTCCAACAATTTCTAGGTGAGTCAGTAGTTGTGATTGATGAATAGATAATTTCTCAAGAATGGGACAATTGAAGTTGAGACCACCCGATTGTCAACATCAACTTTGTTAAAAGCTAGAACTTTGAGTCATAAGAAAGGCAATAAATTTGATCTGGAGCTTGAGATAAGCTTAAACGGAAAGGTATAACGCCTACTCGCTTTTACTGAGTGACAAGTCTAGTTGAAAGATTTCAATCTTTTGCTTTGATACTATAAAGTTGAGACATTTATCGATTACACGCTTATGAAACGGAAAAGACAGAGAGAATTCTTCTAAGTGACCACCCTTTTGGAAGTCCAAAGCTTTATTAATCAAGTTGATATGCTTCATCCCTTCCTTTCAGCATAACCTTGGATAATAAGAGTTCGGAACCTAAAGGGTATAACCCCCAATCTAACAATACACATTTTACCACCTGGTATATAAAATTTTTTATATTAACCCCAATCACGGCAAAATCGCCACTTTGAACTAACCGCGATTTACTCCACTCGGATAAAAAAGCAAAATTCGCCTGTAATGCGCGCGATTTTGCACCCAAAATGTGATCTTTGTGTAATAAGTACCCAAAAAAAAAATTCAAAATTCGCTACCTCCTCCGGCAGCGTATTACAACAAAAAAACACAATTTAAAAAAAAAATTGTTATCAAACAAAATTGTCAAATTAGCCTGTCTAGATAGAAGATTAGATTTTTTGTCAGTAAAAAAAAATCAATTTTGTAAAATCGACTGCTAGGAGACGATTTTGATTTTTACGGCCTGGAGTGTAAATCTCTCGTCTGTTCTACGATGACCCTTTTGCTATTTGGTTAATTATTAACCCAATTTTATATACCGTTTGAACTTTTTATTAACTATTTTATACCCCTTTAGGCTTTCTGAACAGGATAACCTACATGTCTCCAAACGTATCTACTGCAAACAATTCAAAAATTTGAGACGTCCACGTGAATGCATCACAGTATGGTACTGTATTGAATTCGAAAGGGAACTGGTTCTAGGCACTCTTTCGCTAGTTGTTATTGAGCGTGACGAATTGATACCAAGACACTTCTTCTTTGGCCAATTGACTAGCCTATCCACCCCTACCATGCGAACCACACGATGGCAAACTAATTGTTTTGTTGTCCCTTTTAATACACCACTGCATTCTTACCTACAAGCCCACGAACTAATCAACCCCACAAACAATAGAAAAGAAAAGAACAACACCATTGAATAAACTTAAATTCCATTTGGCAATACGTCAATAAATGGAACTTTACTTTTGATCGCCCAAATATAGGTTTGAGTTTTAGTTTTTATTATTACTTTTCTAATTCTGAAACCAGAAGCCATTTTTTGATATAGATTTCATAAAATTTCTATGTTTGTTATTGTTATGTAGTTTATTCTCTCGCCTATCATATATAAAATATTTTTGATAAAGATATAAAAATATGTAACGAAGTTGTCGTTTTAACAGCAGATTTTATTTCTGAAAACTGGCTTGAGCACATGGACCCCACACCAACGACGGACCGTCCATGGGAACGACGGGACAGCTCGAGGGGCGGTCTCGTTCCAAAACATCTTCACGAAAATAAACATTCCTTGGTTTAATGACCGAGCGTTCTCTGCCAAGTTCAACAACGGAACTGGCAGTACGTGCGACCTGTGCCCGTGTACACGACGGGAACCAGCTCCACCGGCCCATTCACTCAAAAATCCTAAATTTTCTCGCTATCGCTGTGACGGACAGCAGGACGGACAGTCGCAGGCACGACGGCCAGTCACAGGCTGCGCAATCCCAGGCCATGGGTAGGAGTTCTCGTTAATTTATTTAGGGGATGTTTTGGACTATGTACTGCCCTTCTAATTATAAAGTGGTGGGTTAATGCTTTAAGACACGTCTAATTACTGGGGGTTAAAAAGCATCGGCTTAACCTTCATTAAGTTAATTAGTGCGGGGTTATTATTCTCCATCTTCTCCTACTTACTTATATGTACATTAGGGTGCAAAAAGAAAAGGGTTCGTGAATAAGAAAAAACAGAACACCCTATAGAACAGAAGAGAGGGCAAAGAGCAAGAGAGAGCCCGACGAAAAAGAATGCATGGATAACCACACCGCGGATTTGTCGGAATGCTTGCCTGCATCTACCAACTTCCGGTGGAGTAGGTCATAGTTTTTATGCTTACTCGTAGAAACTCCTTAATAGCGAATGATATGTGTGCCGGTCGTCATATAAAGTCTTCTATATGGCTTACACCTACGGTGTGTATGCATGAATGGGATTTATATACCCTTTGATTTGTGACTGACCCATCAACACAGACCCCTGATGAAGCCCTATTGAATCCCAAATCTTGATAAAACCTACATCTCTTGTTACAATGAATGCCTGCCTTTGGCCTAGTTACAAAGAAGGTTGATGAATTACTAACAGTAATGAGATGATGAGGCCCCTGCCTGATATAAAAGAAGGCTTGATTTACTAATAGAATGAGTAGTAGTGGGGCGGGTTGGTGTCACGAACCGACACGTTCTAGAATTAGTTGTTGGACGGGTTGCTCAAAACCGACACGTTATGATTTAGGGGATCGGGTGTCCGACTCGTTACACGGAGATTTAGGGCGGTCGGGTCTGTCACGAAACCCTGACACGTAGTGATCTTAGGGGAACCTCCGTTACCGGTGTCACGAAACCTGACACGTAGATAGATTGAGGGGGACTGAGTGTCACGTACGAAACATAGTAGTAGGGGATCTGGAGTGTCACGTATCCGACACAAGTCAGGAATAAAGACTAACAGGGATCGGAGCTCCAGTGGCACGTACCGACACAGGAATTATAGATAATGAATCTTTCGAAAGATGCTTAATATAACTCAATCTAAAGAACATGTTTCCAAAAGAGTATGGTGTGGAGGCTTGAGTCCTCATAGATATTTGATCGGTGCATATATAAATGATGTTTTATACTTTGTTGCTATCACCTGTTTTAAGAATATTAGGTGAGTTGATGATGTTATCTGCGTAGATATATTGCTTTCTACTTTCAGTTGGCGATGTACCTACTAAGTACTGTGTTTGTACGACCCCCTACTTTGTATGTTTGCTTTCTTGTTTATTGTGGAGTGCAGCAAATCGTCGCGTCATCTTACGACTCTCTACTCAGTAACTCTAGGTAGTCTTCGTTACTCCGGATATCAGGGTGCACGGCAATGTTCTAGCTTGGACTGGATTTTCTTCTCAGGTCTTGATGCCTGAAGTTCCGGCATGGGACTTAGCTTTTTTATTTTATGCTTTTTAGAATACTCTTAGTTAGTGTAAGTTTGAGCCATGAGATGTTCTTGTGGTGATGACTTCCAGATTTTGGGTGAAATAATAGATGTTGAATTGTAGAAGTTATTGAATGGTTTCTTATTAATGAGTTTATATCTCAGCATTTATTTCTGTTTTTTAGATTATATTGAAATGTCAGGGGTTAGATGGTTGGTTCGCTCACCACTAGGAGCGGGTTAAGTGTGGGGGCCAGTCGGGCTCTTTGGTCGTGAAAACTTGGTATCAGAGCATTAGGTGCGTTGGTTCTCATCACACAAGAACAAGTCTAGTAGAGTATTAGGAACTCGGTTAGGGGGAGCCTTTACTTTTCTTTTGATGAGGCTATAAGGACTTAGAAAGCCATTTTTCTTGCTTCGGTATTGCTATTACTGCATCCATTGGTTCTAGGATGATACAAATTGGTATATGATCATATTAAATTGTTTCGCAGATTGGTTAGAACGTAGATGCTAACAACGGACTACGCCAAAACCAAACATCGGCAAGACAATTAGAAGCGTCTGAGCCAGCCACTGGGGGCTGTAGCTCCGAGAGAAGTTTAGTGGACAGAGCCGCCGTCTTGTCTCGCAGGCATCCTCTCCTCACTCTAGAGGACAGGAGGCCAAGAGCACTAGCCCCATATGGTGCTAGGGCGGGCGGACTCCTCCCCCAACGCCTGACCTGGAAGTAGTACGAGCATCAGGGGGGAATGGGTAGATCAATGAACAGGTGCAGAATGATGGAATTGACACCCCACCCACCCCTAGAAAGGTCCATCAGGTTATTGTTTATCCTTACGCGGGTTATATGATTTCATGGTCAAACACCTCCAGGTGTTCCGCACCAGCCACCGCAGGTTCCGGAGGTTACAACACTGCGGCTACTAGGCATACCGACATGATGGACCTCATTCGGAACCATAGGAACGGTTTCCCGACGGCACCACAGGGACTATAATGACCAAATGATCCAAACATGAAATTTTCCAGTAAGTTCTCTGACCCGTTGAATTGAACCCACATTCAACCCTTCTTTCAAGGGCTCCCCGATATCTTAGGATTGCTTATGACCCCCCCCCTTTTCCCCCCTTTCCCCCCCCCCCCTCCTCCCTCCTCTCCTTCCCCCCCCCCCCCCCCCCCTTAGGCTGGCTTGCACCGTTCATGAGACTTATACACAACCGCATGGGCTATAGTAGACCGGTTTGGTGTTGAGTTTGTAACTTAAGTTTCAACGGGAACGCCAAAATGTCCCCCCGGTGCGGTAAATTGAGTGTAAACAACAGAGGCCGCCCACTATACAACGTGGGCAGCATTGTCTTCTAGCTTGTTATGGATGAAGTATATCCCACCGTTACTTTGCCAGGGACTAGGAACAGCGGATGCACGTGATGCCAGTTTTTTTGAGCATAGAGCCCCAGGGCGGCAGTTGCTTATGTTGACTCTTAGTGTAGGTAGGATGTGTGCTTACTGCACTTATGAGGATAAACTTTCGGCATTCCTTATTTCCCGGTCATGCTCACCCCAACCTACCGTTTTCAGTCCACAAAACTGAGCGGATTTCGCCCGTTTTGTAATGGGCCCCGGTTGAGATCACCGAATTGCACTTAATCTTCAGCCCTTACACGGTAGCTCCGGCCACCAAAGCGACATAATTTTTCACAGATTTAGGGTTTAGAATTGTGCCCATCGACACCCGGTAGAGGACCCCTAGGAAGCCATCGATTACTTCACCCATTGGAACTAAAACATCTAAAGGTTCCTCGTAAAGGAGGTGAGTTTAATGTTCTGAACTCAGAGGACAGGGCCTTAGGACCCGGTTAATTCAGGCTATGTACCAACTTCAGTCTCACTAAAGACTGTAGTGGGCCGGTCCACTACAAGACGGTCACATCACTTCATCTGCCCGAGCGAGACATAGCACCCAACTCAAGAGAGCTGTCTATGGATGTGGGCGAGCCTTGCCGTCCGACGCAGCTGTGGAAGATCGGACCCATTTAGAACGGAATTGTCCACCAAAACAGTTAGTTATAGACCCCACAACTAGCTGAAGAGGTAGCAGCGAGCTTGGTCTGGTTAGATGGCCGTTATATGGAGGAAGTCGTCGTGGTTCCGCACGTTGGTAATGGCTCCGCGTCACAAACCCCCGGCCGGCGGTGACGGGCCGCCAACTGGATGACACTCATAACTTAACAACCCATGGTCATGCCCGGCACCAACGGACAAACAAACAGTAATGCCGCCCATTGTTATGCTTTCCCTCGGGCCTCCGCATCGCGCACGACAGCACGGAGATCATCTTGATGCCTTGTCATAACAGGTAATTCTGCTCGGCTTGTGATCAACCCCTGGCTTCTGTATTGTTTGACTCATCTGGAACAACACCTTTTCTTCTATGCCATTTCATCATGGCATATGGGTCCTGAAATTCCTAAATTGTGAATTACTTCGATATGCCCCTAGTCGTGATTCTACTCCGGTTGGTGAGTTTGTCGGTAGTTGAAAAGGCTTATACTGGTCTTGTTGGCCCCTGAACCTCTGTGGGATTCCCAGGCCAAGCCAGCCAACCACACCTTCTGATGTAGATTTGGTTATCTTAGAATTATGCCGGTCCCCTGATCTTTGATGTAATTCGGGGTATCGACTTGCATTTCCCCGCAATTCGCCGATATTGGATGTAATGCATAAACGACCCTCGACGTTAGCCAAGCCTGCGGACGATCCGTAGTGTGGCGCCGACGGTGTGGATCTCACAACTTCCAAATCAGTCGCCTGCCGTTATCCATCTCCTTTCTTGTCCGCTTACCATTGAAAATGGTTAGTACAAGGGTGTTTAGCCCTTTCTGGCAACATCTTCCAAGGATGAACCCTGCGGACAAATACCCCCACTGTGTCACCTCTCGATTGAGTCCCCCGCTATTTCGGTGGTCCGTCGAGTTTCCGGATGCTTGTTTTCACCCCTGACAGATCTTCCTGGTCTGCCACCATGATAGCCGCGCATCAGTGACACCCTCTGCATCGATCTTGCCAACCCGCGGGTAATCGCCCCATTCTTTATACACCCCTTCTTGATACGCATGGCTCCCGATGAGCCTAAGGGAAGTTCAAAAGGCTCAATCCTCTTCAACAAAGAGTTGTTTGGTAAGAAAAAGCCGCTTACTTAGACCTCATAACGTGCATCCACCTCGGCCCCCGGTTCTTGTCCTCCTGTTTTGTTTTGTAAAGAAGAAAGACCTGGGAGCCTTTCTCGCATGCCCCCCCCTCCCTCTTCCACCCCCACCCCCTTCTGTGCAACTAGCCAGGTACCCGGCTAACTAAATATAGAGTTTAATGTAAATCCTTCACTTTCAATCGCAAAGGTAATCCGCTCCTCGCACTCTGATGATTTGTCTTCTTCTCTCTCGACCACGCCTACAAGGGGTTGGGCTTTTCTAAGATTGATTGATGCGTCTGGTGATCATCAATTAAAAATCCTCCACCGGGCAGCTAGATGTGCCAAAGACTGCTCTTCGAACACCAACGTATGGGCATTATTGACATTCGTCGGTAATCTCCTTTGGACTACCACCCGACATGCCACCTGGTCTGTTCATCGAGCTTGATGACCGGGATTTTTAAGCCATATCTGTGATCTCCTTTGTGATCGTTATGTATTGGTTCGATATCTGATATAATCCAAGGCAGTAAGAAGGCTACATGAGGAGCATTTAGAGATATTGTGTTCCGGCAAATGTTGAGGCGAGCAACCGAGAAAACGCTTATGCCAACTAATTCTCACAGCCCCGTGAGTTTTGGATAGATTCAGTGTCCTTCTTGGGCAAGTCGGTTCAAGGATCGGAGTGTCATGGTGGATCATTCTAAGATCGAAACGTATAAGTATTTCGTAGTGAAGAATTGGCCGTACTAAGGGGATCAAGACACCTACTAACTTTCTGCCTGTCAGGAAATAAAGAACGCTTTGGTTGGTCTTCAGCTAATCGTCTACTTACCCGCTCGAAAGTTGTCAAGGGATTCTTCTTCCTATGGTTCTTCCCAACTGACATAAACTTGACCCCTTAAGCACAATGTCCTCCCAGTTGTCCTTACTGTGCGTCGGCCATGTCCTGAGTGTGAGGAAAGCCTCTTTCAGAAGAGTCAAGGAACTCTGCTTGACTACCCTTCGCACCAATTCTCACCTCTTGCTGTGGACCAGGTCGCAAGATTTCATTGTCTGTTGTGATGCATCCAGCACTTCGGGTCTGGTGCCAGTCTAATGCAAGAGAACGATATGTGAGTTGCTTATGCTTCACAGGACAATAAAATGTGCAAATGAACGTAAACTATCCAACTCCCATTGTTTGGCAATTGTCCGCGGCTCCTTTCCGGTAGTGTTGCATCTTTTAAGCAATTCGGAGACCTATTTATATGCGGTCTATTGACCCCTGTGAGGTTATAGACGGATATCGTAGCAAAAATATGTCTTTTACTAAGAAAGCATTTTCCGCACACCTTGCCGACAGAGGAGAGGACTTGGAACTTACTGAAGGACTAAGAAATCACGATTTTGTATCTAGGGAAGCGCGAACTTTCCCCCCCCCCCCCCCCCCCCCCCTGTCCTAGCGGATGCTTTAAGTAGAAACGGCGGGAAGCAATGGGCCACAGTCTAGCGTCACGGCAAGCTTTCCTAGATGGCCATTGGCTAGAGTCCCCCATTAGTTTCCCAGACTTATGTGCTCTACGAAATTATGAGATTAGCATTTAGTAAATGAGTAAGGGTCCCCCGAGTGATTTTTAGTCTTTTTGTGTGGTAGGCAAGACTTTACTTTCCTTGACAAGATTAGCGTCGAAAGAAGTGTCACATGATGAAAAAGTGATCGGATGCAGCACTTAAAGTGTTGCAAGGACCGAGGCTTTAAAGAAGCCACTATCGCATGCATGGAAGGTATTTTGAGGATGACAGGGAAGGGTTTGTGTCACCCCGCGCGAGATTTGATTTCAACCCACTATTCTGAAGACCGGCCTCAGTAGTTCCCACAGGATTTGCCCCCCCCCACTACTATCCGGGTTCTGCAAACCAAGATGTACCGTGACATAACAGCAACAATTTGGTTTGCGCCGTATAGAATTGACCTAGCGTCGACATGTTGAGTTTTTTTTTGCCCAAAAGTCCCAAATAGTGTCAGCAAGTAAGAGTAAACGTCCGCCCCCACGAACCACAGTAGGCCGAGGCCAACACTTCAGAGAATGCCCATCTCCTGAATGGAAGTGGGAGAGCCAATCGCAATGCGTACTCCTCCGTGGTTTGGTCTTCCAAGACGATGGGGTACAGTCACGCACCTCTATGCTGGGTGCCATGGCGTTGATAGGTTAACCTACCATCCCGCTCTGCTTCATTTTATTCGGTTACCGGCGTCCAAATCTTACAATTTACCGCTGACCCCGAACCCGACTTCAAGTATCTATATCCTCAGAACCATACGGTCGATGCCAGTGGGGTTCCGATGGCCATCCATATCAGCATACGAGTTCACGCAGTTTCACTTTCTAAGTTTTGGAAAACATTGGAACTTGAGAATTGCCCTGCCCGCCCCCCCATTCCCCCCTCGGTACTCCAGCGTGGTTACCCGTAGTTACCGCGTTCATCCTCAGAGCATGGTCATTGTCCTGAGCGTAACACGATTTCAAGTTTGGAGGATCCTATGCTTCTGTGCGGTGTGATACCAATTGCTGGTGGCCACCAATTGGACCTAACCTTCCTTCCCTTAGAGTGAGTTTTCATTACCACATACATGTATCCTCAAAGTCATTGCTACTGGCTCCATTGGACCCACTGGCATTGTATCCGGTAGCTACTGTAGTCTCCACCATTGGACTTGGCTTTGATGCATTGAGGGTCACGATTCTTGGTTCTTGCATGACCTTGTCGAGGGGCAATTCCCATTTCGTGTAGCAATCCCGGTGAAATTCTTTGCAAGAACAATCTTTAGCCGGCCAAAGCCCCTAGGCATAAAGGAATATGCATTGATCCCCGAACAGGTTAGGGACCTGGGAGTTTATGGAAGGTGAGCAAGTTTTGCTCCGAAAAGTTTTCGTCAATGAAACCCCCGCGTGTGGGTGATTGGCGGTTGGTTGTTAAACAACCGTACCGCGCAAGCTGCCATAGACCCAACCCGGTACCCCCATGGTCCTATCCTTTGCAAGTACTTACAGAGAGTTGGGCGCCGGATTGTGGATTACGAGTCTCGCCTTTGCCCATCCAGGGCTTGTCGGTACGTACTGACGGTATTCCACCTTGTGTTCGATGTTGACACACGATACATGGGGCTGGAAACTACATTATGAGCTGAGATTTAGTTTTGCTGCATGCGATTTGCCTCTATGAGGATGAGCCCCCCTCTTTCGCTATTTTAGATAGAGAAGTTCTGCAAGTTGAGCCCGTCAAGGCCGAGATTGCATCCATCAAGGTTGCAATGAAAAGAATCGATCGGTTGAAGAAGCCACTGGGAGAACGACGGCACGCCTATGCAGAAAGCTACCTGACCATCTGCTTTTAAAGCTTCCGGTCCTAACTTCTCGCCCTTGTTGTTTCCTGTGATTCGTTCGAGGACGAACGATGGGTAAACTTGGTATCTATTGTATACGACCCCCTATTTAGTCCCTTCCTGAGCACGAGATTGTTTGCATTCTCGCGAACTTACACGGTTTGCTCTGCCACGACAATGGACCACCACGACGGATTCTCAGCTCAGTGGGACACGCACGGGGACCATCGTCGAGCGGGGCTCCGGTCTCGTTCCCCAACACACTTAGAAACTAGAAAATTTCGGTAATGATGATTGCACCTCTCCCCTTCTTGAAGTTCACGAGGGCATATGGAAGGACGGCACCGTCGTGTACCACGACGGATTCCCGTCCCACAGCCCCATTCACCCCCTTTACAAAACCATTCCAAGTTTTCTCGTATTCGATGCCTGCCCTTCGCCTGTTTTGCTTACGGAAAGCAGGACTGACCCCTACGCAGGACTCCACAACGGCCTCCGTTAACAGGCTGCGCAATACCCAGCCGTGACCCCCCTGCGCTTTCTTGCCCACGTCTGGTAACCCTTCTCTTTTTTCCTTTTCTCGGTAGCCGATTTCTGTCGAACTTTCTCTAGTCTTCACAATGGGCGCGGTTTCCTTCTGGACTATGTCTGCTGCTAATCTACCCCTTCTTAAAGGATGGCATCTAACGCCTAAAAGCTCTAACCCTCTACTTGGTTCGATTAATTTAAAGATGGCTAACCTTAAGTTACATTAGTGCGTGCGTCCTATTTTTCCCACTCGTTCCCTTATTATACTTAATATATGCTCATTAGCGGTAAATATGGAATACGACAAAGACGTCCGGCTCTGACATAACATAACTGAACTAAAAAAAGCGAAAAAACGAACAAAAAGAGACCGGGCAATCGAGCAAGAGACCGAGAGTTTAAAACGAAGATGACAACAATGTTTGAGGGAACTTTGCTGCTTGATCACAAATTATTCTCCGGGGCAGGTGATGGTTATGGTTCTTATGTCACCCTCCGTAGTAAACTCTTAATAGCTGCAGTGATATCGTGTTGGGTTGTCTCGATCTTAAAAGTCGCTCCCTACTTGCTCTAATTGTCGTGTACTGCCATTGCATGTGATTTTTATTATATAGGATTGTGATGAAACATGCATGAGAAGCTATTGAATCTCAAATTCTTGATCAAAAACCTAATTCTTGTTAAATGCATGTATACCTGCCCCCTTGGTAGAAAAGAAGGGCTTGATTGGATACTTAAAGTACTAGATGTGCATGCCCTGATATAAAAGAAGGGACTGTTCGCATTTACTAATAGAATGAGATTAGTGGCGGCAGCCGCGTGTAACGTAACCTCCAGTAGATACTTAGTGGGACGCGTGTCACGAAACCGACACGTAGATTTAGGTGGATTTTGCGGTTCCTCCCTGGCACCGGGAACCGACACTCTAGATTCTTAGGGCGACCTCCGGGTGTACCCGCCTATAACCACACGTCCTAGATTTAGCGGGCCCCGTATCCCCCGTCCGGTCATTCATTTACGTAGTGTCAGTTCCGACAATCACGGAGCTCTCCTAGGGGATCGGAGGCAGTACCCGACACAAGATGGAGACACAGACTCACACGGGATCGGCCCCTTAGGCCTCACATACCGGAACACCTCCAAGAGAAAATAGATAATGAATCTTGAAAGATGCTTAATTTACTCAACCTCTAAAGAATACAAGGTTTCCCAACAGTCAGTATGGTTGTGGAGGCTCGATTCGTCCTCATAGATTAGCATCGGTGATATTATAAATGGATGTTTAATTGCTTCCGCTTACCCCTGTTAAGAATATCTTAGCTTGCATTTTTATATGTATATGCAGATATATTCTTTCTCATTTTTGAGTACGGTCCCGATGATACCTCACTGTAATTGTCGCCTTTGCTGACCCCCTTCGACCTTCTTATGTTTTCTATTGTTATTTGTGGCCTTGAGTGCAGGCAACGTTGCGTCTCTTCGACCCTCAACAGTAACTCTCCAGCCAGTCTCATTTTAAATCCGGACTATCAATGCAGTGAGCTAAGATTCTAGCTTGGACTGGATCTTCTCCTCAGGTCTTGATGCCTTGAAGTTCCCGGCACTGGACCCCAGCTTTTTTCTAGTTTAGCTTTTATAGAATACGCAACTGTTCTTCCCCCTCCCCATCTTCCCCCCCTCTTTCCCCTCCGTCCCCCCCCCCCCCCTATTCCCACTCTCTTTCCTATTTCCCCGACCTCCTTCCCTTTTACCTTCGTTCCTCCCGCCCCCCCCCCCCATCCGCCTTTCTCCACCTCCCCTTCCTCCCCTCCCTTAGTTTAGTAATTTGATACATAGATGCTTCTTGTGGTTGATGACTTCCAGATTTCCTGGGGGGAATAATACGAGTTGAATTCCTTAGAAGTTATTGAATTGGTTCCTTTGATTAATGCCAGTTTACAGCTCGTCCGCATTATTTCTGCATTGATATTTATTGACACATGGAGGGTTAGATGCTCTGGGTCTCGCCTCACATAGGAGGGTTAAGTAGGTGGTGCCAGTCGAGGCTAGTTTCTTGGGCTCGTGACAGCCATACATATTAAGTACTTAAAAAAATAATGATTTATATATAGTGAATTTTATTTTTTACGACCGGAATTATTGTCCAATTTCTTAACAATTATTTTTGCAATCGAACTAAAAAAAACCTATTACAATTGAATTATATTACAATAATACATTGACACTACATCCTGCTACCGTATACTATAATGAATTTATCGCCTTTTATAGGAATTCAACTAAATATGATACCCTAATTTAGTAAGAATTATATTTAAAAAGTTAATTAGGGTTAAATAAACATTTTAAAAATAAAAATAGATACATCTCTCAACTTTTAAACCCTTTATTCCGTTAACTTATTTTTTTGTTAATGATTTCCCTTTAAATGTTACTTCAAACTTGGAGGGTTTGTTCCTAATGAATTGCTCTTTACTAATTTTCCTTTAATGGATTTTAAAAGTATAAAGTTAAAATTAAAAAAATACCTAATATATAGATAATGGTGCTAAATTTTAGGAGCACATAAACAATTGCGGCCTCAAATTCACACTAAACTATAGTTTCACACAACTAACAAGCTAATCTATGTCACATTATTTATTTATGTTAGTCAAACTTCTATTTTTTCAATAAACTAACTCCCCGGTTAAAATAATTCATAGATTAACCACAAACATATTATATTTTGGTGTATAATAAGAACTAATAATAAATAATCATTAATATTAATCATAATAAGACTCCCCATAATTAATAATAATAATACCTCAGAATTGTCCAGAACAGAAATATTTTGCAACCTATTATAATATTCAAATCTATATATTGTACTAACTAACTAGATATATTAAACCTTATCCTAATTATTTTTTTTTTTAATTTTAAGCACCCCTTACATTTTGTTTCGAAAATTCCTCAAAAGTGAAATTTACACAAACGTTATATATTATTTAAAACCACACAAGTATGGCCTTTTAAAGTAAATAAAATATGCTTTTGTTTTTCCATCTCCTTTTATACCACAAAAAAAGCTTACAGTTTATCTTTAAAACACCAAAAAGCATCATAAAAACATAACCATCTCTCTACTAACTACTATCAAAAACAACTCTTACCCTCTTCAACAAACCGACACAATATAGTATTTCAGCATTGACAAAGGCAGATAAATTCACCATACCGCGCATTGTAATGCAAGGGACCAATAAAAAATAACCACACAAAGATAGAGTTTACATCATATGTAAGTATTTTTTAAGTCATGAAAGTTTCAACTGTATAATACAAGTTCTTTCTTCATCTATCTGCAAGAATTATTTTTTATGAGTACGTACTTCAAATCATTAACGATAACCCTTAAGTTCTTAGTTTTGACTTCAACATTCATCAAATCATTTAATATCCATACACATTTTCAGGATACCAAGTTTATTAGTGTTTTTCTTCGTCCAAATAGTATCGAAAATGACATTAGGGACAAAACCACATGTTTTAGGCATACTCTTGAACATTACGTTTGAAACAAATTATACCAATCGCACATAAATAATTGTTTGAAATAATCAAATCTATTTTTGAATGATTTTTTTAAATCAATACCTTTGTCACACCGCACCCCAAAAAACCGCCAGACGCCCCGCAGACTCGGCACCCCACCCATTTTACCCCTCCCGATGTTTGAGCGAACCCAACCCCAATGGAAAACCTATCCATTTCAATTTAATTAAACATAAAGCAAGCGGAAGACTCCTTAAACTCATAAATAAAAGACATTCCCAAAAATTCAATAACTTCTCAAGTTCAACATCTATTAATTCCCCAAAATCTGGAAGTCATCACCACAAGAACATCTATATCAATTACTAAACTAAGAGATTCTAAGAAAAACTAAAACAAATAAAGCTAGTCCATGCCGAACTTCAAGCATCAAGACATGAGAGAGGAGATCCAGTCCAAGCTAGAAGCATTAGTTCACCCTGAGATCCGGTGGACGATGACTTCTAGCTAATTCGGTTGAGTCGAAGATGAGGACGTTTGCTGGCATCCACAATATACAAAGAAACAATATAAAAGTAGGGTCAGTACACCACGAGTCTGGAGTAGTATCATCGGCCAACCAAATAGAAAGCAATATATTCAGATAATATCATAAAATCAACTAATATTCTTAACATGTGATAACAACAAGTAAAATATTTATAATATCACCGATACAATCTATCGAGGACTCAAGCCTCCCCCACCANTAGACATTCCTAGTTTTAAGTAATTTGAGATAGATGTTCTTGTTGATTGACTTTCCAGATTTTGGGGATAATAATAATCGTATTGAATTGTTTTATTAAGAGTTTAAGTCTTCCGTCCCGCATTATTTTCTGTTGATATATCTTGAAATGTTACAGGGTTTAGATGGGTTGGTTCGCTCACATGGAGGGTAAATGTGGGTGCCAGTCGCGTCCCTGATTTGGTCGTACAGTTTTTGTGTGTGTGTGTTTGTTTGTGTGTTGTTTTTGTGTGGTTTGTGAGCTACGCTTCTAGCTGACTGATCTTCTTCCTCATTCTTTGATGCTTCCGTTTCCTTTCCGGCACTCTCTCTTTTTTTTTTTCTTTCTTAAAATACTCTTAGTTTAGTAATTTGATCATAGATGTACTGTGGTGAATGACTTCTCAATTTTGGGGAATAATAGATGTTGAATTTAGAAGTTATTGAATTGGTTTTCATTAATGGTTTAAGTTGCTTCCGCATTACTTTCTGTTGATATTATATTGAAAAATGTCAGGGTTTAGATTGGTTGGTCGCTCACATAGGAGGTAAGTGTGAGTGCCAGTCGCGGCCCGTTTTGGGTCGTGACAAATAGTTTGAGAGATAGATGAAAAATATTTTCTTTTTATTTTTAACAAATTAAAAAGTTTAATCGAAAGCATCCAAAAGATGCAAAAGAGGAGTATTAAATGAGATATACAAATTAAAGTGTATGATAGCCATCTTTTGCATCTTCTGGATATTTTAAGTTAAGAGTCTGTTTGACTCAGGTTAAAAGCTGGTCAAACTGACTTAAAAGCTGGTTTTTGACTTATTTAGCTATTTGGCAATACTCAAAATAACTTATTTTAAGTAAAAAAAAAAAAAACTTATTTTAAGCCAAAGTTAAAAAGCTGGTGTAGGGATGCTTTTTTTTTTTACTTATAAGATGATTTTAGGTGACCACATTTTTATTCATTTTGCCCCTTAATATTTTAATATACAATCTCCAAATAACCCGCATAACCCTACATCTTTTTCATCATTCATTTTTCCCTTTTCACGTTTGCATAGCAACTATCAGCACTTTTATCTAAAACATATACATCTGCTTATTTTAAAAATAAGTTTTAATCAGCACTTTCAAAATTCATTTTTTAAAAGCTCGCTTTATTTAACCCATCCAAACGGGCTCTAAATCTTTTTAGTTCATCAAAAATATAAACAAAAATATTTTCCATCAATCTCTCAAACTACTAATATGCATATAGAGTTTACACCTACCTCGAACACAATTTTCTTTTTCTAAAAAAAAACCGGAATAAACCAAGCACCTGTTGCAATTAACATAAAAGGTTAAAAAAAATTGTATAATATTCCAAAAGAAGTTTTGTTTCTAGATTGGAGTACAACGAGAAATGAATCATCACGATAAACAAAATGATAATCACACTAGTACAAATCAAAAAACCTCATCCAAATATTTAAATTTTAACACAAAAAAATCTGCATTTAATCATCACACTAATAACTGAGATCCTGAAAACAAGAAACAAGAAACAAAAAGCTCAGCACAGCATGTCAATAAATTCAAAACTGCTGTATGGATAAAACTCAATTGTTTTTGCAATTCATTTTAAATTCCATTAGTGCCAAAAAAGGACAAACATTCCACAAGGTGTACAAATTCTCTGAAACCCACAACAACTTTTGGAATCAGATTCAACTCGAATAAGAATTAAATCGAAAAAAAACCTTAAAGAATGAAAAAGAGAGAGATTTTAGATACACCTTTAGAAACATGGAAAATTGTAGAGAATAGCTACAAAGGTTGGATAGTTGGTTCACTTGATATTGGTGTAACTTGGCCAACATTACCTTCTTCATGCCATTTTTTTTTTTTACCATCGATCAAATTCCACCCTTAAATGATGACCATTTATGAACATAAATGCCTCCTTTAGGTTATCAAATAATTCTAAAAAAAAGTTTTTCATTCTTTAATAAGAAATTTAAACAAAGGCAAATATTTGTTCTCTTTGAAAGTAATACTTTCTAACTATATAAAATAATAACAACAATCTACTGCATTCTGAAAATATACAAATTAATTGTAGAATTGAAAGAATGAAAAATCTATTTTTCCCTGAGCAATGTTATTGTTTTCCTTCTCGTTGACACTCCCTCCACCTTTTTATTTTCTAAAATAAAGAACTTATTTATTAAATGTGGAACCCCACTATTCTATTATCACTTATGTGAACCTAATGAATATAACAAAGTGTATCTTCTCCCACTCTTCATATTTTTGCTGATTATAAAAAATGCTTAATATAAACAATTTTTGAATAGGTAAAAGTGTCTTATTTGTAGATACTAGTCTTAGTTGAGGTGTGTAAACGAATTATGGCCGGACAACTTTAAAAGAACGTCGATGTTTTACGCCACAAATCAAATATTGTTAATTTTGGTTACATCAAAATCATTGTCATATTTATCAAATTCAACATTATAAGTAATTATTATTGTACATAAAAATAATGGATACATCAAATCATTGTTATTTTACTAAATTAAGTATCATATTTATTCATTCCTATAAAGAAAAAATACTTTAAGTACAATGTAGTAAAATATATGTGTATAATTCATTGTAATATATTTTATTTTTTTAAGCATCATTTTAAATATTTAAAGAATTTCAAGCTTCATTGTAAAAAAAAAATTCATTCCACATATACTCATTATTTTTAATAAATAATAGTATTCATTATATATCTAACCAAAACTATTTTATGTATGATGGTGAGGAATAAATTATAAAGCAATCATAGGAAATTTAATGAAACCATTCAAAAAAATGACTTCTGATGTCAGAATTAGAAAAGTAATAATAAAAATCAATTCATTATAACTCAAAGCTATATAAGTTTTATTAGAAAAGAAAGTTCCATTCATTTACCGTAGCAAAATGGGTGTAGTTTTCATGGGTTGTTCTTTTATTCTCCCCTTTGTTATATTATTCCCTTTAGAAAGAATGCTTTTGTAGTAGAAGACACAAAGCAATAGTTTATAGTAGTGTGGTTATCAATGTGATAGGCTTAACCAAATGCCAGATAGAGATTGTTATCAATTCTATCTCAGATGATATTAGAGAAGCAGTCCAAACAAGTTCTCTTTTGTTCATGGCAATATCTTCGAATGAATAGCACACCTCTAAAATTGACATTTCAAACAGTTTATTACTGGTAGATGTTTTAATTATCCAAGGTTATGTAGAAAGAATGGATGAAACAATCAATTCACTCTCTCGTTTTCTTTTCAGACGCATTTTAATGATTATGGTGTAATTAAATAATGTCTCAACTTGTATCATCAAAAAAGGTTGAATCTTTCAATTAGACCTATCACTCGTAAAAACGAGCATAGGCGATATCCCTTTCTGTTTAAGCTCATCTCAAAGTCATCAGACCAATTTATCGCCATTTGTTAGTCTCAAAGTTTCGGCTTTTCATAACGTCAATCTTGGTCTCATTCAAAATCTTGGAAAGAAACTAACTGCTTCTCGCGAATGTTTATCTCACTTCTTACTACTTATTAAAGATGACTCAACAGTGATATGTGAACGGTTGTTAATAACATTTACACAACTATTTGAATCGACTCACAACACTTTCATTTATAACAGCTTGTCATACGTGAGATGTAAGCAATTATATATTTCCATAGAGCTAGATATATAAAGAAAGCTTGATTTAACTGTTGTAATTGTTTGATTATTTCAGGATCTTCATCATCGTTACCAAAGTTCAACGATCTCAAAGTACTTGGGTTGAAACTCTTGGCTTGGAAGACGTTTTCCCCTACTTGTATTACACACTAATAGAAGTATCTCCCCAATTTGCAAAAATGTTAGTTGAGGTTGTATGAGTTTACTCTTTTATGTTATTTTTCATAATACTTTTTCATTTTGAGTATATATATATGACTGATTTTAGGTATAATTTTGAAAAACAACAACAAATGAAGTTAATTGTATATATCATTACAGTTGTTTAACTATAGACTTTTGTCATTAAAGATATAATTGAATGTTGAAGTAAGTTATATCAAATTTTAATAAGTTTTTTTCTTTTCTACAGGAAATAAGACAGAATCAGAAATAGGAGTAAATTAATTTTACTAATGTACTTGAACATATTCAATAATACACAGGTTTGTTTACTCTATAAGAAGTTGTTATATAAAAACTCCTGCTAAGAAATTTGAAAAACTATATATAAATTATTATTTTTTAAAAAATTGGTTGTTCAGGACTATTGTAATCCAATATTTTATTATTGAAAAAATAATGATTCTCAATTTATATGAAGTACAAAACATTTTCCTCCCCAAGAAGAGTTATCCTAAATGTGGAAGAAATTTTCTTCAATAATTTTTATGATATTAAATAACACGTGTTTTTCAAAATTAAATCCAACTAATAATTATTAAATTTTAAGAATTAGTTTAATAAGTTCTACTTATTCTATCGTTAAATCTACATTTTCATTGTTATTTTAACCAATGTAAATTTCTATGCCAATTAATTAACTTTAATCCTTACCCAACAACTTGTTCTTTTTCTTTTTTAATTAATAGTCACATGTATATCTATGGATAAGAAATTCTTTTCACTATTGGTATATGTAAATTAAACTCATTGTCAGTATGTTAGAAAAATTGGTTTCCTTGGATTCATACGAGTTATTTTTACTTACTTTTACTTTTTTCCTTTTCATCTTGAATGGTTAAAATAACAATATCCAAAAATAGAGTTATACGGAAAAAGTATCTCCACCAATCGCTCAAAGAATCTAATTGTGATTACCTTGGTGGTTTTTCTTGACAGGGTGTACTTACACAACATACCTTACTCAAAATAGTGTGAACGCTTGAAACATTCATTATTCCTCCTTTAGAATATGATGCTGAAGAAGCAAGAGTCGGGCTTGACTACAACACAAAGACAAATTCCAAACGAGCCAAGTCTAGTGATCCCTTTTAGGTGTTGTTGTGTTGCTGATTAGAGTTATAAGAAAATATGTATATTTTATCTAGAGGTCAATTATTGATGTATAAGTTCTCATATTTTAAAATACTTTGTATAAAATAATACATACATTTTATTGTATGCTTATTAATATTTAGCTATGTGAGTTTTCTAAATTAATAAACAAATGTTGAATTCATTTTCATTTTGTCATCTAAAGTTCTGCCTAGGCTCTTAACTCTTTTTATATGATCAATATGTTGGCTATCACTTATGAAAATGGAGTTTAAATTTGATTATCTGCTTATGAAGATGATATTATTATTATTTTTACATACCTATTAATTCTTTTAAGAAAGAAATATATATCATTATACATATTATGAGACCCAACCAATCTGTCAGAAAGTTTCACAATCCCAACCCACCAGAATTGTGCGGACCACCACTTGTAACACACAATTAAAAGACCCTCATATTTCAAGTTTATTATTCATGTGAAACTCAATAAAATAGTATAGTGTAGAGTAAAATTTGTTACACCTCTTATTCTTATACTTGTTGCTATCACATGTTAAGCATTTACGTTGATTTTATTTTATTATCTAATATATTGTTTTTCTATTTTGATTGGCCGATGATACCTACTCAGTACCTGTGCTTGTACAGACCCTACTGTATTGTTTCCCTTTGTTAATTGTGGAGTGCAGCAAACGTGTCATCGTCTTCAATCAACCGCAACTCAGCTAGCCAGTCTTCCCACGTCAGATCTCAGGTGAGCTAATGCTTCTCAGCTTGGACTGGATCTCTTCTTCATGTCTTGATTCCTGAAGTTCCGGCATGGACTAGCTTGTTTATTTTATTTTAGCTTCCTAGTATTCCTAGATTTAGTAATTGCGTTATAGATGTTTCTTGTGATGATGACTTCCAGATTTTGGGATGATGATTATTAAATTTTTAGAAGTTATTATTTATTGTCGTTAAGTGAGTTTTAAGTCTTCCGCTTTATTTTCTGGTTTATTATGGTTGAAATGTTGGGATTAGATTTGGTTGGTTCGCTCACTACTATAGATAAGTGTGGGTGCCACTCTCGCGACCCGCCTTTTTGGGTCGTGACAAACTTGGTATCAGACTAGTTTTCGTTGGTCTCATCACACAAGAACGAGTCTCAGTAAGTCTTAAGAACGTAGGGGGACGGCCTTTACTTTTCTTTCTTTGAGAGGCTATAGGATTTTAGGAATTCCATTCCTTCTTTCTTTGTGCTATTACTTGGATCCAATTGGTATCTAGGTGATAAAAATTGGTATCGGACCATCTTCACTCTATTTCGCAGATGGTTAGAACTAGAGCAACAACAACAGCCAACACCCACCGGTAAGACAAGAATGCTAATGAGCCAGCCACGGAGGCGTGTAGCTCGAAGAGGAGTAGTGGCAAGAGGCCGTGGTAGAATTCGCGGAAGGACGTCCTCTAGAGGAAGAAGACAAGCACCTGCCCATCTAGTACTAGGGCGGTGACTCCTCCACCAACTGAGGAAGTAGTAAGAGAGGGAGGAAGTGGGAAAATGAGCAAGTGCAGAATGAGGAATACCACCCAACCTACCCCAGAGATGAGTAGTCAGGTTCTGTGCTTATCTTAGTGGGTTTCTGATCAAGGCAACACCTCCAGTGTTTTCTGCCCCAGCACCTCAGGTTCCGGAAGTACATAGGCAGCTCTGGGGCTCCCGCATGGATGCCCATATTGGAAATAGGCACGTTTCCTCGCGCTGACTACAGGGCCTATAATGACAAGTGATCAGCATGACTTTTCATTAAGTTCTTTGAAATTGAAACCTCCAGTCTTCAAGGGTGCTGAATCTGAGGATGCTACGATTTTCTGGTTGATTGTCATGAGTTACTACATAAAATGGGCATAGTGGAACGATTTGTGTTGAGTTTGTAACCTATCAGTTTCAAGAAACGCCAAATGTGGTGGCGTTTATATGTTGAGTGTCCAACCAGCACAAGGCTGGCGTCACCACCTATTACTTTGGCGTCATTCGCTATCTTATTTATGGAGAATTATATACCACCGAATTTAGGGAAGTAGGAGACAGAGTTCCTGGCCTAGAGCAAGGCAGGATTACGGTCACTACTGCGACAATGAGGCTAAGTTTCCTGGCATTATCCGGTATGCCACCAGCTTTGCTTATCCACAATGCGATTCGCCGTTTGTGAAAGGGTGAGGTCATAATTTGCTGATTTCGGCCTGACGTTAGTTGCACTGCAAAATCCTTGTCAGGAAGTGGTAGACTTTGTGATAGAGGTCTAGTGAGTGAAAGGCGCAGATGACGTCACCATGGGGGCCTCAACAACTAAGAAGTTTCGTAGGGGAGGTGAGTTTAGTGTTTCTTACTCCAGATGGCAAGTCTGGAGTATCAGCTACCTCTTCAGTCTGCACTGCATGCTGTAGCTGTGGGTTCCACGCGCAAACCGTAGTCAACGTGGTTCTCTGAGGGGTGTTATGTGTTATCCCCATAGCGGGGGGGGCTGTCTTTCTCAAATACCTCTGCTTGAATCCAAGAGTGTTATGGATGTATGATAGATCAGGACATATTATGAGGTTTTTCCAAACAAAGTTCAGACCCCCAAATATCGAGGTAGAGGTGGTCATTGGAGGGCCTCCATTCTGGTAGGACGTGGTGGCTGAGGTATGGTGTCAACCAAAAAACGGCCGGGGTGCCGGGAAAATGGAACTACTGCAGCGCAACATGGTAGAGGCAAAGGACAGACAGGTGATAGTCCCATTATTACCTTTCCCTGGGCGGTCAGAAGCGGAACAGCTTGATGCTTTATCACAGGTATCTTTTGGTTTGTGATTGCATGGCTTCGCTATTGTTTGATCCTGCTTCACATTTTCATATGTATCTTCCTCATTTCTTACTGTCTTATTTTACATTGTGACTTGCTTGACAAAATGCCTGTTCTGTTCTACTCTTGGGTGAGTCTGTGAGAGGTTTTGTTATATATCATTTTTAGGTATAGATACTTGTCCCTTGTCACTGCGTGGGGAGCAATACTCCTGTAGATTTTGTTTCCTAGAGATGGGTTGATTTCGCTGTAATTCTGGGTATGACCTTGCTTTCTCCGAATGTTTGCAATCTTAGATGAATGCTAAAACTGTAAAGTTTGCCAGCCTGGGAAAGATCCGTTAGTGGGGGAGGGTGACTACACTTCCACTCCTTTCGTATCATCTCTCTCCTTTCTCTCTGTGCTAAGAGATGTAGTAAAGGGTGTTTGCTTTCTTTTAACACCTCAGGGATGATGCACCCAAGTACCTTCATTGAGTCGGTTTTCGGTCTTCCGTGAGTTTCTGGATGTGTTTCCTGCATACCTTCCGGGTCTGTGCCACCGGAAAGAGATTTGACTTCTGCATTATCTTAAGCCGGGTACTCGCCCATTTTTGCCCATAACCCCTTTAATAGATGTCTCTCGCTGAGTTTAGGGAAGTTAAAGGCCCAACTTCCAAAGTTGTTAGGGAAAGTCTTTATTAGAACCAAGTGCATCCTCCTTGGGGGTGCTCCGGTTTTATTTGTGAAGACGCGATGGTAGTTTTCAATTCATAGACTACAAAGCAACTAAATAACGTAACAGTTAAAACAATTAATCCGCTTCCCTCGCATTGGTGATTTGGTTCGCTCAGTTGCAGGTTCTTTGGGACCTTCTCAAAAATCGACTGAGATCTGGTTTATCATCAGTTGCAAATACGGGCAGCAGATGGTGCCAAAAGACTTACTTTACGAACCAGGGTAATGGGCATTATGAGTTCTTAGTAAATGTCTTTTGGGCTATACAATGCCCCTTCTACTTTCAGAGCTATTATGGGATTTTTCAGCCATATCTGGATATTTTGTCATTGTATTCATTGTATGTGTCTGTAATACACTCAAAGAGCAGAAGAACATGAGGATCACTTGAGAATTGTATTGGAAATGTTGATAGAGTAAAAAGCTTTAGGCCAAATTCTCCAATTGGTGAGTTTATGGCTAGATTCAGTGTCCTTCTTGGGAACGTATTTCTAAAGATGGGAGTGATGGTGGTCCTTCCAAGACCGAAGCATGAAAATTGGGTAAGACCTCCAATGTTACAGAGTGTAAAGAGCTTCGTTGGTTTACTCGCTACTATCGTCGATTGTCCAGGGATTTTTTCCTCTGTTGCTTCCCTGATTGACAAATTTGAACTAAGCAAATGTCCATTGTATCGGTCGGGAGTGCGAAAAGATTTCAGAAGCTCAAGACTCTTTGTGACTACTACCAATCCTTACCCTGCCATTTGGAAGGTAAGAGTTCGTTGTTTATTGGTGAATGCCCTTCCTATTCCCTTGTTGGGTTGCATTGCTAATGCAAGAGAAAGAAACAAAAAAAAAAAAAATGTAATTGCTTAGCTTCGAGGCAATTAAAAGGTGCATGACGTAATTATCCCGACCCACGATATTGGATTTTGGCTGCAGTATGTTTTTTGCAATTAAAGCAATGGAACATTATCTAATGGGGTTAATGTAAGTCTATACGGATCATCGTAAGTTTTACAATATGTCCTTTTGGGGACTCAGAAAGATTTGAAGTGCGACAGAGGAATGGATGGAAACTACTTGAAGGAACTATGATATCACTATTTTTGTATCATCCGGAAAAGCTAATGTTGTAGCAATGCTTTAAGTCGAAAGGCAAGGAGCATTAGAAAGTCTAGCCTATTTGCAGGTTTCTAGCGCCCTTGGCCCGAGAGGTTCATACTTTGGCTAATACTTTTAATGATGATAGAGGTAAATGAATGGAGGATTTTTAGCCCTGTGTGGAGGCAAAATCTCCTTTCTGATAAGATTAAAGGAAAGCAGCTTACCGATTAGAACTGATCCCTGATCCGAGATAAGGTGTTGCGAGGAGAGTCTAAATAAATCAGAATCGAGGAGGAAGTATTTTCAGAATAAGGAAGGTATGTTAACCCCGTTCGATGATTTGATTCCCACTATTCTTACAGAGGCTCATAGTTCAATATTCTATACATCCGTGTGCAACCAAGAGGTATCGTGACCTACGCAACATTTTTGAGTGAGTAGAATGAATCGCGACATTGTTGATTTGTTTCCTCAAATGCCCGGAGTGTCAGCAAGTAAGTATGAACACAAGAGGCCTGGAGAACACTTCATAATCAGAAAAGCCCTTCCCCTGAATGGAAGTGGGAAGAGAATTGCTATGACTTCGTGGTTGGTAATTCCAAAGACTTGGGGCAAGTTTGATTCTATTTGGGTACTTGTGGAATATAACTAGTCTCGTCTCATTCATTCCGGTTTAATGGTGACTTACTTACAATGCACAGAGAAGCTTGCCATACTCTACATCTCAGAAATTGTTCGAATTGCATTGAGTGCCTTTTCCACTTGTCCATCATATCAGTCGAGTGTACGCATTGACTTCTATTTTGGAGAACATTGCAGTGTAATTAGGTACGAGTTGGCTTAGTAACTTCTGGCATTTCCCCCTCTTTCACCCTCAGACCGATGGGCAATCGAGCGAACAATTCATGTGGTGGAGAAGATATGCTTCGTGCATGTGGTGGATATAATTTGGTAGTCTTTGGGATAACTTTCTTAACCTTGCAAGTTCTCAGACAAAAATATGGCTAATCACTCCAGTAATGAATATGGCCCCATCAAAGCATTGTATGGGAGGAGATGTAGGGCTCCATTGGTTGGTTTTGATGCATTTTGAGGTTAGACCTTGGGGTACGGAATCTTCTGAGGGAATCATTCGAGAAAGTGAAATTCATTCCAAGACAAGCCCTTTTTTAGCGCGCAAATATGCAAAAGGAATATGCAGATAGAAAGGTTTTGGGACTTGCGTTCATGGAGGGTGGATCACGTCTTGCTGAATGTTTCACCCATGAGGGTGGTGATGCGTTGGTACAAGATGTAAGATCAGCCCAGGTAGATTGGACCAGTTGAGTGTACTTAAGCGAGTAGGGAGGTGTTCCTTATGATTATCCTTGCCCCCAGGACTGTCGGAGTGCATCTGGTATTTCATGTGTCTATGTTGAAAGGATACCATGGGGATGGAAACTACTTATGTCTTTTGGGATTCAGGTTCTCTTGATGAGGAATTTGTCTATTAGAGTGAGCCTGTTGCCATTCTGGCTAGAGAAATCCGCAAGTTGAGATCAAGGGAGATTGCATCCTCACAGTCAATGGATGAATCGACGTGGAAGAGTCCACGTGGGAGTAAGAAGGCTGATACTGCAAGAAAAATACCCGCACCTGTTTCCCAGATTCAGGTACGACTCCTGTTTCACCCTTGTTTTCCTTCTTGTGATCGGTCGAGGAAAGACAGAGGGGTAAAATTGGTATCTATTGCACGACCTATTTTATTCATCTGAGAGTAGAGTTTTATTCGTAATAACTGTCGACGGACCTCATAGTCCACGACGGACCTCGGGGTGTCTCGTTCCAAACCACGTAGACTTGGAAAATTGGGTACTGAGAACAACTCTCGAACTCGCAGACGACATTTGCAGGACGGAACGTCGTGGTCACGACGAACCGTCACAGACCCTTTATGTAACACAGAATTTATCTCCGAGCTTTGTGATGAAGAAGCAGCAGGACGGGCCGTCATAGGCCTGCTTGACCCGACTTTGTTGGATTCCTGTTAAAAATTTTTAGGGGGCGTTTTGGACTATTACTGCTTATAATTAAAATAAATATATTGGGTTCTTTTACTCATCTTTATACTTAATTTCTATTATAAATAGGGTAAAATAGAAAGGGTTTGAATCAGAAAAATATAACGAATAGAGAGAAAGATAGAACGCATCGGAGAGGGAGAAAACGAAAGGAAAGCCACGACTTTGCGGAATAAGCTTGGCTGATCAAGATGCTTCGGTGAGGTATGTAATGGTTTATGCTATTCATTAGTAAACTCTTAATACGAATGATAAGTGTTGGGTAGTAATTTAAAGTCTCTTATATTCTTATTGTGTGCATTCCATGTGTTATTATATATATTGTGATGAATTAGCATGATGAGCCTGTTGAATCTAAAACCTTGACACCTCTTGTTAATGATGATGTCTTGGCATAAAAAGCAACTTGATGAACTAAAATAATGAGGTTAGTTGGCTCGGGTGTCACGTTCCGACACCATTATAGTAGTAATCGGGTGTCCATCCGACCCTAGGATAGTATTGGTATCGGTTGTCACGTCCGACAACCGAGGTAGTAGTGGATCGGTTTCACGTTCCCGACCCCAGATAGTAGTGGATCAGAGTGTCACATTCGACAGCCATGATGGTAATATGGGATCGGTTCACGTTCCGACACCTAATAGTAGTAGGGAGCGGGATTGTCACGTACGACACGATAGGGATAAAGATAATGAATCTTAAGTATGTTAATATACTCAATCCAGAGAACATTTTCCAATAGTAACGTGTTGGATGCTTGATTCCTCATGGATGTGTTGGTTGATGTTATAAATAAATAAAGTTTATCCTTGTTGTTATCACCTGTTTAAGAATATTAGTGATTTTTATGATATTATCTGAAATATATATTGCTTCTATGTTGGAGTTGGCCGATGATACCATACTAGTACTCGTGTTTTTTTACTTACCCCTACTTGTAATTGTTTTTTCGTTGTTAATTTGTGGAGTGCAGCAAACTTACCTCGCTTCAAATCAACCGACTCTAGCCAGTCTTTTCATCACGTCGATCTACTCTCATTGTAGCCTCTGCTTCTAGCTTGGCTGGATCTTCCAACTCAATGTCTTGATGCCTTGAAAGTTCCGCAGGAACTATTTGTTTATTTTTTAGTTTTCTAGATATTCTTAGATTTAGTTATTTAAGATAATGTTCTTGTGGTGATACTTCCCAGATTTTTTGGGAATTACGGTATTGAAATTTTTAGAAGTTATTTAATTGAATTTCGTCATGATTTTAAGTCTTCCGCATTATATTAGATTCTTTATGGTTTGCAACTGTTGGGGTTTAGATTTGTTGGTTCGTCACATAGTAGGATAAGTGTGGGGTGCCACTCGCGTGCTCGTTTGGGGTCGTGGACACATAGGGGGTCCCTTTATTTACCATTACAAAATTACACAAGTCCAAAGCTGTTATTCATCATTGTTTCTTTACCCTGACTAACTCCTGTCTTACCACCATTACCTAAATAAAAATCCATTCAAGAATACAAAATCAATAGAACATCACTTTTAACCATCTCAAAACACAAAACTAACCCCATAAGCAATGAATTATAACAACTTTTCATGGAAGATTACTCGATGCACAAAATTCTAAACATACCTCATATTTTTAAATATATATATATAACATAATTTGATTATGCATAGTTTTAAAATAACAACCTTTTAAAGTTTAATTATACATATCGTTACAGTTGTTTAACTATAAAACTTTATCATTAAAGATATAATTGAAAATTCAAGTTAAGTTTTTCAAATTTTTCATAAGTATGTTTTTCTTTTTCTAACAGAAACAAGGACATAGTATTAAAAATAGGAGTAAAATAATTTTATCCAATGTACTTGAACTTATCAAAATACAACAAAGTTGTGTTTCCCCCCATCACCCCTCTTTATTTATCAAAGGTTTGCCGTTGAAGTTAAAAGATTTTTATACAAAAAGCAGCCAGAGCCCAGAAGTTTGAGAAATTGTATTTAAAAAATAAAGTTTACCTATTTGAAGGACTAAATTTTGATTCTCAACCTATTTTATTGTAGAAAAAGATTGATCTCAATTTATAGATTACAAAACATTTTTCCTCAAAAGAAGAGTTGTCTAAAAATTTTGAAGGAATTTTATTCCATAAATTATTTTTATATTCAATAACATGCGTTTCAGTAAAATAGACCAAACTATTATTATTAAATATTCAGCTTAGTACTAATCAGTTTCCTACTTATTCTCATATTACATTTATTTTTTCCTTGTTAATTTTAACCATTTCCTTTTATTAACATAACCTTCACAATAAAATTGTCTTTCGATTTTTATAATAGTCACATGTAATTATGGAATAAGAATTTTTTTTTTTACTATTGGTACATGTAAATTATCACAATTGCATTAGATAAAATGTTTTCCTCTTCATACGAGTTATATTATACTTACCTTTTTTTCTTTTCAGATTAAATCAATTGATACAAAAATCTCCAAAAATAGAATTTACACGGAAAAAGTGTCCCCATCAATATATCAAAGAAGTTAAATATAGTGGTTACCTTGGTAGTTTTGCTGACACGGTACTTACAACTTACCATACTAAAAATAGTGTGGCGCTTGAAACATTCATTATTGTTCCATTAGAATATGATGCTCAAGAAGCAAGAGGGCGCCCTCGCCGACACTATGAGCAAAAAGTCCGAACCGAGTCAAGCAAGTGCCCTTTAGAGGTTTGATGGTTTGCTACTTAGGTCTATGAGAAAATATGTATTCTTTTTATTTCGAGGTTTACTTATTATTTAATTTTACTACTTCACATTTTACCATGCATAAAATAATACATATGTTTTCTCGCAACTTATACATGTATTAGCTATGTGAGTTTCTAAATTATAAATCAAATGCTGAATTGATATTCATATTATCATCTAAAGTTCTGCCTAGGGCTCTCAAAAACTTATTTGATGATGATCAATATGTAGGCTATCACTTATGAAAATGGAGTTCTAATCTAAATCATCTTGCTTATGAAAGTGATATTATTACCTTAACATAACCGATTGCATATTCTTTAAAAGATAATAGTATCAGTTATACAGAATTATGAGACCCAATATGGTATATAAATTAAAAATAAAAATCAATTGGAGATTAATCTCCCCCTAAAGTCCTAAATAAGACTTTGTTTGTGTCATGCCCCGAGCCTCCACTCTGGACGTTTCCGACACCAATGACCATTGCTAACCTTGAATAAAAAATCCTTGTCCTGACTTATTTAACACAAAGGAAGAGTTAACTAAACTCAAATGTGAAATAAGAACATTCTTAAAAGAAATACTTAAAACATAATAGTCTGGCCAAAATGACACTCAAATTCTTAGAACAAATCATCTGCCTTCAATGAAAGGATCAAACTTAACTATTCGACTTCTTTGAAGCCTCTTACCAATACTAAAGTAAGAACATGTTGGAAAGAACCCCCAGCAACTTCCATAAACTGAATACATGGAAGCGAATAAAAGTGGCCTCTAGAAAGCAAGGAGGCTCCCAATTAGATCACCTAGTCGCTGGGTTCTGATCCTGATTACCTGCATCGGCCTCATAAAAGTGTAGGTGAACTAGGCATCAGTACATTGAATGTACAAGTATGCGAGTTGAAATATCACAATACTTAAAGCTTGAAGGATCCAGAAGAACTTACCCTGACTCTATCAACCCATGAAATACTAACTCAATAGAAAGCAATAAAGACAACATGCAATATATAATAAAAAAACTGTAAAATAAGAGTAAACACACTTAGTTCCCATTGGAGAAATCACTAACAACTCAATTTTAACTTATAATGAAAGTAATATCAGTTTTATGCGATAGATTCTCGAATCGACAACCATCACATCAGCTAAGTAGGATTACCGCTTACTCACATTGCAAGAGGACCGATCCATACCTTGGCGTTGGTATAGAACCTGAACTACTAAGTGGATCCACTAGTATTTGTTTAAAACACTAAAGAATCATCTAAAAAGTATGATCCTTTCTCTGTCCATGTTGGCTACATGGTTTATGGAAACTTGAGTTACTATGAACTTGCGCCACCATATTGGTGCTCAATACTACTCCCAAAAATACCTAGCTCATGTTTTTTTAAAACAACTTCTTCTCCGGTTTGAGGCAATTGCTCAAACTTAGCTTTATAAGCTCTCCTGGAAATCATAGTTCCCTTTTTATAAAACTAGCCAAAGGCTAAGTGGAAGTCTAGTTTTCCATTCTTTATCATAATGTTAAAACATTTGTCACTCTTAGTGACTACTTAGTTGCCCTTATAATTTTTGAGAAATGCAAGCACCTCTTGCTCTTTGCTTTTATTTAAACATACTCATTGGAGATACATAGTTGAGGAATTTTAACTTTGAGATTAACTCAACTCATTTCACTTTTCTCAACTTGTAGATTAGAGCTAAAACAAATTAAAATGTTTATGTAAGACTTTTTAATAAACGTTAAGAACTTTACTTTGACATGTCCTAACTTTTAGCTTGACTCTCTTAACTTCTTGACTTTGATCTTACTCCCTGATTGGATTATATGGATTAAAAGCTCATGATCCATGGTTGTGATGATTTTCATGAGTTAAATTGTTACCTGAAGAAGGTTTTGGAAATCAACTAAGGAACATAGGTACATCACTTAGGTACTAGTACAAAAATATGGGGGGAAATGGGGTCCCATAGGTGCGCTTGTACGCTCGCGGGTTGGCTGGCTGGTGGGCGCACCAGAGCCTGTCGGGCAGTGTCTGTCCTGAGAGGATTTGGCTTGCGATGCGCCCCAGGGCCTATCCAACAGGATTTTCGATGTTTCTTCTTCAATTTTCACCTCAAAACCTTCTAAAGTCCCATGGATATTTCCCCAAATACTTATGATTACTAATGTTCTCAATAAAAAAATTGATTAGACTCATACAACAGCCTGGAAACACGAATCAAAATCAATTAAAGGTATACTCCAACTCAACCAACAAAAATCCAACAATTGTTTATCAAGAACTTTGATGTTCATCATTCAATCTACTCTAAATGCTCTGAATTAAACACATTGGTATGTGGGTGGAAGAACATGAGACAGATTGATCTCACATACCTTATAGGGATCAGCCCCGACGAACTCGAAGATCTTTGGCGTTCTAATGCTTTTCTTTCTTTTTCTTCTGTGTTCTCCTTTCGCCTTCTTCTCTTCTATTTTCTCCCAACCCGTAAGCATATTTCAATTTTCTGAAACATAATAAGGCTTAGTTTTACCCTTAATAAACCCTTACTAAAATCTGGATTGGACCTTCCTTAATCCGGCAATCCAACTTCCGATAGGCATATCTCCCTCATAAAAATTGAAAATGCGCAAACTCAGCAGTGTTGGAAATATCGATATCTTTCCAACCATATAAAGAACTGACCCTAACTCATCGTAAGCTAGAAGTTATACCTGTTTGATAATGACCCAAAACTCACTTTTTAAACTTAGGAAATTTCCAAATTTTTCCCTTTTATTTCCAAAAGTTATTATTTTTGGTTTCTTCTATTCTCGTTATTCCTAGCTATTTCGCCGTTAAGAGATGTTACAAATCCGCCCCCCATATCATCCCCAAATCCCCTCCCCCCCCCCTTGGGAACATTGCGTCCTCAATGGAAACTCTTTCACTAGCTAAGGTAGATAAAATGTCATTTCAACACTCACCAAATAACAACACGAACTAACATTCCTTCCACCATAGTCCCGTATAAAGTGTTTAAGATGAGAACTGAATACCTTAATGCTGCATTCGCTTCGTATTCTGAGATTTTTAGATATCTGTGCTCCTCTTCATATCCGGCTCAGCTTCTCAAGTCGCTTTTTCAAAGAATATTTCCCTGCAACGGACCTTGCCTAAAGCAACTTTCTTACTTTCTCACAATTGGTGGAGGGGGGGGTGAACTTGGCTATCTAAAATTTGAATTGAAATCCTTCATACGACAGCATCCTTAATCCCTACATCTCAGTTGTACAATCAATGAAGGATCACCTTTACACTTTTCAACATAGACATATGGAATACCAGATGAACACACGCTAACTCTTGTGGTATCTCTAACTCATAGCTACATTGACAATATCTCTTGGTAGGAAAGGTCTAAATATACAGGGGACTAAGTTTCCTGTCCTTACCGAACCTCATCACCCTTCAAAGGTGAAACCTATAAGATACCCCAATCACTCACCCAATCACTACCTCCACTCCTAATGGCCTTCTCCCTAAACTATGTGTACGTCTTTTGGCGACTCTGTTCCAGTTTCAATCTCCCTTTATCACTTTCATATCTTCTTTAATAGATTGGGTAACTAGATATGGAACCTACCTCCTGCTTCACCAACTCGAACCACCTCACCCAATTGGAGCTTTGCATCTTCTCCCATACAGAGCCTGATATCAGAGCCATTGTTGGATGCTCGAATGGTACCCCCAACTGTTGTTTGTAAGCGACTCAGTGAGAGGTAGGTGATCATCCTCAGGACCTTTGAAGTCAATCTACAAGCTCTCGACATGTCTCTAAATTTTGGATAGTATATGTGCTTGTTTCCCCCTCTGTCTGAAGATTTCTAAAGCAGTGCTTAATTTCACCTTTTTAAGCCTAAACCTGTTCTGGAAATATTTCCAGAATCTGTGGATAAATTGTGCACCTTTAGTTGAAAACATAAAATTGGAACTTCCACGGAGTCTTACCACTAACCACTTCCTTGATGGTACAAATCGCATAATCCTCGACTGCTTAGGTAGTCTTTATGGACAAAAATTGGAGATGATTTTGTCATTCGCAATCGAATTACCAAAATAAAATCATGTTGCCTTCCTGCGATATCTCCAAGCTTGTGATTAAGTTCCATATTTACTCATCTCCCCCTTCCATTCCCGAAGTGTCTTGTTTTACTTTCCCCTTGCTGCAGTTCGGTTACTTGCAACAAACTCTAGGCAATATCTTTCTTCTGTCTCCCCCAATATGCCTCCTCTCAAATAGCGGTACCATCTTGTTAGAACCCGTAGAATGGAATATCTAGAATTACTGAGCTTCCCCCTCCATGATCTCTCTTGGAGTTTATCCACCCTATGTACTCAACCTACCTTGATACTTTAGCACACGATCTCCCTCTTGTTGAAAAGTTAATACTCTTAGCTTATGAACATTTTCCTTCAAGTCAATAAAAATGGGATCTTGGTTTTGTTTCTCGTTTACCTCTAACACTAGTGATGATTTCTCCCCATTGGTCACGACTATTCCTCCTTCTGTGGAATCCATAAGTATGATTCCTAAGTTTGTAAGTCTGTGCATATCTTTATCTAAATCCCTCCTTCTTCATCAACTAGGTGGTACTTCACATAGATAACCTGCTTAGAGTATCAACAACCACATTAACCTTACATAGCGTGGGGGTCGTTAAAGAAACTCCCCCCATCATAATCCTTTAGTAATTTTAACCACCTCCTCTATTTGAGATTTATCTTTTTTTTGAGTGAACACTTATTGGAGGCTCTTGTGATCAGTGAATACGTCAATATGAACACCATACTAATAGTGACACCATATCTTTAATGAAGAAACTATTCCTGCCAATTGTATGTCATGAGTCGCATAATTCTTCTCATGAACCTTCAACTGTATTGAGACATAAGCTATAACCTTGCCATTCTGTATCAACACGCAGCCCAAAAAAACTTTCGATACATCACAATTCACCATAAAACCTTGAGTACCCTCTCGTAAAGTTAAAACTGGAGGGATACTCAGTCTCTTTTTCAATTCCTGAAAGTTTTTTCTCACAAGTTTCAGACCATTGAAATTTGACTGTCTTTTCAGTTAGCTTGGTCAAAGAAGACGAGATAGATGAGAACCCTTCAAAAAATTACCTATATATCCAACCAACCCACGACAATCTTATCTTAGATATTTTTAGAGAAGACGTGGTCTAGGACAACTCTAAACTGCTTCTATCTTTGGGTATCAACTCTAATACCATCACAAGAAACGATGCGACCCAAAAATGGCACAGACTTTATCCAAAACTCACACTTGTAGAACTTTGCATATATAGATCCTTATCTTTCAAAGTCTGCAGATTAATCTTTAGGTGACTAGAATGATCTTCTTCATTCATTGAATCAGTATGTCATCAATGAAGACAATTACAAACAGATCTAAATAAGGTTTGAAGGCTTTGTTCATAAGATCCAAAAATGTTGCAGGCGCATTTGTCAAACCAAAGGACATGACCAAAAACTCGTAATGCCCATACTGGTTCGAAAGTTGTCTTTGGACTATCAATGGCCTAAACTTTCAACTGATGGTAACCTGATCTGAATCAATTTTCGATAATCAAGAAGCCCCCCGCCAACTGGTCCAAAAAGATCATAATACTTGGAGAGGATATCTTTTCTTGATGGTCCACCTATTCAACGTTCGGTAGTCTATACACATCCAAAGCGATAGGAAGACCATTTTCTTTCTCACAATAAGCCTGAAGTGCCCTGAAGTAGACATTGTCGAATAAAACCTTGGTCTAACAAACCGTTCACATGTTTTTTATTCAGGCTCTTCACACTCTGGTGGCCATTCTGTATGTCTAAATAGAGATAGGACGAGTATCTAAAATGATATCTATGTGGGAGTATAGTTATCTCTCTAGAAGGACTCCGGGAATATCATCATTAAGAACTTCTGGAAACTTTTTTACTATAGGAACTGACTAAAGGGAAGGTATCTCAAAACTTGAGTCATTAACTCAGGCTAAGTGATAGATACAACCCTTTGCAACTAACTTTATCGCCTTAAGTTGAGAAATGAAATGACCCTTAGGCACTACTGAACTACCACTCCACTCTATGACTGACTCATTAGGAATCTGAAACTTGACAACTCAAATTGTGCAATCTATTGATGCATAACACGCATGAAGTCAGTCTGTAACAACCCTAAAAATAAGACAACTCCTATTTTTTTGCTGGGACACTTTCTCATAAAATTATCAGGATTACCGAACTTATGACATAGAACATTTGTCGTTGCCGCTCTGCCGGTTGATGCTTTCTTTTGAAAACCTCCATGTTTTTAATGATATTTTGAAATCTCTTTGTCATGTATGCCATCTCAGCCTCCACCTCACTCATCTCTCCTTGAGATTATTTCAGTGCAATGGTCTTCTCAGTCATCTTTTCTGAGGAATAACTATTGGGAACAATTTCCATGTAATAATCAAATCGTTCAATGAAATCCTTAGCCAGGGCATTCCAACTAGGCCATTGTCTTATTTCTGGAGATGTAAGCCACTCTAAAGCTTCTCCACTCAGACTTCGGGTAAAAAGCCGCATCAGTACACCTTTATCTCTCCCAACTCCCACAAGATGGTAACAGTAGGCCCTTAGGTGAACTAAGGGGTTCCCTATTCCTTCAAAAAGGTCAAACTTTGGCACTTTGAGTCCTTCTGGGAGGTGAAAATTCGGGTGAATGCATAAATTCTCATAGCTCATGCCGGAGACATTAAGAATACACTCTAGGTCTTTCATTGACTTTCAGATATCTTCCTTTATATCCACCTTCAAGACCTCTTCCTTTAACCTCAAATCTCTTTCCTGCTCTTCATAGTGGTAGAGCTCAGAACCTTAGAATCATGCTTGGGAACGGGGATTTAAAAAGTGGGTTTTTGGGGTAGTGGTAGAGCGACGGAGGGACTTAGGGTGTTTTGGGTGGGTTTTTGTTATTTGGCGGACTGTCTTTGGGATTTTTGTGTTTATTTTGGGTAATGGAGGGACGATTGGGGGGTTGTACTTTGGTTGGTTTGGCGGGGGATTTGACCCCTTTTGTGTGGTTGGTACTTTTGAAGGGGACGGTGGCATTTGAGATTGGTTGTTTTGAGGAGGGTAGGGTCTGATAGGAAGGCTAGGCATCCTCAGGATTTCTGGGTAGTTAAGGGATGATTGCGGATTTTGACTGGAGTTGTAGGTGGACCTCTAAGCTTTTTCCATGTTTGACGGGAAAAGGTATTGCGGAGCATTCCATTTGTTAAAGCATTGGCAGTAAAAGGCGGGGGAGGCAGATGTTGTCTACTTTCTACTCTGGCTTTTCAACCTTATCACACCATTTGCCTTCATCAACTGCATAATCATTTCATTTTGCTCTGCATTGGTGAGCTAGTTCATTTTGCTCTTCGATGGTGAGCTGAGCCACCATAACGTCAGTCAGGCTTATTTCTTCATTATTGTCACCCATCGTTGCTTTTCCCTTAGCTGAAGCTTGACTGATAAAGGAATCTGTATGGCCTTTAGATCTTACGAAATAAGGATGATCGACCAGTTTATCGACACAGACTAGTTTTAAGTACCTATGGAGGAAAAACAATTCAAACGCAAATTTTCAGTTCTAATTTAGAATACATAATGTAAAATATCACATAGAGAACATATAAACACACAAAAGTTGCTTTGTTGAATGACGTGATAATACACGAGTTATGGGAAACTGATTTTTTTTAACAAGTTGAAATTTTCTTGTTTTAATTTGGGACTATCTCAGAAAGGTCAAATCACCTTGATCTAAGGTCTTGTTATTGCATTTTTTTCGACATCCGTTGACCTAGACCTAACATTTCCTTATTGAAGGAAAAGGGGTGAATGAAACTTTTGAAAGATAGGGGTCGATCCTTGAAAGGATGCCTATGTATCTCGCAAGGAGAATTCACGCCCTACGTAGTTTGAGTATAAAAGGAAAAACTTGGTTTCATTCATTCATTTTCAATGATTACAAGGAAAGTGAAAAATGGACAAAAAAGGTGACCCCATCTCGGTCATTCTTTCCCTTCGCTTCTTTGTTGCATTAGTCCACATGGGAACGAACTCATTTGGAATTCTTTCCCCATATTCTAAGGGATCATGTCGTAGATGAAATCTGAGGCCACTTGCGCTGCTTTGATTTGTAGCGTCATGATGAGGACAAGGCGTCCATATTTTCCTCCCCATATGAGCGAATGCTCCTCACTCCTCTCTTATAGAGGTCCCAAGACCCCCCTTTTGAAACCAAGTACACTATAGTTATGAGCTAATATAATTTGTGAACTGTGTGAAATGGTTACAATAAAACTGGGTGTGCTTAGTGACGGGCACATTGGGCTCCAGATGGCGTAGTCCGAAACGTGTTCAATCACACCACATGTGTGGCATCTTCCAGTGCGATAACTTTGCCGATTCTTGCTTAAGTGGGCGAACTTCCTCTATAGTGTGTCCTCGTAGGTTCAGGTGGAAGACACACATCTTCTGAGAGTTTTCATTCCTAAACCCCAAAGTTATTCCCTCATGAAGCTTCAACATGTGTGAAGCCCTAAGATTCTCAAACAAAAGAATGCAAGGCGTGACCCTTTCCTCCATGCTATGTGTCCGCTCATAAGCAAGGATAGTGATCAATTTTTCTCTTCCTTTTAGACGTCCCAGGAAGAGAGGCATGTAGACAATTTCCTCATCGATATCTTCTTTAGTTGCTCTAGGGTGAATGTCTTAGGGACTGCCATTAGCTTCTTGATTGAAGACAGAGCACTTCTCACGTATCTTCTGAGATCTCATCATCCTAGCCTTTGTCTCTTTGTCCATGATGGCACTTCTTTCCATCCTAGCTGCCAAATTCTCATAAGCATCACAATTGCAGTTTTGAAAATTGTTGTGGCGATTTCAACTTTGAGTCCTCTTTCTCTAATTTCTCGAATCTCCTGCGTAATCCATTACAATTTCCTCTACAACTCCTCTTTAGTAGGTTCCACCTCGGCATTCTTACCTTTCTCTATAGCAGCGATTTTACCTTTCCTGAGATGATATAATTTAGGTTTTCATAATAGGATTTTATTTTGGAGTGAGAAACTCGAGACTCATGGACTTTTGGTCGAATAATTTTGGGGTAGTGGATTGCATTTGATATTGTAGAGAGTTTTTTGGAAATTTTTGAAAAGGGTGTCAATGCCACAACACCCGCATTTCAAGAAAACATATCTCATAAAAAGTTAAGGTATACAATATACAAACTAATATCGCGTCCTAAACATGCTTGTGACCCTTTTGTGCTAAGGGTAGGCCTAATGAATTGAAGGATTTATATGTCTTTTTAAACCAATTCATTATTCCCAAAATATTTCATTTATATAATTCAAATTGTCTGATAAACATAAAAATAGGGAAATAGGTTCAGAAGATAAATTACAAAACAAAGTACTAATAAAGCAGTCCCACGCAGGAGATGATAATAAACTTCAAGCTTGTCATGATCCTTTACCAAGATTGGTCCTCTTGGCGATGTTGACCTCTTCCCACATAGCACATTTGTTCGCGCATAGATGATCTCTCGCCAATTAATCCCCTTCTTGATGTCTAAAACACTCTATCGACTGAATCTGTTGTTCCATGTTATCATCCAACTTTGACATGCATTGTGTGGCTATCGTAGCTCTTTGTTCAATTGAGTTATGACTTTGGCGTCTTCCAAGTGTCGGCGTTGATGCTCCAACTCATTCTAATCAAACTTTTCTTGGAGTTGGTGAAGTCAAACTTGATGTTTGGCTCCAAAATCCCATCATGAGAGGGACGTTTGGACCAACGCGCAATATTCCACCAGCAGGCGCTTTTTCAAACCATTCCGTGTAATCCCTAGAACATTTTGGATAAACCCTGTTGGTTACCCGGCTCACCCAATTCTGCTTCGGGCCTCCAAATTCCTACTATGTCTTCACTCAAAGAGACTCGTCCATTTTCATGTCGGTTGCAAATTTCCTCATGTCTGCGATTTGGGGAACCTCTTGTTTACCTCCTAGTTGTCTATGGACTCGACCGGGAACATATGGTCTATTCCCTATTAATCCCGCAAATACCAAGTAAGGGATATTTTCGACTCGAATCACCAAAAATTCTTTATCACCACCAGACTGTCTATCGACCGTTGTACATTCTCTTCTCTTAGCCCATGAAGACTTCGATACTAGAAGTCTTTTCCACCGATTTTGTTGCAATGATTATGGTATATCCACCAATCGTAACCTTAATGTTCGTCTTACCATCTTAAGAGATTTGGTTCTTTCTAATTATGAGTTTTGATCAGATGTCACATTGTCCACCATTGAAATATCAGGTTGCATCCTTGAAAAAAACGTTCTTCGCTTTGACTCTTACCCGAAGCCCTGTAGATATTGAATAAGATCATGGGCGCCGAAATGTAGTACTTGGTTGATGACCTGTAGTCTACTTCATAGAAGATGACATGAGTGACCATTACTACACTCAAATGAATAGTGTAGTTTGGCCTTTGAGGACACATATTGTTCCGCGTAAGCATATTTCGAAGAAAAGGGGACGTGTCTCCTTCCATTTTTCTTTCGAGATGAACTCCTCTTTAAATTTCTCTTACGCCTTCATACGTCCAATTCGATAATATAGATTTCTGAAAGGAATTTTGGGTCGGGAAGCTTGTCCACCACTCAGCTTTAACAAGTGACAATTTTTCTTTGATTTTGATGAAATCCCATATTTAAGGATTTAGAAGATCTGTATCTGGTTGACGCTTTCTCTTGTTACAATTGGCGATACTCTCATAGCTTTTGAGAATTTCTTCAACTATAGTGGTGTCATTTTAAACTTTCTTTTTACTTCTCCAACTGAATACCATGAAGTTTCAGCACTACCAAAAACGGTACTTTAACCATCGTTCCTTAGACCATGCCAAGCTTATTTCAACAGCCAACGGAAGAATGGGCCTATGTTTTTTGGACCGTCATTTGTCTCTATAGTTCATGAATTTCCACCACACTTTAAGGTAGGGATCAGGGATAGTCACTATTCAAGTTCTTAAAAGCTCTTGTGTTGGATCCATCCTACAAGAATAACAAACAAAGATTAATTACCCCACCTCTATAGACAATAAATTCATTTTAAAAATACATATGCATCCTTCAATTAACACGTAAACATGATTGTCTATTTACTAGCAAATGAGCCAAGTAGACACAAGGTGTGCTTCTAATGGATCCAACACGCCTTGGGTGTTGAGTCATCTTAGTTCAGAATGCTCCTAAATTTGGTATTTTGTCTCGGCTCTACTCTAGTTGACTAAGAGTGACTTTTGAAAAGACCGGGAACCCAAGTGGACAGCTTGGGCTGGAACTCACGACAATCATTGGACGCAGGACGAACCAATAAATTGCTGCTAATTCCAAAAAAAAGGTTAAGTATAGAAAAGTTTGGTTGTGGTTCCACAAACCGTACTTTAATATACTATACATACATATCAGAAGATGTCATGAAATGGAATGACAATTATATGATTGAAACATATTCAGCACAAACAATCATTTAGCAATTAATAACACTTAGTCAAACAGTCAGATCTCATGGTTAGAACTTAATTGAATCCCAGTGGAGTCGTCATTTATGTTTTACTCAAAAAATGAATAAAAAATACCAAACTAACTAGTTTTTCAAAAATGAATCTTCTTCTATTAAAGATTCGATTTTCAATTAACGGAATCACCAACCCATTAATTATTAGGTAAAAATCAAGAAAAACTTAAGATTTTGAAAATGATTTAAACAGATAAAATCAGTTGAAATTGAAAGGGTTTCTAGTTCAAATGTACATTTCTAGAAGGTATTAAGCCCTCAGAATATCTGCTAACTTGCGGTTGACCGGTGATTTGACTAAAATGACCTTTTGAATAATTTTTCAAACAATAACTAAGTATAGAAAATTTATTTTTTATTCATTTACTTATTATTATTATTATTATTATTATTATTATTATTATTATTATCTTTATTATTATTATTATTATTATTTTTATTATTATTATTTTAGAGAAAAACACTAAAGGGCTCATTCTAAAGGGGATGACTCAAGTTTTGACTAGACAAATATCGAAAAATAAAAATAAAGTAATAAAATTTTAAAAAAAAAGAAGACAAACCTAGGTAATTTCATATAAAATAAATATTTATATTTTTTTTAAGATTAAGGGAAGTAATGATCTTGGAGATTTAATTAAATAAACCTTAGAATAAACGAAGCTAGTAAAAATAAATCAAATAGAAATAAAAAGGGAAGAGAGTATTAAATTGGGCTTCAGCCCAAATCTTTATAACCTGTCTAAATCTAAATGACCTAAAATGGATCTTGCCCCATTTTGGAAGAGGAAGGGGGAAACAGATGGCTAGATCAAATGATTCGTCCTAGAGATGCGACGTGTCTCAATTTTATATGAAAAGGACGGAAACGCAGCTGGCCAAACTGAAAAGCCAGCCTGCTCTGCTGAGGGAGCGTACTGGCGGGGAGACGACAACACGGAAAGGAGCCATTGCATTCGCCCTCGCGTGAGACGCATTGGAGGGGTCGATTAGGGTGTTGCCTCTGCTGATATGGGTATGTTGTACGCTTCTGGATTTCTTCTTGTGAAAAAGAAAATAAATGTGGGCCGGGTCGGGTGAATTTGGAGTAATTTGGGAAATTTGATATAGGGATTGGAATGGGCTGACTCGATTTGGTCAAATGGGCTTTTGTTCAATTGAAAATGGGCCGAGAAATGCAATTGACCCATGTAATTGAACATAACCGAATCGGATTCACTTTGAAAATTCGGTTAAAAGTTAAATATAATTATTTAAATTAATTTACGAGATTCTCAATCTCATTGAAACAAAATAATTAACTTAATTGTAAGGTAATGATTAAAAAATTACAACCAATTTAAACTAAACTACTTTAATAAAAAATACTTAATAAAATTAAAATCTTTTAGACTATTTTCGAATATTTAAGAAACACTAATTACACATATAATTATAAAAAATTATAAAAATAGACTATACTTACTTAAAGTAACATGGAAAAAATATTTGAATTTTGTAAAACTAATTATTCTAAATCGTTTGAAAATTGAGAAGCTCGTGAATCAATTTCGATCGGGGAGGGTAAAAACTGGGTGTCAACAATACTTATATTCTTAATCTTGCTATCACAATATTAATGATCATTTCGATTTATTAAAAGGTGAAGTTATGAGATTCGTCAATATGTTAGATAGATTTGATGTTAGTGAAATAATAAATTAGTTAATGGAATTCATGTCTCGGTATAGAGATTGATGATATGCCTTTCAGAAAAGGTTATAAGTTTTCATTTTATTAAATCTTTCAAGTAAATATTTTGAATTCGACACACAAAATAAGTTAAGTAGTTCTCTAAAGGAAATTAATCATTAAGTTAAATTCGACATTTATTTAATTTATTTATTAATAACTATAATCTTAACATGAAAAATTACATAAGTGTCTAATGAAAAACTTTGGAATCTAATTTGTAATGACAGGAAAAAATCATTTTTGAAAATTATCATAAGTATTACCATTTTACGTCTCATAGCTATCCTGAGTCATTTATTGAATTGGTGAATAATGGGCCAAGTCTGTAATTAATACCCTATTACTTGACCCATACATTGAATTAAAATTAATTAGGGGCTAAAGTCGTTACAAACGTGTAACACCACGAAGTTGCATCACGCATCACAAAGAATCAAGGACACAACTCCTTCCAAGTAAGGAAATATATCATTTTTAAGTTTTGTAATTAGTGGCACCATTGTGAATGATATTGGTGTACAATTATACTGGATGTTGCAGCAATGGAAATTTTAGGGCAGAATTTGTAAACTAATAGCGCCAATGGGTAAATAGAAAAGAACTCAAATTTGAATGTTTTTGTTGTTGTAACGTGAATTCTTTTGGGACAACATATATATAGTATTGGCCTAGGGTTTTCAAATTTTTATGTAATTGATTTTTTAATTTTTTCTTATAGTTTCCATATCATGTTCCAAGTTTGATATATGTAGATATGTAATTAAATATCGAGTGTATTATATTACATGAAACTATTAGGTTAGTAGTGTTTGGAGAAGTTAGAACTTAACCTTAGGCTTCAAATTTGTAAATATGCGAGTTGACATGTTAATTGACATCAACATTCAAGACATTGGTTATAGATTTGAGTTAGATCTTCGGTTTATTCAAGAAATATAGTAATTAACATGAGTGTTGTTAATTCAAAATCTTATTGTGGTTATTTATTTGAATAGATTGTATTGATGTGGAAGTATATCGAAATAGGAAGGCTCAAGTCTTGGAGTATTGCTTGATTGTTTGAGGTAATTTGATTTCTATACCCTTTTTAAGTATATGAAATTTGTGTATTTCCTTGTATTATGTGTTTGGGAGTAATGAGATTTTGTGAAGAGTTAACTTGTCCACCTTGATTTATTCTAATGATGAAAAAAAGTAATAAAAGACAATTTAATTAATTATTTATGTTTGATGTGCTGAGAATGGTACGAGTACCAATGTTATAAGGGAAAAGTTGATTACTATAGAATGTTGATTGTAATCCAAGAATGTCAAAGCATATGGACATTACTCTGATATATTAGTGACTTGATGTATTATGTGTAATTGTTTTCTTTACTGAACTCGTATAGTTGTGATAATTCAGGTGATTATATGTCATAGCAACATTCGATTTATTGAGATGTTGCATCATCTCTTTTATTTGATATCAAATTGTGCACATGCATTGACATGAGATTAGGTATGAGAAAATTTCTAACACATGGAGATTGTCCGTGTTAAGATCAAATATGATTATAATTTGGACATGTGGAGATCGTACGTGCGAGAAAGTTGATTATGATTATAAGTTGGGCACGTGGAGATCGTTTGTGTGGACATTGTTTGATTTTATGATAGTGCGTTGAGATCGTCCGCACATAAACATGGGGATCGTCCGCACATAAACGTGAGGATCGTCCGCACAAACAGGTGGAGATCGTCCATGTCGGTATATTGATCCGCAGGCACACCCATGGGTGCTGACTTTCGATGTAGTTTCTTGAGGAGTAATCATGTATATAGGTTGAGAGAGAACTTGGTATTTTGAGCATATCATTTTCATTGTGACAGATTGCATTGCATCCCAGACAACGTCATTCCTTGAGTGATTTTTGTGTTTATTCTGTGGTTTGAAGGTACGTGATATTTAATTACCTCTATTTGATGAATTTGATTGTGTGTGTTGCTGGCATTATGAGTGCTTTGTTTGTGGAAGTTGTGATTGATGAATAAAGTGATTTTTGTTGATCGGGTAGTATGTAAACTGTGAACTATTAATTTGGGCTGGTTTTATGCATGTTGTGGTTGTGGAGGTTCCATTGGTGTGTAAGGAGTTTCCGTATTTTATTCCCTTAGCTTGTGTGTAAAGGTTTACTTGTTGAGTACTGTGTGGTTTGGTACTCACACTTACTTCTACAATTTTTTTTTTGTAAGGTTATTTAGTCCTGGACATTTGTGATCTGGCCCTTCCCTTGTTTGAGCAGCATGGAGTGTCAAAAGTCTGTTGTAGGGGTTGTAGGGTAGTTGCTTGTCATTTCATCGAACCTTTTTACTCCTATTTATGATCTTGTTCTAATCTAGAAACAATGTCATGTGAGAGTTGTATTTTTCTTTTGATTTAGTTGTAATACTTTAGAGGCTTGTACATGTGACAACTAGGTTTTGATAGTTTAATTAAGTTGACCTTATTTTCTGCAGTGGGTTATAGTATTAGACTTTTATTCACGTTTTACTTCCGCATTCACTATATTAGTTGGATTTTAGGCTAACTTGTATTGATGGAATAACACGAGTGTCATCACATCTATCTTTGAATCGTGACAACATGGTATGAGATCCCTAGGTTCATAGGTCTCACGTGTATACAAGCCGAGTCGAGGTAGATCCTCGCGGAGCGATTAAGAGATGTTTTGCACTTCTCTCAAAGCCTATGGGTGGACTTTAAGGAAAAAAATTGCACTTCTTGAATCTCTATCACACATCCTTGTATGTTTTGGTTTTTATCTCTTCATTCCATTCTCTCTCCTTCATTTTATGACTCGTGCATAGTTACTCATGTTGGTAAATTAGTGTCGTGTATGTCTTGGTAGTTAGATATGGTACTAAGTTTAAAGTGATATACTTGTGGATATGATGTGTGGGCAGATATAAAATGTTCAATTATTTGAAGGAAACGCCCGAGGTTATAGCTTGACGAACCACTTTGAGGATAAATAAACAATTAGGTTTAACAATGGTTACTGGGACTTCAATAAGTGCCTTATACTTTTTTTAATCTAGTAGTGCAGATTAGTACTGTGTGGTAATAGCCCACACTATCGGAGTTGTTTTATCATTGAAAGTAGAAGGATTAAAAGGATGGCAATAAGAATAGTGTAACTGTGGACATACAATTGGATATAGTTGTCATAACATATTGGGTTGCTTCGGAATGAATTTGGGCCCAATCAAAGTTGAATCTTAATATTGGGCTGTTATCATAAAAGAGTCATATACCTACTATAATGTTATCCAAATTCTTAATGTTTTAGAGTTGAAGAATTTATTACACTCCTTGTTATTGGCCCCTTAATCTGTTGTAGGGGATGCCTTTGCTTTGGACGCGTAGCATCGAACACGGACTTTGGTGCAAGTGTTTGTTGTTACTACTTAAAGGGGGGAGAGAATATGTGGGAGATTGTGTTTCACAATCTTCTCATGAAAGATAGAATTTGATATGAATCTAGTGTGCATCTAACCAAACTTCACAATGTGGTGACTATTGTGTGTATTATGAAAATTGGACTACGCTGATGATCAAGTTGATTCTAACTACTGTAAAGAGTTAATTTCTAGTCACATGCGATTCGTAGCATCTATTCGATAGTTGCTTCAACATTGAGACCCAAACTAGCTGTTACTACAATGAATGACTTAAGCATTATTTAGAAGAAAAATTGTAGTAGGATCTTGGTACTTGTCTATACAACGAGATGTTGTGAGTGTATCCTAAATTCTAAATGACTGTTCAGATAATTTTATCTTAAAGCTACAATTAGTAGATTGAATTAAAATGACCAACTTATGACGCAACAGGGCTAATTAGGGCAGTGTGGTAATAGGTTTTATGACTTGGAGATTTAGTTGAATGCACCTGTATGATAAGGTATGTTTGGTTAAAGAAGATTTTTGTATGTAATGGATGATTTTAGAATGTCCTAAGAGGGTTCGATGGTTTTATAAGCTATTGTTTGTAAGTTAGCTATGGTTGTAATGGTAATTCCTTATGAGAGTTAGATGTCGCTACAAATTAAATTAAGCAACTAAGAGTCATAATGGGAAAAAATAAGTGGAATATCGTGCAAGGGGGTGGGAGCATGGGGACGAGGCGATCGAAAACCACAAAGATATTGTTATTTTTAATCAACGACAAAAGATGTACCTTCAGATATTAAAAAAATGAGTTTTTAGAGATGATAGTTTTTCATCTTTGTTTGCTCTACTTATGATAACAGTGTCACATTTTAGCATTATTGGTTTGTAAAACTATTGGACAAAATTTGATAACGATTTGCAGCAACGTGTTGACTTGCTCGAGTGTCGGGAATGATATACTTCTTTTATGCTTAGGTTGGGTAACTGGTACATTTGAATTTTTTAAAAAGATAATGGTAAGATTCGATTGAGAAAGCAATCCATTATGGCTATATATATATCCATAAAGTGAGTTGTGTTACATGGTAGGAAAAAAATCCACTTTTTTAAATTGGAGTCTATGTCCGTTGGTAATTTGGTCAAGGTGTGGATTAGTAAGGTAAGAAATAATCGACTGTACTGAATATTACACCCATCGAAGGACTTGTACATGATTTGATAATGTGTTTTATTTTGATTTTCAAAGGCACCTAACTAATGGTTTCATTAAATTTTTTTATTCAGAGAAAAGGTCAGGTGTTTGGCCCAAAGAATTAAGGACTGTTGGTGTAGGGATGGTGTTATTAAACAGAACAAAGAGTGAGTCTTGTGTTTTCAAAGGGTTTTCGAAGATATTTTACTTTTGTTTCAGGGAAGAATTTAGAAAATGAACTAACTGACTCCCATCATATGCCCCTTGATGTGTTTTAAGATTTATATGATTTTCTAGTTGCCCTATTAGTAGAGAGAATGATTGTGAGATATGAATTAGTTCGGTACAGACTTAATCATTAATTTAAATCATGTAAGTTTTCTTTAAATTTGATTTTTGATTTTGGGTGACACAATGATGTGTGAAAGATTCTATTGACTATTGTCGAGCTAGATTGTTTAAATAGAGAGATAAACTTATATATGCCAACATTATTGGACCTACATGTTTTAAATTTTGTGAGCATGGAGGGACTGAACACATATTTTTGTCGAGGGAACTGCATACATAATTGTGATATTCAACTAAATAGTGTGGATTGGTGATCATATGCTCACTAGGTATATAGAACATTGGGGGTGACAAAAAGGATCTCTCTAATGGTTGACAGCAGTCATAGTTGCACATGATGACATATGAATGATAGTTGAAAAACTTGTATAACAGAAAACAGGTTTGTGTAAAGCTAATATTGTGTGTGCTTCAGCGGGTAGACTTTTTACTTTATTTCGATGGAAAAAGTCTTGTTAATTGACTTAGTGCGTAAAGTCAGATCTTTGGTGGTACGAACTCATATCTTTCAGGTAAGTAAGCATGAATGGGAAAGAAGAGGAGGCCATTTTTTAATGTAGTAAAAGTTGTAGAGGATACAATTTGTTTTCTATGGGGCCATGAACAAGACTTTTGATACTAATGAGGATTGATGAGAGTAAAGTAAACTGGTGGGTGAATTTAATGGATATTGTGTGTATATATAGCACCCAAGTGTGTGAAGAACTCACATTAACTCGTGTGGAGGGAAGGAATGCCGCTGGGAGTGGTTTTGACTTTCAAGTTGAGTCTAATAAGTCCAATTTTGCGTAGAGATGGAATCTGACGTGGTTAATTGGGTGGGCTAAAAAATTGAAAGATAATGGAAGTTCCGGAGTAATGAAATTTTTATTTATATGGCACATAAAGTATCTTGTGTTAGTCAACCGTACTTCTGTATAGGGCTTATATGCGACCACCTTCTGCGTACTGGACATATTTGGGATTGATTCGCTAGATATACGACATTGTGGTTCCACATCGAAGGGGTCTATCCCTAGTGGTGACGGGTGTGCCGATCCCTGCAATGTTCTCTTGGGAGGATATCGATACTTGGAAGACTTAGTCTGTTAGATATAACATTTGTGTTCTCCTTAAAAATTGAAGTAATTCAAGTATTCTACAATGCAACAACATTGCTTTATGAAAGTTATTAGAGTGTAATCATGAATATTTACAGTTGTGTCCGAAAAGACTATAAGAATTGATCTCATCATTGATAGCATTTTGCGGCGCTAATGGGTGATTGAATGCGGACCGTTAGGTATAAGTTTTGGGGTCTTAAGGTTTTCTACAATACAACTAGGTCTAACAAGCATTTTGATTGTGGTTAGAGGTGCAGCTACATACTAATTTAATCCCTCGCTATGGGTAATCGACCGTGAGCAGTCCTTTGGGGTTGGGTTTCGATATTTTGGTTTCGCTCTTGATGAGGACCCATGTCTAAGTACAAATTTTTTCTAACTTAAGCCCGCGGAAAAAAATTGTGTTTTGCAAAGAAAAGCTTGAGTAAACTTGCATGGTATGTACATATGAGTGTAGGTGTTTTGGTTAACACAACAGGTTCACTTGTCTTGGTTGTAATCCGCCGTATCGATTCAGAAAGTTATCCAGTTTGATGTGCGGAAAAAGGATTTGTGATGATCGTTATGCTATGGTCCAATGGGTTTTCTACATTGAGCTCATGGATAAGTATGTGGCTTAATAATCACTTTGCATTTGTAGATATTCCAAAATTTGAAAGTTCAATGCTCTTGATGAAATAGTCTCAAGGAGGATCTCGCTTAAAGAGATGAACACCGACTAGTAGGTCATAACTCATGTTTTTGGTTATGTCGATTATTCTTCCTTCCTTTACTTTATGTTCGAGGACAAACATGATTTTTTTTGAAAAAATTATCATAAATATTACCATTTTTACCCCTCATAGCTAGCCGGAGTCATTTATTTAGTTGATGAATAATGGGCCAAGTCTATAGTTATTAGTATTAATTACTTGAGTGGATCCCTTTTAAAAAATAATTACTTGTTTTAGATATACTTTTTAAATATTACTATTTATAGCAATATAAAATAAAATTATATATTTATTATATTTTTCTTCTCTCGCCTCTTTTTTTTCTCAGCTTTTAAATTTTTTCTCTTTTTTTCACTCTTTTCTTTTTGTTGCCCTTTCTCTCTTACACTTTTTTCTAATTGTTTTTTCTTTTATTTTTTGCTTTCTCTTTGCTGATCTCTCTATCTCTTGCTCTTTTTTAATTATTTTTTATTTTTTACTTTTTCTTTGCTACGCTCTCTTTTTCTGTTGTTTTTTTCATTTTGTTTTTCTTTCATTTCTGTCTTATATATTTTAATCAAGCGTAAAATAAATAACAATTTGTAATTGTAATTACTTAAATAAATAATAATTTTTGAATCAACACAAAAAGAGACTAACACAATTTGCAAAATGAATTTAAACTTGAATTAAAATGTATATACCAATATCAAAGGTGATTAAAATAATTACACACAATGATCTATAGAGTAAATTAAACTTGTTTAATAATTAAATTAAACAGGTAATTCAACAAGCCAAATAAAACAAAAAAATGGCAAATTAAATTGAGTGCCGTTAAAATTGAATTTACACAAAATATTAAAGTTCCATTGAATAGAAAATTAAGAATGAATAGAAAACTAACTATCAAAGCCTGTCAACATCTATAAACTGAATTAAATCAAGTATTCATGATAAACTTTCCATCTTATCTTTATAAATTCTTTTTGTTCTTTTATCACTAAGAAATAAGGTGATGGTTGCAATAAATGTATTAAAAATATATTTGTTCATTTATTATAAATGTATTATTAGTGTGTTTATCTAAATTATTCTGTGAGTCATCCGTAAAAAAAAAGTTAAGTGTGCAATACATATTATAAAATGTATATTCATGACAAAACAACATGTCTATTGTGTCTTATAAATTACTCTTTATTTGTATCCTAAGAAGGTGAGTGATTTCCGCAATATGTTTAAATGTATTGTGCATGTAATTAATAAGTGTTTTCAATTATTTATTTGATATCATTAGAAAGGGAGTGAATCTTCAATATGTATTATAAATGTAGGATGCATAGTTCAATGAGTTTAATACATTTTAAATACAATTGGTGAAACTATCTAATACAACTTTATACAAATGGCGATATTATTAATGTAAACTTCATCATTTGTCGAGGCGTGCAATCTAACAAGTTTTTCTAAAAGCAAGGCTGAAAGGTAATTGAACCTCTTAAATTAATATATAACTATATTTTAACCTATGTTATAGAACTGACTGCTCCAACCTAATTGCAAATGAAAGACCCGTGTAATGGTTTGCAACTAATAAAACTTGTATCACATTAATAGTAATTAATCTAATTGTAACAATGAATAAACATAATAACTGGTCAACTGAACTAAACGTGAATACAAATTGTATTCCACACATATTAAATTTGCCGGAGAGAGAAAATTACATATAGGAAAACGTAACTAACAAAGAACAAGACATAATTTTAGATACGAAAATTAAACTTTACTTTATTCAATAAATAAACCTGCATTAAGATGTGTCTTTAAATTATTTTAGTTTGCATCACAAGGACATGAGTAATGTAGTTTGCATATGTATTACACAATGTATTGTTCATATGTTATAATGTATTACAAGTAATTAACTACATTATTTTGGTGATAGCACGAAAGAAATGCAATTGTATTATGTATTATAAATATATTTTTTGTGAATTTAATACAATTTTAATGCAATCACAAAACATATCTAACATAACTTTACACAATCCCGATACCGTTTCATAAACTTCACTTTTTTCGAGTTTCAATCTAATATTTCTCCTAAAATTAATTATAAACTTAACCAAATTCTCTTAAAATTGTGCTATAAATTTCAAAAGACATTTTCAGTTATTTGTAGAAACAACCTATCCAAACTAAACACAAATTCGTAAAATTCATATAATTAATTCAAAATTAAAATTTTTATAATCATCATCAATATTGATCTCTTGTTTCTATAATTTTTAAGATTTGAAATTTTAGCTGAGACATGAATTGTAACATTTTTTTACAATTTTCTATTTCCTCTTCTTAATTCGTGTTTTTGTATCCAAGATAGTGAAATATAGTGCAAAAATTAACTTAAAACCAATTATTTACTAAAATTCAAAAAAGGAAGAGAAATAAATGATACATGAGGACAACGAGAAGAAGCAAAAAGAAAAGAGAAAAAAAAAAGGAGGAAGAAAAAAAATAGACAGGGAAAGAGGGGAAGGATTCTAAAAAATTGTTGTTTAGGTTAAAAATTTATATTGACATAAATGATTATTATTTTTTTAATATTGCATATTTATGTAATTTTCCTTAGTTAATATCCTATTACTTGACCCATATTAAATTAAAATTAATTATGGGTTAATGTCTTTTTTCTGTCATACCACAATGCACCACAATTTACTACATGCAAACATGAAGAGAAGAACAACACGCATCATAAGAATCAATGAAACAACTCTTCTAGGTAAACGAAAATATCAATGCTTAAATATTGTAATTAGTGCACACATTGAATAATAAGGAATTAAAAATTGATATATGGATTACTGGATGTTGCAGTCGGAAATTTAGGCTAAGAATCCTGTAAAGTAATAATTGTCGATGATTGGCTAATGATAGTAGCATGAGACTTGAATTGTCGGTAAATAGAAAAGAACTCAATTTGAAAGTTTTTGTTGTTGTAACGTGACTTCTTTTGGGACGACATATATATATTTTAGTTTTGGCTTTAGTTCTTAGGGTTTCTCAAACCTTTTTTAATTTAATTTTTAAAAAGTTTCCTATAGGTTTTCATATTATGACCCAATTTGATATATTAAGATTATAATGAAAATATAGTGTGTGTATTATTTTACATGAAAAGCTATTCGGATTGTAGTGTTTGGAGAAGTTGGAACTTAATCTTAAACTTGAAATTAGTAAATATGTGAGTTGAGATGTTTAATTGACATCACGATTTAAGATCTTAGCTATGGATTTGAGTTAGTTCATAGGTCTAGTCAAGAAATATAGTAATTACTTTGAGTGTTTGTTAAGTTCGAAATCTTATTGTGGTATTGTATTAATAGAATCTGTTGATGTGGGAATTACAAACGAAAAAGGAAACCTCAAGTCTTCGGATACTTTCTTGAATTGTTTTGAGGCAACCTGATTGTCTACAACCCTTGTTAAGGTGTATAGTTCGTGTATTTCCTTGTAGTGATAAAAGAAATCATTCGGCACAAAACACCACGCCGCTAAAAGTAATTAGGTATGCCACAAAAACAATTCCACAAAATACATGTTTTGTAAGTCACCACTGAAGTTAGACTTTTAGTGGCTATTAGAGTTGCCACAAAAGGTCTTATACTACTAGTAGCAACTCTCGTCGCTACTAAAGAAAGGATTTCAGTAGCAAGTTATGCCAGCACAGATGTTTAATACTTTCAATGGCAACTCTATTCGCCACTAAATCTTGAGATTTGGTAGCAAATTATTATCGCCACAAATACTAGTTCTATTTGTAAATAATTTTGTAGCCACAAGTTTTTACTTATAACTGTAATAGTCAATTCAAATAAATTTCCTCTAAAATCAATATAAACTCGTATATTTTGTCAATTACCTATATTATATTATCAATGAATTATCATAATTCATTGTAATACAAGAAACACACTAAATAATCCTGAAATGGAATATAACAAGTACTTGTATTACAAAAAAAATCAATAAAATATACAATTCACAATATTTCATTGTTCAGTGTCATTTATACATATACACGTATGAACAAGAAAATTAACTATTAAGTATGTTCAAGCTCCCTTCCTTTGTCGATGGCTTTTAAGATAATGCAAGAACCTTGCCCTATAAGGATAATACACAAATCACTTTTATTATTGACATACTCATAATGTTAAAAGAAAACAGATGATTATAAAAGAGCGATAATAAAAAATTAAAAGGCACATTATATAAAGTTATTAGAAAACGGGACAGTGCAAAAGCTGACATCACCAAACTTGTTGGTGGTACAATAAATTCAATACCGAGTTCACCAAACTTGTTGGTGATACAATAAATTCAACACCGAGTTCACCAAATTTATTCTATTTATCCATTGTTTTACAATTCCTTCACAAAATTGAAGAAAACAAGTTAGCCTAATGGAAGAAGAGAAACAACGAAGAAGTGCATCTGTATGTTGGATAGCTCAAGATTTATTACTGAGAAGTAACAATTGGCCACTTGTGCTTAAGAGTTGTAGTTACAATAAAAAAAACTGACCATCAAACAAATTTTCAATTTTTCACAGAAAGTCACAACAATCATCGTGAGCACCAATATAACCTTGACCATTTTTAAAAGACTAACATAGAAACAAATAAGTCAATATCTAACTCCCCAAGAGGTGTGAGAAGGTGGAGGAGACAACTACAACGATAGTTGAGGTCGTGTCGGTCTTTCCCCGACGTCCTAGAGGTTGCACTTATGTGGTTCAGAATTGATTGAATGAAATTGGAGAAGGGATTGAGGTCTTTACTCTTTAGTTGGGTTTTTTTCATTCCATGTGTTTAAATTTATAGTTCATTTTACTTCATTAAATCACGTAATAGTGCATTTTTATAACACCCCAGAAATGTTTTAAAGCTAAGATTCGAACTGTTCATTGTAGTGAGTGTGATTTTACCAAGGAATTAAAATTTCTTAAGTCTTAAGGTCAGTTCTCTAGATTTAGCCCCAAGAGTTTCAAAAAGAATTAGATAGGGATAACAAAAAAAGTGAAAATTGGAGAGTTAACGCAAAATAGTAGTTTTTGGTGGCAACTGTACACACCATAACGGCCAGTGACACGGGTTGAGGGAGGTTGCTAAAAGAATACCCATGAGAAAAGAGTTGAAGGGGGTGTGCCAAGCCATCCGCGTGTCAACTTCGAGTGCTGATGACTGATTATGAACGTGGGAAGTGAGGGTGATCCAATGAAGGAACGTTAGCCAAAAATAGTGAGGGGTGTATTTTTTTAGTCCTCTCCTTACCCCCAAGCAAGTTTAATTCATTTGTAGTCAGATTTTACGATTATCACCCTTTTAGGTTCATTTTCTAACCTACTAACTACCTAGGTTTTCGTTGAGATTCCAAGACGGGCACGAAAGAAAAAGAAGAAGAAAAGAGACAAGGATGAAGCCGTTCGTCGACGTTCTTGAGTCTAGTTGCGAATTTTCGCCATGGGTCTAATCCCTAAGAAGTATTTAAGTTTCCATAGTATTGGGCTTGTTCACCCACACGACAAAACATATTATTTTTAGCGCAATTTCATTCTCAAAAAGTTGAAAGATTCAAGTTCTTGATAGGTGTTTTGAGGTTCATTGTAGATCTTGTCTTGTTGGCGTTTCGATGAATTCTTGAGATTAAATTGATTGTTTGGTGTGTTTTTTTGAGTGTATTACTATTTACCTAGGTTGGGTGATTGAATTTAATGAAAACTTGAGAAAAGAAATTGATTAAAAGTAATTTAGGGTCAGAAAACGAGAGGCAAAATTCGTTGAAACATTGCCTGAAGATGGGCTGGTGTGGCGCGCCCCAGATGCGCCCAGAAGTCTAGGGCGGCGGGCTTTGGTCTCTAAAGTTAGGGGTTGGTGCCCTGCGCCCAGAATGCGTCAGGGTCACCTGCCCCCACCTCTTTTACCTCGGTAGTTCCGTTTGAGCTCATTTAAAGTGTATCTTCACTCCTTTTGATTCTAAACACTTTAAACTACGTATAAACACTTATAAATCATCCACAAAATGAATCATAACCTTGAAACAATTCAAGGTAAAGTAAAGATTAAGTTTTGAGAGTTCTTCCGAACCTTTTAGAGAGAGTCCCTTCGAGTTTTTTTGAGGAGTCTTCTACAACTTCTAGTAACTTGTTTCAATACTCCACAAGTGAGTATAGAGTGGAAGAGTATGTATCTGGAGTCCAAGTATCACCTAGTTATCCATGTCATGACCAAATCTTGAATCCATAATTCACATTCTTAAGAGAAGTTAAGAGTAGAGTTCCAGAAGCTTAAGTTCAATGGTGGAATTCTTTGCGATCCATCATCGATTTGAACTATTTTTTGAGGAAGTAAGCATATGATTCCTACACATTAGTTCCATCTAGTTACTAAGACCTTCGGTCGAGGGGAGGGGGGGGGAGGTCATGCCCATAACTTCCGCATGAGTTTTTCATAAATTGTGGTAATCTTGAAAGCGGAGTATCTCCAAGTTTTTAAAGCCTTGCGTGTTGAGTTCCTATTCCTAATCTTGAGTTTAAGAAGTACCTTTTAATCTCGTCTATGTGAGTAGTATTTCATGCTCATACTTCCGCATGAACCCTCCAAGTGGGAAGTCATGAAATCAATCCACATGAGATCTGAACCTTGAATCCATACTTCAAGTCAAGAAAATGAGGTCAAGTACAACTAGTTTATAAAGTTTTCTAAAGTCTTTCACAAATGTTTTTACTTTATTTTAAATACTTTAAATTCAAGTCAAGTAAAGAGTTTGAGTTAAAAATTTCAAAGCTATACGGCAATAAGTATTCCCTAATAGTAAAAGTTTATTTTTAAGAAAAGGCCAGAGTTGAATTCATTTCTCAAAAGTTTTATAAGGGAATTAAGTCTTCCCTATGAGTTTTATAAATTTTTCGACCTTTAATGTTAAAAGGGAACTAGACAGTTCCAAATAGTTTGAACTAAAGATGGAAATTGATTCCAAGCTCTTACACTAAAGTGTTCAACAACTTAACTCTCCCCCAAAGAAAAGAAATTTTCCATTAAAGATGAGCTAAAGTACATTTTGGGAGTAGTATTGAGCCAGATGTGGGGGAAGAGTTTCATATTAACTCAGTATTCATATAAAACATGTACCACCATAGTAATTGACGGTACACTTGTATTTAATTCCACGGAAGGAGATCCGTGGATACACCTAAGTTAGTAAGGTCCTATACGATGAACACGTGGTAGGATGATCCTCTTGCAAACGTGAGATAAGACATTGTATCATCACTTAGGCTTAAAGTGATGGTTGGCCCGCTTAGAGAATCTCCACAGTATTAAATACATATTACCTCAAAAGGGTTCGCTTAGTAATGAATGGGAGTTTTGAACTTTAGTTCCTTCAATTGAACAAGTAAACTTTGAGAGAAGTATGTATTTTTAGATATTATATTATCTTAAGTTACATCATGTTTTTAACAATTTTCTTTATATTGCACTTGGGTTTTAAACTACTTTTATATTCAACATACGTTCATTGGATCTCAGAGTTGAGTATCTAAGTTGAGTTCTTATTTAAGTATGTGCTTCAATTAAGTGCAATCTCATACTTTTGAAGTTGATATCTTAATCTTTTGAGTTGAATGTCTAATCTCTGAATTCAGTATTTAATCTTTGAGTTGAGTTGAAAAGAGGTAAGTATGTTTCCATCTTTTTATTCAATATCAAACTTATGTAATGCTTTAGAATTCCCCGTACATACTCGTACATTTCACGTACTGAGCCATTCAGCCTGCATCTTTTGATGATGCAAACACAGATATTCATGATCATCAACAGGAGCTTCGTTGATACATTCGAGAGTTAGAATTAGCTATGGTGAGTCTCCTTGCTTCTGAAGGATTTTATTTACCTTTTAGTTTAGTTAGGAGGTCGTGGGTATTGTCCCCACTTCCATCATTGTCATTTAGAGGCTTCATAGATAGTCATTTTAGTTAAGGAGTCTATATTTTGCATTTGTTTTATTAAATGTTTTAAAGACTAATACATTATTTTATTCAAAGTTGTTCATTTGAGTTACAGCTTCTAAAGTTGAGTTTATGAATTTTATTTCACTTTACAAGCTTTGTATGCTTAAGTGAGTCTTCCGCTTGTGGCCAGCCAGGATGAGGGTTCGCTTGGGGACCAGCAATGGTCTTCGAGTGCCGGCCACGTCAAGGGTGTAAGCTCAGGTCGTGATAATTTTGCATTGCCTTGATATAAACACCCGGTGCGAATAAGTTTTTTCCGCTGAAAATTCATGTTTATTAACCTTCTTATGTATTAATAGATTTTTCTCATTCTATTTTGTACTCGGATTAAATAAACAAATAATGATTTCTTATCTCAGTTATTTTTTCAATCGTGTTCATATATAAATTAAAATCTCTAAGTAATTTAATCCACATATTTTAGTTTAAGGAAATCAGCGATTTATCATAATATTTTATTATATAGAAAATTTTCATTTTTATTTTAGTTTGTTAATTTAAAATTATCCTTAAATTTGAAAAATAAAACATTAATATTAATAATTTTAATTTCAATATATTTGGTCGAGATGTATCTCATATTAGACGTAAGAGTAGAATTTTCATATGATATGAGACCTAAGTATTTGCTTTTGAATACAGAAAATGTATCTCAAATTGAATCATAAAGATTTTATATTATTATATCCCTTTCTTATAGATAAAAACTAAAATTAACCTTCTTATGAATTCAAAATAGTAAACAAGAAATATTCACTACATATTTTATATCTTTATTACCATAATTTAGCTTATTTACTTTTCAATAAAAGTAATACTAGTATATATGGCTAAAATTAGTTATTTTTGTAATATGCAAAATGTTTCAATCACAGAGTAATTACTTAAAATAAGTTTATTAGGAAATTAATTACTTTTGCTTATTTCAATTACAACATTTAATGCCCAAATAATATATTTAAAATACTCATTAGATGCATTATATTAGTATAAATACTGATTTTAAAAGACGGTCATTAGACGCATTAAATTAGTGTAAGTACTATTTAGCAATGAAAAATAATTTAGTCATTCATTATTATCTTTACGACTATTAACTAAAGTTAAATTGACATACATATACAATATCTTATTAAATCAACATAAAAGAAATTTCCGGCGATATAAAAGATTATTGCAAAAGCTCCATTTTTTATGACGACATAGAATATTGCTACAAAAGCTAACATTAGTAAAAGGTTGTGCTACAGGAACCTCCACATTTAGCCGCCACAACCAAAACTTTTTGACAACGACCACTCATAAGTCGCCACAAATTTACACTTTCATCTATATTTATTTTAAAAAAAAAAAACATAGGGACTATTTGATGACATGAATTATGTCACCACTAAACGTCCAATTTTTTGGCAACTGGTTAATCGCCACAAAAAGTTTTTGGGTACAATGTGGCAACTCTATGTGTCGCCATAGATAGTGTCGTTAAAATTGTGTTTCTTATAGTATGTATTGGATAATGAGATTGGTTTTTGGGATTGGTTGGTCTGTTTTGTGAAGGGTTGACTTATTTCTACCTTGATTTGTTCTAATGGATAAAAAAGGTATTTAAAACGGCCAATAGATTAATTAGTTGTATGTGTGTATTGAGAAAAGAGTACGAGTACTGTGTATAGGGGAAAGTTTACTACTATAGTAATGTCAATTGTATATCCGAGAATCCAATCATATGGGTGTGAGTTGATATATTATTGACTTGATTTATTATGTGTGATTGTTCTCTTAACTGCACCCGTATAGTTGTGATAATTCAGGTGATTATATGTCATAGCGACATTTGATTTATTGAGATGTAGCATCATCCTTTTTATTTGATATCATATTGTGCAAATGCATTGACATGAGATTGGGCATGAATAAAATTATAACACGTGGAGATCGTTAGTGTTGAGATCAGATATGATTATAATTTAGACATGTGGAGATCGGTCATGCGAGAAATCGATTACGTTTATAAGTTGGACACATAGAGATGGTCTGTGCTGGGGATTGTTTGATTTTATGATAGTGCGTTGAGACACGTGAAGATTGTCCGTGTCGGTATATGAACCTTGCGAGTCCCTTATGGATTATGAACTCTCGATGTATTTTCGATGAGTATCATGTATATACGGTTGAGAGAGAACTTGATATTCTGAGGCAAATCATTTGATGGCGACATAATGCATTGCATATCCTTCATCCTTGGTGGTTTTGTGTTTTATTGGTGGTTGAAAGTTACTTTGATATTTGATTACCTCTATTTGATGAATTTGATCATGTGTGTTGGTTGCATTGTGAGTGCTTTGTTTGTGAAAGTTGTGATGATGAATAAAGTGATTGTTGTTGACCGAGCTGTAGGTAAACTATGAACTATTAGGTTGGGTCGGTTTTATACAGATTGTAGTTGTGGAGGTTAGGTTGGTGTGTAAGGAGTATCCATATTTTTTTCCCTTAGCTTGTATTTAGAGGTTTACTTGTTGAGTACCGTGAGTTTGGTACTCACCCCTTAATTCTACAATTTTTTGTAGGTTATTAGCCTGAACCTTTGTGATATTTTCCCTTTCCATTGTTTGAGGCTTCTTATGGAGATTTATGAGGTAGTTGATTGTCATTTCAGCGGACCTTCTTACTCATATTTATGATCTTGTTCTAATAAAAAAACAATGTCATATAAGACTTGTATTTTTCTTTTGATTCAGTTGTAATACTTTAGAGACTTGTATATGTGAGAATCAGGTTTTGGGGGTTAATTAAGTTGACTTGTTTTCCACAATACTTTATAATATTAGAGCTTTATTCACGTTTACTTCAGCATTCACTTATGATTAGTTATTCAGGCTTGAGTTGTTGTTGATGAAATTAGACTAGTGCCTTACGGTCCATTTTGAATGTGATGATATCAGAGTTTTATAAAACTTCAATATATATATATAATGAGGACCATAGAGGAGCGATTGTGGACCTCCTCTATGGTCTCCATTTCAATTTCTTTTTTTTCTTTTTTTTTTACTTTGTATTTCTTTTTCATTAAATTAATTTATTTATTAATTAAAATATTCGACATTCATAATTTATTATTCTAATTATACCTAATAAGTTACAACAAAAATTCCATTCTAATTGACATTCCTACTTAAATAATTAGTATCTTCAACTTTTTGTTAATTATTCTTATGGTTTAATCAAAACTAAAAATAAACAAATATCTATGTTCAATGATCATTCTCATTCTTCATTCTGTTTTTATTAGTATAGTTTTTCCTCCTTACATTGGATTTCTTCATCTTTTTCATCGCACAAATCATGTACTTAATAAGTTCACCATATGATCTTCATATTGATAAAGATCATTTAGATATATTCTTCAAGAGTTCATCAAATTGATGTCTGCATTAGTTTTGGTACAAGTTTATGAAACTGAAGAAGAATCATAATTAGTTAAGATTTCATCAAGAAGATGGTCATATTAGTAAAAAAAGTTGAATGATTTCCAAATATTTTGAAGATTCATTCATTATGTATTGTTTTGGATTATATTTTGTTATTAGATATACATGTTCAGGTTATTCAACAAAAAATTAATTATGAACTCTACTAATCCAACACATGAGAAATCGCAATTAAAGGATTTTCTTCATTTTACTGGGCTCTTTGTATTCTTCGGTATGCTTCTTCTTTCTTGTTAGTATGAGTATTAGGATTATTAGGATTATTATTATTTATTATTATATTATTATATTATTTATTATTAATATGTGAAGGAATGAAGATGCAAAGTTATATAGGTTTTATTTTTATGTAATTTTTTTCGTCATGTTCTAATTAATATTTTCAATTTTGTTACAGTTGAAAAATATATATTGCAAATGGATACATTTTCTTAAAAAAGCTATTGCATATTGATAACTCTAAAAAATATATGATATAGTTTATCATATTAAAAAAATAGTCATAGACTAAACCAACAAAAATAACTTAATCATTTTTAGTACTTTAAAATCCATTTAATAAGAATAAATAAATATTTAATGGAAAAGATGAAGAGAAAAAAATTTCTCTTTAGTTCATATTAATTATATTAAAAACTTAAAAAGTGTAATTTTATTAAATTCTTTTAATTATTGACAAATTGATGTATATAAAAAAAAAGGTGTGTGATATTTATCTGCTCTTCTTTTTTTTGACCTTTTTTCTATTTAAATTAATGATTTTTTGTTTTTGTAAAAGTTAGTTACTCAATTAATTAAAAATAATTTTATTAAATAAGAACATTTACAACGCAAAAAACTTTTCAACATTACTACTTTATTAGGAGTAAAATAATTACCCATTCCATAACTCACACTTTCGAATTTCCAATCTAATAATTAATATTCCCCCTTTCTTTTCCTTTTTTTGGAACATTCAACGTGATTATAAGTTAAGATAACAATTTTTTAAAAATATTTTAAGTTATTTTCTCTTATTATTTACTTACAACACAATATATCCTATTTACATATAATAGAGAATCGTTAGAAAATAAATAAGATGATGTGGGACATTGCTATCACCTCCGATCACATTAATTTTCCTAAATATTTAGCATGTTTTGTATTTTTCTTCACAGTGTGATATTGAAAAATATATTTTCAACATTTCCTCAAATAATTACTTGATAGGTATTATTCTGCATAATTGACATTGTCTTTTATAATGTAACTTTTATTTTTTATAGTAATTATATATTCATGAACTGTCAAAATATATTTCTTTATGAAGCTATTGCATATTGATGCCACTAAAAAATATATGATGTAAGTTTCTCATATTAAAAAATATCATAGGAACTAAACAAAAAATAAATGAATCCATTTTTTAGTACTTTTAAAAAATAATGAATAAAATAAATTATTTAGATGAAAGAATGAAGAAAAAATTCCATTAGTCACATTAATTATGTTAAAACTAGTAAGTGTAATTATTTAACTTCTCTTATTATTGAAAACGAGATACAATAAAAAAAAAAGATGAATTGTGACAATTTCTTCTCTTTTTTTTGACCTTTTTTCTTATTTAAATTAATTGATTTTTGTTAAAAGTAGTTTTACTCAATTAATTAAAAAATAATTTTTATTAATACATGAAAAAATTTACAACAAAAACTTTTACATTACTACTTTATTAGGAGTAAATAATAATCACCATAACTCACATTCTTTCTAATTTTCCAATCCTAAGAGATCTAATTTTCCACTTTTTTTTTTTTTTTTTGTTTTAACTTCTTATGATTATATTTCAGAATAAACAATTTTAGTAAAAAAAATTTGTAAGTTACTTCTCTTTATATTTACTTACAAACAATATATTCTATTTACATATAAAGTTAGAATGGTAGAAATAAAAAGATGGTGTGTATAATTCTATTCAACTAACGATCACAGTTATCTTTCTCTAAAAATTATTAGCATGTTTTTTATGTGTTTCGTCACCAATGTTTATATTGTTAAAATATAGTTTTCAAAATTTCCTCTCGCAAAAATAATGTCACTTAATAGATTATTCCGCATGTTAATGATATTTTTTTTTTATATGATGGTAACTTTTATTTTTTTTAATTGTTAATTACATAATATTCGATTGACTCAAAAATAGCCTTTGATGGTGGGATACACCCCCAAGGTAATAATGTGCAAATAGTGATTGTTTTGCTCTTATATTACTTAGTGCTACAAGTAACAATGTTGTTTTTAAAAGATTTTCTTTAGAGTTTTTTTGTCCGTGTATTTTTATTAGTTATTTTTTTGAATTTTTTTTTTTGTTATAATTATGTAAGATTTATACAGGTTTATTAATAGATTATATGTTTTTTATCTAATGGTTTATTAGAAATTAATTGGGTTATCAAATTATATTTTAACGAGTTTTAATGTTAGTGTCCAATAATATGTTTTATGGGAACATGTCATAAATTTTAATCTCTCCTAAAACTACTAAGATGTAAGATCATTGACTACAGAACGTCGCCATACAGACGTAACAAATAAGCAAATGTTGTAATCGGACAAATTAGTGTTGTGTACTTCTCATGTTCTTAAAGATAACAATACCAAATAGAATATATGAGAAATTAACTAATTTAAAACTAATAAAGCATAGATGAAGAACAACAAGTTGAAAAATATAAGTTATTGGGTTAATGATAATATATTTGAATCAAAATATTTAAACAAAAAAAAAATATTTCATAAATCTAATGAGGTCCGAGCGAAGCGGCGTATAATGTTAACTAGTTATAGATAAAAAAGGAATAATATTTAATTATAAGTACTAATAAATAAAGGTAGGACAAATGAGAAGACAAGATTAAAGTGACAACTATTACTTCAAAATCTATGTTACTAAAATGAAATTCTTTTGTTATAGTGTTATTTTAACTATGAAATTTAACCATACGTATAAGTAGAACATAAGTAACAAATTGAATCAGAGGGATATGGAGGATTTCTTACACGCTCTTGGCTGGCCGTATCTAATACTCACGACGTTTACTAATTCTAGACTTTCGCGGTTGCTTGTATAAATAGATAAATTGTATTGTATCATTGTTTTGATTCTCTCAGAAGCATTTCTTTTCTTCTTTCCTTTTGTGTTAATCACCATTAGAGAGGATCATTCCAAGCTCAGTGAGCTGGATTTAACATGGCACAATCAGTACTCATGCCTGGAAGAAGCTTCACAATATCCAGAAATCAAGCAAGAAACAAAGAACCCAGAAGCAAAAATCAAAAGAACCCAGAAACAAAAATCAAAAGAAACCCCATAAACTCCACCATTTCTTCTACCCATGAAAGGCCAACAACACCCATCGCTAAAAAGAAGAAGAATTTCACACCATTTAGGTGTGTGGGTTGCAGGGAAACTTCACAACTCTCTGTCCCTGCACCAATTGCTGATTAGCCAATCCAAGAAGAAGAAGAAGAAGCTGAGAACCAAAACCCTTAATTTTTTTTATGGTGATTTTGATGATTTTGTTGTTTCAAGAAAACCCCATTCTTCTAAAGGGAGAGTTGATGTTGACAAGCTTACGCCCAAGGAGGTAATAATTGATGGATATTATTATATAATTTTGCCATGAATTATTGCTTATCATATTCTTTTTACTATCATTCTTTTAATATCTTTTTGACTAATTTGGATTGTGACTTTTTTATGCAGTTAGAAATGATTCAATTTTCATAAACTTAAAGTATCTATTTTCTAAGTGATATCCAAAATTAGTTGATTTGCACTAATAAATAGGATCAGAGGGACTATATATAGTAAATTGTTATGATACGGGTTCAAATGGAGCAAGATTGCAAGATTGATACTATTGAATTCATATAGGGACTATTTAGACTTGGCCTTTTGATTATATTATATCTGCAGTTGAATGTATATATGTGAAGTGAGTACAAGATTTATGTGTTGGTAAAGTGAAGCATATCCCGCAATTTCATTTTCTTTTTCCACAGCAGTCTATGCAAAGAATGGTGACAGGCTCAGAAGACTATCCTTTTCTTGATACTGCAACTCTGGAAAGGCCACACTCGCGAGCAGATTGGTTTGGATTTGGGCATCATTCTCATTTTGATTTTTCTGAAGGGCTTTCTGAGGTTTCTCCTCGCTTGCCTTACTGCCTAATCTATATATAACAACAATCATCTTGTGCTGCAACAGAAGAAATCTTATTAAAATTATGTTTCCTCAGGTGTTTTTACCGAATATCTTCGCTATACTGGTGGTCTGTTGTGAGTGAGTTTTTCGAAGGTTAGTGCCCATTCTTTAATTTTACCCTGCCATTGTAGTGTTCTTATCTGAGAAAACGTGAGGTAGACTGACAGTGTGAAGCGTTGTAGAAACTTGTCTCAAGTTTAAGTTGGATGTACCCTAACTTCAGAGTGACAACTACTTGCAAAGAAACTCAATGACCAGACTAATAAACATAAAGTGTTGCTAAAGCCAATACGTGGGAGTTGTGACAAGCCTTAAGCAGGTTTGTTTTGTTATTGACAACATGCAGCAACACCCATATATGGCTATGGCATATGTAGTTTGTGGATTTTATCAGATTATTCACCTTATATAAAACCTTTCAAGTTAGTAATATTAGAGGAGCTTTCAGTCACTGTTATGTTAGTCGAGGGGGGGGGGTTATGTACGTAGCATCCCTTAGCAGAGTGGACAACGAATCCTTTTCTTGTTCCTTCCTTTTGAGATGTTAAATTCCAGTGGATAAATGTTTCAAATATTAATATGCAATCCGGAAGTGATATCTTAGTGAACTATAATTGCAGTTTGTGATGCCTTCAGATAGGTTTTATGGGAGAAGAAACAGATGTCCTGATCGATTACCGAAAGCTTGAGGCTTAAGGTGGATAACATGTCATTTGAGGCAAAGTCATTTCCTTGGAACTCTCGTTCCTGGTAACCTCTATCTTTGTTTGTTTAACGATAAGTTCCCCTTTGCTTGCAGAATTGGTGGAAACTCCGTAGATAGAAATTGGGACTGTGTGAGTTACAGGGCATTGAAAGAAAAACGAGGGACTAAATTGTAAATGGTGTTAGGAGGAACGCTACGCCCCTACTCTTTGAATAAATTTCTCTCATTACACACAGAAGTGGAGAGAAAAAAGTGTAACATTTGTTCAGGTTGTGATATATTTGTGTTTTGGTAGTCTCAAAACATCGTTTTAAAGAAAAAGTTGCTCTCTAAAACAATTAAAACTATCTTTATTGGTTTCCAAAATACAGAAAGGAATATGAGGCTGATGATGAAATGGGCAAAGCTCGGTTGTGGACACGTTCATCATATCCGACGCATTAAAACAGTGGCTAGGCACAAAAATAACGTCCCGTCTGTAAATCTGTTGCCCATTCGGTCAACTGTTGATTTTCGTATTCCTTTTGTAAATAGCTTGGTGCACATGAAACTGATGGCTCTTTTGTTCGGACAGCAGTTCAATATGAGACTGGTTGAAACAAGGTGGTTCACAATCTTCAATTGTACATAACTCCTATCAGATAATGAATTTTTAAGCGTGATGTTGATTTGTGGTTGCTTTCCTGTTTTCATGGTGAAAAATTGTTTCAATATTGTCATTGCCTCTCATAAATGCCTGCATTTGCCCATTTTGTTATTGCATTTTCTTTATCGGTAACTCTGTGATATGTTGGGAATATTCTTTTTGAATAATGTCTTTTTAGCATTTTAAGATGCATCTTACTAAAGTTTGCCTTATTTCAGGTTAAGATTAAACAGTTATGCTCGTTTTATTGGATCACTGTCAGGCAAGTGAAATTTGAAGACTGGCTAGACGGCCCGTGAAGAGTTTCACCGATCGTGAAGCTTCATACGGTCCGTGAAACCTCCCATTTAAGGCACTTTATTAGATTTAAAGGTTAAGGTTATTTTGGTCTTTCCTCTATGCATTTGATATTTAGACTACGTTGTTTTAACCCCTATTCTAAGCCTAAATCACGATATTTTACACCTAATTTAGGGCTTAGAGAGTGTTAATCGATTCTTTTACATTCATTATTATTCAAGACAATTGAATTCATATTTCTAATAATTGAATTATCATACATTGTGTATTGTGATTATTTAGTTGATTGTTCATGACTATTTTTTCAGCACGAAACCTATTCTTGAGTATTCAATGAATTCTTATTGAGAGTCTTTTAAACAAAAAATTATTGTTTTAAACTAGGGTTGAAGAGGAACGTAAAGAACCACAATTTGGAGAAAGTGTATAATGGAAATAAGTATTTTTTAAATGTTCAATTTTTACATGAAGAAAAAGGAGTGGACTTTTTTGAGAAAAGTTAGAAAATATTTTTAAGAAATATTTGGTACAGAGCATTTACCTCTTAAAAGAGGCCCCTTTTGAGTAATTATCCCAATTCAAAATATATTTTTACATTAAGCAAAGAAACCTTGTTTTCTACATGAACTATGAGTTTCAAAGATACTTCAGAATAGTTACCTCTTTTAAGAGGATAGTTTGAACAATTATCTCAAACCAGACAGAAAATATTTTATTACATTTTGTAGCAGATATGTATAATAATATATATATATAATATATATATATATACTATATATATATATATATATATCTATATATATATATATATATGATATATATATCAAAGGGTATGATATACCCTTCAACATGTCATTTAGACCGTGTTATGAAAGTGGCTTCATTATATCCTACTGGTAAACAAATGGTCACATATACCATTTTCCTCTAACAGAAATGAAAAATAAAAGAAGGGGGAATCTAAATGTTTAGGGTTTTGCTCTAAAAAGATAACCCATAGGAGTAAATTTAATAACGCGTCAAAATATTTTTGCTTTTTTTGTTGAATGACTAATTATAATTATATTTTGATAATCAAATTTTATTTATGTTTCACTAATATATTCTGTAAAAAACTTATGTAGATGATCAAATTTTTTTCTCTCGAATACGAAATTAAAATTATAATACCACAAAAAAAAATAGTTTTTCTTTTTGTAAACTAAGGAATAGAAAGAAAAAAAACAAAATAAGGAATAAGGAAACTCAAATAATTATAATAAAAGGAATTTAAAAAATAATTTAGTATGAAAAAAATTAAATATACCTGAACTTTGATAGAAGATCATATATGTTACCCCAAAAAGGGTTTAAAAAAATTACAACTATTAAATATAAAATATAAACTAAGTTTTTAACTTTCGTGTTAAATAAAGGGCAGATGGAGTCATTTTTGTAACGGCAGGTATATGTGAGCCGTTTGTATAACGGTAAGGGAGATATGAGCCAACTTTTATAACGAGGGGTATATTATAGCCGTAAAATGACAAATTGAGGGGTTTTTATATCAGACCCTTTCCCACATATATATATATATATATATATATATTATATATAGTATATATAGATATCCTAAATCTTCTCTCTCGCTTTATACGAGCATATAAACAAATTGTACATATATTTGTTACAAAGCGAGAGAGAGAAAACACAAATAGAACTGGGTAAATAAAGATTCGTTTATTAGTATAGTTATAAACATATAGGGACGGAAATACTATGCTATTAGATTGGCGCTTTTTGGGGGAGGGTAACATTACTGTCTCCTCACCTTATACAAAAATAAAGACAAAAGTGAGAGAGGCGAGGGAGAGAACTGAGAGTGACAGACGAGATTTAGGAGACAATTGATTTCTCCTTCTTTCCCTCCACCAAAATTAAATGGAGCTCAGCATTAATGTAGTCATGAATGTGATTCTTCCACCACCTATAATACTGTCCATTGAACCGAACTGGTCTGGTAGATGATGTCCTTCCTCCATATTGGGTAGAGCAGCCATTCCTACAGGATATTTTCTTTTCTTGGTGTTACCCAAATTGAAAAGTAAAGTTCTGATACCACTTATTGGAATATATGCATCCACTTATTACTATAGGACCAGTTCCTCTACACGATGTCAACAACATAAAAGGAACAAATGCTAAAAGTAAAGTTTGAACACATAATTTTTTTCCCATAGAAACCTCCTTACTCAAGGGAATAAAACCACAACTTCTCGTAATACGAATTTTCAAAATGTTATTACTGAACTTCACAAGTAACAGTGAAACACAGTTTACAACACGAGATTAACCTGCTCATCTCAACACTAAGTAACACCTCCTATTACTTAAATTCGAGACTAAGCAGATGTAACACTCCCACTGTGATAATCCTAACTGATTAATATAGACTTTGAGTATAAGAAACAAAGTTAATCCTAACTATGTTGCTACAAATATTCACACAAACATGAAACACTTCTCTCACAAATGAAACAATTCCTACAATATATGCACAAATACAAGCTATCAAAATAGAAAATGAAGGAAGGAAGCTGGAATGCAAATATCACATTGCTTGCAATTTTGAGGCTTGATTTTCTTTCTGTGCATGAATGAAGTTTTGTATTTGGGGTTTGTTTATATAGCAAACCATGAAAAATCTATGTCCACTGTACAAACAATAAGCTCATTCTGATGGTCTAAGACAACTAGCATCTCACCAACGCACTGAAGAGTGAAACTGGCACATTCTATAGAGCATATGATTGTTGTACGAACATTAGCTCTGTAGAGGACAGGGTTCCATACCACTGTGTTGGAGATCCATCAAAACTTATAAGTAAGTATACTTATCAGAGGTCATCGGAAAATATTGACAAAGTAGTTGGAAGCGGCGGGTTGGATTTTAAACAAGAGAACTCTTCGGATATACTTCAAAGAAGAAAAAAAAGACTGGTGGAATTTATGTAAAGTATTTGTTGTGGGGGGGGGGGGGGGGGGTACTAGTGCAAGAACAGCTGGACCCACTTCCCATGTTTTTATTTGTTGAGCAGCCAATGAGTCGCAAATGCTTGAGGGATGCATGCATGTGTCGATTGTTAGAAAAAACGTTTTTAGTTTTTTTGGAGAAATATCGCCACACATGAGGTAAAAGGACAGTTGAAATCACATTCGTAATGCCTCCTTCTCATATATCTGAAAGTTAGAAGACGGCTTCTAGTGAACAAGAAAGGGAGTGTTGATGAGACACATAGGTGGAGGTTGCTAGTTCTATATGTCGATCTGGAATGATACATGTGTCAATTATTACTATTGAAGAATAAGCTATATAATGAGAATAGCTAGAGGTTTTTCAACTTTATGAAGTGAAACCTATTTATCAAAAGATTTCAGTGTTGTATTCTATATTTGATCATGTTACACTACAGAGTAAGTAAAATATCAAGAGTTATGTTACTAAATCATTTTTGTGATAAAACAATTACTATGCTATGTATTGTATTATGTTTTATCTTGTATTTAAAGTACTATGTTGTGTATTCTATTTTAAAATTAAAATTTTCATCTTATCATTTTAATTTTGTGCATTCTTTATAGTGAATAATAATAAAATGAAATTATATTATTGACGAAAATTAGAAAAAGAAAATCAAAATATTTTAGTTGGGGATGATCGAAAGTTAGTATATATTAAAAATTTATGTTTTTAAATATTATATTAAATTTAAAAAGTATGAATATTAGTTATTAATTAATGACATTATATGTAAAATATATGTTAATTCGAAAATTAAGAAAATATAATTAAAATAGTGAAAAAGTGAAATAGAGAGTGTGAATAGTTATTATTCAACTCTCTCAAAATGAAGAATAGAGTCTAAACATTAAAGGGATGAAGTTTCAATTCCTATCTAAAATAGAGGTGGCTAAAGATGATCTTAACATCTTATTTGTAAAGGGGAAAATATTATTGTTGTGTTGGGCTATGGTATGATATATTACCTAAGTACCTGAGTTTGTATCAAGATCAGTCACTACCAATTTCTTTAATCAACCCAAAGAACAAACCCTAGAATAACCCCATATGATGAACCAAAAAATCGAATTCTGAGTTTACCTAACAAATAAAACCCTAGAATTCGAGAATTATCTGAATATAGTTCCATAGCAGTTAGATCAAAAAAGTTACAATTTTTTTGCGGGTATTAAAAACATAATGATGATAGAAGAAGAACACAAACTTGAGGAAAATTGCAAGCCTTCTTCGGAGGAGAATTCGCCACACTAAATTATCAAGCTTTATCTCAGTATTGTTGGATAATTTCTCAAAAGTATTTTTTCGTCAAAGTTTGCTATTAAAGAATAGTGGAAGTAAATATAGTGGGAGGGGATGATCCTCCCAACGGTCAGATGTGGACACCTTTTTTACTAATTACCTGGTTTGCATGCGAATTACAAAACCGAAATATACACAAGAATTAGAATTTGGTATATAACATGATCAAAATAGAAGAAAATAAAATCATCAAGGGTGTTCTGTGTGTGGTATGTCGGAAAAATTTTTAAAAATTCTTTTTCAATTTTCCATGGTTTGGTTGGTACATAGAATGTACAAGTTATCCTGGACAAGACATATTTTACAAACGAGAATATCAAGCATCTTGCAATAGCGAAAAAATATGCCAAGTACGTATATGACGAGGAGGTAACTTGACAGGAAGGAGGATTTCCTATTCACAAGCATGTTATATAAACCTACTAAATAAATGTTTTCACCTCTTAAATTACATTAGCAAAAATCATTCAAGTATTATCCATCCTCTAGAAGCTTAAGGTCATTTGAAGAAATATAATAATGCAATGATTATTTTTTATCCAGTGTTTAGCATTACTTCTATCCAATGTTGTGTGTGAGTTTGAAGGCTCTATTTAAGACGCTTCTTTTCCAATTACCCTTGGAATTATTAAAAGATATTGTATTTCATGTATACCATTATGAATAGAATTATGACATTTTCATGTTCATTCCATTGGTGAACTTCAGTGCATTGAATTGGTCAATATTACTCGTCACATTATCCTCTCACATATGACTATTTCTAGAAATGAATTGTTAATAGTCCCCAATATTTGTATCGGATGGTTTTGACATTATTAAAGTGATATGTAAATATTGAGGTTCGATAACTATATTTAAGTTTCTATATTTGATACAAGTTCATTCACAATAGAATAAAGGAAAACCAACTGTTTTATTTTCTTTCTTATATCTAACGTCTACAAAACAAAAATCATTTAAAATAAAGTATCAAATGTTGAAGTGCATATAAACACCTTGCATGTTTTGTGAACTGACTGGAAATTTCCTTAGTTCTTTCTTCTCTTGAACCCTTCAACAACAATTGAAAGAAAACCAGTACCTATTTCAATTCTGATGAACAGTTTGAAGTCATATGTCATACAATTAAATGTCAACTTGTGAACCAACACACCCTGTAATTTTCACCCCTCACAAAACTTCCCAACGAACGCTTCCCTTCCTCTCTATCATATTAGTATTTTCTTGTCTCTCGTGAAGCCATCTTAAGCACAACATTGTAAAGGGGTGATATTCATCCATTTTTTGTCCGAACATGACGCAAAGAACCTGAAATATATAGATAAAGAACTATTTCGAATTAAATTTACTATGTTTATTTTTGAATTTTTGCCGTAAGTTTTATATTATTATTTTTCATATTTTTCTTTCTTTCTTTTAATTAGTAAATTACTCATTTTCGGGATTGGTTTGAAAAAAATAAATTCAAAAAACTTATTTAAATTGTGAATTTAAGGTTACTAATTTACTTGTAAATTTATTGCGTTAATTTTTACCTTATTTTTTTTCGTACTTTTTAATTAATCAATTACTCATTTTTGGGATTTACCGAAAAAATAAAAAATTTAAAAATTATTAATAGAAGTTCTAATTCTATTTGTGAATATTTGACAATTTTTTAAATATTTTTTTTCATGATTTTTTAATTGAATCAATTACTCATTCTCAAATTTACTGAAACATAAAATTAACCAAATTGTTGAAAACAGGCTCTGTAATTTATTTACAAGCTTGACTTATGGGTCATTTTTAAGGTATTTATATGTCCGAACGTTTAGGGCCAAATGATCCCTATTATTTTAATCAAATGTCATGTGCCTAAGGTCAAAAATGACATATCAAGGAAATGAAGTTTGGATATGTCCAGCGGTCATCCATTAACGTCTAAAGGGCATATATACGGCGAAATGTTAGACGGTAAGGGTCAAAATTAACCAAACCTTACACAGAATACAACTAGAACCTTTCAAATAGTTTAGGGACATCATATGAACCCTTTCCCCTTTTCATTTTGTGTCTCAAATTTCAAACTACAATATCATATCAAACCGCAACATGAATTTTGTCAATACCAAAAAAATTTGACAAACCCATTCTTTTTGTTTTTTCCAAGTTCCAGAAATGGTAGGTTTCAATTCTTTCCCAATTTTTTAAATTTCACAGTAATTCACTTAAAGATTTATATGAGTTTGTGCTTTATTTCACTTTGAAACTAGATCAACTCTTTAACTACTCAACGACCTCCAATTCCTTTTAACCATAACCATGCTATTGTCTTTTTTGTATTTTTGGATTTGATTGGATGTATTATATTTTGGAATTAGAAAAAGAACAAAAAGGAAGAAAATTAATTTGAAATTTTCCCTTGGCAGCGCGTGTATTTCATTTCATTGTTTTTATCACACTAATTTCGTTTCTTTGATACAACGGTCATTCTAGAATGATATTTATTTCATTAAAAAAAGTTTTTAGGATCGAAAGGTAATATAATTTTATGTAAAAATAAATTTTAACCATCAACTTAAAGGTGTGTTGTAACACCCTAGGGGGTCATATTGTCAAAATAATAGTTTATTATCGCGTGTAGTCCGTTGACCTTGAAGTTTTACAAGATAGAGGTATGTTTGTCATTCTATTTCTTGGATTGAATCTTTGTTACTTCACATCTAATAGCACTTCATCAACTTTGGAATATAATTTCTTGTGGCTGGATAAAGTTTTGAATCTGATTTGGTTTGTTTATCCCTTGATGATTTTCATTAGTTTCTGTCACTTTACTACATTTGAGATAGTTCGTAATGTAATAAAAGCTCAAATCCTGACATGAAATCCACACCAACAACCTAGATAGCAAGTGAGAAGCATGTAGCTGGAGAGAAACGAAGCTATTTTTCAATTAATTTGAGAGCAAATTTTGTCATGTTGATCAGCGATCTAAATAACTCATGGGTTAAACCTTGTTTAAAATTTTTGGAGTAATCCAAAATTAGGTAAATGTAAGCTATTCGAATTAACTTGGTAAAAAAATTGATGACAGATTTTGTGATGTCAATTTTAAGAAATTTGACATGAATAGATCTGTATTAGCTACTAACAATCGGGTTTGAATATCAGTACACATTACTTACACGTAATTAAGTTATAAGTGTTTTGTTGTTGTCTTCTTTTCTTAATGGCTAATAACATCTCCTGCACCACTTTTCCTTCATCTCTGCCTATTTGTTGGTTTACATCCCACCCAACAGTTCTTCATTATATCTGACAATTATGTTGGACAACTTTTTGGGTATCGTTCAGGCCTTCCGATCTGAAATTTACCTACAAACACCATCCTTATTTTAATTTGACAATTAATTAATGACAAGGGACAAGTAAGCAATTTAGTAGTACCGATTGTAAATTTGATGTGGAGATTTTACTATGAGAATGGTTTGAGGTATGGACGTAAACAATCATACATTTCCCATATCCCACAAGCAAATGCAAAGCTGTAGACATCACATTTATGATCATATGAACGAACCGCTCAAACCTCAGGAGCATTAATCATAGTTCCACTTGTTCCAACCATCATAGGATAATAAAACTTACTAGAGATTCCGAAATCATTATCTCTTCACGTCTTGCTATCTTCACTCCTTTCATTGTGTCAACAAGTAAATTTTTAGTCTTCCATCTCTATGAACAATCTTGTTGGAATGAATGTAATTCACCCTTTAAGCAACAATCCACTGCCAACTTGTAATAGTTGTATCCAAAGGCAATTTTCTTCCTTCAATATTGTATTTTTTGAAAGATAGATTGAAGACAGTACGATCCACCAATATTCCACCCTATGCACAATACTCCATTTGTACTTAGTACATTTGCACATTTTTTACATTTTTATTTTAATCTTTGACACAGTTCGTCTTCTTTAAATAGCTCCATGAACATGCACAAAATTAATCTACTCTGCAGCTGTTTTCAATAAGAAATTAAATTGTGTAGACATATATACTACCTCAGCATATTGGAGTGTTGAAGAATAGAAACTTCTTGCATGAATCCCCTCTCCATCAAAAATGCTTTTTTTCTATTTGATCCTTCGCTCTCTCCATCTCTCAATCAAATAATTTTTTAAACTGAAATTCCATCCTGTGGTGTTATATTAAAATTTTGATAAATACATATTACTTTTTCAACCTCTAGTTTCCCATGATAACCTGGTAAAATTTAAATATTCAAGAAACATAATAATCCCTATAATAGTCTTCTAATACAATTTCTAGAAACCTAACACTCTAAAATTTTACTACAATCATTCTAACACATATCAAGAAAAAATAACCGTCAAATATATAGTTTTTCAAAAACGTACCCTACTATAATATTATATCAATATATATATTTATATATCTATATATATATATATATAATTATATCTAATATATATCTATATATATTTTACCGAACTCATTCTTACAACAAATTCAAAAATGTAACCTTGATGAATATATGTTTTTCAGAAACGTAACCCATATATAAGTTTACTATGTTGCAATTCTAATAACAATACTATTCAAAATATGTACAACACTATATTTAAGTTTACTCAACAATATTCAAGAAACGCGTTAAAAACAAATTAGAAAGTATATGTATAAACATTAATGAAAACTAGTAATAACTAATTAGACCTCTGCGACTTCTTTGTCCGTCGTAAATGCTTTTATAAACTGCCCCATAACCTCCAAATTCACTTAAGTGTCCGCAGGTAAGTTTTAAAGGATCAAGTTCCCAGTCTTCTTTCTTCTTCTTCATGTTAGCAGCTTCCACGCACCTAATTTTATTCATTGTAGTTTTGATTACTTTTTGAAATTTTTTTTGGGAAGGGACGTGTATATATATTACTACGATTATTTCCTCTTCAGAAAAGGGAATTATAATTATATAAACGCTTTGTGAATTCAAATTCCGATTAGGAAAGGGATGTATTAATTAATTACTATAGATTAAAAAATTTCGTTGGAATTCAAATTCTATTAGGGAAAGGGATTATTAATTAAGTACTATAGTAAAAGTTTAGTGAATTCAAATTATATAGGGTTAGTTAGTTGTATTCACATTATAATATGATTAGTTAGTGCGATAAGTTCTCAGTTATATAGATCCATTATGCTTAAATATTTAGATTGGTTGTGTTGTATTTAAAACAATAAATTAAGAACAATTATTTGTGTATAAAATACTTTTTTTTGTATATCTAAATCACTCATTAATTAAAATTAAATAAAGAGCATCACCGGTGATTTGACCCAAACCTTTTTTCTAGATCTAATGGCCCTCTGCTTGGGTTACAATCAACATGAGGCAATTAAATCCCAAATAGTTTGAACTAAGAGTCGAGGCATCAATAGGAATTGCTGTACCCAAATAAATAACTTTAACTTGAGAATTGGTTCATTTACTCAGAGTCACCTATTATATGCGTCCAGATATTCAACAATTATTACACAAGAAAACTTATATAGAAGTGCATGGAACCCATCACCGATGGAAAGTGAATAAGCTCACAACTTCAAGTTTTGCAAAAGGGTTTTTCTCATGACATTGTAACACCAATCAAAGCAAACATAATCATATTGCTGGCTGGAATGATGGTCAAAGAAGTTGTCAAACTAATAGATATGGTTTGATCTCGGAGGCAAGATAGAGATTATAGGAACTTTTAATTATCCGCCTCAGCTCCCTACAAACCCCCTCACACCATGAAGTCTCCCATTCTATGTGCCACCTCAGATCTATCAAAACGGACGCGATATGTAAAGAGACACCCCCTCCAAATTAAACACCATTTTCTTTGAAAATTCAACGATTAGCTACCACACGGCCTTCTACCTTCTTTCACCATAAACCTACATCCATGGCAAAACAAGAGCAGTACAAGAAGGTTCAGTCATTGTTTCATTCTTCGGGGACAGAATTTTATAATTTTAACATTGTTAATATTATAATTTATAATATTTATTTGTTTTATTTTAAACTAATATAGGTTTTTCTCTGTCTCAATTGAATGATGTAAATGAAAGTTATGAAAGTAAATTAAAATTTAATAATATTTTAAGTTGTTAGTTAGTACACTTATTGTAGTGTAGCATTTAATATATTATAAAGAATATTAATTGTACAGTCAGAAATGTCTCTGGCCGTTTGGTTGACTTGTTCACATGCTATTGAAGTAATGACAATTACTTCTGGATTAGAGCATTACCCCATTTTGGAGTTACTGCATATGTTACAATTATTTTCTTGAATGTCACCAACGGTTGCCTTTCATCTTTCAGCCAACAAAGCTTTTGTAACTTCTCATTTTTCTTTCTTTATCCTCCCTTATACCTCTGTAACATGATTGTAACTCTTAGACCATTATTTTAATATTTATTACACCATGTCTTCCTATTCGTTGCATGAAGACTTCTTATAGGTAACTCCTGGTGATCTTCATTTGTTTGAAAACACACCATAATTAGAAAAATGATAGCGTTAAAGTTTGTCAAAAAGAGGAGTTCTTATAGTGGATGGGAGGGATTCTTGTTGTGAGATTAGACTCAACTCTTCCGAGTTGTGAGTTTCTTTCGCGCTAAGACTCGAATCTTCATCGTAGTGAGTGAGCTTTTACCAAGGAACTTAAAATATTAAGTATACAGTTCAGGTAACTATAAGTAACACCAAGAGTTCCAAAAGGAATTTTGTAACGACCTGTTTAGTCGTTTGACAGTAAATTTTTATTCTGCGAAAAACTGGCTGAGTCGACGGATCCCACGACGGACCGTCTGGGCACGAGGACCGTCGAGGGAGTCCGACCTTTCCAAAACACCTTCAGAATTAGACCACCAAAAATGTGACACCAACCAAGAGTACTGAGAGCGACATCTCCTGAAAGGTCAAGACGTTCTGGACCGGGGGGCAGACGACCGTCTCAGGCATGACGGGCCGCACAGACTCTTAATGAATGGAGTCTCGGAACCTGGAACGAAGCAGCAGGACAGGGACCGTCGGCAGGCACGAAGGGCCGTCACAGCTGCCGAACCCTGACTGGGGTAGGGATTTTGTTAACTCTTTTACGGGGCGTTTAGGACTATTCTTGCTTATAATTATAAAGTTAGTGGTTGAAGGTTAATAATAATTATTGGGGGTTAAAGGAGACAACTGAGATAAATAGTGGGTTTACTTTTCATCTTTTATAATTAATTATATGATTATTATGTGTAAAATAAAAGGGTTTGTGAATAAGAAATAGATAAGAGAACAGGAGAGAGAAGGGAGAATAAGAACGAGAGAAAGCGAAAGGAACGAAGAGGAAATCAAAAAACTTTGAGGAATAGCTTGCTTGATCACAAATTCTTCGGTGGAGGCTAGGTTATGGTTTATGCGATGTCATAGTAACTCTAAAATACGAATGATGTGTATTGGGTAGATTGTAAAACACTTAGATATGCTTAATTGGGTGTGTAGGCATGATGTGGTTTATATATATAATTGTTGATGAAAAATCGCATGATGAGGCGGGTTGAATCTTAAATCCTAATGTACTTGGTTAATGATGATGCTTGGTATAAATGAAGGCGTGATGAAACAAAGTATGAAATTAGAGGACTCGGTGTTCACGTTGTCGAACACAGGATAGTAATAGAGGATCGGGTGTCACGTTCCGGCACCAGGATAGTATATGTCTCGGGTATCACGTCCTGGCACCCGGGATAGTATATGGATGGGGTGTCACGTCCAGGCACAAGGATAGTATAGGGACGGAGTGTCACGTTCCGGCACAAGGAAGTCATAATGGACGGGTGTGTTTTTGGACGTGTTCCGGCACCAGGAAGTATATGGATGGAAGTGTAATGTTCCGGCAACCAGGATAGTATATGGATTCGAGTGTACAGTTCCGACCCAGGATAGGTATGGATAGGATCTGAGTGGGTGTCACGTTTCGACACCAGGATAGTAGTAGTGGAGCGGAGTGTCACGTACCGGAACAGAGGGAGGGATAAAAAGATATGAATCTTGAAATATGTTAATTATAAATCCAAAGAGACATGTTTCCAAAAGAGTATGGTGTGGAGGCTTAAGAGTCTCAGGATGGGTTGGTTTTGGTTTTGTTTATAAATGATTTTATACTTGTTGCTAGCACCTGTAAGAAGATAGTGGATTTTATGATATTAACTGAAATATATTGCTTTCTATTGAGTTGGCCGATGATACCTACTGAGTACTCGTCTGTTTTGTACTGGACCCCTACTTTGTAATTGTTTTCTTTGGTATTATGGGTGCATCAAACGTACCTCGTCTTCAACTCAACCGCAACTCTAAGCCAGTCTTAATACGTCGGATCTCAGGGTGAGCTAATGCTTGTAGCTTGGAACTGGATTCATATTATTCATGTCTGATGCTGAAGTTCCGGCATGGACTACTTTTATTAGTTTTGAGCTTCTTATCTACTCTTAGATTTAGTAATTTGAGGATAGATGTTCTTGTGATGATGACTTCCAGATTTTGGGGGATTGATGAGTATTAATTTTAGAAGTTATTAATTTAGAAGTTATTAATTGATTTCGTTAATGGAGTTTAATGTCTTCCACTTTATTTTCTGTTTATTATGGTTGAAACGTTGGGATTAGATTTTTGGTTCGTCACATAGGAGAGTAAATGTGGGTGCCACTCGGACCCGTTTTGCGGTCGTGACAAAATTTACTGGAACTAACAATATCTGAAATTTTGCTGCAACTTTAATAGGTATGAGTTTTGAGTTAACTTCAGACGATCATAACTTCTGACGGATAGTTAGGTTTGCCTACAAGTACCATATGAATATCATGAATACATTTCCGAAGACACTGATTTTGCTAAATTTTGATTCCGGCTGAGTGAGATATGATCTTTTGAAGTTAGGTTGTCCAGTTAAGAAAAGTTAGCCAAAAATAGTGAGGGATATTTTGGTGTTTTCCTTGCCCAATCAGATTTAATTCATTTTTAGTAATATTTTAGGTGTCTAATACTTTTGGGTTCAGTTTTCAGATCTTAATCTACACCTTGAGTTTTAGTTGAGTGTTCAAGAAGAGACAAGAAAAGAAAAGAGGAGAAAAGAGGCAAGGATGAAGGCTTTCATCGACGTTCTTGAGTTTAGTTGCGAATTTTTGGCATGGGTCTAATCCCTAAGATGTATGTAAGCTTACATAGTGTTCGGTTAGTTCACCCACACTCCAATTATGTAATTTTTCAGCAAAATCTCATTCTTAATGTTTAAAGATTTAGTTCTTGATGAGTTCTTGGTATGTGTTTTTGAGGTTCATTCTAAATCTTGTTTTGTTGAGTTTTTGATGAATTATTGGGAATAAATTGAGTAATTTTAGTGTTGTTTCCAGTATATTAGATCGTAACTAATTTAAGTAATCAAATTCAAGTGATTGGAGAATAAACTGTTCGATTTTAAGCGATTTAGGGTGAGAAAATGAGCAAAAGTGCTCGGCAGAATTTTCTGGGTTTGGGGCCTGGCATGGCGCTCCTGCTAGAGCGCCCCCAAAACCAGTATCTTCATACAGGGTCGGGCCGCCCGTTCCATTATAAGCCCTTAAGGTCACTGCCAACTTTCAGTTTGCCCCTCTCATCACTCGTTTGTGAGCTTATTTACAAGTGATTCTTCATCCTTTTGAGCCTAAAACACTTTAAAACTACTTCTAAACACTTATAACTCAGTTCATAACAGGAATAATAACCTTGAAAGAATAATTCAAATTCAAGTAAATAAAGATTAAGTTTGAGAGTCTTCCAACTTTGGAGAGAGTCCTTCAAGGTCTTGAGGAGTTCCACAACTTCTAGTAACTTGTTTTATGACACAGCAAGTGAGTATAAGATTTAATAGTATGGTAAATTATGATTCAAAAACATACACCTAGAAGTCCTATCATGAACCATAATCTTGAAGTAAGCATCACATAGTCAAATTCAAGAGAGAGTTAAGAGAATTTCAAGAAAGACTTGTTTCAATTATGAATCCTTTGAGATCAACTACTAGTTAAAGAATATTTGGGAAGTAAGCAAAGAGAAATGAGAAGAGGTGGATTACATGAGTACCATTAAATTGAGTATCATTGAGAGGGTCAGGATCTCCAATCTAAATTTGGACTATTGCAGTTTCTCTTCTTGTTTTGCGATTATAATTCTAATATGAAACTTATTACGGTGTAACCCATGACGTCCTGAGTGAAATTTTTCATGCATAATTTCGTATGAACCTATAAGTCAACACAATCTGCGAGTAAGAAGGTCTTTGAGTCCTGAGTTGACTAGTAAGGCTCAAAATTCTGCATGAACCCTCCAAGTTGACAATTATGAAATAATCCATCAATTGAGGTCATGAACCTTGATCATACTTTAATCACAGAAAGTATTAGAGTAATGTTTTCTACAGTTAGAAGATACGAGCAAAGTCAAAGGTAAATTTCAAGTTTTCCTAAAGTCTTTCACAAACGTTTTCACTTTTTTTAAAAGACTTAAAGTTCAATCAAGAAAGAGAGAAATGAGTAATGTTAAGTTAAATTCTCAAAAGCTATAAGGAACTAGTATTCCCTAAAGTTAAGTTCAAGTTGAAGTAAAGAGCAGAGTTGAGTGCATTTCTCTAAAGTTACAAGGGGGGGACAAAGTATCCCTAAAGGTTAATAAATGTTTCACATTAAGTAAAAGGGAACTAAGAAGTTCCAAAAGAGTTTTGAACTAAAGAGGGGAATATTGATTCCAAGAAGAGCTTTTAAAACTAAAGGGTTTAGTAAATTATCTCAACCCAAAGGAAGGAAGTTTTATTAAATGTATGAGCTAAAACAAGTTTTGGGAGTAGTATTGAGCACCGATATGGGGATGAGAGAGTTCATATAACTCAAGTCCCCACGTAAATCATGTAGTCATCATGGGTATTTGTGTCATACTTTGTATATGATCACGTGAGTTTAGCCAGTGGATCCACTAGGTTGAGGATGTTCTATGCTACGCAAGGTATATGAAAGTTCTGGCAGCGTGATCGAGACGTTGTATCACCACTTAGGCTTATAATGGTGGTTGTCGGTTATAGAAACTCCCACAGTATCAATTACATGGTTCCTCAAGGGGTCTGCTTAGTGTGAATGGAGGTATAGGACTTCATTCATGCATTGCACGAGTAGACTTTGAGAGGGAGCATGATAAGTATTTTATGATATTATTATCTTGAGTTAACATCATGTTTTTAAAATGTAGTTTTTCTTTACATTGCACTTATATTGAAATAGAGTTTCAGTAAGTAGCATGATGAGTCTGAGTATTTTGAGTTGAATACTTTTACGTTGAGTATATTGAGTTGAATGTCTAATCTTTGACTTGAGTATCTTATTCTTGATTTATGTTGAGTTGAAAAGAAGTAACGGATGTTTCATTTTATCAGTTTCAAATTCTATTTTTAGTCTTAAGAAATGTCCCTTACATGATTCCTACATTACCACATAATGAGTCAATGTCCGCATCTTTTGATGATGCAAACATTAGGCATTCAGAATCATCAATAGGAGCTTTGTTGATACATCAAAGAGTGCGTGTTGTTACCAAGGTGAGCCCCTTGTTCCGGAGGATTTCAGTTACTTTTCAGTTAGCAGGAGTCGTGAGTTGAGTTCTTTGTTCACTTTCCATTATTATAGTTAAAGGCTCATAGATAGTCAGATAGTTGGGGGTGTATTAATCATTTATTTGATAATTTTTTTAAAGCTAAACTTGTCTATTTTATGGTAAGTTAATATATATGATTTTTATTCAAGTTGTTCCTTTGAAGTTAAAAGCTTTTGTAATGTTGTAACTTAATAACTTCTTTATGCCGTTTTAACCTTTTGTATGCTGAAGTAGTCTTCCGCTTGAGTCAGCTAGGATGAGGGTTGGGATTCGCTTGTGGAGTAGCAATGGTCTTAAGTGCCGGGTCACGTCCAGGGTGTAGGTTCCGGGATGTGACATGTTGTATCTAGAGGGGGAAAGTCCGAGATGGACGACTGCTGGAAACCGGTCAAATATTTGCTATGTGGGGCTTGAATTCCTCAAAGAGAGCGAGATATTCGGCACCTAGCTGAAGAGATTATGTTTTTCATTTATTTTTAATTGTATAGTTTTTTTTATAATTTTTGTTATATTGTAAGTTTCCACTAACAATTTTAAGGATATTTAACATGGCTACAACAATGAAAAAAATCGCGGATGTCAAAGATGGGAGACCTTAACAAGCCAATGCGAGTTTGGTAACCATTTAAGAGTGGAAGGGGAAAGTATTTTCTATTTAATCTCTTAATGTTTCTTGTGTGTTAACTGAGAAGAATTATAATAAAGTAGACATCACCTTTATGAATGCTGATGAAACTATTTTCATCTAGAGGAAAGTTGAAAAAGGACGATGAGTGATTCCTATAAATGTCAGTATTATTTCGAATTGTCTATCTTATAGGTTTTAGTTATTATTATGGTAGGACTCACTCTAGTGCAAAGAAACTTTGGAGAATTTGCAGAGGAAAAGGATGGATACCGAAGAGGCGGGAGCGAATAAATATGAGGACTAGTAGATTTTTTCGTTCCACGGTTGAAATAAAATCAGTAGTAGCCAGCTCGCAAAGTTTATATGATTGTTGTATAGCTTCGGTTGTAGAGGTTAAAATGGGAGATAACCTTATTGTTTGTGGCATAGAAGATAACTTTCACCTTATTGGAGGAATATAAAAAAACTATGCCGCCACAAATAAAAGGAAACCTCTTTGAATACCTTGATAATGAAATGAACATGGAAAGAAGAAAGAAGCCAAGGGGCAAGATGAGTTTTACAAACAGAAAAGAGAACAACATCACATCGAAAGTAAATTTATTACTTCGAATAATGCTACTCTTGATGAAACTCACAAAAAATTACTTCTTAAGCCTAAGAATAAATCAAAACTCAAAAAAAATAATGGTTATAATCTAAGAAACAAGTGGTGAAACTCACCAACATAAATTCAACCAAGGCAAGAAAAGGGCTCATGCTTTGTCTTGTGGCCAGAGTGGGATGTGGCTCGAGTTAACAGTTCCGGAATGTGGTCTACACCCTCAGGTAAACGTTATCAAGAAAATAACAACCTTTTGCAGCGGTGAGTACCGAATAAAACATGCTTGAGAATGTTTATGGATGGTGGGCTGATTCTGGGACAAACTGTATGTCTTTATGACAAAGATATCATTTTTTAGGAGCCCAAACCCGTCATGCTGGTGCATGCTCACACACTAAAATTCTTGGGAAGGAATATGTTGAGGTGTGTTTACTTCTTGAAGGGTATTACTTTGAAAGATTGTATTTATAATCCCTTCTATGAGAAAAATTTGATGTCTGATTTTCTTATTAAAAAAGATGCTTTAAACAGATATTGAATCTGCTCAATAGTAATAGTGAAGAAGAGTATTGTGGGTAGGGGTATGCATGTGCATGAGATGTTTAAGTTAAGATGAATTAACAAAACTTCTACTTCTGCTATATTCTTTTCTTCTTCCATTTTTGGCTATGCGCGTGTGTCATTATGTCGTTACTTGAAATCCGATGAGTTTAGGATTAATCCAATGGTTAAAAAGAATGTTGAAAAGTGTGAGGCATAACTGATTTATGGATGCATAATTAATCCCTTTTCATTTTAATATAAATGTTATGAGCTAAGGTCAAAATGACATGACTATGGAAAATGAGTTTGATATATCTAGCACACCAACTAACATCTACATGGGCATTATGCATATATGGGCGAAGGGTTAGACGGTGAGGATACAGATGAACCAAACTCTAAACGGGTTATAACTAGACCAAACTTTAAACAACGAAATTTTTTTTGGATGTTCCTGGCGCTAGATCCATGGGCTAATACACACAAAAAATAGGGGAATTTGAGTGATTCTTAAAAAGAGCTTGTAAAAGCGGAAACGAACATAAAAAATGGTGCACGTATACGTGAAGGTTCATCATCTCATTACATAGGTCCTTATAAAGTTTTTTGAGTAAAAAAGTTTTTGGTGCTCCAGACGCCATATGCACGGTCTAATAAACACGAAAAAAATGAGAGAATTTGGATGATTCTTAAAAAGGACTTGTAAATGCGGAAATGGGCTTTAGAAAATGTTGTGAGTATACATGAAGATTCTCCAACTCATTAAGGAGGAATTCATAAAGTTCTTTTAAGAAAAGAATTTAATATTTTGGGCGCCTGATCCATGGGATTAATATACACGAAAATTTGAGAAATTCGGGCGATTCTTACAAAAGGCTTGTAAATGTAAAAATGAGCGGTAAAAATGATGTGTGTGTACGTGAAGGTTCTCCAACTTATTACGGAGGTCCTCATAAATTTTGAGAGAAAAACAACTTGGGTTCTCCGAGCGCCAGATTAATGGGGCTAATATACACGAAAAAATAGGGAATTTTGATGATTCTTAAAATGGGCTTGTAAATGCGGTAATGGACATTAAAAATGGTGTGAGCATATGTGAAGGTTACTCAACTCATCATGGAGGTCCTCATAAAATTTATCGAGAAGAAATTTTGGGTGCTACTGGCGCCAGATACGTGGGATAATACACAAGAAAAATTTGAAAATTTAGGCGATTCCTGGAAAGGGCTTGTAAATGCGAAAATGAGCATTATAAATGGTATGAGTATATGTGAAGGTTCCCCAACTTATTATGGGGGTCCTCATAATGTTTTTTTGATGGAAAAATTTGGGATATACAGGCGCCAATCCATAGGTAATAAAGGCGTCTATCCATTGATATATAGAACTACTCTACGGTTGACTAAATCCTCTTCAACTGGTGGTGCGTGAAAAGATCCTTAGGCTTTTGGTGGATCATCTTTTTTCACTTAGATATCTTTTCTTGACCTTTAGACAATCATATTTTCATAATAGTGCCCATATCTTGTACAAAGAAAATCAGGTGAAATCCATCAAATGTGATTAAAATTTCATCGGTAAGAAAATCGACAAAAACGGCTACAAACAACCCACAATCCTTATGAAATGCAGTAAATACATTATAAAGTTTAATCAAACATAATTTTTTTCAAAAAAGTGATATAATATTTGTAGGATATGGTTTTATTGTTGAGAATGCATTGAACAAATTCAATATTAAAAGGGTGTTATGGTTTCAAAAGGGTGACAATTTCCATATAAAATTATTTATAATTTTTATATATCACAAAATAGTAATTATGGTGCATTTCATAATATGATAGACTAAAAATAAAAGGGAAAAATTCATAAGTATCCCCCCTAATCTATGACCGAAATCTCAAAAACACACGTAAACTTAAATAGAGTCCTATTACCCTGTAAACTCATTTTATTCGAATTTTTGTGCACCTTTTGTGCTGATGTGGTAGCTTTTCAGCCACCCAAGTTTTTTGTGTTTGTACACACTCGCACGCTACGTGTAAAAAATTTTTTATCAAAAAAATATTTTAAAAATAAAATTAAAAAAATTGAAAAAAAAACATTTATTAATTTTTTAAAATACTTACTAATTTTTTTAAAAGTAAATTATTATTTTTTTTAAAAAAATCTCATTTTTTTATCTTGTATTTAAATTAAGTTGATACACAATTTTTACCTTGTATAGAAACTTTTTTTTTTACTTACATTAATTTTTCTCTCTTTTATTTTACTATTGAGTTTATTTTCTTTGTCTTCCGTTTTGATTTGATTTCAAAATTTCTGTATTTAAATTAAGTTGATTTTGAACAGATATCAAAATAAGTGAAGAAAATCAAATAATACACAAAATATTAAAACATTAAAATTAAAGGATACTTTTAAATTATTTTTTATATGTACACACAATTTATTAAAAATAATCAAAAGTGAGAAGATGATAAATTGATTGAAAAAAAATTTAAAGTGAAAAGAAATTAAAAAATAGGATTTACCAAAGAAAGAACAAAATAATTAATATAATACGTTTTATGATCAATACATATGGCTCTAACAATATAAAGTTACCAATTAAAACAAAATGAATGTTCCAATTTGTACCCACATACTGACTTCAAGAGATTATGCACATTTTATGATATACTGTGTTTGTGATGTATATATTCCATTTTACATTAGTTAGAGGGGGGGATAAGAACTATAGTTCAGTATAAATATGTATCTGAGATTTTAAAATAATCGTTTTAGACATAGTTATGCATTTTTCCCCCCCCCCCCCCCAAAATAAAATATATGTATTAAATACTTCTATATTGCGGACATGGATAACTCTCTAACACTACACAAATTTAAAAGCAGGAGAATTGACCACCATTACTTAAGTATGGGATCAAAACATTAAAAAAGGACGAAACAGTAGCGAGAGTAATGTAGAGATAGATATAGATAGATATATGAGAGCAGATATATAGAGTAGAGAGATATATATATATCTAATATACATAAAAAAATTCATAAACTTTGGTTGCCCCTAGCGTAGGTAGGAAACTCAGATCTAGGTTTATCCCCATTTGGGGTTTTTTTCTACATGAACTTTAGATACAAAGTATGTTGTGTATGATACAAAATTCCGTGATAAAATAATCAATTAAATTATTTTTATTTATTTATTTATTTATTGTCTTCATAAATATTAGTTTATCTTTCATTATATTTACATTTGTTCACATTTTTTAGAGTAAGAATAACGATAAAATGTATAGCAACTAATATTATTATAATTTTTTTAAATAAAAATTTTTAAAAACTAATTAATTTTAGTAAAAGTGACAAGTAAAATAGATCGAAAGGAGTATTGTAATAACTAACATTGTCTTCCTAAAAAAAGATTAGCTAAAGATGCCTTGGATATTTGAATATATCGTAATATATATTTATTTTATTTATAATAAGCAGTAACTAAGTAATATTTTGCTTTCAAAATAAATTGTTCTGAAATCACTTTTAGTAATTTAATTAAGAACAAATGTATGTGTCACACAGTAATGGTGAAAGAAATTGTTTCAAAATTATTTTTTAATACAACTATTGATGATAAAATCTTAACGTGTCAATTAATTTAAGTGAAACCTAATGCAACGCAGGTTACCAGGATAAGAATCAAGCGCATCGTTGATCAAACAGTCATGAAAGGGTTTTACAGGCTTCATAGACAAATAGTCAGTTAAATCAGTTGAGTCTCTTATATTTTAAAATGTCACATTTTGAGACTTATGTGTTATTTTGGTCAAGACGTTGATTTAATTATTTACGAGAATATGTCTTATTTTATCATTGAGTTAAGTCTTCCACTGGGTTAAGTAAGTCAGGACAAGGTTTTATTCAAGGCTAGTAATGTCGGCCACGTCTAGGGTATAGGCTCAAGGCATGACAAACTTGTTATGAGAGCATAGAGTTCAAAAGTCCTAGGAAGTCTATGAAGTCATGTCTGTAGAGTCTTAGTCATCAATCTGAAGAGTGCCACATCTGTGATTAGGAGGCTATAATATTTAGGAATTTCTTCACTCCTTTCATAATCTTTTTCGTCTTTTAGAGTTTGTCTTTAAAAAGTTCCCCTCTAATTCGTGCTTGCAGGTGTTTCAGATCATCATGCCTGCACGAAGAGTAGTCAGAGGTCGTCCAGCCAGAAGGAATGTTGAGGAACTAAAGGTACCTAATGCACCAACGTGCAACCTCAAGGGGAAGTCACCAATGCTTAGTTCCACGATGCTATTCGAATTCTAAGACAAGCGATGACTAACTAAGTCAGGAAACAAAAAGGATCTTGACAATAAGGGGCTGACACTTCGAGGATTTGGGAATTTTTTAGGATGTATCCCCCAAGATTTGTTTCAAGCACTATGAGGATCTGGAAAACTTCGTAAAAGAGTTGAAGAAGGTGTTTTATGTGATGCATGTAGTTGATATGGAAAGGGTTGAGATAGCTGCTTATCGACTCAAGAATGTGGCTAGGGCTTGGTTCGACCAACGGAAGGAGATCAAAGATGAGGATGCACTACATCCAAGATGGGCTTGTTTAGAATAGGCTTTCTTGGGACATTTATTTCCCCAAGAACTGAAGGAGGTAAAGGCACGACAATTCCTTACTCTGAAATAGGACTACTTGAGTGTTCATGAGTATAGGCTGAAGTTGACCTAACTGTATCGCTATACTCCGAAGATGGTTAAGGATATGAGGGGCAGAATGAGTTTATTTGTCATTGGCTTGGGTTGTGCATGTAGTAAAGAGGGGTTCAGAATAGATATTTATTAGAACAGAAATGTGTAAGGAAATGGCACATCCCAATGATATTTAGTGAACAAGTTGAAGAGGAGAAGCTGAGGGAAAGAGATGAGTACAGGAACAAGAAATCCATGACTGGGAATAAGTCTAAGATATATAAAGGTTTTACGAATCGACCACAATTTCGGAAAGAGAAAGGGCCAATGCCACACAGATAACTAGGGTAGTTGCACTGCACCAAAACAAAACAACTGACTATGTTAAGTATAATGGCCAAAATTCTCAAAACTGCAACGCTATACCAGCCCAATCTCAAGGTAGTGTGTCAGAAGGAGGAAGTTGGGATCCTACATATGCCCAGTGTGGTAGAAACCACGTCGGTATATATTGTGATGGCCGAAGTTTCTTCAACTGTGGGTCAGAGGCGTCACTTCATTGAGAGCGTTGCCCTAAGAATAAGAAATGGTGGTGGAAATACAGAAATAGTCTCCATCTTCATCAATGCGCTACAAGATATGTACAAACCCCGTAGCCAAAATAGCCAAAAATCAGTTTTTATTAAAAAAAAATGATGTGTACCCAACGGTTTGTCATCGACGATCCGTATTTAACAACAGTCGATGGGATTAGAAACTCCCAAAAATTCAGCCAGCGACAAAATGGCAAAGCTTGATCGACGGACGAGACCGAATGGGTCCGTAGGTAAAGCAGGCGGTCCGTATTTCGGGACCGTCAATCAGACCCATTTACCACTCTCTGACAAGAGCTATGATGGGCAGCAGGTTCGTAGGTGGACCTCGGTCCATAGGTGAAAATTGCAAAACACTTAAGGAAGAAATGAAGAGGCTTTAAACTTCAATGGTCATCATACCTTCTTTAAATAAAATGAACTTAAGGGTTCTAGACCCTACCTAAAAGTAGATAATTGAATAGCTTTCCCATATCCACAAACTTACTAAACATCAAACCTCCGACGTAAAAGGGATGCCCATTTTAGTAAGAATCGTCGAAGGCCAAAGACCGGACACAACGACGGCGGGGGCATCGGGCAAAAAACGGACCGTCATCCTGGCCGTGTCTGGTTTGACAATAACTTTCCCAGGGATTTTTTAACCTTCTCCACTCTGTTTAAAACCCCTAAAGTACGTCCTTAGACCTAATCATATAATTTTAGTCATTTTTTTAAGCCTGAACAGTAATTTAAAATATCTAAGCGAAATATTAAACAAAAGTTAGAAATAGCAAGCAAGAAAGGCAAAACAAAAAAACAAGATCAAGAACCATAGTTCAAGAAAACCCAACAAGTCTAGCAGTTCTAGCCCTGAAATCTAAGGATTTTTCATGGAATTAATACAATAGGTATGTGGGAATTTCACAGTGGGTTCCTTTCACCCATTGGGTCCCTCGTGGTTTCAGTGAAATTCTCATTCTATTATCATGATTAAACCTAGGGTTTCTAGACTCTGATAGAACTTAGAACTTCGATAAACTTTAAACACATGTTCCAAATAAGATTATGAATGTCATTACTATTTTAAGCAGATTTCAGAACCCTAGCTTTGTATTTCTTTCGTCCTTGATTACACAAGCTAGGCCCCGATATTTCAGTATTCAGTTAGACATGCATCAATTGTTAATTGCCACCATTATCAGATTAAATGTTGCATTCTTAGTTTGCATGTTCAGTATGAGGTATCCCGTATTTACATAAACTCATACATAATCAGTAAACTTAAATATTTCATTGGGAGTAGCATAATACCGTGTTGAACTAGGGTTTAGTGTGCCCAATAGTCCCAGAACTACTAACCAAGTAGGTTATAAGTCCCCTCTGTGGGAAATAAGTTTCGTGATCACGCCAGCATGCCTTTATAACTTTGGCAGGGTATTGGGTCCTCCTGATGGGCGTTATACATTAGACTCCACATTTAAGCGCAGGTGATTTTATTTCGGTAATCAGTAGACTCCACCGTTCAGTCAGACTCTCTGCATTGACCATTTATCAGTATTTAGTATTCAGTTTCAGCATGTTATAAATGGGTCATTGGATCAAGTCAGCTCCGAATTCAGTTTTATCAGGTCAGATATATAATGCTTTTATGCTTGTCCAGTTATATTTTATTTCAGCTTTACTCTTTCTTACATGCTCAGTACTTTCAAGTACTGACACATCGTGTGCTACATTTTCTCGTGATGTAGGTTGGTTCTCAACATCCAGATCATGCATGTAGATCGATTTCATCCCAGTTCAACAGATTAGTGGTGAGTCCTCATTACTAACCGAGGAAACAGTCTTGTGTTTCATTTCAGTCTTTAGTCATTTAGTTTCAGTTTTTGCTAGATGCGAAGCGGGGATTGTCATAGTATTTCTAGTTAGTTAGAGGTTTTATTTCAGGACATTAGTTCGATTCAAGCTAGTATTGATGTTAGTATTTCCTTTGATTAAACTCATTATTTTCAAATATTCCGTATGATAGATATGGGTATTCCCCGTCTTTTCAAGATATTTATTATGATTCGATTCCACATTCAATTTATATTTCTGTAGTATGCTCATGATCATGCCAAGCAGGGTAGCTTGGAGCACTGTGATCTACGTTCCGTGTGCGTATTAAGGAGAGGTAGGTGTGTGACAAATACATGGGGTATCAGAGTACTAGGTTTAAGTGTCCTAGGATGTCTGAAAAGATTCTTCTAAGTTGAGTCCTTTTCATGGGTGTGAAGTGCACCACATCTAATGAGGGGGAGGCTATGAAGTGTTTTCGAAAAAAACTTCACTTTCTGGGTATTCTCATCATGCGTGAGGTATGATCTTATTCCATTCTAACTTGACATTCTACGTTACAGATCATGCCTACTCGCAATGTGAACGCCAAAATGGGAAGAATTGCAAAACGGAGATCTCCAGTCCCAGATTAAAGAAGTCTTACTAGTGGCTGAAGTTCAGAATGCCATACATAGGTTGGCTTACAAATTATGACTAACCGAAAAATCGGGGGTTCATTCTCATGAAATGAAAATGGTGGGAGAAGTTGGCAGCAAGGTCAGTGACTTTGCTAGGATGAATCTCTTGAGTTCTAGGATCACCAAGCTCTTAAGGAGGATCTCAGAATTTCTTGGATGAGATCAAGAGATCTTTGAGGGTAAGCAAGTCACTGGGAATGATTAGTTGCGTTAGTACACCACCAGTGAAGGATGTTTCTCATTTGTGGTACACTCAGTGAAAGGAGAGAATAAAGGGTTCCAAATGCGGCAGGCTCGTATCACTTTGGACTGCTTTTTAGTGAGACTTTTCTACGACAGTTTTTCCTATTAGAGTTGAGAGAAGCAAAACGCCCAAGATTCATGAACTTAAGGTAGGGTAAACCATGACAGTCCAAGAGTATGGACCACGTTTACACCAATTCTCCTGGTATTTCCTCATACAGGATCTGACTCCAGGGTAAGGATGAATAAGTTTTTGTTGAATGAAGTGCAAATTGGTGTGAAAAATTGAAGGCAGAAAAGCGATATACTTGGAGATCTGACAGATATCTAGATTATGAATCATGCTCAGCAGGTTGGGGGTTGATAAGCTTAGGGAACATGTATGGCAAAATAGAAGCTACGACTGGGCACATAGACTAATTCTCAACAGAAATAGGGTGGTGGGAGGAAATCGCTCACAAAGGTCAGCAGAGTTTTTGGCAACCGGACCTTCATCAGAAAGTGTTCCATCCTTCAAGAACAGGTTTATGACCAGAAGGGATAGAGCACTAGGATCTAAATCCAGGAAGTGGTTCCAGGCCTTAAGGACTTATCCCACTGCCCTAAGTGTGGTACGACCATATGGGCGAATGTCTTGCAGGAAAAGAGGGATGTTTTGGGTGTGGTTATTCTAGTAAAAGGTTGAGGGTTTGTCCTTCTAAAACAAGGGTCAAGGACTCTCCCCGAGGCACTACAGCTCGGTGGCTAGGTTAATGGTAGAGCTACAAGTTACAACTTCAGCAAGCACTGCAATGTCGCCCAACTTAGCAGGGTAACTCATCTGGCACAGGTGGCGGTCAGCGCCAGATTAGGTTGTATTCTCTTCAGGATCTCCATGATTCGGAAGTTTCTCCTTATGTAGTCACTGTACATTACGTGTCTTCGACCTTGAGTTTATGCATTGTGAGATCCAAGGGATACTCTTTCATTTGTAACTCCTTACATATTAGTCCAGAAAAGAAAACTCTCTCCTCAACTTATTCGTTTACCCAGTTGTTGACCCAATAGGACGACGGCTACATAGATATTACCCGATCATAGTCGCTCAAAAAGTCACCTCAGAGGATCTAGTAGATGTTTGAAAAATGGTTAGACTTCCGATTCATTGTCTAAGGCATGAATTGGTAAAACTCATGTTATGCCCACAACGTTGTAGAACTAGGATTGTTCGTTTTTACGTTTCAAACAAAACCAATCTAGAATTTAATGGTAGTAGCTTAGCCGCCTTTGAGTTGATTTATTTCTTATCTTAAGGCCAAAAAAGATGACTTAAGGGTTCTCTATAACTAGTTGGGTTAAGAGATTCTAGCTTGAAACCCCCAATCTTGATTACATTCCAGTAGTCTGTTGAATGCCCAGAACGAAAGATTTTTAGAGTTCCTCCCAAAAGGAAATCGAATTGGAATTTTGATCTCCTTGAGATACCCAGACTATTTCTATCTCTCCTACAGAATGTCTCCACCAAAGACTTAAGAATTGAAAGAGAGTGTTGACAAGACTTTAGATAAGTTTCATCAAGGCTAGTTTTCATCATGGGCCTTGCAAACAGTGTTGTTACTTTCGGAGAAAGATGTTCTCTTAGAATGTACAGTTGGACTAGAGAGTTTAACCGGCATAATCAAGACTATGTATCCCGATCCCCCCGAATTGATGACTTGTTTGACAAACTTTAGGGGTCTGTAATCATATTCTTAATGATACCACCTAAGATAGGGATATCATCAAACGTGAAGAGTACAGAGATAGTGACATTTCGGAAAATTATCCTTCAGGCAGCTCGGTATGGTAGTATTCCATTTGTAGTTATGTCGTGTGGATAACTAAATGCTCCCTTGCAACTTTCTCGATGTAATGAACAGAGTTTTCAAATAGTAATGAACCTTGTTCATTATCTCTGCATTGTGTGTGATTCCCATGTACTTAGGAGCTGAGAAAAATATGCACGTCATTTGAGAGTTATTCTGCAGACTCTCAAGGATTGCTAGTTATTCGCTAAGTTTAGTAAATGTGAGTTCGTGTTGCAATCTGTTTCTTTTTTGGTCACTTTGTATCTAGCGAAGAGATCTGAGTGGATTCGTAGAAGATAGAAGCAGCGAAAGAGTGTCCCAGACCTACCTCTGCTACAGATATCAAAAAATTCTTCGGTCTAGCAAGTTATTATAGAAGGTTCATGGAAGAATTCTCCTCCATAGCCTCACGATTGACTAGGTTGACTCAGAAGAAGGTCAAGTTTTCAATGATCAGATGATTGTGAGAAAAGTTTTGCAGAGTTTAAAACAAGATTGACTACAGCTCCTATCTTGACTCTACAACAGGGTTCAGATGGTTATGTAATCTATTGTGATGCACCCAGAGTTGCTTAGGTTTTCTGTTTATGCAGCGAGGTAAGGTGATAGCTTATGCCTCTAGACAACATAAGGTTCATAACAAGAACTATCCAACTCATGACCTCCAGCTTGCAGTTGTGGTGTTTGCACTCAAGATCTAGTAACACTACTTATATGGTGTTCACGTAGATGTGTTCATTGACCATAAGAGTCCTTTTGTATGTGTTAACCCAGAAAGAGTTGAATCTTCGCCAGAGGCGATGGCTAGAGTTCCTTAAGGATTATGATATGAGTGCGCATTATCATTTGGATAAGGCTAATATAGTAGCAAATACTCTTAGTAGATTATTATCTATGGGTAGTGTAGCCCATGTTGAGGACAAAAGGAAGGAGCTAGTGACAGATGTTCACAGGCTTGCTGTCTTGGGAGTTTGCCTTATGAGAATATCTGACAATGGTGTAAAGTCGTAGAGAATGGGAAGAATCGTTCTTGGGTAGTGTAGTTAAGGAAAAGCAGACAGGGATCCAATCTTTCTTGATCTTAAGGTGCGAGTCCATAAAAGAGAGTGGAGGTTTTCTCCACGGGGAGATGGTGCATCTTCGCATTACCAGGGTAGCATGTGTGTTCCATATGTGGGTGAGGTTGATAGCATTATGGCAGAATCCCATGCTCTAAGTATTCTATTCATCGAAGGTTCCTCTAAGATATACGCATCTGCATGGAGAACTCTATTGATTGAATGGCATTTGAAGAGGGATATAGAGAACTTTGTGAGTAAGTGCCCTCATTTCCAGCAATATAAAGTAGAAAGAAAAATTAAGAACCATGAGGTATGACTCAAGAAAGCTATATTCTTACTTGAAACCTGGGATGTGATATATGGATTTAACTCACACGGTACGTCGTACTCGCAAACAACATGACTCAATTTGATGATTACTTGATAGGATCACTAAGTCTTCTCACTTCTTTGCGGTCATGACTACATTTCCAGAAAGAATACGCAAGGCTTACATTAATGAGATGGTGAGTTACATGAGGTTCATTGTAAATACGCAGATAGACGTCCTCAGTTTAATTCTCATTTTTGAAACGGACATTTCAGGAAAAAGTAGGTACTCAAGTTAACCCTTTAGTGCAAATTCATACGCATATAGATTGGAGGAAGAGCGTTACCATCTCAACCTTATAGATGATATGTAAGAGTTGTGTGATCAATTTCAAGGATAGTTGGGCATGACTTCCACCTCCCTTTATGAGTTTGCCTATATTAAAGATATCATTCTAGCATTAGATGACAATATATGAGGCTTATAGGCGCGTAGATGTTAGATACCATGTTGGATCTGGTTTTGAAGTGGTGGACACAACGTTGATAGGGACAAATTCAATCCTTTATGCTATGATTAAAGGCAACTATTAGAGATAGACTTAAAGACAGCCCAAAGTCGTCAAAAAACCTTTGCAGATGTAAGAGATGGGAACTGAGTTCCCAAGGTTGATGATTGGTTTGGGGTTTTTATGAAGGTCTCCCCTATGAAAGGGGTGATGAGATTTGGAAATAAAAGGGAAGCTCAGTCTTAGAATGCAATACTTACCAGATCTTGAAAAGGGTTGGCAAGGTGATATGAGTTAAGTTTCCAGGCAACAATAGGCATCATTGCATCGGGTCTTCCACCATCTCACTCTTGGAAGAAGTGTGTGGGTGTTCCAGCCTCTATGTCGCCATTGGGAGTGTGGCAGTGTGAAAGATAGTACTTTTCTTTTGAGGAATTACCAGTTGAAATTCTGGACCGTCATGTCAGAAGGGTGAATCAACAAAAGAAGTCGCTTCCGTTAAGGTTTTGTAGACGGAGTCAGTCCGTAGAGGGAGTATTGGGACAGCAAAAGCAGTCATGAAGCCAAAGTACCTCCCCTTTTGCTTCCGATTCCACTCCAGCTTGAGGTGGTAATAGTTCTTTTCAGTTTTCCAGTAGTCATCCATGCGTTGAAGTAGTCATAGAATCATTTTCCCTCATTTTGTACTTGCATTTTCAGCGTATTTGGAATGTTATCCAAATCAACTCAGTAAGAAAATCAATCTTATGATTAGTCAGTGGGTTTGCAGTCTCTTCCTCTAGTTCAGCTAGTTTAGTCTTTATCGAGCAACAATGTTCCCTATGGGCGCGAGATAATGTAAAACCCCGAGCCAAAATAGACCAAAAAACATTTTTTCAGAAAAATTTAGTGCCAACTAACGGTGGGCAATTCTAGGTCCATAGGACAGACGACAACCCGTCCTGCACAATTGTCGATGGTCCGTAGTCCGTGACCGTCGATCGAGACCCCCATTCACCCACTCTTTTACAAGATCTACGGATGACCAACACGATTCGTAGGTGGACCTCAAAAATTTGCAAACAGTTAAGAAAAATGCAGTAAGGTCAACTTCAAATGGTCATAACTCTTAGCTCAAAATATATTAGGTTTTCCATGACCTGCCCACAAATATATAATTGAATTATCTTTCCATAGACACCGACGTTGCTAAAATTAAACCTTCGAGTAAAACATTATACCCATTTTAGAAAAGGCCTATCGAACAGGCCCTAACGATGGACCCAACGACAGGGCGTTGGGAAAATGACGGACCGTCAGCCCTGGCCATCGTCTTGTCTGACAACAACTTTCCCAGGGTCTTTTTGACTTTTCACACTCTTTTTAAACCCTAAGTTACGTTGTTTTGACCCTAAATATCCTATTTAGTAAGTTATGCCTTAGAGAAAACATGATTAAAACCATATATATAAGTTTCAAAATTATTAACATCAAAAGTTAGAAAATTTTTAGGAAGCAAAGAAAGGAGAAAAAGCTCAAGAACCCTTAGTTCAAGAATACAAACAACGTATCAAGACCCCACCCTTTAGTATATATTTCCATGGATTTACATCACAAGGTTATGTCTTTGGATTTCTATAGTGGGTTACTTTTTACCATTGGGTCCCTAGTTTAAGTAGATTTATATTCTATTATAATGATTAAACCTAGGGTTTCTAGAACTTTTATAGAACTCATGAACTATTAAATAACATGTTTCCAAGTAAGATTATAATGTTATCAAACTTAGGTGTCGCGCCCCATTTTCGCGGAACAACGGATTTTGTGACACGAGCCTAAACAACATCTTTAGGATTTCCAGTGGAGGTGCCCATTCTGTCGCGCCCCATTTTCACAGGGACAAGGGTTTTGTGCACGACCTAACAACTCTTTTGCGGATTGCAAATTTGGTGAGTCGCCACCTACCGGAATTAAGGCGAGTTAGCGGCACCTATATAACTTAACTAAGTCAACCAAGTAACGGCCAGAAGAAATATAGGGGAAGGATTCAAATTACGCGAGAGGGGAGGTGTTAGGCATCCCTCGAGGTCCACAATGTGGTCGCGGCCGTATGCTCATGCAAATCGATGTGGGGGTTACAATTAGCAATCAAGGTCACTTCATTATTTGATTTGAGATCGGTCTAAAAATAGTTATTTTTTTAAAATGATTTAAACGATTAGTTTTCATTTAGCACATAAAATATTTACGCATAAATACACATAATCCTTTTTGAAATCATGGGTAGGTGGACTTCCGAGGATGCGTCGGTTTAATTAAAAATTGAAAACTAGATCCTCCTAGTTCCTTGGATTTCCCACTAACGATAGGTAGGAGATATGCTTTAATTATTCAAAATAATGTCATTAATTCAATCCAAAAATTTTAAAGAGATGATAATGACTTTTAAGGAAAATTATGTTGCAAAACTTTTGGAAGTAATGAAAAAAAAACTAGTAGAACAATAAGTTGCATCATGACTGCGGAAATCTTCCAGAAGACAAATAGGATTACTAATAATATTAACTAATTTTGGGAGGGAGGGGACAAATATGTACAAACAACTTCTATTTTATGGATATTTTTAAAAGTATTTACAAGCATATAGACAGCAATTCTAGTTTTCAAAAAAAAACAAGGAGTAACACATATATGCATTGGACTTTGCAATCTAAATGATATGAACAAATTAAGCTATAGGCATTGACAAGGACAATGCTAAAAGTTATAACACTAATCAGGCTTGTAAATTATTATGATTGTTTTAACATTCAAAAATTATGGAACTCAACTCTTATGTTTAAAGACTTCTTATTAACAAAACCGTCAAGCAAATTGAAAATTGGTTAGATTATAGACACCTAAAAACAATAATTTGAGGGGTTAAAGACAAACCGATAGGAAGATTTCTAAAATTACAATGAACACGTCGGCATGTAAATCCCCCTCCATAACGATCCCCAAATAAATTATATGATCTTTAGAGTTACACAATGTAACAACATTGAATAAATAAAATAAGGAAATATATATATTATATAGATAATATCGATAGATATATATATATATTATATATATATGGTATATATATATTCCAAATAAACAAATAAATTTTTCTTCATTAATCTTAACTTGACTTCAGTTTGAACTGTAAAAGCAATCAATAAACTACAAAAATGTAAGTGTTTAATGACGAATTCGACATATATAAAAAAAAACAGGACAATAGGCGTACACAAAACATGTGAAGTTAAAGATAGTGTTAAATGTTCAGACAGAATACTGAACCAGTAAGCAAAACAAATTGATTCAACTGTTACTCGACAACCAGTAGCAACAAGAGCGAAGAAGAACACTTGAATCAATTACCGGAATCTTAAGTATTGTTAGGTTTAAACGGGTGGGATCAGGTCAAAAAGACCCCTTGGAAGGTGCGTTGGGCTCAATGACGTCCAGGACTTAAGGTTGCGTAGGCTCGTTGCGACCGACGCCTTGTCATTGGGTCCGTCTGTGAGGTCCTGTCAAACAGCCTTTACTAAAAAAAGGCATAACTTTTTTACTCGGAGGATGATTTTAGCAAGATTGGTGGGATAGGAAATATCATCAATTATCTATCTCGTGGGCTATGTTATGGGAGACCTTGATTATTTTTGTGATAAGAGGATGATCATTTTAAGATGACCCAACTGCATTTTCCCTTAACTGGTGCAAATTTTCCACCTACGATAGACCTACGGGAACGTAGGTCCACCTACGAACCAGCTGGTAATCCATAGTCTTGTCATAGAGTGGTTTAAGGGAGTTAGTATTGAGCGAGGTCACGGACTAGTGACCGCGTGTGACCTAAGATCAGTATGTCAGTCCGTCGTCCAAGACCTTAAACAAAATTTTTCTAGGCTGAATTTTTGAAGTTTATGATCCAATCGCACGGTTGTGAAGGACAGAACGTGGTTCATACTACGTCTGTCGATGCCAGTTGGTAGCACTTCAAATTTTTTGAGAAAAAAAATAATTTTTGGTCTTTTTTGGCTACGGGGATTGCTTAATTATCTCCCCCTAGAAGGGGGGGCCCATTCGTTCTCAGAATTAAGGGGACAATCTAGCTTAATGAGAGGGAGAGAGATGGAAAAACCCCACTACTAAACACTAACAATGAGTTATGACTAAATTGAAAGTTCTTAGTACATGCAATATGCTAAAAAATGAATGTACAAACTGACAGACATGATTCAAAACTGAAATTACGCATGAATGAATGTAAAAACGAGGAGCAAACTATTACCCAAGCAGCGGAGTGGGATGGAAGGAAAAGGTAAGGATACTGGCTTTAATGGCAGCTTCTACTTCCCAAGTAGCTCCCTCTACGGAAGACTGACTCCTCCACAAAACATTGACTGAAGCGACTTCTTTGTTCTCAAAACCTTCTAACCTAATGGTCAAGAAGGTCAACTGTCAATCTCATAATAAGACTTATTTACTGCCCACTCTCTAATGACGCTTAATAAAAAGGCTGGGTCAACCTCGCACTTTTTCAAGGTGAGATGTGGCAGACCGATGCACCTGCTGCTAATTTTGCTAATAACTCGCCTTCATATGCCACCTTGCCAATCCTTTCAAGATCGTGTCAGGCTACATATACAAGAACTGAGCTTCCCTTTCCTTTCCAAATCGATCACCCCTTCATGGTGAAGACTTTCAGAAAAACCATGTCATCAACTTGGAATCCTAGTTCCCGCTCCTTACATTTGCATAATATTTGACCGTCTTTGGGCTGCTCTAAGTTATCTCTAACGGGAGTTGTACTTTCTCCATAGCATAAAGGACCGAATTTGGGCCCTCCTTCACAAGTGCTTCACCTAATTCAAAACCAAACCAACAAGAGACCACATCTACACCATAGAAAGCCTAATAAGAGGAGGCCCATCTGAATGCTGAAATGGTAGCTTTATGTTAGAAAAACTCAATAAGAGAAGGTGATCCTCCCAACTAACTTCGAAATGATCACACAAGACTCAACAGATACTCTAAGGTATGAATGGTACGCCTTGCCATCCATCCGTCTGTGTGGATGATGAAATTTATAATAAGGTTAACTTGAGTTACCAAGACCCCTTTTTGAAATGACTTCCAGAAATGAAAGGTTAAACTGAGAGACTCTATATGAGATATAGACAAAGGAACCCATGCAATTCTCACAATTTTAGTCAGGTAAAGCTTGGCATAGGTCCTCTGCCGAAATTTGCTCTTATCTTGACGCCAAAAAAAAGCGAGAAAACTTGTCAAACTCCCCCCCCATAGCAACTATCACCAAATTTTTACTAATGCTGTCTGCGGAGTACGAGTAACCTTGTGATGACATCCATATTGATCACATCCCAATTCCAAGTAGGAATATCGATCTCTTGAGTCTACCTCCGGTTTGCTGTTTAGCGTGACTTGCTTGCCATTGAGGTCACTTACTCACAAAGTGTGACATATACTTCTTCATGCCGTCTTCCAACAAACAGGACTTCGCGCAGATCTGATACATCTTAGGGCACGCTGGATGAATAAATATCTGGAGTATGAGGCTTCTGCAAGAATATGTTGCCTCAAACTCTCCCACATAGGACACACACAATCGAATTTTGGTTAGCGAAGTACACCATCTCCCCTGGGGACGAAAAAACTCCACTCTATGATTGTTGGATGCCGCTCCCTTATAGTTCAAGAAAGACGGATCATCTCTTCGCTTTTCCTTAAAAATCCACTTACAAAGAGATTTCGTCCCAATTCTGGAATGTTATACCGTGTGGGATAGGCTCAATAAGGCGAACTCGCCAAGCGAGCAAGCCAGTGAACATCCTCACTAGATACTTCTTTTTTTTCCTCAACATGTGCTACATTACCATAGATTAATATACTAAGAGCATACAACCAATACATTCGCCCTGCCGGATGGATAATGACACAGAGTCATTTCATAATCCTTAAGGATTTCAAGCCAGCTCTCTGGTGAAGATTCAAAACTTTCTGGGTGGTGAACACATTTTACTAAAGGCTATTATGATCTGTGAACACATCACAGAACACCATACATGTAGTGTCTCATATCTTGACTGTAAACACACTGCCTGCAAGCTCTGAGGGTAATGCGTTGGATAGTTATTTCTCATCACCTTAAGCTTTCTAGAGACCTAAGATAATAACCCCGCTGATCTTTGCATCAAAACAAACCAAGGCCAAAATCTAGCATGCATCACTATAGATCACATAAACCATGTGAAACCTCTGGAGAGTCAGACAGGAGTTTGTAAGTCAATCTAGTTTTCAATTTTTTCAAAAGCTTTTATCAAATCATCTGAACCATGAATTGACATATTTGAGTCAAACCTAGTCAATGGTGGTTACTAGGGATTGAATCCTTCCAAGAACCTTCAGTAGTAGAGGTAGGTCTGGGCATTGACACTATTTATCTTGCTGTGAATTATACGTGGATCCCTTCGCTAGATAACAATGGAATAAAAGGAAAGCACGGATGAAACCAAAACTAACATTACTAAACTTAGCAAATGACCGGCGATATTTGCAGAGTTTGAGGAACAACTTCAACTGAACTTGCATGTTCATCCTCTCCTAGAGTAAAATGGGATTCTCATCAATGAAGCACGATAAAGAACAAGTCTAAGTACGTTTGAACACTCTGTTCATCAAACACATGAATGAAAGTTCAGGAGACTGGTTAGTCCAAACAACATAACTAGGAAATTCATAATAACATACCGAGTTCTGAAGGTTGTTTTTGAAATGTCACTATCTATGATCTGATTATGATGATAACCCGATATGGAGGTCATCTTTTGACAAATAAACTAGCACCCTACAGTTGGTCAAACAAAGCATCCAACCTAGGGGATGGGATACTATTTTTGATTGTGGAAACTTGTTTCAACTACTATAGTCAATTCACATTCTTAGAGAACCATTATGCTTCTTTAAGACAATTGGTGCCACCCCATGGGAAATACTAGGATGATGAAACACTTATCTAGAAGGTTTCACTGCTCTTCCAATTCCTTAAAGCTCTGCTGGAGCTATTCTAAAGGCATGAACTAGAAATAGCGGTGGTATCTGGAAGAAGATAAATCCAAAGTCGATTCCCTTTTGGGAGGGCACCCCAGGAAGATCTTTTGGAAATACTTCTGGATATTTACAGACTACTGCAACTGACTCAAGATGATGGGTTTTTCAAGTCTAGAATCCTTAGCCCCGAACTAGATGATAGAGATATAACCTTAGATATATCTTCTGTCCGTAAGGTAAGGAAATAAATCGACCCAATAGGCGCTAGGACTAATACCCTTCTGCATTCTAAGATTGGTGCGTTTTGAAAACTTACAATTGACTGAGGCATAACAGAGTGGTTACCCAATCCATGCTTAGAATTGACATTGAAGTCTCCATTTATAACCTCTACTAGCTCTACTGAGGTGACTTTATGAGAGATGGTGTGAAGGGACCAATTTCTGGATACCCGTCTAGCTTTTAACTGGGTAAACGACTGGAAGTAGAGACTGAGAAGGGTTCTGAGAGGTTTATGTACTGATAATGATTTGGACTGCTATACTGCGTTAAAAAAGGCCAAGTCATCTCTATTGTCTCCACTGACTGTGAACCATATTGAGTCACATCTTGAGTTTGTAGGTATGCCCAATCTCACCTATCATTACCAACTACTGAACATCACACCACAAATATTTTCTTGACTTCATCATAGCTTTTGTTAGGTCATTACCACACAGTGGGACCTAAAAACATAGACGGATTATCCTAACAAAATCACAAACTTGGGCTACCCATGATGATCAGTTTATTAAGTAGGGAGCAGAACCTGATCATGGTATATAGTTGGTCATATGACCACAATGCTGAATTGAATTTCTGAAAAATTCTACATTTGACATTCCTTATTTGATATAGAGGAGCACTTTGTGTTAGCATTACGTGCATTAGAATTTCCATGCCTAAGCTCTAGAGAAGGCACGATCTCTTACGCCTCAACGTTAAGTTAGAATGAATTAGATCATACCTTACGCAGCGATAAGACTAACAAGAAGGTGAAGCAGTTTTACTAAAAAAACTTCTATAGCCTTCCCTCTCATTAGATGTGGTGCACTTCACACCCATGAAAAGGACTCTACTTAGTGAGACTTTTTCAAACATCCTCGGACTCTTGAACCTAAGTGCTATGATACCAAGTTTTGTCACGCCTCGGGACTACACCCTGAGATCCTGCGACACGGAACCTAGGGACCACAAGTGATCCATAGCTAACCCTTGCTGGCATGATATGAGGCATACTAAAGATAATAAAATATGGCGGAGAAGCTAAATCATACTTAAAATGAAAAGAAGAAAAAACCATATTCTATAACTAAGATATTTGAAAACAATGAGTTTAATACAAAAGAAATATTAACTTAACTACTAAGATGATCTAATATTGTATGAAAATAGGACTCTACTAGACTAGAGATACTGGCTTTTGAGGACAAATCCCCAGTAAAATCTAGCAAAAATGAAACTAATATGACTAATGAATGAAAATAAAAATCATGCGTTGTCCTCGGAGCAATGAGGAGCTCACCACTGAATCTGCTGAACTGTGATCAGGAAATCGATCTATGCGTTGATCTGGATGCTTGAGAACTTGAACTACATCACAAGAAGATGTAGAACATATATGCGTCAAGTACTTGAAACAGGTACGGCCCTGTAGGGGATATTAGAGTAAAGCTTGAAATAAAACATACTGAACAAGCACCAAACAAGTATAATACTTGAACGTGATGTGCAGTTTTTGAGCTAACTGGATGCAATGACAAATGTATAACATGTTGAAACGGAATAATGAATTATACTGATAAAGTGGTCAATGCAGAGAGAGAGTCTGACTGAACTGTGGAGACTGTAAACCGATAATAAAAACCACATGAGTTAAATGTGGAGTCCAATGTATAAGCCTCTTATCGAGGAAGACCCAACTATACACTTGCCAAAGGTATAAAGCATGCTGGCATGATCATAAACTGATTGCCCAAAAAAGGGACTTACAACCATTGGCGCTTAGTGTTCGGGACTATTGGGTACGCGAACCCTAGTCCAAACTCGGTTATTATGGTACTCCTAATGAATCTGTAAATTAATTAATGATATCTTAAATGTCTTGAAGTATACTGGATAGTCAAAACTGAAAATGTAAACTGAGAATGCAATAATTAATCTATCCTTATGCATTTATAAGTAGGCATATATATTTAAGCGTCTGAAATATGACGACCTAGCAGTGTAATTCAAGAACCTTAGAAAAAAGAAATATACAAGCAAGGGCGGGTTCTGAAATTCAGCGAGATATGAGTAATAATGATAATCTGATTTGATTTGAAACAGATATTTAATAAATTCATGAAAGTTATATCAAAGTTCTGCTAGAAACCTAGGTTTAATATGATAAAGAATCAAGAACTGACTGAACTAAGGATCTACCACATGGGCGAAAGGAACCATATGGAAACATCCACATACCCTGGTATGAATCTACGGAAAAAAAACTTAAGATTTCAGGGCTGGAAATGCGGGAGCTTGTGGCATTCTTGTTGAACTAGGGGTCCTTGAGATTTTTTTTCCTACTCTTGCCTTTAATTTTATAGTTATGTTTAATAATTTGACTTGAATATGTTTTTAATATGTTTGCTATAGGCCTAAACTGACTAAAATATACGAATTATTTAGTGTCACAAACGACTAACTTTGGGTTTTTATAAAAGAAGTGGAAAGCTAAAAAAGACACGCATGGGAAGGTTGTGTCTGTCGGGCCCTAACGAAGGCTAGGATTCGACACAGGCTGTGCGATGTACCCGACGCCCGCCGTTGGGTCAGTTGTGCAAGGGCCTGATCGACTAGGCTTACTAAAATGGGCCAGAATAAATTTGTACTCAGAGGGTTGATTTAGCAAGGTTGGTGGATATGGAAAAATAATTCAACTTATCTATCTGTGGGTAAGTTATGGGAGACTCAATTCATTTGTGCTAAGAGTTTATGATCATTTAAGTTGATCCCCACTATCTTTCCCCTTAATTGGCTGCAAATTTTCCAACATTACGTTCGGCCTACGAACGTAGGCTCCACCCTACATAACCATGCTGGCATCCATGCTCTTGTCAGAGAGTGGTTCTGAAGGAATCTTGTCGCAGTCATGACTACGGAACGTAAGTCAGGCCAGGTGTCGGCAAGATTAACCAATTTTCTATGCTGAAATTTTTGGGAGTTTCTGACCAATAGACGGTTTTGCAGGCGGAAGTGTGTTCAGGATACGGCTCTGGGCTATTCCACCGTTGGTAGCACCTGCAGATTTTTCTGAAAAAACTAATTTTTTTTCTGTTTTGGCTACGGGGTGTTACATGAAGCTTCTTCTACTTGTTTATAGTTTTGTTTTTGGATGGATTTGAGGCTGAGTATTTTATCATATTTAAGAGGATTACATGTTGGATTTGACCGAATCACTCCCTCTAAACTCCTACATTTATGTTGTGATAAGCTAACATCCCCGCGCTCCTATAGATAGATATCTTCATGTTTGTTTTCATTGATTTCATCATGTGTGAAATCCATTGATTTCTTATTTTAAAATTAATTACCAGTGGTTTGAAATGAGAGAATGAGTTTATGTCCTAGTTCATTCAATTAATGTACAAAATGAAACTTTAGAACATGTGGAAATATGGAACCATTTTGTATTTAATTAAATTGTCTGGAAAGATGGAACCATTTTGTATCTAACTAATTTGTTTTCTTTCTCTAATTTGTACTTGCCCAATATTGATTTCAGTCTTGTGATAGGTGATAGTCTAGATTAAAAGTTTTTTTTAGTTTACATATCATATGACTTTTGATCTAAAGATTGAGACTTGGTCAGTCACTACTTCTTTCTGTCTTATTTTCATTAAATATGAGTTCTTTGTTGAAGCATAATGCTTAGTTCTTGCTTATCAAGTTGGAGTTAGAGGCTAAGTCCATGCCCGTTTAACTTTCATAAAGTGTTTTGATGATTGTTTCCTCTTTATTTATATATAACGTTGTTTTCTCCACTCCATGACACACTTCTTCACCTAGTAATGAAAAGTCCATCTATGTATTCTCAAAAAGTTCATAAAAAATGAAACAAAAAAATGAAGAAATAAACTAGTTTTGAAGATTTGCATCCCTCCATTATGTATTGATTGTGAAATTGTGGATTGTAAACATTTTTTCATAGGGAATCCTGTTCAAAGATTGGTTGTTATTTAAATCCGTCCTAAAAAACCAAGACCGTCCAATAGATTAAAAACAAAGGGGTATTTGTCTACTCCGTCCGCTCATCCTGTTGATTTGTTAAACAAGCATGTCTTGGCCAACATTTGAGATTGATGGAAAAAGTTTCAAAGTCGTCTTGTCCTTAGAGTAAAATTATAGCCTTAGTTCGGGTCATCTAAGAACCCGCTAATTGTTCCATACTTTGGGTCCCGGTAATTGATTTTTAGCATGTATTTGTTAGTTAAAACAGCATTGACTCTCCTATCTTTGCCTAAAATTGAAGTTATTTTTCCTGGTTGTTAGTTTGCTTTCTATTTCGATGGCCGATATGGAGGTTTTGCTCAACAACATCCTTCTCTTTTGAAAATCTTGTATTTATCCATGCATAACATTGTTAAATTTTGTCAAATTAGAGTCTATCATACCAAAGCATGTAATTTTTTAATTTTCTAATTATGCGGTATTTTCCTTTTAATATTTTGAGAATGTCTGTTGGTTAATAATTGTGTATTCCCTGTAATATGTACATAAGTATATATATATATCTTAATAATATATATAACACACACACAAAAAAAAAATAATATGTGTGATATTGTTTAATGTCCGAGTTGTTTATTCAAACATTGTCATGTTAATTTGGCTCTTTGTTCTCTCTTTTAAAGTCCATTGTTTCTGTCTAAATTTGTGATTCTTAAAGTGGTTTGGTCTTGAATTATGTATTGTTTTAAGTTTACATTCAGGTTATTTATTTTCTAATATCGCTAATTCTCGTCCATTTATTGCACTGTAAAATCTGCCCAAGTCCCACGAAATCAGCTCTTTCTTACTCTGAGTTTGCCGCAGAGGTACAAATTTCCGTCCTCTCAGAGTCAAAGTACAAAAGACCGATGACACAGGTCCTGAATGAAGGGACAACCAAAGTCTACCTCCCCCTCCTTTTCCCCCACCCCCTACCCCCACTCGTCTGCCTTGCCCTCCTCACCCCTCGCCCCCTTCTCTCTCCTTAGAAGAATTTGAAGATATGGGCCCAAAAGCGGCCCAAATTATTCGTTAAAATGTTGGGACTTTTGTTATTTTTTAGCCCTAAGCCCTTGTTATTTGTATTATTATTTATGATCTTGTTAGTTTAGGACAACTGCTAAATAAAAATAGGCTAACAGCCCCCAAAAAACAAATAGTCCAATTTAAAAAAAACCACCGCTCCATGAGAACAAAACCGGATTTGGACCGAACTTGCTTATTGATAATTGTTATTAGCTTTATTGTTGGAAAAATACAAATTCCCCAAAAGGAGATTCATTTCATTTTTAACAAAACAACCAAAACGATCGTTTCTAAAAAGACTTAAAAATTAAATTTTACAAGTCAAAGTCTCAATTAGATAGTAAAATCAACACTTCACTTTTCAAATAACTCTAGAAAATATTTCTTATCGCAAAATTAAGTTAAGGTTTATCCAAACAAGGAAGTGTTGGATATTCCGAGTTATTAAGGATAGAGAAAATATTTAGGAGTTAAATACCATTCCTAAAATATATAATAGCAATCCCGAACCCCCTTAAACTTTTTTCAATCGGTATGCTGTTGTAATCGATTGAAAAACAATTTTCTTGATTTTTGCTTATAAAAATAGAGTGGCGAATCTCACAAAAGTCCAAAACTTATAAAAAGTACTTTCTAAACATAAAACAAGCAATAGAACTCTGTGGGGGGACTTTGAAGAAATTCTAAACCTAAAAACTAAACATGTTTTGGCTATGTGGATAAATGTTTATTTGTTTATTTATCGCTTTATTAAACTGTTGCAACTTTCATGGCATAACATCTTCCATAAAACGACGATTATTTTTATTATCTCTTAAAAGATGATTATGCAGGCTCGCAGTCATTCGTTAACCAAATCTTTCTCAGGGCACCCCGACGAATGTAGTTGGCGACTTCATAGTCAACGGTCGTTTCTTATCCCAGCCTAAGTAGTCCGGTTGGGTCACCATTTCCATTATAAATAAGACCTGCTCCTAGTAAAACTAAGATAGAGCTAAACAAAATACCAAAAGTGTCTCATTTACCTAAGATCACCCAACAATCAAGGAGTGTTGGACCCATTAAAAAGATCGCCCAGAGTCCAAAGTGCCCACGGCTCGATCGTACAATTATACTTATATGATATTTGAAGGATGTTTGTGTGTTTGACGGATTTTTGTGTCTTGGGGGAGGGTGGCAACTAAATCTTTGTATATTTTTGTAGATGTCAAGTCAATTCCTAAGTTTCAAAATTGTCACTAAGAGACTAATATACCGTGGTTTCACGATACTTTTAATGTTTTTTCCTTAAGTTTAGTGTGTGTCTAAAAGCCTTTTTGTATTGATTTTTATGCAAGTTTATCTTTAATTGTAGGAAATCATTCCAAAGATGAACGCGAAGTTTGAGCAGAGAGGGATAATGAAAAAGAGACCACATACGGATCCTGGTGTGACGCCGTCGTCCGAGGGCTAATTTTGGTGCTTGCTTTTGTGACGGTACCGTCGAGCTGGTGACGGTCCGTTTTTAGGTGCAGCATAGAGAAGCTGCTGTTGAAAGAAGATGCGGAGAAGTCGGACTCAGTGTGGGATTCGGAAGTTAGATGGACTGTCATAGAATACGCGGTCCGTCTGTGTGTTCGCTTGCAATGATCAGAGATGGAATAGCCCTACGTACCAATTTTCAAGAAGTTTAAGTGTTATAGAACGGAGACCCCCGATGGACCGTCATGAACGGTCCGTCATACCTGACGTTGAGGGTAATGAAGAGAGAAGAAGAAGAATTTTTGAAGTATGGGACAATGGAGGCTATGACGGCCTGTCGTGGCCACGACGGTCCGTCACGAGGTCCGTCGACCCAGCCGTGTTTTGACAGATTTTTAATAATTAGAGTCCTTCTTTTATTAGGTTTCATTTTTTTATAAATAGTTCAAAAAACCTCATTTTTGGGGTTAAACTCTTTGTTAGTTAGACTATTTGTTGGTTAGACTCTTTGTTAGTAGACTCTTTCATATTAGGATTTTGATGTTGGAACTTTTGGGAGAATTTTATTCTCTTTATTCAAGTATGAAGGAGTAATTTCAGCAATTGTTTACACTTTTCTGGAATTGATGTTGGTGATTTGTTGATAATCAAGTGAATTGGGATTGATTCTTTCTCATTTAAAGTAAGATCGCAGGAATTCTTATATTAAATCATATGAATTATTGCGATTATGCATATGCGGTAACTAACCTCCATAACCAGGGAGTGGGAACCATAGCGTAATATCAGGTAAAATCAAGGGGTAAAATAATAATTTAAGAATAGTGTCTTGCAAGTATTGATAATTATGTTTTTTAGAAGTCTTTTTAATGGATGGCCAACGTTAAAACTCGCCTTAATGCTTCTTGCCGGACCAAGTAGGTAGATAATAGGAAAAGAATTATCAACATATATTTAGTGTATGCTATCTAATAGGTTAGTGTCATTGGTACGAGGTAATAAATTAGTCAAATATCGAATACAATGCTTATAGTTAGAATTACTAAGTTAGGAACCTGTGGGGAACACTTAAACCCTAGTTTCTTTTATTAATTGATTAAATTCCAAGATTTGAATTTGTTAGTTGTTTACTTTACTTTAGCTAGTTATTTTCATTAATTTAGAAATAACCCCCCCTTTTATTGTCTTTTGTTTTCTAAGGAAATAATTGACTAGATTAAAGGTAAGTCGAAACTATTTTCTCCTGAACGTCCCACCTCCATTCAGGTGGAGTATCTTTACTTGATACAACGATATTACTCTTATTGAGAAGTAAGTTTGAGAGTATCCAATTTGCGTTGAACGCTTGTGCGAGAAAGTGGCTTTTAGACGAACTTTGGAAACTATTACCAACGTTAAGTCGATATTTTTCTTATTTTATTTTTTTAATATTTTTTATTCTTGCCAGAAAGAATTATTCTTTTTGTATCCAAACACACGAAGAGGCAAAGGACGAACCCTTCGCCTTGTTTACATCGATCCCGAATGAGAGCATGAGACTACTCAATATGACTTGATGAAACTTGGGTATGAAACGATGATGATCCAAACCAGAAATCCCCGCCCTCCATTTATTTTCATGTCAGTTATTATACCGATTGATCCGAGGTGAAAATTAACAAAGGGTACAAAATCATGCTCCACGCCCTCAAGAGTATCAGAGGTATAATAATATTGCATCTTTGATGCGCCAATTGTCTTGCCCCCTTACAACAAGGCATCCACACCTGTTGTGGTAACTAGTATTCTGATGCAAGATGCTCACTGTCTAGAGGTTTGTTTTTAGGCGGCCTTATGAGGACCACACATGACCATATAGCTAAGGTAAGGGCAGTGTTGTAAAAGTTTTTTAGGGAGGCCTGATTGGATTTATTGTAATAGGGCAAGAGTATTCCCCATCATTGAGGGAGATGGAGGATTTTTGTCACTGAGCTACCTTATAACTCAATTTTTTACTGAACAATGTAAGGGAACGTTCTTAGCCACTTGTTACCCGGTATCCAAGAAAAATACCCAAAAGACGAGTGAACAACTTTGGGTCACTACCAAGAGTGAGTTTAGTAGTTTGGGATAGATTTACTTCTTTTTTAGAACGTGTCACAATCCCGCATAGATGATGAGTCACTGAAGGAATACTTATGAGGGGACAGGATGATAATAAAAAGCGGTTATGGATCTTAGTGGGTGGTCTTAGGGGAGTGTCATTATGTCGAGATTGCCAAAAAAGTTAGAGAAATCTCCCGGAATAAGAAGTTGAGTACTAGGACGTCAGAGACTGGGAAAAAATACCTTCGCAATGCAATTCCGCTCAACAACACCATCCCACAGATGAGATTCATGAAGAGATGGGATCAGAAGAGAACTGATTGGGGTTGGTATTAAAACATGTCAATGGGGGTTCATAAAGATACTAGTTAATACTTGTCCTAAACCACCACAACCAAAAGATGAATGTTATTAGAAAGATAAGTCCATGCGCTAAATGAGCCAAAAGGGCGTGGTTTCGCCACGTGACACGTATCAAATCAGGCAAGAATGGCGACAAAGGTCAAGGACAAAGGCGGATTATTGGTATTATACTGTGAGGGTCATTATATCCGAGATGGAAATTACAATCGCGACAACAACTTCAAAAGGGGTAACTATGGTAACAAAATAAATGATAGGAATGGCCCTACTGTTCCTCCCTCAAAATCGTTTTGAAGTTACTCCTACGGAGGTGGAGGTATGGTGCGAGTTAAGGATATGTTGCACAAAATGATGAGGAGGTTGATGCTAGTGATGAGGCACACTAAAGAGAGTTAGGAGTGATTAGCGGGTATTGGGCAGAAGTCGATAACATGCAATAATCGGATTAAACCAGCTTAATTACAAATGGACAATTATCTACGACTGTGTAAATGTGAACACACGTAAACGGGCCATCTTCCTAGCAACTCTATCTCAGCCCAATAATCCAAGATGATTATGTTACGCATTGTGAAAAAGATGAGATGGTAAAATACGGCATTATATAACAACGTTGAAGCAGTTTTTTCGAATGTTCCCTTTGGAGAGTAGAAGTAAGAGCTTTAGAACAAATTCCCGGTTATTCAGTTATGAAGATCTTGGTTACAAAAAAAGATCAGTCTTTTAAGGATGAAGATAGAATGCACAACATTGTTAGTGTAAATTGATGATCAAGATCTCTGGTACAAAATAAAAAAGATACGATGTGCATTCACTATCCTTGTACAATCGGGGTTAGTTTACCATTTGGAGAAAGCTTAGTGATCTGGTGCAAGCATAAATCTCATGCCCTCTCGATTTTACAGATAGTTGGGTTTGAGTGATTCAAAATCCACTGCATGCGGCTACTGATAGCCGATTCGAAACAGTAAAAAGGCCATAGGGATATGCACGAAAGGTGCAGTAAAAGTGGAGTCGTTCATTTATCGGGCAGATTTTGTTGTATCTTGATATGAAGTGATTTTGACGCGCCCTATTATTCTTGGGAGGCCATACTTTAATACGGTAGAGCTTAGTTGATATGGAAAAGGGGCAGATAAATTTTGGTTGCAACAATGCAGCAAGTGACCTTCAAATTTGTGGTCCATGAGGCAGAGTGGTTGAGTCTCCAATCGGTATTGCTAGATCCTACAAAGTTGGTGAGTTCATCGGAGACCCAAAAAAGAAGAACGCCTAGGTGTAGAGGCATTAGGAAGGGATAAGAATTTGATAACGGATGTTATTGAAGAGTAAAATATTCGTCGCGGCTCTTGATCAGGTGATGTTGGGTTGAATTCGAAGATCTGAGTTAGACATGAAGAATGGCGAGTCTCACCCGACAAAACCATCTATAAGAGGAGGCTCAAAAATTAGAACTCTAAAAGCTCTCCACCTCCTCTCAGGTATGAATTATTAGGACATGGTGACCACGTTGCCGGGTATCCTTGGCATCGGATCTGAATGAACAACCAGGTGAGAGTTTGGTGGAAAGTGCAAAAAAGATCAAAAGGAGCTATTAGTGGACTATTGGGACATTATTGGGACCATCCCGGTATTTGATCAAGTAAAATCCAACTAATGCCGGATATACGCCAAGTATTGAGCACAGAGACGCTTAAATCACCTTTATGAAAAAGGTCGTGAAGACAGAAGAAAGCATTAAATGGTTGGATGCCAGAGTACTTATCCGATAGCCGATATTTGTTGGTATGCCCTGTTGTTCAGTTGGATGCCTAATGAAGGGGGGGGAAATAACTGTGTCCAAATGAGAAAAATGAACTGTTCCAATGGACCGGTGACTAGATAGATGATTACCATAAAGAAGCATGGACAGAAAAAGCCATTTTCCATGCCCTTCTGGATCAGATGTTGTAGAGACTGTCGGAAAAGGGATGGTATTGTTGTTCTGCTTAGAATTCGGCGTTTATATGAATCAAATTCTATTGCCACTTAAAATCAGATAAAACCACCTTTAATTGTCCATATGGGACCTTTGCGTCAAGAGAATGTCGTTTGAGGTGTGCAATGCACCGCCACATTCAGAGAAGTATGATGTTGATATCTACGACATGGATGGAATATTACTATTGAAGTTTTTCTGGATGAGTTTGTGGTGGGTAGGGTAATCATTTGAGAATGTTTGAACATTTAATGAGGGTCCTTAAGAGAGTGAGACGCAATAAGTATAAATTAGGGAAAATGCCAATTATGGTGAAAAGAGGTATTGTTTGGGTCATAGCCTTTCATTAAAAGGCCATAGCAAGAGGTTGATCGAGCTAAAGTCGAGGTAATAGAGAGACTTTCCCCACCTATGTCTGTAAAAGGTGTGAGAAGGCTTTTGCGGCATGCAGGTTTACAGAGATCACAACGATTTTTCAAAATTGCACATCGTTAGCAAATGCTAAAGGAATATTGTAAATTTTTTTGATGCATCTGTCTTAAAGCATCGGCGAGCTAAAAGAAAAATTGGTTCGACACTATCATTGTTTCTACGGATGTGAACAGTCCATTTGAGGGGATTGTGTGTTGATGCTAGTGGGGTTTCTCTTGGTGTAGTAGTGGGACAAAGAAGGACAAAATCCTTCACCCTATTTACTATGCCAGTGACGCCCTAAAGAAGCTTAGAAGAACTACACAATTAATGAGCAAGAACTCCTTTGCAGCCAGGTCTTTGCTTTGAAAAATTCCTCCTATTGGGTGAGGTACTAGAGTTTAGTGCATAATGAACATTCAGCATTTAGATATTGATGGAAAAACAAGGATGCGAAAGTAATGAGTTTGATTCGTGGGTATTACTTCTTAAGAAGTTGACTTTGAAGTGAAGGGGATAGAAAAGTTAGGACCTGAGAATCCATTTCGATTTAACTTGTCCCGCCTCGAAGATGAAATATGATAGTAGAGTTAGGGTTTATAAGACTAATATTTATGATACTTTCCCCATGATCAGGTAGGCTGCCTCAAAAGACTTGATTCCATGGTTCGCAGATTTCGCGAACTATCTGGCTAGTGATATCATCATCGGACTGGTCATTTCATCAAAGAAAAAAGTTCATGGACGATGTGAAAAAAATCTTTGGGGATGACCATACTATTTTGGAGTTTGTTGCTAACGGCTCTTATTCGGTGTGTGCTGCCAGAATGTGAGAGTTGAGTTGTTGGAGAGGCACGCCTTCTCCCGTTGGTGGACATCAAGTGGTATCAGACGCTCATAAAATTACAATGTGTTCTATGGCAATCTTCATCAAGATGCTCAGAGTTGCAAAGCATGTGATAGAGCCAAAAGAGGAGGCATTCAAAAAGAAGAGCTCCCTCTAAACTCCATTCTGTGATTGAGTTATGTGATGTTTGGGTATGAATTTATGTGTCCTTTTGTGAGTCTCATGGAATACGTATATTTTAGTAGCGATTGAGAATGTATCTAACATGGGTGGTAAGACTTCGCCTACTCAAACAAGAGGTAAGAGTTACTTGCATTCTTGAAAAGGAATATATTCTCTCGATTTGGTACCCAAGGGCAATTATTAGTGATGGGGATCCACTTTTGCACAAATTTTTCAAGGGGATTATTGGAGACAAATATGGGGTTCTCCATAATGTTGCCTCCTTACCATCTTCAAACTAGGGGCAAGTTGAAATGTCAAAATAGGGATATAAAAACAGATATTGTCAAAAACAAGTGAATGATATAGAACGGATTGGCAAGGACGCTTGATGATGCTTTGGGATACCGAACAGCGTATACAAACATCGATAGTATGTCCCCATACCACATTTGTAAATGGGAAAGATTGTCACATTTCGGGTGAACGGGAGCACCAGAAGCCTTGTAGGATATGAAGAAGTGAAAATGGATTGGAACGGAAGCTTGCCGAACACGGTTAACTGGGTGAATGAATCGATGAATTCAATGAATGATTATGAAAGCTCATCCTCTACAAAAGTAAATTGAAAAATATCCATGACCTTAACAGTGAAAAACGAGATTTTAGGGGTGGGGTTTGGTGCTTTATTTCAATTCTAAGTTGCGCTGGTTCCGGCAAGCCAAGTTCCAAATGGACTGGCCGTATTGGTTACTCCAATTTTCCCTCAGGAGCGTGAGTTGGAAACCAAGGAGGGTTGACGATTTAAGGTGAAAATGGACAAACGAATAAAATCTATTTTTTGGATGCTGAATCAGGACAATCAAGTGATTGAGGTATACCATCTTGAGATGGGGTTGTCTGAGTAATCAAGTGTTCAATCAATCGGTGCCGGACGTAAATCGGCGTGGTTGGGAGGCACCCCAATACTTATAGTTTTTCTTTTAGTAATGGTAGGCATTTCTACTAATGGGTTTTCAATTTGAAGGTAGCAAATCCCGGAAATTCTGCAGGAAATCATTATGCAACAAATCACTGACGGATACATCGACAACCGTCACGCATGCGACGTACCTCGCATGAATCAGTAGTGCCCGGTAGTCGTTCATTTAATTGAAAATAGGGCACACAGCGATGAACAATGATGACAGTCACATCGGCGACGGAGTTGCGGGGACAGTTGCGTCATTAACAGCATACCCAACCCCAACCCAGTTGGGGTATTTTAAACAGTGTCACAGTTAAGAAAAAACCTATGCCCCGTCATGTACCATTTCACTTCCCTCGGTCTCTAAGTTCCCTCCCTTTTTAAACGCCAACTTACAAACAGCTCGGCGTCTCTATAACTGATCACTTCCCAATCCAAATTCTTGAAAATTCTCCTTTCTCCGTGGTCGGAGAGTGTGTTGTGGTTCTGCTCTGAAACCCAAGTGCGCCTTTGCTTGTTTTCCCCCTTTCAGGTATGTGTTATTAGCTCTGCCCATTTACATTGCATTTGGGTTTTTTAATTAGTATAGCCTATTTCTTTTTGGTGGGTCTTAATTATTTGATCCAATTTTTTTCTAACCTACATGAGAATCCTTCGAAGTTCCTTGTTAAACTCGATAAAATGGGTGCTTTAGATTGCTAGTTTTGTAGTATTTCAGTTAGAAACAGGTAGGTAACATTACGTACGCCATTTGAGTTATACGGGATGATGTGGCCTATCAGGTATCTGTCACTGATGAGAGAATGAGACCCTAGACGGACCGTCGTACCATGACGGGACCGTCCATACGGTTATCTTCCAGAACCCCCCCAACCTATTGTTTTATTTAAGTGTAAACCGCGCACACATGCGACGAACCGTCGTTCCCACGAAGGTCCGACCTGCACAACCGTCATGGTTGTCAGAGACCCTTGTAATAAGGGTCTCCAACTTTTTCCAAGTGTCCCCTAACGGACACATGCGACGGACTGTCGTTCCCACGACGGTCCGTCCTGCACAACTGTCATGGTTGTCATGGACCCTTGTCCTATGGGTCTCCATTTTTTTTCCAATTATTTGTGACGGACATCTACGAAGGGCTGGTACCCTCGATTATCCATGCTGCACAACCGTCTTGGGTGTCAGAGACCCTTGTCCTAAGGGTCTCCAACTTTTTCCAAGTGTCCTCTGACGGACATCTACGAAGGACCATCATTAACTTGACGGTCCATCCTGAACAACTGTCATGGTTGTTTGAGACCCTTTTCCTAAGGGTCTCTAACTTTTTCCAAGTGACCTCTGACTGGCATCTACGATGGACCGTCATTAACACGAAGGTCCATCCTGCACAACCGTCATGTTGTCAGAGACCCTTGTCCTAAGGGTCTCCATTTTTTTCAAAGTGTCCTCTGACAGACATCTACGACGAACCGTCATACCCTCGACGGTACGTCCGGCACAACCGTCATGTAGGTCAGAGACCCCTCTCCTAAGGGTCTCCATACTTTTTCTAAGTGCCCCACGACGGACATCGATGACGGAACGTCATTGTCATGATGGTCTATCCTGCTAATCCGTCCTAACTGTCAGAGACTTTCCTTCAGGGGTCTCCACATAAACATAAGTGAAGTAATACATGACAGACCCCATTACAGTCCGTCATACTAACGATGAGTCGTCACCTGGTCCGTCATGCTTCACTGTTATTCCAGAGATGTCATTACAACTTTGCTCTTATATTTATTTTGTGTCGTTTTTGGTTGTCTTGTTTGCTCCTTCTAGTACTAATATTGATTCTTTACAGGTACTATCTCCAACGGCACCAAAACAAGATCGAGTTTACGCACATGGGCGTTCAAAGTTTGTCCTGCCCGACTGGTTATAGGCTTTGATGATGAGCATGACCCTGAGTCGGTGCCCCCAGGCACTGACACTCCATCACGAGCTGCACATGCAACTCGAGCTACGCTAAAAAAGGTGGCGTCCGGCGTAGTCACTGCCTCTCAGTCTGATGAGGAGTGCACACTGACCGGTACACCTTCTGGGTCAGCTACACATGAAGAATGAGCATTTGGTTCCTTAGGAGTTTCATGGTCGGAGGAAGCCTCTGGGTCCACACAAGTCCCTGCACCCGCCACAGCTGCACAGTCTTCCTTGTCTGATGAGCCTGACACTCCTGATTTCACTCCAAGCTCACCGACTGCTGCTCTAACCCCAGTTGCCGACCAGCCAATAGATGGTGTGTCGACGGGCAATACCAAGTGTATTCAGAAGTAAAATTTCTAAATGATAAAGGCGTCATGACACGGACCCTTACACTAAAGAGGAGGGTCCTTACGGGAAGTCTACCCACCATTCCAATGATCCATAATCTCTTCACCAGCCACCGGCTACAGTGGACAGCTCGTTCTTTAGGCCTCTATAGTGAGGAGTTGGTCCGAGAGTTTTATGCCTCTTACGTGGCTACTCTTTGATCACAGATAGATAGGCAGGCTTCCCCCGTCAAACAGGCCTCACTTGAGCATGTCTGAGTTCGCGGCATACTGGTCGACATCTCCCTGTCTGCCATCCGTCGGTATCTGTACTGAGAGGATGTTGATGCCAACAGGACCCTTCTCACCGCCGAGTTTGACTACCAGTGGCAAATTGTAAAGGATGGCCGATTCTTGCATGAGCCATCACTGAGAGACACCACCAAGAGGTGGATGGACCTGTACTTTTCTATTGATGGAGAGGGTGTCGACTGGGTGATGGAGCTGAAGAGAGCCATCAAGAAGGCTTACTTGACCTTCACGGCTAAGTTCTTATGGTTGATTGTCCGTCACTGCCTTTCTCCCACGACTACAAATAATATAGACACATGGGATCGCGCAGTTCTGATGGCAGCGATGATAGCCAGGTTTAAGGTGGACTTCGTTTGGCTTCTACAGGAGTTCATGCACGAGAGGGCTTTCAAGGTCACAAACTATTACCCTGTTTGAAGCTGAGATTTTTTCTTATGCAGGTTCCAACAGGCGGCCTATCTGGCACCATGAGAAGCTCAAGACTACGCTGGGCCACTGTATATGGCATATCAGGGATTGAGGACACTGAGTTGGCTCACGCAGAGGGCCCCATGAAGAGTTGCCTCCACTTAGTTAAACATCTGGTGATACGGTAGGCCACATGCTTCGAAACAGCTACGCAGGCTTCTTCTGAATATACCACTTATAACCCCGGTCGAAGTCTAGCCCGGGTTGTAGAACTGCCCAAGCTCTTTTCTCAGCCCCTTTCCTCGTATGGCCCGCTTTCAGGTAGCAAAAAGTTGAGGCGCTAAGATTTTGTCCACACTTATGCATCAATCCAGCCTTGGATGCAGGGTTTATTACGAGGGGAAGGAGGGAGCGCTTGAGCGGGTAAAATGGTCCAGCACACTGAGGGAAGATCCATGAGGTTCATCAGCGCTTGGATGCTTTTGAGTTGCGTGGCGATGCGGGGTGCTAGCCCATCACCCATCAGGTAGACGCGTCGACCATCAGAGTGCGGTTTGAGAGTATGCGAAGCGCATATTGAGATGATCCTAGAGGGCTGGGTGCCTGATTCTGAGGACCTTATGCAGGCTTGCTGAAGACACAGTGATGGCCTACTCAGTCAACCAATTCTGAGATTCCAACACCTCCCCCCTCGAGAGCAGCCAAGAGGATCATAGGTTGAGTGGGAGGATGAGGCTAGATATGGAGAAGAGCGTTGAGATGGAGTCTGCGAGGAGGCGCTCGCGTTTGCTGATGAGGAGGCGGGTTCGGATCAGGTTGTAGGAGGTCAGTTGCTGAGGCATTCTAGTCTCCAGAGATGTAGAGTGGAGTGCGGGAGGCCACTACTGAAGTGTGGTGCTGATGAGAGACACTACTGAGGTTGTTCCACACTATAAGTAGTGGGTCCGAGGAACAGGAGCTACAAATTGCTTTCGTCGGCGCTTTGCGCCCCAGGTTTGCTTCACCACAATCTCGTACTCATTTTTTTTATGCATGAGACAATGATCTATTTTTTTTTGTGGTGGGGGAATGAAGGTGAGTGCTGGGTGAATTCTGAGTTAGCCAAAGTCACGATCTTTTGGGAGTGTTCTTGGCATGGGTCTTTTACCCTAAGAGACTAATTATTTTTATTGTTGAAACCACATCTATGTCACTATCTTAAGTACATGTTATAACTCTGAGCATGATGAGTCTAAAAACAAAAAATGCTATTCTGATGTAATGAAAAATAAGTCATGCTAGGCATAATAATTGATAAATGTGTGGTTCTAAGCATATGACATAGAAGGGTAAGAACACCACTGCAACCCCTAACTCTACGACCGAAAACTGGTTGATAATCTGGGTAGATATGTAATGAGATGTCAATTTAGTGTGAGGAAATTTGCATAGTTCATATTTATACGAGCTATGAACTGTCTGGTGTCCTGCTAAAAGTAAGCCGTAATAAAAAACAATGAGAATACCGGCCATAGGCCTTGTTCAATATAAACAATGTGAGACTAAAAGATTAAAAAAAGTAATTATGTAAAATTAATTCCCTCTTGATCCAAATAATTTAGCTAAAAATAAACCGTCTTTTTCACCCCACACTGATCTTTCTAGGGGAATATATGGGTGGTCCTGGTCTCTCCTTTGACATGGTGCACCTTCACGCCTTATGCCAAAACCCTAAGTTGGAGTGGCTAATGCAGTAAACAACCTTTTCATGGACCGACCTAATTGGGTTCCAGGTACTTGACTCATGGCAAAGCCATCATGATTTGGGGTGTGGGCTATTATGAGAATGCTCTGGAAGGTGGGGTTGGACTGAACAAAGATAGGGAAAGAACCAAAAGTAAAGGACTCCCGAACACCAGTTGAAAAGAAAAGTGAAATATATATTATTATATATATATATATATATAATATATTATTATATATATATAATATATATATATAATTATACCAAGAAATAAAAGGAAAAGAGTCATTTACACAAATGAAGAAAAGAAAGGGAAACAATTAGCAAGGTGAAAGAATATAAGAAATTGGCGCGAATAAAATGGTGGTATGTTTAGCCTATAGTCAAGGCGGGCAAAAAGTCACATTAAAAAAAAGTTTTATTTTTTTACCTCTTAAATATACCCCACCTGACCCTGAGCTATGTTCCAATTACGAAATTCCTAGTGTGATTTCTCTAAGAGTTGTATGACGAACATTAAAGCCGTGAAAATACGGGCCAGAGATGGCAATATGTATGAATGAGTTGTGAATTTGTTCTGAGAGTGAGTTTTGAAAAGAATCCTTTCTACTCAAAACTAAATCATTGTGTGAAAATGCGGATGTTGTTTGAAAGTGAGGGACACTAGTGCAATATTCGAAAATTAGGTCTCATGTGGAGGAAATTGAAGAGATAGGTGTTAGTGCGTGGTGCGTTGGTGTCATTGGTATGATTCACATAATTCAAGCCTACCTAATAGTGATAACATGCATAACTTGAGTGATTGATCGGAATTGATAGCCAAATGATGCGAAGCCTAAAAAAATGTATACTATTGTTCAAAATTTTGTAGTGAGTATGAGTGCGCGCTTGAGGAACAAAACCAAACGCATAAGTGAGGGTGGTTGATATACCGGCGTTTAACGATTTTTTAATGCTTTTCCAGAAGTTTAGTGTGTGTCCAAAAGGGGGGGGGGGGCCCCCTTTTGTGTATGATTTTATGTAAAGTTTTCTTTATTTGCCAGGAAATCTTCCAAAGATGAATGCGGAGGTTTTTGGAGCGAGAAATGCCAAAAGAGACCACACTACAGTAGCTATGTAAGGTCTGGAGAGCTTGTGACGGTCCTAGGTGGCATCGTCATAGAGAAAGCTGCTGAAGGAAAGATGGGGGAAGTTGATCAGTGTGGGATATGAGTTATGACGGACCGTCATTCGCCACGGACGGTCCATCCTGAGGTCGTCGCAAAATCAAGAGTCGGTGCAGACCCAATGGAAGAAGTTTAAGTGTAATGAAACGGAAACCCCGATGGACCGCATGCTCTGGACGGTCCGGTATACCTGTGTTGAGGGTATGAAGAGAGAGCAGCAAAAAGTTTTGAAGAAGTATAGGACGACGGAGGCCAGGAAGGCCCATCGTTGCCACACGTCATCACGATGGTCCGTAGACCCAGCCGAGTTTGACAGATTTCAGTAATAAGAATCCGTCAACTTATTAGGTTTTGTTTGTTATAAAGTAGTTGAAAAAACTAGTTTGGGGTGAGACTCTTTGTTGAGTTGGCCTCTTTGTGGTAGACCTTTGTTAGTAACTCTTTGAATTAGACTTTTTGCTTGTTAGACGTGCGGAGAATTTTAGTTCTCTTGTTTCAAGATGAAGGATTAAATTTGCAACTGTACCACTTTTTATGGAATTGATTGTTGGTAATTTTGTGATAATCAAAGGGAAATTTCTAGATCTTATTTATTTCTCATTAAAGTAAGTGCATGAATTCTTTATTATTAAATATATGAATATAGATTAAAGTAAGTCGGAACTATTTCGCGTGGGAACAATCCCAACCTCATTATTGGTTCTTTATGATACGACTGCTTTACTTCTTATTTGAGAAGAAGTTTGAGCGTATCAAAGACGATATTCTTAGTGTGGTGATGAAAAACAACCTTCAAAGACTTTCAAAAGAGAAGAAAATCTCGAATCACTGGCCACCTACTGAACAATGGACTATTAAGGTTGGGCCCAGATTATCAAGGTAATTACTCGGTCTAGAGCGGACAAAAGGATGGTTTTTAAATTTAGGGATGGCAAAATAACACCAACAATAGAGGAAATAAAAGATTGTTTGAATTCCATCGGAACGTGTGGCAAGAGGAAAAAATATCAAGATTATCACATCCGCTAACAGCTAGGCCGACTAGTGCAAAATTGAAAGACATCTTACTACTAGTGGACGCTGACTGGTTGGAAGCTCAAAATATACCATTAAGGAGTTTTGTTGAAAGGTGGGGGCACGACAGCTATTTCAAATTATTTATGAAAGAGTTCCATAACATAATACTTGGAGACAAACTAAGACTATTGCGTTCTCCGCATGCCTTTTAGGAACGATGGTGTTCTCTTAAGATGAAGGAAAAGAGGTCCAAACCTGGATTTTGATGGTTGTAGATGATATCTTCGGAGGGATTGGCAAAGAAGAGAAATCAAAGAAACACTATAGTTTGGCAATCGATTATTTTGGTGACATCTATATATCTAAGTTTGGTAAGAAAGTTATTCAAATGGTTAAAGGGATACAAAATTTTTCTTGATGGTTGGATGACTGGACATCTGTGTAAAAAATGGCAACCAGGCAAACAGGAGGTTCCAAGCCGAACCTAGACGAGGTCCTTGACAATTAAAAATTTTAGCTGAGCCTCAGTAAGTTCCTAATGCACACTACGAGGGAGGATGAAATAGGCGAGGTATTCTATGACTTGAGAGGAAGAAGGACATTACAATGGTGCTGGACAAAAAACTCTATGGTAGACGGAAGATCGTGGATCGGGGGGGCAAACGTACTTTTTTAGTCCTTCCTGACAACAGAGTGAAACGCGGGGACCGTGTAAATCACCTAGGTGATGCGGCAATTCGAAGGATACAATCTACACCTGTTACACGGGGTAACTAGCTCATTCGTCATTGATTACAATGGGTGTGTAAAGATACCTTTCGCCAACACCATCCTCTAAGAATGGGTCAGACACGTCAACTTAAACGGAAGTATTGCTGAAAATAGGTATGTAGCGGGATATGTTGACAAGTACAACAAATGATTGCAAGATGATTTGCTTGGTTTAGTGAACCGAGCATCACGCATGGGTCGAGAAATTGAAGACGTCCAAATGAGGCTCCAGATCCACGCATATCATTTTCAGCATGAATGGGATTCGACGAAGAGAGCAAAAGTACCTATCTAGAGAATTTGAAAGCTAGAGGGCCTTAGTTGTGATGTCACAAGAGTTAACCAATGCGAGGGCATGTTCGATGCGTATAGATACAACCTGGATGAGCAGATCAGCACTCTCCGGGCGTGCCACAATCTTCCAATGGGGGGGCCTCTGTTTGCTGAGCCATATATGGTTATCAAGCAAGTAAATAATCAGGCGAAGAGGTGAAAAATGAAAAAAGCTAAGGTGAGGAGCAGGACCGTTTAACTTTCATAATTCCCAGTGTCATAGTTTTCTATTTGTATTTGCAAGATCCCCTTTCCCGGAAGATGAACCCTCATTTTGACTAAAAAAACTTAACGAAAGTTAATTATTTGTGAAGCATATGGGGGGGGTGCAACATCTGTTTAAATACGCAATACATCCTTCAGATCGCGAGGCCAACCTTGGCACAAAGGTCCAAGCATGATTAGACGTGATTATGTGTGTTTTTAAAATTTTATGTGATAGTTTTTTTTGAATGAGGGCATCATTAAACCACTCTTTTTCAGAAATTTCCAAAAACAAAATATACACGTCACTATTACAAAATGTCCGACCAAATTTCCTGTCGTCTTAGATTTCTCAACAAAAACAAGTATCAAACCCCACATCCTAACGTTACTCGAATCTATAAAGGATAAACTCACTGCTATGGATAAAGACAAGGAATATCTAGACTGAACCAATCGAAAGAGAAACTGATCGGACTCGGAGGCAGTGAGGAACCGCTGATAATACATATTGTTTCCTCTGAGATCCCCAAGTTGGAGAACATTGAAAAAAGTTATGAGGAAGCGATCGCCCGCAAACCTTCTCTCGAATGACGTCTGGTAGAAGGGGACCAAAAAGTCACTCTCGAAGCATATCCACAAGAATATCGAACAAGGATGGAAACCATTTCATGCGCCCTCATTTTCGAGAACTTTCGAACTAGGTGTATGTGGAGGCCCATCGAAAGAGAATATTCCCAAGTGGGATCAGTGGACATCAGCAAGACTTGTGAGTGCCATCCCAACTAGAAAGGGCATACGATAGAGGAGTTCTTAGAGTTTAAGAATGTGGTCTGTGATTTGCTCGATATGGACAGTATTGCAAACAGTTTGGGTGACGGTGTCATCATCGCACGTGATGAACCGCGGCTCGACATACCAGTCACTAAGAAGACTATTATTTTATTGATCATTCACACCTTTCAAGGAAATAATATTGGAAGTCTATTCAGAATTGGTTTGAAACAGAGTCTTCACCTCTTTTATAAGGACGTGGACGTGTTATATTTCTTCTTTATTCGAAGTTAAGAAACATTGCCCTTATATAGCTGCAGATACACAACATCAAAAGTGTCCTTTTATTCAGTTACGATTGGAATATCTTCATCAGCATAAAAAATATGCAAGGCGAGTCTATTCCTCCGTGCTGATGTAACAACAAAAAGAAGAAACGACTAAATGAGGGGCCACCTTTTATCTTAAAAACTCTATTTTTATTTTGCCATTCCTGTATCGTTAAAATGTATGAATGAAAAACAAGAAGTTCCTTTTACGCGAACTACGTGTATGGGCCGAATCTCCTTGTGGGATACATATGCAACCTTTTCAAAGCTCGGCCCGATCTTTCAAAACTTTTCCTTCTAAATGAAATGCGAGGCTTAGATCACACAAACGTCAAAGCGATTTTTGCAACAAGAAGACCCTATCTCAACGTGATATTACCACTTTCTCAGATAATTCCATATTAAAATGGGAAAACTCGTGCTTATTCAAAAAAAACAATTTCCCCTTTAAAGCGTGGGTTTAGCATGTCCTCAAAACAAAACAAATTTGTGTGTTTCTTCTTTCTTCACTATGTGATATCCGCCAGTACGTATTCCAAAAATTAAATGAAAAATTTATTTTGAGTTGGTTTCCGCTACGGAAACTTACAAAGTGTCTGTGTCGATTCTTAATTAAATTGGTTATCATACATACTCACTAGATCGAAAGGGCATGCATATTCTTTCCACCTAAAGTTCAGACAAAGGGAAAAGCAGTAGTAGAGTAAAGTAGTTAAAGTAATAGTAAATGGGGAATAACAACGAAGAAATCAGTTGGGTGACTAACCATCTGCGGCTCAACCCACCATCGCAGATCACAAGAACGGATTAAGCAAGTAATGCAGCAGATCGCTGTGAAGATAAGAATGGAAAGCCTAGGAGACAGGGATTGCCTCCAGAGGTTTACGCCAACGCTACTACTGAATGGAACGCCTCAACTATACTTTCCTTTTCAAACATGGAACAGGATCAGAAACACACCATCTACTCCTGCTCAAAACCCGTCAGTCATCGAGAAACAACACAAAAACTAGTATGCCTTCAGACTCCTACCAGAATCCCACCACCTCCCCCCCCCCCTCAAAATCCAATCCTAAATACCACCTCTACTGCAAAACGCCCATCACCAAAAACGCTCCACTCCCACAAATTCCATTCCCAAACCTCTCTCAATCATCCAATCAACATACTAACCCCAAACCTTCCACAAAATTACTCACTAATCAAAATTCCAAAAGTCCCAGCGTTAGTAGCTCCACTTCTACATAGACTAAAACTCCTTTATTAAAATTTCGGTCCCGAATAAGCATTGAAGTGAATGGTTTGAGATCGGCCTTATGAGGATCAGGAAAAAGAGTGGAGGGTCAAAAGGAAGAGGCCAAAAATAATATTAACAAGGAGAAACCGCAAGACATGAAGGAAAGGAACTTTCGTGCTTTGCTTACGTCGATAGTTGAACTACAAGACTTAGGCATTCATCTGAATTTGGGACCTCCCAGGAGGGTTTCAAAGGAAAAATTTGAACAATTTGGAGAAGGAACGGGGAATTTTTAGCGCACTTTGAGGGACTGGACGATATACAATTTTGTAGGATTGAGAGGGATGAAACTTTGACGAAGGCAGCTTTAGCTGAAGTTTGAGCGGGGAGGGGATAAGCTCTGGAATGGAATGGTTTAGTCCACGAAACAGAACAGTGGACCAGTGGAATGCTTTCGATAAGGACTTCATCGAGCGTTTTGCCTACAATGTAGAGATCGTCCCTGATTGTTATTCCTCAGAAAAGATGAAACAAAAATCTAACGAAAGCTTTAGATAGTTTTTGTACAGGTGGCGCAAGGAGACAACTAGAGAACGTCCTCCTATGTTCAGAAAAGAGATAGTTGAAGTGTTTGTGCGGGTGCAAGAGCCTGAATACTATGACAGTATGTCAAGTTCAAGATCCTCTCTACCAAATAAATAACTCTCCGAATTACCAAGCTCCATTTTCAAATTATCAAAAAAATTATTATCCAAGAAACCAAACTCCCTGTCAATACCCAAATTTATCAACAGATGCCTCCTCCCCAACAAGGAAACTATGATCCCTCTCGACTCAGATTCGAGAAGAAGGCCACCAGAAACTTTACTGCGCTAGCTGAAAGCTGAACAAAATTGTACGAGCGACTGGCTGCAGCCGGATATATTCAGCCGGTGGGGCCCAAGACGGTGGATACTAGTTCCAAATTCTACAAACCCGATCAAAGGTGTGTGTATCACTCCAACAGTTGTTGGGACATTGATACGGCGGGTTATTCACTCCAAGCACAAATTCAAGATCTGATAAACCAAGAGTGTTCTCTTCAAAACAGTAGTCGGCGTCTAATGTCAACAACAAAGCCTTGCGAATATGGAAGGCTTCAATATCAACAAGATTCAGACGGATGATGACTGGTACATGACAAAAGCGATAGTTTTGATTGTTTATGACGAGCTGGAAAGAGTAGTGTCTTCACTGAGTATCAAGGATAAAAAGGAATTCGTAATTCTGACACCTGCAAAGGCTATTGTCTTGGTACCAATTGAAACTCCCGTTAAGCCGAGGTTTGTGATCGAAACCACTTCAGCTTAGGGTATGACGACGTCTGACAACTGTTATACTCCAGAAGAATTGGCCCATGGAGGTCAAAACAAGGACCTAGGAAAGAGGCTGATAAGCGAAGGCGACTGAAGAATTCTGGAGAAAGATGCAGTTGAAGGACTACTTGATTTTCAAGAATTTGGAGAAAACCCCGGCTCAGAGTTCTGTGTGGGCCTTGTTGATTAGTTTGCAGTTACACAAGCAAGCCTTGATTAAGTCTTTGCATGATATAATATTGTAGGTCGTGGCACCAGCAGCAACGAGTAGCAACCATGAAAACAGGGTCATCGAGGAAATTACATCAGCTTTGTGAGAAGGTTCCCTTCGAAGGAACGTGCACAACAAGCCTTGAGGTCACGATCACATTCGAGAAAGGGTTTTATCAACCGTGTAGTGGTAGATGATGGGTATATGTCTCAATATTGCCGTTGTCGGACTCTGAAGCAGTAAGGGTTTGATTTGGGAAGCTGGAACAAATTATATAAACGTGTGAGAGCTTTGGATAAGTGTTGTAGAGGAAACCACTAGCTTACAATATATAAATCTAGGAAGGACCATTCATCCACATGGTTGGGGCTATTCCTTTTATTCTTCACCAGATGATGAAGCTCATTTTTAAGGACAAGGAACGTGTTATTCATGTGAAAGGAGTCACTCAGGCAGGCATGCGCCTATTATTGATACACTGATTTCTACACAGTGGAGCTGGTAAAAGCCACCGCCAAGGATTTGGCCCCACAACCTCCTATGCCTTCTCTGTACAAGATAATTACCACTGTGATACTACATAATGGGTTCGAGCTAGGTTTTGGGAGTATGTCGATCGTGATGCTTTGACAAAGTGGACTGAATAATGTTAGATCGCTTTCGATGCTATCAAGAATTACTTGTCCAATCCACTAGTGTTGGTTCCTTCATGAGAAGGGAGTCCATTGTTGCTATATTTGTTTGTTTTGGATGCGTATTCTGTCAACATGACGAGACAGTGAAAAAGGAACGAGCTATTTATTACATAAGCAAGAAGTTCACTCAATATGAATCTCGTTATACTCTTTTGGAGAGAATGTGTTGTTCTTTGACATGGATTGCTCAGAAGTTGAGACAGTTTTTGTCTTCTTATACCACATACCTCATTTTATGGATGGACCCATTGAAGTATATTTTCCAGAAAGCGATGTCGACTAGAAAGTTTGCTACATGGCAAATTCTTTTGAGTGAATTTAATATTGTGTTTGTGACCTAGAAGGTGATAAAAGCACAGGCCTTGGCTGACCATCTTGCATAAAATCCTGTCGATGAAGAGGATGAACAACTCAAGACTTATTTTCCCAATGAAGAGGTATGGTTTGTGGGTAAAGATATTTCTGAAACATATCCTGGTTGGAGGGTATTTTTTGATGGAGTGGCGAATACAAAAAAATGTATTGGGGAGGTCTTAGTTCAAAACGGTCAACCACTATCTTGTGGTGCCAAATACCATTAACTGCGGATGAACAATATGGAGGAATAGGAGCATGAATCTTGGTTTGAAGATGTTCATCGATTATGAATGTCCACGAGGTTCTGGTGCTTGGAGATTCAGATTCTTAAATCATCAAGTTTCAAGGAGAATTGGCCGTTTGAAGGAACCCAAAGATACCGCCGTATGTGCAATATATTATACAGAAGTTTGCAGATCCATTTCGTAAGATTGAGTTCAAACATGACTCCCCAAAACAAATAAATAAGTGGCTGATTACTCTTCCACCATTTCCACAAATTAGCAAAAATTCTGGATACTGATTATATTGATCTATAGATATAGAGATAAAAGGAGCAGCCACGTTCTATTGTCCCAGGGAAGCGGAACCAGTGGTTGCCCATGGTGGTTTTGAACAATGAAATATTTAGAGTTTTGGCGAGGAATATCCTTCGATCCGGTTATTTTTGGATGACTTTGGAGCATGATTGTTGCAAGTTTGTGCAGAAATGTCATAAATATCAAGTGCACGGTGATTTAATCTGAGTGCTGCCTCACGAACTCAATGCTATGAGTTCATCTTGGTCGTTTGTACCTTGGGGCATGAATGTCATCGGTCGAATAGAGTCAGCACCTTCTAATGGACATAGATTGATTTTGGTTGCTATTAACTACTTCACCAAGTGGGTGAAACATTTTCGTACATGTCGGTGACTAAAAGTTATGGCTGATTTTGTTTGCAACAATATGATATGCTGGTTTGGAGTAACGGAATCCATCATTACTGATAATGGTGTGACTCTAAATAGTCATTTGATGAGAGATATATGTGAGCAGTTCAGGATTACTTATCAAAACTCAACCGCTTAACGCCCTAAAATGAATGGAGTTGTAGAGGCCACCAATAAGAACATCAAGAAGATTATAAGGAAAATGATTGACAATCACCGAGGTTGGCACGAGATGTTTCCCATATGCTGTTTGGTTGTTATTACCGAATGTTTGGAAGAAAGGAAAGAAAGAAGAAAATTCGATTGGAGGATACTCCATATTTGTTGGTTTATGGAAAAAAAAAGCAAATCATACCCGCTGACGTCGAGGATACCATCCTTTGAAATCAGTCCAAGAAGCGAAATGAGAAAATATGAGTGGAGTGAGCAAGAAAGATTGGCCCAATTAACCTTAATGACTAGAAGAGAAATGTGTGTTGTTGGTCATGGGTCATCTATATCGACAAAGAATGATTTGTGTTTTTCACAAAGAGAGAGAGTAAGAGCCATTAAATTTTGAAAGGGGTCAATTGGTTCTTTAAACACATTTTTACCATCGGGAGGAGTACAAAGGAAAATTTGTACGAATTGACAAAGGAACTTGCAGGGTTCGCAAGTTATGTAATTATTATAGAGGCGCCTGGAGTCCTGTCGAGATGGATGGACACTGCATGGCGAGACCAATCACATGAGATGTATCAAGAGATATTACGTGTGAAGTTCAGTTGTATTTCTGTCATTTGTGTAATAGTTGTTAATAGTTCAAAGGCTTGATCTTGCTTTGTTTAAAATCTTAAATGCCCTTTTATAATGAACTACGTCTGACTTAATTCTAAAAAATGAAGATATTGAAGGCGGGGCCTATGTCGGCCTAGAATCACCACATTATCACTTTTTTAAATATTCTTATATTGGAACTACGTTCGGGAGAAATTGCTACAAGAATTGGAGATACGTAAGGGCCTATCTCGGCCCGCCGGTTTTCCTTCGTTAAATTTTCTGATGATGTTAACTTTTGATGGGAACTATGCTTGACATTGATTCCGGCTCGAGGGTTACGTAGGCGACACAGGGTTCGGTATTTATTCCAGATACAGATTTTATTCCTTCGTACGATAGGAAAATGGGACCATAATTTTGGAGTTGGACTCAAAAATTCTTGAGAAGAAGATTTTCCTAAAAAAGTCGAGACTAAAGTCACTTAAACTTGGCAACTGGGATAGAAAGTTTGAGAGGATCTCAAATAATTCGGTGATTTACTCACTGATGTTTGAAGATAAGCGAGACATGTACGGGGGAAAACAATTTTGAGGATGGCCTCAAAATTTGACATTACGGTTTGTCGGTAGTTAGAGTGACTTGGAATACATCTCCAGCGAATAATTGATAGATCTCCCAAGCATCAGGACTCAATGAAGTCATTAAAACCTGACGTGTTGTTGTAGAAGCCATCAATAGGGCGAGGTCCGTTGGGGCCGACTGCCCTAACTAGTGATTTAATAGGGTTGGGCTAAACATTTTGTAGACCCATTAGGAAAAAGGGCTTTTTAGCCCGGCCTGACCTGAATAAGTATGATCATTTGGAGGGCTTGAGAAATATCGTAGGGCCGGCCCATGGACCAATAAAATTAATATTAAAAAAGTATACTTAATATTATATTTAAAAAAAAGAGAGTCAAAAATCAAAAAAAAATAAGGTGAATTATTTATATTTAGAATAGTTATATTTTAGTTGAAAAAGAAAATAATAAGTATCAAGGAAAATGCAAAGTACCCCATCGACTATTGACCAAATCCCAAGACACACCTTAACTAAACTAAGGTCCTATTACCCCCTGAACTTTTTTTTCTTATGTAATTTTATACGCCTTTGGTCTTATGGAGACATCTAGGTGACTCCACGCAATTTGAGGTTGCGGTCAGAGATATGTGGATGCCACGTAAGTCCAACGAGGTGTGTACACAAAATTACAAAAAAAAAAAAGTTCAGGGGTAGGTAATACGACCTTTAGTAAGGGTGCTTGGGATTTTGGTCATAGTATGGGGTTTTTACTGTGCCATTTTCCCTAAATATACAAAGATAATTTTATTATGAATTTGAGAACAAGTAGTGACATTAAGGTCTCATTGTTTATGAAGATTAAAAGACGTCTGAATTTGAATATGCATTGAATATTAAGATTGGGTAAATCGGAATAACATAGAATATTAAAATATTGTTCTCTGAATCTGCACCTAAAATGTATTGGGACAGTTTGTTTTTAAATATGGAATTGGCCATATGAAATAAAGTGCATATCAAAAAAAATATTATCAAAAACTTGTTAGTAAAATAGTTTTTTTTTTCATATTAAAATAATATTTGCAACATTTTTACGTAACAAGGTAAGATGATTTATCTTTTAAGCACTCAACACATTTTCAAGTTTACATCAATAATATGACTATTTTTTGCACTCAAAATACTTTGAGAATCTAATATAATGCATTTAAAATCGTTTAGATAGAGTATGTAAATATATAGTTTAGGAAAAATATTTTATTTATTTATCATAGAAATTTATTATTGTATACGATCAAAGTAAAACTAATACTTTTTATTCTTGAAACAGGCTAAATTATTATATCAGGGAGTGCTTATCCAATTTAAAATAATTGATTTAATTTTGAATTAAAAGATGTTTAGTAAGTTAGTAGGAATAAAGGAAAATATAAGGCAGCATGTAGAATTAAATAAGGAAAAAACACTATTTATGAGTTGTTGGATTCGTGAATTAAGATGGAGTACCTATATTTTAGTCTGAGTAGTGTTAAGGGTGTCTTACAGATAGATGTCATTCATATATATCAAGACCTAATTTAAGAGGCTGAGAAGAAAATTAACAACAAACGGAATACTGAAGTGAACGGAATCTTAAAGAATGGAAGAGCCAGGGCGTAAAACATTCTAATAATTTTTGAGGCAAATCTGAATGATTAGGATTCAAACCCCATAAGTGCAAACAAATGAGAACCAACCACAATGTACTGTTGTTTGGCGATGATCTATGATAAATGTTGTAATTTTAATTTATAATTTAAATTTAATAATTATAAATAAATTTATTTTTTTAAAAAGTGGTGCTGGGCCCGGCAAGCCTGGTTGTAGCCCACGTACTTGTGGCTGGCCGATCATTTCTGGCCCCACACAAAAAAAGGGCTGATCGGCCTTGACCCGTACGGCGTAAAGTAGTTTCAAAAAATATAAAGCGTATGGGCTAGCCCGATAGGGGGGCTAGCCCATATTGACAATTCACTGAGTGACATGATAGTTGACAGGAACCTTTTTCAAAAAATATGTACTTTTCAAAATTTTATTTTTTCTCAAGATTTTCCCTTTAATGGTTCATTTGTTTTGGCATTTAATAAATACTTTTTTTATCGATCAAGAGTCGGGGGAAATCAGAGGATAAAATCAGCTGGGGGGAATCACAGGACCAAGAGTATTAAAAAACTGAAAGAATAACAACAGATCACGTTCGTTTTAAAACTAACAATTTTGATGTGGATGCAGGTTATAGGTTGCTATGAAATAGAATTCTCCGATCATGAATATGGAGAGTCAAGGGGGGGAAGAGCTCTTCCAAAAAAATTTACCAATTTTCTATGGATGCAGAATTATGTATTGCTTGTACCGAAAAACATGGGAAAGAGAACAAACCATGTTTCATTCCAATTTCCCAAAGTATGAAAGTCTATAGTAAAGATAAACTTGTTCAGGAATAAATCCAAATGAAAACCCCAGGAAGGAAAAAAACATTTTACGGTTTTCATACAGGACCCATTCATTTGCATCATATAATTTAGGAATGATAGTATACTACCCAGAGGGTCATTTATTTGTATGTCGATGAGAATTGATATGCCTACATGGAGAGTCATTTTATTTCTATTAACGACTTAGATGATGCATTACCTGGAGATTCAGTTTACCGTATTTTCAATTGAGACGATATCACTATCCAGGGGGCACCCAGAAGATCACTATGTTTCTTGATTGAAGCACTATCTTCATTTGGTACCAAAGATAATTCATGCATCGCGGAAAATTATGCATCGCATGAAGATATTCATGCCTCGCAAAAAATCATGCATCACGAGAAGATATTCATGCCTCGAAGAAAATCATGCATCGCGAGAACATATTCATGTCTCCTGATAAGATATTCATGCATCGTGGAAGATCATACATGGCGAAGAAGAAGTCATGCATCGAAAGAAGGTATTCATTCATTATGGAAAAAGGTCATGCATCCCGAGAAAATATTCATGCATCGCGGAAAGATATACATGAATCACGGAAAAGTAATGCATTGCAGAGAAGAAGTAATGTTTGGAAGAGAAATTCATTGGCCTCGCGAGAAAAAAAAAAAAGAGAAAATATCATATTGTCATCGTGAACGAAATCTGCATCGCGAGGGAAGATATCATGTCATATCAGAAAATCATGCATCATCAAGAAGATATCCTGCATTGTGGGGAAAATGACATGCATCGCGGAAAAAAAAGAATCCCATGAATTGGGTAAAGTCATGCATCGCGAAAAGATTCATGGTCGGGGAAAGAAAGCATACATTACAAGAGAAGAAAGAAATTCATTGCATCAGTAAAATAATCATGCATCGCGATACGGAAACATGCATGCAAGGAGAAGGATTCATGCATTAGGACAAAAGATATCGTGCCATGGCAAAACTAGAAAGGAGATCGTAATGAGAGCAGGGAGATATTTACCATCGTTAAGAAATCAAGTCAATTGCTCCCTTATTGGCAAGCAGTTAGACCAAGAGGGAATTACTGAAGACGACATCGAGCGAACTCTTAACACCACGCTGATCAGTTTTATTAGTTGACATCTAATGAAGAAGTGCATTGAAGATTATATTACAGCCATAAGACATAAGCTTTGTTTGCTTTACGTCAAACCCAAGGGAGTTGACGTCAAATGTTGAAGGAGAGTAATTAAGTGTCAACATGGTAAAAAGACACTATCTCCCATTTGAATTGCATTTTAGACTAATGAGTTTTATCTCAGTCATTGTCGAGAGCATCTGAAAGGATAAATTCTCCATAAACCATAGGTGCAGACAACATCAAAAATGATGTATCACAACGTGGAACTTTTTCTTAGCAGTGAACTGGAACATAGTCCGAAGAGGAGTGTCAAACTCTTAGGATGCGAGCAGAGGAGCAACTTCCACCACAATCAAAGCACACCAATATCAGAAGGCCTGTGGGTTTTTATTTAGATTTATCGGTTCCGTACTCGCATCTGGAAATTTTAGTATCCGCTGGAAGCAAGTCTCCAATCTAAGTGGAAATGCACCAAGATCTTTGGAAATTATGTCCGTGTATGTTCTTACCTATGGATGTGAACAGATCCACATTCATGGATAAGAGGTTACATGCCTCTTTTTCATACTCGATTTAATTTGTCAATTGTCCAGAACCAAAGGTTATCTAGCATAATAGATTTTCTTTTCAACCGATCGAGTCGAACTACAAACGAGGATCCTAAGGTTTAAGGATATGTAGGCTGGTTTAACATGTTGAAAACTGGAAATATATTCTAATATTTTCTCTGAAATTTTATTCATGAGCGTCCTAGTCCCAATCATTAATTGAGATAAGGGAGACTCCAATCTTTAAAAAGTTCGCATAAATAAAGCGAATTGATGGAGTACAGGTAGCCTGAATTCTCATAAGCTGAGATATGTAGGAGACATTTATGGCCTCGTCCATATTCCTAGCTTTATGTGTCAAAATCCCATTTCCCTCAACACGAAAAGCGTAGTCAGGCAAAACTCAGATTGTCAGATTCATTTCCTCGAAGTTCTGCATCAAGCGAGGGGAGTAAAACGGGGGACAGTTGTCTGACAATTCAATATGACCCTCTACAACAATAAGTAATTCACCAGTTCTTAAATTTCAAACGAGTTGAATCGTTGACTTTATAGATTCAAATATTTTTTTCATGTCTGTTTAAAAGTAGCTTAAAGTCGAGTTTTATAGGTTGAATGTAGACATTCTCACGTTTTGATATAATTAGTTTATGGTATGAAATATTAAAAAAATCGCATCAAAAAGATAGTTAGTTTTATTACTTTATACAACATAGTTTTAGTATCTTGTAGGTGGATCCTTTAAATTTATGTTAAACTTAATTAGTTTATCTTGTGATGTGTAAGTACTATATTTGTTTGATATAATTTATATGTTTTTAGTAGATTTTATGGAATTTGGAAAATCGTCTCAAGAGATAATTTTTGTTTAAAATACTTTCACTTTGAATTTAGTCATATAATAGTCTAACTTTGATTAGGTATTTACATTAGGTCGATTAATTTATTTCGTTAAATTAAAGAAGCTCACTAATGAATTTCGTTTTAATTTATTTTATTTCCTAAATCTTAAAAACAACAAAGGGCAAATGTTAGCGTTTTTCTCTGTTGAATTTCAGCAGCCCGCGCCAAATCTCCCAAACCAATCTCCCTTCACAATAAAGAAACCGAGAAGTCCAACAACAAAATTCCTATCTCCTAGCAGCCCACTCCAAATTTTCCTCAATCAACTCTTTCAATGAACCGACCCGCCCCATACCCACACACTCTTCTTCTCCCTCTTTGCGTGACAAACTAGCAGCAGCAACCCCATCCTTGCGTGTCCATTTCCAAATGCCATTTTGACGAGAATCAACTCTCCAACATCACTTTCGCCTTTTTTTGCTAGTCGCCTGCAACTCTCGTCCTTGCAACACAAGAAGCAACACGCGAATCATCCTGTCCAGCGTGAGATGTTTCCACGTCAAGATGCAACGATGGATGGAGCAATCTGAACCGTTCACTCTACCCTTGCAGTCCGGATTTTAGGGTATTTGGACGATTTCTCGTGCAAAGCCAGATTTTCCCTCTATTTGGAGAACAAAAATTTCGATTTATAGGATGAATTTGGAATCCCAATTTTCCCTTTTCCCTCCCAATTCAAAAAAACCTAATCCCTCCCTATAAATATTCTATTCTTTTACATTAGGGGGGGGAATTTTTTAAGAGGTGGTTGGAAAAAAAAAAAGTTGTTTTTTTTAAACAAATTACAAATAGAGAAAAATCTTCCCCAAAGTCAAAAAATCGTTCAAAGTATATTTTAAGGATATATTGTTTTTTATCTTTTCCGGGTTGTGTCAGTTCTGAAACGGTTGTCAAAGATTTGCGCGATCGGATTTTCTGTGTGAAAGCATCCTCTCCAGCTCATCCACTTTGAGTTCACTCCTACGAAAGAGGTAAAATGATTCTCTGTTACATTTTAGCTCTACTTTGTTCAATTTTGAATCATGAATGTTGTGAGTTTTTTTTTTCAAGTGAAACAATGAGATACTATTCTAAAGTCGTTTATTAGTTTCGATAAAGCTTGAGTCTCCATTTAGTTTTGCTTGAGTAGTCTACTGTTCTTTGGTTTCAACTCGAGTATTGATGGTTGTTGGTTCTGTTTCTCCTCTATTGTTCATGTCTTTGACTAATGTTTTCTTTTCACTGATTCAGGAATGCTAGTGTTCGTGCGCCCCGTTCGGTTTTCCATAGAGTAAGTCATTTTTGAATGAGTCCGTTAAGTAATTTAGTTATCTTACACTCGCTTTGATGGTTGTTTTCTTTCTTATCAATAGTTTTTCGGAACTTCTTATACCTGTTATTGTTGTTGCTGTTTATAGTTTTGTTTTAGGATGGATTTGAGGCTGAGTATTTTATCATATTTAAGAGGATTACATGTTTGATTTGACTGAATCACTCCCTCTAAACTCCTAAATTTATAGTATGATAAGCTAACATCCCCAAGCTCCAATAGATAGAGTTCTTCCTATTTATTTGCATTGATTTTATCATCTGTGCAATCCATTGATTTCTTCTTTTAATTTAATTGCCAGTGGTTTGGTTATGTGTTGTATGGTCGTCGTATTGGTTCACTGAAATGAGAGAATTAGTTTATGTTCAAGTTCTTTCAATTAATATAAAAAATGAAACTTCAGAACATGTGGAAAGATGAAACCATTTTGTATCTAATTAAACTGTCTGGAAAAAATGAACCCATTTTGTATCTAACTAATTTGTTTTCCTTCTCTGTTTTGACTTACCCAATCTTATTTTAAGATGGTGATAGGTGCTAGCTTGATTGAAAGTTTTTTTTGAGTTAAATCTTTCAATAAAACTTTGCTCTAAAAGATTGGATACTTGGTTCATCAATGCTTCTTCTGTCTTGATTTTCATTAATATGAGTTTCGTTGAAGAATAATGCCTAGTCGTGCTTAGCAAGTTGGAGTTTGAGGCTAAGAGTCCAGGTTGCATTTAAACGTTAACCAAGTTGTTGTTTTTATGATTGACTTTGGTATTATCTTTAAAGTTGTTTTCTTCATGATCTAACTTCCTTCAACCTATGTCAAGAAGTCTAACAGGGATCTCGAATTCATAAAAAGGATGAAAAAAAAAGTGAAAGAAACTAAACTAGCTTTGAAGATTTCCATCTCTCACAGTATTTACTGTGAAATTGTGGAGGTAATGTTTTCATCCGGATCCTATCAAAGATTGTTTGTTATTTACCGTTGATTTCCTAAAAAAATAATGTGTGAAATGTATTAAAAATAAAGGAGGAGATGTCTTTTCCTTCTCTTCATATCGTTTGATTTGTTTCATAGCATGTTTTGTCAGCTTATGAGATTGATTAGAAGCGTTCATCATCTATCTTCATCCTTAGAGTAAAATAATAGTCTTAGTTCGGGTCATCTAAGCGAAAAGCTAAATGTCAATGCTTTGGGAGCCTTGGGTATTTAATTTCAGGCATGTATTAGTTATTTAAAACCATAGTGACTCGATCTTTGCCTAACTAAAACTGAAGATCTGTTTCCTAGGTGTAGTTGCTTTCTAATCAGTGGCTGGCTTTGGTTATGGGGTTTTGCCTAAGAACATCCTTTATCTTTTGCAAATCTTGTCTTTTATCCAGGCACAACATTTTCAAATTTCTGCAAATAGAGCGGTCATAACAAATCATGGTGATTTTTGTTATTGGAACTAGGCGGTATGTTACTTCCTTTAATTTTTGAGAATTTGTTGGTTAATAATTGGGTATTCCCCTAGAAGTATGTACATAACGCGCGCGCGGTGTGGGGGTGTGAGGGGGGTGTGGGTATAATAGTATAGATAGATATAGATTAGGATGTGAGAGTATATTAGTAGAGAGAGATATATATATAGAGCATCTTATATCTTAGATATATATATAAATATATAAAAGGGTGTGGTTTTTAATATGTCGTATTTGGATATTAACTTTGTCATTGTAATTTTGATTCTTTGTTTCTCCCTATAAAGTAGCGTGTTTCATCTATGTGGATTTATTAAGTGGGTTTTATCTTTGAATTCCGTCTTGTTTAAGTTACATCTCATTTATTTTATTTCCTGTTATGCTAATTTCTCGTCATTTGATTGCATGTAAAATCCACCCAATTCGCCAAGAACTCATTTTCTTTCTTACATTTTGAGTTGGCCATGGAGGTCAAAATTTCCTCCTCTCGAGTCAAACCTACAAAGCCAATGAACATGTCCCGAAATGAAGGAAACCAAAGTAGAAGAATTTGAAGAGATGGGGCAAAAAGGACCCCAATTTTTTTTCTTTACAAATCTGAATTTTGTTATTTTTGGCCGAAGCCCTTGCTTTTTGTATTAATTATTTATTATCTGTGAGTTTGAGCGACAGGGGACAATCAAAATGGCCTAAGACCCAAAAAATGGATCCACAATACCGTCCAGGCGTTATAGAACGGATTTGAACCCAAGGTCTCACTCTCTCTCTTTAATTTATATTTACTGGCGATTGATACGTATTAGCTCTTTAAGGTTGGAAAAATTGAAATTCCATGAAAGGCGCTTCATTTTGTTTTTAACAAAATAACCAAATTGATGGTTTTTAAATAGACTTAAAAATTAAATTTTACAAGTCAAAGTCTCAAATGGATAGTAAAATCAACACTTCAATTTTCAAACAACTCTAGATAATATTTCTTATCGAAAAATTAAGTTAAGGTTTAGCTAAACAAGTAAGTAGTTGGATAATCGCGAGTTAGCAAATATTTTAGGTCTCTTAAACACCATCCTAAAATATAAAAAGGAATCCCTGAACCCCTTACCGTTTAATCTATTAAAAAAATAGTTTTCTTGATTTTTCTTAAAAATTATGTGGCTACTCTCAAAAAATCAAAAACTAATAAAAAGCATTTTTCCTAAAACATAAAACATAATGGCGACTCTGCTGGGGACTTTGAAGGATTCTAACCTTAAAACTAACATGTTTTTGCTATGTGAAATTAACGGGTTATTTATCGCTTTATTAAACTGTTGCACTTTCATGAAATAACATCTTCTGTCAAACGACAACTATTTTTTACTATCACTTAAAGGACGATTATGCGGGCACACAGTCATTCGTTAACCAAATTTTTCTCGGGGTACCATGATGAATGTAGTTGGCTACTTGATAGTCAACAACCGTTAATTGACCCAACCTAAGTAATCAGCTTGGGTCATCCTTTCCACTATAAATAAAACATACTCCTAGTCAAACTAAGATAGAGCAAAATAAAATCCTAAAAGTAGCGCATTGATTATAAGGGTGAAGCATAACACCCAAGAAGTGGTGGAACCAGTAAAAGACCGCTCTGGTCCAAAGAGCCACGGACGATGGACGATCAAGCTTAAAATTTGAAGGAGGGTTGTTGTTTGTATTGTTTGACAGATTTTTTTTTGTGTCTTGTGGGAAGGGTGGAAAACTAGCTCTATATGTTTTTGTAGATGTCAAGTCAATCCTAAGTTTCAAAATGTCATTGAGACAACCGAATCCATGTGTGGGGACCACACCTCCAATGACTTTGAAAAGAGAGGAAATCTTGATTCACGGGCACCTACCTTCGATAAGGACTTCAAGTTTGGGTCATGTTTATCGAGATCATTAATTTTCTCAGTTTTGGGATGACAAAGGGATGGTTTTCCGATTTGGGACTGTCGAAATACAGCAAAAATAGAGAATAAAAACATGTTTGAATCCATCGGAACGTTGTGGAAGAGAAAAAAAAAATATTCAATCATCACATATGCTACAGCTAGGCCGATAGTGCAAGAACTGAAAGGCAACTTACTGCTAGTGGAAGAGGACTGGTTGGATTCTCAAAATATACCATTAATGTGATTTTTTGAAAGGTGGGGGCACGACAACTATTTTAGATTATTTCCGAAAGAGTTCCATAATCATAGTTCTTGGAGATAGACTCAGACTATCGTGTTCTCCGCGTGCCTTTTAGATATGATGGTGTTCCCTCAAGATGAAGGACAATAGATCGATACCCGGATTGTGATTGTTGTAGACGCTATCTTCAGAGGGATTGGAAAAGAAGAAGAATCAAAGAAACACTATAGTTTGGCCCGATTATTTTGGCTCACATCTATCAATCTCTGAGTTTATGTCAGAACGGATTCCAATTTTACCAAGGGTGCAACATTTTAGTTCCGTGGTGGATGACTGAACATCTCTGTAAAAAAGACGGCAACCAACAATAGGAGTTGTCCAAGACGACCCAGATGAGTCCCCTTGACAATTACGAATTTTATCTAAACATCCGCGAGTTCCCAATTCACACTACGAGGATGCATTGGCGAAGGTATTCTATGATCTGAGAGAAGAAGACATACAGTGGATGTTGCAGAACTTTATGTCAGAGAAGATAGCGGCTCGGGGGGACAAATGTCCTTTTTTGGTCCTTCCCGACATCATAGGAATGCGACCCGACAATTCAGCTAGGGAGATGTTGCGATTCGGTAGTAGACAAATCACATCTGTCCAAGGGGATACTAGCTACTTCATAATTGATTACAATGGGTGTGTTAAGATACCTTTTGCCAAAACCATCCTCTAAAAATGGTTCGGGTGCATCAACATGAAGGGAAGAATTGCTGAAAACCTGTATGGAGCGGGATATGTTGATGAGTAAAAAAATGGATGCAAGATGATTTGTGTGGTTTAATGAACCCGACACCACGCGTGGGTCAAGAAATTGAAGACGTCCAAATGAGGCTCCAGATCTATGCATATCATTTTCAGCATGAATGGGACAAAAGGGAACATGAATTTTCACGAAGAGAGCAAGCAGAGAATTTGACATCCAGAGGGTCTTAGTTGTGATGTCACAAGAGTTAAGCGATGCGAGGGTATGTTTGATGCGTCTAGAAACAACCCTGGATGAGCATATCAGTATTCTCTAGGCCGTGCCGCCATCTTCCAAAGTTATGTTTGCTGAGCCATACATGGTAAAAAGAAAGTACATCATCCGTGAAGAGGTAGAAAAAGCAAAAGGAGGAGCAGGACTGTCAACTTTCTAATTCTCCTGCGTGGGATTGTTTTCTATTTGTATTTACAGTGTATTCCCATTCCCAAAATATGTACCCCCAATTTTGATTAATACTTTGTAATGAATTCTATAATATTTGTGAACCTTTTTTGGGGGGTACAACAATCTATTTTAAATGACGCAATACATCCTTCAGATTGCTATGCACAAAAGGGCCACATGCATGATTAGGACGTGATATGTGTGTTTTTAACTTTTTATGTTATATGTTGTTTTGAATGAGGCCGTGTTAAACCACTCCATTTCCAAAATTTCCGAAAAAAATATACACAAGTCACTATTACAAAATGGCTTACCAAATTTCTCGAGTCTTAAGTTTCTCACCCAAAAACGAATCTCATCCCCAAATCCTAAACGTTACTTTATCATCTCAAGAAAGGTAAAATCACTGCTATGGACAAAGGCAAGAATTTCCAAACTGAACTAATCGAAGAGAAGATGATCGACATACGGAGGCAGCGCTTAAGTGCCTGTATAACATATTATTTCTTCTTGAGAGCCCCTAGTTGGATAACATTGAAGAAAGTTATGAGGAAACGATCACCCGCAAACCTTCTCTCGAAAGATGTCTGGTAGAATGGGACAAAAAAGTCACTCTTGAAGCAAATCCAGAAGAATACCGAACAAGGATGGAAACCATTTCGTGCACACTCCTTTCGATCACTTTTGGATTAGGTTTATGTTGAGGCCCGTCGAATGAACATCTTTCCAAATGGGATCAGGGTACATCCGCAACACTTGTGAGTGTCATACTAACAAAAACAAGAATACGATATAGGAGTGCACAGAGTTTAAGAATGCAGTTCGTTGTTTGCTTGATATGGACAATATTGCAAACAGTTGGGGTGATGGCATCATAATAGCATGAGATGAATTGCGGCTCGACATACCAGTCAATGAGAAAACTATATTCTATCATTGTTCATTCACACCTTTCAAGAAAACAATGTTGGAGGTCTATTTAGAATTAGTTCACAATGGCGTCCACCTATTTCTATAAGGACGTGGACGTCATATATTCCCTTTGGTTCGAAGTTCAGAAATGTTGCCCCTATTACAATGCAGCAGATCAAAGCATCAAAAAGTCTCTTGCATTCTTCCACGGCCTGGAATATCTCATCAGCACAGGAAAGATTCAAGTCGAGTATGTTCCCCGTGGCTGATGTAATAACAAGAGGAAGATGATTGATATAAGGCCACCTTTTATCTTTTAAAACTATGTTGTTTATTTTCATTCCCTTGTACTCGTTGTAAATGAACGAATTAAAAACAAGTATTTTCTTTACATGAACTACGTAATGCCTGAATTTCTCATTTTATGGGCCATAGTAGGCATCTTTCAAGGCTCAAACCCCACTCTTTAAAAAATTTTCCTTCTTACCTTTTTTCATTCTTACTAGGAAAGCACGGCTTAGATCACGAACGTCAAAGTGAGTGCCAAACAGTAGAAGGACATTATCAACATGATGTTCCCATCTTAAGATATTCCTAATAAAAGGCCAAACTCCATTGTTCAAAAAAACAATTTCCCCTTACTATTGGGTAAGCATGTCTCAACAACACAACTTTTATTGTGTTTATCTGTCATTGGGTGATATACTGCATTGCCATCCGAATTTTCAAATTAACAAAGTTGCCTGAGTGTTTTCCCCACAGGTACTTACAAACTGGTTATGTGTCGAGATTAAAAATAGCTCTGATTATCCATTTCACTAGATATGAAGGGCCTGCCAAATTTATTCCTGGACAAAGTTCAGAAAGAAGTATGGGCGAGATGGGGGCGGGATAACAACGAGTAAACTAGTCTTACTGGACATTGTGTGGCTCAACCCCCATAGCGGATCTAATAAAATTGATTATGCAATTTAAATGCATCGATAGCTGAGATAGACTAGGCATACAAAGGATAAGGATTTCCTCCCCCAGGTTTTACTGCCCAACGCTGCTACTGATGAAAGGCCTAAGGTATACTTTCCATATTCAGACGGAACATGCTCAAAACTTGTCATCACCATGCTCCCCTCCCCCCCCCCCCCAAAATCCATCAATAACTATTTAAAACCACACCAAAATCCTAAAAGACTTTGCCCCTACCAAAAAACTTCCACCTCCTCAAAACGGCAATCCTCAAAGAACACCATCTTCCTCAAAAACGCCCATCAACCAAACCGCTCCGCTCCCACAAAACCAAAATGCATTCCATCCCCAAACCTGTATCCATCATCAAAATCAGCATACTAACACCCAAACCTTCCCACAAAATTACGAAACTACTCAATATGCCCCAAGTATCTCCGTAGCTCCACCTCTACCTAGAAAAACATCTTTCAAATTATAGTTCAGGATGAGCATGACGTGAATGGTTCTAAGCTCGACCATTATGAGGAACATGAAAAAGAGTGGTGGTCGAAAGACGAGGCCGTACAAATAGACATAAAGTAGGAGATCCAAAAAGCAATTAAGGAACTTCAATGCATTTCTGACGTTGCCAGTTTGAACTACGAGGACTTATCATTTATACGAATCTAGACCTCCTAGAGGGTACAAGATGCCAAAGTTTGACACTTTTGGAGGAACAAGGAATCCTTAGCACATCTGAGGGCTTATTATAACCAACTCGTAGGAGTTGGGAGGGATGAAAATGTGCTAATGCAGCTTTTTACCCGAAGTTTGAGCGGGGAAGCTTTGGTTACGTCTTACGAGACCAGACAGTGGCCCAGCTGGAATGCTTTGGCTAAGGACATAATCAAATAGTTTTCCTACAATTTAGAGATCGTCCCTGATTGTTATTCCTTAGAAAATATGAAACAAAAATCTAATGAAAGATATAAAGAGTTTTCGTACATGTGGCGCAAGGAGGCAGCTAGAGAACGACCTCCTATGTCCGAAAAAAATATAGTTGAACTTTTTGTACGGGTGAAAGAGACCAAATACTATGATAGAATCATATTGCTCGTTGGAGAAAAATTTGCTGACATAGTCAAGTTTTGTGAGACTATCGAGAATGGGTTGAAAACCGAGAAAATTTCCCATGTTGCTGCGTTTCCCGATCGGGTTTGTTGAAGAAGAAAATAGAAGATGTTTCTGCTATCCCCCAGAAGATCATCATCCTACCAGGGTCGCTCGGACTTCCAGAATTTAATACCAGGTTACTATTTAGTAAGCTGGCGTATTCCAAATATCGCTGATCCTCCCAGCAACAAAAATGCTACCCCACCATACCAAAATTGCCCCCCTCCGAAATTACCAAAATCCATCTCCATTGATCAAAATTTCTCGTCCACTTTACAAATGTCCTCCACCCAGATACCAAAATGGGCTCCTAAACGTGGCCAATGTGCAGTCCAGCTATAAAGCAACCCAGTATGTCATGTTAAAGCTCCACTCATACAACATTACAACGCTGAATTATGAAGCTCATTGTCAAAATTATCAAACCAAATCCCGCATCCAAGAAACCAAAATCCCCGTCCAAATTACACAAAATTATTCAATTGATGCCCTCCCCGACAAGGAACTAGGATACCCTTGACCCAGATTCGAGAAGAAGCCCCCCAGAAACTAACCGCACTTACGAAAGCGAACAAAGTGTACGAGCCGACTGGTGCGGGGATGGCAGGGGAAGGATCATTCACTGGATAGGCCCAAGCGGTGGATTACTAGTTCCATATTCATTAGACTTGAAGGGTGTGCGTATCACTCCAACAGTGCTGGCATGAACGGAGGATTGTATAACCTCAAAAACAAGATTCACTGATCTGAACAAACCCAAGAAAGTGGTTTTTCAAACACGCGCGCCTAATGTCAACACAAATCCTTACCGATCATGGAGGATCAATATCAAATGATAGAGATGGATGATGACTGGTTGCATCATTAAAGTGATAGTTCGATTGTTCTTCGATGAGCTGGAAAGAGCAGTGGTTCTGTTGAGTATTCAAGGAAAAAAGGATTTCATGATTCGACACCTTCAAAGTATGTTGCCTTGGTGCCAATAGAGAAACACCGCTAAGCCGGAAGTTTGTGATCCAAAGTGCTCCAAGCTAGGGTAGACCAGGATCTGCAGGTTGTATACTTATAGGAATTGGCCCATGAGTAAAAAGAGAGTACCAAGGAAAAGGAGAAAGCGACGAGCGAAGCTCAAGAATCTTAAAAAGATGCAGCGAAGGACTACCGATTGTAAGTATTTGGGAAAAACCCGGCTTAGATTTCTTTGTGGGGCCTTGTTGATGAGTTGACATGAATAGCATAGCCTTTGATGAGGCTTTGGATAATTACATAGGTCAATGGGGCACCACCAGCAAACAATGTAGCGGCCATGATAAACCGTGTCATTTGAGGACATCGGATCAACTTCTCTGATGAAGAGTTGTCCTTCTAAGGGAGGATGCACAATAAATCCTTGCATGTCACTGTTATATGTCGAGAAAGGGTTATACACCGTGTCTTGGTAGATGATAGGTCTGGTCTAAATATTTTTCCGTTGCTGACCCTGAAGCAGTTAAGGTTTGATTTGGGAAAGCTGGAAAAAATCAAGTCAACATGAGATCTTTTGATGGAATACAGAGAGACAAAGTGGGATAGGTAAACCTGGTCATTATATGGGTCCTGCAGAGTTCAACTCCAAGTTTTAGGTCCAGGACATGGACACTAGCTACTATGTTCTGCTGGGATGGTCATTCATCCACATGGCTGGGGTTGTGACTTCTACTCTTCACCAGATGATGAAGCTCGTTTGGAAGGACCAAGAATTGGTTATTCATGGCGAACGGAGTCGCTCAGGCAGGCAGGCGCCAATTATTGACAGAGAAGTCTCGCGCGGGCACCGGTGTATAAAAAGGTAGAGCTGCTAAATGCCACTGGTGAGGATTTGTCCCACGGTGCCTACTATGCCTTTATGTGTACAAGCTGACGGCATGTGAGCTGTAGAAGGGGTTCGACAAGGTTTCGGAATGGTGGGACGGAATGCAAAAGGAATTATTGAGAGTATTCAGTTCATATCAAAAGGAGGCGGAGATATGGTTTTGGGGGACATCCCCACAGATAATGAGTGAGATGAAGAAAAATAGTGACAAGCTTGTCTAGGGACAATCCCTTTTCTCGGGCTCATCATTTCCAGTCCTAGAGATGCCAATTGATTGGTCTGGGGAAAAGGAATTGGGGCTTTTGAAGATAACGATGTTTCATAGAGGATTGAGGGCTAGCTGGAAGGTTCGATGCGAGACTGGAAGAAAGCAGCAGAAATGGATTTCAACACTCTATCTTGATCCACAAGCATATGGTAAAGATAGTAGTTATTCATGTTTTATATATATATACAACACACACAAATATACCTGTGCTATTGTTTAAGGTCATAGTTTCTGTGTTAACATTTGTAACATTGTTATTTGCGCATCCTTTTTCTCTCCCTTTAAAGTCGCTTGTTTAAATCTAATTTGGATTCTTAAGGGGAGTTTCTCTTTGAATTCCGCTTTTTACAGTTATCATTCTCATTTATATTATTCCTAGATATGCTAATTTTCGTCATTTTTTGCATGTAAAAATCCACCCGAGTCGCATTCCCAAGGAACTCATTTTATTCTACGTTCGCAGTTGGCCACAGAGGTCAAAAATGTCCTCCTCTCTAGTCAAACCTAAAGCCGATGAACAGGTCCCGAAATGAAGGAAATCAAAGTAGAAGAATTCGAAGAGATGGGGATAAAAGTGCCCTTTGTATTTTTGTTATTTTTTGGTCTAAGCCCTTGTTATTTTGTATTATTAATAAGAGCAACTTACAAAAATAATTATATATATAGCGTTAATGAATATCAATAACTATAAGTATGTTAATTACAATAAATGACTATAATATATATCACTTTTTAGTTGTATTTTTGTATAGTTTTTTGTTTTTTTTATTAACATTATATCTCTAAGTACAACAAACTAATAAAGAAATTGACTCTAAATATAACCTACTATCCTTACATTTGTCCATGCCAATAAAAACTTCTCATAATTAAGTAAAAACTAAATTGACTAATTTTTTAAGAATATCAGATCTATCTTATCAGTTAACAAAAATTGTGATACTCATACTCATTTCTTTGTACTCGCCATATTTTTATTGTTGTCGTCTAAAGGTTATTTATATTTTTTTTTTGTTAATTTCAAGTGATTGTGTAAGAAAATGTTGAATATTGAAATGAAGGTTAAGATTTCGATTTGAACAAATGAACTACCTGTCAATGATACACTAGTGTGTAAACAAAAAATGAATACACCGATATAGAATACAACGAATACTCGCTTGTTTAAACCCAAAACTGAATACGTCGAATAACATTATGAATGTATTCCCGAATATTTTAATTTGATATATTAACGTTAATATCTAGATATAGTGTCTTTGTAAACGACATGTTCGACTGTGCTATATAATCTCTAGTGTATGGATATGTGAAAATGATACATTTCACGATGTGGTTAAGCAAAAATTGAATACATTATACAACGAGCAAAAAAGACTACCAATCAAAATGTATAAGGATGATAATTAGAGAAAGAGCAAAAAAAACTCAATTTGTGGGTAGTCAAAACTGTGTAAGTGAGATAAAGTATGTACTAAGAAGATTGAGGGATACAAAATCACCAAAGATCGCCCTACAGTTATCTTTAAGTATCTTTTAAATTGAGTCGCATGAATTGGGGCTTCCCATCCCACCACCCCCATTGCTATCTACTTCCTTTCCTATCCGTGTTCATGCAAACACCCCCGCTCTGGTAACCTGTCTTACCTTCCCCCCTCTCCTCCCGGTCCGCCTGTCTTCTTTGGGGCAGAGAGACTACTAATACGCCTCATCTATTCGTCTCTACTCCCCTTCCCTCAAGTGAAATATTGATAACACACACTTATATGACCACATACATACCCATGAAATAACATCCATGCCGAAGGACAGCCTTCCTGACATGGGTATGCGGTACTTTACAAAATGTCCGATGTAAAAAGAATAAATAAATTGTAGGTCTTGGCCCACTATAGTAGCGAGGAAGTCAAATGAGAACGAACTTCCCGAGTAGGGGATGAGGGAGGGTAACGTAGACACGGAAAAGAAGATAGAAAAAATAAGTTATTGGCCGTGTAGAAGGAACGGGCGGAGGGGAGAGGTAAGGATCGATGCCATTATCGAACCATTAAAAAAATAAAAACATCGCATATTTACTTTATTATGAAGATACTATATATGGGTGTTTTCCTAATAATATTGAACAGTTTTTCCTATTATATTATTTTTTTGTATCTTTTTTGAGTAGCTTTAACTAGAAACTCGAAATGACATAACAAACTACGGTGCAGCATATTACGAGCCCCCAAAACCGAAATGGTCGCAAACTATTAGTCAGGCGACAGAATTAGATTTGGATCACACGCTCTACAATCTCTCTCTCTCTTTTACTTACGTGACTTGCTGATTGATACTTGTTATTAAAGGCGCTTCATTCCATTTTTAACAAAATAACCAAATAGATCGTTTCTAAATACACTTAAAAATTAAGTTTTACAAGTCAAAGTCTCAATTAAATAGTAAAATCAACACTTCACTTTTCAAACAACTCTAGATAATATTTCTTATCGCAAAATTAAGTTATGTTTTAGCCAAACAAGTTAATTGTTGGATAATCCGGTGTCATTATTGGATGATTTTAGGCCATATCTTAAAGCTAGATGGATAAGGAGGTACCCTCCTAATGATGGTTAGTGGAAGGTTAAAGTTGATGAAGCTTCAAAGGATAATTCAGGGCCTAGTATTGTAGATTTTTGTATTAGAAATAATAATGGAGACCTAGTTGGTGCAAAAGATTTGAAGATACTTGATGTTTTTAATTTAGTGTTTGAGGTTGATAGGCTTTATATTATTGTTGGGAGAAGGTATATACAAACACTATTGTAGAAACTGACTCATTGACAAGGGTATATGTGCTAAATGGTGTCTACCAGGTACCATGGAGAAATGTTATCACACTATGTATAACATTTTCTTTTCATAGCTTTCCAATAGTCGCATACGCATGCACAGTTGAAATATCCTTATTTTGTAAAAATATTATTTAATTAATAAATTATTATTTATTAATTTAAAGAGTGCTTTAAAATTCAAGTCTTAAGTGATCGACAATCCCTTAAAATTGTCCGCATAATTCACTTAGAAAGCTTAACTAGGACTTGTACATATTGGACACCTAAATCGTTTAAAACATCTGCCTGTTAAACACAAAATGTTGATATGGCAAAAATAATGCTTTCAACTTCCCTGTGAGCGCAGAAAAAAAATCAAACAGTATTATTTGAGTTTTCTATCTTCATTTGTCGGATTAACACTGACACTATAGTTTACTTATAAGAATGTTTTCTTTTTTTGTCATTATACCTTTTTAAAAAGAATAAGTACTTAGTCAGTCTCGTCACTTAATAGTTACAAATTTTCTACAGTTAGCCCCAGCATTGTTTTTGTCTTTCCTTCAAATCTGAAGATAAAGGAAAATCAATAGGAAGAAAGAAATCATTAAGATCCGTTTTGAAGAAAGACTTCCTTTCGTATGATTTAATCAAATATCATTAAAATATAATGGAAAAATTATAAGAAAGAAGAGAGACAAGATAATGATTTTTCGCTATCAAAAAAGCTAGAATATATTTGTTTATCCCAATTTTCAAACAAATATTTGTACTCCAAATTTAATATGAAACCCATTAAATTATAAAAAAGGAAATTTCAAAAAGCTTGATCGAATTAAATTTTGAGCTATCAATTTCTTTGTCATCGATTGTAGAAGTGATAACCACGAACCCAAATTTTCTTTTTCTTCACTTTATTCGAAAATATATTTCTTAAAAAAAATTACTTTTAAGTTATTGGAAAAGAAATTGCATATTTTGTGATTTAGAAAGAATGGTTTGGGAAAAGATGGAAATGAAAGCCAGTGTTGGGTCGGGGGGCTGGGGTAGATAGGTTGACTTTTCATTTTCAATGTTTTCTTTTTAGAAAATAGATTTTTCTATAAATGTGTTGAAATAATATTGGCATTCAAATTTTTTGAAAATAATTTTGGGGGGCACGTGCCCACATTTATTTATTAAGTAGCATTTCTGTCATGTCAGGTAAGTGTGATATCGCAACAAACTCTTCATATTTTGAGTGAGTTATCAAAAAAAGAGCGAAAGGAAGGAGGAGGGGGGGGAAGAGGGAAAAGGGGGAAAGGGCAAGAGGTAGGAGGGAGGAGGAGGAGGCGGAGGGAGCAATGGCGGAAGGAGGGCAAAGCAACGGGAACGAAACAGGCAAGAAGGTAGCAAAACAGGCAAGGAAGAAGGGGGAATGGGTGAGGACAGCAAAAGGCAGTGGAAGCAGAGGGAGGAAAAAAGGCGATGGTAAAGACGGAGATAATTTTACCAAATTATTAAAGATGTATGGGACAAAAATCTTAAAATCGTCTAATTTGAACGAATGATTATCATAATTTTTTTAAATTTTTAATTTTACTTTAAAATAAATATTGAAAAATAAAATTGTATTAAACTAAAATTTATAAAATCCTCACGTAAAAAAAAACTCCACAAATTAGACTAAATAGCTATCCATTACTATAATAAGGAATTTGGGAAACTATGAATTTTAATAAAATTGTAACGACCTGTTTAGTCGTTTGAGCAACAGGATTTATTCTGGAAAAACGGGGCCTGGAGGTGAGGATGCCACGACGGAACCCGTCACGGGCACGCCGGACCGTCGGGGAGGTGTGTGTCGTTGCAAAACATTGGAAAAATTGGAAATTGGGTATGAAATCGACTCTCTGAAAGTCACGGGAACCAAATGGCAGACGGACCGTCAACAAGCGTTGAGGACCGTCACAGGAATTTGTGGAAATTGTCTCTGGACGGTTGCGACGCCGGACAGCAGAAGGACCGCGCACGGCAAGACGGCCCGTCACGGGTGAGTAGGCCCAGGCGGGTCGGAGTTCTGATTAATTAATTTAAAGGGGCGTTTTGGACTATTTCATGCTTTAACTTTAAAATATGGTTAATGTTATATTAAGTCTAAATACTTGGGGGTTAAAAAGAGGGGGAACCTTATTAATTAGGGATTATAGTGCCAATTTTAAAACTTTAATTATATGATAATGAAGGGGGTTACAAGAAAGCGGGTTTGAGTAAAGAAAAACAGAAAAGAAAAACGCAGGAGAACGAGTAGAGAGGAGCGAGGAACGAAGAGGACACAAGAAATGAGGGAAGTAATTGTGTGCTTGATCACGAATTCCGGTGGAGGAGGTATGGTTTTCAAACTATTCGTAGTAAACTCTTAATAGCGAATGATATGTGTTGGTAGTATTATTAAGTCTTCTCCTGCTTAATTGCGTGTCATGCATTGATGTGATCTTATATAATTACATGATTGTGATAAAATAAGCATGAATAAGGCTATGAATCTTTCAATCTGTGAAGAAGAAAACCCTAATCTACTTGTTAGTGACGATGCCTGGTATAAAGAAGGCTTAAATGAACGAAAGTAGTGAGGATTAGGGATCGGGTTGCCACGTTCCGTACCAGGATTTAGATATGAGGATCTGCAGTGTCACGTTCCGAAACCAGGATAGAAGATGAGGATCGGAGTGTCACGGTCCGGACACCAGGTAGAAATATGAGGGTCGGGAGTGTCAACGTTCGACACCAGGATAGAAGATGGGAGTCGGAGTGTCCACGTTCGACACCAGGATGCCAGACTAGTGGATCGGGGCAAAGTTCCCGGGGTAGGGTAACAGGAGAGAAAATGAGGATCGGGGCCTACGTTCGTAACAGGAAGAATGAGGACGCGGAGTGTCACGTACCGACCGAGAGTAAATATATAATGAAATCGTGAAAGATACTACTATACTCAATATAAAGAAATGTTTCCCAAACGAGTATGATGAGGACGGCGTGGGTCCCATTGATGTGCTTGGTGTTGTGTAACCAAGGATTATGGTAATGTAAAGCTCATGCTAAGATATTAGTTGATTTAGATGTTACGTGATCTAACTGTTTTTATTTTAGTTGGCGAGATACATACTCAGTATTGTGGTTGCACTGAACCCATACTTTTATGTTTCTTTTGTTATTTTGGGGTGCAGCAAACGGTCGTCATCTTCGACTCAACAGTAGTTACACAGCCAGTCTAGTCACACCGGGATCTTCAGGGGGTGAGCTAATGATTCTAGCGGACGGACTCNTTGGAATGGACTCCTTCCTCATGTCTTGATGCCTTGAATTTCGGCATGAACTAACTTTATTTGGTTTAGCTTCATTAGAAGTACCTAGTTTAGTAATTGATCTAGATGTTCTGTGGTGTGACTTCCAGATTTGGGGGGGGGGGGAAATTAGAAGTAAAAAATTGAATTTAGAAGTATGGAATTGTCTTTTATTGTATGAGTTTAAGTAATTCCGCATTGCTTTATGTTGATATTAAATTGACATGATAAGGTTTAGATTGGTTGTTTCACTCACATACTGAGGGCTAAATGTGGCGTGCAGTCGCGGGCTCGGTTTGGGTCGTGCAAACGGTATCAAGAAAGGCAAAATAAGAAAAAAAAAAAAAAATGTTCGTTGGTTCTATCACACAAGAAGGTCTAGTTAGAGTCTTTAAAGAACGGGGTAGAGGAGACGCCTTTATATTTTCTTTGAGAGGCCCCTAAGACTTTAGGAAAAATTCCATTCTTTCTTTCTTTCTTTCGTGCTATGTTACTTGATCAATGGTATCTAGATGGTTTGGGGGATACAAATTAGTATCTGACCATTTCACTCTATTTGCATATGGTTAGAACATAGTGCAAAGATACGCCAACATCAACATCAGCAAGAAAGATGCATCCGAGCCAGACCACTGGGGCTGTAGCTCGAAGTTGCACATGTCAATGAGGCCCGGTAAGGTCGTGGGAGGACGTCCTCTGAGGGAGAGGACAGCACTAGCCCATCTGGTGCTAGGCGGTGACTCCTCCACCGACTGAGGAGTAGTAAGAGAAGGGGAGGACGGGAGAATATGAAGTACGGAATGAGGAAATGCCACCCCAACCTACCCCAGAGATGACAATCTAGGTTCTCGGCTTATCTTGTGGGTTCTGATCAGGACAGGAACCACCCAATGTTTTCTGCACCACCAATCCGGTTTCAGAGGATACAACATGCCAGCCACATGGCTCCACGTATGGATGCCTCACTGGACATAGGCACTTTCCACGTCTGACTACTGGGCCTATTATGAAGAATGATCAGCATGAATCTTCAGTAAGTTCTTGAAATTGAACCTCCAGTCTTAAGGGGAGAATCTGAGGATGCTTACGATTTTCTGGTTGATGTCATGAGCTACTACAAGATGGTATATAGAACGTTTGGATGTTGAGTTCGTGAGTATCAGTTTCAAGGGAACGCAAAATGTGGTGGCGGTCACTGTTGAATGTCAACCCAACAGAGGCACCACCTATGACTTGGGCCTCATTCTCTAGTTTTTTTATGGAAAAGTATATCCCCCGTACTTTGCGGGGATAGGAAAAGATGAGTTTTTGAGCCTAGAGAAGGTAGGATGGCGGTCAATGCATATGAGGCTAGTTTCGTGCACTATCCAGATATGCCACCCAACTATGTTTCAATCACAAGACGGATTCGCCGTTTTGTGAAGGGTTGAGATCCGAGCTGCGAAGTTTCAGCCTTACAGTACGGCTACGGAAAATCCTTCCAGAGTGGTAGATTTCGTGTAGAGGTGAAGGAGTGAAGCCAGATGAATTCACCGGGCCATCAAAGGTTTGAAAGGGAGGTGAGTTAATGGTTCTACTCTAGAGGACAGGTTCAGAGGTTCTCAGTTCGACATGTTCATTCTTCACTACAGACTGGTAGTTGGGGGTACCACCTCAGACCGGTAAACATTTCTATGAGAGTCCTATCGTGAATCTAGAGAGTGTTGTGGATGTGGGAGACTGGCATATCAAGAGGTATTGTCCAAAACCAGAGTGATAGATCCCCAACTTAGGTAGAGTGGTCATGGCAGAGCCGTTATTCCGGAGACGAGCTGGTCGAGGTAATGGTGGTCACCAAAAGGCCGGGTGATGGGCAAAACGGGCCACTACATCACAACTGGTAGGGCAACGACAACAACGAAAGGGCCCATTGTTATGCTTTTCCTGGGCGAATCGGAGGCGGAGACATATCATATGATGTGTCATCACAGGTAATCTTCTTGGTTTGTGATTGCATGCTTCTGTATTGTGATCCTGGATAACCTTTCTTATGTATCTTCCCATTTGCTAATGGTCTAAATTTACATTGTGAATTACTTGATCGCCTATTCGTGGTTTCTACTCGGTGGGTGAGTCTGTGTAGTTTGAAAGGTAATATAGGTTTGTTGGTGAACTTTGTGGGGAGCAACATTATGTAGATTTGGTGATCTAAATTGTTGATTTGATGTAATTCTGGGTATGACTGGCTTCTCGCAATTTTGCGATCTTGGATTGTAATGCAAAACGTGACGTTAGCCAGCCTGGGGACAAGATCCGTTAGGTGGAGGGGACTACACTTTTATCCGGAGCGTTATATCTCCTTTCTCGTGCTAAGAAAAGGTTAGTAAAGGGTTTAGCTTTTCTTGGCACATCTCAAGGATGACACTACCCAAGATACCTTCGATTGAGTGTTTCGGTGGTCCGTGAGTTTTTGATGTATTCCTGCAGATCTTCGGGTATGCCCCCAGATCAGGGAGTATTGACTTCTGTATTGATCTTGACCGGGTACTGCCCCATTCTATACCCCTTATAGAATGGCCCCGCGGAGTTAAGAGATTAAAGCTCAACTCAAGAGATTGTTGAGCAAAGGCTTCATTAGACAAGTGCATCTCCTTGGGTGCTCCGTTTTTTTGTTAAAGAGAAGGAGGGAGTTTCGGATGTGCATAGACTACCGAGTTGAACAAGGTGACCATAAAGAACAAGTATCCTCTTCCTCGCGGTCACGACCAAAACCGAGCCGCGACTGGCACCCACATTTACCCTCCTATGTGGTGAAACCAACCAATCTAAACCTATCATTTCCAATTTAATATCACATAAGCAATGCGGAAGACTTAACTACATAAAATAAAAGACAATCATAACTTCTAAAATTCAATATCTATTAATTCCCAATCTGGAAGTCATCACCACAAGAAAACTAGATCAAATTACTAAACTAAGGGTATTAACGAAGGCTAAAACAATTAAAAGCTAGTCTATGCCGAAAACTTCAAGGCATCAAGACATGAGGAAGGAGATCCAGTCCAAGTAAGGCTTAGCCACCCTGAAGATCCGGTGTGACGAAGACTGGCTGAACTACTTTGGAGTCGAAGATGACGGCACGTTTGCTGCACTCCACAAATAAACAAAAGGAAAACATAAAGTAGGGGGGTCAGTACAACCAAAGTACTGAGTAGGTATCATCAGCCAACTCAAAATAGAAAACAGTTATATCAAGTAACATCATAAAATCAACTAATATCCTTAGCATGCAGCATTTACAATTACCATAATCCTTGGTTACAACACCAAGCACATCAATGAGGATCACGCCTCTCATCATACTCGTTTGGGAAACATGTTCTTTAGATTGAGTTAATTAGTATCTTTCAGATTCAACTTATTTACCAGTGCGGTAGTGACCTCCACTCTCATTCTATCCTGTACCGGAACGTGGCACCCGATCGCATATCGATCTGTGTCGGAACGTGACACACCGATCCTCATATTCTAACCTGGTACCGGAACGTGGCACCCGATCCCATATACTTCCTGGTGTCGGAACGTGACACTCCGATCCTCATATTCTATCTGGTACGGACGTGGCACCCGATCCATATCATCTGGTGTCGGAACGTGACACTCCGTCTCATATTCTATCCTGGTGTCGGAAAGGACACTCTAACCTCATATTCTATCCTGGTGTCGGTACGTGAACATCCGCTCCTCATATTCTATCCTGGTACCGAATGTGCACCGATCCCCTAATCTCACTACTTCGTTCATTAAGCCTCTTTTATACCAAGGCATCATCATAACAAAGTAGATTTAGGGTTTCTTCAATTAAGATTCAATAGCTCAATCATGCTTATTTTATCACATAATGTATAATAATATAAGAGCAATATGCATACACACAATAAGCATATAGAAGACTTAATAATATTACACAACACGATATCATCGCATTAGAGTTTATACGATAGTGTAAGAACCATAACTACCTTCACACGAAGAACTTGCGATCAATAAGAATATCTAGTCTTAGAACGGTAGGGGGACGCCTTTTATTTCTTTGAGAGGCTTATAAGACTTCAGGAAATTCTATTCCTTCTTTATTTCTTTCGTGCTATTATTGGATCAAATGGGTATCTAGGTGATAGCAATTGGTTGTCTGACCATCTTCACTCTATTCGCAGATGGTTAGAAAGAGCAACGACTACGTCAACACCAGCACCGAGCGGGACGGGTGCGTCGAGCCACATGGGTGTTTGGAGCTCGAGAGAGCAGAGGAAAACGAGGCCGTGGGTAGAGGTCGTGGAGGACGTCCTCTAGCGGAAGAGGACAGCACCGCCCATCTGGTACTAGGGCGTGACTCCTCCACCGATCTGAGGAAGTAGTAAGATCGGGACGAGAAGGGGAAACTAAGAAAGTTGCAGAATGAGGGGGGGACTACCACCCCAACCTACCCCCGAGATGATAAATCAGGTTCTTGCTATCTAGTGGGTTATATGATCAAAGGTCAAACACCTCAAGTGTTTCTGCCACCAGCACCTCAGGTTTCGGACGTACGGACAGGCCGCGGCTTAGGCTTCACCGAATGGATGCCTCATTTGGAAAAGGCAGTTTCCCTCTTTGACTACAGGGCCTATAATGACAAGCGATCAGCATGAACCTTTCAGTAAGTTATGAAATTGAAACCTCCCGTCTTCAGGGGCTGAAGTGAGGGATGCTATGATTTCTGGTGATGGTCAGAGTTACTACCATTAAAAATGGGCATAGTGGAACGATTTGGCATTGAGTTTTGACATCAGTTTCAAGGGAAACGCAAAAATGTGTGGTGGCCGGTAACATGTCGAGTGTCAACCCGCACAGGCACCACCATATGACTTGGGCGTCATTCTATAGCTTATTTATGGAGAAGTACACCCCCGACCCCTTGAGGGATAGGAGAGAGATGAGTTCTTGAGCCTAGAGCAAGGAGAAGACGGTCATGGATGAGGCTTAGTTTCGTGCATTATTAGGTATTGCACCCAGCTTTGTTTAAGTTCACCAGAGAGCGGATATTCGCGTTTTGTGAAAGGTGAGGTCAGGATATGCGGGATTCAGCCGTACAGGTAGCGGGTACAGCGAATCCTTCCAGACGTGGTAGACTTCGTGATTAGAGGTGGAGGGAGTGAAGCCAGCTGACGTTCACAATGGCATCGAGTCTAAACGGTTTTTTTCGAAAGGGAGGTGAGTTTAATGGTATTACTATAGAGGCACAGGTTCGGGAGGTTAATCAGTCCGACCAATTCCAGTCTCAATACAGACTGTAGTTGGGGTCCACTCAGACGTCAACAGTTCTGAGGGTGGAGGTTATTCCCAACCTCGTCATCTCAACAGAGACCTATGCTAGAGGACCCAGAGAATGTTATGGATGTGGGGAGGACTGTAATATTAGGAAGGAATGATCCAAAACAGAGGTATAGCCCCCAATAGCTAGGGTTAGGAGGCGTTATATGGAGGAGTCGGTGGGGGCCGGCCGAGGTAATGGTGAGGTCCCAAAACGGCCGGGGCGACGGACAACTAAAGTACTACCAAACCACATGGTGGGGCGGGCAAAGGGCCGACAGATGATAGGTGCCATTTGTACGGCATCCCTGGGCGGTTGATAGCGGAGGCATATATGCTGCTCACAGGTAATCATTGGTTTGTGATTGCATGCTTCTCTATTATTTGATCTGGCCTCCACATTTTCATATGTATCGTCCTCATTTGTACTGGTCTAATTTACATGTGAATTGCTGACTGCCTATTCGTGTTTTACTCCGGTGGGTGAGTCTGTGCGTGTGATGTGAAAAGGTAATACGGTTCTTGTCTGGTAACTTTTGTGGGGAGCAATACTCATGTAGCCTTGGTTATCTTAGAAATGGTTGATTTAGATGTAAGTTTGTTATATGAATTGGGCTTTCCAAATTTTGCAATCTTGATTGTAATGCAAAAACTATATGTTGGCCAGTTTGGGACGATCCGTTAGTATGGAGGGTAATTTTAAAAAACCCAAAACCTTTTTTTCCCCACTCCAGTTCGTATTATCTCCTTTCTTCTGTACGGAAAATGGGTTAGAGTAAAGGGTGTTAGCGCGTTCTTGCACACCCCCCCCCTCCTCAGGGCTGATGATACTACCCAGTACCTTCGATTGAGTCGGTTTAGGTAGTTCGTGAGTTTCTGGATGTTTCCCTGCCAGACATTCCTAGTATGCCACCGGACAGGGAGATTGACTTTTGCATTGAATTGGAGCCGGGTACTCGTCCCATTTTCCATACCCCCTTATAGAATGGCTACAGCAGAGTGGTTAAGGGAGTCAAAGCCCAACTTCAAGAATGGTTAGGGAAAGGCTTTATAGACCGAGTGCATCCCCGGGGTGATCCTGTTTTGTTTTGTGAAGAAGAAAAGATGGGAGTCTCGGATGTGCAAGATACAGGCAACTAAAATTAAAGTAACTGTTAGAAAGGTATCTCTTCCTGCATTGATGCTTTTTCGATAAGTTACAAGGTGCTGTGTCTCTCTAAAGAGTGACTGTCGGGGTTATCATCAATTGAAAATAAGGGCGAAGAGTGCCAAAAGACTACCTTTCGAACCCAGGTATGGGCATTATGAAATTATGAATTCTTAAGTAATGGCCTGGATTAACAATGAGGCCTCGTGCTTTCATGAGCTTGATAACGGGATTTTTTATAGCCATATCTGGATCTCTTGTGATCGTATTAGTGATGTTAATGATAGACTACAAGGTAGAAGGAACATGAGGAGCTTTGAGGAATTGTGCGGTTGGAAATGTTGAGGGAGAAAAAGCTTTATGCCAAATCTCCAAAGTGTGAGTTTGGCAAGAATCAGGTCTTTTTGGGGCACGTACGTTTCATAAGGATAGGGTGATGGGGGATCCTTCTAAGATGAAAAAGTGAGCAAATGGGTAAAGACCTAAAATGTGTCGGAAAAATAAGGAAAAAATTTAAAAATGGAAGATTGTTGGGTTACCAGCCTACTACCGTCGATTTGTCAAGGGATTCTCTTCTATCGTTCCCAATTGACGAACTGGAATAAGCAGAATGTTCAATTTGTATGTAGGTGAATGTGAGGAAGCTTTCTTAAAAAACTCACGACCTTGCATGACTACGCAACCAAAAAAAAAAAAACTCTCCTTACCTTGCCAATAGCGGGTAAGAACTTCGTTTGTGTATTGTGATGCATCCTATTCTCTTTGGGTGCCCAGTTGCTAATGCAAGAGAGAAGTAATTTGCTATTCTTCGAGGCAATTAAAGTGAGGAACGTAATTATACGACCCCGATTGGGGGGGAAGGTGGGGGTTTTTTTCTTTTTTTTTTGGTAGTGTTTGCATAACGCAATGGAGACACTATTATATGGGGGTAAGTGTGCAAGTCTATAAGGATCATCGTAGACGACAGTTGCCTTTACTCAGAAAGATTTGAATTGGACAGAGGAGATGGATGGAAACTACTGAGGACTACGCTATTACCATCTTGTATCACCAGGAAACGCGAATGTTGGGGCAGACGCCTTAAGCCAGAAAACAGGGAGCATGGGTCGTTTAGTCCACGACAAAGTTTCTAGACGCCCATATGGCTAGAGAGGTTGGTTCAGACTCTGGATATGACTGTATTGAGGTTTAGAAGTAAATGAGAAGGGAGGGATTGTTGGCCAGTGTGGAGCGAGATCTTCGTTTCTTGACAAGATCAAGAGAAAATAGTTTCGATGATTGAGAAACTACGTCGAATTGGGTATATGGTGTTGCGAGGAAAGGCTAAAAAGGATAATGGATTGAGGAAAGGTATTTGAGAATTAAGGAAAGGGTATTGTGCCCCGTGTTGATGATTTAATCCACAACTATTCTACAGAGGCTCATAGTCCGGATATTCTATACATCCTGGTGCTCACAAGATTTACCGTGACCAAAGCAACACTTTTCGTGTAAGTCAAATGAAGCGCGACATTGTTGGTTTTGTGCCAAATGTCCAATTGTCCGCAAGAAAGTATGAACACAAGGGCCCGAGGAATTACTTCAAGAGAATGCCCATTCTGAGTGGAAGTGGGAGTGAGAGACTTGCCAAATGGACTTGTGGTTGGTTTTCCAAGACCATTGGGCAAGTTTGATTCTATTTGGGAATTGGGACAGATTAACTAAGTAGCTCATTTTCATTCGGTTTAAGGTGCACTACAATGCAGAGAAGTTAGCCAGAATCTACATCTCAAAATTTTCGGCTTGCATGGGTTTCAACTTGCATCATATCAGATAGAGGTACGCAGTTTCACTTACTACGTTTTGGAGGAACATTGCATGCTGAGGGTTCGGGTTTACTAGGTTGGACCTTAGTACTCCATTCACCCTCAGACCGATGGGCGTATGGACGATTTGCGAACATTCCGGTTGTGGAGATTGCTTGTGATGTCTGATAGAATTTTGGTGGTCATTGGATAACTTCTTACCCTTAGCAGAGTTTCAACAATGATAGTATCACTCAAAGTAGTATTTATAGGCTCATTTAGAAGCATTTGTATGGAGGAGATGGAGATGTAGGTCTCCCATTGGTTGGTTTGATGCATCGAGGTTAGACCCTGAGGGTAATGACCTTGAGGGATGCATTTAAGAAGGTGAAATCTATCAAGAAAAGAAACGCGTTTTGCGTCATCAAAGTAGGCCAAAGGGAGTCTGCAGATCGAAAGGTTAGGACTTGGAGGTTCATGGAGGGTGAGCAAGTCTTGCTAAAAGTTCGCCCATGAAAAGGGTGATGCGTTTTGAAAAGAGGTATAAGTAAGCCCAAGGTATATTGGAACATTTGATAAGTACTTAAGCGAATAGGCGAGGGGGCTTATAAAGTAGCCGTGCCTCCAGGGCGTCTGGAGGGCATCCGGGTATTTCATGGTCTATCTGAAAAGATACATAGGGATGGAAACTACATCATTCGTTGGGATTAGTTCTGCTTGATGAAAATTTGATCTGAGGAGGAGCATTGTGCCATTCTAGAGAGAGAATTCGCAAGTTGAGATCAAGGGAGATTGCATCCATCAAAGTTCAATGAAGACGACCAGTGAAGAGAGTCCACTTGGGAGAAGAAGGCGGAATTGCAAGAAAGATACCCACCACCTGTTTACAGATTCAGGGTACTCATTTTGCCCTTGTTTTTCTCTTATGATCGTTCGAGGACGAAGGATGGGTAAATGGTATCTCTTGTAACTACCTAGTTGTCGTTTGAGACAGCAGATTTATTTCTGGAAAAATGCGCTGAGTCGAGGATCACGACGGACCGTCATAGGCACGACGGACACGTCGAGGGGTGGTATCGTTCCAAAACACATAGAATTAGAAATTGGGTAACTTGAGATTCGACTCTCTGAAGTCACGACGGGGGTTTGGCAGGACGGACCGTCTCAGGCCATGAAGGGCGTCACCGACTCTTTAATGAATTGGGTGTCTCTGAACTTTGTGAACGGATGAGCAAGCAGGACAGACCGTCCGCAGGCACGATGGGCGTCACACGGCTGCGTGACCCTGACTGCGGGTCGGGCTTGATGTTCAATATTTTAAGGGGCATTTGGATCTATTCCTGCTTATAATGTAAAGTTAGGGTTTAAGTTATAATTAATTACTTGGGGTTAAAAGGAAGACCTTGTGAACAAGGAGTGGGTATTTTTCTCCTCTTTTATACTCTAATATAGGATATTAGGGAAAATAAAAAGGGTTTTGAATAAGACAAATAGAAAGAACATGAGAGAGAGAGAGAGGGGAGAAAAAGAACGAGAGAAAGAGAAGAACAAGAGGGAAAGGGCAAGGATTTGACGATAGCTTGCTTATCACGAATCTCGGTGGAGGTAGTTTGTTTTGCTATTCGTAGTAAAACTCTAATCGCGAATGTGGTATCGGGTAGTATCTGTAAACCCGTCATATGCTTAGTGTATACTTGTAGGATGTGATTACAAATTGTTTCTCTTTTTTTTGTTTTTTTCGCTCTTTCTTCCTCGTGTGTCCTTCCTTTTGATAAAATAAGCACGATGAGCTATTGCATCCTAAATTCATAGCAAAAAACCCTAATCGCCTTGTTAATGAGAGTGATGATGCCTTGGTATAAAAGAAGGCTTGATGAACTAAAGTGATGAGAGTAGTGGAACGGGTGTTCACGAACCGGGAAACGTAGAATTAGGGGGATAGGGTGGTCACGAACTAACACGTAGATTAGGGGATCGGGTGCAAGACCGACAGTAGATGAGAATTAGGGGGATCGGGTTGTACGGAACGACATGTGAATTAGGGGGACGGGTGTCACGAACCGACAAGTAGAATTAGGTGATCGGGGGTCACTGCCGAACCAGGATAGTAATGAGCGGAGTGTCACGTACCGACATGAGAAATAAACAGTAATGATCTTGAAAGATGTTAAATAATCAATCTAATGAACCTATCCAAAATGGGTATGGCATTGAGCTTGATCATCAGGGTGAAACTTGGCCGGCGGCTTATTAATGATTATAGAACTTGATGTTGCTACATGTGAGTATGTAGTTGATATGATATATTGATAGATACGTTTTCTATTGTGAGTTGCGGATGATACCTACTCAGTACTTGGTTTTTTGTACGACCCCTACGTGTATGTCTCTCCTTGTCATTGTGGAGTGCCGCCAACGTGCAGTCTTCAACTCAGACGACAAATCTAGCCGTCTTCATTCAAGCCGAGTTCAGGGTGAGCATTTTGCTTCTAGCTTGACTGGATCTCCGTCATGTCTTGGAGCCTGAGGATTCGGCGATGGACTCGATTTTTACTTTTTTAGCTTCTTAGATATTCTTAGATTAGTAATTTGAGATAGATTGTTTTTGGTGATGATTCCAGGTTTGGAATAAAAATATTATTGAGTTTTATACGTTATTTAATGATTTCATTATGAGTTTTAAGTTCCGCATAATTTTGGTATTTATTGGTTGTGAAAAGTTGGGAATGGAGGGGTGGGTTCACTCAATAGTAGGAATAGGAAAGTGTGGGGTGTCAGTGCGGACCCGATTTGGGTCGTGACAGATACTCTTAGAGTTAGTAATTTGAGGATAGATTTCTGTGATGATGACTTCCAGGTTTGGGGAATAGAAATGGATTAAAATTTAGAAGGTATTTACTTGATTTCGTTAATGAGTTTTCGTTTTCCGCATTATTTTCTGTTTATTATGTTGGAATGTGGGATAGATGGTTGGTGTTCGCTCACATAGGAGAGTAACATGTGGGTGCCACTTGCCTGCCTCGTTTGGTCGTGAAAAAAAAAAAACAAAACCAAAAGATATCGATTCAGAATTGATTATCTAGTTATGTGCGACAAGCTTGTGATGATCGTTATGCTATGGTCCAATGGGTTTTCTACATTAAGCTCATGGATAAGTATGTGGCTTAATAATCACTCCGCATTTGTAGATATTCCAAAAGTTGAAAGTTCAATGCTCTAGATGAAATAGTCTTAAGGAGGATCTCACTTAAAGAGATGAACACCGACTAGTAGGTCATAACTAATGTTTTTGGTTATGTCGATTATTCTTCCTTCTTTTACTTTATGTTCAAGGACAAACATGATTCTTTTAAAAAAATTATCATAAATATTACCATTTTTACCCCTCATAACTATCCGGAGTCATTTATTTAGTTGATGAATAATGGGCCAAGTCTATAGTTAATAGTATTAATTACTTGAGTGGATCCCTTTTAAAAAATAATTACTTGTTTGAAGATTAATTTTAAATATTAACTATTTATAGCAATAAAAATAAAATTAATACCCTATATTAGATTTGTCTTCTCTCGCTCTTTTTTCTCTCATCTTTTTAATTTTTTCTCTTTTTCTCGCTCCTTTCTTTTTGTTGCCCTTTCTCTCTTACTCTTTTTTCTAATTGTTTTTTATTTTATTTTTTGCTTTCTCTTTGCTGATCTCTCTATCTCTTGGTTTTTTTTCCTTTTTTTTTACTTTTTCTTTGCTGCGCTCTCTTTTTTTGTTGTTTTTTTCATTTTGTTTTTCTTTTCATTTTCTGTCGTATAGTAGTTAATCATCGTAAAATAAATAAATTTTTTATTAATTAATTAAATAAATAAATGATTTAATCACAACAAATAAAGAGACATAACAAATTGCAAAATGAATTAAACTTGAATTAAAAATGTATTACACAAATCAAAGTTGAATTAAAAATATATTACACACAATGATCTATAGAGTAAATTAAACTTGTATTAATAATGATTTAAAAAGTAATTCAACAATGACAAATAAAACAAAAAAATTACAAAATAAATTGAGTTTCTTTAAAATTGTATTACACAATATTTACATTTCAATTAGATAGGAAAATTAGAATGAATGAAAACACGTAATTAATAAAAGACAATGTCAACTTTATTAAACTGAATTAAAACATATATTCATGAATAAAACTTATACCATGTGTATCTTATAAATATTTTCTTTTATCATAAGAAATGAGTGATCGGTTGCAGATGTATTAAAAATATATTTTGATGGTCTATAAAATGTATCATTAGTGTGTTATCTAAATGATTCTTGTGAGTATCGTAAAAAAAAAATTTAAGTGTGCAATACATATTATAAATGTATACTATTCATGAACAAAACATGTATTATATGTGTCTTATAAATTACTTTTATTTGTATCACTAAGAATGTGAGTGATGTTTGCAATATGTATTAAAATGTATTGTGCATGTATTATAAGTGTGTTACCTAAATTATTTTATTTGATATCATTAAAAAGGGAGTGAAGTTTGCAATATGTATTATAAATATAGGATGCATAGTTCATGATTTTAATACATTTGAAATACAATTGTGAAACATGTCTAATACACTTTTAATACAAATGTGATATTATTATGTAAACTTCATCATTTTCGAGCTTCAATCTAACAATTTTCCTAAAATCAATTCCAAAGTTAACTGAACCCTCTTAAATTAAGATATAAACGATATTTTTAACTATTTATAGGAACTGACTATCCAAACTTATTGCAAATGAAAGAGCAGTTAATGGTTCATAAACTAAATAAAACTTGTATCAACAATTAATTAGATAAGTAATCTAATTGTAACAAATGAATAAACGTAATAAACTGTCAAATCAACTAAACTTGAATAAAAAATGTATTACACACATATTAAATTTGAATTAGAAGAGAAAATTAACAATATATGAAAAACGTAACTAACGAAAGACAAGACAATAATCTATAGACAAAATTAAACTTGTATTATTCATAAATAAAACATGTATTAGATGTGTCTTGTAAATTATTTTAGTTTGCATCACCAAGAACATGAGTAATGTTTGCAATATGTATTACAAATGTATTGTGCATATGTTATAAATGTATTACAAGTGCGTTACTAAATTATTTTGGTTGATATCACCAAAAAAAAAGTGAAGTGTATTATGTATTATAAATGTATTGTTTGTGAATTTAATACAATTATAATGCAATCACAAAACATATCTAACATAACTTTAACCACAATCCTCGATAGTTCATAAAACTTCCCCTTTTGTTCGAATTTCAATATATATCTCACTAAATTATTATAACTTAACCAACTTATCTTTTAAAAGTGCTATAAATTTCAAAAAAATTTTCAATTATTTGTAAAAAATAACCCCCCAATCCCCCCCCCCAAACATAAACACAAATTCGTAAAATTCATATAATTAATTCAAAATTAAAAAAAACAAAAATTTTTTCCTTTATCTTTTTGGTTAATTGGGGGGGGGGGCGGGGGGGGGGGGGGAAACCCCAAAATTTTTTTTTTTTTTTTTTTTCCCAAAAAATTTTCTGTTTATTGCTCTTTGTTTCTATAATTTTTAAGATTTGAAATTTTAGTTGAGAACATGATATTGTACATTTTTTAAAATTTTCTATTTCTATTCTTATCGTGTTTTTGAAATAAAATTAGTGAAATATACGCAAAAACTAATTTAAAAAAATTATTTAAATAAAAAATTATAAAAATTAGGAAGAGAAAGAATGATACAGGAAGGACAACGAAGAAGAAGAAAAAAAAAGGAAGAAGAAGAAAAAAAAAAGGAGGAAGAGAAAAAATAGACGGGGAAAGAGGGGAAGGATTGTCTTAAAAAAATTAATTGTTTTTTTTTTTAAGGTTTTTTGTTTTTTGGGTTTAAAAAATGTAGATTGAATAATTCATATTTATGTAATTTACCCTAGTTAATATCCTATTACTTGACCCATATTAAATTAAAATTAATTAGGGGTTAACGTCTTTTTTCTGTCATACCACAATTTACTACGTGCAAACATGAAGAGAAGCACAACACGCATCATAAGAATCAAGGAAACAACTCTTCTAGGTAAACGAAAATATCAATGATTAAATATTGTAATTAGTGCACACATTGAATAATAAGGAATTAAAAATTGATATATGAGACTTGAATTGTTGTTGTAACGTGACTTCTTTTGGGACGACATTTATATAGTTAGTTTGGCTTAGTTCTAGGGTTCTCGAACTTTTATGTAATTACTTTTTAAAAAATTTTCTTATAGTTTTCATTTTATGACCCAAATTTGATATATTAAGATATATAATTAAATATAGTGTGTATTATTTTACATGAAAGCTATTAGGATTGTAGTGTCTGGAGAAGTTGGAACTTAATCTTAAACTTGAAATTAGTAAATATGCGAGTTGAGATGCTTAATTGACATCATGATTTAAGATCTTAGCTATGGATTTGAGTTAGTTCCTGGGTCTAGTCTAGAAATATAGTAATTACTATGAGTGTTGTTAGTTCGAAATCTTATTGTGGTTATTTATGTAATAGATTGTATTGATGTGGAAGTACAACGAAAAAGGAAGAATCAAGTCTTCGAGTAATTTCTTTATTGTTTGAGGCAAATGGATTTCTAAACCCTTGTTAAGTTTATAAGTTTCGTGTATTTCCTTGTACTGATAAAAGAAATCAGTCGGCACAAAACACCTTGCCGCTAAAAGTAATTAGGTATGCCACAAAAACAATTCCACAAAATATATGTTTTGTAAGTTGCCACTGAAGTTAGACTTTTGGTCGCCACAAAAGGTCTTATACTACTAGTAGCAACTCTCGTCACTACTAAAGAAAGGATTTCAGTAGCAAGTTATGCCACCACAGATGTTTAATACTTTCAATGGCAACTCTAATCGCCACTAAATCTTGAGATTTGGTGGCAAATTATTATTGCCACAAATACTAGTTCTATTTGTAAATAATTTTGTAGCCACAAGTTTTTACTTATAACTTAATAGTCAATCAAAATATTTCCTCTAAATCAAGATAAACTGATATTTGTAAGTACCTATTATTATAGTATCAATAATATCATAATCATTGTATATAAGAAACCACTAAAATTGATGAAATGAATCTAACACTAACTGGTATTACAAAAAAATCAATTAAATATACAATCTACAATATTTCATTGTTCATGTATTTATGAGCTGCAATACACATATGAAAAGAAATTAACACCGAGATTTCACCAAATTTATTATTTATCCGTTGTTACAATTCCTTCACAAAAATTTAAGAAACAAGCTAGGGTCCAATGGAAGGAAGAGGAAACAACGAAGAAGTGCATCTGTATGTTGGATAGCTAAAGATTTATTACTGAGAAGTAACAATTGGCCACTTGTGCTTAAGAGTTGTAGTTGCAATAAAAAAAATTGACATCATACAAATTTCAAATTTTCAAAGTCACAACAATCATAAGTGAGCACCAATATAACCTTGAACCATGTTTAAAGACTAAACATAGAAAACAAATAAGTCAATTATCTTATACTCCCAAGAGGTGTGAGAGGGTGGAGGAGACAACTACAATGATAGTTGAGGTGGTGTCGGTCTTTCCCCGACGTCCTAGAGGTTGCACTTATGTGGTTCAGAATCGATTGAATGAAATTGGAGAAGGGATTGAGGTCTTTACTCTTTAGTTGGGTTATTTTCATGTCATGTGTTTAAACTTATAGTTCATTTTACTTCATTAAATCACGTAATAGTGCATTTTTATAACACCCCAGAAATGTTTTAAAGCTAAGATTCGAACTGTTCATTGTAGTGAGTGAGATTTTACAAAGGAATTAAAATTTCTTAAGTCTTAAGGTCAGTTCTCTAGATTTAGCCCCAAGAGTTTCAAAAAGAATTAGATTGGGAATAACAAAAAAATTTGAAAATTGGAGAGTTAAGAAAGAATGAGTTTGGGTCAACTTTAAACAACCATAACTTCCAGTACAAGTTGAGTTAGGTGTGCTAAAAGATACCATTAGAAACATATTTGAATTATGTTTCCAAAGCCTTCGAGTTTACTAAATTCCGAGTTTTGATGAATAATATATGACCTTTTTGAAGTTAAAAAAATCCTAATAAGGAAAGTTAGCAAAAAATAGTGAGGGGTATTTTAGTCCTCTCCGTACCCAATCAAGTTTAATTCGTTTTTAGTCATATTTTAAGATTATCATCTTTTTAGGTTCAGTTTTATAATCCCAATAAGTACCTAGGGTTTTAGTTAAGAGTTCAAGAAGAGGCAAGAAAAGAAAAGAGGAGAAAAGAGACAAGGATGAAGCCGTTCGTCGACGTTCTTGAGTCTAGTTGCGGATTTTCGCCATGGGTCTAATCCCTAAGAGGTATTTAAGTTTCCATAGTATTGGGCTTGTTCACCCACACGACAAAAAATATTATTTTTAGCGCAATTTCATTCTCAAAAAGTTGAAACATTCAAGTTCTTGATAGGTGTTTTGAGGTTCATTGTAGATCTTGTCTTGTTGGCGTTTCGATGAGTTCTTGAGATTAAATTGATTGTTTGGAGTGTTTTTTTTTGAGTGTATTACTGTTTTCCTAGGTTGGGTAAATGAATTTAATGAAAAATTGTGAAAAGAAATCGATTAAAAGTAATTTAGGGTCAGAAAATGAGAGGCAAAATTCGTTGAAACATTGCCTGAAGATGGGCTGGTGTGGCGCGCCCTAGATGCGCCTAGAAGGATGGGGCGGGCACGGCTTTGGTTCTGGATGTTAGGTGTTGGCGCCCCCCCCCCCACACCTACTTTTTGCCTGCCATGTCACCCCACAGCCCCCAACCTGCGTAATGGTCAACCTGCCTCATATCCTTTTAACTCTTTTTCTCGGTATGTTGTTTGAGTCATTTGAAGCCTGCTATCTTTCAATCCTTGACATATTCAAACATTTTAAACTATACCGGTAAAAACCACATATCTAAAACATCATCCCACACACCCCACACGATCTCCATAATAACCCTCGTTATACACAATGCCCCAATTCTTGGTCAATAGTCATGGATTAGTTTGCGAGTTGTTCCCCGAACCCTTTTAGACTCAGCAGTCCCTTCGAGCGTCTGCGTTCTGTGTTTGCGAGTCCGAGTCTATTAGTTGTAATCCCGTTTTCACCAATGAATTCACACCGCCAACCCCGGTGAGTTCTATCAGATTGTGAAGAGTATTTTATCACTGAGTGTCAAAAGTATCACCTACCGGCCTTTACCTCCATCGTCTATGATAACCACCCAAAACTCCTGAATCCATAATCACATTAAGACCTCCTCCCCCCCCTTCCTTTCTGACGATAAGCGCTGAGTTTGACACTTGCAAAGTCTTAAGTTCCAATGTGAATTCTTTGAGTCTCCATCATTTGAGCTTGATATTTTGAACTTTAAGTTTTGAGGAAGTAAGATTCAAATTATATACATGGATCCATTACGGCTACTAAGACCATTCGGTTAGCGTTGTGTCATATCACCCCATCATACTACCTCCGCCCCCCCATGACTCCTCGTTCAAAACTTCGGTGCTATCATTCCTGATGTAGAATGGCAGATCTACCAAGTGTCTCTAAACTTGAGTGTTGAGTTCCTTGTTCCTATCTTGAGTTAAGAAGTACCTTTTAGTTCTCGAGTTGAGTAGTTCATGCTCATAATTCCGCATGAACCCTCCAATTTGGAAGTCATGAAATCATCCACATGAGATCATGAACCTTGAATCCATACTTCAAGTCAAGAAAATTTAAGAGTCAAGTGCAAACATAGTTTATAAAGTTTTCTAAAGTCTTTCACAAATGTTTTCACTTTATTTTAAAGACTTAAAGTTCAAGTCAAGTAAAGAGTTGAGTTATAATCTCAAAAGCTATAACGGAACTAAGTATTCCCTAAGAGTAAAAGTTTTAAGTTATGTAAAGAGCAAGAGTTGAATTCATTTCTCAAAAGTTATAAGGAAACTAAGTATTCCCTAAGAGTTTATAAATGTTTTCACATTTAAGTTAAAAGGGAACTAAGAAGTTCCAAAAGAGTTTGAACTAAAGAAGGGAACATTGATTCCAAGCTTCTTAAAGCTAAAGGGTTCAGCAAATTATCTCAACCCAAAGAAAAGAAATTTTCAATTAAAGAATGAGCTAAAGTACATTTTGGGAGTAGTATTAAGCACCGATGTGGGGATGAGAGTTCATATTAACTCAGGTATTCATATAAACCATGTAGCCACCATAGGAATTGGCAGGTCACATTTTTATACAATCACGTAAGGAGAGCTAGTGGATACACTAAGTTAAGTAAGGTCCTATACCGATGACAAAGTGTAGGATGATCCTCTAGCAACGTGAGATAAGACGTTGTATCATCACTTAGGCTCAAAGTGATGGTTGTCGGTTAGAGAATCTCCCATAGTATTAATTACATAGTTCCTCAAAGGGTTCTGCTTAGTATGAATGGGAGTATGGGATTTATTTCATGCATTGAACAAGTAGACTTTGAGAGGAAGTATGATATTTTTATAATCTTATTATCTTAAGTTAACATCATGTTTTTTAACAACTTTTCTTTATATTGCACTTGTTTTAAACTACATTATATTGAAATGAGTTCAGTAGAGTATCAGGAGTTGAGTATCTTAGGTTCAGTATCTTGAGTTAGTCTATGCTTCGTTAAGTCCAATATCATACCTTTGAAGTTGAATATCTAATCTTTGAGTTGAATGTCTAATCTCTGAATTTAGTATTTAATCTTTGATTTGAGTTGAAAAGAGGCAAGTATGTTTCCATCTTTTTATTCAAAATCAAACTTATGTTATGTTTTAGAATTCCCCTTACATACTCGTACATTCCACGTACTGAGCCATTTGGCCTGCATCTTTGATGATCAGACACAGTATTCATGATCCACAGGACTTTCGTTGATACAGCCGAGAGTTAAGGTGTGCTATGTGAGCTCTCGTTGCTCAGAAGGATTTTTATTAAACCGTTTAGTTTAGTGTAGGAGGTCTGGGTGTTGTCCCGATTCCCTCATTGTCATTTAGATCTATCCTAGATATTCGTTAGTTAAGGAGTCTGTATTTGGCATTTATTTTGTTAAATGTTTTAAGACTAAAGGGCCCGTATTTTATGGCTATTTGAATACATTTTTTGATTCAAAGTTGTTTCAGTTGAGTAAAGTTCTACAGTTGAGTTTATAATTTGGTGTTCACTTTCAATCTTTGTATGCTTAAGTGATCTTCCGCTGTAGTCCAGCCAGGGAGGATGGTTCGCTTGGGAACTTAACAATGGTCTTCGAGTCGGCCACTCCAGGGTGTACACTCATTTCGTGATCATTTTGCATGACTGATATAACAACCCTGTGCGAATATTTTTTTCCGCTGAAATTCATTTTATTAACTCTTATGTATTATATAGATTTTTCCCATTCTATTGCGTATCGATTAAATAACACAAATAAGGATTTCTTTCATCAGTTTTTTTTCAATTGGGGGTTCATATATAAATTAAACTTCTACGTAATTATGCTACCTATTTTATGTTTAAGGAAAGCAACTATCTTAAAAATTTTCTAAACACAATATTTTATATATAGAAAATTTTTTATTTTTATTTAGGGTGTTGAATTTAAAATTACCTAAATTAGAAAAATAAAACATTAAGCTTTTACACTTTTAATTCAACATATTTTGTCTGAGATGTATCTCATAAGTATACCGTAGATTAAGGATTTTTCATATGCTAGAAGACCTAAGTATTTTGAGATTTTTGAGATACAGACAATGTATCTCAGATTGAATCATAAAGATTTTTATATTATTATATCCCTTTCTTATAGATAAAACTACAATTAACCTTCTTATGAACTTAAAATAGTAAACAAGAAATTAATTACTTTACTTATTTCAATAACAATATTTAATGCCTAAATAATATATTTAAAATACTCATTAGATGCATTATATTAGTATAAATACTGATTTTAAAAGACGGTCATTAGACGCATTAAATTAGTGTAAGTACTATTAAGCAATGAAAAATATTTAATGACGACATAAAATATTGCTACAAAAGCTCAACATTTAGTAGGAGGTTGCTACAGAGTCGCCACAAATACACTTTCATCTATATTTATTTTTAAAAAAACATAGGTAACTATTGTGATGACATGAATTATGTCACCACTAAATGTCCTACAATTTGTACCGACAGTAGGTGTTGCAACTATAGTCGCCAATTTTTGTGGCAACTTGGTTAATCGCCACAAAAAGTCGTACAATTGTGGCAACTATAAGTGTCGCCATAGATAGTTGTCGCTAAAAATTGTGTTTCTTATTGTAAGTGTTTGGGAGTAATGAGATTTGGTGAAGGATTGACTTGTCCACCTTGATTTGTTCTAATGATGAAAAAGTTATTAAACGTCAATATGATTAATTATTTGTATGTGATATGTTGAGAAAGGTACGAGTACTTGTGTTATAAGAGGAAAGTTTACTACTATAGAATGTCAATTGTATTCCGAGAATGCCAAATCATATGGGTGTTAGTTGGTACATTATTGACTTGATTTATTATGTGTGATTGTTTTCTTTACTGAACCCGTATAGTTGTGATAATTCAGGTGATTATATGTCATAGCGACATTTGATTTATTGAGCTGTAGCATCATCATTTTTATTTGATATCATATTGTGCAAATGCATTGACATGAGATTGGGCATGAGTAAAATTCTAACACGTGGAGATCGTTAGTGTTGCTATCAGATATAATTATAATAACATGTGGAGATCGATCGTGCGAGAAATCGATTACGTTTATAAGTTGGACATGTGGAGATCTTCTGTTCTGGGGATTGTTTGATTTTACGCTAGTGCGTTGAGACACGTGAAGACTGTCCGTGTCGGTATATGGACCTTGCGAGTCCCTTATGGATCATGAACTTTCGATATATTTTTGATGAGTATCATGTATATACGATTGAGAGAGAACTTGGTATTATGAGCAAAAAATCATTTCATAGGCGAACTATGCATTGCATATCTTCATTCTTAGTGATTTGTTGTTTATGGGTGGTGAAGTTACTTTGATGTTTGATACTATTAGATGAATTGATCATGTGTGTTGGTTTCATTGTGAGTGCTTTATTTGTTAAAGTTGTGATGATGAATAAAGTGATTGTTGTTGACCAAGGTGCTAGGTAAACTATGAACTATTAGGTTGGGCCGGTTTTATACAGGTTGTAGTTGTGGAGGTTAGGTTGGTGTGTAAGGAGTACCCATATTTCTTTCCCTTAGCCTGAACCTTTGTGATATTTTCCCTTCCCATTGTTTGAGGCTTCTTATGGAGATTTATGAGGTAGTTGATTGTCATTTCAGCGGACCTTCTTACTCATATTTATGATCTTTTTCTAATCAAGAAACAATGTCATATAAGACTTGTATTTTTCTTTTGATTCAGTTGTAATACTTTAGATGCTTATACATGCGAGAATTAGGTTTTGGAGGTTAATTAAGTTGAATTGTTTTCCGTAATATTTTATAATATTAGACTTTTATTCACGTTTTACTTCCACATTCACTATATTAGTTAGGTTTCAGGCTGACTTGTGTTGATGCAATAAGACGAGTCCTTTCACGTCCATTTTTGGATCGTAATGGTATCAGAGTTTTATAAAAATATAGGATAAAAGATGAATAATATTAATTATTAAGTACTAATAAATATGGCTAAAGACAAAATGAGAAGACAATATTAAAGTGACAATACTATTACTTTAAATCTATGTTACATAAAAATGATCTTTGATAGTTATGACAAAATGCAGCAAAAACAAAAAAAAAAAAAAAAAAAAAACATCATCTAGAGAATTATGGCTCATGTAGTTTGTGGAATTTATCAGTTATTTACCTTACATAAACCTTTCAATTTAGTAATATTAGAGGAGCTTTCAGTCACTGTTATCTATCGAGTTCTGTATCGTAGCATAGCAGAGTGGTAACAAATCCTTTTCTTTTTCCTCCTTTTGAGAAGTTAGCATTCACTGTTGGGATAAATGTTTTAAATTATTAATATGCAATCCGTAAGTGATACTTAGTGAACTATAATTGCAGTTTGTGATGCTTCAGAATAGTTTTATGGGAGGAAGAACAGATTGTCCTGATCGATACCGAAGTGTTAGGAGAACTAAGCCCTTCTTTTTGAATAATTTCTCTCATTTACACACGGAAGTGGAGAAAAAGTGTAGCATTTGTCAGGTTTGTGATATATTTGTGTTTGGTAGCCTTTGTGCATCCTGAAACTGATGGCTCTTTTGTTCGGACAGCAGTTCAATATGAGACTGGTTGAAACAAGGTGGTTCACAATCTTCAATTGCACATAACTCCTATCAGATAATGAATTTTTAAGCGTGATGTTGATTTGTGGCTGCTTTCCTGTTTTCATGGTGAAAAATTATTTCAGTATTGTCATTGCCTCTCATAAATGCCTGCATTTTCTCAGTTGGATTTTTGAAAATAAGTTATAGACAAGTTGATTAAGAGTTATTTGTAGTATCCTTATTCAATATTCAAAATTGTGCTGATCGATTTCTTTTAACCTAATCCCTTTATATTTTAGCAATTTAGTATTTCAGCAATGTGTATTTTCAATTAGTTAGTTAGATATTTAGTTCGTCTTAAGTTGCAAGTAACTTAAGCAAAAATTAACTAGTGCGAAATAGTGAGACAGTATAATTAGCGAAAAGGTGATTTGGTACTCAACGTGATTCGAAAATAAGATCTCTCGTTTAAGGATGAAACATTATTTACTATTCCACCACAATCCTTATTGTTAGCAATGTATTAGTGGCATAATACAATAAATATGCCCTTAACTAGGATTTAAATCACATTTATGCCCTTCAACTTTGGATGTGCACAAATATACTTAAACTTGTATAAAGTTGAACAAATAGACACAAATGTCTTACATGTTATTCTACATGTCATTTTTTGTTCTACGTGGTGTCTTACATGTGTTTATTTATTTAAAAATTGAATAGTTAAAGTGCCTATTTGTGCATTATGAAAGTTGAAGGTCAAAGTTAAAATTTGAAGCAAGTTTAGGATATAATATACGCATTATGCCATTTTTTAGTTATTACCTTACTCTACTTGCCTTTTTCTTCTTTCTCTGATGGTTTTTCTTCTCTCTTCCCATTTTTGTTAACTTGTTTATTTAATCTTTCTAGTGGGTTCTTTTTTCTCTTTTTTGCTTAATTTTTCGTCCTGAATAAAATTGTTGATATATATGTGTTTGCCCATTTTGTTATTGCACTTTCGTTATCGGTAACTCTGTGATATGTTGGAAATATTCTTTTTGAATAATATCTTTTTAGCATTTTAAGATGCATTTTACTAAAGTTTGCCTTATTCCAGGTTAAGAATAAATAGTTATGCTCTTTTTATTGGATCACTGTCAGGCAAGTGAAATTTGAAGACTAGCTAGACGGCCCATGAAGAGTTTCACCGACCGTGAAGCTTCATACGGTCCGTGAAACCTCCCATTTAAGGCACTTTATTAGATTTAAAGGTTAAGGTCATTTTGGTCTTTCCCCTATGCATTTGATACTTAGACTACGTTGTTTTAACCCCAATTCTAAGCCTAAACCACAATATTTTACACCTAATTTAGGGTTTAGAAAGTGTTAATCGATTCTTTTACATTCATTAACTCTTCAAGACAATTGAATCAATATTTCTAATCATTAAATTATCATACATTGTGTATTGTGATTATTTAGTTGATTGTTCATAACTATTTTTCAGCATGAAACGTATTCTTGAGTATTCAATGAATTCTTATTGAGAGTCTTTTAAACAAAAAATTATTGTTTAAACTAAGTTTTGAGAGAGTAAAGAACAATTTGAGAAAGTGTATAATGGAAATAAGTATTTTTTAAATGTTCAATTTTTACATGAAGAAAAAGGATGGAATTTTTTGAGAAAAGTTAGAAAATATTTTTAAGAAATATTTGGTACGGAGCATTTACCTCATAAAAGAGGCCCCTTTTGAGTAATTATCGCAATTCAAAATATATTTTTACCTTAAGAAAAGAAAACCTTGTTTTCTAACATCGAATATGCGTTTCACAAGATATTCAAAATAGTTACCTCTTTTAGAGGCAGTTTGAACAATTATCTCAAACCACAAGAGAATATTTTATACATTTGAGCAAATATTATATATATATATTATATATATATATATACTCATACTCTCATTTTATACAAACATATACAAAATTGTAATTATTATTGTAACAAGGCGAGAGATGAGAAACAAATAGAACTGGGTAAAGAAAGATTCGTATTAGAATAGTTATAAACATATAGGACGGAAATATATGTATTTATATTGGTACATACTGTCTCACTCACCTTATACAAAAACAAAGACAAAAGTGAGTGTGGCGAGGGATAGAACTGAGAGTGACAGACGAGATTTAGGTGGCAATTGATTTCTCCTTCTTTCCCTCCACCAAAATGAAATGGAGCTCAACATTAACGTAGTCATGAATGTGATTCTTCCACCACCTATAATACTGTCCATTAAACCGAGGTGGTCTGGTAGATGATGTCCTTCATCCATATTGGGTAGAGCAGCCATTCCTACATGATATTTTCTTTTCTTGGTGTTACCCAAATTGAAAAGTAAAGTTTTGATACCACTTGTTGGAATATATGCATCCACTTATTACTATAGGACCAGTTCCTCTACACGATGTCAACAACATAAAAGGAACAAATGCTAAAAGTAAAGCTTAAACACATAAATTTTTTTAATAGAAACCTCCTTACTCAAGGAGTAAAACCACACTTCTGTTAATAAGGGCATTCTTAAATGTTATTCCTGAAAAAACTTCACAAGAACAGTGAACACAGGTTAAAACACGCAGGATTAACCTGCTACTCTCAATACTAAGTAACACCTCCTATTACTTAAATCCGAGACTAAGCAGATGTAACCACTCCGCTGTTGATATCCTAAACTGATTAAATAGAAGTTGCGTAAAGAAACAAAGTAAACCTACTATGATGAAACACTTCTCTCACAAATGAAACAATTCCTACAATATATGCACCAATACAAGCTATCAAAATAGAAAATGAAGGAAGGAAGCTGGAATGCAAATATCACATTGCTTGCAATTTTGAGGCTTGATTTTCTCTCTTTGAATGAATGAATATTTTGTTGTTTGAGTGTTTGATATAGCAACCATGAAAATCTATTGTCCACTGTACAAACAACTACGCTCATTCTGATTGGTCTAGGACACTAGCATCTCACCAACGCACTGAAGTGACAGCTTGCCATCTATAGAGCATTATGACTTGTACGAACATACACTGTAGAGGACAGGGTCCATACACTTGTGTGGACATCATCAAAACTTTAAAAGTAGTAGTACTTATCAGAGGCCATCGGAAAATATTGACAATGTAGTTGGAAGCGGCGGGCTTGCGATTAAAAAAGAGACCTCTTTGGATATACTTCAAGAAGAAAAAGACTGGTGGAATTATGTGAAGTATTTGTTGGTGTGGGGTACTAGTGCAAGACACTCCCCCATCATTGTGGCCTTGCGCAAATGCTTGAGGATGAAGATGTGTACGATTGTTAAGAAAAAAGAGGGGGAGTATGGATGAGGTAAAGTCCAGTTGAAATCACATTCTAATGCTCCTTCTCATATATCTGAAAGTTAAAAGAAGGCTTCATTTAAGTGTTGATTGAGCCACATAGTGGAGTTGCTAGTTATATATGCCGATCTGGAATGATACATGTGTCAAGTATTACTATAAGATAAGCTATGACAAGAGAATAGCTAAGGTTTTTCCACTTTATGAAGTGAACCCATTTATCAGAAGATTCAGTGTTTGATTCTATATGTGATCATGTTACATACAGAGTAAGTAAAATATCTGGAGTTGTTTACTAATTTTGTTGTGATAAAGTAATTATATGTATGTATGTCTTATGTTTTATTTGTATTTAAAGAACTATGTTGTGTATTCTGATTTGAAATTAAAATTTTCATTTTCATTTATTTTGTGCATCGGTATAGTGAATAATAAGAAAATGACATAATATTATTGACGAAAATTAGAAAAGAAAATCAAAATATTTTAGCTGGGAGATGAAAGTTGTTTATGATTCCATAATTGTTTTTCTATAATATGTTTATTATTTTAAAAATTATGAATATTAGCATATTAAATTAATGACATTAGATGTAAAATATATGTAATTAAAAATAATTAGAATAATAATAAAATATTGAAAAGGGAAAGAGAGAGGTGAATCGTATATTATCAACTCTCTCAAATGAAGGGGGGGACACATAGAGTCTAAATTAAAAGGGGTTGGAGTCTCATTCTCTATAAATCAGAGGGTGGGCTAACGATGATCTAACATGTTCTAGGTGTGGTTTATAACGGGAAATATCACTGCTAGAGTTGTTGGGTTATGTTTATGATATCACCTAAGTACTGAGGGTTTGTAATAAGATCAAATCATACAATTTCTTTTAATCGGAAAAAAGAAACAACCTCTCGAATAACTTCATTATGATTGAACCAAAAATCGAATTTTGATGTTCCTAACAAGAAAAAACCCTAAAATCAAGGATTGAATAGTTCCAAAGTCAGTTAGATCAAAAAAGTTATAATTTTTTTGTGGTTAAAAAATGAATGATAGAAGCAGAAGAAGAAGACACAAAATTAGAAATTCAGCTGCTTCGGAGAATTGCAAACTAAATTACAGATTTCTTTAGTATGTGGATAATTCTCAAAATTATTTTCGTCACTGTGTTTGCTATTAAAAGATAGGAGGAAGTAATTAGTGGGATGATCCTTACCAACGGTCATATTTGGACCACCTTTACTAAGTACCTGGTTTGCATGGCCTAATTACAAAACCGGAATATACGCAAGAATGGAATTTTGTTGTAATAGAACATGATCAAAATAAGAGAAAAAGTACACCTATCAAGGGTGTGTTTGGTATGTCTGAAAATATTTTCTAAAAAATTTTTTTCTTTTTGTTTTTTCCAAAAAATTTTCCCAGTTTGGTTGGTAGATAGAGTGTTGGACACGACAATTTAATTTTACAAAAGCGAAATCCAGCTCTTTACATAGCGAAACAGTATTGCCACAGTAGTACTTATTTACCGAGGAACTTGACAGAAGGCGGATTCTCTTGCAAGCATTGTTATATAAACATACTAAATAAATGTTTTTACTCTTAAATGTTACATTAATAAAAACTAAGTCGAAAGTATTATCATCACTAGAGTTTTAAGTCATTTGGAAGAATATTAATAATGCAAGGATTATTTTTTTATAAAGTGTTTGGTTCATTATTTTCCATCTAATGTTGTGTGTGGTTTGAACTCTATAAGACGCTTCTTTCCAATTAATTATACCCTGGATTATTAAGATAGTGTATTTATGTATTTAGCATTATGTATAGATAAAATGATGACATATTTTCATGTTATTACATTGGTGACTTCAGTCATCTTATTGGTCAATCTTACTCGTCAACATTATTTCTCACATATGACATTTCCGAGAAATGATGTTAATAGTCCCAATATTTGTATGGATGGTTTGACTTATTGAAGTATACTAAATATTGAGCGTCGATAACCAAGTTCATTCCACATAAATAAAGGAAAACCAAATGTTTATTTTCATTCTTATACCGAAGTTTCTACAAACAAAAATATTAAAGAAGTAAAAATGTGACTGCATATAAACACTTGCATTTGTGACTGGAAGATTATATTTTTCTTCCTTGAACCGTCATTGAAAAAAAAAAATCAGGTGCTCTATGTCATTTCTTGTGAACATTTGAAAGTCATATGTCACAAAAACTAAATGTCAAACTTGCAAAACCAACACACCTGTATTTTCACCAACGACACTTCATCTTCTACCATATTAGTAGTTTCTTGTCTATCTTGAAGCCATTTAGCAAAACGTTATGAATGGTGATATTCATCCATTTGTTCCCAACTTGACGCAAAGAACAAAAATATAAATAGATAGAATATTCGTTTGATTAGGAAAGCTATTTCCAATTAATTTACTCTGTTTATTTTTAATTTTTTGCAGAGTGAGGTTTATATTAGTTTTTTCATATTTTTTCTTCTTTACTTAGTAAATTACTCATTTTTTCGTGGGATTGGTCGACAAATAAATTCAAAAAAATTATTTAAAATTGTTGAATTTAACGTATTACTATATTTATTGGTAAATTTTGCGTTAATTCACAATATCTTTTTTCGTACTTTAATAATAAATACTCATGTTGGGATTCACCAAAAAAATAAAATTTAAAAAGTTGTGAATTGAAGGTTACTATATTTATTTGTGAAAATATTTACATATAATTTTATATTTTTTTGATATTTTTATATTTTTTAATGATCCAATTACTCATTCTCGAGATTTAATATGAAAAATAAAAATTAAACAAATTATTTGTTGAAAAGACGCTTCTCTTTGTGTTATGTACAAGAAAATTGATTTATGGGTCGGGTTACGGTGTGTATGGGTCCGAACTGTTTAGGGGATAATGATCCCTTTTTCATTTTAATACAAATGTCATTGCTAGGTCAAAATGACATGCAATGGAAATGAGCTGGATCTGTCAGAGATCCATAAGTCTACAAGAGGGCCTTTTTAATTAGGGGCGAAAGGTTTTAGACGGGAGGGGTAAAATGAAACAAACTTAAACAGGTATAACTCGAAGTTTTCGAATAGTTTAGGGGGCAATATGATCTTTCCCCTTTTCATGTTGTGTCCAAATTTCAAATACAATCTTCATTATCAAACCGCAAACATTTAATTGATCAATAACCAAAAAATTGACAAACACATTTCTTTTTGTTTGTCCAAGTTCAAGAATTGTAGGTTTCAAATCTTTCCCAATTTTTAAATTCTCAGTCAATTACTAAAGATGTAATATGAGTTTAGTGCTTGCATTTCACTTTTGAAAAACTATATCACTCTTTGATGAAACTATCCAACGGACCTCCAATTCCTTTTACCACGAAACAAATGCTAATTGTCTTTTTTTGTATTTGGATTTTGATTGATGTATTATATTTGGAAACTTAGAAAAAGAAACAAAAAGGAAGAAAATTAAATTTGAATTTCACTTCCGCAGCGCGTGTCGTTTTCCTTGTTTATCACTAATTTAGTTCTTTATAACAACGTCAATTCTAGAAGTATATAAATTTAGGAACACATATTATAAATACAAAATTACCTTTTATGCCTTTTAGGAATTGAAACTTACTTAAAAATCCCTTAAAATTCAAGGAAAGCGGGGGATACTCAAATGGCACGGGATACATAAGTCCAATAACATCATATTTTGCATCTGTGGCTGCTGTTATTAATTAGGAGTTTTAATTACCGTAAATTTAGTATTTGTAAACTGACATAACGTAATTAATGGTTACAGCTTGTGAATGATGAGCTAAATGCAAATTTTAAAATTAGCTGATACTAACAAATTAAATGATTCTTGTAAAAGTTGATCTGCATACTAGAAATAATAATAAAAAAAAGGTGTGAAGAGAATATCTCAATTCTGCTGCAGGTAATCTGGGAATTGGTTTAAGCGATGTTAAGTAGAAGGTTCACAAGTGATGTATATTGTTGTTGGCCATCTCCATTTCATTTGGGAATTGAAAACGTTGATTTTATCAAGCTTGAGATCGACCTGTTACAAAGGATATTGAAATCGATACATTTCGAGGGAACTCATGTCCATGAAAATCCAAAAAAGACATAGCGGTGGCACCCTTTTATTTCGAAGTAAAAAAAAATGCATCGAGAACGGATATCCGCTTTTGTTTGATAAATGATAAAATTTTATAAATAACAACTAGATTCAACAGTGGTGCATTTTCAATGTAACAGTAATGCGATAGAGTTGTTTGTGTATGTGATGTACCTATACATGCATATTATTGAAACTCTGTTATAGGTACGTTGTCTATTGTCTTTTTAGTATTATTCAAGTGTAAAAAAAATTGACTGTTTCAATGTTACTATATGATTCGTTGGTTATCCAGCACTTATGAGTTATAAATTTGAATATATTATATCAACAGGTTGTGGTGTCAATGTAATTGTATAAAAGATGAGGTTTTTGTTATGGTATATTACTGTATCAGATAATTCATATGATTGAAAAATATGTGATATTTTTATTCTACCCCTTATGAGTTATTCTAGTGTTCCCAAAACTGATTGTTCAATGGTACTACATTGTTTCGTGTGACTGCCTTCTGACCTAAATTTTGACTAATCCCCATGCATTCTAGTGGTGCTTCACGTAAATTACTCTGTATTAGTTTGTTTAGGTATATGATGCATTCATATATTCGTATAATTAAAGTTGCTAAATATATGAACGCAATATAGAACATACGGAAATTTTGGTTGAAAGTGAAACCAATATTAATTATGAGACAACGAGAAGATTAAAGTTATAATACAAGAATCCCTAATCGGTTTCAATGAATGGAATAGTGGTGAGCGTCCTTAATCAACTAAATTATGAAAAAATGTATAAATATTAGATTAATTATTATCAGATAAGTACTAATACTAACTCTTTTTTGTTCTACTTACATTTTAGTGTTGAAAAATTTGAAGTTTACGTATTTCTTTATCATCAATTTTGGAGAAATTCCTAAAAAATAGGTAAAGACTATAATTATCCTTTTCAATTTTTGTGCTCCGTATAAATATTCTAAACCTACCAAAAAAAGCAGACTAATTTTGAATTTCAACGTAAAGAGAAAATAACTATCAAGATTTGTGAATAAAATAGAAGAGCTTGTGGGTGAAACAAGGAAAGGATACATGTTCACAGAGGTTTTTTTTTGTGGGGATCCATAACACAAAGTTTATGTATCCCGGGGAAACCTATGGTACAGATACATACGTTCTAAATTGAATAAAGATAGCTATACATAATCACCCTTAGATACAGTGATAAATGATACATTTGGTTAAATTTTTGTACAAGTATCAAAAATAATTAGGGTATTTATCAAAACTAATATTTAACATGATTACAATAAGTGTAACTGTATCGAATGGTGTAGTGTTTGGATGAAATACAAATTATACCTTAATTCAAGCCTAATATTCCTGAAATATATGAACAATGCTAGGTAATGTAAGACAATTGTGGAGAAAGATAATTTATGATTGAAAGGGAGAAAAAACTCGTACATATTCATGATGTACCCAGTAATTTTTTTATTTAAATTTTCTAATTTTTATACTTAAGTTATTACTCCGGTCACCTTCTTTGGTAATCCAGATATTTATCTACCACCCTCTCACTTGCCCCTAGGTTCTATTTTTGCCGCTCATGCTTGTTGCGCTTCCCCTTGCTTCGTACAAACTGGTATTATTCTGCCTCCCCCCCGTTCCTACCCTCCAACACCTCCATCAAATCTAGCCTAAAGTTAATTGAGAACGTTTTTTAACATAACCCATTTAGCCGTATCTATAGGAGTTACATAAAGAGGCAATCTCCTTTTTATTTAATTTTATTTTGGTTCCACTGCCGTATTTTTGTTAGTTTCCACGGGCAACTCTGAAATTATCGCTTCTTTCGTTTTTTACATGTCTGGTTTCGTTCCCCTTTTTGCCCCCACCTGTACTTTTGTCCTCTACTCCCCTTTGGCCGGAGTGCCTTAGGGGCTCCCATCGGCGCGGCCCGGAGTGGTCCTGTGCCTTGGCTGATTAACTATCTGTACTCCCATTCGTGTTTTAGCTTTGGCGCCGCCCGCCGGCTTTCCGTACTCTTTTCCCCCGGTTGGCCCCTAGCGCATCCGCTTAACCCTGTGTCTATCCGGTTGTCTCTTTTTGTCGCCTGCTATTTCTTTATTTACCCACGTTTTTTAGGCTCGCAAGTCTATAATTTTTGTAAACCTACAGTTTACCTCACCCATTCAGGGGGGTGTTGTCCCACAGCCCTCAGGGGCCCTGTCCCCCTCGCGTTTCTGCGTGTAGTTGTTGACTTTGCGTTTCCCCCGCGCGAGGTATGTTGTCCTTCTCTTTCTTGGCTTGCTCTTGTCCCCATCTCCTAGCACTTCCCTCTTTGGACTCTCATTCCTTGTCTGGATCCTGTTTTTCTCTTGATTTGGTTTGGTTTCTCTTGCTGAGTTTCCTTCGTTTCTGTCCCTTTCCCTTTGCGCTCGTTCTTCCGGTCTTCTCCGATCGCTCCCCTACGCCCTCCTCCCCCCCCCCGTCGATCGCAAGTGGAGGCCGCAGTCGATGGGCGAGTCCATGAAGCTCCTCTTTTTTGTTGCCAGTGTATTGAGAGCCCCCCACAATTTTGAGTCATGTTGAATCGCCGCTCTATCCTGTTTCCGACTATGGCACCGCAGCTCATCCCCCCACCCCATAAGACCGCTCCCCGTAACGACTCCTTACGACACCATAATCCCCTTGGTCCCCCTTGCTGCCACAGCTTGGGACACATGTACCATGTTTTAAGCACGAAATAGCTAGATAGCTCGCTATCGCTAGCACCCCTGGGTTGGCATGGAAAACCCATCATCCGTCGGCACACACATCCTAAAAAAAAATGATAACCGTAACTAATACCAAACAGCACTACTCCTAGTATTGTATTGTGTGTCCTTGTTTCATGGCCAAACCATAACCCACCCATCCAATACAGAACCACAACCATTACACAACCATATGTCATCATAGAAACCTGGCCCTATACTTGGGTAGAGCCATCAAGCACTTATACAGTGCACAATTCTTCATTCTAACTATGACACACAAACTGATGACTCCCAACAACAAACCAAACCGGAATGTGGAACATTTTTTGGATATCAGGCCTTCGATACTAAATTTAATAAAAACACTCCCTTAGTTAATTCGAAAATTAACTTAATGACAAGGGAAAGTAAGCAATTAGCGAAGTTACCTTAGTAAATTTGATGTGAGATTTACTATGAGATAGGTGTATGAGGGTATGGACGTAACGAAGCATACATTTCCCACAAGCAAATTGCAAAAAGCTGTAGACATCACATTTATGATCAGATGACGAACAACTCCAAACCTCAGGAGCCATAGAACCCATAGTTCCACTGTTCAACCATCATAGGAGATAAAACTTACAGAGATTCCGAAATAATTATTTCACTCTTCCATTTTGTATCAACAAGTAAATTTTAAGTCTTCACATCTCTATGAACGAATCTTGTTGCGATGAATGTAATTCAACCCTTTAGCAACACACAATGCAAGTTTATAGTTTGTTATCCAAAGCAACAATTTCTCTTCAATATTGTATGTTTGACAGATAGGATGGAAGAGTACTCACCAACATATTCGCCACAACTACTTGCGAAACAAGATCCATTTCGTACTTAGTACATTGCAATTTGTTTTTAATTTTATTAATCTTTGACAATTCGTCTTCTTAGGCTCCAATGAATGCACAAAAATTATATATTTCAACGCTGATTTGCCAAATAAGAAATTAATTAGTAGATATATATACTACCTCAGCAATGGGAGTGTGAAAGATGGCACCAATAGAAACTTCTGCTTATATGAATTTACCTTTCCATCTCATTTTTTGTTTGTTTCTATTGAGCCTCTCTCCATCTCTCAATCACATATTTTAACTGAAATTCATCATGGGTTAATTCAAATTTGATAAATAAATTACTTTTGCACACCTCTAATTTCCCATGATAACATGGTAAAATTACAATGATATTCCAAGAGAACATTAATAATCACTATATGTCATTCTAAGAAAACAATAATTTTAAGAAACCTAACACTAATAAAATTTTACTTAATCATTTCTAACAACAAATTTCACCCAAGAAAAAGTAACCGTAAATATATTAGTTTCAAGAACAAGCGAACACGGAACATATAAGAGAGATAAGTTAGAGAGATGAGAAGAGAGGATAGAGAGAGAGATAGAGATGATTAATATGATATATATATTATATATAATATATATAGATATAGATATTGTACGTAATCATTCTTACAACACCCCCCCCCCCCCCCCCCCCATATTCAAACAACTGTAACCCTGATATATATAGTTTTCAAGAAACGTAACCCACCAAATATAAAAGTTTTTACTATGTGCTTTCTAATAAACATAATATTCAAAAAAAATGTTGTACCAAAACTATAGTTAGTTTACAAACAAATATTCAAGAAACGCTGGTTGGTTTAAAAAACAAATTAGAAAGTCTATGTATAAAATTAATGAAAAATTATTAATTAATTCAATTGTATCCTGCGGACTTCTTTGTCGTCGGAAAGCCCTTTATTAAACTGCCCCTACCTCAAAGTCAATTTATATGTGGGTCGACAGTAAGTTTTGAAGGATCAGTTCCCAGTCTTCTTTCTCTTCTTCAGTAGCAACTTCACGCACCTAATTTATTCATTGTAGTTTGATACTTTTTGTTTTTTGAAAACAAATTTTAGGGGAAGGGACGTGGCGGGACGTGTATATCATATACTACGATTTATTTCCTATTCGAAAAAGGAATTATTAATACTATAAAGCTTTTTGTGGAATTCACATTCCTATTAGGAAAAGGGATTATTAATTAATTACTATAGAGAAAAAAAAATTCGTTGAATTCCATCCTATTAGGAAAGGATTAGTAATTAATACTATAGATAAAACTTTTCGTTGAAGTTCAAATTCCAAGGGTTAGTTAGTTGTATTAAAATATAATATGATTAGTTAGTGCGATTAAGGTTATCAGGTATATACGATCCATTATGTTAACTATTATTTGTATGGTTGTATTTAAAACAATTAACTTTTAAGAAAATTTAGTGGTGTATGTATAAAAATACTTTTTTTTTTTATATAATAATTAGTTAAAATTCAATTTAAAGAGCCATCAACGTGATTTGATCCCAAACTCTTTTCTAGATCTAATGGGCCCTCTGCTTGGTTTCCCTCAACTAGGGGCAAATTAAATCCCAAATAGTTTGAAATTAAGAGTCGAGGCTCAATAGGAATTGTTGTACCCAAAACACTCACTTTAACTGCAGACGGCGTTCAATTTACTCAAGAGTCACCTATTATTATGCGTCCAGATATTTTCAACAATTATTACACAAAAAACTTATATAGAATGGGCATGGAACCATCACACAGTATTGGGAAAGTGAATAAGTCCAACTTAAGTTTTGCAAACGGTTTTCTCATGACATTGTCAACACCAATCAAAGCAACATAAATCATATTGCTGGAAAGATGGACAAGAAAAGTTGTCAACTTAAGAGATATGGTGTGACTCGGAGGCAACATAGAGATTATAGGACCTTTTATTTATCCGACTCAGCTCCCTACACAACGTAATGAAGTCTCCCATTTCATATGTGGCACCTTCTATAAAACGGAGGACTTGCTGTAAACATGGACACCCCTCCAAATAAAACCATTTTCTTTGAAAATGAAATCGATTAGCTCCAAGCTTGTTTTTTCTAACATAACCTACAATCTGGACAAACCAAGAGCTAGTAACCGAAGTCTGTCATTGTTCATTTCTATCGTGGAGTATTTAGAAATTTTAAATTAGTTAATTATTATCAATTTATAATATTGTTATTGTTTTAAACTAAATATATGTTTCTCTGTCCAATTGCATGATGTTGAAATGAAATTCAGAAAGTCAATTAAAAATTTTAAAGACTTTTAAGTTGTTAATTGATTACATTTAGTTGTAGTTGTGGATTTTAGATATATTATAAAAGCATATAATGGTTAAAAAAACAGTCAGAAATGTCCTCGGCCGTTTGGTTTGACGGTTCACATGCTATTTGAAGTAATGACAATTACTTCTGGATAGAGCATACCCCATGTGGAGTTACTGCATATGTTACAATTATTTTCGTGAATGTACAACGGTTCATTGGCTTTCTCTTTCAGCAAAGAACTTTTGTAACTCTCATTTTCTTCTTTCTGTATTTCCCCCCTTATACCTTGTACATATGTTAATCTAAACCCATTATCTTCACTATTATTACCTATTGTTTTCATATCTCGTTGCTAGGAAGAACGTATTCTAGTTGTAAATACTGGTGATCTTCATTTGGTTTGAACACACAACACATAATAGAAAATATAGAGTATAAAGATTGTCAAAAAAAGAGAGTTCTTATTAGTTGATGGGAGGTGTTCTTTTTGTGGAGGATTAGACTCAACTCTTGTCCAGAGTTGTTGAGTTTCTTTTGTGAATAGGTTGTTGTGTAACACCCCAGAAATGGTACAAGATACCATAGAAATATCATTGAATTATATTTCCGAATACACCGAGTTTGCTAAATTTTGGTCTGGGGATGTGAAGATATGACATTCAAGTTAGGCTGTCCAGTTTTTTAAGAAAAGTTAGCCGAAATAGTGAGGGATATTGGTATTTCGTACTCAAAAAATTTATATCATTTTTTCGTGATATTTTAGGGGTCTAATACTTTGTTTCAGTTTGCAATCTTAAATCTAACTTGGGTTTTAGTTGAGAGTTCAAGAAGAGGACAGGAAAAGAAAGAGGAGAAAAGAGGCAACGGGATGAAGGTTTCTCGACGTCTTGAGTTTAGTTGCGATTTTTTCATGGGTCTAATCCCTAGGTAGTTGTAAGCTTCCATAGTGTTGGGGTTAGTTCACCCCACACTCCAATCATGTAATTTTTCAGCAAAATCTCAGGATTAACGTTTAAGATTTAGTTCTGATGCGTTCTGGTAGGTGTTTTTGAGGTTCATTCTAACTCTGTGTGTTGCGTTTGTGATGAACTATTGTAATAAATTGAGTTCATTTTGTTTTGTTTCAGTTATATTAGATTGTAATTAAGTAAAATTAATCAAATTTTTAAGTGATTGGGGAATAAACCGTTAGTGTAAGCGATTTAGGGTGAGAAAAATGAGCAAAAGTGCTCAGCAGAAGTTTTGGTTTTTTTGGGTTGAGGGCCCTGGCATGGTGCGCCTGCTAGGCGCCCAAAAAACATATTTTCATACAGGGTTTCAAAGCCCCGTCCACCCGAGCCCTAAGTCACTGGCCCCTTAGTTTTCCCCTCGGCTCACTAGTTTGAGTTATTTAAAAAAGTAATCTTCATCGTTTGATCCTTAAATCTTTATATCACCTAGTCCTTATATCATGAAACAGATCTGAAGTCATCATTCAACATTATTCACATCAAGAGCGCCTAAGAGTAAAGATCAAGAAAGACTTTGATTTCAATGTGAAAAAAATCCTTTAGATCAACTACTAAGTTTAAGATCATGTTATGAGGAAGTAAGTAGACATGAGAAGGAGTTGTTACATGAGGTCCAATAAATGGAGTATCATTGAGAAACCTAGTATTCACAATTCTAAGTCTGACTAGTAGTTTCTTATGCTTTTAGATATATTTAATTATGAAACTATTACATGTCACCCATAAAGTCGTGACGGTGAATTTTAAGCCATACTATGTATGAACCATTATAAGTCAAACAATCTAGAGATAAGAAGTGTCATGAGTCCTTGAGTTGAGTAGAGTTCAGGCCATAATCCGCATGCACCTCAAAGTTGAAAATTATGGAAATATCCATTACAGATGAGGATCATGGAACCTTGAATCCATACTTTAATTCAGAAAGTTAAGGTCCAGTTTGCAAGATAAGAGCAAGCACAGTCAATTTCTAAAGTTTTCTAATAGTTTTACAAACGTTTTAAACTTGTTTTAAAAGCCTTAAAGTTCAATAAGAAAGATTAAATAGTTAAGTTAATTCTCAAAAGCTCTAAGGGGAAACTATGTTTCCCTTAAAAGTTAAGTATTAGTGTTCAGAAGAGCAAGGTTGAGTTCTTTCTATAAAGTTATAAGGGGGATAAGTATTCCTAAAGGTAAAGAAATTAATTCACATTTAAGTAAAAGGGGGAATAAGAAAGTTCCAAAGATGTTTTGAACTAAAAAGGGGAACATTGATTCCAAGAGGAGCTTTTAAAATTAAATGGTTCAGTAAATTATCTTAAACCCAAAGGAAGGAAGTTTTATTAAAAGTATGAGTTAAAGTAAATTTTGGGAGTAGTATTGAGCACCGATGTGGGGATCAGAGTTCAGATAACTCAAGTCCCCACGTAATCCATGTAGTCATCATGGGTATTAATGTGTCATAATTTTTAGATGATCACGTGAGTTTAGCCAGTGGATCAACTAGGTTGAGGATGTTTTATGCTACGACAAAGTATATAAAGTTTTGGCAGCATGGGCGAGACGTTGTATCACCACTTAGGCTCATAGTGGTGGTTGTCGGTTAGAGAAACTCCCACAGTATAAATTACATGGTTTCTCAAGGGGTCTGCTTAGTGTGAATGGAGGTATGTGACTTCATTCATGAATTGCACGAGTAGTCTTTGAGAGGGAGCATGGTAAGTACTTTACGATATTATTATCTTGAGTTAACATGATGTTCTAAAACAGTTTTTCTTTACATTGCACTTTATATTGAAATGAGTTCAGTTAAGTATCATGAGTTGAGTATTTTGAGTTGAATACTTCAAGTTGAGTATCTTGACTTGATATGTACTTCATTGATTCAAATATATACTTTGAAGTGAGTAGATAATATCTTTTGAGTTGAATATTCTAATCTTTGAGTTGAGATCGTATTCTGATTGTGTTGACGGTAAAAAGAAGTAAGTTGTTTCCTTTTAATTCAAGTTCAAATTATTTTTTATGCTTTAGCATTACCCTTACAGGAAGTACATTCCACAATGAGTTCAATTGGCCTGCATCTTTTGATGATGCATACACAGGTATTCAGCATCATCCAACAGAGCTTCGTTGATACGTCCCCAAGTTCGAGTTACCCATGGGGAACCTCCTCGTTTACAGGAGGACTTTCATTACTTTGCAGTTTTAGTTAGGAACTGTCGTGGGTTTTTTCAATTCCACTATCACTCTTTAAAGGCTTCATAGATAGTCAGTATAGTGAGGTGTATTAATCATTATTTTTATAACTTTTAAAGACTAAAAGGTGTTTATTTTATGGTAAGTTTAATATATATGAGGGAGGGGTTTTTTATTAAAAGTGTTCATGGGTAAGGAGCTTTGTAAAGTTTAACTTCATAACTTTTATTTCAGTTTAAGCTTTTGTTATGCTTTAAGTTAGTCTTCTGCTTGTAGTCAGCCAAGATGAGGGTTCACTTGGGGACTAGTACTGATTTCGTGAGTGCCGGCCACGTCCAGGGTGTATGCTGGCGTGACCTGTTGTATCGGCGGGAGACAAGTCAGAGAGGACTAATGCGACCGGTTCAAAAATATTTGTGAGTGGGCTTGAATCTCATTAAGAGAGCAAGATATCGCGCCCTCAGCCTGAAGAGATTTATTTTCTTCATTTTATTTTACATTGTAATCTTATAATTTTTGTTATCTTGTAATTTTTCATTAAACAATGTTAAGGATATTTTAACATGCTACAACTTGAAAAACGGGGATGTCAAGATAGGAGACCTTAACAAGCCAATGCGGTTTGGGTAACCATTTAAGAGATGGAAGGGTAAAGTATTTTTGTGTTAATTAACTGAGAAGAATTCTAATAAAGTAGACATCCACTATTTATGATGCTCACAGTATGGACAAAAAAAGACAACCAGGGTAAAGACATAAAAATTAAAAAGGCGAGAGAGGCAACTGTCACTATTGGGGAAATCCCAGCGGGGACAGCCTAAAAGAACGTTCGGACCACACAATTAGCAAGGTGAGAGTGCCTCTCTCCCAGGTCTCCCCCGCGGTCCTGCCTTCCCCGCGCATTCGGGTCCTTCCTCCGGGATCGAAAGCCTGATGACAGTGGGTCCGAAAGTTGGGGGACGCGAAGGCGTCGTGTGGGGGAGACTACAAGGTATAGCACTCTCTCGGAGTAGGAGAGGAAGACAGAAACCGCACACCCGTGTAAAACGTCGCCCTAGCGTTGACAGTTGTCTCCGTGTTAGTGAAGTGTTATGTCGAAAGGGGTATGCGGGGGATAGAGCATGTGAGAGCCAAATGGGCTAGCGAGGGAGGGAGGGTTCAAGGGGAGGTGTAGAGGTGGAACTAGTAGTGGCTTGTGAAATGGAGGTGAGGAGAGAGTCTAGACTAGGAGGGGGGAGGTTCGGTGAGTAGCACGGAATGGACGTCAGTGAGAGGAGGAATTTACGGTTATAGGCGAAGGTTTATAGAAGAAGCGGGCAGGCAGGCAAGACCGTTCGAGGTGGTTAATGTGCCGGACAAGAGGTACTTTGGACTAATTAGCCGGGTTGAGCTGGTCCTGTCAACAGGAGGTTGTCAGCACGGGGGGCTAGGCCCTCTTGTTCTCATCTAGAAGTCAAAGTGAAACGTACGATGCTACTCCTTACACTCACAAATACTCTTTAACGTAATAATATAAAAAATTAAGAAAAATAATGTTAACCTCTCAAAAAAACTAGTGGTGAAAATTTTTTATAGGATCCCGACTTCATGCACACACCTAGATGAGAAGACCACATAACTTTTCAAGAAAAAAAGATGAGAATCTAGGAGATAAACCTAAAACCCAATTTCCGTGTAAAACCGTGAGTAAACTTCCACTGCATGAGGTTATATTTATAATTAATAAATCCGAGTATTTTTTGTTAAATAGAATAAATAGAAAAGCCTAAATAGAGATAAATAGGAAAGGCCTAAATAGAATAATAGGAAAACCTCAAATTAATCAGGCTTCCCACTACCTAACAATTCTCGCCATTGAGAGTGACTCAGTCATATCCAAAAATACATTCTCAAAAAAAAAAACCTCTCGTCATCAACATCTTTAACCCCGCACCGCAACATCTGTAGCAACAACTACAGAATACCAACCGGGTTTTAACATACCCTCTGTTTCCAACTCAACACATTTCGTTCAACATGTATGCCGGTTCTTTGCACCCTCTATCTTCTCCAGCACATGTCACCATCCTTAACTTTACTCTGCCCTGGCGAGTGGACATGTATCCGCCTTCTGATGTGCTTTGTCTTCGAATGAGAGACTTGATTTTTCAACCAACTGTAATGGCACTCTGGCTATATTGAAGTCACTAATCTTCTCTTTCTCGCTCTGCTCTGCTTGCCCATTCCTCAGATAATCTGTCAGCCAATCCTCTCTTTCCGCTTCACTATGCCACATACTCATCACAGTCGATGAAGGAGAAACACACTTCTGAAGCCTGGACATCCAACTCCTGCTGTTCCCTCATGGTGGCAAATGTACCCGGATGTACGCTTGCTCTGTCCCATCCCCCCACAAAGATCACACAAGCATCCCACAAAAACCTGTAGAGTCACCTTGCCTTTGCCCAAAGACAAAGTGATTACTTGTATGTACCTCTCAGATATCTCAGAAGACACTTCAACTTCAACACTTCCCAAGATCTTCCCAGGGTTTCTCCATGTCCCTGCTAAAACATCCCCAGCGGCATGTCTATCGGTCTAGTGTAGACCATAACATACATCAACTACCAAACTGATTAAGTCATCTGGAAACAAGTGCCATTTATCCACTCTCCTTGTCATTCTCTTGGGTGACTGCTCTTTGTAATTTAAGTGATTTGCCGAATGGAGTAGTCCTGGGTTTAGCATTGCATCATTACCCTGATATACTCAACACTTTCTCAATGGACAACTCCCTGAGATAGATTTAAAGTGCCTCATCTTAATATCCCGAGAAATCTTCATCCCTCCCCAAAATTTTGTTTTGCTGGAACCCAAATCTTTCCATCTCAATGTTGCAGAAGACTGTTTCAGATTGTTATCTCTCCCCCGCATACTAATCCTGCAATCACATATCATCCACATACAAGAGTAGAAACATATGAATCAATGTCTTTCTTTGAAGTAAAAACAAGGATCCTTTTTCAGCTTTTGGCAAGAATCCACTCTTGGTCCATCAGGAGTCAACTTCTTGGTACCACTACCTTTGGTTCTTGCTTTAGTACATACACTCCTGGTGAGCTTGAACACCATGTTTCCTTGACTGTAACGACAATCCGTCCGGTTTCTGTGCATATGAGATCTCTTGGTTCCAGATCTCAATGTACAATGCTGTTTTACGCCATTTTTGCTCTAGTAGAAGATCAAATTTTCAATTTTCCCGATTCACAATACTCACAGTAATTCGAATAGAGGTTAAAACTTCAGCAATAGGAGAGAATAATTCAGCATAATTAATACCTTTCTTTTGTGAATATCCGTTAAACCACTACACTACAGCCTTGAAACCTTCTTTTCTTTGCCATCTGGTTCAGTCTTGAATGATTCTGACACCCACTTTTTTTTTCAGCAAGCTCTCTTCCCCTCCTACAAAGTAACTCTCAGTCCACACCCATGTTCCATTCTTCTCAAATTCTTCTCAATTGACCTCATCTCATCATCCATGGCTGCTCCCTCTTGATCCAATCCTCCACCTGTAGGCCTCTCAGTCAAAGACTTCTGGTTCCCCCTCATTAGTGCCACATAGATAGTGTATGAAGGTGAATAACCTATCTGGTGCCCTAATGATCTGGAGATCTCCTAAAACACTAACAAAACACCTGCTCAATGTACTTGCTCCACTTCATCCATTTTTTTCAGTAAGAGTTGGTTGAGTATCATCCTTCGCCATCTCTGGGGTTACTCTTCTCCAACTCAACCTCAACTCCCACTTGCTTTGTAATCTCTAGAACCTTCTGCCTCTCGGTCCTTGTCCCTGACGGACTCATCAAATGTCACGTCGCAAGATGCTTCAGAATCTTTCGTTCTTGTCAGTCCTCCCCAAAACCTGACCCAAACAAATCAGAACCATAGCTATGACGTAACACGTCACAGCTTGGCATCATCAAGCTTGTCTCTCTTTTCATGGATCAAACAAGGAACATAAACACGTGAACCAAAAGTCCTCACAGTGTGAGTACTTGAGTTCTTTTCCTTTCCACGACCTCCTCTGGAATCTTTAAACCCTGAAGAAAGAATGATTATCCCCCCCTCCCTGTTGAATCAAGTATGGCATTGGCTCACAGCATCTCCCAAGTGTTTTTTTCGGCGGCCCACAATGTATCCTCATACTCCGTTGCATGCTCATTCAATGTTCTGTTCATCCTCCATCAGCCATTCCATTCTGCTTGCCTTACAAGGAACTGTTCTCATCATCTGATTCCCTCATCTACACAGAATGCCTTTTTAACTTTGAACGCTGATTTGTCATACTCTCATCCATTGTCAGATTGGTCAACCTTATGCATTTGACTTTTCAAACTGGTCTGATTCTCAACGTCAGCTTTCCACTTCTTGAAAGTTGCAAACACATCTGACGTATGAGTCAGAGCTAACACCATACCTCCTGCTGAATCACAATGAAGGTACATAGACTCTGGAATCCTCAAGTGATGATACTGGGAGATGGTCCTCAACATCTGTATGGACCTTTCAACCCAACCCCAACCGCGTTTTCTTTGGCTCTCTAGATTTCTTTGTGAAGCTTAACTCTTTTCTTTTTCCCATAACGAGCTCTCGCAAAGACCCATATCAACACAGACTTCAACCCTCTATGCTTATTTTTGCAACCAACATCTTCATTCCTTTTAGTACTCTCATGTGTCCCAGTCTGTGTGCCACAACATGACCGGAAGCACCTTCATCAAACGCAGCCATGTTTATTACACCCTGTCAGTGGTGTTCACGTTTCATATTTGCTGCCGACGAGCTACTAACATACATCCACCTTTCCACGATCTTCCACGACCTTTCCCAAACTGTGCTTCATATCCTGTGCTATCCAACTGCCAACAGAGATCAAATTTTTCTGATCCCAGGAATATATCTGACATCCTCCCAATGTCCCACTGTTTCTTCCCTAGTTGGGTCTTAATGCCAGACATCCCCCCTGTCTCCTTCAATCCTCTAATGGCTTTAATTGTCAGCAAGATATACTTTCCAAATTGTCCAGATTTGAAATTTTGGAACAACTCCTTACTTGGAGACGAATGGAAAGATGCGCCAGCATAAAAAATCCATTATCACCGGGCTGTTCACAGCTAAGGATTAGAGGCATCCCCAATGTCCTCTCTGCTGAACTTACAGAATTCTTGTCGGCTCCAAATTTCTGATTCTGTTTCTTCTTTTCTTCTTCTTTGGCTTTCTACAACTTCGTCCAAAATTGGCCCTTTTTCTCTACACATTTCCAACAAGTCGAGTTGATCTGTTCTTATTTTCCCTCGATTTTTTTATTTTGATCACCTGTTGATTTTGGGCCTTTTCTCTTCCTTGTCCCCCCTTCGTCAACGCTGAGATCACTGCCCGATGAATCTCCCACTTCTCGTTTGTTAATCTTTTGCTATAACAACATCAAAATTTCATCAACTTCAAGTTTTCTCAGATCCCTGGAACTGCTAATCGGCAGCAACACAGTATCCCAAATACGACTCGTGAGAGATGACATCAAAATCAACACGCCATTAATTTCATTTCGAAATTATATCCCCACAGATTGAGTTGACTCACATCATATTGAACTCGTTTATATGGTCAGAAACGGATCCAGTTTTAGACTTTGGTAAAAATTGAACAACTACGCTCATATAACTTGTTCATAGCCGATGTTTTTGCAATACATGTTTGACAGATGCCTTCAACAGACCGGACTGTAGTCTTCTCTTCACGATATTGAACGACCCGTTTCTTGACCACGTCACTAAATCACCCTAAAGCCTGCCGAGCCTTGAGTTTTCCACTCTCCTTCTCTCCGTCAAATGGATTCCGGCTTCACCCACAGTCAAGCAACGTTCGTTGAAGGATCTTTTTGGTAAGATAATCGTTTTGGATCCTTCATCTTTCAAAAATTTAAATCGGATCCATCAAACGTCTCGATTCCCACAGCTTCGAAACTATCCATCTTTTGTGATCGTGTTGAATCTCCTTAGCTTTGATAACCAGTTTTTTAGGATCGATTCACTCACACAACCTAGATGAATGAAGAACACAAGAACTTTCATAGAAATAGGATGAGAGATCTAGAGATATAAAGAGAAAACCCAATATTTTCTGGTAAATCACCGTGAGTAAACTTCCACTGCGGTGAGTATCTTATACTATAAATCATGTATTGTTTGGTTACATAGAAAAATAGCGAATAATAGAAGCCTAAATAGAGAATCTCAATAGAACACCTATAGAATAAATAGGAAAACCTAAAATAATCAGCGCCACTACCTAACAAAAATCACCAGCACAAAAATCACAGTTCAGAAAAGGTAACCATGCTTTGGTTTGGCAAGATTGGGCAGTTTGCTCAAGTTTAGCAAGTTCTGGCATATGTGGTCCTATCCCTAAGGCAACCTTAATCGAGAACCTTTTATAGTCGGTGAATTACCGACAAACATGGTTGAGAATTTTTGTGGATGGTGATTGATTCTGGTGCAAACTGTTATGTCTGTTATGACAAGACTATGTAAAACTATACTCATTTTTTAGGGGGAGCCCATACCGTCACTTGGTTGATGCTCACACAACACTCGAATTCTGGGAAGGAAATGTTTGAGTTGTGTTTAACTTCTGAAGGAGGTATAACTTTGAAAGATGTACTTTATACTCCTTCTAATGAGAAAAAATTTGATGTCTTGTTTTCTTCTTAAAAAAAACATGCTTTAAAAACAGTTATTGAATCTGATCAATATTTAATAGTGAGAAGAGTATTTTTGTGTAAGGAGTAAATGCATGTGATGAGATGTTTTAAGGTTGAATATTAATTAACAAAACTCTATCTTCTGTTATTCTATTCTTTTCTTCTTCTACCAATTTTTGGCATGCTTGTTTGTGTCAAATTAATGATCGTTATGTCATATTAATGATCGTTACGTTGGAATCATAAGTATTTTAGGATGAATCCCAATGGTTAAAAAGAATGTTGAAAAGTGTGAGGCATAACTGATTTATGGATCGAATTAGGTGTTTATGGGTCCGAATTTTTTAGGGGCATAATTAATCCCTTTTCATTTTAATATAAATGTTATGTGCTAAGGTCAAAATGACATGACTATGAAAAATGAGCTGAATATATCTAGCACACCAACTAACATCTACATGGGCATTAGGCATATATGGCTAAAGGTTAGACTGTGAGGGTATAGATGAACCAAACTTTAAACGGGGTATAACTAGAGAAAACTTTAAGCAGCGAGAAAAACATTGGATGCTCAGGGCGCTAGATCTATGGGATAATGCACACGAAAAATAGGGGAATTTGGGTGATTCTTAAAAAGAGCTTGTAAAAACAGAAATGGACATCAAAAAAATAGTGCACGTATACGTGAAGGTTCATCATCTCATTACATAGGTCCTTATAAAGTTTTTTGAGTAAAAAAGTTTTTGGTGCTCCAGATGCCATATGCATGGTCTAATAAACACGAAAAAATAAGAAAATTTGGGAGATTCTTAGAAAGGACTTGTAAATGCAGAAATGGGCTTTAGAAAATATTGTGAGTATATGTGAAGATTCTCCAACTCATTAAGGAGGACTTTATAAAGTTTTTTTAAGAAAAAAATTGAGTATTTTGGGCTCTTGATCCATGGGAATAATATATGCGAAAATTTGGAAAATTCGGGCGATTCTTACAAAAGGGCTTGTAAATGTAAAAATGAGCGTTAAAAATGGTGTGTGTATACGTGAAGGTTCTCCAACTTATTACGGAGGTCCTCATAAAATTTTTAGAAAAAACAACTTGGGTTCTTTGAGCGCCAGATTAATGGGCTAATATACACGAAATATCAGGGAATTTTGATGATTCTTAAAATTGGCTTGTAAATGCGGAAATGGACATTAAAAATGGTGTGAGCATATGTGGAGGATATCCAACTCATCACGGAGGTCCTTATAAAATTTATCGAGAAGAAATTTTGGGTGCTACATGCGCCAGATACATTGGATAATACACACGAAAAATTTGAAAATTTGGGCGATTCTTAGAAAGGGTTGGTAAATGCGGAAATGAGCGTTATAAATGCTATGAGTATATGTGAAGGCTCCCCAACTTATTATAGAGGTCCTCATAATGTTTTTCTTGAGGAAAAAATTTGGGATATCTAGGCGCCAATCCATAAGTAATAAAGGCGTTTATCCATTGATATATAGAACTACTCTACGGTTGACTAAATCCTCTTCAACTGGTGGTGTGTGAAAAGATCCTTGGGCTTTTGGTGGATCATCTTTTTTCACTTATATATCTTTTCTTGACCTTTAGACAATCATATTTTCATAATAGTGCCCCACATTTTGTAAAAAGAAAATCAGGTCGAAATTCATCAAACGTGATTAAAATTTTATTGGTAAGAAAATCGACAAAAACACTTACAAACAACCCACAATCCTTATGAAATGTAGTAAATACATTATAAAGTTTAATCAAACATAATTTTTTTTTAAAAAAAGTGATATAATACTTATAGGATATCGTTTTATTGTTGAGAATGCGTTGAACAAATTCAACATTGAAAGGGTGTTGTGGTTTCAAAAGGGTGACAGTTCCTCAAAAATTATATGATAATTTTTATATATCACAAAATTGTAATTATGGTGCATTTCCTAATATGATAGACTAATAATAAAAGGGAAAAATTCATAAGTATCCCCCCTAACCTATGACCGAAATCTCAAAGACACACCTACTTAACTAGAGTCTTATTACCCCCTAAACTCTTATTATTCGAATTTTGTGCACCTTTTGTGCTGATGTGGTAGCTTTTCAGCCACCCAAGTTTGTTGTGTTTGTACCCACTCGCGCGCCATGTGTAAAAAAAAAATTATCAAAAAAATATTTTAAAAATAAAATTAAAAAAATGAATTTTTTTTATTAATATTTTAAAATACTTACTAATTTTTTTTAAAAAAAATTCTTAAGTTTTTTTTTAAAAAAATTTTCTTTATTTTTTTTTATCTTGTATTTAAATATTTACTCCCCATTTTTTACTTACCTTGTATAAGAAACTTTTTTTTACTTACATTAATTTTTTTTTCCCGTTTAATTTTCGATGGAGTGTTTTATTTCTTTGTCTTCCGTTTTGATTTGAATTTCAAATTTTCTTATATCAATCAGTTGATTTTGAAACAGATATCAAAATAAGTGAAGAAAATCAATAAACCAAAAATATTAAACATTAAAATTAAGATACTTTTAAATTATTTTTTTTATGTACACAACATTTCTTAAAACTATTCAAATTGAGAAATGATAAATTGATTGAAAAAAAATTTAAAGTGAAAAGAAATTAAAATAAAGATTTTACAAAGAAAGAAACAAAAATAATTAAATATATATAAGTTTTATTATCAATAAATATGTGTACTAACTAATTATAAAATTACCAATTAAAAAACGACATGTTCCAATTTGTGCCACATCACTTGCCTTCAAAAGATTGTGCACACTTTCTATAATATATCTGTGTTTGTGATGTATATATTCCATTTTAAATTAGTTTAGAGGGTAATAGAACTCTAGTTCAATATAAATATGTATCTGAGATTTCAATAATAGTTTAGAGATACTTATGCATGTTTCCAAAATAAAATATATGTATCAAATATTTCTATATTCAACATTATAACTTCTACAACTACACAAATTTAAATCATGATACATTGCACCATTACTTTAAATAATGTATCAAAACATTTAAAAGCACTAAAAACAGATTCTCGATTAGATAAAACCAAAAAACTAATACATAAGAAATCATACCTGCGGTAGTGAGCGTAGGTCAGGAAACTACAGATCTAATTTTTCTCCCCCCATTTTGGGGTTTTTTTCTACATGAACTTCAGCTACAAAGTATGTTGTATATGATAAAAAATTCTGTGATAAAATAATCAATTAAATTATTATTTTTTATTTATTTATTTATTGTCTTCATAGATATTAGTTTATCTTTCATTATATTTACATTTGTTCACATTTCTTAGAGTAAGAATAAAGATAAAATGTATAGTAACTAATTTTATTTTAATTTTTTTAAATAAGAAATTTTAAAAACTAATTAATTTTAGTAAAAGTGACAAGTAAAATAGATCAGAATGAGTACTATAATAACTAACATTGTCTTCTTTAAAAACAATTTAGCTAAAGATGCCTTGGACATTTGAATATATCGTAAATATATATTTATTTTATTTATAATAAGAAGTAACTAAGAAATATTTTGCTTTCAAAATAAATTGTTCTGAAATCACTTTCAGTAATTTAATTAAGAACAAATGTATGTGTCACACAATAATGGTGAAAGAAATTGTTTTAAAATTATTTTTTAATACAACTATTGATGATAAAATCTTAACGTGTAAATTAATTTAAGTGAAACCTAATGCAAGATTTCAAAATAGTTGGGAATTTTTTCATTATTCGAAATAAATTGAATTTTCAAAGTTAAAGATAGATGTTTAAGTTTTTTTCTTCATATTTTTCCTTTCCCTAAAATAAAGTTTGATATTTAAAAAAAAATATTTTTCCTTTCCCTTAAATAAAGTTTGATATTTTCTAAAACATAAATTGTATTATTTATAAATTTATATTCATAATTTTACAAAAGATAATTGCAAAAAGTATAGTTTAAATTGTGTCTTAAAATATATTTTTTAGTAAATACATATTACCTTATAAATTCAATTAATATGAAATAAGGAAAATATTTATTTATTTATCATAGAAAAGAACAAAATGTATTTGTGAAGTCTCTAGGTCTCTTTTTCACTTTATAAAGGGATTAAGTAAAATATCGGAAGTTGTGAAGTTGATGTCAAAACCATTGATGACAATACTAATAAGCTCAACTTTTAATGAAAAAGAATAAAAGAACTACTTTTCCAATTTAAGCTGTTCTAAACAAAATAAAAGATCAACTAGAATTAGAGAAATTCATCAATAATTAGAGGCAATTTCCTAAATTATCAACCAAGATAAGAGATTGTCTGACTATTTTATTTTTTGCACTAGATCAAAATAGCAATCACAATCACTATTTTTCCTTCCTCCAAATATCTTGACACTTTAAAATCATTACTCTCTTTCTAGTTGACATGTTCTTAGGTTTTTTTTTATAATAGATTAATATTAATTCATTGAACCTATTTCACTAAAATAATAAATCACATATTATTAATAATTTGTTTTTTAATCTATTAAGAAATAAATTTTCCTATCTTAAACTCTTTTATTATAATTAAACTTTTTATTTTTTTATGTTATGCAAGAATAATATTTTTGTAAATTTACTTACTTTATCACTTTTTAATACTTAAAATCACCTGCATTCAAAAAAATATTGTTTACAACTCACTCATTAACGCTACTTTACCATCCACTAATCATAACTCTTATAAAAAAATCAATATATGAAAGTCAATAATCATATTATTGATATTTTACAATTCATGCTTTCGTCATATTTTTTTTTTTTTGAAAACAAAAGAAAGTGAATATATTATATTTTTTATCCCTTATAATTTTACATACTAAATACACCCCCTCCAAAAGTATCCTTAAAGTTTAGTTGATATCTCTGTTATTATATCATTTAAAAAAAACTAAGACTTAATTCAATTCATCAAACTTATGTCTCTAAATAAATATATAACTTCCATGAGAATTTAATGAAGTTTATAAGAAAAGTACTTAAAAAGCTTAGTAACTTATAGATTGTCACCAAACAAAATTAAACTGAAAAATCCTCTGTGTTGCACTTTAAACTTGAATAATGGTAAATTTCCTACCAAATTATTTGAAAAATTTATAATTTTAAATAAAAATCTTTTAATAAATTTGTAATTTGACAAAAATTGGTATAAAAGGAAAATATTATTTAAACTTTTTTTAATTTTAATTTTATTTTAGTTTTTATACCTATATTATATTAATTATACACTTTTTCATGACAAGTAAACTTTTGAAATAACTAATAAGTAATTGAATTCACTTTTTATTCATAGTATAACAATATTATATTAATTAAATACTGATGAAATAACGATCACTAATTTTCTTTTCTTAGTCTAATTCCACGTAGTATTTTCTTTTAAAAATGATATTGTAAGATATATAAATTTCAAAGCAACCAAATAATTATTTTTTAATAATTAATCCGAAACCTTTAATTCTTGATTTTTTATACAATTTATGATTAATTGAAGTAAATTAGAGTTCATGGTGATTGATGATGAATTATAGTACGTTTTAAAAACGCATTCGCATAACATAATGCAAAGATAAAAACGGTTAGTTATAATAAATATTTTAAGTATAGAAAATTTATTTTAATAAAAATTTTTAATTTAAAAAATTAAAACAAGATGATCATTATTTTAGTTAAAATGGAGTTTAATGAAATTTAATTAGTCTATTATTAAACAAACATTAATGACATGTCATGTCAACGAGGAGAGAGTGATGCTTTTGTATTTATGTAGGTGACGACCTCTTTAGTCGTGTTGAGCAGAGAAGATTTTAATTCTGGAAAAAAAAATGGCGGGCGTAGACGGCCCAACGAGAACCGTCATGGGCCACGACGGACGTCAGCATGGGGGGGTCTCGTTCAAAAACTTAGAAGTTAGAAATTTGTGGGTACTGAGAGCGACTTTCTGAACAGTCAAGACGGAAATGGCCAGGGACAGGACGTCGTGGGCACGACGGACCGTCACAGGACTCTTCAAGAATTGACGGTCTCTGAACTTTGTGACGGAAAAAGCAGCAGGCTCAGGACGTCCGAAGGCACGACGGCCCGTCACGGGCTGCAGATCCCGGCTGTGGGTGGATTTCTGTTTTAATTAATTTAAGGGGGTGCGTTTGGAATATTCCTGCTTTAATTATAAAGTAGAGGGTTATGTTAATGTTCTAATACTTGGGGTTAAAAGAGGTAACCGTAAGTTAATTAGTGGAGTCTATTATGCATCTTTATATTATTAACTATGATATTAGGGTAACATTAAAAAAGAGGGATTGAATAAGAAAAATAGAAAGACACAGAGAGGGGAGGAAAGAAACAATCGATCAAGAGGAGAAAGAAACAGCTGTGAGAAGCTAGCTTGTTATCGCAATTCTTCGGTGGGGTAGGTATGGTTGTTATGCTATTCGTAGTAAACTCTTAATAGCGATGATATGTGTGGTAGTATGATAAGGTCTTCTATATGTAATTGTGGTATGCATGATGTGATTTTATATATATGATTGTGATGTGAAACAGCATGATGAAGCTATTGAATCCCCAAATCTGATAAAAACCTAATCTATTGTTAATTGATTGATGCCTTGATATAAAAAGAAGGTTGATGAACTAAAGTAATGAGATGATGATTGGCTTGATCTAAAAAAGGCTGATTTTACTAATAGAATGAGATTAGTGGGACGGGTGTCACGAACCGACACGTAGAATTAGTGGGACGGGTGCACGAACCGAAACGTAGATTAGATTTAGGGGATAGGGTTGTAACAACCGACACGTAGATTTAGGGGATCGGGTGTCACGAACCGACACGTAGATTTAGGAGATCGGGTGTCAAGAATGAAACGTGCACTTAGGCGGATCGGAAAGCGGTAGTGCATGTTCGACACAAGTAGTAGGGATCGGAAAGTGTCAGTACCGACCCAAGAGAATAAAGACTAATGAGGACGGATGTCACGTACCGACACAAGGGAATTATAGATGAATCTGAAATATGTTAATATACTCAAATCTAAAGAAACTGTTTTCCCAAATGAGTATGGTGTGGAGGCCTTGAGTCTCAGAGATGTGCTTGGTGTTGGGACTAAGGGTTATGGTAATTGTTTGTTGTCACCTGTTAAGAATATTAGTTGATTTATGTTATATTCTTACATATACTGCTTTCTCATTTGATTGGAGATATACCTCTAAGTAACTTGTGCCTGTACTGACCCTACTTGTATTTGTGCTTTTCTTTGTAATGACCAGCGTGGAGTGCAGCAAACGTGCCATCCGTCTTCAACTCAACCTCAACTCTAGCCAGGTCTTTCATACGCAGATTCAGGGTGAGATATTGTTTCTAGCTTTAACTGGATCTTTCTTCTTCACGTCTTGATGCCTTGAAATTACCGGCATGGGACCATCTCCTTTATTTGTTTTAGCTTCTAGACATGTTTCTTAGATTTAGTAATTGGAGGATAGATGTTCTTGTGGTGAGACGTTCCAGATTTGGGGAATAGTTAACTGATAAATTTTAGAAGTTATTAATTGATTGTTACTGGGTTCAAGTCTCCGCATATATTTGTTATTAGGTTGAAATGTGGGGAGTTTTAGATTGAATTGGTTCGCTCAAATAGTAGGATAAGGTGGGTGCACAGGGCTTTGTTTTTGGGTAGTGACAAACTTGGTTATCAGCGCCTTAGGTTCGTGGTTTCTCATCACACAAGAACAGGGTCTAGTAGAGGCTAAGGGCAAGGTATGGGGGACGCCTTACATGTTCTTTGAGAGGGAGGCTATAAGACTTTAGGACAAACTTTCATTAGTTTCCTTTCTTATTTCGGCTATTACTATGGATCCAAGTGGTAATCTAGGTGATTACAAAATTGGTATCTGACATCTTCACTCGGTTCGCGATGGTTAGAATAGAGCAACAACGGACTACGCCAACACCAACATGGCAGACAAGAAAGGTCTGATCCAGCCACTGGGGCTGTTAGCTCAGAGGAGGAGAAGAGTAGAACATCAAGATGTACCGTGACCTAGGCAACTTTTGGGAGTTAGAATGAAGCGCGATCATTATTGAGTTTGTTGCGAAATGTCCAAATTGTCAACAAGTAAACGATGAACAACAGAGGCACGGAGCGAACACTTCAGAGAATGCCTATTCCTGAATGGAAGTGGGAGAGCGAGAATTGCAATGGACTTCGTGGTTGTTCTTCCAAAGACATGGCAAGTTTGATTCTATTTGGGTAATTGTGGAAGATAAAATAGTCTGTCATTCATTACGTTAAGGTGAATTTTACAATGCAGAGAATTAGCCAGACTCTACATCTCAGAAATTGTTGGTGTAGGGTTCCACTTCCATATATCAGATAGAGGTACGAGATTTACTCTAAGTTTTGGAGAACATGCCACGCGGAATTAGGTACTAGGTGGACTAGTACTGCATTTCACCCTCAAAACCGTCCATGGACAGCTATGAGCGAACGATTCAAGTCTTGGAAGATCTGCTTCGGCATGTGTGATAGAATGCGGTTGGTCATTGGGATAAAACTTCTACCCTAGCGGAGTGTCATACAATAATAGCTATCACTCAGTATTGAATGGCTCCTTTCGAAGCATTGTATTGGCGGAGATGGAGGTCTACCATTGGTTGGATTTGATGCATCGAGGTTAGACCTTGGGTACCGACCTTTTGAGGGATTCGTTAGAAAAGGTGAAAATCTATTCAGAAACGATTTTAGCGGCTCAAAGTAGGAAAGGAAGTATGCAAAGCGAAAGGTTAAGGAATTGGGAGTTCATGGAAGGTGAGTGCGAAGGGTTTGCTGAAGGTTTTCACCAATGAAGGGTGTGATGCCCCCGGTTGGGTAAAGAGGTAAGCTAAGCATGAGGTATATTGGTCAATTTGAAGTACTTAAGCGAGAGGGGAGGGTGCTATGAATTATCCTTGCCTCCAGGGCGTGTCAGGAGTGCACCCGGTATTCATGTGTCCTGGGTGAAAAGGTACCATGGGGAGGGAAATACATCATTTGTTCGTGGGATAGTTCTGCTCTGATGAGAACTTTGTCTTATGAGGAGGGATCCTGTTGCCATTTAGATAGGAGTCCGCAAGTTGAGGTTCGAGGGAGATGCATCCATTAAGGGCAATGGAAGAACGACCGGGCGAAAGAATCCACTTGGGGAAGGAGGTGATATGCAAGAAAGATACCCACACCTGTTTACAGAGTAGGGGATTACTCCATTTTCACTCTTGTGTTTTATCTAGGATCTTCCGGAGGGAGAACGAGGGTAACATTGGTATCTATTGTAACGACCTGTTAGTCGTTTGAGACTAAGCAAATTTTAATTCTGGAAAAAACTCGCGGAAAGTCCACGGGACACCACGACGGGAAACCGTCATCGGGCGACGACGGGACCGCGGGGGGGTTCTCGTTCCAAAACACTTAGAATTTAGATTGGGTACTGGAGAGCCGACTTCTCTGAACGTCCGACGAATGGAAGGACGGACCCGTCATGGGAAGACGAACCGTCACAGACTCTTCAAGGAAATTGAGTCTCTGAAACTTTGTGACAGAGCAACAGACGTACGTCGCAGGCACGACGGCCCGTCACCGGCTGAGTATCCCAGGGGGTCGGATTTTCTTGTTAATTAATTTAGGGGCTGTTTGGACTAGTCTGCTTTAATTATAAAGAGCGGGTTAGTGTTAATAAGTCAATTATGGGGGTTAAAAGAAGGGTAACTTGAGTTAATTAGGTGGGTTATATGCCATCTTTTATACTTCAATTATATGCTAAATTGCGGTAAAAGAAAGAGGGTTTTTGATAAGAAAAATAGAAAGAACAGAGAGAGGGAGAAAACGATCATCAAGAGGAGAGAATAACGCAGTTGTGAGAAGAAGCTTGTTGATGGAACTTCTAGGTGGAGGTAGGTTAGGGTTTTTATGCTATTCTAGTAAACGCTTAATAGCGAATGATATGTGTTGGGTAGTATTTATAAAGTTTCTGTATGGCTTAACTTGTGTATGCATGTGATGTGATTTTATATATATGATTGTGATGAAAACCAAGCATGATGAAGCTATTGAATCCCAACTCTTGATAAAAACCTAATTATCTTGTTAAATGAGATGCCTTGATAATAAAAGAAGGCTTTATGACACAAAGTAATGAGTTGATGATGCCTTTATATAAAAAAGCTTGATTTTACTAATAGACATGAGATTGATAGTGGGAGGGTGTCACGAACCGACAGTAGGAATTAGTGGGACGGGTGTCACGAACCGACAGTAGATTTAGGGCACAGATCGGGTGTACAAACCGACACGAAGGATTTAGGGGATCAGGGTGTCACAAAACGAACATGTAGATTTAGGGGAAGGGTGTCACGATACCGACACGTTGAATTAGGGGATTCGGATAGGAGGTCACGTTCGACACATAGTGAAGTAGGGTCAGAGTGTCACGTCACCAACACAAGAGAATAAAGGACTAATGAGGGATCGCGTGTCAGTACCGACACAAGAGGAATATAGATAGAATGAATCTGAAATATGTTTAATAGACTCAATCTAAAGACCATGCTCCCCAAATGAGTTATGGTGTGGAGGCTTGAGTTCCTCATAGACGGTGCTTGGTGTTTGTGACCAAGGGTTATGGTAATTGTTGTTGTCACATGTTAAGAATATTAGTTGATTTTACGTTATTATCTTACATATACTGCTTTCTATTTTGAGTTGACCGATGATACCTACTCAGTACTTGTGCCTTGTACTGACCCCTACTTGTATTTGTTTTTCTTTGTTAATTGTGGAGTGCAGCAAACGTGCCATCGTCTTCAACTCAACCTCAATTCTAGCCAGTCTTCATCACGCCATATTTCAGGGTGAGCTATTGCTTCTAGCTTTGACTGGATCTTCTTCTTCACGTCTTGATGCCTTGAAATTCCCGGCATGGACCATCTCTTTTATTTATTTTAGCTTCCTAGACATTCTTAGATTTAGTAATTTGGAGGATAGATGTTCTTGTGGTGATGACTTCCAGATTTTGGGGAATAGTAACTGATAAATTTTAGAAGTTATTAATTGATTTTTTAATGAGTTTTAAGTCTTCCGCATAATATTCTGTTATTATGGTTGAAATGTTGGGGGTTCGCTCACATAGTAGGATAAGTGTGGGTGCCACTCGCGGCTTGTTTTGGGTCGTGACAATTTACAAGTATATTTGGAGCAAAATGGTGATAGTTGGGTAATGTTTTGGTCCTAAATGAAACATAAATGATATTTTAAGATGACCATTTGAGGAATTGACTACGAATAATTATAACAATTGTGATGGTTAAAGTCTATGTGGAATATTATTGAGAAATATATTATTAACTATATATTTAGGTATATTATTTAGAGTAAATTTAAGGAATAATAAACATAAAAATTATATTAGTACTCTATATACAATTTTGTTATAGGCGATAGTTTGCTATAAAGATCTGATTTATACATCGCATCGATTTGTATAAAATGGTCGTATATGTCTATTAAAATTGTGTTTGTATATGTATATGTTTTTGTGTTAAGCTAGAGTGACGAGCGAGATTAGAAGAGAGAGGGTGCAAAGAGTGGAAAAAGGTGAATCATATATGTATATCGGTTAGATAATTGTATATATGTAAGTACTATGTAAGGATATACATCAATGATTGTATTTTTATATCTGCATAAAATTTATATTTATAAACAATTGAATCGAGTTAAAACATTTGTCTTTATATATTAAATCTCGTTCTTACTTATACAAATACAGATTGCATATTGTATTTGTATAATTTGTATTGATATTAAGCAAGAGAAAAAGACAAAAGAAAACTGAGTAAAGGAGAATTGAGAAAACGAGTTACACATGTAACCCCTTCTGTCTTCACCTATTGTAAAAATTAATGTTTAATTTTTTTACCACAACTAGGAAAGATTATAACATTAATTTAACCAAGTTACACTTTGACTAAATAGGATTTTATATCCCAAAGCCTGACAAATTTGGACGCCTTTACACTTTGTTTGGATGATTGTTGCATATTATTTCATAATGTATTGTATTATATTATAATATATTGTATTATTTAATAAATATAATATATTTTTTCATAATACATTATACTGTATTATATTATTTCATATTTTATTGTGTTAGTGAATACCGTGTTTTGAAAGATTTTATCATTCTTTGTTGTTTCATAGTATCACATCCTTCATTTGAATGATAAACTTATAAGAAAAGTAGGATAGTGGATAGAGTTTCACGAAAACTGAGAATAAAAGATAAAGAATAACTACTAATCATTAATCATATATTACTAAAAGTGAGAAACTCCAAAAAAGAAAAGTTATATTACTAATTTACCCCTAGACTAAATTAAATATCTAATTAATATATTAGTAAATAATAATATTTTAATTATTATTTAAATTGTTAGTTATTTATTGTAAAAACAATGAAAGAGTCATTATATTTATTTTAGGAAAAATCCCTTTGGCCAGAAAATTTTGGTCATAATTTGGGCAGAATAGTAATGATATATTTACACTATAAACTAGTTTGTTTTTGAACATTTTTTCCCTTTAGCTCAAATATTAAATATATTCTTCAATCATGTTTTCAATGTATTGATAATGATTGAATGAAATTACTTTCATGATTTCATAATTCAACATATTAAAAGGAAACATAAAAATCACAAAGAAAACATAAATTCACCCACTATTCTCTCTTGCATTTTTCAAGATCTAAAAAGATAAGTAAAAATGTTAAGTGTAGTAATAAAAAGTATATAATAAAAAATAGTAAAAAATAGGATAATAAAAAAAGTTTGTAAAAGAATAGTTTGCTTTTTTTAGTTGAAAAAATGGGAAAATTGTATATAGCAAACTAATAACCTAAAACAAATGGAATAGACTAGGGTTGGATTTTTAATGTGCGCCATAACAAAGTAGCTAAAATTTTCGGCGTCTTCTCCTAGAAATCTCGCTCCACACTCTCCATTCTCGCTCGCGTATATAGCTTTATTTACACAGAAGTGATAATTTGTTTGTTTTGTATAAAGCGTGAGAAATGGTATATACACATGGAAAAACTATATATCTTCGTGTTTTTTACACTTACTTAGACAATATACAACCATTGACTTCAAATATTACAGAGAAAAGGCAACGGAATTTATACAATGGGAAATTATACATTGCAGTGAAATAACAATTTTCTCTAGTTTATTCAAAACAAAATGTATAGATTGTGTTTCTATTTTGGAATAAGCGGAGAAGAAAAAAACATTATCTTCGCTATACACATTAAATAGGCATAACATAAATTTAATTCGATTCAACTTTACAAAAAAAATGTTTTAAAGAATATTCACAGCGAAATAAGGAGGAATTATACAATTGGTGCAGATACAATCGCAGTGAAATTAGGGAGATAGCAAATTATACAATGCAGCGACATAGGACTAGCGGAAATTATACAATTTAGGCCAGCGAATGATACAATTTTGGCCAACGATTATACAATTGTATATTATCAGTCCCAATTATACAGTTTTTGTTTGCTAGGAGCGCAATTAGCCAAAACTTTGCTATAAACATACAAATATGAATTTTTGTTTCCTATTTATATGTGAAGTTGATTCTCCTTTTTAATTATTCTTCTTTGGGTATTCATCTCCATTCTTATTTTCTTAATGGACCAAATGTATACGTAACTCACTAGACTATGACCAAAATTTAAGAGACCACCTTAATAACTAGTCTTTGTCACAACCGGGAACACCCCTAGAAGTAACATGACGTCTTGACTCTCGAGGTCTTATAAAAGCCCCAATTATTCATCATTGCATGACATAGTAAATTTTTAGCCAAAAAACTTAAACTTTTCATAGCACATTATATGCTATTGAACTTTACTTTACTATATATAAAATATAAGTTCAGATACATAATATAGAACTCTAAGTTGTTTGTCATCTTAGGACTAACAACATTAGAATACATTTGGGGACACGACCCTTAAACACATAAGACATAACTATTACACCTCTTAAATTTACATTAAGACATGAGTAGGGAATCAGGGAAATAGGATCCCTTTCCTTGGCGTGGGAATCACGTATGAAGCTCCTCGATATGCACCCTTTAAGCTCAATAACTACATTTGTTGTAAAGTAGAACGAATGGGGTTCGGACAAGGAATACACTAAAGTATGACAACATGCAAAAACATGGCATTTAAAAGGATATTTCTTGACATTTTTGTTTATATGAATGCCATTTGAGTAAATATTATAAAACCTTTAAAAATAGCATTATATCATTCCTAACTTCAAAAAACTATTCAAAGGCCAAAATCAATAAGATCACATATAAAAATTTATGGCATTCTTAAGGCACATTATAGTAAGCCCTTTTCCTTTAACAGTTGAACACTTCTGGTTTTTTTTCATTAACTTCCCAAGTAAGGAAACCTTTAGTGTACTGATGCAATGCATCACCTTACAAGTCGAATAAAACATACATACAATTACACAAGACAAAATACATCATAGAAGTATAATGCCACCTTAAAAATATAAAGCCAAAGGACTAAAAGTTGAAATCTAGTCATTAGCACATAGATTATTTACTTCACGTTAGAACCTTAAGACCTAACTAATGCCCTAATCTAAGTCGACTAGTTCACATGGACATGTACGGCACCATAACCTCACACCTAATTAGTAAACTATAACTAACCAAAGCCTTTACATCCAGTCCTATCTCCCAAATAGTAAGTGAGAAAGAACACTTAATTATGTAAAGCAAACCTTCACATGTAGTCAACAAGTCAACATCATGCTAAATATCATTCATTCACATAGGCATAAAAAGTAGACAAATACTACATAGTAGCATAAAGAACAATACATAGTGACATGAATTGAACACCTTCCTAGGAACTTCCTAATGAGCACTTGTGCAAATTTCTAGATGGGTTCAGTACTTCCACCTTAACTAAGGAACTCCTTCAGTTATTCTAATTAGTGGTACAGTCATTTATTCCATTTCCATTTTACTTTGGGAAACTATAACCTTCACGACATATACCATGTGATGTAAAAATGAAATTCGGTGTCATTAAAACCCCACACCAAAGAAGATGTAGGTGGTCTACCGGCCAAATTAGAACCAAATGTGGCATAGCTTTCTAGGTGGACCACTCCTAGTATCCTGTGGTGGCACATATTAGGAACTTGGGGGTTACATGTGAAAACCTATTTATGCGAAATATAGGCATTATAGTATTCAATTATGAAAAAATCACATTCTAAACACCTTTTTGGCGTCATGAGGCTATCCAACCCCATGAGGTTTATGGGACTACCTTTCTACCATAGGAAGGGACACACATCAATTATTCAAGTTCACTCGGTGCCTATAGCTAAGTTCCCTTATTGAAAACCTTCATTATATTTTACTTATAAAATATAGTTTAGGGGAGAGTCAAAATCAAACTCATATGATTAACTCATAGGTCATAGATGAAAGTTCATCAATCTAAATTCATTAAAGAATCCCTTAACCATGAACAATAAGCATATGTTAAACACCATCATCTAGTTAGGGTTACCACAGAATATACACAATGAAAGGCCCTCTCTTGACCTATCTCTTCATACATGGTGTGTATACTAGATGTGCGTAAAACCTTTTCACATAAACACAATAAGTCACACATAATCATACATAAATAGGAATCCAAAAATAGAACTATCTTATAAAGGTACACCATGTGCATGCATAGGCAAAGTATCATAACCTTGCCCATAATAGGACACCTATCAAGTCTCCTAGATAGTAAAACAAATAATCATACCTTTCATAAAAATCACCTAACATTCATAATTAGTAGACACTAGTAAATATGAGTGTGTGTGTACATTGATCAACATGACACTAATGGCTATCAACAACTCATTGAGGTAGGCCACCTCTGAGGACCCATAATACTTCATCAAGCATAGACCAACCACAACAAACCATGATAGGAGATAGCCAAACTCATTAATACACTTAGACTCTAAATTGTGCTAGTCATGAATTCACATAGGGGTTACATAGGTAAGGGATTATTAACAATTTTTAACACATCAATGACATCACCATACTTTACTCTAACAGGAGATACACCTGCTTATACAATAGCCATAAAACCTAGATCACCAACAGACTATGAAAGTAGCGTGTAAACCTCTCATAGTCTATATAACGCACTCATGTTCGTTCAAAATCACCAAATTGCCTTCAAGGCCATGGTCAAAAACATATATAATGAACATAACGTAGTAAACACAGCTCCAAAGGGGGACTCTATTACCACACAATGAATACAAAGTCAATCCACTACACTACTATAAGGGACAAGTAGGAAAAGAAAAGCTACGCATCCTTACCAATTTATCAACCCTTTTATCAGTCATGATCATACACCTTTCTCATTCCTTAACACGAGTATAAGCAGTATCTATACATACTTTAAATATAAATGAAACCATGTACAAGTCGTCACAAGATCATACTATAACAAATACAAGGCATCTCACAGTACTAGGAAGTAGAGAGGTCTAGGTCATCAAACTAACCTCCCTCGTTTAGTCATCAATATCAGGTACCAATAATATAACATTAGGACAGTATCCACAATAAAACAAATCAAATCTAATCAAGACTTCATCTACCCCTATAATAAGATCACATAATGGTTATTACAAAACATTCAAATTGGAGGTAGAAGAACCTAGTCAATTCATGCCAAGATGCCTTTCTATTTGATAATCAATTACTTTATACAAACAATACATTATAAACTAAATATAAGGAAGTATTAAGGACAATAAATCTACACGAATCCTACTATCATGTTATAAACCTTTAGGGATTAAGTGAACATGTTTTTTGGATCCCATTGAAAGAGAAGAACTCATAGGCTAACCAACATGATCAACAGGAAAATCACTTATTTAGAATTTCATCCATGATATTAAATAAGACAGTTAGATTAAAACCCTCCCTACACAATCGACTTCCCCATTAAATCAACAAAAAACCAAACATTATAGTGAATCATGGAAAACTAGGCAAACATGTTCAAATCTTTATAAATTGATTAAAAGGGTCTTCAAAATCAAATTAAACATTACGTTCAATCAGAGAAAAAGTTCAAGTCACAAGCCCATTTGATTATTTAAAGAAGCGAGCATCGGTTCATCATGGAAATGAGAGTAACCACGTTTCAACATTGTATTAACTTCATTCACCCACCCCCCCCATTGATTTATTCATTCAAAACGTTTTAGAAAAGAACCCCATTGTTAGATTGAAAGATAAAGATTGATCATAAATCTTCTTTGAGAAATTCGAGAGAACCCCAAAGTGAAAAGGTTACGGGATGAAGGCATCACCATACCTGTTAGTTGCAAAACCCCTAAAACTTGGTGTGATTCATCCATGGAATCCAAGCTCCAAGCAGTTTCTTCAGCTTCAACAACAATGGAGGTTCTAGAGAGAATATTTTTTGAGGAAAAGACTTTAATCGTGTGAGTTTATTAAGGAATGGTTTTGATAACGTTTTAGATGACTTATATACACCTAAAGGTAGATAAATAAATCTATAACATTCAGGTTATGACATGGGGTGAATTTCCCATTCACCCCTTAATTAAAACAGACGCAGACAAAAACTTACAGGCCACCATCGACAGAGCAATCGACTAGCCGTAGGTCAGTCTACTGGTCGTCCTTTGGCTTCCGCCGATTGGTAATAGGCCAAATTTTGGGTTGAGACCTGACCAAGATAAGTACCGATCGACAAGACCTCACCTACAGGCCGTTGGTTGACTAACCGGACATCGTTTGGTCTGTTGATTGACACTGCCAAGGCAGTGTCTAGACCAGCCTAGGGTCCTTCTTGTGGGGCCTTTTGTGGGGCCCTTTAGAAGTCGTACACGCGGGAAACGGTTTCCAATGAAATACAACCCTTAACCAGTTTTAGACCTCCACACATGATTTTCACCCCAAAACCAATACTAACAAATCGTTCCAAATAGGCTAGGTGCCCATCAAGACAATGCTTGAGCGTCTAAGGAGCTACCTTTTGAAACGCCTTGGATCGTCAGTTGGTCGTGACCTACAAACTTACTCGATATCAATATAAAATATTTAAAACTTAAGTATAACTCATTATAAGACTTATAGCTCCTGACAACAGTATATAACCCGGAGGGACACAGAGGCACATAAGTGACCAATAGTACGAACGTTTTGGTCGTACTTTTACAGTCAAGTCTGAATATTTCACACTTTACAACTTCTATAAACATATCATAATTCATTTTTAAATACATTTTAGAAACTTTTAAAACAAGTATGTTAGTCTCTAGACACCCTAACTCATTTTGGGGTCTTAAAGACTTATTACCCCCGGCTAAACTTATTTTTTCGGTAAGCTTTTGCACCTTTCTAGGTTACATAATATTCAAATATCTTTCACGCGCCTCAATTGTGTGAAGTCACATAGTGTGGCACATAAGACAAAAGGTGCACAAAATTACCAAAAAAAAAGTTCAGGGGGGATAATAGGACCGTAGTTTAGTTAAGGTGTGTTTTTGAAACTTCGGTCATAGTCTAGGGAGGTACTTGTGCATTTTCCCTTTTTAATGACAAAAAGAGAAAATTGAAAATTTATAAAAGAGGAGTAAAGTTTAGATGATATATTTGAGTTTATAATTTCTAATTTAGAAAAGATAAATTATATTAAATTTTAATCAAATTTATATTATAATATTCAAAATTTAAAATTATGAAACTAACCGAGTTGGAAAAAATTCTTCCTTTATTTAAAAGAACGTGTTGTCATGCAATCAATTTCTAGAAAAAGTTAAATATAAAGTATATTTCATCTGTATACTTAGATGTATGGAGCAAAATATGAGAAAATGAACTACATAATATTTCTCTTTAGCATGTTTTCATATCCTCGTTCGGATATGAATCGTATCATACACAAATAAAGACTCATTAAAATTAATAATTTTTTTATTTGAATACTAGAGACGACACATATAAATATTTTTGAATAAAAATGTTGATGGAACTTCATTGAAAAATTATAATCACACAGAACAGATATAGAGAGTTCTTTATGATTTCAAAATAATTTTTTATAAAAAGAAATAGAAAGAAAAACATCTTCATAATTCTCCGATGATAATGATAATAAAAATTTGTTAATCATGAACTATCAAAGTTCATAACATATATATTTTCCTTTATTAGTATTATTTGTTGTTTTATTAAAACAATGTTTGTTATAAAATGTTATGTTAAAATATTAAGTTTACATAGTTGTAGTCATAATATTAATATTATATTCCCCTAAAACTAATACTTTTTTAAAACTAATTATAAAGTTTTAAAATTAAGTAATTTTATTGTATTTATTACATAAATAAATTTAAATTACGTTTTACATAATTTCTTAAATATAATATAAAATAATTTAATAACAATCAAAACTCAAAACACTCTAGTTCATATGTATCAATCCAACCATATAAAGAACTGACCCCAACTTCTCTTAAGCTAGAATTTATGGACTTTTGAAAATGACCAAAATCTCACTTTGTAAACTTAGAAAATTTCCAGATTTTTCTTTGCTTTTAGAAAGTGATTATTTTTTGTTTCTTGGCTCATTCCTAGCTATTTCGAGTTACCAGATGTTACAATAGCTCCCCCTTGGAAACATTCGTCTTCGAATAAGAACTCTTTAACTAAGCTAAGGGTAGTAACATCATTTCAGCATTCAACAAACAAAAGCAGGTAATAACATGCTTACACATAGTCTTATAGAGTGCTAAGAAGAGAATTTAGTACTTTGATCTGCATTCTCTCTGGATTCAAAGAGATGTGCATATCTCTTCTTCATATCCTCCTTAGTTTCCCACGCCACTTCTTCAACGAATTAATTCCTCCAAAGGATCTTAACTGATGCAACTTCCTTAGTTCTCTACTTGCGAACTTGACGATCTAAAATCTGGATGGAAATCTCTTTATAGGATAATCTATCCTTAATTTCAATATTCTCAATTGGTACAATTAATGAAAGATCATCCAAGCACTTCTTCAACATAAAAATATGGAACACCAGATGAATCACTGCTAATTTTTGGGGCAGTTCCAACTCATAAGATACATTGCCAACTCTCTTGGAGATTCTGTAAGGACCAATATACCGGGGACTAAGTTTACCTTTCTTACCAAACCTCATCACACCCTTCATGGGGGAAACTCTCAAATACACTGAATCATCCACCTCAAACTCTAACTGCTTTCTCCTAACACGTGTATAGGAATTTTAGAGACTCTGTGTCATTTTTAACCTCCCTTGAATCACTTTCACCTTCTCCTTGGCTTGGTGAACTAGATCTGGTCCTATAAACTCTGCTTTACTAACTTTGAACCACCCAATAGGAGATCTGCATCTTCTCCCATAAAGAGCTTAGTGTGGAGCCATTTGGATGCTCGAATGGTAGCTATTATTATAAGCAAACTCAAGAGAGATAAGTGATCATCCTAATCACCTTGGAAGTCAATCACACAAGATCTCAACATGTATTATAAAGTCTGGATAGTACTCTCTGCTTGTCCATCTGTCTGAGGATGAAAGTAGTGCTTAAGTTCACCTTAAACCCAAACCATTCTATAAAGATTTCCAGAACTGTGCAGTAAATTGTGCACCTTTATCTAAAATAACGGAAAGTGGAACTCCATGAAGTCTTACCACTTCTTGAAGGTACAACTTAGCATAATCTTCGTCCGAATAGGTAGTCTTTATTGATAAGAAATGGGCTGGCTTTGTCATTCTACCAACAATCACCCAAATAGAATCATGTTGCCTACGACATCTTGGAAAGACTATGATAAAGTCAATATTAATCATCTCCCACTTCCATTTCAGAAGTTCCATATTCAGAGCCAAACATCTTGGCCTTTGGTGTTCTACTTTCACTTGTTGCCAATTCGGGCACTTGGCAACAAACTTTTCAATGCCCTTGTTCATGCTTTCCAACCAATATACCCTCTCAAATCATGGTACATCTTTGGAGAACCGGTGATGGAAATCGGTGAGTCTATAAGCTTCCTCCAATTGATCGTTCTTGGAGGCCATCACACTAATGGTACATACAACATACCTTAATACTTAGCACACCAGCTCCCCTGTTCAAAGCTAATTACTATTCACTGATGAAACCATTTGCCTGTAAGTTAAGAAAAAATAGATCTTGCCGGTCGTGATCTCATCACTCTAACACTAATCATGACTCATCCCCATTTTTCACCACTATTCCTCCTTATGTGGAATCCATAAGTCTGATTCCTAGGCGTGCAAGTGTATGCACATCTTTAACTAACACCCTCTTTTCTTCTTCAACATGGGTGGTACTCTTCATGGATAATCTGCTTAGAGCATCAACAACCACATTAGACTTACATGGGTGGTAAAGAATACTCATATCATAATCCTTTAATAATACTAACCACCTCTTTTGTCTTAGAGATCCTTCCGAGTGAACACATATTGGAGGTTCTTGTGATCAGTGAATATGTCAACATGAAAACCATAGATGAAGTGATACCATATCTTCAAAGAAAAAACTACTGCAGTCAATTCTAAGTTATGAGTCAGATAATTCTTCTCAAGAACCTTCAATTGTCTAGAGGAATAAGCTATAAACTTGCCATTATGCATCAACACACAACCCAAACCAACTCTCGATTAATCACAGTACACCACAAAACCTTGAGTACCCTCTGGTAAGGTCAAAACCAAGTGGTAGTAAATCTCTTTTTCAATTCCTAAAAAACTGTTCTCACAAGCTTCGGACATTGAAACTAGATTGTATTTTGAGTTAGCTTCATCAAAGGAGACGATATATATGAAGACCCTTCAACAAATCTCCTATAATAGCCAACCAAACCAAAGAAAATCCTTATATTTGTTGGAGATTTGGGTATAGGACAAATTTGAAATGCTTCTTTCTTTTAGGTATCAACTCTAATCCCATCACCAGAAATCATGTGGCCCAAGAATACCACAAACTTAAGTCGAAACTCACACTTGGATAACTTGGCGTATAACTCTTTATCTTTCAAAATGTACAGAACTATCCTCAGTTTTGACAAGCATGATCTTCTTCATTCCTTGAATAAATCATTATGTCATCAATGAGATGATGACAAACATATCTAAATAAGGTTTGAAGACCTTGTTCATAAGATCCATGAATGTTGCAGGTGCATTTGTTAAACCAAAGGACATAACCAAAAACTCATAATGCCCATACCTTGTTCCAAAAGTTGTCTTTGGATGTCACATTTCCTAACTTTCAAGTGATGGTAGCCTGATATGAGATCAATTTTCGAGAAGTAAGAAGCACCCCAGTTATCAACAAGTTAAGAGTATTTTTTTAAAAACAAAACACACCAAGAAAGTGTTATACATTAATAATGTAGTCTTGCGCTTCTATATTATATCGACTTGATAACTTATGAATTATTAGTGATACTTGTTATTAGTATGATCTCTATTTAAATAATTTTATGAATTATTGTGTTTACACAAATTTTTAAATTTTATATATTTTTTTTAATATAATATGAAAATAGTCAAAACTCAAAATACTTTATAAAGATCAATATATTATAAAAAACATACAATTCATATAACTTATAAGTATCAATCCTAATTAATTACAATAAACATTCATATAGTATATATTTTCAATCAAAGATAGACCCTCTATATTTTGAAATCAAGCATTCACATCTTCTATACTATAAAAATCACACAAGTTTTATCCACCAATAATGTATTTCTAATTTCTTAAAAAAAAATATAAACATGGTAAAAAATGAACGTTAGTTTAGTTAAGCTGTGTCTCTGAAATTTCGGTCATGGTCTAGCAGGGTACTTGTGTATTTTCTCTTAAATTTATTCAAACATAATAATTAAAAATAATTATCTAATTGGAGGTCATTTTAGTAGCAAATATAAGTAATGATTCACAATCTATCAACGATCAACATTTACCAGGTCTAATATTTTTTTTTAATTAAAGAACTATTTAAGATAAGGGCCTAGCCTAAAATTTATTATGATTTAATTTTATTTGAACTTAATAATTCAAAAAATTAGTTAATTGGAGGTCATTCTAGAACAAATATAAGTAATGATTAACAATTTATCAAGTCGACATAATACAAGGGATCAAAAGTGATAGGATGTCTTTGTTCATTATGCAAGTGTTCTCCATTTATACTATGAAATTAAATAATAAGGTCATCAATAAAAGTATGAAGTAAAAGCAAAATAATTTTCATAGTCTCTAGATTTTTACATTATTATTTGCCGCTTTATAACATTTATTTATTTTATTCAAAGACCATATAATTTCGAAGGTGTAGGTTTATATTTCTTATAGTACAAAAAGTGTAAATATTTAAATTTAAAATATAGAGAGTGTATGTAAAACTGAGTTATATTACAAAAAGTTTTTGATGTAATAATTATTCATGCATAGAGAATTTGAGTTATATTCATATAATTTTTTGGTGAAGTGATCGAGTAAGAAAAAGATTAGCAAGATTCCTTAGCAGTACTAACGTTACATAAGAATAAGAATGCGTTGTATATCAGGTCTCTTTTTAAAAATAGCTGCTATAATTGAAGAAAAAGTAGTGTACCAATGCGACTTTTCATATTCTAAGCCTCAGAATCTGTGTTCTAATTGAATTATAATTTTAGGAAATGAAAAATACTTTCATATATTTTTCCTTTCTTTTAAAACTAAAATGGGTATTGTTATTTGTATTTTGATAATTTGACAAAATTGGGACCTCCATAAGGCCCTTCCACCCGGGTTTTCTACTTGGTATTGACAGGGTCTGTCTTGTTTTCGAAGTATTGCAGATTGAAACAAACTCAGGGACCTAGTAGAGGTCCCGGCCCTCATTATGATGAGCAGTCGAATACCAAGCTAGAGAAGGTACAGAAAGTAGGTGACACACTTCACGAATGGCTTCAGAACAGTGTGACCTTTCCAGCCAATGGCCAAGAAGTTAGGCAAAGTGACGTGCCCATAACAAAGGCAACTTCCTAAACATTTGTGAAAGTTTTTTTTTGCAACTCGATAAAAAACTTGTCAAAACTCTTTCAAAAGCATAAACACAAGCAAAGGCCAGAATTATTCCAAGAACACTAGCATACCTGGCGCTTTGTTAGGTGTTTAGGAATAAATTACCTTTTTTTTTTCTTGTTATTAAAACCTGTAAACTATTTCCTGGCTCTATAAAGGATTTGGTGTGTTGTGTTAATAAAAGTTCTAGGTTGTCCAGTAGGATAAGCTAGTGGGTTAGATTGTTTCTACTTAGGGCTTGTTAAGTAATAGAGGGCTATAACGTATCTGTAAGATTGATAACTCTTCTACGTTTGGTTAATCCTGTTTTACTTTGCTTTTGAAGATTTATTGAAAACGATTGAAAAATCAGGAGCCAGGTCGTGGTTTTACTCCCCTTAAGCAAAGAGTTTCACGTACAAATCATGTGTTGATCTTACTGCATTTAACTTTTGGGTAATTTAGGAAGAGTAGTAAGGGACCCTTTCCATTATGTTAAGTAAAAGGCAACATTCTATCAATTGGTTAATCAGAGCAGGCCATATCTATGGTTAACACAAGGAAGGTATATTGCGCTTGAATGGCTGTCATGACCAAAAACGGGCCGCGACCTGGCACCCACACAATTCTACATGTATGAGCGACCAAACCAACTCCAATTCCAACATTCAACCATATAACAAAAATATAATGCGGAAAAGAAGAAGACTTAACACTCATTAATGAAACGAAAAATAACTTTCTAAAAACTCAATACTTATTATTTCCCAAAAACCTGGGAAAGGAAGTCATCACCACAAGAACAACTATCTTCAAAATTACTAATCTAAGAGATCTAAAAGCTTAAAAATAAATAAAAGACTGTCCATGCCGGAACTTAAAGGACATCAAGACATGAAGGAAGAGATCCCAGTCCAAGCTAGAAAGATTAGCTCACCCTGGATCGACGTGATGAAGACTGTAGAGTTGCGGTGAGGTTGAAAGACGATGGTACATTGTGAACTCACAAAACAAAGAAAGAAAAGAAAAGAAATATACAAGTAGGGGGCGTACAAAACACAAGTACGAGTAGGTTATCGGTAAACTCAAAATAGAAAACAGTATTATATCAGAGGATAATCATAAATCAACTTACAATACTCACATGTAGCACAACAAGTTCTATAATCATTAATAAGCACCACCAAGTTCAACCCATAGAATCAAGCCTCAAATTGCCATACCCATTTGGAAATTTTGGTCATTAGATTGAGTATATTAACATCTTTTAAGATTCATTATCTTTGTTTCTTTTTGTCGGTAGTGACAATCTGATCCCCCTTATTATACGGTCGGTTCGTGACACCGATCCATTTCATGCTAGTGTCGGTTAGGGAAACCGATTCCTTAAGTCTACGTGTCGATTCGACACCGATCCCTTAATTCTACGTGGCGGTCGTAACACCCGGATCCCCCTAATGCTACGTGTCCCAGTTCGTGACCCACGCCGATCCCACTAATTCTAGTGTCGTTAGTGAACCCGTCCCACTAATTCTACACATGTCGGTTCGTGGACCACCCGTCCCACTATCTAAGTGTCGGTTCGATGACAAAAAAAACCCGTTTCCCCACTAATTCTACGTGTCGGTTCGTGAACCCGTTCCACTATCTCACAACTTTAGTTCATCAAGCCTTCTTTTATACAAGGCATCATAATCTCATTAAACAACGTAGATTTTAGGGTTTTTCAAGATTTAGGATAAATAGCTCTTATGCTATTTATCAACAATTGTGGTAATCACATTCATACAAGCATACAATTAAGCATATGGGGTTTACAATACTACCCAATACATATCATTCCATATTAAGAGTTTACTACGAAATATCAATAAAACCATAACATACATCACTGAAGAAATTCGTGAGCAAGCAAGCTATTCTCAAAGTCTTCTGATGTTCTCTTCGTTCTTCTCTTTCTCTTGCTTCGTTTCTCCTCTCTCTCTCTGTCTTTCTATTTTTATTATTCCAAACCTGTGCTCTTTACCCTAAGTTCTTATAATTAAAGTATAAAAAGATGTAAAAGTAAACCCACTATTTATCCAAGGTTGTCTCCGTTAACCCCAAAGTAATTAAATTATTAACATTAAAACCACTACTTTATAATTATAAAGCAGGAGGAATAGTCCAAAACGCCCCCTTAAAATATTTAACAGACAAATCTGACCCAGCTGGGATTACGACAGCCTGTGACGGGCCGTCGTGCCCTGCGCCGTCCGTCCCCCATTCCTCTGAGTCCGTCACAAAATTCAGAGACTGAAAATTACTGAAGGGCCTGTGACGGTTCCGTCACGCCTGTGCGGTCCGTCCTGCCATCCATCACAAAGTTAGGAGAGTCGAATTTCAGTACCCAAATTCCAGAAATCTAAGGGTTTTGAACGAGACCCAGACACGACGGTCCGTCATGACCATGACGTCGTCGTGGTATCGTCGTTCTCAGCCCGGTTTTCCAGAAATAAAATCTTCTGCTAAAACACTAAACAGCGTACAATAGATACCAATTTACCCATCGTTCGCCTCGAAGATATAAGGAAGAAAAAACCAAGGCAAAAGGGAGTACCTGATCTGCAAAAGGGGTGTGGGTATATTCTGCATATCAGCCTCCTTCTCCCAAGTGGCCTCTTCAAACTGGTCGATTCTTCCATTGAACCTTAATGGATGCCAATCTCCCTCGACCTCAACTTGCGGACTCTCTACTCTAAATAGCAACAGGATCATCCTCATAAGCACAAATCTCATCAAGACAGAACGAATCCCAACGAATGATTTGTAGTTTCCATCCATTGTGGTATCTTTCAACATAGATACATAAAAATACCAGATTGCACTCCTGACAGTAATGGGAGGCAAGGCTAATTCGTACCGCTACCGCCCACTAGCTTAAGTATTCCAAATGTTCCAATTACCTTGGGAATTAGCTTACTATTTTACAAATCGCATCACCCTTTTCATGGGCGAACTTCAGCAAGGATTGCTCACATCCATGAACTCCATAGTCCACTAACCTTTCGATCTGCATTACTCCTTTTGCTACTTTGAGCCGCTATAAAAAGCTTTTTTTGAATAGATTTCACCTTCTCTAAGGATCCCTCCAAAAAGGTTGGTACAACAAGTCTAACCTCCGAAGCATCAAACCAACCAATGGGAGAGACATACATTCCTCCCATAAAAAAAACAATTGCTTCGGAAGGAACAAGATCAATACACTTGAGTGATAGAATGTAGGAAAACTAAGCTAAGGGAAGGAAGTTATTTCCCAATGACCACCGATTCTATCACACATGCTCGAAGCATATCTTCCATACAGGAATTCGCCAGAGCTCAGGACTGTCCATCGGTCTGAGGGTGAAATGCAGTACTGAAGGCCAACCTAGTACCTAATTCCGGTCTGCAATGTTCTACCAAAACTAGAAGTAAACTGCGCCGACATTTATCTGATATGATGGACAGTGGAACTCCATGCAATCGAACAATTTCTGGATGTAGAGTATGGCTAACTTCTCTGCATGTGTGAAGTCACTTAAACGGAATGATGTGAGCAGACTTAGGTTAATCTATCACAATCAACCAATAGAATCAACTTTTGCCAATGTCTTTGGAAGACCAACCACGAAGTCCAATTGCAATTCTCTCCCAACTTACATTAAGGAACTGGCTTCTCGAAGTGTTCCTCAGGGCCTCGGTTGTTCATAACTTTATTGCTACAATTTGGAATTTGAAACAAAAATCAAACAATGTCGCGCTTCATTGTACTCCACCCAAAAAGTGTTGCTTTAGGTCACGGTTACATCTGGTTTGCACCCAGGAGGTATAGAATATCCGGAACTATGAGCCTATGTAAGAATGTGTGGATCAAAATCGTCGGACACGGGGCACAACATGACCTTCCCTAATCTCAAAAAACACATCTCATCCATTATCGCTTCTTTAGACTTCCTCGCAAAACCATATCCCGAATTCGGCTTAGTTCTTTCATTATCAAACGTTTCCCTTGATCTGTCACAGAAGAAAAGAAGATCCTGCCATCAAATGGCCAACAATCCTCCCTTCTTATTTACTTCTCAACCTCATTAAAGTCCATTAGCCAGAGTCTGAACCTCTCTAGCCAATGGGCCGTCAGAACTTGTAAGTGGGATACTAAAAATACCAAGGCATGCTCCCTGCTTTCGACTAAGGCGTCGCCCACACATAGCTTTCCTGGGTTAGTACAAGATGGTAACATCAAATCCTTCAGTAGTGCCATCCCATCTCCTCTGGCTCAAATTCAAATATTTCTGAGTAAAGACATACTGTATACTCGATGATCGGTATAGACTTCACACTTAACACCATATAGATAGTGTTCATTATTAATGCAACAACTACCGCAGCCAAACTCCAATCGTGGGTCGGATAATGACATTCATGCACCTTAATTGTCTCGAAGCATAAGCAATTACGTTTTTCTCTTGCATTAGTTGCACCCAAACCAGAATAGGATGCATCATAAAATACACAATGCAGTTCTTACCTCTACTGCATTGGTTAAGGATAGGGCGGTAGTCACCAAGTCTGTCAGCTTTCTGAAAGCTGTCCTCCAATCACCGACCATACAAATGGGAAACATTCTGCTAGTCAAGTTCATCAATGGGAAGCAATAGCAGAGATATCCCTTGAAAAATCGACGTTTAGTAACTGGCTCAAACCAACAACGGCTCTAGTTCTGACACATAGTGGTTTACCCATTTTCACTACATTCGATCTTAGAGGATCCATCATCACTCCATGTATAAACCAAGTGCCCCAAGAAGGATACTAATCTAGCCCCAAAACTCACACTTGGAGAATTCGGCATTAAAGCTTTTTCTCCCTCAACATTTCCAACACAATTATCAAAAGGCTTCCTGTTCCTTCTTACTCTGGGAGTATATCAGTTATCATCAATAAATACGATCACAAAGAGATCAAGATATGGCTTAAAAATCCCGTTCATCAAGAATCATGAAAGCCAGCAGGGGCATTCGTTAGTACAAGGACATTACCAAGAATTCATTAATGCCCATACCTGGTTCGAAAAAAAAGCCAGTCCTTTGGCACATCTGCTGGCCCGTTATTTTCAATGATGAAACCAGACCTCAAGGCAATTCTTAGAGAGACCACAAGCACTTTGTACTGATCGACAAATCATCAATGCGAAGGAAGGAAGAGCGATACCTGTTCTTAACAGGTAATTGATTTAGTTTCGGTAGTCTATGACATCCGACGAAAGATCCCATTGTCTTATTCACCAAACAAAACAGGAGCACCCCAAGGGGATGCACTTGGTCCAATGAACCCTTTACTTAACAATCTTGAAGTTGGGCCTTTTAGCTCCCTTACTCTGCTGGAGCCCTTCTATAAGGGGGTATAGAAATAGGGAGCAGTACCCGGCCTCCAAATCATGAATAAAGTCATAATCTCTATCACGGGGGCATACCAGGAGGTCTGCAGGGAAAACACATCAAAAACACAAGACTAGCGAAGAGACTCAATGAAGGTAATTGGGTAGTGTTCATCATCTGAGGTGCTGCCAAAAAAAAGCAAAACCCTTTACTAACCCCCCAATTTTCTTATCACGAAGAAAGAGATGAGTGATAAGAAAATGGAGTGGAAGTATAGTACACCCTCCACCACAATGGATCTGTCCAGGTTGCCAACGTTACCGTTGTAGCCTTACAATCTCTGGATGCAAGCATAGGTCTCTCAGAGGAAATGTTGACCGGTTGAGGGTGGACCCCACAAATACAGTTTTGCGTGGAGGAATGAATTGGGGACCTGAGTAACCTCCTGAACCCGGTACTCTAGCGTTAAGAACCTCTAAAACTCACGCCCATTTCGAACCTTGTGAGGTCGATTAAATGGTGAAGCATTGGCTTCAAATCCATTCACATTCTATCCCGAAGATAAAAATATTGGAAAGTATTTTCGCGTAGCAGCTACCTGTAAGGCTAAATCCGCAAGTCTGACCTCAACCCCTTCACCAACGGCGAACCCGCTCTTGGACTGAAAAACCAGAGTGGGTGGATACCTGGATAATGCCGCGAAACGTAGCCTCTATGCAAGTAACCACATCCTACGTGATATAGGATCAAGAAAATCAGCTCTCTTCCGATACTTAAAGTCCGGGGGATACTACTTCTCATAACAAAGATAGAGATGATGCTAAGCATAGTGGTGCCCTCTGGTGGTTGACACTAACTGTGAACGCCCCACAGTTTGTGCGTCCTGAAAATGAGAACGTCACAAAATCAACACCAAAAAAAACACTTTTCCTACTAACCATCTTGTAGTAGATCATGCCAGTCAAACCAGGAAGGAAACGTACGCATCCTTTTGATTCAGCACCCTTGAAGAGGGGGATTGGAAGGTTTCAATTTCAAGAATTAATGATAAAAGTGAAAAGTTCATGAGGATCTGTGTCAGTATAGGCCATGTGGTCAGACGAGGTGGAAAACGTGCATATTTTCCAATGAGGACATAATGCGGGGAGCCATAGTAGCTGCATGGGTAATCAGGAACCGGAGGTGTTAGTGCCAGAAACATGGAGGCGTCTTGGCCTGATCAGATAACCGCGGAGATAAGGCAAGAAACTGGATTGATAAATTGGCGTAGGTTGGCCGGTGCAATTTCCTCATTCTTTACGGGTTCATTTCCCATACTCACCATAGATAACAGTCCTCAGTGCGTGGAGGAGTCAACCGCACTAGTAAAAGAGTATAGGTGCTCGGTCCTCTTCATGATAGAGGGACGTACTCCACGACCTCTTCCACGGCTCTTGTTCACTAAGTACTCCTGTCGAGCGCCACCCCAGTGGGCGGCTCCTCTCATTCTTGTCTTGCCATGTTGGGTTGGAGCGTCGTTGTTTCTCTAGTTGGAACTATTGCGCAATCGAGGAGATGGGTAAGAGACAATTGTGGTCACCTCGCAAAATTTGGATCCAAGTACTAGCCCCCGCCGACGAAACGCCGAATGGAGTTTCTGAATGTGGTCTTCTAGCTCTCCAAGCAAAGTCAAGGCGTCCCTAACGGTTCCTTCAACACTACAGACCTGTTATTGTGTGATGCGACAACGACAAGGGTTGATCTGATACAGGTTCAGACCCCACCCGGGCCTGCGACTGGAACCCACATCTTGATTGCTACTATGTGAGCGACCCCCAATCATTCCCAAGTTGCCACATACCAAACTATAGGAGGAAGTAACTCGTGTACTAGTTTGCTTTTCATGTTAATGACTATATATTGGATTATAAATAATAGTGTAA